>OZ012617.1:14849274-16293531 GCA_963942555.1 Aleiodes leptofemur | reverse complement strand
TTCCTTGAAATTTGGCAAAAGTTGCATAAAAGCACGATGTTTGGGGAACCTAGGGACCGATCATAAGAAACGATTTAGAAAATCGATTTTTGGTCGAATTTTCGGAATTTAATTACCTTTCAACGTCATTTTTCTCCCATTTCTCGTGGAGATACGAGGTTTTCCTTGAAATTTGGCAAAAGTTGCATAAAAGCACGATGTTTGGGGAACCTAGGGGACCGATAATACGAAACGATTTAGAAAATCGATTTTTGGTCGAATTTTCGGAATTTAATTACCTTTCAAAGTCATTTTTCTCCCATTTCTCGTGGAGATACGAGGTTTTCCTTGAAATTTGGCAAAAGTTGCATAAAAGCACGATGTTTGGGGAACCTAGGGGATCGATCATAAGAAACGATTTAGAAAATCGATTTTTGGTCGAATTTTCGGAATTTAATTACCTTTCAAAGTCATTTTTCTCCCATTTCTCGTGGAGATACGAGGTTTTCCTTGAAATTTGGCAAAAGTTGCATAAAAGCACGATGTTTGGGGAACCTAGGGGACCGATCATAAGAAACGATTTAGAAAATCGATTTTTGGTCGAATTTTCGGAATTTAATTACCTTTCAACGTCATTTTTCTCCCATTTCTCGTGGAGATACGAGGTTTTCCTTGAAATTTGGCAAAAGTTGCATAAAAGCACGATGTTTGGGGAACCTAGGGGACCGATAATAAGAAACGATTTAGAAAATCGATTTTTGGTCGAATTTTCGGAATTTAATTACCTTTCAACGTCATTTTTCTCCCATTTCTCGTGGAGATACGAGGTTTTCCTTGAAATTTGGCAAAAGTTGCATAAAAGCACGATGTTTGGGGAACCTAGGGGACCGATAATAAGAAACGATTTAGAAAATCGATTTTTGGTCGAATTTTCGGAATTTAATTACCTTTCAAAGTCATTTTTCCTCCCATTTCTCGTGGAGATACGAGGTTTTCCTTGAAATTTGGCAAAAGTTGCATAAAAGCACGATGTTTGGGGAACCTAGGGGACCGATAATAAGAAACGATTTAGAAAATCGATTTTTGGTCGAATTTTCGGAATTTAATTACCTTTCAAAGTCATTTTTCTCCCATTTCTCGTGGAGATACGAGGTTTTCCTTGAAATTTGGCAAAAGTTGCATAAAAGCACGATGTTTGGGGAACCTAGGGGACCGATAATAAGAAACGATTTAGAAAATCGATTTTTGGTCGAATTTTCGGAATTTAATTACCTTTCAAAGTCATTTTTCTCCCATTTCTCGTGGAGATACGAGGTTTTCCTTGAAATTTGGCAAAAGTTGCATAAAAGCACGATGTTTGGGGAACCTAGGGGACCGATAATAAGAAACGATTTAGAAAATCGATTTTTGGTCGAATTTTCGGAATTTAATTACCTTTCAACGTCATTTTTCTCCCATTTCTCGTGGAGATACGAGGTTTTCCTTGAAATTTGGCAAAAGTTGCATAAAAGCACGATGTTTGGGGAACCTAGGGGACCGATAATAAGAAACGATTTAGAAAATCGATTTTTGGTCGAATTTTCGGAATTTAATTACCTTTCAAAGTCATTTTTCTCCCATTTCTCGTGGAGATACGAGGTTTTCCTTGAAATTTGGCAAAAGTTGCATAAAAGCACGATGTTTGGGGAACCTAGGGGACCGATAATAAGAAACGATTTAGAAAATCGATTTTTGGTCGAATTTTCGGAATTTAATTACCTTTCAAAGTCATTTTTCTCCCATTTCTCGTGGAGATACGAGGTTTTCCTTGAAATTTGGCAAAAGTTGCATAAAAGCACGATGTTTGGGGAACCTAGGGGACCGATCATAAGAAACGATTTAGAAAATCGATTTTTGGTCGAATTTTCGGAATTTAATTACCTTTCAACGTCATTTTTCTCCCATTTCTCGTGGAGATACGAGGTTTTCCTTGAAATTTGGCAAAAGTTGCATAAAAGCACGATGTTTGGGGAACCTAGGGGACCGATAATAAGAAACGATTTAGAAAATCGATTTTTGGTCGAATTTTCGGAATTTAATTACCTTTCAACGTCATTTTTCTCCCATTTCTCGTGGAGATACGAGGTTTTCCTTGAAATTTGGCAAAAGTTGCATAAAAGCACGATGTTTGGGGAACCTAGGGGACCGATCATAAGAAACGATTTAGAAAATCGATTTTTGGTCGAATTTTCGGAATTTAATTACCTTTCAACGTCATTTTTCTCCCATTTCTCGTGGAGATACGAGGTTTTCCTTGAAATTTGGCAAAAGTTGCATAAAAGCACGATGTTTGGGGAACCTAGGGGACCGATAATACGAAACGATTTAGAAAATCGATTTTTGGTCGAATTTTCGGAATTTAATTACCTTTCAAAGTCATTTTTCTCCCATTTCTCGTGGAGATACGAGGTTTTCCTTGAAATTTGGCAAAAGTTGCATAAAAGCACGATGTTTGGGGAACCTAGGGGACCGATCATAAGAAACGATTTAGAAAATCGATTTTTGGTCGAATTTTCGGAATTTAATTACCTTTCAACGTCATTTTTCTCCCATTTCTCGTGGAGATACGAGGTTTTCCTTGAAATTTGGCAAAAGTTGCATAAAAGCACGATGTTTGGGGAACCTAGGGGACCGATAATAAGAAACGATTTAGAAAATCGATTTTTGGTCGAATTTTCGGAATTTAATTACCTTTCAAAGTCATTTTTCTCCCATTTCTCGTGGAGATACGAGGTTTTCCTTGAAATTTGGCAAAAGTTGCATAAAAGCACGATGTTTGGGGAACCTAGGGGACCGATAATAAGAAACGATTTAGAAAATCGATTTTTGGTCGAATTTTCGGAATTTAATTACCTTTCAACGTCATTTTTCTCCCATTTCTCGTGGAGATACGAGGTTTTCCTTGAAATTTGGCAAAAGTTGCATAAAAGCACGATGTTTGGGGAACCTAGGGGACCGATCATAAGAAACGATTTAGAAAATCGATTTTTGGTCGAATTTTCGGAATTTAATTACCTTTCAACGTCATTTTTCTCCCATTTCTCGTGGAGATACGAGGTTTTCCTTGAAATTTGGCAAAAGTTGCATAAAAGCACGATGTTTGGGGAACCTAGGGGACCGATAATAAGAAACGATTTAGAAAATCGATTTTTGGTCGAATTTTCGGAATTTAATTACCTTTCAAAGTCATTTTTCTCCCATTTCTCGTGGAGATACGAGGTTTTCCTTGAAATTTGGCAAAAGTTGCATAAAAGCACGATGTTTGGGGAACCTAGGGGACCGATAATAAGAAACGATTTAGAAAATCGATTTTTGGTCGAATTTTCGGAATTTAATTACCTTTCAAAGTCATTTTTCTCCCATTTCTCGTGGAGATACGAGGTTTTCCTTGAAATTTGGCAAAAGTTGCATAAAAGCACGATGTTTGGGGAACCTAGGGGACCGATCATAAGAAACGATTTAGAAAATCGATTTTTGGTCGAATTTTCGGAATTTAATTACCTTTCAACGTCATTTTTCTCCCATTTCTCGTGGAGATACGAGGTTTTCCTTGAAATTTGGCAAAAGTTGCATAAAAGCACGATGTTTGGGGAACCTAGGGGACCGATAATAAGAAACGATTTAGAAAATCGATTTTTGGTCGAATTTTCGGAATTTAATTACCTTTCAACGTCATTTTTCTCCCATTTCTCGTGGAGATACGAGGTTTTCCTTGAAATTTGGCAAAAGTTGCATAAAAGCACGATGTTTGGGGAACCTAGGGGACCGATAATAAGAAACGATTTAGAAAATCGATTTTTGGTCGAATTTTCGGAATTTAATTACCTTTCAAAGTCATTTTTCTCCCATTTCTCGTGGAGATACGAGGTTTTCCTTGAAATTTGGCAAAAGTTGCATAAAAGCACGATGTTTGGGGAACCTAGGGGACCGATCATAAGAAACGATTTAGAAAATCGATTTTTGGTCGAATTTTCGGAATTTAATTACCTTTCAACGTCATTTTTCTCCCATTTCTCGTGGAGATACGAGGTTTTCCTTGAAATTTGGCAAAAGTTGCATAAAAGCACGATGTTTGGGGAACCTAGGGGACCGATAATAAGAAACGATTTAGAAAATCGATTTTTGGTCGAATTTTCGGAATTTAATTACCTTTCAAAGTCATTTTTCTCCCATTTCTCGTGGAGATACGAGGTTTTCCTTGAAATTTGGCAAAAGTTGCATAAAAGCACGATGTTTGGGGAACCTAGGGGACCGATCATAAGAAACGATTTAGAAAATCGATTTTTGGTCGAATTTTCGGAATTTAATTACCTTTCAACGTCATTTTTCTCCCATTTCTCGTGGAGATACGAGGTTTTCCTTGAAATTTGGCAAAAGTTGCATAAAAGCACGATGTTTGGGGAACCTAGGGGACCGATCATAAGAAACGATTTAGAAAATCGATTTTTGGTCGAATTTTCGGAATTTAATTACCTTTCAACGTCATTTTTCTCCCATTTCTCGTGGAGATACGAGGTTTTCCTTGAAATTTGGCAAAAGTTGCATAAAAGCACGATGTTTGGGGAACCTAGGGGACCGATAATAAGAAACGATTTAGAAAATCGATTTTTGGTCGAATTTTCGGAATTTAATTACCTTTCAACGTCATTTTTCTCCCATTTCTCGTGGAGATACGAGGTTTTCCTTGAAATTTGGCAAAAGTTGCATAAAAGCACGATGTTTGGGGAACCTAGGGGACCGATCATAAGAAACGATTTAGAAAATCGATTTTTGGTCGAATTTTCGGAATTTAATTACCTTTCAACGTCATTTTTCTCCCATTTCTCGTGGAGATACGAGGTTTTCCTTGAAATTTGGCAAAAGTTGCATAAAAGCACGATGTTTGGGGAACCTAGGGGACCGATAATAAGAAACGATTTAGAAAATCGATTTTTGGTCGAATTTTCGGAATTTAATTACCTTTCAAAGTCATTTTTCTCCCATTTCTCGTGGAGATACGAGGTTTTCCTTGAAATTTGGCAAAAGTTGCATAAAAGCACGATGTTTGGGGAACCTAGGGGACCGATCATAAGAAACGATTTAGAAAATCGATTTTTGGTCGAATTTTCGGAATTTAATTACCTTTCAACGTCATTTTTCTCCCATTTCTCGTGGAGATACGAGGTTTTCCTTGAAATTTGGCAAAAGTTGCATAAAAGCACGATGTTTGGGGAACCTAGGGGACCGATAATAAGAAACGATTTAGAAAATCGATTTTTGGTCGAATTTTCGGAATTTAATTACCTTTCAAAGTCATTTTTCTCCCATTTCTCGTGGAGATACGAGGTTTTCCTTGAAATTTGGCAAAAGTTGCATAAAAGCACGATGTTTGGGGAACCTAGGGGACCGATAATAAGAAACGATTTAGAAAATCGATTTTTGGTCGAATTTTCGGAATTTAATTACCTTTCAACGTCATTTTTCTCCCATTTCTCGTGGAGATACGAGGTTTTCCTTGAAATTTGGCAAAAGTTGCATAAAAGCACGATGTTTGGGGAACCTAGGGGACCGATCATAAGAAACGATTTAGAAAATCGATTTTTGGTCGAATTTTCGGAATTTAATTACCTTTCAACGTCATTTTTCTCCCATTTCTCGTGGAGATACGAGGTTTTCCTTGAAATTTGGCAAAAGTTGCATAAAAGCACGATGTTTGGGGAACCTAGGGGACCGATAATAAGAAACGATTTAGAAAATCGATTTTTGGTCGAATTTTCGGAATTTAATTACCTTTCAAAGTCATTTTTCTCCCATTTCTCGTGGAGATACGAGGTTTTCCTTGAAATTTGGCAAAAGTTGCATAAAAGCACGATGTTTGGGGAACCTAGGGGACCGATAATAAGAAACGATTTAGAAAATCGATTTTTGGTCGAATTTTCGGAATTTAATTACCTTTCAACGTCATTTTTCTCCCATTTCTCGTGGAGATACGAGGTTTTCCTTGAAATTTGGCAAAAGTTGCATAAAAGCACGATGTTTGGGGAACCTAGGGGACCGATAATAAGAAACGATTTAGAAAATCGATTTTTGGTCGAATTTTCGGAATTTAATTACCTTTCAACGTCATTTTTCTCCCATTTCTCGTGGAGATACGAGGTTTTCCTTGAAATTTGGCAAAAGTTGCATAAAAGCACGATGTTTGGGGAACCTAGGGGACCGATAATAAGAAACGATTTAGAAAATCGATTTTTGGTCGAATTTTCGGAATTTAATTACCTTTCAAAGTCATTTTTCTCCCATTTCTCGTGGAGATACGAGGTTTTCCTTGAAATTTGGCAAAAGTTGCATAAAAGCACGATGTTTGGGGAACCTAGGGGACCGATAATAAGAAACGATTTAGAAAATCGATTTTTGGTCGAATTTTCGGAATTTAATTACCTTTCAAAGTCATTTTTCTCCCATTTCTCGTGGAGATACGAGGTTTTCCTTGAAATTTGGCAAAAGTTGCATAAAAGCACGATGTTTGGGGAACCTAGGGGACCGATCATAAGAAACGATTTAGAAAATCGATTTTTGGTCGAATTTTCGGAATTTAATTACCTTTCAACGTCATTTTTCTCCCATTTCTCGTGGAGATACGAGGTTTTCCTTGAAATTTGGCAAAAGTTGCATAAAAGCACGATGTTTGGGGAACCTAGGGGACCGATAATAAGAAACGATTTAGAAAATCGATTTTTGGTCGAATTTTCGGAATTTAATTACCTTTCAACGTCATTTTTCTCCCATTTCTCGTGGAGATACGAGGTTTTCCTTGAAATTTGGCAAAAGTTGCATAAAAGCACGATGTTTGGGGAACCTAGGGGACCGATAATAAGAAACGATTTAGAAAATCGATTTTTGGTCGAATTTTCGGAATTTAATTACCTTTCAACGTCATTTTTCTCCCATTTCTCGTGGAGATACGAGGTTTTCCTTGAAATTTGGCAAAAGTTGCATAAAAGCACGATGTTTGGGGAACCTAGGGGACCGATCATAAGAAACGATTTAGAAAATCGATTTTTGGTCGAATTTTCGGAATTTAATTACCTTTCAACGTCATTTTTCTCCCATTTCTCGTGGAGATACGAGGTTTTCCTTGAAATTTGGCAAAAGTTGCATAAAAGCACGATGTTTGGGGAACCTAGGGGACCGATAATAAGAAACGATTTAGAAAATCGATTTTTGGTCGAATTTTCGGAATTTAATTACCTTTCAACGTCATTTTTCTCCCATTTCTCGTGGAGATACGAGGTTTTCCTTGAAATTTGGCAAAAGTTGCATAAAAGCACGATGTTTGGGGAACCTAGGGGACCGATAATAAGAAACGATTTAGAAAATCGATTTTTGGTCGAATTTTCGGAATTTAATTACCTTTCAACGTCATTTTTCTCCCATTTCTCGTGGAGATACGAGGTTTTCCTTGAAATTTGGCAAAAGTTGCATAAAAGCACGATGTTTGGGGAACCTAGGGGACCGATCATAAGAAACGATTTAGAAAATCGATTTTTGGTCGAATTTTCGGAATTTAATTACCTTTCAACGTCATTTTTCTCCCATTTCTCGTGGAGATACGAGGTTTTCCTTGAAATTTGGCAAAAGTTGCATAAAAGCACGATGTTTGGGGAACCTAGGGGACCGATAATAAGAAACGATTTAGAAAATCGATTTTTGGTCGAATTTTCGGAATTTAATTACCTTTCAACGTCATTTTTCTCCCATTTCTCGTGGAGATACGAGGTTTTCCTTGAAATTTGGCAAAAGTTGCATAAAAGCACGATGTTTGGGGAACCTAGGGGACCGATAATAAGAAACGATTTAGAAAATCGATTTTTGGTCGAATTTTCGGAATTTAATTACCTTTCAACGTCATTTTTCTCCCATTTCTCGTGGAGATACGAGGTTTTCCTTGAAATTTGGCAAAAGTTGCATAAAAGCACGATGTTTGGGGAACCTAGGGGACCGATAATAAGAAACGATTTAGAAAATCGATTTTTGGTCGAATTTTCGGAATTTAATTACCTTTCAACGTCATTTTTCTCCCATTTCTCGTGGAGATACGAGGTTTTCCTTGAAATTTGGCAAAAGTTGCATAAAAGCACGATGTTTGGGGAACCTAGGGGACCGATAATAAGAAACGATTTAGAAAATCGATTTTTGGTCGAATTTTCGGAATTTAATTACCTTTCAACGTCATTTTTCTCCCATTTCTCGTGGAGATACGAGGTTTTCCTTGAAATTTGGCAAAAGTTGCATAAAAGCACGATGTTTGGGGAACCTAGGGGACCGATAATAAGAAACGATTTAGAAAATCGATTTTTGGTCGAATTTTCGGAATTTAATTACCTTTCAAAGTCATTTTTCTCCCATTTCTCGTGGAGATACGAGGTTTTTCTTGAAATTCCGCCAAAGTTTTATAATCGCGTGATGATGGAGGCATTTGATGGTTCAAAAGCCGAAAAGATCGAAGACATCGAGTATTCGCAATAGGATTGGAATAGTCTTCAGCCGTATACCAATGAATAGATTCAGCCAATATTATAGACATTGAGCGCGCGCTGCACGCGCGTTTAGCCTCTAGTAGAGATTCTAATGAAACGGCTTGAGATACATTTTTCTCAGTGATTCCATCGAAAAGCTGAGGAAATTTCAAAAATTTCGCTATTTTGGGAATATCTCAAATTTTATTCATCATAGCAATTTGGTGTTTATCTCAAAACAAAAATAAAAGAGGGGTGTTTGACTAAAATCGTTTGTACCCTTTGTCTCCTTTTCACCCCACTTTCCCCAAACGAAAATACTGCCAAATATGGCGCGCAAGAGAAGGAGCCCTCTATAGTAGAACTGCCGAAAGCGTAAATCTCCGTTCGGTTTTATTCGGCTCCCACGTAAACTTTGGATTCAAAAAACTACTCTTTCGACAGTACGACTTTACACTTGTCATCAAGCCAATCTCACAAGTAAATAAAACAAATTTCTACTTATTACTAATAAGAAATGAATTACATTAAATTTTATTTGACAATATTGATATTTTACAGATGTAAAAGGTTTTAACGATAAATTGTTTGTAACTATCGGATCCACTGGGAAATTCAAACTTAACCTGCAAGCAGTCTATAAATATGACATTGTGTCCAAGTGAAAGATGAGCGAATTGTAAGCATTCATTCGGAATTTAAAAGAAAAAATAATTGTTCATAAATTATAAAATGGCTGAATCGATATTATCAATGGAAGAAGGACCAGCATCACCAGATGTATTTTCTGATATTGATACTGCCGACTTTATGTCAGTTCCACCATTGGACGAATCCTATCCAGGTTCATCTGGACCAAGTGAGCCAGAACCCTCAGATGATGCACCAGAATGGAGAGGCACAAGTATGGACGAAATTCTAAAGGGTTCAGCATCTTTCAGCAATCATCAACATCCTCCCTTAATTCCATCAGAAAGCCATACAATATTAATAAGATTACCAATTGAAAATCGTGGCCCTCCAAGATCATATCCAACTCAATCCATCGATAAATGGACAATTGGCTACGTGAGAATGCCAAATTCACCCCACAGCATGTATCCAGTTGAACCATCAAGAGATAAATCACGTGAACTACGAATGAGATGGGAAGTAATTCAAGAATCACTTTTACAAAGTTTCATGTCTAGTGCACAATTAGAATCAGCAATTTTATCATACAATAAAAATTATGCTGAACGATGGGATTTTTCTGCTCTTCATCATTTTTTCACCGAAATTATTGAAGAAGATGAGGCACAAATGTTTTTCAATAATTTACTTCCAAAAATGATACAACTGGCTCTACAGCTTCCAACACTCGTAACTGGACCAATTCCACTATTGAGAAAATACAAAAATGCTGCAATTACCCTGAGTCAACTACAAGTAGCTTCACTCTTGGCCAATGCATTTTTCTGCACATTTCCACGACGTAATTCGACAAATCCCAATTCCGAGTATGCCATGTATCCTTACATTAATTTCAACAGACTATTTGCTTGTTATAAAGAGGAGAGACCAAATAGATCAGCAGCAGTAGCGGAAAAATTGAAGTGCCTCTTTCACTACTTTCGACGAGTGACAACAACACCTCCTCAAGGTACTATAACAATTCAACGACGTTATATACCAAAGGGAGACTGTCCAAGATGGGATAAACTGCATAATTTATTACCACCACTGCACATAACGAGCAAAGGAACAATTGAAACGCAAGGTGCTGGACTCTTGCAGGTTGATTTTGCCAATAAATATGTTGGCGGTGGAGTGTTGAATTGGGGCTGTGTACAGGAAGAAATTCGTTTTGTTATTTGTCCAGAACTGATGGTTACTATGCTTGTGACTGAAGCACTCAATGATACTGAAGCCCTCATAATCAGTGGGGCAGAGAGATACAGTGAATATGAAGGATACAGTAATACTTTCAAGTGGATGGGAGATTTTATTGATGAAACTCCGAGAGACACTAGTGGCAGACGTAAAACATCGATTGTTGCTATTGATGCACTTTATTTTACACAAGCAGATACGCAATTTGATATGGGTAATATTGTACGAGAATTGAATAAGGCTTATGTTGGATTCAGTTCATCAGACATGAATAAGCATGAGCTATCAGCTGTTGCCACAGGAAATTGGGGATGTGGTGCATTTAGGGGTAATCCAAAGCTGAAAGTACTGATTCAATTGATGGCAGCTGCAGTAGCAGGAAGATCATTGGTTTACTTCACTTTTGGGGATACTGCTCTACGAGATAGTGTTGCTGAAATGTACTGGCATCTTCTGGATCGTAATGTTGATATTTCACGGTTGTTTTGTCTCTTACGTCAATACAATACCGAATCGACCAACGATCATTCGGATTTTTATCATTTTTTATTTAATCGCAGTAAAATGAAACCAATAACTAATTACTTTAAAGTTTCCAAGGATGCAACGAGTGATGATGCTACTAAATGTTCTCAAGAAAAGATCAATAACAAAATTTCAAGGACTATTCGCAGAAATAAATTGTCAGACGAGGAAGAAGAGGAAAGAATCAGGAGTATGCTGGATGACTGTAAAAATGATAGTTTAGAAGAGACTAGTTTGGAGAAAATAACTGAAGAGCCTCAATCTACAAGTAAAGAGCAGAGCTGCTGTGAAATTAAAAAATCTGAAATTGAATCAGAAAATGTAGAAAATCGTCCATCACCCTTGGAATTATTTGTATCCAATCAAACTATTCCTGAATTATCTAAAATTACTGATTATCCAATACTGAATTCCAAGGAAAGATCCCATTTTCAGGAACCCATAAGAAAATTATTGAAAACTCCAGATAAACAGTTGAAAATTAACAATGGACAAAGAAAAATATCTGATTTTTTTTTATTAAAATCTTCATAAAAATTAATTATAGCGTATGGAAGAATGTTCCAGTAATTATTATTAAATTGAAAAATTCATGTTTTTGTATATACTAATTAAAGTGAAGAATAAAAGCCTCAAACATTTTCCTACTTTATGATTTTTTATCTTTATGCTCGAGAATCCAGAAGTGTTTTTTCACATGTGACAGGGGAATTCTCTCATTACTCTGTCTCTTGATCAACTGAATTGGAAAAAAAAAGAAATGAAAATTAGTCAATTGTGTATAATCGGAATTTTCTTACTTCTAACACTTGAAAATAATTTTTTTACCTTAGAAATTAGATCTCTCGCTCCCGGGGTAACATATGGAGGCCATTTAATATTAACAGTCTTAATTTTGGAATAGGTTTCCTGCTGAGAATCACTGAGAAATGGTGGTTTTCCTACCAAGAATTCATAGCACAAAATACCAAGACACCAGTGATCAACATAAATACTGTAGTTCTGACCCTGAACCATCTCTGGAGGAAGATAATCCAATGTACCGCACAAAGTATTGCGTCTGTAAATAAAACGAAATATAACAAATGTTCCAATAACTGGAGGGGAGAGTAGGGCAAAATGGACACTGTAATGAAACGGTTAGAGATAGATTTTTTTTGATGATTCTACTGAAAAGCTCAGGAAATTTTAGCCGGAAAACGAGTGTCAGATGTATTTATTTCGATTTTTTCGAAAATTCGATATTTTCCGGCATTTTTAAGGGGGAAAAACCTTTCCTTTTTTGAAAATTTTCAGTTTTTTGCAAATATTTCTGGTTCTATTGGTCGTAGCGAATCGGGGTTGATCTCAAATGAAAGGTGAGCTCATTTCCCATCGATTTATGGGGTTTTGAATCCAAAAATATCAATTTTTGGGATAGTTATAGGCTAAAAACTGCTTCACAAAACTGTTTCACAAAAATGTCCATAAATACCTTAAAAATCTATATTTCTTAATTGAAAACCCTATGAATTGATGGCAAATGATCTCACCTTTCACCTCCCTTCGGAATTTTCACGCTACGACAGATAGAACCGAAGATATTCTCAAAAAACTGAAAGTTTTCAAGAAAAATAAGGGTTTCGTCCCTCTAAAGTGCTCAAAAAAGTCAAAATCGACAAAAATTCCAAAAAATTAATTCCGGCACTTGTTTCCCGTCTAAAATTTCCTCAGCTTTCTAATGAAATCATCAAAAACAATCAACCGCCAGTATTTCTATGAATTTTAAGAGTTTTCCATAATATTTGCCTAAAAATTTAGATGTGTCCATTTTACCCCTGATGCCCATTTTGCCCCACCTTCCCCTAGAGCAAAAAATAAACAATAGCTTACTTTGATGATGGAGCGTGTACAGACCAGCCAAAATCTGCAAGTTTAATATCTCCATTCGCATCCAGCAACAAGTTTTCAGGCTTTACGTCTCTATGAATGACATTATTTTTGTGGCAGTAATCAAGAGCATCAGCTACTTGATAAGTATATTTAGCAGCGCTAAAAAAATTACAATAGATCAATATAAAGGTCAGCGAAATAATCATTTACTTTTTTTTCCAATAAATTAATAAATGAAATGGAGCACACTTACTAGTGTTGATTGAATCTTTCACCAGGTTGTCTCTTGAGCTCTTTGTATAATTCACCTCGTGCAGCAAATTCAAGTACCAAAAAAATTCTCTTTTCACTATGAAAATACGTCAATAATTGTAGAATATGGGGATGCCTCAAATGTGACTGAATTTCAATTTCTCTCAATACTTGTTTCTCTACTCTTCCATTCATGAGTTCTTTCTTGTAGAGAGTTTTCAGTGCAACCATGTAATGTGTACTCTTTTCTCGTGCCAGATAAACACGTCCAAATTTACCTCTTCCTAAAGGAGCACCAATTTCAAAATCATCAACACTCCATCGATATCTACGAAAAAAAGGCATATATCGTTATAAAATGGCATTATAAGGTTTTAATGAAATAGATTGATTATAAAAGTTGATGAATCGAATATTACCTGCCTCCACAGCCTTCAATGTGGTCTTGCATAGCACGCGTACTCTCCATAACCCCATTATAATGCTCGATTGGCACATGATTATGCATTCTGAAGTTTTCTCCCATAGTCATCATTTCTCCAAGTCTTGAAAAATACAAATATTATTATTAAAACCAAAATAAATTCATAATCAACAAAAAGAATTGATAGTAATGCTTACAAAAATTGCCCACTTTTCCAATTCAGCGAATAGCTCAATGATTTGCAGCTTATTTCATAGCACAAAATCCAGTTTGAATCCAAATTAAAAAAAAAAATGTTATATATTTTATTACAAGAAAGAAATGGAATTAATAACAATTTTCTCGCAGAGAGGAGTGCAAGAGCGTGCCTCTAACGGTCAAACGTATTTTTTAAATATGTCTCAAGGCGCAAGTGTCGTTATTTAAAAATAATAGCGAGCCCCCAAAAAGATGCAACTATCAGCGACACTGCGTTTCTATTGGTTCACAGTCGCCCGCCAATATTCGATGCCGGAAATGGTGGATGTCGTGAGCGCCATCCTTTTCTTTTCTCTCATTTCCGAAAACTATATAAAATTTACAACGCATATTCATGCTTTCCCAGTTTACCTTTGTTATTCTCTACGTAGATACGAATTTGACTAACCGTTATGACTAAAGGTATTTAAATGTTGAAAAACGTATTGAAAAAATTTGGTAACAGTAATTTACTCGGAGTGGGAGAGTCAATTAACTGTAGCAATTATTGATAATTAAATATCCATTTGAAATCAGTTGAGCAAAGCAATAACTGTCAAGTCTTTGAGGTACGTAATTTGGCATCTATAGAGCCCGCCATTAATGTGTCATTTACATGACTGTTTACATGATTACATCATGTGATGTAATTTTTATTTACGTTTTTATTTTACTGTAAACTTTGATTTGTTGACAGGTTTCTGGAGGAATAATTTTTATTGAGGACATTCAGAAAAGTCGTCATGTTCGGCAACACCAGTAATACATCTTTCGGTAGCTTCAATGCAGCAACACAGAGCAGTCCATTTGGTCAATCTGCCTTTGGCAAGCCAATTTCAACAACAACTGGCTTTGGCACAAGTACAGCACCTGTATTTGGTAGTAGCAATACATCTTTATTTAGTGCAAAACCAGCAGGACCAACTAGTGGTGGTCTATTTGGTAATGCAACTGCAGCTCCAGCATTTGGACAACCAGCAACTACACAATCATCATTCGGTGGTTTTGGCACACCTGGAGCAAATACAAGTCTATTTGGTACACAGCAGAATGCAAATAACAGTCTTTTTGGTGCTGGTGGTACAACATCAGCTTTTGGCCAGACCCAAAAGCCAGGGGGCTTTGGATTTGGTTCAAATACCAGTACAAGTTTATTTGGACAGCCACAACAGTCAGTTCAACAGACAACACCATTTGGACAGATGAATAATAGTGGTAATAACAGTCTATTTGGTACACCAGGTGGTTTTCGTGCTACAACAACTGCTACAGGCATAACTGGCACTGGAATGGTGAAATTCAATCCAGTCACTGGTACAGATACAATGGTCAAGAATGGACAAACACAGAATATATCAACGAGGCATCATTGCATCATGTGTATGAAGGAATATGAAAATAAGTCATTGGAGGAACTTAGACTGGAGGATTACACTGCTGGACTGAAGGGTCCCACACAAACTGGTCAATCAACTGGACTTTTTGGTGCTTCAGCACAAGCATCACCCTTTGGCGCAACTGGAGCAATTAGTAATACAGGAACCACTGGATTTGGATCAATGACTGGTGCATTTGGTGCAAATAATCAGTCAACAACATCTGGTGGTTTATTTGGAAAACCTGTCACTGGTTTTGGTGCACCAGCAACAACAACAAGTGCTTTTGCATTCAATTCACCAGCCTCATCTGGATTATTTGGGGCTAATACACAGGCTAAACCATTCGGTACTCCAGCACCAACGACATTATTTTCAAATACTAATACTAATCAACCCGCAACTGGCTTTGGTACACTGAATAATACACAGAACACTAGTTTCAGTGGCTTTGGAACACCTCAACAGAATCAGAGTATTGGATTATTTAATCAAAATAAACCAGCATTTAATATTGCACCAGCTACCTCAAATACTGGCTTTGGATTTGGACAAATGGGCCAAACTAACAATACTCTATTTGGGCCTAAACCAATAGGTACTTCGACTGGTTTTGTAGGTGGAACGACAGGTTTTGGGGCAACACCAGCACCAGCTTTTGGAACGACACCAGGCTTTGGTACTACACCAAATACAAGCACTTCTCTCTTCAATACCTCATTTAAACCAGCAACACAAACTAGTGGATTCTCATTTGCCAATACACCTGCATCAACCTCAGCACTTGGTACCAATACTGGACTAAATTTAGGCGGTACCACCTCTCTTTTTGGGCAAAACAAGCCAGGGACTTTATTTGGTACTCCCTCGTCTACTTCAACATTCAATAGTACTGGAGCCTTTGGAACTGCTGGAGGTTTTGGCACTAGTGCCAACACGAATACAGGACTCGGGCTGAATCTCCTTGGTGGAGGAATGACAAGCCAGGTTCAACAAAACTCTACCTCAGTTCCAGTACATCAGCAAATTCTAGCATTGGTATCAGCACCCTTCGGAGACTCGCCATTGTTGAAAAATCTTCTACCTGCCTCGGGAAAAGCTGAAGAAATTCTGAAACCAGCACATCCAACATCAAAAACATTGAATAATTCCCAGTTCAAAGTTTCTACGGCCAATTCACCGAAATTCAAGGCAAGAGTTGTTACACCAGCACAGCTATCAAAAAAATCACTTTTTGAGGGTCTAGAGGAGGAGGATCCAACACTTTTGGAAGCATTCCAGCCAAGATCAAATGCTAAACGTTTAGTTCTACGTCCAAAACCTTTGACATCGAGCCCCACAGTTGTGTCTGATGACAATGTCAATACAACTAGAAATAATGAAACTGTTGAGGACAGCCCAGATGCTTCCTCGTCCTGCAGTGCTGAAGTTGAGCCAATTGACAAGGAAAATTATCAAGGAATACGTCAAGGTGGTGACAGACGTTCCTCATCAACATCTTGGTTGAGGAAAAAAACTCTTATTAGAAATATTAAAATTCCCGAGGAAGAGTTTGATGGACAAAAGTCACCTTTCAATTCATCAGAAATTCATGATGATGCACATGAGAATACAGTCACAGAATTTCGTAATTCTGGTAATAATCAGGGTCAAACGAAAATCCAGACAAATTCACCAGCCAATGTTAGTCTCAATTGTTCATTGGGTGGTGCTGACAAGAGTGCTACAGATTCAGCTGTATTCAATGACTCGAGCCATGATCTAGATGAAAGTCCACTCTCAATACTCCAGTCTGAGTGCGAGCCAAATTTGGCTAAAGTAACACTTCACAGAGTTGGCTATTACACAATACCTCCGTTGGATCAGCTCAATGAATATGTTCGTGGAGAAACATGCATTGTCCCGAATTTTACAATTGGTCGAAAGGGCTATGGTAATGTCTACTTTCCAGATTTATTCGATATTTATGGCTTAAATCTCGATGAAATTGTTCATTTTCGTCACAAAGAAGTCATCATCTATCCTGATGATGAGAAAAAGCCACCGGTTGGTCAGGGTTTAAATCGTCGTGCTCAAGTTACACTTGATCGTGTATGGCCACATGATAAGAATCTTCATGAACCAATTACTGATCCTCATCGGCTGACTGCAATGAATTATGAGGGAAAACTCAGGCGAGTATCGGCTAAACATGATACAAGATTCTTGGAATATCGTCCAGAGACTGGATCATGGGTATTTAAAGTTGATCATTTCTCCAAGTATGGATTGAGTGACTCGGATGATGAAGATGGTGATTATCCACTTGATCCGAATGTGAAGAAACTCAAAAGTGGTGAACTACCTCCAAATTTTCTCATACCAGGCCGCGGTACAAAAGCAAAAATACCCAGTGGTTTGAAGCAAGTTTCAAAGGGTATGATTGATGGATTGAAAACTGAAAAAATGATGAATGGAGCTGATGGAGAGAATATGGAAATGGGAGCTGATCATGATCAAGATGGTAAACTTCAAGATGAATCTATGAATACAAGTACTATTCATTATGAAATGAACCGGGAAAAACAATCTGCCTTGAGCCCAACATCAATATATGCTAGACTTGCTGGTACAGATAGCCACAAATTACAGCTCATGAAGGCTAGTTTCTTCGACACTATTGATGGAGATGATTACAATGATGTATCTCTATATATAGCTGATAATTTATACAAATCATTTGATGGAGGTAAAGAAAAAAAAGAGGGAATAATTGGTATGCTTCCGACAAAAGCTCAGAATTTTCGATCAAATTTTACACTTCCTCAGGACACATCCTATGGTGAATTACAGAATGAGTCTTTTCGTACTAAAAAAGATGTCAAGTCAAAACCAGTGGAAGATACGAAAAATGATAAAACTTTAACAGTAACAACGAAATTTTTTCCAGCACCAATTGTAAATCCCTCAACAGTTGTTTTGAAATTTCGTTGTGAAGTAATTCCTCTGAAAGAATCAATCAGCAGTAAATTAAAATTCCAGTGTATTGCTGATATTGGAATACAAATGGGTAGAAAATTCAAACCAAGCTGGGGACCAGGATTAACACTCGTGTCATTGAGTACACAGGAACAGGCTTCAATTGTTCCACTTCAGAATAAATTCAGTCAAATTGAGACTTACATGTCCGGACGTATGATGGATGATAACACATCAACAAGTATTGTTCAACGTTTACAGATACTTGGTGGTACTAGAGCAGATTGTGACTATATTCAAATGTTCAAGGACAGTATTGAAGGACATTTGCAAATTCAATTGAACCACTGTGTAATTGGACAAGAGCTCAATTGTCCTTGGATACGTGCTGGCACTGGCGAATTTGGATTGAATGCCCTGCATGATCACTGCAATTTAGCACAAGCTTTTGTTGAACAAGCTCATTCAGATCATTTGGCTTCATATGCAAGTGATGTCTGGCAATTGTGTGTAGCACTGTGGGGAAATTTGCCAACAATTGAGCCTCATTCAAACGTTGAGAGCCATGAAAATGTGATGATTCGACGAGAAGCTCTTGGAGAATGGCTGAAGGGGGTAGTTGAAGAATTAGTACAAAATGAGATAGCAGAAATTACGAGGGAAGATCATCTCATACTCTCACTCCTATCTGCTAATAAACTTGAAGAAGCTTGTGAGGTGGCGAGAAAAATTGGAGATTACACATTGGCACTACTTATTTCACAGTTGGGAGGTACATCATCAATGAAAGAATTACTCAAGCAAACAATAGCATTGTGGCAAGCAACTGACATGCTGAATAATATATCCATGAATCGTATAAAAATCTACATGCTCACAGCTGGAACACATCTAATTATGTGCAATGCTGAAACAGTTAATGTTTGTGAAAATCTTGACTGGAAAAGAGCACTTGCTATTCATCTGTGGTATCTCTCAGTACCAACTGCCTCTATTACAGATGTTTTAGAGCTGTATGAGAGTTCATTTACTGGTGAAACAAGTGAAGTTTATGCAGCACCACCACTACCAGAATACAAAAATGAAGAATTCGAAGCAGAAATTATTGATGGTAAAAAAATATACGATTTATGCTATCATTTAATGAAACTATACTGCACTGGCAATCATTCCCTTGATGAACTTTTAAATCCACTCACTCACACATCAGATCCATTGGACTACAGACTCAGTTGGCTTCTCCAGCAGGTTATTATTGGACTTGGTTATTCACATTTATCTGATCATGTTTCTTCCATGACTCACACGAATTTTGCAGCACAATTGGAAGCCCATGATATGTGGCATTGGGCAATTTTTGTTGTTTTACATCTCAATAATGTTGGAACCAGGAAGAAGGCTGTATCTGATTTACTCTCACGTTATGTACAAATTGATGAGAATTCCGAGTATGTGAAACGAGAAACGTTTTTGATTGAAGAACTTGGAATACCATCTGTTTGGATAAATGAAGCCAAAGCTATTAAAGCTCTGGCAATGTCAAGATATGGAGAAGCTGCTTGGTATCTTTTGCAGGCTGAGCAATGGAATCAGGCCCACGTGGTTATCATCGAACATTTGGCTGCTGATGCTTTGATAAATGAGAATTATGATTATTTAAAGTCATTGTTGTCTCCTCTTGTTCCATCAGAATGCAACAGTTCTATCAATGGATGGATTCATCAAGGACAGCTTTTATGGGATTACATGAAAATTGCTGGGGAAATTGAAAAATTTGTGAAAAGTGCAGACTATGTTCAAATTGGATATCAATTAGAACTTCTTCAGCCTCAATTGAGCTCATTGTGCACGAAAATCAATCAATTTCCTTGTCCTAATGCCAAACTTCGGCTTTGTCAAGCAGAAATTGCAAAACGTACTCTGCATCTAGCGAGAAGTCTACTTCTCATGCAACCAATGGAGGACAAATCAACGACACGTGTATTAGTTCAATTGGTATCACAATTACCACTACCAGAGGATTATGCACAACAAGAATTACGACCATTGATTAATATGTGTGTTAATGAAATTGTTGGACATTGAAATTGTCAACGATTTTTATGCTTGTGTTTTTCAAAATTAACTAAGAATGGGTAAGTGTGCTCTAGCAAAAAAACCCACTTGGAAAAAAAATGCAAAATAACAATGTGTCTAGCTATTTTTTATAATAATAATGATCCTCTGAATAATTTTTGAAAGAGAAAACTCATGTACTGTCTGATTCACTATTTCTAAAAGAATTAAAATAATGTAATGTAAAGATGAGGATTACGCCAATTCAGATAAAAATTATAAGGAAATAAATATTGTAAACTGAATTAATTTTTTTTTCTATTGACAATTTCTCCATCTTTATACTTGATTTGTATGAATGAGGATATATGAATATGAGGAGAATGTTTTTTTCTTTGGTGAAGGAGAAATTAGATAAATATTTAAAACTTGTAATTTTTATGTAATGTGATTAATATTTTTCTCCGTTTCTTTTTTCCTGTTGATTTTCAACATCAGTAATTTACAATAATAAATAAAGAGAAAAACAAAAAGAAAAGCATGTAATTTCAAATCGTGATAATTCATTAAAAGTAAAAGTTCAAATTAATAACAAAATCGTTGTCTATTTCCTATATATATTATATATAATATATACATGACTCCATGAATCGTCAGAGAAGGATAACAATAATTTCCTTCGTGCACGTTATTTCACCAATCATGGATAAAGGGCTGAAGAAAGTATTTAAAAAAAAACGAAAAATGGTCAATGATTTGATTCATGTATAAATATTGTCGCATTTTAATCTTTCACACGATGTGTTGCTTCTCCTGTCGTTGGGTCAATGATGATTTTCTCTTTAGCACTCCTTCCTCTCTTATTGCTCATTGGCAACGTACTTAAATCAGACAGAGGCAAGTATTTCCCATCTGAACATTCACAGAAAAGTAATTGTTCATTGTTTTCTTTATTCTTGTCATTTTTATTTCCACCAAGTTTTTCCAATTTGAGAGAGAGCATTTCGATAATTAAATAACCATCAGGTTTATACATTCTTGTAAAATGAAGTTTAACATGTTCACCAACATTTTCATCTTTTCTAGGTACATAATTACAATGGGGACAGGGTGGAGTGAGTCTGTCTATTCCATGTCGTCTTTTATGACTATCAAGTATAGTTTGATCAGCAGTTGAAAATGGACACTCGGAACATCTCAAACCATCATCATTTATTTCACTTGATGCCATGGATGCTTTTCTTTGCAGCAACATGATTGTTTGTTTATCCTGATTTGAAACTGCTGATACTCCATCACCCAGAGATCCACTTGGCAAATTATTCGCAATAGGAGATCCAGAAGAAATTGTAGATTTTCTTCGTGTCTTTACTGAATCTGATTTTTCTACTTCATAAATATCATCTACATCTGTTTGTTTGGGGGATGATGCTTGTGCATCACCATTTACCACGTGTTCTTTCAAATGCTGGACACAAGTATCATAACATTTAACTGCATAATCGCATTGATTACATCTATATTTCTGTTTTGATCCATGAAGAGATAAATGTATACGATACTGTTCACGTTTTGCAAAAACAGATGGACACTTATGACACTTCCATCTTTTTTCTTTGAATCTACCATTTTTCATTGATGATCCACTCGTTGAATTATTTACAATAGATCCTGAAGATATCGTTGATTTTCTTCGATTTTTACCTGTATTAGTTTCTCCAATTTCATCATAATCATTTTCATAATGTATTTCTGGTGGATTTGTAGATGCTTGTACTTCACCATTCATTATGTGATCTTTCAAATGTTGTACACAAGTATCGTAACATTTAACTGCATAATCACATTGATTACATCTATATTTTTGTTTTGATCCATGAAGTGCTAAGTGGATACGATACTGCTCACGTTTTTCAAAAGTTGATGGACATTTATGGCACTTGAATTTTCTGTCTTTGAGCTCGTCATTTCTTGGATTTTCTGAATAAGTAAAATCGACATCTCCACTTCCATTGACTACTGTAATCATTTCAGAATTAAGTGATGGTAGCCGGGAAATAATTTGCTCAGTTGTTTCATTGTATCTTCTATGAACAACCTGATGTTTCATTAAATTTTGCGCTGTTTTGGACGAGTAATCACACTCTTCACATTTAAATCTGTTGTTAGATCCATGCAGAGTCATGTGATACTCAAGAGCATCAAGTTTAAAGTATCTTGCTGGACATTTAGTACATGTAAATACTTGATTTTCCTGCTGTTCTCCATTCTGATGATTCTGATCGCGATTAGCAACTTCAACGACAATCCAAGCACATTGATTTTCATTGCCATCATCAGCTTGTTTTTTTGCTTCAATACAGGCGGTAAGTGGTGGTGGGAATCGTTGAGAATTTCCATACAATGAGGAAAGATAACGTGTACGCTCTTGATACTCGGTAGAATGTGCTTTTTGATGTGCCAATAGATGTGCAGTTTGTCTAGCAGCATAAGAGCACCATTCGCAAGTGTAGGCAAGTGCAGTTGCATGATAACGCAGATGAATACGCAATTCTTTTTCACATAAAAATCGAGCTGGACATTTGTTACAACTGTGAACTAATCTGGAATCACGTAGATCTGGTTCTGAGCCCAGTGTAGGTGTTTTTGCTAATCCTAAAATACTCTTGAGATCATCCAATTGTTGCGCATCACTTCTATTATCAGCAACTAGGCAATGAACCGTACCCAATGATCCTAGATGCATACTTGCATGTGCCTCCATAACTTCACGTTGAATACACATAAAACTGCAGTCTGGACAGGAAATTAAATTAGCATTTTCATTGGTATTCATATGCATAATCTCGTGGTCTCTAACTTCAGCTCGTCTAGATGATACGTATGGACAGTGACGACACTTTAACATTTTTGCAAAAGTACCATCTGGTTTAGAGACCCAGACCATTGGTGTGTCTGGTAATGCTCGTGTATCCAAGAGTAATGGAGGTGCTTGACCCTCGTTACGTTCAACTGCAGCATTAAAAATAGAGGAAAGTGGTGTAATGTCTTTTGTTTTTTCGGGTGATGCATTTTTATCATTTGGAGTAGTTTCTGGAGTTGAATTTGTTGGAGATTTTGGCTTTCCAGATGCCTCGGATTGATGTACTACAGCCAATTCTTCACCATGCAAACGTGCATGTTCCAAAAGTTCGGTTTTCGTACTCACGTAGTAAGGACAGAGATAACACTTGAAAATAGCCTCAAGATTTGGACGATGATGTACTTTATGTATTGCCAATGACTCAGAATCATTAGCTACAAATGGACAATCTGTACATGTTAATTTATTTGATTCTTTTGGAGATTTTTCTATGCTTTCATAATGACTCTTCACGTGAAGCAATAATATATCTTTGCTTGAATCACGATAATTACATCGTTTACATTTCCACATTGTACGTTTAGTTTCTTCTGATAGAGTAGATTGTGGGGAAATCCTTGAAGCAGTATTAGGCGAGCTTGTAGATGGAGCCATTTTCAACAATGATTGACCTGGTGTTGTTCTTGTCGTACTAACAGTCAATGTTTTGACTGTTTGACTGGAATTTACATTCAGAGAAAGAGAATTCTCATCAGTCATAATGAGAACCTTCCGGGGTGGTTCTTCAGTATGTAATAAACCCTGATTCTCCTCCATACTGGTATCCTCGTGACCTTGATTCTCCATCTGCAAAAATATAATGAAACATATATAGAAAAAAGAGATGAGGAGTTGAAAATCAGTAAAAATATTTGAGATAGGTTTTTTTAATAATTCTCACCTGGGTAAGATATTTATTGTACTTTGAATAATTACGACGTCCAGTCTCATCAGTCATGAGTACTCGGGCATTTAAATGAGCTGCATCTCTGGCTGCTTTGAGCTTAATATGTTTAGTTATATCCCATCGCCAATTTGATCTGTAAGCACATAGTGAACACTCGAAAGGTTTCCGATTCAAATGTCCAACAATATGCACGTGAAATCTACTGGCAGTTGATGCCCAAAATGGACAATGAGGGCACTTGAATACACGTCGAGTAGTTGAATTCTGCGATACTCCATCCATCTGATTGAAAAATGAAATAGCATAAAATTAAACAGCCAGCATTGATAAATAAATAAAGAGAAATACATTGATTGAATCACGTACGCGTTCGCTATTATAGGAGGATAGATCAAAATGCAAAAGGCCATTTCAACGGAAAAAATAGAAAAAAGACAAAAGGAAAATGAAAAAAAATATAGAAATCATAAAATAAGAGAGAATCCCGTACCGAGGATCCAGAGGAAATAAATCCATTGTGACTCCCATCCCAATCCACTTGCAATGGTAACTCAAAATCATTGGAGGAAGAAGTTGTCACATAGTTATCACTGTTGACAGTGTTCTCCTGGCTATTATTTTTATTATCATTATATGCTGGACATATTTTCACGTGCATTTGTAGATCACTAGAAGTTTTACAACGTCTCCGACACTTTGGACATCGCGAAACACCAAGAGACACACTGAGCGCAGTGTGATGGGTTTTTCTATGACTTGATAATTCATCTGGGCTACTTGCTTCAAACGTGCACCAACACTTTAGATCGTTCACACTACTTACTGCTACCTGATTATTGATTCCTGTATTTCCAGTTGTTGTCATCAGGCGTTCCTTAAGTTTATCAAAGAATGTTGCATTTCTTCTCTCAAATGTACTTGGTGGACTGACCTCTTTTTTTATAGTATCCTGTTGAAGCAGAATAATTTTTATTATTTTACTTCACTTTATTTGTAAATATGGAAAATAAACAATCTTCTCACCTCACGACTATTATATAATTTAGCTATTTCAGTGTCTCTAGCAATTTTTGCAAGCTCAGGCCTCACTCGAACACGTGGCACATTTAGTACTGTAGTTGGAGAACTGCTAGGTGTTGTATTACTATTCGTATTTGTTGATTTACTTCCGGGACTCAATGGAATTAGCATTGGCAGTGGTTTTTTTTTGTTAGGACTTTGAGATCCGGCATGTGATTCAGCTACGTGTCTTTGCATTTCCGAGTCCCATGCAGTAATAAAAGGACAGCCTTTTTCCTCACATTTCAGTGCAATACAGTCTGCACCATCTACAGCATTCTTTCCATCTTCTTCATCCAGGGGATTCTCGGAATTTTGATGAGCTGTTTTATCTAAGGGCTGTACCTCACGATAATCACTAGCGCCAACCTGCATTATTACATTATTCTTTATAATAGTATTTAAATTGAATAAAGAAGAATGAATTTATGGAAAAATAAAAGGATAAAACATACTTGATTGTAACGTTTTGGACAATTTCTCGGCTTTCTCTCAAAAGGACTTGCCATTTTTTTACTTATATGCCCAATTGGAGGTTCATGATGATTTGTTTCATGTACAGTTAAACTTTGACGTATTTCGGCGGTAAAATTACATGCACGACATTGAAATGCACCACCACCACCATGATTGCGAGTGTGTCGATCTAAATTCCACTAAAAATAGAAATAAGAGCCATTATATTTGAAAGATTATATGAAAGGACTGTGAAATGAAAAAAATGTATAAAATTTCACAAGTGTATATTGAATGAATTACCTTGTAAGGAGTACGAAAATCACAGTCATCACATTTTATCATTGGCATAGAATGATATTTAACGTGTTTTGTGTAACGTGCACGTACATGAGTCATATACGAACACTTTGTGCAACGGAAAAAACGTCTTTTCAAATGATGAAGTCGTTGATGATTCTCCATATCCGTTGGTGTATAAGCAACGAAATTACACATTGTACATTTATTTCTACGTACAATTTCACCAGATTTTTCACTCTGTACATCTTTGTGAGCTGTTATAATATGACGCTGTA
Organism: Aleiodes leptofemur; assembly: GCA_963942555.1. NCBI lineage: Eukaryota > Metazoa > Arthropoda > Insecta > Hymenoptera > Braconidae > Aleiodes > Aleiodes leptofemur. Next base: position 16,267,545 of record OZ012617.1, on the reverse strand, counting down.
GTTTTTTTGGATTCTGATAAGAATAACTGCAGTAGGAACATTGATGATTTTTAGTTTTTTGCTGATGACGTGCTTTTAAATGCTGTAGATAATCAATGAGACTGGAAAACTCGGGTGAAGGCTTACAAGAATTACAAATATATTTTCTATCCACTTCAATTGTTTCATCAACAACAGCAGTTGCAGGAATATTATCTTCTGGTTCTTCTTTGATAACAAGCCTTGGCTCACTATCACTGTCATCCCTTGTACCATCAGCATTATCTAATTCTGATTCATTCTTTTGACTTGCATTACCCTCTGCGTCACTATCAATTGATGACTGGGATTTTTCTGTTGATCTTGGAATGAGCGAATGACGAGGACGCAACGCCCGTAATCTCGGTGAACGTTCAGACATTTCAGTCTTTACTATTTATTTTTAAAAAAATATTGATCAAAAAATTATAATAATAAAAAAGTAGTCTTTAGTTTGATAAATACATGGAAGGAATGACTTTTGCAAATTGAAATATCATGATTCAATTTTTTATAATTGTTACTGTGCCATGATATAATGAAATTCAAAGGAAACCAAGTTGATAATTCAATATGTTCATTATGGTGTGTTAATACATTGTTTCCGTTTCTATGAAATTCTCAGAAATCATTGGAACTTTTCCGGTAAAAAACAACGATTAAATACGAACCTTAAAGAGTCTGTCTATTTGCCTCTTTATCCCGTGTCTGCGCGTTACTCCGGATGAACCGTCACTTTAGTAATGGCTGGTAGAAACTCAGAAACTACTAATAAAAAAAAAACGTTGAATACTCCGAAGAGTCGCGTGTGTTGACGATAAACGTCTTTCACATTCTAACCAGTCCCATTGAGCGAACGATACTGGCTTAACCAGCGGGCAGATTGGTTCTTTCTGTTGCGGCAAGGCGCACTACACACAATATCGCTCCGTTGCGAGGGGCAAAGTGTGTGTGGAGAAATAAAAAGGTAGAGGAAGGAAAAAAAAAATAGGGAATGGCAGAGTAGCTAAACGCAACGATGTAATTTCGATTTATACACTGCTCTTGGAGAAATGACGAGGATACTGCAAAGGCCTTGCAAAGCCATATATGTTATCAATGATTATTTCAAAGCTTCCTGATAAACCTTTTACAAGTGTCTTCACCTCTTTACAAGACAGTTTTATCGATGAATGTTGGTAAAAAAAAAAATTATATGTTATTCAATAGAATTATTGTTTTATACTCTTCTTGCAGAGTGGGGTAAAGCCACGCGGGACAAAATAGAATTCTAGACCCAGACAAGAAGTACAGAGAGAAGCACAGTGTCTAAAGACACACATCGGCTAAAAGAGAGCCACGGCCAAACGCAACAGCCCCTCCCTCTAACCGGATGACTCGCACTGTCTCTGGCCCCCACGATGTTAGCTCGATGTTAGCTGCTGCGCAGCCAGGCGCCATCTGCAATTCCAATTCTGATTCTGACCTCTACCTATAACGTACACGTTCCCCTCGTACCCGCCCTCACCTTTCATCCAGAGAAAAACCCTGATGTACTCTCTGTTGTGTCGCAAAGACCCCATCACCAACAACTTCCCCTACTTCATTTGTCTTCATCCCTTCTTCAGAGTACCTTTGTCTATTGGATTTCAAATGTTATTTCACCCTTCTTCTATTTCCGAAGAAACAACTCATTCTAGTAAAAAAACCGCTTCTCTCAATCATATGCCATGTTTTGACCTGGATATTGTCTTTTTCCTCGTTATTACATAAAGCATGTATTTCTTTCGTTCATAATGTCCTCTTTTTTCCGACAATTCCTTTATAGACTATATTGGTTCTTGGAATACGTCAATGATCAGAGTTGATGTCATCAGGTTTTACATGTTTTTTTTTTTTTTTTTGAAACAGGGTACATTATTTACAGTATTTACATTTATATTTAAAATAAACATGTTGGGAACAAAAAAATTACAAGTATTTATCTATAAAGAATTAAAGTCAACTGGCTCAATGAGCTCTCGCGACTTTGCTGATCGGGGTATATGTGTTTGTTTACTTATTCAAGTTTTTTCTCATTTGATTATCAAAATCGGTATTTTCATATTTTTTTTCAATAGGAATAGAAGAATGGAAAATGGATACTTTGACCCTAGTATCGTAAAAATCATTCAATTATTACATGTTTTGACCAACTGTACATACGATGGCTTCCTACAATATTAGATGGCATCATGAAAATTTTACTCTTCCTAGAATGAATTATTCAGTGGATTCTTGGATAAATGTGAAACAATAAATTAATCATAAGTAAATAAATGAAGATTAAATCATTGGATTACTGAAGGAATATTGCGCAATTTTCCTTTATCAGAATGATAAAGAAGACATTTTTTTTCTAAGAATATCTAGGACAAAGTCGATAGTGTCGAAGGTCTATCCACGATTTAGAGCCGTCTACGCGTGCGTCTTACGCAGCTCTCAATGATATACGTGAAAGATGATTTTTCAAGTAATTCACATTTGAATGATGCATCTGTTACCAACTGATTCATGCCACGTGTTTTTTTCAATGATAATCATCATACAATGGAATTATTCTCAATACTTGAATTACTTTTCGAGGACTTTCGGAATTTATTTCCTTGATTTAACGATGAAGGTCATTTGAAGAAATTAATAATTGCGTAGGAAATGAAGATAATTCTTTCATAGATGAATTTTTAACACAACTGTTTATCATAATTATACAGTGCGAGATGGAGAATACGCTTTCATTGACCGATACTCCCGCCATCTTGGAAGCAATGAATTCTTGCGTCAATTCGAGGAAGAGCACGCCATTGTCGTACTCGTTGAACTGACTATGATTGAATGCTTTTTACATTTTTAATAATTTTATTAAATATTAAAGAATACTTTTCGATGAATGGAAAATATATGCATATATATATGCAATTTTAAGGCAATGAAATACGTTTGGATCAATAAATCAAATAATTTGTAACGGTTTAGAGGAATGGAAACGCAAAAACATGCATTCATGGAAAAATATTATACTGTACATTAGCGAATTTGCCATTAAATTTGAAATCAAATTACTTTGAAGCTGTCTGGATTGAGTAAGGAGGGAGGGGGAGGGGGGATATAGCCCCATGCATTCAATTGTTCACGCAAGATGTGATGATGCAATATTTAATGTAGATATTGTTAAAAAATAAATGGCCTTTTAGAAATTAGTCTATTTTTTCATTGTAAAATAATTTGATTAAACCATGTTGATTTCAAGTTTTTATTCTTTTTTTATTCTTCTCTTAATATTACATATAAAAATTAGGCAGCATAAGAACATTGTTCATAAGTAAAATCATAATAAATGAGTTAGAAAATTGTTAAACAAAAATTACAATTAGTACAACTAATTATGACTGGGAAACTCTTATTTGAAATGTTGTTTCAAGTCATTTTCATGTGCTGCCTTGTTTAATAATAAATAATGTGACAAAAACAAAACCGTGTTACAGATCTGTAATAATTCACATCTTCTTTTGTCTGAAGATTCAAGACACACACACTCAGATCCTTTTCTTTTCTTCTCTTTTTGTGCTACAAAAGTCAAGTAAATTCAGTTTCATAATGACATGTTCTTTTTTTCTTTTAATAATATTTTGTCATTCTCCCATTAGAATCATCAGAGCGACCACAGTTAGAATGGCAACCATTTACTTTCATTGAAACATTTCCTTTCTCGCCAAAAGTTATTAATACAACCATTAAATTATAAAATAAAAATGAATTCAGAAGCAACTTCACCCTGACTAGAATAATTCACAATTCACTTTTTTATCTATGGTATCATTTCTAATATTTATATAAATTGAAAAAAGAAAAGAAAATTAAAAAAAAAAAAAATTAATAAAGTTGTAATGAGTACGTAACTTTGGTTCATGGCTGGTTATCATCAGCCGAAAAAGTTTACAAATAAATATAAAAAAAAACTAATCGTGGTTACTCCAATGACCCGCACAAAATGATGTTTGATTATCATTATTGTTATTATTATTATTCTTGTATATTCTCGTAAGAATAAGCAAATGATGCATATTAAATCAATATGAAGAGCATTATTTCCTCAAGATAATTTAGAAATAAAACATATAAATGATGAAAATAAAAATCGAAATGAAAGCGCAGTTGACTAAAGAACATTTCATATTTTCTATTGTACCGTGAGTTATTCTCAACGATATCTAATTTATGACACTCTTTTTTTTTTTCTTTACTGAATTTTCAACATTAATAAAGAAATGCATTACTTATATACTTAAAAATAACGTATCATAGTAATTACTTAATACAATAAAGTCATGTTTTCCTTAATGCTCTCGTTACCATGCAGTGCATGTTGCTTTCTTTGCATTCAGTCATCAGATTTATTAGTTTAATATATCCTCGCTGTACCGACATTCTTATTAATATTTTCTCGTATTCTTCAAGTAAGATGAATGTGCCAGAGAAGGAACAGTTGTACCAGCCATTGGAATTACATTTTAAGAGGAATTCCTATGTGCAAGTCCATTCTCTGATAAATTCATTCAATATCAATGTCCAAATACTTGAAACTTTGATGGTTTGGGAGGAGCACCAAATTTTTATATCTCTCATAGATTCGAGTTAGTTTGAATTCAATTAAACTAAAAATTATATTCTTCAGTACATAAAGCGAGAAAGCATTAAATTTCAATTATAAATGAATTGACTTTCATCCTTTTGATATAAAATAATTTTTAAAAAATTCTCAAATGCACACTGAATTTTTTTTCACATATTATTGTGTAAATTTCAAGTGACAGACAAAGAGAGAGAGTGCAGATAATAACTTTTGTTAAATCATTGGAATTCAGTATACAGTTTTTCTCTATGCTACATTATATACATTGAGAAAGCATCAGCATGCCTCGTTAGGTCATTGTTATCTATCGATATTAATCTCATATTTTTTTTTTTAAATCAATTATTAAAATTTTTCAATTCGTTTTGGTAATTATGCCTCTATTGAGGCATGTGTAATGTATAGAATATGATTTTTCTTTGAATATTGATAAGGCAAAAGAGGAGGAAGTGATCCAACTTCATTTTGCACCTCTAAGCTTTTTTGTAAATATAAAAAAATAGCATGTTTGCAAGTACAGGAATATTCATTCACTGTCAAGGTACCAAATTTTTACTCGGACCTTATATTTTCTGTTTTTTTTCTGTTTTCTCTTTTGCAAATGCAATATTCTATTTGTAACGTCTGAGCTTAAGGTCTAATAAAGATTCAGTGAATCATGAGCAATGAAGAGAAGAATGGAAATTTTTCCGTAAAAAATTACATCAAAGCTAATAATTCATTGAATTATTTGCAAACTATTAAAAACGTCGTTGTTTATTGATTATTTCGATTTTTTTTCACTTCAATATTTCCTCATTGAATTTACATGGAATCTGTCAATGGTTGTTTCCAATTTATTCCAATTTTCCAATAAAAAATCTATTTCATTTTATTTACGTTGAAAATCAAAAGAGGTGTGGTAAAATTCACCCGAAATGGATGAAAATATTGGAGATAGATTTTTTCTAATGATTCCATTGGAAAGCTGAGAAAATTTCTCATGGAAATCATTTTTCGGAATTTATTTTTTTGAATTTTTAAAAAATTCAATTTTTTAGTCAAGATTTGAAGGTAAAAATCTTTTGTTTTTGAAAAATTTCAGGTTTTTGGGAATATCTCTGGTTCTATTGGTCGCAGCGACCTGGGGTTGATCTTGAATGAAAGGTGAGCTCATTTCCCATCGATTTATGTCGTTGAAAAAAAAAAATTATCAATTTTTCAAGTACTTAAAGGGCAAAAACTGATTTTCAGAAAATCGCCTATAAGTATTTGAAAAATTGATTTAAAAAAAATTTTAACCACATAAATAAATGGCAAATGAGCTCACCTTTCATTTGCGCTCAACCCCAGGTCGCTACGACTAACAGAACCGGAGATATCGCCGAAAGAGTGATTTTTTTCGATTTTCCAAAGAGAAACCCCTTCAAAACTTGGCCGAAAATATGAATTTTTCAAAAAAATGATAAAAATAAATTTTGACACATGTTTTCCGCCTAAAATTTCCTCAGCTTTCCAATGGAATCATTAGAAAATTTCTATCTCGAACCGTTCAATTGGCGTGTCCATTTTACCCCAACTTCCCCTATATAATGAAAATTAAGGATAATCTGAAGAAAAATCCAAGGCATTTACGACTAAATGATTTCCTTTTTCTTTTGGATTTCATATATCATATACTATGGCATAAGTGTTCCAATCGACAGTACTTTTTTATTTCTCATGATGAATTGAAATAAATTTATTTCGATTCTATTCATTGTCATTTTGTATCTTTTGATTCTTTAGAAAAATTTCCTAATGTAAATTATCATATGGCAGTAATGCTGACACATACACAGTCTTGTTTGAAATATAAGAACGAATGGAATAATTTTGGAAAAAAATTATTGATGTCTCTGTATTGTCTTGGAATGATTAATTTTTTACTATCAAATTTGATTCCATTTAGTTCACGGCACATATTAATTGAAAAATGCTGAATACTGCCACTATTCACTCGCATAAGATGTAGAAAATCGTTGAATATATTGTACGAGCTACCACCAATCGTTGTATACGAAATTCAATTTAAGAAAAAGAATTATAGATAATAAGATTTGTAGAAAAACATAAAAATCATGATGAATAATCATATAAATGTCAATTGACTATTGCCTCAACAAGTTCAGCTCATTAACACGTGTGTATTAGCTCACTAAATTTATCTGATGCTCGAATTTCCCATCAATTAAATTAGGCAATTATGTAATAGCTGCCAAAAAAAAAATGAAATTACCACATTATAAATGCATTCACTGAACTCGATAAATTCCTCGAAACTTTCCTGTTTACCATTGTTGCTGGTATTTTTTTTAAATTTCCTTTATTTTTAATACTCTGAAATGTACTTGCTTGATGATTTATGAATCTACCTTTACAACATGATGCATCTTCTCTGTCTGCGTTTTTGTGGCTCTGGCCGGAGCACAGCTCTGACTGCTTCATCAAAAACCTGCTTCAATCCACGCTGCGTCAAAGCTGAACATTCCATATATTTAACAGCACGTATCTGAATAAAATGAGATAAAATTGAATATTAAGTGAAATTTTTGATATTTCCTATACACTCAACAATAGAGGAAGTTACATACTTTATTAGCTAATTTCTGCCCTTGTTCACGTTTTATTGCACTAAGTCCTTGTTCCGCTAGGGCAGTTAAGGTCTCACGATCATCTCGTAAATCAATTTTTGTACCAACAAGAATCATTGGTGCATCAGGGCAATGATGTTTAATTTCTGGATACCATTTGCTTGTCACATTTTCAAATGACGAAGGACTCGTTACTGAGAAACAGATAAGGAATACATCTGTTTGAGGATATGATAATGGACGTAGTCTGTCATAATCCTCTTGTCCAGCAGTATCCCACAAGCCTAGACTCACTGGTATACCATCTACCACCATTGGTGCCGAATAATTATCAAACCTACAATTAGTTATACATTAGAGAACATTGAGTTGATTCAAAGAAGAACAGAGACTAGTACTTGAAGGAAAGAGAAAAAAAGAAAGGAGAAATCAAGACGAATCACTTCCTGCGAAGCACTAACGTTTAGAAATGTCACAAGACTATTATTAGCCACCCCTAGTTTACTTTTCTCAGGAAGAATTATGAGCAAATAAAAGCCTGATAGAAATTTCTATTTATATGATTTTTAAGTATTTTTTGAAATGAAAAGAAAATCGTACAATTAAATAGAAATATAGAGGAAGGTGGGGTAAAATGGACACATCTAAACTTTTAGGCAAATATTATGGAAAACTCTTGAAATTAATAGAAATATTGGCGGTAGATTGTTCTTGATGATTTCATTGGAAAGCTGAGGAAATTTTAGGTGGGAAACAAGTGCCGGAATTAATTTTTTTGAATTTTTGGCGATTTTGACTTTTTTGAGCATTTTAGAGGGGTAAAAGACTTCCTTTTTCTGGAAATTTTCAGTTTTTTGAGAATATCTCCGGTTCTATTTGTCGTAACGTAAAAATTCCGATTGGAGGTGAAAGATGAGATCATTTGCCATCGATTCATGGGGATTTCAATTTAAAAATATTGATTTTCAAGGTATTTAAGGGCATTTTTGTGGAACAGTTTTGTGAAACAGTTTTTGGCCTATAACTATCCCAAAAATTGATATTTTTTAATTTAAAACCCCATAAATCGATGGGAAATGAGCTCACCTTTTATTTGAAACCAACCCCGAATTGCTACGACAAATAGAACCGGAGATATTTGCAAAAAACTGAAAATTTTCAAAAAAGGAAAGGCTTTACCCCTCAAAAATGCCGAAAAATATCGAATTTTCCAAAAAAAACGAAAAAAATACATCTGACACTCGTTTCTCGGCTAAAATTTCCTCAGCTTTTCAATAGATTCATCAAAAAAAATCCATCTCTAACCATTTCATTATGGTCCCCATTTTGCCCCACTCTGTCCTATAACTTACACTGTAGGCACGTATTCACCAGGAAAACTGTCTGTTGTATATGATATTAGCATACATGTTTTTCCAACTGTTCCATCTCCAACCACAACACATTTTATTGGTCTTCCTGAGCTCATGATATCAATTTGATGATTTCTAGAAACATAATTGATTGAAATTTAAAATAATTATGTATATATTTCATAATTCTTTAGAATTAGCAAAATTTACCAAGATAGGGTGTAAAAGCAACATTCAAATGTAATTTTTTTTCAATTTAATTCAGAAAGTTTTGAGAATATTAATAGCAAGGATTGATCAACCAGATATTTAAAAAATCATACTATATTATCATCATCATAAATGTATGAATGAATACTAAATGAATAAAAAATTAAAAAAATTAGAAGAAAATACAGCTTGTGCTGTCTCCACGCCCTAGTCCAGGACAGTGAAAGAGAAAAGAAAAATAATTAAAGACAAGCATTTAATCAATTGAGCCCACTTACATTCAGGTTAGTAAAGAAGTATGTACAAGGTTTATCGGCCGATGTCTCTCTCGCTTGTACACTATATACAGTTCACGTGATATTAACGTGTTTACAATTGAAATTCACCTTTTTTTTCTTCAAAAAAATAGAATATAAAAAAAACGCACATAAAATTGTATTTCTTCTCGATGAATTGAAGGCAAAAATTCACTGATATTTTATGTGCTTCGTTGAGTAATATTCTTTTTTTGGCTTATTATTTTATTCTTTTTTCTACAAATCATACGTATTTTAGTTTTTTTATTGATAATAAATAATCATCGCCATGATGGTAGACAGTGTCGCAACACCACTTTTTTTGGGGAGAAAATCGAGAAATATATGTATGTGAAGGGAGGCCAATTTTGTCAACAATGATTGTTGTAATTTTTATGGAGAATGGACGATAGATGACGTTACAGCAAAGGAGAATGTCGTCTCTTTTAATCTGGGCGAAAGATTATTTTTGAACACTTTATTTAAATTTTTAATTTATTTGAACAATAAATAATAAAAATACTTTTGTTTCTCTGAGGTAATTTTGCACGTTATTTTATTATATTAATTTGTAGTTCGTAGCGAAGTGAAATGCGAGGAGAGAAGTAGGGATTTTCCCCCACTCAAACGTTGGCGCGAAAATTCAAAAAATCTTCGCGCGTTCTTAAAAAAGGCGTTGGAGTTACTTCTGTAATGACTTTAGAAACACACAGTTTATTGTTCAGTGCACAACAAACTTGCTTGAAAGTCGCCATCGCATGATACGTAAAATATTACAAAAATATTAAAATAATTAGGCAATTTTTATTACACACACACATTTGTAATATCTGCTGTAATAAACTTGTGTTTTTTTAGTTGCACGCGCAACCGTGAATTCACACGTTGACAGCCACACACACACACACACACACAGTGAAGCACATTCACGTTTTTTTAGAATTCACGACACAATTTATACACACATTTCGTTTTGTGTTTTATGGCTCATAGTAAATTTATTCGAAAGGAAATTGTGGGATTTAGCTAATGAGACTTGAATATTCATCGAGTGCGAGAATATCGAGAGTAACACAGCAGAAGATTATTTCGGCTCTTTTTTTTTAATTGAGGAAGTGTAGGTGGAAAAAAAAGAAGGCGAGATATAAAACCGGCACTGGAGTAGTTGATATACAGCAGTCATTTGTTAATTGCCATTTTGTGTAATTGGCAATGGTGCTCGTACGTTTGTCCATCGTGTGTCTCAATGAAAAGCAATCTACATAGCCTATTTAGTTGATTAATTTCATAGGTAAAATTACAAATGCCACATAGTATGCTGCAATAAAAAAATAAAAAAAACACAACTGCAGCAAACGATACAAATGGCAGCTCACAAGACAGGTGGGCAAAACGCCCGAAAAAAAGTACAAGTAAGATTTGCACATTGTTTTTTCATGAAATTTTCAATTGAAATTAGTAATTATTATCATTTATTATGTCTGAAAAAATTATAAACTTGTAATTAATTATAATTATTTTTTTAAAGGTATCTATGGTAATTCGTGATGAAGTTGAGAGAAGACACAGAGCTGGTGTTAATTCACTCCAGTATGATTCTGCATTGCACAGGCTTTATTCAGCTGGTCGTGATAGTATTATCAGAATATGGAATTGTAAAAATATGAAGGAGCCATTTATCCAGTCAATGGAACATCACACTGATTGGGTCAATGATATTGTACTTTGTTGTGGTGGTAAAAATTTAATATCAGCCAGTTCAGATACAACTGTCAAAGTATGGAATGCTCACAAGGGATTCTGTATGTCGACATTGAGAACACACAAGGACTATGTCAAAGCATTGGCATATGCTAAGGACAGAGAACAAGTGGCCAGTGCTGGTTTGGATAGGCAAATTTTTTTGTGGGATGTTAATACACTTACTGCATTGACGGCTAGTAACAATACAGTAACAAGTACGTGCATAGCTTAGGGGAAGGTGGGGCAAAATGGACATCAGGGGTAAAATGGACACATCTAAATCTTTAAGCCAATATCATGGAAAACTCTTGAAATTAATAGAAATATTGGTGGGAGATCGTTGTTGATGATTTTATTGGAATGCTGAGGAAATTTTGGGCGAGAAACAAGTGCCGGAATTAATTTTTTTGAATTTTTGGTGATTTTGACTTTTTTGAGCATTTTAGAGGGGTAAGAACCTTCCTTTTTTTAAAAATTTCAGTTTTTTGAGGATATCTTCGGTTCTATTTGTCGTAGCGTAAAAATTCCGATGGGAGGTGGAAGGTGAGATCATTTGCCATCGATTTATAAGGTTTTAAATTTAAAAATATCGATTTTCAAGGTATTTATGGGCATTTTTGTGGAACACTTTTGTGAAACCGTTTTTGGCCTGCAACGATCTCAAAAATTGATATTTTTGAATTCAAAATCCCATGAATCGATGGGAAGTGAGCTCACCTTTCATTTGAGACCAACCCCAAATTGCTACGACCAATAGAACCAGAGATATTTGGAAAAAACTGAAAATTTTCAAAAAAGAAAAGACTTTTACCCCTCAAAATGCCGAAAAATATCGAATTTTCAAAAAAATCGAAAAAAATACATTTGACACTCGTTTTCCGGCTAAAATTTTCTCAGCTTTTCGATGGAATCATCAAAAAAAATCCATCTCTAACCGTTTCATTACAGTATCCATTTTGCCCCACTCTCCCCTATACACATAAATAATAGAGATATATCTTATTTAAACAATTTTCTTTTTTTTATTTTAGCTTCTTCGTTAGCTGGAAATAAAGACTCGATATACAGTTTAGCAATGAATCCATCAGGCACAGTAATTGTCAGTGGTAGTACTGAAAAAGTATTAAGAGTATGGGATCCAAGAACATGCAACAAGTTGATGAAATTACGTGGACATGCTGATAATATCAAAGCACTTGTATTAAATCGTGATGGTAGTCAGTGTTTGTCTGCTAGTTCTGATGGTACTATTAAATTATGGTCATTGGCTCAACAAATGTGTATTCAAACATTCAGGGTTCATACTGAAGGAGTTTGGGCATTATTGGTAATTTTGAATTCTTATTTAATCCTGTGATGATTTTTTTGATGTACGTTTTAGATATTTTTGTTTTTTTTCTTCCCCCTCTCTCTCTGTCTCTGTCTCTTATACCATAGGCCACAGATACATTTAGTCATGTTATATCCGGTGGTCGGGACAAAAGAGTAATAATGACGGAATTGAGGAATCCAGATAGATATACAGTGATTTGTGAGGAGAGAGCACCAGTACTAAAAATGGTTATGACACCAGATCAATCGAGTATTTGGGTAGCTACTAGTGAATCAACTATTAACAATTGGGTAAGTAATTTAAAAAAAAACTACATTTATAATGAAATAATTGTTCTAAAAAATTCAATAATTTTCAGTTAATAAATCAAAAAGACTGGCAATGTGGGGACTACTGTGTAGATACACCAAGTGGTGGTCCTGGTAGTATGGTACCACGAAGTACTGAACCAGCTCAAAGAATACTTGGTGGTCCAGCAATAAGGCATCATGTTATATTGAACGACAGACGATATGTTTTAACAAAAGACACAGAAGAAAATGTCGCACTTTATGATGTACTGAAAGCTTGTAAAGTTGAGGATTTAGGACGTGTTGATTTCGATCAAGAAGTCAAAAAGAGAAATAAAATGGTTTATATTCCAAGCTGGTTCAATGTTGATCTTAAAACGGGAATGCTGACAATTCATTTGGCACAAGATGAAAATGATTGCTTCTCAGCTTGGGTATCAGCACGTGATACGGGAATTACTGATAATGATAGTGTAGATCAAAAAGTCAATTATGGAAACTTATTGCTGCAAGCATTACTCGAACATTGGTGGAAGCCACTACATGCAAATGATGAAAATGAGGGTAATATCAATGATGGAAGTGGTCAAGCACACTCGAGAGATGGAAATCCTTATTTCTCTGTTCCTGGACATACACCAGTTATTTTCAGGTACTCTTGTCTAATTTCTTCTACTGATTCTCCTTTTTTCCAAATTATTAAAAGAAGTTATTTATTATCAATTGCAGTGAAGTCGGTGGTAAAACATTGTATAGATTATTAGTACGTGATGCTGCTGGTGAAACTGAAAGAACACTCTTGAACGAAACTGTACCGCCCTGGGTCGTTGATATAGTTGTCGATAAGAATCTGCCTAAATTCATTAAAATTCCATTCCATCTTTCGCCTCATCCATCTTCAGGCTTCAAAAATTGCAAAAAGTATGTCAGGAGATATATATATTTCATCTTCTTCGCATGATGCTCTTTATTTTATGCTCCTTTATTAATGTTTCAGGGATCGATTGATTGCAAATGATTTCATTCAAGTTCGCAAAGTCGTCGAGCACGTTTATGACAAGGTTTTAGGCGCAGGAAGTGATTCTGGTTCAGTTGCTGGTGCTGGTAATACAGTATCTGGTGGCTCACCAGCAGGAGATCGTGCAAATACTGACTCGAATGCTGATAATTCTTCACTGGCTGAAGAAAAAGTGGAACTTCTATGTAATGACCAAGTTTTGGATCCTTCTATGGACTTGCGAACGGTATGAATCTTAAAAATTAATTATTTATGCCCTTCCAATATCTATTACGTTAGTTTTGCTTTTATCATCATCTCATTTCCAGGTAAAACATTTCATTTGGAAGAATTCAGCAGACCTAACATTGTATTATCGTCCAGTCAAATAGTCGGGATCTCGACTATCAAGCAGCGATCCGTTGAAATGCGCCTGGTTTTGTGCCATGGCAAAGTGATGAAAGATGAAAAAAGTGAAGAACATACAAAAAAAATTGACGTGAATAATTGAATGATAAGTTCGATCAATGTAAGTCTCAATGTTGCCAAATAAGAAAGAGAGGAGAAAAGGGAAAGGAATAGCAAATGAATTCTTTTTTCCAAGAGAAAGGAAATTAGGTTTGAGAAGTGGAGCCACGATAGGTGTGAAAACCCGATGGTCATTAAATGATTTATATTACTAAGATACTCATTTATTTTTCGCTAAAGATCTTTTAATGAGTTTAATAATGAAAAAATGTTTATTACGAATTAGTAGTAGAGAAATGATTGAACGTATGATTGACAGCAATTAGATGAATTCTAAGAGTCACCTGCTGTAAAAAAAAATATTTCTTCAATTGTTCCTATCAGCTGATTCAAATCCCATGAGGGATAAGATCAATGAATGGTGTGTGAGTAAATGTCACCAGCTCAGTTTTTTTCTTTCATTATTTATTCCTTCACGTTTGGATGAAAAAAAAAAAGCAATTTGTATTTCAATAATGCAGGAAACAATTTCTTATCAATTCACTGGTTGTCTTCCTATAATATTGAGGATCAATTATGCCCCGAATTTGATTTTTTTCTTCTTATTTTCTGTATATTCCTATCCTTTATATCTAGAGTATAATTGTATCATATTCTCATGTTTCCTAAATCATTTGTTACATTGAAAGGAACACAACTCTTGCTCTGGTTTTCACTTTAGTGTCATGACTTGTGTCCCAATAGATTGTTCTCTCATGTTTTTTTTTTTTTTTAGATAAGATCAAATCAATTCCTTGTAAATAACTATAATAACCCTTGGCCTAAATCAGTAAGCAATAAATCTAAAGAAAAATGAAAAGTATGTCAATTTATTAGGGAAGGTGCACTTGTTTCAGCTACTTTTTCAAAATTACAACTGGGCATAATTGAGCAATAACTAGTGCATCTACCTTATTAAGTAAAAACACTGTGTTTTGGCAACTACATTAGACAGGAAAGAAATAATCTCCTGGAATGATTGTAATCATCAACATCTCATATTTGATTGACTGAAAAGAATAAATATGACTATACTGATATTGTAATCAATTTATTTAGTCTAAATTAAGGTTTTTCGAGGGTTCGAAAGTGATGCAATTGATATAATATTTTCATAACAGAAAAAATAGTACAGAGAACTATATTTATTGAAAAAAACCAGCATTAATAACACGGTGACATGAATCAAAAGTAATTTGAATCTATCGTTATTATTATTTTGTTTCCACTCTTCTGAAAATTTTCAAAAATACGATATCAATTTTTATCACAAATTGAACCTATGAATTTGCGTGAATCAAGACTAACTTAGGAAAAGTGCCAAATTTTTTTACAAATCATACAATTTGTGAGAAGAAAACTATTTAATTAGCAATCCATAAATTTCTTGTATTGGGATTGCATAACACATCTTATCTACTCATCTAGTCAAAAACGTTTAAGGAAATCAGTTAATGGATAATGAAATAAACTGAAATTCAATGATTCACTCAAATATCGGTAGTATTTTTCGATGAAAGCTGATTGAGTTTTATCAAGTAGCACCAGAACTCTACTAGATTCTTAAAAAAACGAAATATATGTAAGTGATCATGTAAATTTAGAAATATACTTTTCATCAAAATTAACGATATATCATAAAGAAATGAAAAAAACTATCATAATACGACCTACAATGGTGAAAAACAACAATGGAGAATTCAATAAAATATAATTTAATACGTCTCAATGTATTATTACTATGAAAATTCTTTCATAATTTCATCTACAGCTTCAACGAAAGATGCAATTGTTTTTGCGGGAGGTGGGGAAATTGTTGTCTCATCTCCAGGTCGATATTTTCCAGTTTGCACTAGAAATCCGCGGATTCCAGCGGCTTGTGCACCTGCAATATCATCCTTCACGTCCTAAGAAACAGAATATTTATTCTATGAAACTTGAAATAATAATGTATACAATAGGGGAAGGTGGGGTAAAAAAGAAATGGGGGATGAAAGGGAGATGTTTAATTTTAATGTATTATATTATGGAAATTGCTTGAAATCAGTGAAAATATTTGAGATTGGTTTTTTCTGACGATTCCATTGAGAAGCTTTTCAATGGAACTGCTAAAAAAAATCCATTCCATTGGAATCCCCATTTTACCCCACTTTTTCATGTGTAATTGATGGTCTACAATTACGATGACTCACATCGCCTATCATAATTGCGGATTCAGGGGGAATTCCCTCCAATGCTGTTTCAAAGAATCCTCTCGTTGGTTTTCCAACGACTTCTGCTTTAACATTAGCAGAGTACTCTAGGCCTTTGACAAAGGCACCTGGTCCCAATGCCAAACCATCTGTACGTTTGTAATAACGTCCTTCATGAATGGCAATCAATGATGCGCCCTGCAATAACAATCTGCAAATTCCATTAACTTCAAAATGATAATATTGAAATACAAACAATTCAGTAGTGAAGAGGTAAAACAAGATAAGTCTCTTTTTTTCTCATCAAGTTTTTTAAAAATACCTTAAAAAATAACCGAGAAAGAGCAATTTTGCCCTAAAACTCTTTTGTAACTCTTGAAATTCTCTACAAAAACAGATAAATAATATCGCCTTATCTCGCTTAGTTTCCGGGATATTTCCTTCAAAATGACCTCAGAGATAAGTCGATTTATCCTGTTTTACCTCTTCACTACTGAATTTACCTAAACCCTTCATTCAATTTATCATAATGGAATTTTTGTGGGGCCAGTCCCACGACAACTGCATTAAATTCCTCCCCAGGTTTTTTCAAATCTTCAAAATCCTCCATAGCTGCATCGTCAATCAGAAGAAATGGATTGAGTCCTCGAGACTGTACAATTTTTTGGGCTGCACCAAGAGAACTGAATATCTCATTTTTTTCTATATCAAATCCTAATCCTTTCAATCGATTGTGGAGCAATGTTTGTGACTCTTTTGTTGTATTAGTCACGAATTTAATTATTGCCTTTGAAGTACGAAGTCTGAAAAATGGTAATTGGTGAATGATTAGTCAATATTTGAATATTGAAATAAATAGGGAGTGTTTAATACTTTTTTAGAGCTGCAACTGCACCAGGAATAACAGAATTGTCGATGTGAAGAGTTCCACTTAAGTCAATTAGCACCACTTTTATTTTATTTGCCATTTTTAAAGGACAATTCTTTCGTTAATTTATCAAAATCAAATTGAAATTTAAGGAATTCTCAGTTTCATGCTCTGGATGATGTTGGTCCTTGTTGTGATGCTACTGTAATAATTTTTTTTTTTTTTGTTGGCGAATAGTTGACTTTATATTCAGCTGTCGATAGGAATTACCTTCAATTGATAAAGCATGATAATTCTTGAATGATAAACTCAAAAGACACAAAAATTTCAAAATTCAAAAATGCATATGAAATCAACTAAAGCATAGAAACTGTTTAAAAAAAAGAAAAAAGTGGCCAAGTATTTTTTGTCTGCCAAATGAACATGAATAGAGCCGAAGAGATAATGATTCGTTATCGAGGTAAATGACACGTCTATTATTGAGGTAAATGAGGTGCTTGAACTCTTCACCTCAGAATTGTGGAGAATATAGAAATCGATTGGAATTCTATTCACAGCCACTGCTTTTCACCATTAAATAATTCAAATTTACTTTGACCTGAGGATTTATTTAAAAATAAAATTTTTGCATATTTAATTTTCATTAATTCTAAATGGTCATGTATAAAGAAAATAAAGACTAATTAGAGTGACAATGATTATGTTTTCTGGGATAATTCGGCGATTGGAGGAATTGGAGGTGGATGACCAGCAGTTGGCTTCTTTTTCATCGGGTATTACGTTTTTGAGAATCTCCAAAAAGTCATCCAGTGGACAAAGCTCGGGACAGCCTGGAATCTTTTGCTTCACGAGAGTCTCAGTAACACCAGTCCACAGGAAAATCTGAAATTTTTTCCATTGCATTTAAAAATTTCAAATAAATGATAAAGGAACAAGGGAAGGTGGGGCAAAATGGACACCAGTTGATTTTAGTATTTTACTATGAAATTTACTCGAAATGAATGGAAATATTGGAGATAGATTTTTTCTGATGATTCCATTGGAAAGCTGAGGAAATTTCACATGGAAATCATATGTCGGAAGTTATTTTTTGGAATTTAGAAAAAAAATCATTTTTCGCGCCAGATTTGAAGGTAAAAGACTTCTGTTTTTGAAAAATTTCAGTTTTTCGTGAATATCTCTGGTTCTATTGATCGTAGCGATCTGGGGTTGATCTTGAATGAAAGGTGAGCTCATTTCTCATCGATTTATGGGGTTCAACATTTTTTTAAATCAATTTTTCAAGTACGTATATAGCAAAAACTGATTTTCTAAAAAATGGCCTATAAGTATTTGAAAAATTGATTTTAAAAAATGTTGAACCCCATAAATCGATGGAAAATGAGCTCACCTTTCATTTGCGATCAACCCCAGATCGCTAAGACGAACAGAACCGAAGCTATCGCCGAAAAAGTGAATTTTTCCAATTTTCAAAAGGGGAACCTCTTCCAAACTTGATCAAAAAACGAAATTTTTCCAAAAATTGAGAAAAAAAAAATTTTGACACATGTTTTTCGCCTAAAATTTCCTTAGCTTTTCAATGGAATCATTAGAAAATTTCTATCTCGAACCGTTCAATTGGAGTGTCCATTTTACCCTATCTTCCTCTATATATCTCTATAGAATTCATGTGAAATATACTTTAATGTAGTAGCTTTCATGTTCGTCATGTAGGGTCTCAAGTATTATCGTAGAGCCATAGAGAGGAATAAGAGGATCGTTGGTACCAAGCGCCCTTGCCATAGCAGCAACGTTCAATTCATGGGCAGAGTAGAGAAAAGCTTTCCTCTCAGGTGGAACTAATACACCAGCTCTCAAGGCTTTCATACCTTCTGTGATTTCTCTCAGTAAAATACCTGTATTAGTACAATGCATTTATATTCCATATCAACTCTTTATTCTTTTATATTCATTAATTTGATTATACTTGTGTCTCGTTTCTAGTCACTCACCTCCATTCAGACGTTTGAGTTTTCGAGTATAACTCCGAAGATCAAAGTCAAGAGCTGTAATTTCGTCCATTGGTTTCGGATAAACTTTCTGCGTCCACTGTGGTAATGTTAAATTTTGGGCAGCCTGAAATATTAGGAATTCAATTAATTCTCTGTTACCCAATCTCTGTTCTACTCGAATATTATAATATTACCTGTTCCTTGAATAAATTATACAAATAATAAACTGCAGAGGTTTCGGTGATTTGTTTACCCGTATGCTCAGTTAAATAATCCATTACATTTTTGTATTTTAGGATTTTTGCTCTTATGGAATCCTGTTTCAAGAATTTCTCATATTCTCTTGTATACCTGAAATTTATGAATTATTTCATTGCAATTTTATCTCATCACAAGTTTATGTAATGTGTAACTTACTGGGGACATTCATCTGGGAAGAGAAGACCATCTCGTTCATTAGGCACTGATATAGAAGATACTGGAATCCATGGCAGTCGAGGATTCCACATCTGTTCTTCTGTAGGTGGAAATAATCCAGCGAGAACTAGCTGAAGAGACATCTGAGCTCTTGGGATATCTGTTGATTGTCCATAAATCAATCCTGGCCAGTAATATGCTCCAAAGAATTCGTCATATTTTTCTCTCAACATTTGTCCAACTTTGTATTCACGTAATTTTCCTTCCTAAAAGTAGATTTTTTTTGAAAATTTCGACAATCTCGCCTTAATTTCATTTGGCCTTGGCTATTCGTACAATGGAAATCAGTAGTGAAGAGGTAAAACAGGATAAATCGACTTATCTTTGAGGTCATTTCGAAGGAAATATCTCGGAAACTAAGCGAGATAAGATGATATTACTCATCTGTTTTTGGTAGAGAATTTAAAGAGTAACAAAAGAGTTTTGGGGCAAAATTGCTCTTTCTCGGTTATTTTCTAAAGTATTTTGAAAAAACTTAATGAGAAAAAAAGAGACTTATCTTGTTTTACCTCTTCACTACTGAAATGAAGTGTGGATCTCATGTAACATCATAAACATGCAATAATTAGAGTTCCTTTATATTGTACAAATAGCCAGGGTCAATTTCATTTCAAAATAAGAAATTATCAGTTAATTTGCTTACCTTGGTTAAACCACCATTGTCAATTGGAAAATACGAGTGATTTCTCCATGGATCTTTTGGATAATTTTGAAATTCCTTGTGAGGCACTTTATCACCGTGACGGAATAACTGGTTTTTAGGGAAAGAAAGCAAAACTCTATTAGTTTTATCGAAGATTCTGATAAAAAGTTAAAAAAGATGTAAAAAAATGTATTAATTCAACATTACCACGTGTAAAAGTTTAGTTTCCAATTTTGCGGCTGAAGGATTAACGAAAATTTGCAGACAGATTAGAGCAAGTAAAATAATTAATTGATTCGCCATAATTTAAAATTGATGAACAGTTAATTCCGTAAAACTTCTTGTTAACAAAGTGAACTTTCAATGTTTCTCTCAGGTAATCTTTTTCCTGTACTACGAAAAAAGAGATAGTTCACAAGGCTTATATACAATATTCAATAGTTCATCTATTCGAACGCGCTCTTCGTTTCGCGGTAGAAACTGGTGGAAGACAATCACACGAATGAAGAGGAAAGATTTTTGTAATACTCAAAGCTATGGTCAATACCGAAAGGTAAAAACTGTGAAGGTCACGCACAATCAGAAAAGAACGGGGCAAATCATATATATATACATTTCTACTCAATTTGAAACCCACTTTTGATGATTGAAGCATTCATTATGTATTTTTTAATTACTCATGTGTTCTAAGCCAAATGTAATGTTTCTCAGACAGCTTTGTAAATATGAGATAGTCGATGATTACATAACTAGGTATTTTCGAGAGCTTATCGTAGAACAAGATCATCGAAATTTGAAATAATTCTTAAATTAGAAAATATGAGTATTAAAAATTTTTTTTATTTTTTTTTATTCATTCTTCCAAACCACATAGGTTTATTCAGAAATATATAAGTACAAAAAGATTACTTTGATAACTACATGAATTCTTTTTAGACAATTAAGTTACATTTTTTAATGAAATTGTAGACAATTGAGACAGTCTGCATAAAAAAAAAAAAAAAAAAATTGTTAATTGCAGTAAATTTATGTCTTATCTCGATTTTCATTGATTGGAAAATGAAGAGTATATCCTGGACTCATATTTGAAATTGTATCTATTCATTTATTCAATTGACGTTTTTACGAGGAAAAGAAACCCACGGAAATTCATGAGTTTACGCATAACGCTGGAATTTCATCTCCACTATTTCCCAGAATTTCAGGTAATGCACAATAATATAAACTATATTAATGGAATAAGGCATTAATACGTGATTCCTCTTTCCTTGTAATCGAGTGCTTAGGACTTTCCCGTGTCATTTTTTATTCAAATTTGAAGGAAGAATCATATTTTTCCTTGATTTTTCATTTGATGATTCAGTATCAATTATATCCATAATTACATTCCATTAATTTTTTTCATCGACGTCATGTGATTGGCGAGAATCCTTATGCAATCACTGGTATGGATGGTTTCTTCTAAATCGGGATAATAATTGACTCGTGTCAATGCACCCAATTCTTCACAAATTCATATGTTCGTGAAAATAAAATAGACGTATTTTATTTAAATAGATTGATAGCCTTCTATTTTTTCTTATTATATGAAAGAATACTTTCTATTTATTGAATGTATTGTCCTTCGGCTTTTAATTGAGCTGATACAAAACTATTATACGAGTTTCATGGAGAATGGATTTCATTTTTGAATATAATACAATGATTTTTATATGATTTTTTTGATATGCAGGTCCATTTTGCCCCAGTCTCTCTCAGTAATTTCGAAATTGTAGCAATTTGTTTATGATGCAATATCACCATCGATAACATAGATCTCGTTTTCTTTCTCTTGTACACAGAGAAAAATGTTTTCTTAATTCAAGAATGTGCAGTCACTTAATTTAAGAATGTGCAGGTCACTTAAATTAAGTGACTTTTTTCACTCAAATCAATTACCTTTTTTTTTTCTTAATTTGAGAAAGTAAGAGTCACTTAAATCAAGTAACTTTTTCATTCTCAATTTAAGAAAGTAAAAGTCACTTAAATTAAGTGACTTTTCGCACTTAAATTGAGTGACTTTTCGCACTTAAATTAAGTGACTTTTCGCACTTAAATCAAGTGACTTTCGCACTTGAATTAAGTGACTTTCGCACTTAAATCAAGTGAGTTTCCTCACTTAAATCAAGTGACTTTTCTTTCTTAAAATAAGTGACTGCACATTTTTAAATTAAGAAAACATTTTTCTCTGTGTAGTCCAAGAGAAGCTGAAATAAGACACATGGATTATCAATAGACTGAGATTCGTGCGACTTTATCCCATTGTAAGCATTCATCCCCAATGATGTGTCACTCAAACGACTCCCCCAAGGGTGTTTCTATTATTATTAACATTTTCTCAATTATCTCAAAAACACGAGAATTATATAAAGAAGCTTATTCAGTCATGAAAGTTTAATTCCCTTTTTGCTAACAGAGCTGAATGAGATTTGAATTACACGTAACAGGATTACCCACATTAGAGTATTATCCAAGTTCCAAGGAATCCCTCAAAAGAAGCATTTAAAATGAAAAACAAAAAATATTAATATTTTTGTGACCCGAAGAAATGGTCCATGATACTTCCGCAATCCCTGAGTCCACAGGTGCAAGGAATCCCTCGCCAAGATCTAGGCTACAAAGCGAAAAACGAGTTAAAGTACTATATATATAGAGAAATGAGTGAGAAGGGAAAAGAGCCTGCTTGTGTGTTGGCCACATACCCTCACCTATCCTCTCTTATACTCTGTAGCGGCGTGATGTGTTCTAGACCGCGGGAGGCTGCGCGGAAAAATCGATAGATGAACCCACACCGGCAAAGGCGTGCGAGACTCAACTACGTAACTGTACCGCGCAGTCAAGCTCCAACCAGCGGGTAAAAGCCTTCTCTCCGTTCTTACGCGAGAAAATAAACAGTCGCGTATTAAAAAGTTATCTTTCAACTCAGTCTCTCTCTGTCTCTCTCTCACTCCCACTCTTTTATCATTTTTCATCCACGTGCAAATATGATTTATCGTAAAGCTAGATGCCCATGAGAGAAATCGTTTCAAATAGAATTCACTTGTGAAAGAGGTAAAACAGGATAAATCGACTCATCTTTGTGATCCTTTTTGAGGAAATAGCTCGGAAACTAAGGGAGATAAGGCAATATTATCTATCCTTTTTTGGTTAGAGAATTACAAGAGTTACAAAAGAGTTTTAGAGCTACATTCTTCTATCTCGCTTATTTTTCAGCGTATTTACAAATAACTAAAAATAACGTTTTACCTCTTTGCTACTGAATTTCAACAGCAAATGTAGAGTTCGGGTCACTGTTTAGGCTCTCAAATTTTTGCGATGTACCGGGTATTATTTTCCAATGATAAATAAAGAATTTCGAAAAATCCTCTAATTTTTTAAGGGTCAGGATTAATTGTTTTTATCTGAGAAAGATGGTTTTTCTCACTGCCTGACCACAGCTTGACCCTCACTGTTTTCGCGACATGTTTATCCGCGTAATTACATTTTAGTCTGCAGATTCATCGATTTTTAGACCCCTGTCAACTGGAAATTCTCTTTTTTTCGAATTATACAATAATAAGATGTGGTTTTCCAACGAATTCATCCAATACGAGCTGGAAAGGGAAATTATTGACAGAAATAAATTGGAAATTACACGCGCAAGACAATATTACGTCTGTCGGTTCCTATCGTACAACTATATATATATGATTATGACAGGTTCTCTCCTTTTTTTTCTCTCCTCCCGCCACATGCAGGGGGCGACGACCCCAAGCCATGTTGCTCCCGGGGTCACGTTGTCGCGTTTTGCTTTAACCCCCTTGTGTCTTGCCTGTCTTCATCTCTTCACACATCTTTAACTTTCATACCCGTCCATGTATCTTTCATTATTTTATGAATGCCAGTTTCATTCTCACTTGTATCTTTATTTACCTGACACCTCTCAACTTGTCTTTTTTCTTTTTTAGAGAAAAAAGAAATTTTTTTCAGATGAATTATTACTATCTGAAGCGGAAAGATTGAATCAATGTGAATGTTCAATTGTGAGTTTGTAATAAAAAAAAATTGATAGTTCAAATTCTGAGGCAATTATTTTTTTTTTCAAATTTGAATAAAATTATTGATGGAACCTTTGAAATAAAATTGACTTTAGTGTAATTATGTGTTAAATGAATAGTGATTTTTCCTTGTGAAAGCCATGTGCTTAAAAAAAATGCTGATAAACTGATCCTTTTTTCATGTAACATATATTCTTCATTTACATGAAAGCAGTGCTATAAACTTCATCGTAACTCACTGAAGAAAATAAGAAATCCTATTAGTTTGAAAAGAAGAATGTTTAAAAATGAGTACAGGGATGTAAATGGAAATGCATTGGAAATGCAGAGTTTATGATAATTTAGTTGCATTCAATGAGACAATGACAATGTCTGGGAGAGAAGAGAAAAGAATAAGTGAGTGTTATTCAATTGAGAAGATTATTTAGCAGCTTTTATATTCTTTTTTATCTGCAAGCTGTCTGATTTTCTTGTTGCACATGTTTGTGCTGCAGTCTTAGTGTTATAAGACCTCGAGAGGAACTATGAGATATCACGAGATAGACATTATACTGTGAACGAAGAATGATGATAGAGGCCCGGGGTAGTATGCATGGCCTGCGAATCCTGGAGGCCATGGACGAGCCCAGGAATCAACTCAACGGGGTGTGGGAGGAACACCAAACTACTGAGGTAAGAAATGACTTTAAAATAAAAATAAAAAAACTCTGGTAGTTTTACAATTCCTCCGAAATTGAATACATCATCATTAAAAAAGACATATAAGAGCTTTCGTTGTTTACTTTCTTCATTACTTCATTTCAAAGCAGAATCAAGTTTTACAACTAAAAAATCTATCTGCGAAAGTTTTTACAATAGATTTTTCTACTAAAAGAATTACACAGAGGAAAGTGTTTTCTTAATTTAAGAAGGTGCAGTCACTTAATTTAAGAATGTGCAGGTCACTTAAATTAAGAAAGAAAAAGTGACTTGATTTGAGTGAGAAAAGTCACTTGATTTAAGTGACTTTTACTTTCTTAAATTAAGAAAGAAAAAGTTACTTAATTTAAGTGAGAAAAGTCACTTGATTTAAGTGAGAAAAGTCACTTGATTTAAGTGATCTTTATTTTCTTAAATTAAGAAAGAAAAAGTCACTTGATTTGAGTGAGAAAAGTCACTTAATTTAAGTGACTTTTACTTTCTTAAATAAAGAAAGAAAAAGTTACTTAATTCAAGTGAGAAAAGTCACTTGATTTAAGTGAGAAAAGTCACTTGATTTAAGTGATCTTTATTTTCTTAAATTAAGAAAGAAAAAGTCACTTGATTTGAGTGAGAAAAGTCACTTGATTTAAGTGAGAAAAGTCACTTGATTTAAGTGAGAAAAGACACTTGATTTAAGTGATCTTTACTTTCTTAAATTAAGAAAGAAAAAGTCACTTGATTTGAGTGAGAAAAGTCACTTGATTTAAGTGAGAAAAGTCACTTGATTTAAGTGAGAAAAGACACTTGATTTAAGTGATCTTTACTTTCTTAAATTAAGAAAGAAAAAGTCACTTGATTTAAGTGAGAAAAGTCACTTAATTTAAGTGACTTTTACTTTCTTAAATTAAGAAAGAAAAAGTTACTTGATTTAAGTGTAAAGAGACACTTGATTTAAGTGACTTTTACTTTCTTAAACTAAGAAAGAAAAAGTTACTCGATTTAAGTGCGAAAGTCACTTGATTTAAGTGAGAAAAGTCACTTAATTTTAGTGACCTGCACATTCTTAAATTAAGAAAACATTTTTTTATGTGTAGGAGCATCATCAATTGATTAATCCCATTTTTCCTGCAAAAAACAATAATTTATGGATTTTCATGATGTATTTCGAACAATGTATTTTCCAATGTTTGAAAGAACAATTGAGAGATTTCGAAACAGGAATATTCTTTGTACTTCATTAAATCCAATGTATTGTGTCATCTGTGAGCGGATTTCGATTGGAAAATTATTATTTAAAATATTCAGTATTCCGAATATCTCGATGAAAGCAATCTTTCAATGGATTCCCATGTAAACCCGTGGAATGACAACAGCCTTTCACATGTACAATTTTTTTACACCGCAATATACGTTGCTGCACAGTACAATACTCAGGAGTGAATGAAAAAAAACGTATTGAATCGACGTTGCATCATATGAAACTAACAATAAAGGTAGTAGGAAGTTGGAAATACCGTAGAGCTTGAAGCAGGTAGTGTTCCTTCCTGCTCAAGCCTCCATATCATTGAGCATCCCTCTTGTGTGTGAAAACACGTATAGAACCTCTCTTTCATACATAATTTATAGAGGCTCGTTAAACGAACTTTTATACAATGCATTAGTTTCTCCACGAAATTTTTATGATAAATCATCTTCACAGTTTATCTTCAGCTATTTCCAAAATACGAGAATTTCCAATTCGGGATTTACATGATGAAAAAAGTGCTGGAAAGGTGATTGGATTGAATTTCATTTCATGTTACTTGGAAATTCCAAGTGATTTATTTCCTTCAAAAAAAAAAAAAAAAAAAAAAAAAAAAAATTCTTTCCTCGAGTAATTTTGAAAAGGATGCTCTCGTGTTTTACAGTCTTTTCTCACAGAAAATTACAAGAAAAGCCTTACGAAAGCATTAATCAGTTAGTAATCTATCAGTCAGTCTCTCCAGTTTGAAAATAATTTAGATGATTCCCTCCCAGTACCTCGCGATTAATACTTGAGTTGACATTTATGCAACTTGTACATTAACCATGTCGCACATGCTTTCTCATCCAAACTTTGTAGTACACCAGGGAGCAACTGAATATTCAATAAAATATGTTATAAAATGTTGTAGAAGTTTAAAACCTTCCACCACTTTTTATCAGTGTAATTTTTCAATAATTCCACCCAGATAAAGTAAAATAAAGCGTCAAAAAGGAATAAAAGATTGAATATTCTTTGGGGTGAAACTTGAAATTCTGGTTATTCCAGAATTCTATCTAGCATCAAAGGTTTCGCAGGTTTACTTTACATTATTATGAGAAGAGAGAAAAAACTGGCGAAAGAACAAAGGGGAAAAATTGAAAATTTTTTCGTTCTCACTGGCACATTGATCATTGCTCGTCTTTCTTTTCGAGACAGCAACTATTGGCCGAAAGCCATGGTAAATTTCATGGCTATTGTGCTCAATAGATAAAGGCAAAAAGTAAACTTATTGAGTGATTCTTTCCTGTATTATTATAGGGAAGGTGGGGCAAAATGGACTCATCTCAATTTCAAGCAAATATTATGGAAAAGTTTTGAAATTAATAGAAATATTGGCGGTGGATTGTTTTTGATGATTCCATTGGAAAGCTGAGGGAATTTTAGGCGGGAAACAAGCGCAGGAATTTATTTTTTCGAATTTTTGTCGATTTTGACTTTTTTGAGCCTTTTAGAGGGGTAAAACTCTTTTTTTTGAAAATTTTCAGTTTTTTGTGAATATTTTCGGTTCTATTTGTCGTAGCGTAAAAATTCCGAATGGAGGTGAAAGGTGAGATCATTTGCCATCGATTCATACGGTTTTCAATTTGAAAATATCGATTTTCAAGGTATTTATGGATATTTTTGTGAAACAGTTTCGTAAAACAGTTTTTGGCCTATAACTCTCCCAAAAATTGATATTTTTTAATTCAAAACCCCATAAATCGATGAGAAATAAGCTCACCTTTCATTTGAGACCAGCCGCGAATTGCTGCGACCAATAGAACCAGAGATATTTACAAAAAACTGAAAATTTCCAAAAAAGAAAAGGCTTTTACCCCTCAAAAATGCTGAAAAATATCGAATTTTCAAAAAAATCGAAAAAAATACGTCTGACACTTGTTTTCCGGCTAAAATTTCCTCAGCTTCTCAATAGAATCATCAAAAAAAATCCATCTCTAACCGTTTCATTACAGTGTCCATTTTGCCCCACTCTCCTCTATAGCACGTGAATTAAATTTTTCCTGTATCACCCACGCTCTACTTTCAATATTGACCGAGCCGCCTTCAATCGGTTGAAGCAATTTCAAACGACTACAACTCCATATCAATTATACAAGAACAAGTTTTAATGGAAATTTTAAATAAAATTCTCTTTTTTTTCTCTCTCTCTCTCTCTCTCCCTATGATGAAATGAAATTGAATAAAAGTCAAGCTCTAGTAAATATGTATTCAAATGGGAATTTTATTCAGGATGTTAGCCTCTCTGAATTGACGAGTCGAGGCCTAAAATGAATCGTCGTGAGGATCCACTGCTGCGGCAGCATTGCAGCAGGCTTCTTCAATTGGCTGAAACTACCAACATTAAGCCTGGCCGTGGTAGTGGCAAAAGACGTGGTCAAAAAGCCGCTCATGGATTTACATCAAGGTAAAATCTTGAGAATTAAATCTCTCAAAAGCCCACGTACCTACTACGCACGAGTTCATTTTATTTTATTACTGTGAAGACTTTTAAAATGCCTGAGAGTTCAAATCGAGGGGTTATTCACTCGAGGATTGAGTGACACCATGACTTCAAAATTAAGTCGACTTCACGTAAATTCAGTGTATGATTTCAATGACTTTAGAAAAATGTAATTTCAATGACTTCAAGCGCTGATTAACGTGACTTCATGACTACAATCGATTGCCAATGACTTCGTCAATCTGTAGTCAGTGACTTCAAATAGAATGAAGTCATTATACTATAATAATTTGTACT
Organism: Aleiodes leptofemur; assembly: GCA_963942555.1. Classification (NCBI taxonomy): domain Eukaryota; kingdom Metazoa; phylum Arthropoda; class Insecta; order Hymenoptera; family Braconidae; genus Aleiodes; species Aleiodes leptofemur. Next base: position 16,238,586 of record OZ012617.1, on the reverse strand, counting down.
TTTATCTAACATATACCACCGGCAAAGAACACTTATTTTAGTGATTTCAAGTGACTTCACTGATTTTAATGACTTCACTTTATTTCAAATTGACTTCATCACGGTATGATGCCATGACTTCAAAAGTAAGCAACCCCTCGGTTCAAACAAGTAATTCATTTCAAGTGAAGAACTTTTCTTTTACTTTTCACACTAATAAAAAGCTATTGAAAAAAAAAATTTACAGTTACACTGTATCTATACAAAGTAATCCACTCGGATGAATTATATTCTCGAAATTCGGTGACACGAATAGCTCTTATCATTTCACTAGAATTCCTAACTCCAGGCTCTTCTCCTATCTATCCTGTTGACTCGGAGAAAATCGATTACTGATATTATATAACCAAAGGGATTGGTGAAAATTGACTCTTGGGCCTGAGTTATATCAAGTGAGAAATTGAATAAATTTATCGTTTTAAAAGTCAAGATTGCTTGAATCAAATAGAGCCTCTTTAAAATTTTCACATATTTTTATAGAATAGAATGAAAATAAATCATTATGATTTCAGTACTGCCGGTACTAGTGCAAGGATAACTCTTCAGGATATTGTGAGAAATGATCCTGGTTATACATCCAACATCGAGCATCTAGTATTCCCAGAACGCAAGGGTAGTATTCCAAATTCGTCCATCAAAACCGGGAATTTGTCTGGAAAAGGTAAATCCACAACGAATATTGGCAATTCTACAACCTCAAATGCTAGATCAAGGCTTGTTGAGGTCTTTGCAAGACCCTATATAAGTGGATCTTCACCGCAAGATTCTGCTACTCCAAGAATTAATCATTTTAATGTAAGTATTCCATTGAAATTGACTGTCCGTAGTAATAGAGATAATTCCCTCCAGTGGGATTTAACAGCTATCTCACTCTTTTTATTTTTCAATTCCCAAGCTACTTGCCATTCCATTCACTTTCTCTCTACTTGACGTACGAAAAGTTACACAGAGAAAAATTCTTTCTTAATTTAAGAATGTGCAGGTCACTTAGATTAAGAAAGAAAAAGGCACTTGATTTAAGTGAGAAAAGTCACTTGATTTAAGTGAGTTTTACTTTCTTAAATTAAGAAAGAAAAAGTCACTTGATTTAAGTGTGAAAAGTCACTTAATTTAAGTGACTTTTACTTTCTTAAATTAAGAAAGAAAAAGTCACGTGATTTAAGTGAGAAAAGTCACTTAATTTAAGTGACTTTTACTTTTTTGAATTAAGAAAGAAAAAGTTACTCAATCTAAGTGAGAAAAGTCACTTGATTTATGTGAGAAAAGTCACTTAATTTAAGTGACTTTTACTTTCTTAAATTAAGAAAGAAAAAGTCACTTGATTTAAGTGAGAAAAGTCACTTAATTTAAGTGACTTACTTTCTTAAATTAAGAAAAAAAAAATCACTTGATTTAAGTGAGAAAATTCACTTAATTCAAGTGACCTGCACATTCTTAAATTAAGAAAGCATTTCTCCCTGTATACCAATAATCCATGATAAAATAAAGTTCAATGAAAAATAAGAAAGTATTGTAATTACAGAGTACTTCACTAGATAGTGGTGGAATTAGTGGGGGTGGAACGAGCGGTCATCAACCGGCAGGATCAGCATCATCAAGGCCAACAAGTCAACGTCGTTGGTTGTCCCAAACATCTCAGCAGTCACTGCGACAATTCTCTGGCGAGGATGGGGGAAGTCACATGAGTGCTACCACAGGTATTGGAGCTGGTAGTACGACTTCGTCTGCGGTACAACAACCTCGACGTGTCAGTCCCGCTTCAGATACAACGGAAATCGTGAATTCGGCATCGGTTTCGTCAAATCAAGCCTCAAAAACGGATCGTGATAGATCAGATAGGTAAACGAAGGCATTAAAAATTTCTAGCCAAAGCAAATTTATCGTTTTTTTTTCGCTTTTATTTTATATTATTAAATCAATAATACATCGATCGATGGCTATCACACCCAGTGTACATATTTGTGACATACGATAGAAGAGGGTTTTGCTGAACGGCATTTTTATTTATGCTGAGTGAGCCACTTTCCTCGAAAATATGACTGGGAAAAGGTGAACGTGACATTTATGATTTTTCATAAATTCAAATTCTATAAAAATATCATTTATCTTTCGTCACTATCTTGAATACATAATGAATGCAAAATTTTTTGATTGATTTTCCAGAGGATCGAATGTGTCGATTTTAAATTTACGTGCTTCATCATCAATAGAAACATGGGAAACAAACCAAACTACCTCGCGTATTGGTAGCCGTACGAATATCTCTCATCGCAGTTCTTCTATTCAAAGCTTGAAACGCCATGAAACACCATCAACAAAGGGAGGAAGTGTGACAAGTATTGTTAGTGTAACATCAAAGACACAACCGAGAAATAATCAATGCCGCGAGGGAAATCATCGTCGTAGAGAAGCTGCTAATTCATTTTTTACCGGTGGAAGTGGTACTTCTGGTGAATTATTTGTTAGTGGTAATTGTAGCAGAGAATTATCACCAGTTCGATGGTGTGATCGTGAAGTAGATGGTGTTTATTTAGGTAGATCTGGTTGGGTACAAGTACAACAGAGATCATTAGATGAAAATCGTAAAAGTAATTATGAAACAGCCAAAGTTAGTAATAATAACAGTGTTACAACTGGAACAATTCCATTATCAAGGCGCAGTGTTAAATTGGCTGATTATCACTGCAGTAATAGCGAGCCAGGAAAATGTCCAGATTATTCGAGAAGTTTGACACTTGATTCTACACATCGTCCGGATTTTCTAAAGCTACACAGTACTGATTACGAGACACCAAGTAGCTGTGTATCACCACACAGTATTGAGTCATTTTCACCGCCCTCAATAACACCAATAATATCACCACCTCCAGCATTTCAGGATGTTGCTAAAAAATCACGTTCACGTAATTCATCTGGTTACGTTAAAGCTCCATTTTTGCCACGTTCAAATGCTATTATTGATAGTGATGTTGTCAGTCCACCGCCCTCACCGCCACCAAAAAATTGGAACACTCAACCGAGGAAATTGATCGTGACGCCAATTAAACCAAGGCCAAAACGCCAATCCCAAGTGACCAGTGGCGGTAATAGTAGTAGTATACATCAGAAACAACTGGGACAAGACAGACAGTATCGTTTGCTTCCTGCTAAATCCCTTGAGGACCAATCAAGTACACGTAGAAGTCAATTTGCACAGAGATATCGTGAATCATCCTCATCTTCATCATCATCAATGGGTTTTCGTAGTCTTGACAGTTGTGTCAGTCGTAATACAATGCCAAGACTTGCAGAAAATACGGATTCCTCTGTGGAAGGTTATGAGGATGGTGACGAGGACGATAATCCAGATTCTTCTTTGAATCTTGGTATTGTATCGCCAAATGCTGTAAATTCATCGCCAGACGCCAAGGGAATGAATCAAGATAGATTATCCCGAAAAACATCGAGAAAATCACCAGGATGCTCGTCTGATGCTGGTAAATTATCGTTTGATTCTTCTTCGTCATCATCATCGACCACAACTAGCACAGATCGTGCTGGAAGATCTCCTAATCATTTCAAACGCTCCAATCAGTCTCGTGGACAGCATCAAACTTTTCGTAGTATTCTTGGCACTCCTGATTCTCTACAGACTACTCGAGTTAGACGCTCCAGAAGTCTTCAACTTCCTGAAAAACATTCTCCCGGTTCTCAACCACCCTCGAGAGAGCATTCTCGTGAATCGAGTGAAAATAATTCCATTGTCGTCAAGATAATTGATAAAACTCTGGAAAGAAGCAAACGAAATCCTCCATCTACACGTAATTATTACTTTTTTTTTCCTTCATTTAAATCTACTCGATTCGAGATCAATAATCATTCAATTATTTTCTTCCTTTCTCTCATTTAGGAAAAGCCCAATCAACAGAGGAAGCAATAAATGCAGAACTTCTACGTGAAGCGGAAGTAGTGACCGAGTATCTTTATGGTACAAGAAGTCGTGCAGCTGCGAGAAATCTCTTGGCTGGACGTTTTGAAAATAGAGAAGAGGATCAAGAGAGACGTGGTCCATACGATGTCTACATTATCTCGTCAAAACAGTCTGCTAATCATCAACAAACACGGCAATCCCAGCAGCAGGCAGCTAATCGCCGTTTTAAAACCCTTCAGCGTGGTGCAACAACACCAAATCCAAGCACAACAAGTGATATGAAAATACGTTGTAACACAAGTACATGCAATTACTGGCCCCACTGCTCTGAAACACTTTACTCGCCAAATCAGGGTCAAGCATTTATGAAAGTTTCACAGAGCTATCCAGCTCATCGTCGAGTATCAACAGACAGTGTCATAAGTCAATCGAAGGATCGTGCAAGTGCATGTTCATCGCCTGCATCATTGGATGTTGTTGATGATCGTGAAATTCGTAAATCACGGCAAAGGCCATCTGATCGAAAGGATAAACCAAAAAGTGCATTGAAATATACATCACCAAATGGTTATGATCATTCAACAACATGGGAATATAGAAACGCACGTGTATCACCAGTACAAGTTAAAACAATTGGAGTATCACCGAATGGTGGTAATTCATCAGTCACAACATCTTCATCATCTAGTAGTGATATTTGGATAACTACGTCCGATCGTACTGTAACAAAAAGTCCGAAAAATCCAAAGAGCAGCGGTGGTTCAACACCAATGGAGGATACCATTATAGGATTTGTAAAAAATCTTCAGGAATCAGTGAAGGAAAAAGAACATGCCAGACCAGGAAGTGCACCGACAAAACGGGAAATTTCGCCGGAAGCTCAACGATTTCTCGAGCCTCATCACAGATCCTCATCGTTACCAAAGTCATTCTTTACACACGAAGGTGCAGCCGAAGGGTAAGTTGAAAAAAAGTATATAATCTGAGCTTATATAACACGAAGAAACACTGGGAGTTTTTTTAAATTTTTATTTTCTTTAAAATCACATTGGAAAGTACACGTCTTAGACATTATCATTGATTTTTCCACGGTTCTAATAGTGTGGTGATATCAAATCATGATGAAGATAAGTGAGAACGGTAATTGAAAAGTCCCTCACTTTGTAGAAGGGTTGGCTCATTGCACACGGTGATCGATAGTACACGACCACTGAAACTGTTGTTGTTCTGGTCCCTAATGTGGAACACAAACAGTACGATACATACATATATACATAGCAGTGCATATTGTCGGGTTTGCTAATGACGCAATTACCAAAGCGTCACGTCCAGCCTGTAGCAAACGTGGAAGGGAGAGAGAGTAGAGAAGGGTTCGGTCAACACAAGAGAGACACTTCTGCCAGGTTTCTGCATACCTGAATCCAGAGTTACATTATCACCCAATATGTAAACTCAATTATCAGTGTATGGTTTGGATAGCTCCAGCAATTCTCCATCATAAATTTCATGTAGACCTGTAAAATCATGAAATATGAAGATGAAAGCATGTTGACGATAAGATATATATCATAGTGAGTTTACTCACCCAATATTAGAAGGCAAAACTTTTAGAAACAGTTTGATAACGTTGAAAGCAGCAACACAAAAGCTGTCTCGTACTTTGGCTACCTAGCGTATAGGAACTTGGCCAATTCATATTATAGAACTCACCAAACCCATGTTTCATGTATTCCAACATTTACATTACACACAGAGTGTGTGAAAGCTGCTATCTATATAACACTGTTGCTCTGTTGTGTGCTCACTGTATTGGACATTACCTACGGAAAACATATTGTTTGGGTGATGACGGCCGAATAGCACTATATATGTATATATGTACAGGAGAAAATGGGGTGTAATGGAAATTCTGATGAAATGGTTTGAGATGAAATTTTTTCGAGGATTCCATTCAAAAGATGAGGGAATTTCTGGTGGAAAACATGTTTCAGAATTGATTTTTTCCAATTTTTTCGAGTATTCTCTTATAGATTGTTCTATAATATATTTTCCTTTCTTCATTTTTATTGTAATGGAGTATTAAATTGGAGTAATACCCTCGCGCACATTATATAAAAAACGTTTGCATGGAAAAGATTCCATTTTCCAAAAGGAAAAATTTCCCCGAGAATAAGCAATTTGCATATTTTTTATCTTCATTTCAACACAGAGAATAACGTTGTAAACTTCTCTCATAAGTTATATAAAGTCGGATTTATTTTCGTCGTGTGTCGAACGACCTTGAGAGAACCCCAATTGGTATGTAAAATAAGTATCACATGGAAGAACTCCGAAAATGGAAGAGGAGAGAAATTCCATCAGGTTTAATGAGGATTTAAAAGTTGCTCGTTTTTTAGGTGAAAGCTTATAATATTTATAATGCACATATAACGTGAACTTGTCGCCTGAAGAGATTAAATGACCTCACATAACTGCACTGCGATAGACCTACTTAGATAATAACGCTTGAGTTGATTGATTTCCAAAAACGACTTGATCCAATTCGGAAATTCAGGAGACACAGTTCTGTTCCACTGAACATTGCGAAACAAGAGAGCATCCCATCAAGATTATTCTATTTTCCCCCAGTAAAAAATTCGCGATAAATTTATGTTGAAAAATATCTTTCAAGTATGGAATGCAATATCGATAAGAGATGTTAGCAAAAGAAAGGATGAAATATTGTAAACGCATATGGCACGCATATAATAAAACGATCGTTGAAACTTCTTCAAGTCATATAAGGACATGTTTCTTGTATCACCAGTATTTCGCGTCCCACACATGAAATCTACCGGTTCAATATACACTTGAATTTTTTAGTGAGTAGGCGTAATACATTTTCGGTACGACAGTATACAATATAAAATACATGGGATCTCCCTAAAATTTTATATAGCGAGAATTACATGTACAAGTACGTGAGCATGACCGTGTAATAGTAAATCCAGTAAAATTAAACTATAAATTCACAGTCAGATGAAAACAGTTTCCATCTCAACTTCTCCATTGGATGAAAGATTGAACCATAAGAAATAGTTATTGCCATCTGAATGAACTAGAAATTCAATTCTTTCTTAGATAAAATGGACACATTGGCGTTTTTATGCACAAATTATGAAAAAATCTTTAAATGAATGAAAATATTGGAGATGGATTTTTTTTAATGATTCCATCGGAAAGCTGAGGGAATTTTAGTCGAGAAACATGTGCCAGAATTAAGTTTTTTCAATTTTTTGAGAATTCGTTTTTTTCTGGCATCCTTGGGGGGTAAAAGTCTTTCGATTTTCGATCAAATTCAGTTTTTTGGAGATATCTTTGGCTCTATTGGTCGTAGCGACCTGGGACCGATTTTAAATGAAAGGTGAGATCATTTCCCATCGATTTATGTGGTTTTGGATTGAAAAATATCGATTTTTCACATGGTTATAGGACAAAAACCGATGATCATGATTTTTCAGAAAAGTTCCCATAACTATCTGAAAAACCGATATTTTTAAATTCAAAACCCCATAAATCGATGGAAAATTATCTCACCTTTCACCCAAAATCGGTTCCAGGTTACTACGACCAATAGAACCAGAGATATTTCAAAAAAAATGAATTTGTTCAAAAATCAACAGGCGATTCCCCTCAAAAATGCCAGGAAAAATCGAATTCTCAGAAAATTGAAAAAAATTAATTCTGGCACATATTTCTCGACTAAAATTTCCTCAGCTTTCCAATGGAATCATCGAAAAAAATCTATCTCCCCCTGTTTCATTACAATGCCCATTTTGCCCCAAAGTTCCCCTATAGCATTGATTTTCTCGATGATTCGAGGCATTGTTCGAAATCTGTAGCACATGTGTATTATGCATGATCTCTGGAATATACAATCAGTTGTATACAAACACGTGCCATTCACTTGTACTCTAGCATTATTAGCATCGATTGTATATACCAAGTCTGTAGAATCCATGTTGAGAAATACAAATGACCATCAAGGAGATAGGGTGTGTTTATTGAAGATTAGTTGAGGCGTTGTCCTTAGCTAATTGTATAATTGCGCTTGGTTCATTTAAGATTGATACTTCAAGGTCCTCGCACCATAAAATTATCAACAATATCTCTTACATCACTCTCCGGACTTTCACTTCAAATCGTACAGCATTCTCGAATGGCTCCAGGTAAAGAACTCTGAAGAGGAGCACATGGTCAAGTCTTTTACCTTCCGATCTTTTACTATTCTGTTCCACAATAGACTAATAGATGGCCTCTCAATTCACACAATTAGCTTTTTGTGTTTTTCAATTGTTTTTGACCTCCGTATACTTAGCAGATAGGAAAATTATTTTTTATAGATTTTCTTGCGCTTGGAGACCCAATACATAATTTTCACTTTAATTAAATAATTATTCATTCCTAAATGATGAAATTGATTTTCTCAATATCCCCAAATGACTTCCAAATAAATGAAAATAATTTTAATTTTTTTTAAATTCATTTCTGCTATCTATAGATAAAAGAAGTTTTAATCAATAATCAATTAATGACTCCTTCCCAAATTATAAAAATGCTTTCCCAAACTTCTCTGAACTATTCCCAAACGTTTAGGATTAGTTAGAATTGAAAATAATTTTTCTATCTGCTAAGTATACGGAGGTCTTTAAATCAGCTCTCTCTCTCTCGCTGCAATCGATTATCAGCATGGTCTAACATTTTAATTAAAATTGGATACGTGACATTTACTTGCAATTAAATTTCGTACTTGACCTAATACGGTTAAAAAAATGATTTTCCCTCCCATCGTATTGACAGAATTTCATTTTTTTCTCAAAGCCTTTTTTTTTTGTTCACAAGCAGGATTTAATTGGAACGCCACAATTGGCACAGTACCAAAATTTCTTGATCCAGACATTATACCATATTCGGCATTTGTCCATATATCTTTTTATTGATTGGTCAATTGCGGGAGAGTGGAGCAAAATGGACCTCTGTAACAGTATGATCCAAGATTTTTCTCCACATGAAAGGAATTCATGAAAAAAAGTTTAAAAAATTTGAAAAAATGCTCCAATATGTGAAAATTTATTTATTAATATATAAACGCCGATCGGCTTTGTACATAACATGTTTTGCTCATATATGAGATGAAAAATGCAAGTGTAGAGAAAAAAAAATCATAAAGAAAAAAAGAATAAGGAATAAGAAACGACTGAGAAAATTAAGAAAAGTTAAGAAAAGACGAAACCAGCAAAATGAAATGAATTGTTCCAGAGCTAACTTTTAAAAATACAGTGTATGTGTGTACATTTGAGGTGTATTTCAAATTAAACCCCGGAGATGAGTTTTGACTCTAGTGACGAAAGATGACAGTGATACTCCAAAGAACTCAATTGTCTGACGAACGTCATTGTTGATGATTTTCTTAGATTTTTTCTATAAACATCTTGCCTCTCAAAAAAAATCCTGAATCATTTTAACCATCAGGTCCATTTTGCCCCGCTCTCCCCCTATGCAATAAATCATGGATGGAAATTATAGAGATAAAGCAAAGAGAATAATCCTCTCTTGATTGCTTGTCAAAATTTATTCGAACAGCTAGCTATGAATATCCAGTATGACCTGGTGAGAAAAGAGAGTCTATACACTCTCTATACATATATATATATATAGTTGCAATGATGTATAGACACCAACTAGGACCAGAAGGTGAGCATCTGCCTGTGGTGCCGCATGGCGCTGCGATCAGACCACCGAGTGCAGTCACTCGTTCGCCATCAGGACGGTAATACCAGTACACCGGTATACCCAATGCGTTTCGGTTGGATTTTCCTTTAAAACTCCAGTAAAAAAATGATTTAAAAAGGCACTTTGGTGTCAAAGACCAGTTGGAAACATTCAATGAATGACCATTGTCTTTTTTCTAAAAAAATTGACAAAAAAGGTTCATTTTTAACGTAAAATGTTGTTCTTATGTGAGTCAAGTACTCGTAATGATTATAAATTTTTTTAATATTTATTGTTGGTTGTGATTGAGTGATGTGTGATAGTGCAAGTTCAACTAAGGGGTTGAATAAACACAGTAAGAGCGCGGGCGCTTTTTTGAGACACAGTTGGCACTGCACCTGCGCCCACCTGCGCATTAACGACATTAGATTATTATCATTTTCTAATAAAAGTTGGGAAAACATCATGCAGGTTTACACTAACAGGTAAAAATGATTTTAAAAATTGGAGGAATAAAATTTTACGTTTATAAATCATTACACTATATATATGCACTTTTAAACAAAAAAATTAATATCAATTTTAGACATGATAATTATTTATGTTCTTCTATTCAAACTAAAGAGCAGAGAAAAGAGAATTTTTATCAATGAAATTCGAGTTCCATTTAATTCATACCGGTAGCATCCGGTCTAACGCCATTGTCCTCAGTTGAATTTTGGTTGGCCAGAGGTTTACGGGTAGAGAGGGGCAGAAAAAAAAAGGGACACGCTGGCGTTTTGTGTCGGTGCACTTTTGAAAAAACTGGTTGGAGCTGAAATGTTGTACTGGGCCCTTTCTTGCCTGTTGAACACAGAAACTGAGACTTTCCTTTTTTCATTCTTGAAAAATTGAGTGCTTCAAAGTGAGAAGACCATTAACTTTGAATGAAAAAAAAGAGGCTTCTCAATTTCACATTAAAGAATGCCAGGAATTTTTTAAAAAACTTGTAAATAAAAGATAAAGACAAATGTTATTTATAGAATGTCTCTTCAATTATAAGAAAGATTGTTTCGAAATAACGCGAAAAAATGAGGAAGAATATCTGAAGGACCAAGGATGCACTAAGAGTAATCGGCAAGCGTAACATCGTGCACGCAAGATGTGTTTTATAGATACTCGGAGAATGCGCCTGAGACGCCCACAAATATTTCACTGCACTTTTCTCAAGGAAAAAGAAAATTAAAGACGATAAACAGGCTAAAAAGTTGATGCAAATATAATGAGCTTGAACGAGGAATTTTGTTTAATTGTCGAGAAATTTTACATCAAGTTTTTATTCATGCTCAACTAATTCAATTATAGAATTTTTTCAAAGTTTTAATTAAAATTGCGGAAACTAGAGGGAACGAGCCAACTGATGCATTAATCTTCACAGTCTTTCTGTTTTGAAGAGTTCTTCTCTCATGATATGACTAAACAGAGTTTTTAATTTATGGAGAAGTTGATCTCGAGATGTTGAGAATACACTGAATGCTAATATCAACGGTTCGATATAACGACAACAATATAAACTGTCTAATTTGCATAATTCATATTGACATATGAACTATACACTTGGTCAACAGCAAAATCGATAAGGTGGCAAAGTGTCTTATAGCTCAGACAAGGTCAGTGATCCCATGGTCCGTGTTATAAGAGATGCGGAACGGCTTCCATTATATAAGAACATGAAAAGAATTTCTTGCCATTTTTTACAGTCCAAGGCTGCTTTTTACCTTTGATGTAAACTGAAATTTCATTGAATTATTATCATTTTTTTTTCAATTCTTTGTAGTTATTCTTTGGTGATTGTTCCCAAGTCGTTTCAAATTGGAGATGAATTGTCGGCAAATTCGGTGTTAAACATTCAAGAAATAGAAACAGAGAAGGACAGGAAAATAAAAGAATACGTTTATTTCAAGGATATTTGTAGCAAATTATTTGTGTGTGAATTTGAGAATTGGGCACCCCCTGTTTCTTCGGTAATGAATGCAATATCCAATTGCAATATGAGAATATATGCATATAATACGATATATAGCATAGAAAAAATCAAGATTTCTCGAAAATTTCAAAATTTGAGATTAGTCATTTTTTTTTTTTAAATGAGCAATCTGGCTTGTCACTTTTGATTTTTAGAGCTAAAATCGCTCATTTCACTTTCTTCGGACCCTATTCTATAGATCCCCACAAGAAAATAGGCATTTTACATCGATTCTAATATAGGGATGGACTGAGAAGTGCAAAATATATTGGGCAGCCCCTGTTTTTCCGGTGATTAATCCAATATTCAAGTACAACGAGCAATCTGGCTTGTCACTTTTGATTTTCAGAGCTAAAGTCACTTAATCCGCCTCCTTTGGCCCCTATTCTATAGATCGCCAATTCCATTAGCTCTAAAATTCCAAAAAAATCATGAAAATCAATTCAAATCCATGTTTTTCATCGTAAATTTCCTCGGTTTTTCATTAGAATCATCAAAAATATCCCATTTCTCTTGAATTTTGAGATTCTCTATAAAAACCCATATCAACGTTATTATATGAATAGCGTATGAAATCCCAGACTTCCTTTAGTACTTCCCGTTTAATTCAGCTGTTATCACGTAAATTTTTACTGATATATTTATTGACAATGAGGGCTTACAACACGTGTGTTGGACAGGTGTCAGTGTATCCGGTTGCAGGGAGAACACAGAATCACAGTAGAGAGAAGAGAAAATTTTTTTTTTTATAAATTGTTGAATAGATGGTAAAAAAGAGGAGGCGGAGTTGAAGAGGGAAATAACAGCTGGAGAAATGTGTTGTAGAAGCTATGCCACGCGACAGCTGTCTGCAGCAGCCCCAAAACTTATATCTGGCCCTTTCATATCAGCTTTTTTTCTTCTCCTTCACTTGAGAAGAGAAGAAGAAAAAAAATATCCGATATCTTGCCAGTCCGAGGAAGCAGTGCTACTCAATTATCTCAATAATAGCCAAAAATAAAGGGAATTTCTCGTGGATTTTCAAGAAAGAAAGAGAACCACTGATAGAGTTTTGTTGCACGCGTGCTGCATTTATTTCTCATTCTATTGGTGTAAGCAGAAACTGGTGGTTGCTACGACTTTCCAGCCACCTCTTTGGCAGCTGCTGCATTTGAGCTGAATTCATTCACCGGACGTGCCTGGATTTGCACGGAAATCTCACTTGCATCTTCCACCTGCTGTCCATTTTTATGCATTTAAAAGTACTATCCACGTCTTTTGTTGTTATTTTTCGTGCATCCTTCAAATTTCCTAAATGTTCTACAAACATTTATACGAATTGTCAAGGATTTCGCGAGTTTAAATTGAAATATATCCAAGGAATATTGGATCATGACCTATCTGATGGCCACAGTATGAATTCAAGACCATGTCTATTATTATTTCAACTGGGTCGATACGATTCCGTGACGTCCCCACGAAGTTTTCACAAAACTCGGCCGAGAAGCATTGCACAATGTACAAAACTACAAATCCAAGAAGCAACTTGTATATAAGAAGAATTTCTCGTATTCTGATCCAGTGAATACTCGAAAGTAAGATAAATTGACACTCTTCGGGTAGAGATCCTTTCAACCTCACTGCATATGTCAGATGCATAGAAACTTATGGTAATAACATGTGGAGCATTCTTCGAGTCGATTTGACTAACGCTTGAATCTGACCAGCTTGGACCAGTCTTTTTTCATACTCAAACCCACTGCATATCTGATTATTCTCATCACCCTTCAATGAAATACGACTCTAATTTATTCAATTCATTGTGTCTTATTGAATTTTGTATAAATGCAATCACAGTTCAGTAGTGAAGAGGTAAAACAGGATAAATCGACTTATCCTTGTGATTATTTTGAAAGTAATGTCTCGGAAACTAAGCGAGATAAGGCGATATGATTTATATTTTGTGGTAAAGAATTTCAAGAGTTACAAAAGAGGTTCAGAGCAAAATTGCTTTATTTCGTTCATTTTTTAATGTATTTTTGAAAAAACAAATGAGAAAAAAAAAGACTTATCTTGTTTTATCTCTTCACTACTGAGTTCTTATTCTTCAAAGTTGCCATGAACCAAATAATTCCTAGTTTCAGAAATAAATGAATAGGAGGAAAGTTAAATTAAATTCTGACTCTACATTGACTCTCTTTTTTTTGTCATTTTCCATATAAATTGGAATGAAGATGAAAGTCATTAAAAATTGCAAGTAGTGAAGTTTTTTCGAAGCAGTGGTATACCACAGAGTAAGGCATGATTGAAGAAATGCATGCAGTCGTATAGGAATAATTCGAATGTAGAACACTGGAAGAGTGAAAGAAATTCCTTCCTCACTACTGCAATTCTAACAAACTTCTGGAAATTCTAGTCCTCAATCATTTTTTTTTCATTCGTTCAATATTAATTATTAATATTAAATGACAAAATGTTAATTTTCATGGATATTATTAATAGAATTACAGGGAATAAATGAGAAAATTTTATTTGAACCATTTTTGTAACTGAAATGCTTTTTTTTCCTTTCGACTGGCAATTTTCCAACACACTGGTTACTACGAGTGTCGATTGACCTGAAAAAAACTTTTGAAAAAAGAGAAAAAGCTAGAACATTTTTTGCTTTTAAATTATTTCAAATGGGAGGGAACGTAAGAATAATTGAAGCAGTAATCTGCCTATAGAAACTAAAAAACTACATTGTAACATGTTTTTTTGCGCGTAAAGGTTTATCATATGGAAAAAATTCTCTATCTGTGATACGTACTATATTATCCTTTTATCCTCCAGCGTTTAACCAACTGTAAAACTAATTTAGTCGACACAATATGTGGACTTTTATCTCCATCATTCAATTATTCTGATTTGTTAGTCACTAATTAGATGAAATTAATTGCTGATGGATAATGAAAGAAAGACAGAATGATAAATGCAATAAAAATAACAATAAATAACGAGGCATTTTCAATTTTACTGATCTTTTGCTGGATTTCAACGTGAAAGCCGATCTGCGGTCGAGTCGGAATGACCCTCCTCCATGGACCAGACTGCAAAACTATCCAATTTCATCTTTGCAATATTTCTTTCGAGAATCTAATTAATTTGATCCTCGAATGATATAACGGATAACAAATATTTTTGGTGTACTAGATTTTCCTCGAAACAGAAATGAAGAAAAAAAATATAATACGAATTTATTTGTTTTGATGGATACATGAAAAATGTTAATACAAAAGGCTCGTGAGTTGAGAGGAAAAACCGGTTCTTAGAATTTGATCAGAGTAAAAAGAGTGTTCTCTCTCAACATGGATGGAAATCATCGATAACATACTTGTGTGGGAGTGATCTCAATGTACGATATGGACTTTCAACCTCTAATTCCACTGCTAACATTGCGTATTCTCTAACAAAATTATCATGATATTTCTCCAAGAATTATGAGTAAAAATAGAGGAGAAAAGCATTAAAAGTATGAAAATTAAAGTGATATTTCATAATGTTTCGTGAGCATTGAGAAAATCCTTCGTCTAGTTTTATTGTCCAGATGTACTTTTCCGACTTCTCACGTCTGTTCTAATTAATTCATGGCCCATTTTATGGGCAATGAATTCAACTGGTTTAATTTTCGTGCACAGTGTTATGTAGCCCATATCCACTTTGTCTGTTACCAAGTAGATAAGAGAAATGTCGTATTAGTTTGTACGTAATTTCCACTTAATTATACTCGTTTCACATAGGGGAGTGTGGGGCAAAACGGACACTATAATGAAACGGTTAGAGATTGATTTTTTTTGATGATTCTATTGGAAAGCTGAGGAAATTTTAGCCGGAAAATGAGTGTCTGATGTATTTTTTTAGATTTTTTTGAAAATTCGATATTTTTGGGTGTTTTTGAGGGGTAAAAGCCTTTCCTTTTTTGAAAATTTTCAGTTTTTTGCAAATATCTCTGGTTCTATTGGTCGTAGCGATTCGCGGTTGGTCTCAAATGAAAGGTGAGCTCATTTCCCATCGATTCATGGGGTTTTGAATTCAAAAATATCAATTTTTGGGATAGTTATAGGCCAAAAACTGTTTCACAAAACTGTTCTACAAAAATCCCCATAAATACCTTAAAAATCGATATTTTTAAATGGAAAACCCTATAAATCGATGGCAAATGATCTCACCTTTCACCTCCATTCGGAATTTTTACGCTACGACAAATAGAACCAAAGATATTCTCAAAAAACTGAAAATTTTCAAAAAA
The DNA here is from genome assembly GCA_963942555.1 of Aleiodes leptofemur. Lineage (NCBI taxonomy): Eukaryota > Metazoa > Arthropoda > Insecta > Hymenoptera > Braconidae > Aleiodes > Aleiodes leptofemur. The sequence goes on along the minus strand of OZ012617.1, from coordinate 16,222,614 downwards.
AGGAAGGCTTTTTCCCCTCTAAAATGCTTAAAAAAGTCAAAATCGTCAAAAATTCAAAAAAATTAGTTCCAGCACTTGTTTCCCGCCTAAAATTTCCTCAGCTTTGCAATGGAATCATCAAAAACGATCTATCGCCAATACTTCCATCAATTTCAAGAGTTTTCCATAATATTTGCCTAATAATTTAGATGTGTCCATTTTACCCCTGATGTCCATTTTGCCCCACTTTCCCCTAATACTTCTATTTATGTGTCTTTAAAACAGGGAGGAGAGTCTTCAGAATGCTACAACTACATGGCAAAGAAGTGATGGTTCAAGGAGATCAACACCAAGTCCAAATCTTCTTCATCCTGAAACACCTACATCGCCACGAACAGCTCCTGGATCGGTAAATTTTCATTCAATCATTCCCCTACAACTGAAAATTAAAATTTGATTAATTTTTCAGCAAAAAAGGAACGAGCATGAAAATCTCGGGAATAATTTAGCATTAATCACGCCTAGAATTGCTCATACAAATTTTATTCCTCCCTGGATTTACAGAAATTCTTCCCACAAGAAATTCCATTTTCGTAAAACTACTTGCTATGTAGCCATCCACTCAAGGAAAAGGGTACTCATTAAGGAAGTGAGCAATATAATGGTGAGCACGAGCGGATCGTTATGCCTTCACCATTAATCTTCTCACTTCTGGCCTGTGTTTTACCTTCTGCATCACTGGTCTACCCTTACCCTTGAGGGAATGCCTTGTAGAATTAAATATCCCTTCTTCTTCGTCTTCTTCACTTGTCTCCCCCCCCCCCCCCCTACCTTTTTCTCTCTACCTCCCACTTTATCAAGCAACATCACTTTGATTGTATTCGTTTACTCCAGGAAATCGAATCAAACCGTTCATAAATGTAATAGCGATGAAAATTGAGTTTGTTCAAACCACTCGATGGAATTATTCGCTTGATATTTTTAATTATTCCATCAAACTCGTAATAAGAGGCAACACCACTGTAGAATTTGCAAAAAATCGATTTATTTTATATTAAAATTTTGCATTTTTCCCAAGACATTTTTTCATATTCATAGACTAAGTCAAAACTTCAATCGTATTTTTCTCGAAACATGATTTTTCAAGTTGGCACGCAGCATAACTCCAATAATTTTCATTATTTTCATTTGAATTTCTCACAGCATCTTAAAAACAATATTTCGAACAGTAATACGTAGGGGTTTTTCAAAAAATTGATTTGCACATTTTTTATTGATAAAAAATTGCCGATTTTTTCGCCGAAATTTGAATTTTTTCATTCAAATGGTCACCAATCCCACAAAAAACAATATTTTTGAAATTCCCTACGTATTTCTGTAGCTATATGTATCTAGACTGAGCCAATTTTTTTTTTTTTTTTAAATTTGAAATTTGCGCCTTTTACACTGCGCACCGCGGAGTGTTTTAAATTCGAGGGGCCTCGCAAGAATGGCTCTTGTGTCGTTATTTTTTGATATTTTTTGATGATTTTTTTTTCTGAAGACTCGAATATATGCTCAATTACTCCCTCAAATATCATTATTTCATTGCCACTTTTTCTACAGAGAAAAAATAGCCAAAAACGCCTTTTTTTAAGACTTTTACAGTGGTTTTACCCCTTCAATATATTATTGACAATTGTCATTGTGACCTCTTGGCAAAATGATACTTCAAGTATATAATTGTTATACATGTCTGTATGTTTACTCAGTTACGGTCCATTACCTCGTGAGCCCATTTAGCACACACTGATAATAAACTAGTCGGTATAGTACACGTAATCCAAAGGAATTTATTCACAAGCAGGAACAAACCGTCAACGCATGCCGCAATATACATTTAAGGTATGACTATCACCAGAGGCTTGAAATACGAAAAATCTGAAAAAATTCAGAGATATTCTTCACAGGAAACCCAACAACTTTTCCTCATGGTGAAAAATTTTCTGACCCGTGGAATCCGAGATATTGAATTTCAAAAAGTGCATTTTTCCCATAAGAAAACGAGTAAATTGAGTCGCGATTCAATCATTATAAATTTAAAGAAAAACGGCATTTACGGGGCTTCTGAAAAAATTGTAGTCCATAGTCACCACTTTTAAGAATTTTTTGAGACCAAAATCAGTTATTTCTGACCCATAGTTTTGGAGAAAAAAAAATAAACGATTAATGGCAGGCCAGCACCGCTGTGTACGTACACGCGGTCGCTCTGTATGTGTGTACAACTACAGGAGTATTCTCTAGTGTGCGCGCATACGTATACGCGCACATTAGTGTGCGTAGGCAGGCCCGTATCAGAATTTTAAAAAAAGGTTCTTCGAAAAAAAAATCAAAATATTAGTAGATATAATTATTTTGATTAAATTATGCTTTCATATGAAAGCAAGAAACTATTCAGGCTGAATAGCATTATAGGTTGAACAATTTCTCCCGCCTTTGGTTGTTCCAAATGATTTTTTCCTAACCTCCCTTGCCCCCACGCTTAGTGGTGACGTGAGCGATAGTCTTACCTTAAAATCCAATTGGAGCCATAGTCAATAGTTTAATGTAAACTCGGCGAATGTGTTTACCTTAGCTTTTGTTATTCATTAAAAAAAAAAAACAGTGCATATCAAGAGTTGTACTCTTTTCAAGTATTCAATATACTCTGATAAGGAACAATGTGAAGTTATAAAAAAAAATAGTGATTGCCAAACGACAAATTACTTGTAAAATCATTTTAACGATTTTAGAATGAGTAATTATGTTTTTTTTATTTCGGTTCCATTCGAATGCAATGAAATTATCAGTTGATCGTTTTATATAGCATTTATTCGCTGTCGAAAGGCGAATTAGTTTTACCTAATGTAAATATGAAACGCAGAGCTGAGGCAGCAGTTGAAAGGTTAAACTTGAAGAGAATTAGGATGATGCAACGAATATGGGTGATTGATATTTATTTATATGAATATTTTGATTTCATGTTATGTTGGTAGGGTAATGACCAATAGATGGACGGTTAGAGAAATATTAGACTTCATTAATCCATATGAAATAGGCAAATCACGTTAAAAAGTTGCAGAAAACAATGATTTACAGAAAAATATACACTGAATCGACTAAAAATCAATTAAACTTGAATAATGTAGAAATAATTAAAGGAAATCAAGGAAAAACTGGAAAATAACTTGAACCGTCCATCTTCTGGTCAGTGTCCATCTATTGGTCGTGTGCCCCTAAATAGAGAAGAATAAATGGAGAAATAACTCGGAAAATTCTTCATCAAAGGCAACGAATACTAGAAGCGGTTTTATAAAAAAAATCTCAAGCTTGGAAGCGCACAGTTGAAACTATGTCGAGACTGAATTAATTCAGAGTCTGGTTATCATCCCTGAGATGAAGTGAGAGTCAACGACCCAACAAATGCTACTGCTTCCAGCTTTCTATACGTATTTTCTCAATTTTTTAAAATACTTTATTTCTGTTATTTATTCTAGCCGTCACAAGGCCAACAGTCAATTCTCCGGGAAAATGAGAGAAGACCTGGTGCACCAGGAATTACTCGGGCTCAGAGACGCATCAAGGCCTCCAGTACACCAGCACTACTCGACTGCGAAGAGAGGTAGGAATTCAGTTGTGAAGAGGTAAAAACAGGATAAATCGACTTATCTTTGTGATTATTTCGAAGGAAATATCTCGGAAACTAAGCGAGATAAGGTGATATTATTTATCATTTTTTATAGAGAATTTCAAGGGTTACTAAAGATTTTCAGGGCAAAATTGCTCTATTTCACTTATTTTCTAAGGTATTTTCTAAAAACTAAATGAGAAAAATATAGACTTATCTTGTTTCACCTCTTCGCTACTGAATTTAAAAGTATAGTGTTCTTATTCCACTTAACAATTCATTTTCTTTTTCATGTTTTCCAGTTATTTCATATTCTCTTTGGCATTATTTAAGATAGGATTTTTCTGATATTTCCATTGAATAATTGAGGGAATTTCCGACGAAAAACCTATGTCAGATCTGTTTTTTTCCAGCTTTTAAAAAATTTAATCATTTTGGAGCAAAATTAAAGAAATAACATTCTTTGATTTTTGAAAATTTCACGTTTTTTTGGGAATTTCGTCAGTTCTAATTATCGTAGCACTAAAAATACGATCGGAGGTGAAATGTGAGCTCATTTGCCATCGATTTATGCAGTTTTTAATTAATTTCTGTCGATTTTCAAGTAATTATAGAGGAAAATATGATTTAGAGAAAAGGCTTTATAACTATCCTGAAAATCGATGAAAACTAATTAAAAAATACTACAAATCCATGAAAAATTGGCTCACCTTTCATCTCCATTCGTAATTTTCGGTCTATAATAATTGAAACACGAGATAATCCTAAAAAAGTGATTTTTTCTTGACTTTAAACGTCGAATTTTCCCAAAAATTATTAAAAATTAATTGCAACACATATTTTTATCGCTTTTTTAATGAAATCATTAAAAATATCCCATCTCACAGACTTTTCCCCTTTTCGACCGCTTTTCATTATAAAGGATGTAAAGGGCTTACTTAAAAATATATATGACGATGTATCGCCTTGGGAATCCTAGTGGCTTCAAAATTCTTCGTTTTTCTAATTATGTTTTCAATGGGAGAACTCCCACTGTTAGAAACGACTCTCCCGACACTTTTCCAAGAAAACTTTTGAACCTACCGCACCTTTTTTTTCTCCACTGTCTGAGATTAACAAGAAAAGTCCCTGTGAGCCTGGGACACATGCTTTCTACCTACTCTTTTGGCTCATTCATCTCATTTATAAGCATCATTCCCCGTAATTTCGGTGAATTAATGACATGGCAAGATAAACGCATAGATTTCCTTTGATTCTTCCTCTCAATCAATCCTTGAAATTATAGACTTTCCCAAAGGTTTAGATTTGAAACCAATATTTTTTAATAATAATAATAATAATAACTGCAAGAAAATGTAACGGCCTGTTTCCACGCGAAATAACCACGTACATTAATTTTATCGAAAGAAAAGAATTGTTACTTTAAAAAAAAATCTAGTCCGGAACATGTTATAAGGAAGAATAGGGCAAAATGGACCTCTGCAACAACATAATTCAGGAATTTTTTTCGGAGTTAAGGACTCGATTGAAAAATCCGAAAAAATTTGAGAAGGTGCTCTAATATGTCTTCATTGTTGTATAATTTTTTCAAATTTTTTCATAGAGCTGCCTATTCTCTAAAAAATCCGAAAAGAATTAAAAAAAACAGGTCCATTTTGTCCCACTTTCCCCTATATGGCAGAGAATAACTGAAGGGAAAATAGTCTGAAATTTATTTGCCTCATGAAAAATATGGCCATGGGTATGTCGTTGACAGAGGACCTTTAGAATTCTCATACCTGCAAATGGCCCTAAATGGCTTTTTCTGCCTTCTTCGAAGAAAAGAACAAGGAGCTGTGTTCATGCACAAAGTAGGGATCACAGACAGTTATACATCTGTTTTGAGTACATGTGGCCCCCCCCCCCCCCCCCTGGCATGTGCTAAGTGCTTACTTTTCCGCTCCTTATCTCACTTCCTTTTAACTGCATTTTAACGTTTTCCTTTTTTTCTCAAAAAAATCTCGAATTCTTTGCAGTCGACAATGGTCCACGGAAGATGATCATCAGTCTAACGAGGAGATCTCGAGAAGACGAGATTTGAATGTCGAGCATCCATTGGTTGAAGCTACAATTCCACTGATTCAACATCAAAAATTCCAAAGTACTCCTGGATCAAATTCCCAGAACACGGAAAATCAATCCTATCGGACACGCGAAAGCACACAACAGGAGAGTGTACTCCAAAAGTTTCGTAAAAGTTTTTCCCTACGTTTTCACAAACGTGGAAGCAAGGAGGGAAGTACTGAGGGTGATGGACAATCTACTACACCATTACCACCACCTTTGCCACCTGACAATGACACAGATTCTTCTGGTTTACATTTAAATACTGATGAAGACAGAGGAAATGAGGTGCCCGAACATCAGTCATCCTCACAGCACAAAGATGATTTTGTAGGGGAACAAAAATTACGGTTAGCTTCATTTTTTAATTAAAAAAACTTGAAATTAAAGTCTTATCGTGCATTGATCTTAGGCCTTTTCCTCCTTGTTTCGTGTACAATCATAGCCACTTCCACTTAATCCTCTGAGTTTATAGTGAAGAAAAAAAAATAATCCTCATAATCTCCTCCTTTTAATATTAAAAATGACTTTAGAATACAAATTATTACATTTTAAAATTAATCCCAAAGTATTATTCCAGATTTGGTCCTCTTGTGTGGCGTTCTAGTAAAGAAAGGAAGAAAAATAGTAAGGCAGCACGTAATGCCAAATGCAACAGTGGAGACAGTGGAATTCAAATTGAGGTAAGAATGAAGGCTTTTTTTAACAAGACGAAAACATTTTGAAATTCATAAATCAGGAGGAATTAGGCCAGAATAGATTCGCGTTTTATAAATTATTCATGAGTATCAGAGAAAAAAAGGGAAAATGAATAGAATAAAATTGGCATTAACATGATGGAAAAAAAGGGAATGTTTGATTTAAAAAAAAAAAATAAGCGGGCTTTTATTGGGAAAAGAAAAGAAAGCAAAGTACCTTACCCATCCTCTCGCAGATGGTATCTGGCGGAGCATCGACTGGGGGCAGTGGAGGTGGAATGAACATTACTGGTGATAGCTCAGAGTCGCACGACACCGATGCACCTGATGAAACAGACAGTCCGCCAGCATTAAGGCGTCGAGTAAATGAAAAATCTCGACCCCAGTCCGAGCTCATCAACCAGATACTCATCGACAAATTTAAGGTAAAAAAGTAATTTGTTAGGTGTGTTTTAATGCTTTTCAAGCTTTTGAAAATTTTTCAATTAATGAGCCCAAAGAGTTTTGTGTGCTAAAAATAAAAATAAGATTAATAGTGGAAGCCGCGTCATGTGTTGATTGTTTTATCTCTGTACGTGTTCGTATCACGTTTTTAACCGCATCCTTGAAATAAAAAGGAAGCACGTTTCATGTCAGTTTGTGTCAAAACTTTGTTGCGACTAGTCGTTTTCATTTCTTCATTTCAAACAACTTTTCTCTGTTACTTGTAATAAATGAATTATTTGATTAACAGGCGGACATTCAGCAGAGTCGTGTTACCCGTCATTACAACGTACGTAGGACGAATAGTGATCTCGGTGGTCAAAGACTTCTTCAGTGGGATACACGTGGATATGGTAGTGCTCTTCACTACAGAAGAATGCTATCTACACCATCGCCTATAAAGACTAGACCGCCCAGGCTCAGTCCAAGACATTCCTCTCATGACATCGTTACACTCAGAAGGTGAAGAAATAATTCAATACTACATATACCTTATCATAAATCTTCTTCTCACTTCTTTTTCTATCTAATATCATATAACATAATTACCTAATGAAATTCATTTGTATATTCTCAAAATTATAATGATGAAAAGACCAAGAGTAATTGTGCTTCATTAATCATAGCTAATTGAATCTAACTGAAATCAAAAATTATATAAACTTCATAATTGCAAGTATCAAAGCACAATTCATCTTCAACTATTCATTGTTATTTGAGAGAGAAACAGAAAAAAGTATAGTGGAGAAAATATAATCTGCGCTGGAAAAAACTCGTCCAGAAATAACTGTAGAATTATAACGAATAATGAATAATCTCAAGTTTTTTTCTTTTATTTCATTGTTTTAGTTTTTTTTTGCACACTCAGCTCTCAGATACTCGACAGAACATCATAGACTTTTTCTTACTAGTTTTGATTTCTTTTTTCTCTTTTGCAAATTGAATATCATCCCCTTCTTTCCTCAAATATAAACATAAAAAAAACAGGTCGGCATAAATTTAAAAGTTATTTGTTCGAAACTTTCCAGTGAATCGAGGGAATCTAGTGGTAGGTAGACACGGGTACTTCAACCATCTAATAATAATAATAATACTAATAATAAATAATATTACTAAACATCCTCGTAAGATATCTTCTTTGGATTGTCAAATTGAAGAGAAAAAAAGAAATGTTACAAAATGAAAAAAGAAACCAATCACCGTAATTTTTTGTCGTATCTAATGGCCTATAACGTAATATTGTTGCTGAATGTTTCTGTATTTAATCGAGCTTACTAAAGTAATATTGAGACACGCTTGTGTATTCCTTCATAATATCCCTCCTATTTGTTCAGTTTGATCACCTCATTTTACAACCCTCTCCAACACTTGAGGATTTCGTGAAAATTGCAGTGAGCCTTGCCCCTTTTCCTCGAATTCATCGTTTTAAGAGGAATAAAAGTCATTATATCTAAAAAAAAAATTATCAATAATATATTATTACTAACTCAATTCTCATGTACTCATATGCATATTTTTTTTTCTTCTCAATATCGCAGTAATGGAAAAGGGAGGAACTCTCGAACGAATCTGAGACGTTCGCTGAGTCAACCACTGGGAATAAATCAACTGTCACCGCTAATGCGTACGAAAACAGCAGGTAAGCAAAATTAGTTCAAACTAATAATATTATGTGAGTACATAGTTTCTGAATTATTGGTTTGAACAATGCATGCAACTATTCTGCCCCCCTTTTCGATGCTAGCTCAGATGAAGCGTGATGCACGAGTAATTAAGTAATTTCCTGTTGATGGCCATAGCCTTGACAGTTATAGCCATAATTTACTGAAGTAGAATAGATTACTTTGTTTTTCGTCTATTGTCAAATAACTGAATAATAGACTGCATGATTTGCGCTCAAGTACAATATTTCGTTTAGAAGGAAAAAGATAAAGAGAGAAAAAAAAAAGATGAGATTAGATTTAATTCATGCCTCCAACGAGATATCTACCATGAAAAGGATTGGTAATAAGGCTGCTTAAAATTGAACTTTAATCAAAAATTGAATAAATAATAATTTTAGAAAATCTTATTTTTACTCAAGGTGCAAGATTCCCAGGTGGTAATGTTCTCTCGGAGGATGAACATGATATGAGATGCGGAGGCAGTGGTGGTGCTACAATTGGTACATCTGACGATGAAATGATGTCGGATTCCGAATCATCTATAGCATCGTTAACAGAGAGAAAAAAATCCTTTGAACAGGCAATGGATGAGGAAATAGCAATACTTGCTGAAGCTGTATGGGATCATGTTGCTATTGAACCAGAAGAGCTTGCATTTCGTGCTGGTGAACTAATTGATGTACTCGATACACTGGATAAGGACTGGTGGTGGGGGAGCTGCAGAGGTGAACATGGATGGTTTCCAGCAGCATTCGTTAGGGTATGTAGATTTTATACTGAACAACAAATTATAGGGGAGAATGGGGTGAAATGGACCTCTGCAACAACATAATTCAGGATTTTTTTTCGAACTTAAGGACTCGAAGAAAAAATCTGAAAAAATTTGAGAAGATGCTCCAATATGTCTTCATTTTTATAGAATTTTTTCAAATTTTTTCATGGAGCTGCCTATTCTCTAAAAAAATCCCAAATCATTCTAACAAACAGGTCCATTTTGCCCCACTTTCGCCTATAATAGGGGAGAGTGGGGCAAAATGGACACTGTAATGAAACGGTTGGAGATGGATTTTTTTTGATGATTCTATTGGAAAGCTGAGGAAATTTTAGCTGGAAAACAAGTGTCAGATGTATTTTTTTCGATTTTTTTTTGCATTTTTGAGGAGTCCTAGCCTTTCCTTTTTCGAAAATTTTCAGTTTTTTGCAAATATCTCTGGTTCTATTGGTCGTAGCAATTTGGGGCCGGTCTCAAATGAAAGGTGAGCTCATTTCCCATCGATTTATGGCGTTTTGAATTCAAAAATATCAATTTTTGGGATAGATATAGGCCAAAAACTGTTTCACAAAACTGTTTCACAAAAATGCCCATAAATACCTTAAAAATCGATATTTTTGAATTGAAACCCCTATGAATGGATGGCAAATGATCTCACCTTTCACCTCCATTCGGGATTTCAAAGCTACGACAAATAGAAGAGAAGATATTCTCAAAAAACTGGAAATATTCAAAAAAAGGAGGGTTTTACCCTTCTAAAATGCTAGAAAAAGTCAAAATTGCTAAAAATTCAAAAAAATTAACTCCGGCACTTGTTTCCCTCCTAAAATTTCCTCAGCTTTCCAATGAAATCATCAAAAACAATCTACCGCCAATATTTCTATTGATTTCAAGAGTTTCCCATAATATTTCCCTAAAAATTTGTGCATTTCGCCCCATCTTCCTCTATACTAATTTTTAATTTAATTTTCTTTTTCTAAACAGTTGCGAGTAAGTCAAGATGAAACAGTGGAGGATTGTTTAGCAGCTATTGCATCTGGAGCCAATTCCATGCAATCTCGTAAACGTACAAGTATATCATTGCTCTCAAATGAACAAGTACGAAGCAGTGTAGTTCGTGAACTTGTTCAAACAGAACGAGATTTCGTTAAAGTACTCAAAGATGTAGTAGAGGGCTATGTTGCCGAGTGCAGAAGACGAGTTGACATGTTTACCGAAGATCAAATAGATACAATATTCATTAATATCGAGGATCTCTTGGAATTTCAATCGGAATTTTTGAAGGATCTTGAAGCTCGAATTGACTGGAGTGCACCACACAAGAGTTGTGTAGCTGAATGTTTTCTCATTCATAGAAATGGCTTTCGTATGTACTCAGAATACTGCAATAGTCATCCAATGGCAATGGTAACCCTGCAGGAGCTCTATCGTCACAATCGTTACAGTAAATTTTTCGAGGCATGTCGATTGATGCGCGGCTTAATCGAAATACCAATTGACGGTTATCTCTTGACGCCTGTTCAAAGGATATGCAAATATCCACTACAGCTAGCTGAATTACTCAAGTATACGAAAACCGATCATCCTGATTATTATAAAATACGTGAGGCACTTGAAGCAATGCGTGCAGTTGCTGTACTTATAAATGAAAGAAAAAGACGTATGGAGAGCCTCGAGAAACTTGCTGCATGGCAATTGAGAGTTGAAGGATGGGAGGGCGAAGACCTCATCGAGGTATCATCACAGTTGATTTATCAAGGTGATGCTGTAAGAGTTACAACAGGAATGTGGACAAACAACATTACACTATTTTTATTTGATCATCAGTTGGTTTATTGTAAAAAAGATATATTGAAACGTGATATATATGTTTATAAAGGGCGTATTTATTTGGATACAAGTGAAGTTATTGACGTTCCTGATGGTAAAGATCATCAATTGGGCGTGACAGTGAGGCACTGCCTTAAGGTATACAGTTGTGTACGAGACAAGTGGCTACTTTTTTGCTGCAGATCAGCTGAGGAAAAGCGTAAATGGCTAGCAGCAATGGCAGAGGAACGAAGACTCGTCGAACAAGATCGTAGTGAGGGCCTTGAATTTCCAGCTGCAGCAAGACAACTGGCAAGGCTTGCTGCAACACGACAGCAACGCTCTAGGCCACCAATTAAACCCCGAAATAAAACATACAAACATGAGGCCTATGAGATGCCAGCATTTCAACCAAATTCATCAAATTCATTGGGACGTAAAGTTGGCACGTGGTTTACATTTGGTAATAAAAAAGGAACGAGAATGCGTCCATCCTGAGCCAGGCCCACCTTCGTGCCATACATTGACTTGTGATCAAGTTTTTTAAGGCCTCTGAGAGTAGAGTAATTGACGAATGACTCGGATGTATGTCACGAGGGTTGTAAATATATTAATAATTATAGATAATTAATGTGTCAGTCGCAACGATGACCTTGAAGGAATATTATCAATGTTATATACAAGATTAATCCAATTAGAAAATTATTTAGTTTAATGTTTAAATCTGCATTGTTGCCAAATTCAGCACAAAGTAGATGTGATTTAGATAGAATTCATTGGAAAGCACAATTGTTTATGGATAAAATTGATAACATTAGCATGGAATTAATAATGTCAATAATTAGAAAAATAGTTATTTAATGAATAACAACAAACATAATTTGAGGAATTACTCGAATGCAACGACATCAACCAACGCCAAAGTTTTTTGTTATAAAATTAATTTAAATGATTATCCTCGAGCTAATTTTGTGACAGAGTCATTGCAGCGCTATATATATCATGAAACAAGTGAAAAAAGGATCTATTAAAATTTCTTTATTAAATAGAACTTTTTTCCAAATCAGCCTGCAATATCTCTGTAACTCTGAATGTATTCTATCAATAGATAATTGAAAAGTGATACTGTAGTGATTCTGACTTGATATACGTATAATTGAATTAAGAGCTAACAAAAGATAAAAAAATATGCATATTCAACGAATTAAGTTCTATGAGCTCTCTTCCATCATAGGATCACTAGTAAAGACTGATGGTAAAATTTTCAATATCTCCATGCATTTTCTTCAACGGAGATAATAAAAGGAAGAGTGAAATGAAACATAATGAAGCAATAAAGTGATCAAGAGTTATCATTGTACTAGATATTTAATTCTAGTAAATTAAGATACGTTGCCAATTCCATCCTAACTATTGACTGCCTATGAACTCAGTGCACCGATCACAATCGTTAGTAACAAGTATTAACAGAAAAATAATTATAATCAGCAAAACACTTAACATTTGATCATAGCACACTATGTATTAGCATTAACTTTATACTGCATTGTCTAAACGGGATCATTTTTCAAATTAATACATTTATCGTAATGTGGAGCTGTTTGCTATCGAGCTAATGTTTTCGACGTGAAAGTGAATATGTCACTGCCAAGTTGAAAAAAAAAAACTTAAGAAATTGAAAACAGAGTTGTGGAGGAGACGAAACAAGTAGAATATAGGAACGAAAAACAATAAATTTTCTCTTCGATCATAAAGAAGGTGAAAAAAAGAATTATATTTTCTATAAACAGTGTAAAAGGCATTTGGAAGCATTAAGCGTCTTGATTGATCATATATAGACACGCACATCTTTTTAATACATACAATAAAGATATATATTGGATTACATAGATAATTGAATGACTGCAAATACAAATACTTTTACATAGTCACAAATTTGAATTTGTCAAGCACAATGATAATGGAAATGAGGGAATTTTTCAAATTATTCTATTGGTACATTCTTCTCAGTGATTAAAGAGAGAAATGAAGGGAAATTAAATAGGTAAAAACGAGGACAATATAAATGGATAGTTAATTTTTCATGTTGAAATGAAAATGTAAATAGAATTGTAATGTGTATGGGCAGGAAAAAAATTAGGAGTTAAAAAAAAATGTACTTACAATATTTGTTGCTGGACACAACTCCTTTAAGAGTTATTTTTATAGATGAACTTGAAATTGGATTCGAAATGTGTGATTAACATCTTCCAAGTATTATAAGATATTAAGGTTGTTGACTCATTTTCTCTCGTATACAGTAGTACATAACTGCGAGGTAATTATTTTATGGTACTTTTAATGTGCTTTGAAACAGATTGTCTTAGAAATCTGTGCGTATATTCATTCACGAGCAGAAAATATAAATAATTCCAAAGAGGAGTTTTATATACTAATTGAGGAATGAAAAACCGTGATTAGTATTATTGTGAAATATCAACAGACACTTTAGGCAATAATTATAAACTTTTGTGCATTTACAAGGTATTTGGTAGAAGAAGCAAGGGTGACTTGAAAAATAATTATCGCATATCTTATTTAGAGGAAATAAAAACTCGACAGTTTATGAGAAGATCAGTTACGCTAAAAATATAACGATCTTAATATGAACTAAGGCAGTAGTTACTTGAATTCTGTACATATTAGCTAAATGTATTTGATAGTTGTAAATACAAGTAGTAACTATCTAGACTGGAATATAAATAGTTTCAATCAGTCTATGAAGTAATTGTGAAACAATGACCTCAATTAAAATCATTAAATTGGGAGAAAGAAGAAAAATGAGAAAATTTTTGTTGTTTAAAAGCGCTTTTATTTCCTGCCATTGCATATTGTTGTTAAATGGAGAATTGATTGTTTGCCTAACTTCTTTTTATATTTATCTATTAGTCAATGAAAAATATTCCCAATTGTTTCGCCGCAACATGTACAATTTGATGAGTTGAATTATGGCACTGGTATTGTTGAAAAATATGATTTTAATATTAAAAACAAAGTATATATATATAAATATATATACATGGTATATACTGAGTTGAATCTGTGTAAATAAACATTTTATAATTCCAAATAGTGACAATACTTTTGCAACCTTTGATGAGGAAAAAATAAATCGAAAAACAGGTGTGGAGACATGCTGGAAAATGTGGTAAAATGAGGATTATGATGAAATGGTCGGAGGTGGATTATTCACAATGATTCCATTGAAAAGCTGAGGAAATTTTAGGCGGAAAATATGGGTCAAAATTTTATTTTTTCAATTTTTGGAAAAATTTACTTTTTTGACCAAGTTTTGAAGGGATTTCCCTTTTGAAAATCGAAAAAATTCACTTTTTCGGCGATATCTCCGGTTCTGTTGGTCGTAGCGATCTGGGGTTGAGCGCAAATGAAAGGTGAGCTCATTTGCCATCGATTTATGTGGTTTAAATTTTTTTAAAATCAATTTTCCAAATACTTATAGACCATTTTTTGAAAATATGTTTTTGCCCTTTGAACACTTGAAAAATCGATAATTTTTTTTTTTCAACCATATAAATCGATGGGAAATGAGCTCACCTTTCATTTGAGACCAACCCCAGATCGCTACGACCAATAGAACCAGAGATATTCCCAAAAACCTGAAATTTTTCAAAAACAGAAGACTTTCACCTTCAAATTTTGACCAAAAAATGAAATTTTTGAAAAATTCAAAAAAATAACTTCCGACATATGATTTCCATGTGAAATTTTCTCAGCTTTCCAATGAATTCATCAGAAAAAATCTATCTCTAATATTTCCATTCATTTCGAGTAGTTTTCATAGTATAAACTACTAAAATCAACCCGTGTCCGTTTTAACCCTTGTGTCCATTTTACCCCACCTTCCCCTAATATTATTTTCATAATATGAAGGAAAAAAAAGTTACTCATTTCCTCTTCATCCCTCCGTCCTCTATTATAAATAATAAGAGAAAAAATGTATTTCTCTTCATCTGTAGAGCAGTGGAGATTAAAATTATGTCTTTTTTTTCAATGACACAGAAAGCCGCTAATAAGAAATAATACATCCAAACATTTGCAAAAGTACAATACGACAAAGCTCAAGCTCCTTTAAACTACATTAAAGAAAGAGCAAACAGCCACTGTAAAAACTCCAGTCAACCCCCGGGGCCATGAGTAAACATCAATCCCTGGCAATTTCATTCATAAAACCATGAGAAAAAAAAACAAAATTTAATTGAGACAAATTTCTCTGTTGTCGGACACGTGGGTGGAAAAGCCCCCGAGCGTTCTATATATCCAATTTATACGTGATAATTAGAGTAGAGGCACATGAGCCGGTCTAGCTATTGCTCATGTGCAGACGAATATCCAGTTCCCTCCACTTCTCTCGGACTTGCGTGGGTCGATTTCATGTTTAGTCGAAAGGTTCTGTCAAAAGAGAAGGACAGAGTCAGTGGTAGTGCAATCGATGAATAGGGGGGATTCCCGAGAAAAGCAGACAGAGAGGGAGAAAAGCGTGGGTTATTGGGGGTGTGAGTTAGTTTCGGATTAAACGGAGATCCCCTATAGGCCACGTCTCCTAGCTACTACCACTCTCATTGGTCCTCTCATTCCCCGTTTCTTCTTCATCCTTTTTTCACTTCTTTTTTTCTTCTTTCGCTTTTCCAAAGCACGTTTATATAGCCAACACTAAGGGGTAGTCCCAATGTGGGATAGACACAGGGTGAAACCTGTGTTGTATCACTTGGGTTATTCGCAGACGCGTACAGAGATCGTGCGGTACGCGACAAGAAATATTGTCGTGTGTGCACCAGGACGTTGCGCGTTGAACGTGCATTACGACGAATATCGTCGTACTCGCAAAAACCGTCCATCAATTTCATCCCCTAAGAGTATCTGTGAATTTTCTCTTTTTAATTAAAAGAAAAAATCAAGGGAAATTCTTCATTTAGTACGTTTTTAATTTTCTTGTCACTTTTAAATTTATAAAAGTAATATTTTAGTTTTGAAAAAAAAAAACAAATAATCATGGTTCGAGCATTGTCCACGAGTTTGGCAATTTGCCTCGCCCTTACGGCCTGCGCTGCTTTTCCTCGTGCTGCTATGGCTATCGATTTCAGCCGATTTTACGGCCACCTACATTCAAAACGTTCTGGTAAGTAGATTATCTACCTTTTTTTCCCCTCTTACTATACTTGTTTATTTTTTTTTACAGTTCAATAAAAAAAATTTTTTTTTCATGATAATCATTTGTTATATTCATCGTGGGTTATTTGACTTAAAATGGGAGTGCCCTTTTGTGACAAGCTCCATTCGTGTCTATCCTATCTCGATCGATATAAAACATGATAAGCACCCTGAGCAACAGTTGCTGTCCTCGGTGGGGAGGCCAAAACACAAGCGCGAGCCATCAAGCATGAAATGAAAATAGTAAAATAATAAGGAGAGAGAGAGAGAGGAGAAGAGAAGAAAAAAAAATATAACACAATGTACATATCACACCCCAACAACTTTTTTTATGGCCAGACACATGCTCTACTGACTTTTTATACCTCCTATATTAGTTTGAAATGAAAAAAAGGAGGGAGGAGGGGGGAGAGAAAAAACGATAAAGGGTCACGTTCAATAGAGAGCTAAAGAATGTGTTGATTTTAAAACCACGTATATACATGTATATATTTGTGCCCAGGGCACCTGTACTCGGGAATTCCTGTGCAATTTTAGAATTTGGGTCAAATTCTATATGTATATGCATTAACACGACGACGTAAATTTGCCAAGGTCGTTTGGTTTATACCAAACGATAACGAGACTTCACAGAGCTGAAACGATAGCTACCCGGTAGTTAAACTTTGCCTTCCAGCCAAATATCCTAATACGTGCATTGAAAAGCAAACACAATCTTCCAATTCTCTTCACACGTGTGACATATTTTATATATCAATTTACAGGTGACGTCACATATCGTCTGTAGACAAATCATCAGCGATATTTCCTTCGCAGACAAAAAATCCGAGAGACAATCTATCCAAAGGACAAATCGAATTGATTCGATCCACGACAAAATATCCTTCCAATTTCCTAAAAAAAACTCAATAATAATGAATTAATACTAGCTAATCAGTTTGTATTCATCATCCATAGAATGCCATTGAAATTAACAAAATCAATATAAAATTTCATAAAATGCAGAATTAAGTAGAAAATAATAGCCAATCAGACTAACATATAATCACGTAATTATTTGATGGACATTAATGACGCAATGTTTTTCAAATACTTCAATGTTTTATCAGAACCATATTCATCACGATAAATATACCGTTATAATAAAAAAAAAAAAAAAAAATATACCGTTAAAATATGAGATTTTTGGGTGGAAGTTACCATTTTTTAATGAAAAAAAATCCATACAGACATTTTTTCTAACGAAATACGAAAGTAAAGCTTCCATTTGGAAGCAAAAATACAGAAGAATAATTGACAATCACATTTATCCATATTACAAAATGAGCAATGACGCCAATGAACGATCCCATATCAACTAAATTCAATAATTACTCTCGAGGAGATCTTCAGTATCAAATGTCGCTTGGATGAATTATCGTGAAGAGATATTGTCGATGAATAATTTGTCAGTAATTGAAATGTCGCGGATTATTTGTCCAAGGATAAACTGTCGTGTCACCCAATTATTTACATATCCCCTTGAAATTTTCCTGCAAAGAACTATTCAGTAGCGAAGTGGTAAAGGGAGTTAAGTATATATACCTATCCTATATGACTTAACTTCCTTTACCACTTCGCTACTGTATTCATCTTTTACCTGTCGCGAAAAAACATTAATTAAAATTAATTGCTAAATAAAATTTTTCAAATTTACAGGAGATGCATGCCATCCTTACGAGCCCTTCAAATGTCCCGGTGATGGTACATGTATTTCAATTCAGTATCTATGTGATGGTGCCCCAGATTGCACAGATGGATACGACGAAGACTCTCGACTCTGCACAGCTGGTAAATTGAAACTTGACCTGCCATGAAATTGATGCTCCTTGAATTTCCTTTTTATTTCTTATTTTTTCTTGCAGCAAAGAGACCACCGGTGGAAGAGACTGCAAGTTTTTTGAAGTCTCTCATAGCCAGCCATGGACCAAATTACTTGGAAAAGTTGTTTGGTAGCAAAGCAAGAGATGCACTAGAACCTCTTGGGGGTGTCGACAGGGTCGCAATTGCTCTATCCGGTGAGTAATTCAATCATGCCCCAATTATTCAGAGAATAATGCAATAATTGTTTTTTTTTATTTTACAGAATCTCAAACAATTGAGGATTTTGGAGCAGCCCTGCATCTCATGCGATCTGATCTTGAACATCTACGCTCTGTATTTATGGCAGTGGAGAATGGCGATCTTGGTATGCTTAAATCACTCGGTATTAAGGATTCAGAGCTCGGTGATGTCAAGTTTTTCCTTGAGAAGCTTGTTAATACCGGTTTTCTCGATTAAAAACGTCATTCTATGTAATTATCAGAGTAGTTGGCAATTCTGATGAACGTCATCGCTACTGCCTCTTACGTTTATTACGTTGTCACAGTTCAAAGAGGGCAAAAAAATGGTTTTCCATCAATTTCCTGTGTAAACTGTGGAAATTTCAGACAATCCAATAACGTAAAAATACGTGGGAGTGCAGTGACGTGAAAGAATTGCCTTCTGATCTTTCCATTTATTATTTTATGTTCATAATTTATGATTTTTTTTGAAAAATCTGAGTGGATTGAAACTTTTAGAATATGAACTAATGACTTTTGCCAATGAGTTCTCGTTTTTTTTGGCTCATTCTCGCGCTTTGTGAGCTGGAAAAAAATGAGAAAACATTGAAAATCATTCTATTTGTTACTTATAAAGAGGAAAAAAAAAAAAAACTTTACAATCATCTTCTCACCGTTTTCGAGCTTACTCGCTTTGCGTATTGTCATGCACAGAATAAAAACGGTCATGGAGAACGAAATGAAGATTGCAGATTAATGAATAGAGAGATCATTGAAATGATATTTCTGGTAGTTTACCAGATTTTTTTTTTAGTAGAACAAAAAAGAAACGTGAAAGAGGACTCGAGGGATCGTTTGCAAGTATATTGCAGATGATTGAACATGGCCTATGTGAGATTATTATCTTTCAGGAAGAACTTTCATATATATATATATACTATATATTATATTTTATGAAAGCAGTCGGTCATCCATAGAATTGATAATGAAAATCTCTGCTGAAAATATGAATTTAAAATTTCAAAGAGAAATCCTGCAGTATAGAGGCGACCTTTAATTAAATAACCGTGTCATTCCTTTTTTTATTCTTTTCATCTGTTTGCCTAACAATGGGAAAAAAGCAATTTACGAATGCGTGTTATTTGTCCAGGATAGTGGAAGGATCTGCGCATGTTTTTTCCCTTTTTTTGCCTTCCATTTTTTTATTCGGGCTATTAGGAAAAAAAAATGATATCTGACAAATCTTGATGAAAGTCTGACAAAGTCATGATGCATGACGAAACAATATAATATATTTTGCTTTAATTCTTCCATCATAACTTATTTTCTTATAAATAATCCCTGAGGATTAATTATATACATATCAATATGTAAGCTTCCCACCATTGTACCTGTGAGTGCGCTTTTAATGCACTAAACTGTTTTTTCGCGAGTTCGCAATCCAAATGGAACTTATGACAAATCGTAATATGATAATTTTTTGAATGAAAAAAAACATTAAATTAATGAATAATTTATATAGAAGAGTTGATAACGAAGAAACAAGGAAAATCTCTGGATTCTGAGAAAAAGAGAGTTGTTGTGATTATCTGCATATATTTTCATTTTTAATTATAAGGACAAGAATTAAAAAAAAACGAATTATTCAATTGATAACATCTACCAATCGTTGAAATATTCGTGGAATTCCCATTATCAATTCAAGAATTTCGGGATAACTGAATTTAATTTCAGTCATTTGTGACTCAACACTACACCGGTCTTTGCACGAGACATTAATTTGAAAGTATTTTTTAATAAATCATAATTATTCCGTATTTGAGTGGTCACGCAGGACTAAACGGGCATGTTTTTTTTTTAATTCATTTATTTTTTCTCTTTCCTATTTGAGGATAAAAAAAAACTTCACGGAGCGGAACTAAAAAATAAAAAGAAAGTATAAATTAATCAATACCAATGAAAAAAAAAACTGGTATTCAAATATTATGAGATAAAACACCACGTACATATCATATTATATAAAATATACAAATATTAAACATATCAGTAATATAGTTATATTTGAATTAGAATAAATAAAAAAATACTCTATTGTATAGGCAAGGATAATGAATTTTTCTTCGTCATTTCATTCATTTTTCTCAGTAATTTCTGATACCTCTAGAAATAGAGTTCACATTTTTCTTTTGTGTGATAGAAAAAAAAATGAAAAAAATCAACCATAACGCTATATGCGTGATCAATCTCTCTAATGATTCTAATCAAATTAATTGCACTGGAGAACGAGGAGAAGGAGGAAAAAGAGGGGGGGACAGAGAAAATACGTGGGATAACGAAATAAAACTGAAATGACATCACAGAAAGTGAACATATATCCTTGCTGAAGTTACATATCATAAAAATTAAAAAAAAATGAATGATTTTGATTGAGAGTACTTTTATGAGAATAGATGAAGATAAAAATATAGTTATAATAATTAACAATAATAATGATAATACTATTTTGGTATAAATGAGACGATATTCCCTAAAATGTATGTGTTAATTATTGCGATTCAAAATAGGGCCTGAATCGTTATAATTATACAGCATAATAAGTGATTTATAGAGTACCCTCTTTCCCCAAAAACCATTGAGGCCAAAGGGTCAAGTCATTTTTCTTCGCTCATTCATTCCATTATTTCGTGCCTTGTCCCTTTAGCAATTCGATGTTTATCTATTGGAAACGACGAAATATTTAATTAAGAGACGTAGGACTCATTGGATTTTGAATAATTTGTGCAAAACTGTATGTACCGAGGAGAAGAGAAAAATGCAGTTTTGCTCATGAAAATTTTACCAATAAACTCTACGTTTTATTCACTGATGAGACATGAAGAAAAAGAAGAAAGAAAAAGTCAAGAATATGTGCTGTACCATTTAATACATATTACGATTCAATACTGTGTCTAAAATATCGTATGTGGTAGAGTTAATCAGGATTTATTTTTAATTAAAGTGTATTTCATTGAATGAAATTTATTTGTCACTTATATATTTTTCATCGATTGGTTTTTAAATGACAAGATGCAATAATATACACCCATGTATTTTTAAATGTGCAGTAGAATGAAGAAAATTTCGTTTAACGCATAAGATTAAGGAAAATCAAGTAAATTTTTATCTTCAATGAAATCTTGGCGTTACTTGGAAATTTCTCAATTCAACCCCCATTTGTGTCTGTAATTTATTGAATTATTTATTGAAAGCAAATAAAGTCTGAAAACACAAAGAAAAGAAGAAAAAAAAGGGCAAAGATTATTTCGATCAATTGACCATTCAATTATTTATTCAATTCAGTTAAAATTGCATGAGAATCTTATTCTATTAAATAGATATCAAATATACTTTTTTCTATAATCATTAAAAAAAAAAATTATTTCTTATAATAATTGTTCGTTCCTGTAGTTCCATGATAATTAAGCAAAAACAGGTGATATTAACTAATCATATTAGATGTAAATTATCATTTCGAGTGGATTTTAGTTGATGCAGTGATCTGCGAGATACTTCAAAGAGCGAGGGATCCGTATAAATTGGCTCACTTGGATCAAAATCACTCCGACGATTTGAAGTCAATCCAACAGCACCTTCCATTGCTGATGCAGACATCTGATTATTGAATATGTGACTCAACGATCTAATGCCAGGACAAAATAATTACTTTAATTACGATTGATGAATTGATTGAGCGGTCTCATTGATTCTAAGTGTACTCACGATGTTTGAAATGGCTTCTGAAGCCCTGATCTCATGAATGAAAAATTATTAACTCGTGTACTGTTTGATTCTTCAGTTATTGTGTGATGTGAAGCCTTGTCGACCGTGTGATTTTTTCGAATAATCGAATAGCCATATTTCCTTGAATAAATTAAATCAATATTTTAAAATTAGAAACTTCGTATAAAGTGTGTTACAATTACAAATAATATTAATATTCATCAATCTCACCTGTAAATTAGGAGAGACAGCATAACGACAGATGATAGGAGCACGACCAGCCCAATTACTGCAGTAACAAGCCCATAGTATTCATTTGGAGTTATGCAAATTGTCTCGATACTAGCAATTTGTTTCTGAATCACTGAATTATCCTCGTACATTTCATATCTCGAATCGAGGACTTCAATCATTTCCCTAACGTGCTCCTCCCCATCTTCTTCCTCTTCTTCTTCTTCTTCTTCTGCCCCTTCCTCCGCCACTTGTTCATCTTCGTTGTCTTTACTCGCAGTTATTTCAGTTTCATTCATCATCGTGCTCACTCCCATCAATCTCTCACTCTCATTATCCACAGATCTTCGTCGACGTTTACCAAATGATGGCTCACTACGACCAGCACTACCAGAACAATATGCTGGCTGGCATCCATCCCGACATGATCTAACTGTAGCTTCAAATACGAGGAAATTTGATTCTGGTATTTTAAATGCATTGAAACGAGCCTCCAAACTGTCGCCCTCACGCAGACGGTCAAGACCAGGGAAGACGTAATTATCGACTGGACAACTGGAAATTAATGAATTTTTCATTAGTAAATTTTCTTAAATTTGAAAATATTTGATTAAAACTAATGACAAAACCATAATGACTCATTCCGTTCATTTCACAAAAATAATACTCGCAATTTTAATTAACGAGAAACAACAAAGGATTATTATTATTATTGCTCTTAGTTTTGATCGTTAGTAATCAACTACTGTAGACAATTAAAACTTTGAATCTAGCATTGTAGTTTCGCACAAAACGCAAACTTTATAATTAAACAATTTACATGAGAAACATGGATAAAGTTTTCGAGTATCTTGAAAGATAGAAACTTCACTGATAAACTGAGCATGAAATTTGAGATCAAATAGTGAGAAAATGTATGCTGTTATGTAATTAATAGTGTTGAGAATGTCTTTTGAAAACTTGAGGAGCAAGTAGTGAAACGTGTTATACGGCAGACTAAATTAAAGTGCAGAATATTTTTGCATCCATTTAAACCAAGTTTTGTTAATATATTATGTCAATTTACCCATATCTGTCGATTAATTGCACACTCCTGCCAGAATAAGGATCCCGGGCTATCACATTTGTTGCGAAAATGTCCGTAACGTAATTAGACCTGAAATTGATAAGATAAGAAGAGCTTGACCTTTACTAGAGAGAAATAAATATAGACATTTATTAACAAAGCTTAATCTTACCCATCCTGAGCCTCGAGTCTAAACGTAAGAGGATCTCCAACTGCAATTGTTGTGGTAGGTCTTCCCTGATACAAAATCATTAATCGTATTTTTGAACTCAGTGTATTCTCTGCTGGTAGATACTCAATGGGGATTGGCGAACCGGATCTACTAATATTTTTTTAAAAATTTAATTAATTTCATCCTGTTCTTCAAATTAATAATAAGGCAATATCAAGACTAAATTTTTCTTCTACAATGGAATTAACCTGGCATACCCAGCACCGATGTAACCAGAAGTAACAACAGCCTCGCCAGGTCCACGAAATAGACACGTGAGATTGAAGCGTTTGTCTCTCCCAGTTTGCACGTAATCCGAAAATTGGACGACTACGATATTCGTCATGGTATCTCCATACTGAAAATAAAAATAAATTGACTCTTCCATTTTTTTGGTAAATTCTTCTCATTGTATTTAAAATGTTTACCCTCTGAGTTCCGCATTCTGGGTATCCTTGAGCTCCACTGATACGTAAAACATTGATGGTACCTCCATTTCCACGGAAGAAACAACGCTCATAGTAACCATACGTGTAAATTCTGCCGATAAAGCCCTCAGGAGTTCTCAAGGTAAACTCCATTCCATCTTCGCTGCAGACTTGGCTCACTAAGGAATAAAATAATCAGAATAATACCGATAAATCAATAGAATTCTCTATTCTAAACGCGACTTACCATCAAGGCATTCGCCATCGACTCCTTGTCTTCCATTGTTCCTTTCATAAAAATCATAATCAGATCCTGTATCGTAATAAATTGGATTTCCCATTGCCATATCCCTTGAATCCCGATCACTCAATTCACAATTGTCTCTTTCTGCACCGTACGGTGCAGCGTAGGGACGAAAATTGAATGATCTACATACGAAATCTCTTGCATCAGCGCATTCACGTTCACATTCAGTTAACGTTGAAGCAGTCGTATATCTTCTTACAAATGGTTTACGAACGCGCGTTCTCTGGCTGACTTGACGAAAATTTTCTTGTTCATCGCATCGTGAGAGGAGAGGAGGTCGGCCGATAATCGGACCACCTCCTGTTCCAATTGGTCGATTGTAGGGATCCCCTTCGCCCATGAAACCGCCGTCCATTGCATTGTGATCGTATCCACTGGGGCTGAGGGGTCTAACTGGTGCTGGGGCAGCAACTCCACCGTAGTATGGACGCTCGCCAGCGTAGCCCTTTGTACCACGTACATCGTCCTCAAAGCCTCCAGCATACACTCCATTGCCTCCCAAGCTTGGGTACCTTGATTCAAAAAACGAGATTTACTTTAAAATCATGAAATAGGGAACTTGCATATTTTTTTTTTTTTTTTTCTCAATATTTATTGATAGTGATTAACAGAAAAGGTAAGAAAAAAATTTTTCATTCGTTAATTAATTAATAAACATTAATTAAAAAATCATTTTTTTGAACGTCTCCAAATCGGATATGACGTCAGAATACCAAAATCTTTGTGTGCGCCATCTGTAGTCACCTGTCGTTACTCATTGACAGGCGTATGAAGGTTATGCTGATTGTCAAAAAATGCGTATTTCTTTATTTTCCTCTTCTTTACTTCAAAACATTGTTTAGAGAATTTCAATTAAAAACGTGTTTCCTTCCAGAGAAATTTATACACATAACCTCTTTATGAGTATCGCGCATCGAAAGATCAAATATCCTCCAGCCGCGCCATCACTGGCCACAGCTGGAATTACGCACGTGGTATTATGACGTCAGATCTGTATTAGACCAGTATGAAATTTGGAGATTTTTAATTGTAAATTTCTCCATAATTAACAATTTAAAAACAAAAAAGAAATTTCCCTAATATGAGAAAATACTGTAGAATGCATAGAAATGAAATTTTTTTT
Organism: Aleiodes leptofemur; assembly: GCA_963942555.1. Taxonomy (NCBI): domain Eukaryota; kingdom Metazoa; phylum Arthropoda; class Insecta; order Hymenoptera; family Braconidae; genus Aleiodes; species Aleiodes leptofemur. The sequence goes on along the minus strand of OZ012617.1, from coordinate 16,197,046 downwards.
TTTTCTTCAAATATGCAAGTTTCCTATTCTACAAGAGGAATGAGAATTTTGATTTAATACCTGTCTCGAGGTGGAAACGGATCCTTCTCAGGATACCTATCACCAGGAGGATATCGCGGAGGTACCCTCGGCCCTCCCGTACCTCCACTCGGTGGATAACGTGTTAAAGGATCCTCGGCAGCAGGATATCGACCGCCATGACTTGGATAAGGCTCATCCCTGTTTGGATATCGACCACCGCCAGCCGGATACCGATTATTGACAGGTGGATAACGGTGATGTCCTGGTAATCCTGTGCTAGGATAATTATCACCAGTGGCAGGATAACGATCACCACGAACAGGATAGCGATTCCAGTCCCCACCGACAGGATATTTGTCTCCCGTAATTGGATATCTGTCACCGACTGTTGGATATCTTTCAGGTCCTGGTGGATATCTCTCGCCTACTGTTGGATATCTCTCGGGCCCGGGTGGATATCTATCGCCAACTGCTGGATATCTATCACCAATTGGATATCGTTCTCCAGCCACTGGATATCGATCTGTTGGATACCTATCGGAAGGCTGATAACGATCGCCTCCAGCTGGATATCTCTCAGGTTTTTCTGGATAACGATCACCTCCGATTGGGTATCTTTCGGGCTTCTCGGGATAACGATCATCAACAGGATATTGGCTCGGATATTTGCTGCTAGGATAACGATCGCCTACTGAAGGATAATAATCTGGATAACGGTCGTTGTGGGGTCCACCGTAGCCTTTGTCATAATCATCTGGGTAGCCTAGCCAAAAAAAGAAAAAGTTAATGTGAAATCATTTTTAAATCATTTGGTATGATTCTAGTTGCATAATTCATTACCAGGACGTCCAAGAAATGGTCTCCCAAAATTTGTATCCTGTCCAACAGGATCTGGTCGATAGCTCGGATTATCTCTCTCGCCATCCAGATATTGATCTGAGAATTGATAAAAACCATAATCGATATACAATACTACTTTATCTTTTCACCTGACTAGCCTGTTCCGCGTACTTCGCACGCATTGACCTTTGCTTGAGGGGCTAGCTCAAGCATGTATGTTTTTTTTTTGTTATGAGGAGACAAATCGAGTGATTCTGATGGAGAGAATCGAAAAGACAGAGCAGGAGAGCTGAATCCGATATAATAAGGCTTTGAGGTTGAGAAACGTCATCTACAGTCATCCAATCACCATACCCATCGAATGTTACATGAAAAACCATCTCAGATCAGTGGTCCAGACTCACTAACCATTGGACGCGTTATAGAATATCATCCCGGATCATAATTTCCACTTCAGGCGTGCAAGTTCGGACTCCATAGAAGGCATCTTGAGTGATTTGAAGGGAGAAAGACGAAAATAGAGAGAGGGAATGCTGCAAATCTGATGAAATAAGGTCCTACAGCTCGGAAAAGACACCTACAGTGGTCCATACTTGACACATTGAAAATTTTATGGAAAATCGAGCCCGATCATAATTTCCACTTCCTGCATACAAATTCGGACTCTATAGAAGGCATCTTGAGTGATTTGAAGGGAGAAAGACGAAAATAGAGAGAGGGAATGCTGCAAATCTGATGAAATAAGGTCCTACAGCTCGGAAAAGACACCTACAGTGGTCCATACTTGACACATTGAAAATTTTATGGAAAATCGAGCCCGATCATAATTTCCACTTCCTGCATACAAGTTCGGACTCTATAGAAGGCATCCTGAGTGATTTGAAGGGAGAAAGACAAAAACAGAGAGAGGGAATGCTCCATATCTGATATAATGAGGTCCTAAGGCTGAGAAACGTCACCTACAGTGGCCCATGCTTACTACACATTGAAAATTTTATGGAAAATCGAGCCCGATCATAATTTCCCCTTCCTGCATACAAGTTCGGACTCTATAGAAGGCATCTTGAGTGATTTGAAGGGAGAAAGACAAAAATAGAGAGAGGGAATGCTCCAAATCTGATGAAATGAGGTCCTACAGCTGGAAAAAGACACCTGCAGTGGTCCATACTTGACACATTGAAAATTTTATGGAAAATCGAGCCCGATCATAATTTCCACTTCCTGCATACAAATTCGGACTCTATAGAAGGCATCTTGAGTGATTTGAAGGGAGAAAGACGAAAATAGAGAGAGGGAATGCTCCAAATCTGATAAAATGAGGTCCTACGGTTGAGAATCGTCACCTACAGTGCCCTTACGTCAAGAATATGGGGTCCCCCTCTTGCAAAAAGTCATGTGGAGTAGTCGAATTCCAAGCCCCACCGGATTTTCATGTATATAAAATTTATATATATAATATATAATATACATAATATCTATCATAGTATACTATACTATATATAATATAATGTATGCATACCGTCCCGCGGTGACATGAAAAAAGGCCATGCTTTTTTTAAATTTAGGACAATAGACTTACGCATGAGATTCTCATAATAATCATAATCCGCATCGTAGATAATTCTATGACCGTCTCGTTGATTGAATCTACTCAAACGACAAGTGTGATAATGCTCCGAGTAAACAGCACTTCTGCACTGAAAGCTTGTCTGTCTGAGACACTCATCCAGACACTCGCTGAGACTTCTTCCGGTTATTTCCGAGTGAAATTCACCACTGAGCCGTGAATTTCTGTAACGTTGAAAGGCTGTGTCTGGACGTCTGCCATCAGGATAGAGGTGAGTTGCGACATTGTTATCGGGATATTCCGAGCCACGTGCTGCAAAAGAACCTACTTAATTCATCTAATGTTCTGAGGTCTTGAAAGGAAATTTATTAAGAAATACTAACGATTATCCAGACACACAAGGTCGTAAAAGTGATAAGTTGGACTACTGCTCATTCCAATATCATCTTTCTGGGATACTGAGTCTTCCTCTGATATAACACATTGACGAGTTTGTTCATCATACTCGACACTTCGGCAAAAATATTTTTCCGCTCTGAGGCACAATGCCTGGCACTCGTCCAACGTTAAATTTGTATAAATATCGACTTCAAAGGGACCGCGCAAACGCTTATTCTCTTCTTTTACAAATACAGCTAATCCATCACAGCGACGTTCAGCTGAAACGATAAACATATATATGTCATTATCATTTTTATCATTGTCAATGTATTCTAAATGTTTTAATAGGCTGAACTTCACCATTTAAACAAGTATTTTCTAAATAATCCGAGTTTGCATCATCTTCTAGTAGTTCTGGATGCGTTCTTCTGGTAAAACGACTGAGAAGACAGCTCCTTGTCATCGAATCATATGTCGCAGAACGACATACAAAGCTAAATTCATTTAAACATCTGGAAAAAAGAGAAAAATGATTAAAAAATCTCCTCTTTTGATGTGGAGAATTAATTCTATAATTACCTGTCTTCACAAACAGTTCTATTAGCGGCTGTGATCTCTTTTAGATCCGTTGCTGGCAATTTTAATTTTTTCCTCGGATGTCTCTCGAAAACATATCGACGATTCGGACAATATCTTTCGATTTGATTAGCTAATTCAGAAAAAAAAAAAACATATTAGAATCTAACTTTTTTACTTATAGGGGAAGGTGGGGTAAAATGGACACAAGGGGTTGGTTTTGCTATTTTATACTATGAAATCTAGTGGAAATTGATGGAAATATTGAAGATAGATTTTTTCTGATGATTCCATTGGAAAGCTGAGGAAATTTAGCATGAAAATCATATGTCAGAAGTTATTTTTTTGAATTTTTCAAAAATTCCATTTTTTGGTCAAAATTTGAAGGTAGAAAGCCTTCGGTTTTTGAAAAATTTCAGGTTTTTGAGGATATCTCTGGTTCTATTGGTCGTAGCGACCTGGGGTTGATCTTAAATGAAAGGTGAGCTCATTTCCCATCGATTTGTATGGTTGAAAAGGAAAAATTATAGATTTTGCAAGTACTTAATGTTAAAAATCCAGGGGATTTTTGGACGTCCACCGAAGTTACTTATCGTGTGGACGTGTTGATGTCGATGATCTTCAATTTAGTGGACTGTATTTAGATAGGCTCGTACTCTCTTCGCCTGGCTGCGGCAGGAAGGGAATACAAGGAGCTGGTTCAGGATTTATCTTGACAATTGCATGCGTGAAATAACGACACGCGACACACGTGATTTATAATAAATATATCACAGATTTTAATGATAAGTTGCAACGAATATACAATATTTACACTGATTTGAATGATAATGTTCAATAGATAATTCACTGATAATTCTCACTAGCCGGTTGTAAATCGGTCTAGTTTAATGATAATTGTCCAAAAGATAAGAAAGTATTTTACGATCCCGATAGATAAAGTTCATGATAATGCACGGACCACGTTTAGCGTGGGTCAAGCGATGATTTTACTGATTACGCGAAAACACGTCTGTACTGTTTCGCGGCTTGAAGAGCAAGAAAAAGGTCTCAGAATGAGACGATGGGCTTCATAGGTGACAATGACGCCCTGGGTGATGATTGGGCAACAATCGAACTAATTGATGACCCGCGGATCGGCTGATAACCCTGGCTCGGTCGATAACCTTGCCAGGATTTTTAACACTTAAAGGGCAAAAACTGATTTTCCGAAAATGACGTATAAATATTTGAAAATTTGATTTTAAAAAAATTTGAACCACATAAACCAATGAGAAATGAGCTCACCTTTCATTTGCGATCAACCTCAGGTCGCTACGACCAACAGAACCGGAGATATCGCCGAAAAAGTGAATTTTTTCGATTTTCACAAGGAAAACTCCTTCAAAACTCGGCCAAAAAAGTAAATTTTTCCAAAAATTGAAAAATCCAAATTTTGACACATGTTTTCCGTCTAAAATTTCCTCAGCTTCTCAATAGAATCATCAGAAAATTTCTATCTCGAACCGTTCAATTGGAGTCTCCATTTTACCCCACCTCCCCCTATACCCAGGGGCTGAATATCAAATTAAATCCACTCACAATTAAGACAGACTTCAACAAAGTGCACACTATTGGGCACTAGCATCAGGTTGCCAATACCTTCAGGCATTGCTTGCTCTCGTGTCAAGTAACACGTACTCTCTTCATACTCGGCTGCGCCATTGAATGAAGTAATTCTACTACCTGGTTGAAAGTCAATTGTTGTACAGGGCCTGGGTAAATTGTTACTGCCAGTACGATCACGCAGACACAAGTCCTGACATTTTTCTAAAACTCTGAATGGCGGGGCTGAATCTCGTACCTTTAATCCATGATTATTTGCACTTTTAAATGAGTTATTAAACGATATGAGAATGAGATTATTAGATTATTCTTTACCACTTCGTCGTCAAATCCTTGCAGTTGTTGATCTGGTAATCTTTCATATACTATTCTTCCTGCACCGCTATTGCACGTTGTTTGGGCTTAAATATCAATTGTTATCATTAAAATAGGGTAAAATAGTGCAAAATGGGCCTCATTGGCAACATTTCAGATTCAGGAATTTTTTTCGAAGTGAAGGACTTGATAAAAAAATCTGAAAAAATTTGAGATCATGCACCAATATGTTGGCATTGTTGGTGAATTTTTTCAAATTTTTTCGTTGACTCCTTCACTCCAAAAAAAAATCCTATAAGGAATAATTAATGATTTCGACATAGAATAATGTTTTCTGGTCGTTCACGTCACTCTTTTGGACTAATATTTGACCAGTCTGTACTAGACACAATGATCGTCACGGCCAATAAATACGCAACCTTCAGATTCAAATGTAATTTTTATGCTAATTAGAATCTAATTATTCCTCTGTTTCATCGGAATAAATTGAGATTTTTTCATACCGATTACATTGAGTTATTTTGGTTTAAAAAAAAAAGGGATCTATAGTATGAACTTACCGTTTGCGAGCATTTTGAGAATTGTCAGGACCGTGATAGCTTGAACCATGCTGAACATGTTAAGCGTCCTTTTCATTTTGAGCAAGAGCATGCAGAGTGTACTATTAAGTGGTCATACCACTCGCCAATTGTTTCGTCGCCTGGATAGAACAAAAAATATGCACATTATTGAAATATAACAAATAAAAAAGACGATTATCAACACTTAAAAATTTCCAACTGAATTTTCTATGCAAAAAAAAAAAATTCCATTCAAAATCCCAGAAATTTTCGAAACAAGTCACATTTCTACTGAAATTTCAGATAATCACGTCATTGAAAAATGAACAAATCATCGATTTTCAAATAATTTCACGTCTGAATATCAATGAAATTTGTAAATTTCAGTTTAATTGTTTGTTGAAAATTTAATAAAAATAGGAAAAAATTCAAAAAAATTGTAAATTTGAGTCATTTTGATTCTGAATATTTATATTCAGTAGGCTGGCCCATTCGAAATGAATAATTGAATTTCAGCAGACCTATTCTCGCATATGGTAATTTATAAAATAACAGAATAATATGAATCAGATTTTCAAAAACTGTTTTTCAAACTCCGCTGATAGCTCTCATTTTTAATGACTATTTCTATACGAAATACACAAAAAAACTTTTAATTTTTATTCAACCACATGAGTAATTAATTTCTTATGAGCCCTTTGGGCAAAGGTCCTCATATGATGTTAGAAATAGGATAATTTTTTTTATTTATTTTGTTAAAACGTTTTTTAGCAACAAAAAATGCCTTGATTTAAGCAAAATCAGTTGAAAATTCAAATAAGTTGGAGAATTTTCGTCTCAATTCTACTCAAGACTCCTAGATTTCTTTGAATTTCCTTCAAAACTTACAGATTTCATAATTATCTTGCCATTAAAAAAAAATTCAATATCACGTTTATGAAAATTTCCATCAAATTGTCTATGAAATTTGCGTTTTTTTCTAACAGTGAAGACCTTTTCACTGTTTGCACTTCTATCATTTCTCTAACGACTTGACACTAATTTAATAGCCGATAAAGACTTAAATTCATATAAGTTACACGAACACCCTACGATCGGTTCCATACTACTGACAGAACTCAATTCCAATGTTACAATATATGAACTTGAATGTGAAGAGTCCACATGGGTAAATTAAAGAAGTGGGGTACACTAAAATTTGTATCGTCCAGTAGAAATTAAAATAATTGTGAAATAAAAAGACCTCAAAGGTCACAATTATTACCGAAACACAAGTTTATATAAAGTGCCTGTCCTTTCCTTTTACGACTTCGGGATTTCCTACTTCCCTCCTTTTCAAAATACTAATGAAATAATATAATTAGGCAAAAACTATTCACAAACCTATTGTTAAATTCTATGGATACACAATTGCTTCTTCAGATAAAATAATATTGGCTCATAAAGCATAAGTGGACCGGATGTAATTTTCTAACATATCGATCTTATCTTCGTCATGTTCCGGAGAATATGACAGTTTATTCATTGTCGGTGCATTCAAGAGTTAATTTTATAATTTAGTTAAATGTGATATATATCACTTTCACTTAATCGTAAGTATGTCAAAATCTGGGTGGCATTAAGGGAATTTGAATGACGCGCGCTTTTTTTTAACTGAAAAAAGTAGTACAAGTCGAGATTTTATCCCTCAAAACTTCAAATTTTGAAGGAATTTTCCAAAACCACAGAAAATTTTACATTTTTCGATCAATTTCTTGTTTCTAGGACTCATTTTATTTCTCATTGCATTTTTTGCAGATTGAATTCATCAAATTTGAGGATTTTATCTCGTATAAATTGTTATTAACGATTTTATACGAAAATTTGACTTTTTTTTACTGTAAAGATAGAAATATCTTGAAGCAATTTTATTTGAGCATTAGAGAATTAATTTTTTTCAATAAGTTACTGTATATAATAAGTGTTGGTCTAAATGGATAGTCAATAATGTGGAAACTGGAAGTTGGAACTACGCTCTGTTGATTACACTCGGGAGTGTGTTCAGCTTGTCCCTTAGTACCCAAACGACTGTATTATCGCGTGCGTATTTCACAGAATGATGACGATGAAATATACATGTATATACGTGATTGTGAATGTGGAAATTGTTCAGGGTGAGTGCACATTTGGAATCCCATCTAGACCCTCTATTCTAACCAATGTTTGCACGACCAATACAATGTACGTCCGGCAATCCCCAACCAAGTGCTTTTCATTGTCAATTCTCATCCTATTTTCAAGTGAAAATTATCCTTACTTTTTTTTCCCATTTTTTTTTATTTTTTTCTTAAATGTCAGATTAAAGTATGGAGACATTACTTTTTAATATCGCCAATAAAAAAGATTTCCTTGAAAATAATTGAAGAATATCGTTTTATGATGATTTCCGAGAGATCATCTTCATTGCATCATAGATAATTAGAATCATTATCCAAAAAAAAAAAATTGTCGAAAATGAATGAATATTGGTCCTCAAAGCAGTAGGGAAGAGTGGGGCAAAATGGACCCTCGTAGTAATATGATTGAGGAATTTTTTTCGGTATGAAGGACTTGACGAAAAAATCTGAAAAAATTTGAGAAAATCCTCCAACATGTCTACATTGTTTGTAAATTTTTTCAGATTTTTTGAAGCAACCGCTGCTTTTTAAAAAAATCTCAAGTCATCTAATCTTCTAGGTCCATTTTGCCCCACTCTCCCCTATTAACAGTATTACCAGGAAATTTCTCACCATCGATCGACTAGAATTCGGTGAATAGACGAAACTGCGGAAATGCGAATTAGCTGACAATTGCCATTTCCAATATTACTAATGGCCAGTGAATTTCAATTCCGAGAGAGACTAAACACTTTGGGTGATTGTCCCAAAAATAGACATTAGATAAAAAAATTGTTGATTTCTTCTGCAAAGTCGTGCGAAATGAACCTCGGGGTAACATGATTCAGGATTTTTTTTCAAAGTGAAGGACTCGATGGAAAAATCTGAAAAAATTCGAGAAAATGCTCCAATATGTGAACATTGTTGGTGGATTTTTTCAATTTTTTTTGTACAGTCCTTCACTCTCAAAAAAATTCTCGAATCATATTGACGTCAAGGTTCATTTTATCCCACTTTTCCTTAGTTTCAGAATTTCATGCATAAACTCAAGTATACTTACGTCTATTGTGTATACACTGATAATGAAAATTACCAAGTCCAATCCATGAATTAACTCGCGTAAATGCAATAAAAGTGGTTGATTTAGACTAAATTGACTGATGAAGAAATTAATAATTAACGGAAGAAATGATGAATTAAAAGTGACTATTAAACGCGCGCATTTGGTAATTTCAGTGATGCAAGTGGCGCGAGTGACACCTGTAATGAAACTGACGATGAAAAACGGTGTGAACGTAATGATAGGTCCCACAAGAGTTGCTCGATAAATTGTAGCTTCGTTGGGGGCCATAAAAAAATTTATCCCCATAGTAGTAAAGTCGAGAATGCATTCCACTATCGTGTCAAACAAATTTCCATAGAGTTTTGAAGTGTGGAGTAGGGATAGGAGGTGAGATGAATTTTTCTGGCCTTGTGGTAAACGGAAGTTGTCTCATTGTTTCCAGTTTCCGCAGTGTATTATTATTATTATTATTATTATTATTGGACTCGCACGAAAAGAGCCCCAACGGTCGTTGGCCACAACCACGCTAAGTCATCTGGACGGTATTGTCAACTCTGTGGGAATTGAAAATCACTCAATCCAATGGGGAATTAGACAGGAACTTGATGAACGGAATCATGGATTAAGTATTTCGTATGAGCATGAGGTCAATCCGTTTGAAATCAATAGAAATAATGGTGATAGAATTTTTTGGGTGATTCCATTGGAAAGCTGAGGAAATTCCTGAAGAAAATCGAGTGATACGATCGTTTCTTTTTTTCAATGTGGAAAAATTTGATTTTTTGAAAAACAACAGCTTTGCATGTTTGAGAAATTTCACTTCTTCGGAGCCATCATCGGTGCATCCTCATATTCTTGAGTTTGGAGCAACACGAGCGACGGATTTTGATTTTTCTATGAAATTGATTTCCATTCTCCAGGTCCTAAAGATCCTCGAAGTAAAGAGGAAATGAGTATTTTTAATGATTTTTTATGAAAACGTCCCGTAGGAAGAGGAATTGAACCATTGCCCATGATATTTTGGAAGGGGGACCTCAAATTATTCTAATTGGGGCAACGCGAGCTGCGGGTTTTAATTTTTCCATCTAAAGTCGATTGATTTCTCTTCTCTAAGTCCTAAAGGTCCTTGAAGTAAAAAGGGAATCATGATTTTTGATGAATTTCAAAAAAAAAAAAAAAACCCATGAAAAGAGAAATTGGGCCCCAGCCCATGATATTTTGGAAGGGGGGACCTCAAATTTTTCTAATTGGAGCAACGCGAGCTGCGGATTTCGATTTTTCCATCTTAAGTCGATTGATTTCCCTTCTCTACGTCCTAAAGGTCCTTGAAGTAAAAAGGGAATCAATCCCTTTTTAGCCTACTTTCCACTGTAAAGCCAGCTTTTCGTTAACGAAAATTCATTTCAAATATCGGTAATCAAACAGAATTCTCTGTCTGCTGTTGATAATACCGTTTCCACTTGTAAAATCATGCAGAGAAGTTGTAGAGTCCCGCTAGATGTCTCTTTTCCATCAATTCAAATAGCTGGAAGACTTAGACTCACTGGAAAATATGAATGGTACACGTATTTTTTTGATAGATGTTCTATTGAGTTGGAAATAATTCACGCCACATTATCATACTCCTGCAATTGACCAACCTATGATTAGAATTTCTCAAATTAGGCGAAAAATTTCTAGCAAATAATAATAGCATCATAAAATATTTGAGATGATCGAGTATTCGAAGAAATTCGCAGAAAAAACGAAGTTCCAGCAGCTTTTTCCTGGAAAATAGTTGCGTAATGCTATCGAGATCTAGATAAGAGACGAATTATATGTCATTGGGGCAATCTATTTAGAATCAGTCACTTATTAACTGAATCCGCCATTTTGTGAAGAAATTGCGTAACAGTAGCTAGAATCGTACCACATTCGCCATTTTGATTTCAATTCTTTTTTTTTCTTCTCTGTTTCTTTTTTATTACAAATGCTTCTGATGACAACGGCAAGAGCGCATGCGCAACAGAATACCCACGCTTAGCTTCCATTGTACGGATAGAATCGTCGTTCGGCCGTACAAGGTCACGAATGTCGCGAGTTTAATTACATGAATTAGCTCTTACTACCCTCTCTCCACAGTATTCATTTTTATTTCTTATTCTATATTACATATGATGCACCATTGGCGTTTTGCCGCAATACTTCTGGCAAATGCCATCTTTCTACCCTGGATTCTACGTAGTTACAATAATTATTTCAAAATATAAATTATTCTGCCAAGAAATAATCCATAATTAATTTAAATTTCTTCATAATAGGAAAGAATGGAGAGAATAATTAGTTAACTTGTTAATTAAGAAAACAATTATTAAATTTATATATTTTCTTGAAAAATACATTTCATCAATAATTTATCCAGTTGGAAAGCATTTTTCTGGAAGTAAACGCTGCTCAGTAAATTTTTTTTCCTATCAACAAACATGTCAATGGAGCAGTTGAGTTTTTAAATATTTATATTGCAAAAAAAGTGGAATGAAAAAAAATTATAATTATGGAATGGACACAGTTGATGAAACTTTTATGCTGGCAAAGTGTTCATGAAGTTGTAATGAAAGCGAATCGATCATATATGCCTTATTTTTTCAGAATATAGAGTAAACACGCATACTTGATATTGACCTTGAGACTCCTCTTCGAAAGGTTTGTTGTTTTTTTGTTAAGAGTTCTTACATTTGCAATGAGTGAAACATTCTCCACGCCCTGAAATCGGTATTAAGATGATCGATTATATTCATAAAAAATGTATTTTAATAATTTGAATGAAGGAATTAATTTTACAATCTTCAGGTTCTTTGATGAATAACGAAATTGAATTTGATAATAATATTAAAATGCTAGTTTCTTCATCAACAGGTACATATGCTGGTCAATCTCAAATCCATGGAGGTTATTTGCATCACCTTGCAGCCTCATTAGAAGTCCACCGAAGGACACGTAGGCGGATCTGTAATACAGAAGTAAGATATTATTTGAATGAAGTCATTTAAAAATATTATGAAAGACAAAAAATTTCGTAATAATCAATTTAGAAATAATTGGAGTATGGTGTGTGTTGGTTAATTGGTGGTATGGATTTGGGAGTGGAATTCATGAAGATTTATCATCAACGTGCGGATATGATTAATTGAAGCTATTGTAATAATTTATGAATCATCTACACCCAATGAATCATCAATATCACAGATACTGTCATTTTTCTACATTTTGATAGATTTTCATGGCTATTCATATCTATCGCGTGATGTATTTCTCTTGATCCTCTTCGATTGAGAGCCTTATGCACGTGTGCCTTGTCTCAAACATGTAATCATTCAACGAATAAACAAAAAAAGAAGAGAATAAAAAAAAAAATAACACGATTTAAAGAATCGAAGAATGCGTAGGCAATTTTTTAACATCACGAACGGTGGTTGTGTTTAATGCAACCGTCGTAACTGCAGTGTCGATAGCGGTCGTGTTTTGGTTGGGAATCACACAACCAGCTAACCACACTGCCAACACGCCGGTCGCCATTGAGGAACAAATAATCATCACTGTTTTCTTCGACAAGGTCACAACAAGACGGCTCCCTTCCAGCGCCATCCTAAATTGTCTTCTTCAAAATGTCTCTTTTTTTAAATTTATTTTACTTTAATTTAAACTGTTTTTTTTTACTCTGCTTTCATTATTTATTTTTCTTTTGTAAAATAACTATTTTATTAATTTATTAATTTATTCATTGAATTCATCTATTCATTTGTCATTGTTAATAATTATTCTTATGCTTGAAGGGAAGAAAAACGTTGAAGAGTTGAGGATTTTTTAGCTCAGACTGAAGGATCTTGCTGACATCCCAATGAAATCGTTGGCAGTTTCTATAATTTGCATATTTCTAGATATGGATACTCTGGCTTCCGGTTTATCTGCCAAATAATGAATCTTCAATCTTGATTGGTGATCCACATTCAGCTTTTATTTATACAGTTTTGAAATTGCTGACATCTATCGTTAAAGTAGGGATTGCACATAAATCATTTGGGGGAAGGCTACTTTTCATCGATGAAGATGCAGATGAATGATTTTTAATATGAAATAACTCCCCGAATAAAATGTTCATCTCAAATTAGACTTTGATCAACTACTACTTGGCATCCAATGTATCTAAGGCATTCTTGGATCAAGTATGCAGGCAAACCTTCTAAAAATGAAACTTATTTGCTTGATTCTTATTTTTTTTCTTTCGTTTTTCGAATGGATAATGGAATGCTACGATTTACTGTGACCTTGGCATTACTAACAAACTGCCGAGAAACAATGGAAACATGAGATTTAGAAGTAGAAATTAAAAATAAAGTGATTTTTCTTTTCTACATGATTCACTTTTGAATTCTTCGATTTTCTAAAAAAAAGTAATTCTACTTTATTTGACATATAAAAATGAGATTCGATGAATTTCATTCTTATATGATTATTTAGAGCATTTATTGAGAGTAAAGCGGGTGAAATGAAATGATAGAATTTGATAACATGAGCTTTATTATTATTACATAAAATCTTGATTTGATGATAAAACTGTAACTGTATTTTTGAATAATTTCCTCGGTGGTATTCTCTCTTTCTTCAGTTGATGATCCGTTGTATCTATCAATTGATGGTGATTCTTCCAACAGCTTCATATATTTTATTTTATTCTCATTCTTCATGCACATATATATTTTTTATAATAAAATTAAATGCAATACTTAAATTTTCAATGATTAGGAAAAAAATAATTGTTCAATTTCTCTTAAATACGTATATTACAAGAATCTTAATTAACTTAATGATGATTGATCGATTTATTGCAAGCATGAACAAAATAACACAAATGAGTGCAATGATAAAAAAAATAGCCTTGATCATGTCTTGCATCTGGATTTTGGGTATCCGAAGAGCAGCATTTGAGGTCATAATTCATTACTAGATCTTCCAATCATTTGCATTGGGTTATCACTTGTTATCAATCGTGCAAGATACTCTGTAACCTCAGGAGCTGCACTTCGCTCACCCAAAACCAAATTCGAAGCTTTAAATGATATCAATACTAAAGTTTTCAAGAAAATGAGAAGTGAGAAAAATACTAGGTAAAATTGTAGCAAAAGTCAATGTCTGTCCTTTCAAATCAATATGATGAGTTCACAGGAAATTGAGGAAAAAAATTACATTTCATAGGTCTTTTGATGGAGGAAATGATTTTTTGGAAAAAGGACCTAAGATGGGTGTCTCTGATGTGGCTCAAGTCAGTCACGATTGCAATGGTGACGGTGACAGAAGAGATGTCGTACCAGATAGTGCATTTACAGTATTCAGGGCCCGTGTAAACGCGCATCTGGCACGAGCCCCAACTGCCGTAATAGCATTACATATTTAAACATACATATATATATTTATGCATATAAATATATATATTTTTTTTCTCTATATATCATGCAATTCTTCTTTCTCTCTCTCTCTCTCACTCTCAAATGACAGTGTAATTCGATTTCCGGTTGCACACTCCCACGGTTTAGCCTCGTCCTCAATTCGATTTGAATTATAATTTTTTTTTTTAATCATTAAAATTTTATTATTATAACGCACATTCCTGACGAATTATTAACCGTGAATTAGTTTTTCCTTTTACGAATCGTTAATCGAACCTATATACACTACAGAACATGCTGCAAAAAAGAACGATCAGCTGTTTTCCATTGAGGCAACCCACGCGCGTTCTTGTCAGCTGATCACGTTGACTAACAAGTTACATAGACATTATTATTTTCTCATTGTTTATCATTAAAATAACCTCTAGCATGAAATACTTGCTTTTTCCCCCGCTATAGATCTCCGAGATCCATCCCTCAATGCTCCCAAAAAATCAACTTCACCTATCCCATAAAGCCCCTATCAACTTTTTAATCGAAATTATCAATGAAATTTATCTTTTAATTACGAAAACTTCATCTTATTATGATGACGCGAATAATTCAAACACAGATGATTTTCAGGCCGATAACCATCGACGACAACTTCTCGTTGTGTGCCCAGGGATCTACGTGAAAAGAGAACGAGACACATCCTCGATGCACTAATAATAGCCAAAGAGTATATTGCAAGTATCCCCCTCAAAACCCTCCCAACTACCTCGCCTACAATATAACTCCTCCTCTTTTCCTCTCAGTCGCGTCATTTATATGCACTATTCTCCCTCCCTTCTTTTTGTGCGTCTACAACCTCGATTACTGGGGGCCCAGCACGAACTTGATGTTGGAATGCTTTTTAAAATGGCCGATTTTTCTATAATTTCAACTCTTGTATTTTTCCTAATCTATTCTCAAGCTAATAATCCTTATGGAATATTCACAATTAAATTATCTCCATTTTCCAATTGATTTGACACAAAAATTTTCTTCACTGTTTTATTTTATATATTAAAAGATCCATATGATCTTCAACTCAAAATAACATGACTCTCAATTATTCAGGTGTTTATTTTTTTAGAAAACCGATTACTATCCGCGTTAATTCATTATTTATCCTTTATTATGTGAGTCATGTGATGCGATTTAAAAGAATTGTTGAACGAGAAGTGTCGTCTCTGCGAGACGACGACTAGACGAATACTAGTGGTTCTAGCAATAGCTAGAAATGAGTTGATGTCGAGAGAACGCGTATATGCTTCCCCGGGGGAGTGTAACACAGTAGTTTGTCGGTGGGTGCATACAACCCACGTTGTATGTGTTTGAATACTTGTTCAGAAGTGCAATACACAACGCACTGCTTGTTACACTGTGAGGAGGACGCGTGCAAGAGACCCAGAGAAGAATAAGAAGAAAAAGAAATAAGAAATATCATTATTACACAATCGACGTTTTAGCTAAGAGAGTATAATCTCATGCCAAGTATATTCGTTTCCCGACTCTTCGTGTGTTGACGAGGCTTTTCTAAAGTGCAATTAAAAAAAATATCAAATTGCCAAAATTACTATTCACATACTCAAATGTGTGTGTCTGTGTGTTTTTTTTTATTTTTTTAACTTTCAATGTTTATAATAATCCATTTTTATGTGTATTAATTATCTTTGATTTGTAATAAAAAAATATTATATTTAATAAGAAAACCGATCGGCCAGTGGATTAGAAACACGACTGAGGTACTGGGCAACATTAACATTTCTATATATAATGGCATTTCGTATATAATTGGAGGTGGGCATCCACGTGTCGAGGACGAAACTAAACTGTGATATCGTGCCAAAAGGAAATTGAGTGAGATGCAATCGACTTAATTTTTTTTTTATCGTACCCAAAAAAGAAATAAATTATTATTGCCTGTATTTTGGGCCACGAACGAGTGATTGGCTTCAATTTCCAAAAAATATTGATTGATATTTTATGGAAATGAAGGGATGAATTGAGGAATATATTTGAATGATCATTTGTGTGTCCTTGGTTCTATCGGATGTAAATTTCACTTGAACATATCGAAAAGATGACACAATGTCTCACCTAAGTGCATGGAATGCCTGCCAAGCTCTTGAAGTAGAAAAAAAAACGACAGACAAAAGTGTAGAAGAGGCAAGAGAGGTTTTTTATAAAAGAGCACAGTGCAGTGATTTCAACATGAATCAAAAATTTGATTGGAGCACGTGATTAAATCGATAGAGCGAATACTAATGATTGAATAAATTACGATCAAATGAAGCAGCTTGCAATAATATCAGCGAGAATAGTGTGAATTTAATTGATTTAATTGGTGATAAATGAAGAAAAGTTACAAGAAAATACACGATAGAGATTTCGAAAGGTACACCGATTTTAAATGTTAAAAATAAATTCGGATGGCTCAACGAGAGAGAGAGATACGTATTACATAACGCCCAGAGTCATCTATGCTTGGCCCGAACTGTGACGATTACGTTCCGACAAGAGGCGGTACGGGAATTTGTCCTTGTTTTCCGTTCACAAGCGACCGACTTTGAGTTCGACCCGGAAAAAAAACTGTGTATTCTATTATACTTTAAACTGGGGGCCGAAGCAAACGCAATTCGTGTGTGACTCACAATTAATTGTTTTGTCGAGGAAATAAAAAAAATCCTAAAATCTAATTGGTTCACCTCCTTTCCTATTGATTCCCTCGCTTTAGATTTCAAATTGTTGAGATTTGAAAGGCAATCCTAAGAGAAATTACTCAGTGAATTAATTAATTAACTGCTGAGATATCTGCCGCATAAACTAAATCCTCTTTACTTTTGTCTATTGCGAACAAATAAATCATCCAAGACTACTTCAGCTCAACGTCCGGATTTCCATTACCACTTGAATTTACGCTGCTTCTATAAACGGATTATCGATAATCGCAGATTTCGTTTTATCCATAGAAAAAAAGACTTCTTAATGCTTCAACGTTTAATTCCCTCTCAAGAAATAATGAAGTTGAAGGATTTTGCTAAATTGCATCGAGTTTAATTTTTCCCTCATTCTCCAATAAAACCGCAACACAATCCATAAGATCCATCAGCTTTCATTATATTATAGTAGACAAGGTTCTTCTAACGTGTGAATAAATTTTCCTTTTCCCGAGGAAAAAAAAAGGCGAGAGCAAGATTAACTGAGTACGATGATGCCAGGTGTTTTATTCTACCTAGGCCAAAATTAAACTTTGGGATCAGGGCTGTTTTTAACGGGATAAGTTTCTTCATCTGTACGTTTTCTATCTTCATTACTCAGCGTCAACGGTCCAACAGACAAAAATATGTAGGTAATTTTTCTATTTCTCTACTTCTCTTCAACATGTAAATGGTTATTTCTCAGTGATACTCAAGAAATGTAATACTCATGGGTATACCCGGCCCTGGTTTCTCGCTTCGTTCCCGACAAATTGCATAATCAATTTTCCCCCTTCCATCAATCCACAGTTATGCATGTACATAACGTTTCCAAAGAGGTTTTTCACGATCACTCAGAAAGCATCGTGTGCTACACACATGTGTGACGTCAATATATGACATGCATAAAAATTAATTATCCTCATTTATTCAGAAAAAAGATTGAAGAAATAAAAGATTCACAATTGCATTAACAGTGTAAGCAAGAAATGGATTTTTCATGTTTGAAGAAGATATAGGTACTTGATGATTTGGAGGTATTCTTTCATCTGACGCTCATAGTTTATTATATTTTATGATAATACGAAACAATAAGTGGGTTTGAAGGCAATCGGGTGCGCAACACGTGGGAAATGAATTCCACAAAAAACAAACAGTGAAAAGTTATGAAAACCTCTTCAATGATAATAGAACATTAGATTGTCTATAATTATATAAAGATTCTGATGAATATTAGGGGAAACTGGGGCAAAATGGACCTCCAAGTCAACATAGTTCACGATTTTTTTTCGGAGTCAAGGCTTCCACAAAAAAATTTGAAAAAATTCACCTACAAGGCAGACATATTGGAGCATCTTCTCAAATTTTTTCAGATTTTTTCGAAAGCTCCGTCATTCCGAAAAAAAATTGTAAATCATTTCAAATTGGGGGTCCATTTTGCCCCAGTTTCCCCTCCATTATGAAAATACATTGAACTGGCAAATGGATGTATAAGTCAAAGACTCGAATGAATATCACATTTAGCAAACTCTACAAAATTAAATACCAAGAGAAAAAAAGAATTTTCAACTATTTTTTTAGAATCACCCTAGTATCCAGGATGACTCGCCGCCATCATGACGTCTCCTGTGACGTCAATGAAACTACTCGGTTCTTCCCTGTCTCTTTCCCATGAGCACTTTTCGCAAAAACTCAATTATATTTCAATTTAACCACTCTAACTTTTTTTCTACTCCTTTCCCTTCCTCCTTCATAACCGGAAAAAAATTAAACAGCACTTTGTCATTGTTAAAAATAAATGCACTTGCATAACAACGTTCCATTCCATTTTATATTTTGAGGAAAAATGTCACAAACGTTGAAGCATTTAATTGTTAATTCCTCCCATAAGTTCAGAGAATATTCTATGATTGTCAATCAGATGTCGAATTTTTCGATGAAGATCATCTTTTTTTAAAATGAATTTAGGGAAGATATCAACTTAGAGAGCAAATTTCGCGTGACATTGTCAAACGCTTCTGGATATTGAACTAATGTACAAGTGGGTAAACCAAGGACAGCAACAGGATAGAAAAAGTGGTGGGGATTGTTAGGACGTAGCTGAGAGGAGAAAAGGGTGATGGACATACTCAACTCTGCGTATTATGGGCAACAGGGGATGACCCACTTTTGTAGGTAACTAGAGGTGTTCAGTTATCCCAGTTTTGCGCGCGCCTGACCTTTTCCCGGTTCCTGGATATTCCACCTACACTCATAGCTATCGAAGAGAGAGAGAGAGGAGGTAGTTGTGGTTCGCCCAGCTCTACCTTCTGAGTGAAAACTCAATCCAGGGGAGAATTGGTTGGCCTATACTCATCCAGGTGAATGCACAAGGACGTTAAGATAACTAGGTCATATGCCCGGTGGGACTCTCAGTGGGAAAACGACAGAGGTCGAATTCATAATTCCCTTCCCCCCATATACTGACAGCATTTTCCACTCTCATTCCATTTTTTTTAAGGGGAAATGGAGCCACATCAGATCAAGATGCATTTTTCATTATTTTTCAATCAAAAAGGATTATTCATGCAAAATATCATGGTAAGGGGTAAAATGGAAATTATGATCGAATGATTGGAAATTGATTTCTTTTGATGATTTCATTGAAGAGCTGAGGAAATTTCCGGTGAAAAGGAAGTCTCAAATTGGATTATGTCGATTTTTTTGAAAATTCAACCTTTATGCTTTTTCGATATTTTTTAGATTTCCAGGCATATTTCCGGTTCGATAGGCTTTAGCAAACTGGCGCTGGTCTTGAATGAAAGATGAGATCATTTCCCATTGATTTATATGGCTCTCAATTTTTTTAAATTAGTTTTCAAGTATTTTTTTAACGCATTTCATGAAAATCAGATTTTGCCCTGTAAGTATGTGAAGATTGATATTTTATCTTTTCGAACCACCCAAATTGATAGCAAATGATCGCGCTTTTCATTCAAAATCAACCGCAAGTCGCTACAACCAATGAAACCAAAGCTATCCTTGAAAATTCGAAATTTTTCGAAAAAGGAAAAAATTTCACCTTCAAATCTTGACCAAAAAAAACTCAATTTCATCGATTTGCCACCGAAATCATCAAAAAAAACCTGTTTCAACTACTGACACTGATTCCGAGTGCTTTTCATAAAAATTAGACATAAAACATCAAACCTAAAATGTTTCACCCCATCTTTCTCGAATTCTTCAGTATGCAATAAATATCAATAAAAATATAAAAAAATACAATGACAATTAATAAATGAAAGTGTCTACAAACTATCTAAGATAAGAAACTATGTCTAATGATGTCTTTTCCTCTTCACCTGTGGGTCTGACCAAAACCAACCACTACTACTCATTGCAGTCCTTTATCCTTGCTTCTCGTCAGACAAATTATGCTATAATTCTTATAGTCTAATAAAAATTTTGCCCTTCCCTCGTGATACTCTCCACTTCGTGTCATCCATTTAATTTCTGAGAATTGAATAATTGAGCGAGAATCCCATCATTTGTAGATTTAATCTTCCTGCTGCATTTATTATTGAAGAAACCATTAAAAATGAATTCTACTTCACATCACATGAATAACAGGAATGTTATTCGATAATTCATTGGGTACTTGAAGAAACATCATTTTCCAGATCAATGATTTGAATTATTTCCTCCGATTAATAGCTCCATTTATTCTTCTGTTGAAAATCTTTGACAAATGGGAAGTTTCATCCAACTTATTGGAGATGAACATATTCTGCATAACTTGTTACTACCCTTTTCTACAGCTGAATCCTTCATTATCATAGTACAAGAGTCCATGATATTTCGAGCCTATTTTTACCACCTCTTCACTCAAAATCCTCTCGCAGCTGCAGATTCATCTATTACCACCACGAAAATGCTCTAAATTGATCAACAGTGACGTGGGATAATTGATTGAATGTCGATCAGACATCAGATTTGATGGATTCTGGAATCCGAGTAGATACAAGTTCGTCTTGTGGCTTTTATTGAATTCAGTAGAAATATTAATCCTAGGCAGCCGGTATAAACGAGAGATGTCGACAACGCCCCCAGAAAACTGAGATACCACCAGCTGTGTTCACTCGCTTCTTTACCAACAGAGTGAACTCAGAGTGGTTCCCTGCTTTCCAAGAGCTCAAATATTCGAATCAATCCGAATTATCAGCTTTGCATTCTTCTTCCATCGCATTTTCATCCATCATGATGGCATGATCTTTGTATCATTCATATTTGCCATTTGAAGTCACTCCAATTCGAATAGTTTGAGAAGATTCCAGATTAATATGGCAAATGCCTTCGAATTCATCGGTTTTTTTCAAATATAATGAATGTTTTATCGAAGAATTGATGGAATTGTCAGTTAAAAAAAAATCTTCAGGGAAGTTTTGATCTTCAGGGCATGTCGTGCTGCCATCTTGACACAATGGCTCGTTAGTTGATCAAATATAATGAATTGTTATTTTATAGAGCTTGAGCTACACACAACACAGGAAACCTTTCAAAATCGTAAGTCGGTAAGAAAGGAGTTCACCGATTCTTTAGTTCTGTTTTTTTTCAATTCGAATTCATTTTTTTGATGAATGTGCAGGAAAAAAAATTAGCAATAAATCCTGAAACATCATTTCATTTCTTTTGCCATGGAACAATAAATAAGACTTTACATGTCCAAAGCTTGATACTCTTTTCCTGAACTTGCGGATTAGTTCCTTTATAAAGTTAATTTGAAATTTCCAATTTCCGAGAATGCATTTTAACCGGAACGAAGTGACAGAAAATAAAAATAAGAGAGATGTCTGTACAATTGATATGAATATACTCGCAGCGTAAATCACAAGAAAAAAAAAAAAGAAGGAAACTACATTAAATATTGACTCGGTGAATCCATGACCTACATTCAAGTGATGAAAGAAAGAAAAAAAACAAGAAAAACCTTTTTTTTTCCTCTTTCTCTCATCGCAGCGGGCTTTTAGTAATGCATTGGTAGACACTAGGTGATAAATTGAATCCACCAAGGCTTTATCAAAACTTTATCCGCAACGTTGAATCACGAAAAAAAAGGCAATTGATGAAATCTTGACAGTAGGAAATTGGGATTGTTTCTGGTTTACAATGATCAAATTACTGTGAAAATCTTTACTCACAATCTAGTGCTGGGTTCGTTGCTTGCTTCATCTCCTTCTATACGATATACTTTTCCAGACATGACATACTCAAAACTGTCAGCCCTTGAGCCACCCTCTTGTTCTATAGCTGTCCAATCACCACCGTCTGCATAGCCATCTTCTCTCAGGGTGGTTGCAAGCACCAGACGAAATTTGTCACCTTAAAAAATCCAAGAAAAAAAAAAACATCAATTTTAAAAATATGAATTCATCATCTTCATGATTGGCAATTTGATGAAAATCTATTTATCAACATGATGCATCAATAAAAAAATGTAAATTCAACTTCATTCTCATCTTTTCATAAAAAAATGAAAAATTCCAATGATTAATTAGTCTGGAACGATCTATCGATCGTGTCGACTTCCTATGACACTTGGATTAGTAAACAGGAATTACGCAGTTGCCCCTGTCGACCTCAAAATGGCCGCTCTTTTCTCATTGAGTTGCCCGACAAAATGAGTAATTAGTTGAACTTCCCATTATTTCATATTTTTTTAGATTTTTTCTTTTTCCGAATTACATAAGTTATCATCAACAATTCATATGATTTTAATCTACAAGATAATATGAATAAAATATTTATAAATAAATTTCGGGATTATTCAAGAGGAAGTTGAATGTATTTTAAAAAATTTGGTAATCATTTCAAGTAAATTTAACTAGATTTTTGCTTTCAACATTAAAGTTATAACCAGCTGAAGCTCGAATTTAGCCAAAAAGTGGGGGGATACGACGTAGTTTGATGGTGCGCGTTAGTCCATATCTCTCTTTCATATATATATCTATGTATCGTCTGTTACCTCACAATTTATCCCCTCTTTCTACACCCTCCCATTTCGTATGTTTCTTCCTTCTCTACCACCACCACCACCTGCCTCCTCCTCTCCTAAACTCCTCTCTCGCTCTTCACCTTCACCTCCAACGTAGTTTTGCCTCCGAGGCATCCTCCTCCTTCATGCTCATAAAAAAAAAACGAAGCCTGGACCGAATTTGCCCGAGTCGGCTGCGAACGTGAGCGACTACATCGAGCTATCGATCGTACACTGTACACCAACGTTCGATTTAAAGGACGGTACGACCTTGGTAACACCACCTCATATCCACACCCCTCTTGACCCCCCCAAACCTCTTTTTCCAACACTAACCCCCCCCCCCCCCCTTGTGTCTTTCTCTAAAGTCGTACTGACAAATGAAGTAACCTCGGAAATATTCGGATTTCATACTATAACATGTGAATTTCAGCTTCGGGTCAACTTCGGAAATCATTTTTTGGTAAATTCGACAATATGAGTCTTGTCAAAAGAGCCTTTAGAGTGTCACAGGTTGAAAATTCGTCAAAAAAATTAATAACAGCACACTCATCTCTATTTCCTACATTAGCTTGATTTTTCAGGTTGAAAAACAACCAAATTCGGACTATTTGTTGATGATTTTGAGAGAAAAAAGACAATTGCGCGAAAAAAACACTGCTGCAGTTGCTCGGAATTGTGAAATCTGCGTCGTTGCTTTTTTTATTTCTCTCATGTTTTTTTTTCCTCATTCCTTCCTCCTTCTCTTCCTCCTCCTCACCTCATTTCACTGATTATCAACTTCAAATATGGCATATACACAGTCAACGAAATGCGCCGAACATATTTTACCGAGAAAAACCGAATTGATTTCGCACTGTTCGGTGTGTAAACGATGCATTGAAAATCAGACGAAAATGAAATAGTAAAAAATAAATAAAAAATGTTTTAACGACAATAGGAAAAGTGGAGAAGATGATAAAGTAACATGTATTAACGATTAGATTCACTTTGTGTTTCACTTTGGTGATACGGAAATGAGAATAACAGAGGTTAAATGGATTAATTAAAAAGATGACAATTCAATAGGGAAGGGTTAGAAAAAAAGGGGAAGCCATGATAATTTATGTCATCTCATAAAATAATGAGGTAGTGGAAGAAGAAAATGAAAAAAAAAGGATGAAAATCATATGATAATCAATGAATAAATTCCTCGTGTGATAATATGAAATAATATGTAAATTACGAAATAAGGGATGAAGTAACACCTCTCGAATTGACTCACATTATTACAAATGTTGAAAGCGAAGCAAACGCGTTTTCTCGGGTTGGCCCGGAGCAAGTCTTCACCGACCAACACAGCAGCTAGTCGTGCCAGCTTTGACCTTGGCATTGAACTTGTCTGTAGCAGGAGAGAGAGAAGAGACGTGGGGGGCACGAATGGATAGAACACACACAAAGGGGAGGGAGTAAAGAGTGAGCGAGAGGGAGAGAGAGGGGGAGAAAGAGGGAGAGAGAGAGCATGAGTCAAACGAGGAACGAAGCTCGGCGAAACGCAGAGTCAAATAGGGAAGAAACGAAGTGGGATAGGAGAGAGGCTATAACAGAGAGAGAGAGAGGGGTCAGGGCATAGAGGAGAAGAGAGGGGGAAAGGGTTGCGTCATCTCGCGCAAGCCTGAACTGCCACGCGTCAATACAGCCGCCTATCCCACCGACTCTATAACCTTCGCCTGTTCCCCACCAATGGGGAGGCATTGTTCAAGGGGGGGGGGGGGGGGGGCAGCTTTAAGACAATGGATAGTTTTTTTCATTTTTCTCTTCAATTTTTCACCAATTACGAAAATTCCTATCACATTCTCATCACGATGATAATATTGGGAGGATTATTAATTGAATTTATTAATAGAGTGCTCTATTGGAAGATGCGGAAAGGAGAATTAAGAATTTTCACTGATTTGATTGAATTAATAAAAAGTTTTTGGTTTAATAAGAAAGCTTTCTTGGATTTTTTTTTCTACTTGAGTGATTTTTGTATGAATGAAGATGTGGAGGGAGGAAACTGGGTCGAGGGGGTTCTGGGGGATTCGAAGGGAAAGGACGAGAATATTCATGGAAAGGGGGGGGGGGGAGGGGAAGGAGGGGTACAAGGAAGATGGAAGAATGTAGCACCTGTTCTCCTGTGACGCAGGCGGAACCGCGGATCCCTCCACCAAATGTAAAACGCTAGAAATGAGAAAAACAACAGACAAACACATACGCACACATGCACGAATACACACACACACATATGGATGATAGAATACAAGACGGAAATGTTTCAAATCGTGTATGAGGGGAAACCCTCGCGTGTCGACTCAAACAACATTAAATATCTAACTCTGTTGCCCTTGAATCCATAGCACTCGATTAATATTTTATTTTTCGAAAAAAAAAATTCATTATAATTTTAATAAAAATTATAATGACTTCATTTTCTGACCCACAAAAGAAAAAGAAAAAAAAATCCCAGAAAACTCCGAGAAATAATCGCAAATATTCTTGTTTCCTTCGATTTTGAAATGAGATCCTTCATCAAATCACTTTGAATCTTACGTTATTTTTGTTTATATTGAGTATTTCGAAGTTATCGCGTGTCGTAATGTCTGCCAGGACCGGCTACGTCGTTTGAACGTTATCGATTCGTCAATTTCCGCATGCGAATCGTGACGGTAAGTACGATGTAAACAAACATGGTGATGAGTTTACAAACCGGTATCATATCGTCATCCTACAGTGAAAAGGGCTTAAATTGTACGGGTTTCCTATCTTTTTACGCCCTTTTCACTCTAGGACGACGATATATATATATATATATAGTATTCTCCACTTTGCTTATCATTTCATTTTCAGTATAAATATATAAACACATAAGTCATAATTTAATTATGTCACTCACCAAGATCCATGGGATACAGCCAGCTGTTGATGTCAAGTATGAGATCCATCTTGAATGACTCGGATTCGCAGTGCAACCGGCTGACTAGAATATCATGAAAAAAGAAAATCAGAATTAGTGATCATGTAAATGCTATTTCTGTTCGAATTGAGTGACTCTAATTGTTCGACAAATGCCTAAAAAATATTAAAATTATCAACTTTATTGTTCTTTTGAGGTAAATAAAGAAGCCATATTAACAGATGGTTGTCAAATTCGAAGAAAAGAAGGATTCTAATCATTTCGTCATGTATTTTTCTGTTTTCCTACAAAGCGACCACTTTATCATGGAAAAATTCAAACCACCCAGTTAATAAATGGACATTTTCCTACTTTACTCACGCCCATGCTCATCCACACGTTCAAATAATGCAATTTTCTAACTAAATTTTGATTTCTTGAAGAAATATCTTTCTCCCCGGGCTAAAATCGCCTTCCATCGCACTTGATATCGCAAAATAATATCTCTAACTATCAATTAAGAGAAGGAAAACTAAATAGCAAGCAGTGAAAGAGCTTTTCAGTGGCTGCCATATGTCACGACAGTGACCTTGAATGTTGGCCGCGCAGTGTCCACGAACAGTACACTCACCAATTCATGTAGAATCTCTCCCTCCTCTGCATATTTCCCAAAATTTTCGTAAATATTTTTGTCTCCATCTCAATTCCGTTTAAAAGATAACTTTTGATAAACACCCTCATTGACAGTATAAATTATTAACAAATATGAATTCAATCAGAGAAGAACATAACGTCACGGAGTGTAGCTCACAGCTGCCTCAAGAGCAGCAGCAAGTCCTTTTCCACAGAAAAACCCGGTCCTATCCCCACCTTTGGCAAATGGCTTTTTGCGCACCTACGCATTCACTATGTCCCTCCTGCCCACCCCCGGGGACGAGCACGCGCACCTCATACCCCTAACTTCAGGATGGCCTTAAAAACCTAATGCACTTACTCTCCCCCCCTAATTTTTTTTCTTAACATTATCATTTCTTTTTCCACGTGACTCATGATTTTAATAATTTACAATTATTAATTTATAAAAGAGTTAAAATTTTAATTGAACATCCGAATCGAATTCAATTTGGATACACATATATATATTTTTGTGGAAGCGCCAAAGGTGAAGTGGAAGGAAGATGAAAAAAAAAATATATTGTGGTTCTAGAGTGAAAAGGACGTAACAAGATAGGAAACGTGTACAATCTACGCCTTTTTCACTCTGGCATGATGATATTATCATATATATATAAAGCCCGATGGCTTGTGGTGTTACGGAGTTGAGGGATGATATTACAAGAGGGGAATCGCGCGCGCAGAGGGCTTCTCAACTGCGCAATGACGCTATCCTGTTATCGACCAGTCGGCTGGGCGCTATAAATACTGGGCACCAGGGGCCCTAGCTATTCCACCCCCATTCGCCCAACGTATCCCACCCCCTCAACCGTTACTTCACAACCCCCTGCCCCTCCACATTACCGATTTCGCTTACCCGCCCACGCTTCAATCCGTATACTACCTGTATATATACATACATACATATATATATATCTGAATATATATAGCATATATAGATATGCAATGTACATTGGTTGCGCCTCTTTTTCTCTCGCTCGTTCGAATGGCACCCGGACACACCGAGCGGCCTGCCAGGGGTGGAAAACCTTGACCTTCAAATAAATCCTGGAGTGAGGGAGGGGGATGATACATATACGTGGCAATGGGTACATAACGGGGAACCTCATCCGAATCACTTTTCGAGGATGCTCGACCCACACATTTATTTTATTACTCAATTTTGCTTCTTTTTTCTAACTATATTTACAAATATTAGAAGTATTTTTATTTGATGGAGACCTCTCGAACGATCCCATTTGATTTTTTCGACTTTATTGAGACGTAATTCTATTCACAGCATAATCATTTCCTATCTCTCTCTGATTTTAACGTGGCTCAGTGACTTCTTCGTGCCAGACTACTTTATTAACCCATTGACCGAAATTTACCGACCGAAAAGGTATAAAAACCAATGTCATATCAAGGAGACACTGATATATTCTCTACATTCAATTATCCTTTCAATAAATTCTGCCTCATGTCCAATCGTTTCCCTTCCCAATCTCGTCTTCAACTCATCGTTGAAGAAGAAACATTCATAATGCAGAAAAACTATCATGATAAATATCATCATACTCATTATTGTCATGAATTTTGAAATATTTATTGGATAAAAATAATTCAAAAATATAACTATAACTATACACACGAGATATATTTTTGTATTAACGGTATTTCTGTTTCGCCGGAACTGACGCAAGTTTTCTTGGATCCAACGAAGTAGAGGTGGACATGAAAGAAAAATCTGGCTTGAAGCCAATTTTTTTGGAAATGAAGTAAAAGGCAAAAAAGATATTATCATGAGGAAAAGATATTGTCCAAAATGTTCGCTCTGAAATTAGAAGAAGATGCCCCAAATGAGAAACAAAATGAATTTCATGAGGAAATTGAAAGCATAAGGAAGCAGGAAAAAAACATCATGAGCCAAAATCTTGATTCTACAAATCTGCAGAAACTCAAATTCAACGACTTTATGCGTTATTATTGTTAGAGAGTTATGACTATACATCTGCTTTTGAAATCCAAATACAAATGACCTTCACTTTGGTAACAATTACTATGATTCCGGTAGCAATCACATTACTCTGTCATTAATTACGTCAATAATTTAATGCTCTGTTTTTCAGATAATCCGAGCTTCCTTTATGTCTATTTTCAAAAAAACGTCACGACCAGTGTTTTTTTATGAATTTATTCATCAATTCCAAATGAATGAAACCAGAAATTCATTTTGGCATCGAGAATGTGCCTGACGTATTCTGCAAAGGAGTAGACAAAATGAACTCGCCATGCGGGCACATAATGTGAACCATTTCATGAGGGTAAGTCCAAATAAGCGAACAGAGTGGCCTATTTAACTTGAAACGCTATTATGAAATTCATAATTCGAGTCTGCACGAAAATTCGCAAATTAAGGTAGTTCTATACCTAAATGGATGTGAAGATTAAAATCTGAAATACATTTGAACTGAAAGCTTATATAAATCTGAAGTATCTCGTGAAACTTCTGATCAATTGACCGTTTTGTGTTTGGTCATTAATAAATAAAAACGATACAGAAATAACACGATGGCTTATGGACTGATGCAGATTTCCGAACTTTTAGGTTTGATAAAAGATTAAAATCTGAAAAGTGTCTTGGAAAAAAGGACAAAACAAAAATTTACGATCCAATATGAAAATTATTGAATGTTTCATAATTTTGTAATGAATTACAAATAATCAATATAATTCCTAAATTCTTCATCGAATCTGCTTTAAACACCAAGAACTAGGTTTTTACTCATAAATATCAATTTTTGGGTGATTTTTCTGCTTATTTCTTGCTTTACACTCAACGACTAGTTCAAAGAAGTGTAGAACTACTTTAAGAAGGTAATATATTCATAAATAAGCTTGATTTCAATGCAGATCACTCAGCGAATATTTTCATAAATAATTGGACTGATGGCAATTCATCATGAGAACCGTTTCGTAATCTATGAAGCTTTTTTACAAAAGATTCCTTGTGTCAGTTTAAGTTTTGATGATTTTTACAGAATAATTTGCATCAAATCCTTTTCAGTCATCCAATTCTGTTATCCCATTATTGACATACGTATAGAAAGATAAAGATTAAGACTTGTGAATGAAAATCTGAATATTCCAAATTTGAACTCAATAGAATAGGAAATAACTCGAATGTAATTTTGAAGCAATAAGTTATTCCATGGGCGTAGAAAGCTTGACAGTATCTCTCGCAGATACTCTTGATGTATACTTCTCGTGAACTCTCTATACATCTGCAAAGTACATAGACTGTATCTACCACGAGACTGAAGGGAATTTGAAGTACAAAATTATATGTAATGTGGTTTCAGAAGAGTGCTGCTTTGACGCGGTCTTTCTACGCTGCCACCATATGTGTAGCTAAAATTAACTTTTGGTTCAAAATTTTCTACTCCTTTACTTCAATGTCAGTGTTCTTCATTTAAAGTTAATCACTTGCAAGGAATTTTTCTCTCAACTTTAGAGTTTGAAGAAATAATATCGTCATCCTAGAGTAAAAAGGACGTAAATAGGACATGTTTCCTATCTTGTTAAGCCTTTTTCACTCTAGGACGACGATTCATATGCTGAATATGACTGACATGAAAAAGTATTTAAAGAAGAAGAAAAAAACAAAATAAAACAGAATGTTACCATCACGTACGGGAGACTTGCGTAACATTTGATTCAAGGTCGCAGCGCCAGTGTTGAACGATAATTCATTCTTATCTCCTTTACAAAGCGCAATTGTGACCGCTCAAACACTAACATCGTAACCAAGAGCAACTCTAAACTATCCCTAAATATTAATATTTTATTCTAAAGAAGAATTCCTATTTTCGATAGGTTTTTAATGATTAGAACATTTCGTATGGATTTGAAGGGAATATTAGTTCTATTATACTTGAAAATTGTCTGGAAACCGTCCATTAAAATCGATTGGTTGTGTGCTCCATTAAAAATTAAACAGTACTGTCCTCGAATGGCCATTATTTTCTATGCATTAATCACTATTATCAGTAAATTAAAATTGAAAAATACAAATTGAGAAATTACGTATTTATATACTATATATACGTGAATGACTCAATCAATCCAAAACTTATAGCTTGTGTGTATGTTTACATGAACATTTATCAGCTACTCTGGAATTTACATATGGATGTGGAAGGTAGTTTTTTTTTTTAAATATACGTAAACTTCAAAGTTTACTACGTTATACTCAGGAATTCTTGACGTTTTATAATAAATGATAAGAATAAAACATATTTTTACTATCAAGTCGATGGAATACTTCACAATATAGCGCATAAAACACGTTCAACCGACTGACTTACGTAATTATTAACACAAAACTTTTGTTTTTCAAATGTATAATTAATCCCCTGAATTTTCAAAGTGCATATGTTTTTTCGCTTGAGTTGTTAACTCCCTTGAGACTCACAAATGTCTCCAGTAAACGTGTCTGCACACAAGACGAGACACAAGGCAAAAGACACAAGAGAGAAATAAATAAGAATACATTGTCATATATATATGCTTATTGTAAATTCGTACCTTAGGAAATGTTGAAATCATGTTTGCAATGGAGTTATTGAGAGTTTTTCTTCTTCTTCAATATCTCGACACTTGTCAGTGTTTTACGAAGAATCTAAAAAAGACGCAATTTTAACTAACGACACACGCACTAGAAACGAAATAATGACCGTATGAATCTTGAGAAGAGGAGGGGGGGGGGGGGGGGACTGCAGTGCTGCCGGATCTACGCAAGTACTGTATTAAACTACGACTTTTTTCCTGTTATTTTCGCCTTTTTTTGATCCACGAATGCTTAATTTCATTCAATAAATCGAAATAATTTCGGATAATCGAACTTGAATCAATGATTGTTTGGAGAATACTTGGGAGTGTTATGCTATGACTACTGAGACTCTCAATGCGACTGGTTCGTCACTGATCGGCTTGTGAGACCGGCGAAAAAGCCGGCTGGTATAGGCCAAGAGGGGAGGGGGAGGGGGAAGAGAGAAGAACTACAGAAAGAGTGAGGAAAGGGGGAAGTGGGGCGGAAAGGGGGGAAATAAATACGAGAAAGAGAGAAACGAAACGTAAAGGCGAAAGAGCGTCCCCGGCTGCCTTGGCACTGACAGTGGCCCCTCGCGCCTAGCAACACGAAGGCCATACTGGCTAAGCAAACCTCGCAGAAACCAGCCGGCTGAGCGAGAAGAGATCCCCCCCCCTCCCCTTTCTCGCCTCTCTGACCACCTCTCTCTTAAGGTAATCCTAGTGGTTCAGGCAATCTATTTTCCCTTTTTTGATTTTCGTCACTTTCGATAGAATAGCATGAGATGTTTTTAAAATTTAGTTTACCCCATGTTACCGGACGAATAAGGGCAAAATTAATTTTTGAAATTTTAATCAACATTGAAACTCCATAAGCGAGGTTCAGTTTCAGTTTCACTGCGAAAATTCATGATCACAGACTTATTTTTTCCTTATATATAGGGGAAGGTGGGGGCAAAATGGACATCAGGGGTAAAATGGACACATCTGAATTTTCAGGCAAATATTATGGAAAACTCTTTAAATGAATGAAAATATTGGAGATGGATTTTTTTGAATGATTCCATTGGATAGCTGAGGAAATTTTGGTCGAGAAACAAGTGCCAGAATTTTTTTCAATTTTTCGACAATTTCTCGCCGTGATTGGCCATATTCGCAGTACAACGTCACGTGGTCATTCCCTTCAGCTCACCTCTCAACCGTTTGAGCCTATCCCCACCCATCAAAATTCACGGTTTTCCCACTCTCTCGATCATACATCCTTAATACGTACCTCCCTTTTTTATTCCTCTTTCTCTTGTTTGTGTTTAACATGTGCCTATGAGTCGTTTGCTTACTTTGGCTAACACCACAACGTCAATCATCTTTGTTTTTCATTTTTTAAATGTTTTTTTTCTCTCCTGTACTTGTACTGATATTCTGTATAGAATGAAGAAGGGGCAAAACGAGAGGAGTCTTTACGAAGACATCAGGAGCATGTCGGCCTCTTCTTGATGATGATGATGCATTAGAAAAACTACTTCGACCAACAATTTTGCAACTCATGAACGCGTTTGCTTACTGGAAACTTTTTAACCGAACCCGCCACGTCAACCAATCCTTTCTTTTTCTCTCTTTCTCGTTCCATTCTTGCTTTACCTTTCTGCCTTTCTGGTCCAACCCTCTGACCATTCTATTAAAAAAAAAACCGGCATCCAACATTAGCTCCCCCTTTGTTCATAAACAATAGTAGAGAAATAGAAAGAAGGAAATGAAAGAGAATAATACCATACTTCCACATATCATTGGTCCACTTTTTCTCACGTGTCTCACCCATCGACAATCTGCATAATTATGGAAAGAACTTGTAGCACAGAAAAAAAAACACAGGCATACTCTGAAATTTTAGCATAAAATCAACGTAATCACCGGTGACAAAAAAATCTATCAAATATAAGAATTGTGTGGGAAAAAAATGGAAATACGTTGATAGACAGATAGTAAGTGGCTGTGTCTCGGGCTTGTCCTTTGTGAGACACAAGAGATAATCAAGATGACGATACTACGTAATGAATAAGGAAACAAAAAAAAATGAAAATCGAGAAGAAAAAAAACACATGGATCGCATTACGACACGAGCACGTGACTGAGACTTGTGGCAGTTCGTGTTACTATGGACACTGGATTTATTCATCCCTGATTATTACGAGGAAAAGGTAAAATTCAAACACTGTGATGAAAATATATTCTTCAGACAAATCGATCCGATCTATTCATTATGTCCGAGCGAATTATAGCATCAAACACACAGTGGCTCTTTTCTCTTCCCCCCCCCCCCCCCCCCTCTTTTCCCTTCTCCTATTATGTATTAATCCCACAGTGTCTGTCGAAAATAGAATATTTCTCCTTATAATTCTATTCTTACTTTCCAATATTGGAAATATCGAATTTTAGCATTATCGAGAATTAATTCCGTTCAACAAATGAGACTTTACAAACTGAATGGCATTTCGAGTGAATCAAATTTTATTGTGCAAATTCAAGTATTCCATTACCAATGATTTTCGCTTGAAGTCCCTAATTCGAAATGCATTGATGTGAAAGTTAATTTCTCATAAATCGTATAATTGCCCAACACAATGCACATGATAATTGTTAATTTATTAAGAAAAAATCATTGGCAAGAAAAAAAGGGTAAAAAGTTGCTCATTTCTAATAAAATGTCATCTTTACCGAAAAAGTTGCTCATTTCTGATAAAATGTCATTTTCACTGAAAAAAATTGCTCATTTCTGATAAAGTGTCATCTTTACCGAAAAAGTTGCTCATTTCCGATAAAATGTTATTTTTACCAAAAAAGTTGCTTATGTCTGATAAAATGTCATTTTTACCAAAAAAAAGTTGCTCATTTCTGATAAAATGTCATTTTTACCAAGAAAAAGTTGCTCATTTCTAATAAAACGTCATCTTTACCAAAAAAAGTTGCTTATTTCTGATAAAGTGTCATCTTTACCAAAAAAAAGTTGCTCATTTCTGATAATACGTCACCTTTACCAAAAAAAGTTGCTCATTTCTAATAAAACGTCATCTTTACCAAAAAAAGTTGCTCATTTCTGATAAAATGTCATCTTTACCAGAAAAAGTTGCTCATTTCTGATAAAATGTCATTTTGACCAAAAAAAAGTTGCTCATTTCTGATAAAATGTCATCTTTACCAAAAAAAAGTTGCTCATTTCTGAAAAAATGTCAGCTTTACCAAAAAAAGTTGCTCATTTCTGATAAAATGTCATCTTTGCCAAAAAAAATTGCTCATTTCTAATAAAATGTCATCTTTACCAAAAAAAATTGCTCATTTTTGATAAAATGTCATCTTTACTAAAAAAAAGTTGCTAGATTCTGACAAAATGTCATCTTTACCAAAAAAAGTTGCTCATTTCTGATAAAATGTCATCTCAAGTGCGACCTTGAAATTGCTTCTGACCTTGACCGTGTCAGTCCTTACCCCGCAGTACTGCGCGCACACATTTACCCCACACAGTAGATGTATTCCTCTCCTTCTCCTCCCCTTACCCCATTGGCCAGAGCATCATGTTACGTATACGCGGGCCTGCGATGTTGCTTGGCGCTGCGGCGAGCATCGCTGCATCGACCCGTTTCTCTCCCCACAATATAACCCCCCCCTCTTGCACCCCCTCTTTGGCCATTCTTCACTACTACTACAATAACTTTACATTACACGTATATATACAAAAGTTGTGCCTAAACCAGTCCTACTAACACCCATCGAACTTTTCCAACCCTGCAATACATATTAGTCCTTGTGTGTGTGTGTAACACTATGCCTGGAATTCATTCTGGGTCACAAGTATATGAGAAGAGATACGTGGAGGTGGCTGGAGGAGAAAAAGTAGATTTTTCAATTTTTTACATGTTGAAAATGTAGATTTTTACTGGAAGTAACTATATAGACTAAAAAAAGGAAGACTCTTTCAACTGCATTATACATCCAATCTAGGCTTCTTCAGGAGATCAACAAACATATGCATTCGTCTGAAAAATGAATGGAATCAATTTGTATTGCAGGAGGTATCAAATTCAATCGGATAAATAGAAGCAACTGGGAGTGAAATTGACTTTTTAGAGAAATGTTGAGAAATGGAACTATTTCGATGATTTCATTGGAAAGATGGGAAAATTTCCATTGAAAAAAACGTCCCAGAATTGATTTTTGTGAATTTTTTGGGAAGTTCGATGTTTTAGTTGGATTTTTAAAAAATTGTTTTTTTTTGGCAATATCACCTGTTCTAATTGCTGTATTGCGAAAATTCCAAATGGAGGTAGAAAATGAGCTCATTTGCCATCGATTCATGTGATTTTGAATCAATTTTTATTGATTCTAAAGGTATTTAAAAAAAAAACTGATTTTTATGAAAGGGTCTATAAATGACTTGAAAATCAATAGTTTTTCCTTCAAAACCACATGAATCGATGGCAAATGATCTCACCTTTCACCTCCATTCGAAATTTTTGCTCTACGACCAATAGAAACAGAGATAATCCAAAAAAACACTATTTTTTTCGAAAATTCAAAGTGTTTTACCCTCAAAACTATTAAAAAAATTATCAAAAATCAATTCTGTCATGTTCTTTTAGCAGAAATTTTCTCAGCTCTCCAATGCAATTATTCCAAATATTCTATCGCAAATACTTGAACTTCAATCAATTTTAATTAAAATTATGGAAAACTAATTTAGAAAAATCGCAAATGATGAGACAATGTGTATCTATTCTCACATCAGACGAAATATTCAAAGCATCCTTGTCTGCGACCTTTCCAACACAATTAATTGAACACTCTGTAATTTGCATTTATTGAATTCTCTATTCGCTAAAATTGACACTGAAATTTTCCTGAGAGTAATTCTACCCGCCCACACATTGCTGACGCAATTAAATCCCGAAAGCTATTAAAATTCGCGATTCAACTAAGTATTGCGCAATATTGACTGTTTATATTTACACTGTACAAATGTCTAAGATGTAATTTACTCAGAAATACTCGAGAAATAATTCTTTATGGGACGTTGAAAGAAATTAATTTAACAATACTAAATAATTATTAAATGAACTGCATTTGACAATTATTTAGTATTGTTAAATCAATTTCTAATAATTAATTGTTTAATAATCATTAAACATGGAAATGAGAAACACAATTGATTAATCAATTTAAAAATAAATAGTTACTTATTAATGTGAGATAAATCAATTGTTCCCTGAATTTATTTCCTCTTGTAAAAAATAAAAGACTCGACAAATTATCTTTAATTCTAACGACATTTCTGATGTGATCGAGATAACGTTTTTAATTTAATAATTCCCGCCATTACATCACACACAACACTAGCACACACACACAGACAAAAACAAAC
Source organism: Aleiodes leptofemur (assembly GCA_963942555.1). Classification (NCBI taxonomy): domain Eukaryota; kingdom Metazoa; phylum Arthropoda; class Insecta; order Hymenoptera; family Braconidae; genus Aleiodes; species Aleiodes leptofemur. The sequence goes on along the minus strand of OZ012617.1, from coordinate 16,160,259 downwards.
GTTCAAATGGAGATTTGCTTTGTTCCATTTTCTGCTTAAATTTTCGTATCGAATTGACTAGTCATGTGATAAAATTGGAATAATCAAAGATGATTCACTCGGCCTATCAAGTTCAATACTTTAGATTATTTACATCATCGACAATAGACTGTGTTATGCCATGTGCTTTTCGAAAACACAATGGTTATATTACCGGTGCGCTCATGACTACATTTTTTTCTTGACGATAAATCGCTCATTCGAGACAAATTATATAAAAATAATAAATTTTAATAAATTATAAAAATTGTGCTTTAATTTAATAAACTCACCCCGGTCAAATTTTTTACCCTCAGGATCAATGTCTTTGACATTGAAAATATCCTCGAACAGCACGCCCGCCATTTTAGACGAAGATATGAAAACTAGCGCCATGTTACGAGCACCAATAACATTCCAGAGCAGCAGCTGCTAGCAAAGCTTGGCGGGAAGTTTAAATTCTTTTTTTTCTCCTCTTTATTTCTTTTCTCTTTTCCCATGAAATTTGTAAAATTGCGTTTTTTAAATAATACTAAATATTTATTTATTAATAGAGATTAAGTTTAGTCGTGATTATGACTCGAAGGCATTGATCAAAGGCTGTGCAAACGGCGAGGCCCTGTTTATCAGGACACCAATCAAGTGAGCTTATTGGTTGACTTGAAAGAGTACTATGCTGAAGAAGATCCAAATTTCCGACTACTCCATGTTCTATTCCATCGACATCAGTTTGTTTTCGTTTTTCTGGATAATTACTGGAAAATAAAGATATTGTGAAATTAAAAATAAGTGAATGATAGTATTGTTTTCAAACTGATATAGATTTTTCTGCTGATACTTTAGCGATATGCTTCCGAATGATACAACTTTTTTCAAATCATCGTCAAAATATCAAATTTTGAAAAATTCATTAAAACGCTAATAACTCGAGAACTAATTATGCGAATATGAAGCTTAAAAAATAGATTTCGAGAGGAAGTCTTCCACGAAATATGAAATTTTTTTATAAAACTGTTTTTGCTGTAATTGAGACTTTTATGCGCAAAAAATATTATTTTCTCTTCATTTAGATCATTTTAAGTATCTTCTATTTAAAAAAATTACAATCGAAAATTCTGATGATTACATAGCTTCCATTCGGAAGCAAAAACTGCAAAAAATCGAAGACATTCGCTTTACTTACTATTTCCAGAGGCACAAAGAGCCACCACCTCCACAGGTCATGAAGATCTCCCGATTTTGTGGAAGATGCCTCACCAGCCATACCGTTGATTTGTGAGCCTATAAAGAGTCAATAAATAAATAAAAATAATCAAAAACTTCCTCGTTAATCATCTTACCTTTTCAGTCAAATATGCGAATCCTTTTTTCGGATGCTGTGTCCTCAGATCAAACAGATAAAATTTAGATTCAAGTGTTGTAGCAACAAGTTTATTCATAGGTATATCCTTCCTATCGAATTCCAGGCCACAAACGCCATTCTTAAGATTACTCTCCCATCTCAGTGACATTGCCTTGAGATCAAACATCTTGACATCGCCGTTGTCATAGCCAGCAGCAACAACACGTTCCTCTGAATTGTATGAATTGCCAAAAGCAACTGTCCAACAGTCACGTCGACTCTCACCCTCTTTAGGCTCCATAACAGCAACTGGTCTGCCTTTTTGTCTAGGATCCCAAACTTTAACAGAACCATCTCTGGAACCAGTTACAATTTCTGGTGCACCACAGCCAACATTTTGCCCTCCAATGCCATCAATTGCGTTTATTATCTCACTGTGAGCATTGGCCGAGTAAATTGGCACTGATGGATCCTCTAAATTATAAATATTAAGTTTTCCCTTAAAAAAATGTAAAAAATTATAATTTAAATTTCTTATATTTGAAGGTAGATGATAATTTTTAATTAAACAAACCTTGAAGTCACCAGTAGCCAAGTACCTGTCCCTGAGACTCGATGCTTTGAATGTACCACATTTCATTGGATTTGAACGTTCAATATCTTTTATAAGATTCAATTCACCATTGGATACCTCGTAAATCTGTATGATACCAGTACCTCGGGGTTTTGAGCCCATAACCACGAATTTAGCACTGCATGGTATCCATTTAGCATCAAACAGCGAATAATCCACGGATTTTTCAATGTGGCTTATAATCTGCGGCTTCTCCAAACGATCCATTTTCCTATTTATTTATTATTTGCTTGTTAGTTCAATAAAAGGTCTTTTGTTCTCAAGGGATCAAGTCAATGTCCACCGGTTTTTGAAGTTTCTATAAACAAACATTCGTGACATCTTGCGGTGATATAACAAATTAAACAATTGAAATTTAATTACATGCAAAACATATTTATTTATTGATTTATTAAATTTTTACGTACAAAATTACAAAATTGTAAAATAATAATATCAGGACCTCAGGAACAAAGGGGCACAAGTGCTATGATTGTACACAGCACTTGCGCCATTTTGTTTCCAAGATGACGATAATAATGAGTCAATTTGAAGAAAAAACGGAATTTTTGTTAATTTTCAGGTTCAGAGTCATCATCTATCTCCATAGCTTCTCGTTCTTGAGAGGACGGTGTATTTTCTGATCCAGCAGCTTCATCCTGTTCTCGTTCTTGTGAGGACGGTCCATTTTCTGTTCCAACAGCTTCTTCCTCCTCTCGTTCTTGCGAGGACGGTGTATTTTCTGGCTCAGCAGGTTCTTGGGGCTCTTCAGCTCTCTCAGACTCTTCAAATTGCTTTCTAAATAATTCCAGTGACTTGATAACATTTCTCTCCCTTGGATCAACTATGTCTATAACTTTATCAACAGCTTCCTTCATACGATCCTTCATTTCATTGTTCTCGCATCGAATTATCAATAGTTTCAATGATTTTATCAGAGTTTTACCATCAATGTCACTGTCGTCATTGGCCAATTCATTCAATATATCAAATGCGAGTCGATTGTGAGCGCTAAAATTCTCTTGACCTTGTTTATGATTGTAACTGCTCGTCAAGTCTATTATGAATTTAGCAATATTGAAAGGATCAATTTCTTGGAAATCAATGTTGTATGGAGCATCGACAAGTTTTTTCATTGTAGGTATGAAAGCCTGTTGAAGAGAGCTGCTTCCGTCTGGTGCAAAGTGTGGGTAAATTTTGAAGAAATTAACGAGTGTTCCACGTAAATCAACGTCATTCGTAGTGACTGGATCAAAAAGACGAATAATCAATGACGATAGCAGACTAGTACTCGTGATTTTACCATGAAGAAGAAGCTTGCAGAAGCCAGTAACCGCAGCAGTTCGAATATCTCGATCCAAATGATCTATCAAATCAAGCAGGATTTTTATCAAATTGTTTCTTTGATCTCCACTGTCAATTTCTACACTCAATCCAGTGTCGTCAGAATTACTGAATAGTCTAGTGCTTCCATGTCTTTTGCTGGTATCTTGAGCTCTACTACCATCAACACTTTGATCATAACTGATCAGATCTTTGAAATGATCCAGACCATATCGTAGAAATGAATCAAAAATAACAGCCAAAGACGTCAGCCAGAGATCATTGTTATCATGATCTGTTGTCATTGCGACAAAATACATCATCAAGTGTTTCCTCGCTAATTCACCATCGAGGAAGAGACAAATACCCGCAGCTTTGAGGGCCAATGATTGAACTGCTTCATTCGTATGATCAACACTGGGCATAGCAAGATTATCAAAAAGACTCCTAAGTGTTGATGTTAGAGTTTTAACGGAAGGAGCCTGGATCATTGTGAACATGATTGTAAGACATTTAATCATTGTTTCAGGGTCATTTCTCTCTTCTTCCTGTGTCTGTGGCTCAATCAATGGCTGAATTTTCGATAATTCCTTTATTTGCCTCTGTAAATCCTCCATTTCTTTCTGCACTACTTCAGCTTCACCAAATTTCTTGGCCTGCACCAACAAGTATTGATCATTTTCCCTCTGCAAAAGTATATTCTTTAGTTTCTGACACTGCACCAATCTCTCAGTGACTTCCTCATCTGTTATTTCCTCTACATTATCAGCTAGTCTAATTGGCATTCGTATTTCACTAATAACATGTGCCAATGAAGTCAAACGACTCGAAACATCGGGAACAATTTGTGCATAATATTTGACAATACATTCAGTTATTTTAACCGTACAAAGATCACTCATCAGTGTATCATCAATTAATTGTCTCAAATTTCCCCTTCCAACTTCATCAGATAGATCAAAAATTTTGGCAATCTCAAATAATTGTAAATGTATGAATTGAAGTGAGATTAGTTTATCGAAATTCGATGCATTCTCTTCCGTATTATCTTTTTTGGGATCCGGTAATTCCGTGATTTTCTTTTGAAAATCACGAATATAGTTGCAGAATGTTGTTAGTTCTGGTACTGAATCATCTAGCATCTCATTGGCACCTTTTTTATGAAGATAGTGAATGAAACAACGCCAATATAGAACATTGTCGCTGTTGAGTTGATCGATGGGAATCAATTTAGCCTCACGATCCAATGGCAATTGTTTGAATAGTTGATCCAAACTGTCACGTTCAAATAGTGTATTCAAAACCAAAATTCCGAGTTCAGTTTCCAATTCAATATCCAGACCATAAAGCAATTGACAATAATCATTCTGAAAGTGGGTCAACCATGCTGATAGTATGGCATCCTTCAATGTTTTACGAACACTCTCAGAACTATCCTTGAGTCCAGTTTTAATGATACATTGACGCTGTTTTATCGTCAATGATTTGACAGTAACTCTTGACAAAAAAATGTATGCTGCTTTTCTAACAGACTCATCAACATCGTGGATTCTCTTTAGTACAGCCTGCAGTGTTTTTTGTGTTTTAGCACTGTATTGAATTGCTGCTTTTCTAACTTCAGCATTTGGATCCTTTGACATGTGAAATATATACATTTGTTTTATTGGACATCCGTCATCCATTGGATCTTGAACTCTGTGCAGGGCAGCTATTGCTTGTACTCGAACCTTGAATGACTTATCGATGAGCCTTTCAGCCATTGTATTGCGAATTTCTTCGCATGTTCGATCGCTCAAAGATGCTTCATCGCTCATGGATTTTAGCAGAAGATTGACGAAGAAACATATTCGATATCTCACGCTCACATCAACTGCGGCATGATGCTGCAGGCAATAATCAAAGAGCCTCTGCAGAAATGGACCTTCGTTATCCTCTTCAAGATCATTTTCTGCATTTTGTATTGGCTGGAAACTAACTGCAAATTTAGCAGCAAAGTTAAATGTATTCTCGACTGTTGGATATTTTTCAGCTACAACTAGAACGGATTTCAAGCATCGGATAAATTCATTCACGAATGTCTCGAAGTTACTCTGAAAACATAAATTATACATAATTATATAATTATTGAGAGTTTAATAATTATTCTATTGGTAAATAATAAAATCTACATCTGACAATTGTCCGGATTTTTTTAAACGAATAAATGATTGTAAAAAAAAAATATTTTAGAAAAATGCACTTATTTTTGATTTTTTTCAAATGAATTTATTTCTTGAAAAAAAAGGGAAAATTGTCAGATATTTTTTTTTTTCAGTTTCATATCAATAACTTTACTCACATTATCATACACTTTTTTAAGGGTTTTTACGAGTCTATTGTGGCTTGTATTTGTTTGTTGAGCTTCCTCAAACGTCTTGATCATAACCTCTTTAACTCTCGCATCAGTATATTTCACCATTTTCACTATAATATTATAAATATTTCATTTATTCGTCTGCTCCAATAATTATTGGTTTATTGAATTGTCTAAATTACTGATATGTCATTTTTAAAAATTAAAATTGAGAAAAATTAAAAATTAAATACTCCAGTTGCTCCGGTTCAGACTTTTTATATATCTAACACTGATGCCGCCAAAAAAACCGTTGCTGCCAGAATTCAAATCTGCGAATTCAAAAATCGCGCGGTAGGTGGCAGCACTTCCTTAACCCCCATTATATCCTGTCTTGTACCAAGAAAATACAAACGAATAAAAATTACAGGGAAATCATATGGAAAAATACATAATTTTCAATAATGAATGTTGTAAATAATGAAAAAAAATTACAGGTAATTACAGAATAATTTTAAAAATTTTTCATTTTTATTTCACATATTAAAAGATAAATATTTTGATTTAGCTGCCATTTGGACCGCCTCCAATTCTCCCAGACATAAGAGATGAGCTGAGAGAGTACATCGAGTGTCCCGAGCGACTTCCAATCCATCAAGTCGAAAATGTCCAACTTTACTGGCCCAGAAAACCAGAAATTCTATCATTACTTGAATTTGACTTGTCGCCTGTCGGAACAACTCTGAAATTCGACAGAGATCCAATAACCGGTCGTATCTATCAAATGCGAGAAGATGTACTTCAGGGTGCTGGTGAAAATGCTAAAAATTCAATGTCAATGACACGTGCACCTGGTCCACCAATGGAGGGTGTACAAGGTAATTCAAGTAATTTTCCATTCTGGCCTGGTGGATTTGACGAGCCCGAACTACCAAATTCCGATTCAGCTGTAGACCTGGATTTTGAAAATAATCTTCGTACATTGGCCAAAGGATTTCGTACTGGCATTGAATTTGCTGGTGACAATTGTACTCCACGAACCGCTGTATCCGAAGAAACTCTTGTGATTCAGAAGAAGAAGAAGAAGAAGGAGAAGAATTGCAAGGGCCAGGATAAAGTAAATCTCATGGCGATAGTTCACGAGGAAGAGAGTATGCTGGGTTTGTGGTCAGAACCTTCTGCAAAAGATAAAGAATCTTCCAAAACAAAGAGTCATGCAGACGAAAGTGCCAAGGATGCTCCTATTGATGATTTAGCTGCATTGAACTTGGACGAGACGAGTATTCCAATTTTAAAAATAACCCAGAAGCCAAAATCAACGGCTAAACAAGCTGAATGGGCTGAACAATTGGATGTATCTGTGCCAGTCGTTGATTTCGACAAAAAAGTGCCGAAACCAGCGATAACATTTGATTATGAACTTGATACATTTCAGAAGCAGGCGATAATTAAATTGGAGGAGGGCTGCAATGTTTTTGTTGCTGCTCATACATCAGCTGGTAAAACAACGGTTGCTGAATATGCGATAGCACTTGCTCAAAGGCATATGACACGAGTCATCTATACATCTCCGATTAAAGCATTGTCGAATCAGAAGTATCGTGATTTTAAGCGAAATAAGCATTTTGATAGTATTGGTTTAGTAACTGGTGATATGCAGATCAATCAAACGGCCAATTGCTTGATCATGACAACAGAAATTTTACAAACAATGCTGTACAATGCTTCAGAGGTACTTCGTGATTTGGAATATGTCATATTCGATGAAGTACATTACATAAATGACGAGGACAGGGGTCACGTTTGGGAGGAAATTGTTATTCTATTGCCTCCAAATGTTAACATTGTCATGTTATCAGCAACTGTACCGAATCCTCTGATATTCGCCAATTGGGTTGGTAACATTAAGAAAAGAAAAATGTATGTTATCAGTACATTGAAACGTCCAGTGCCTCTCAAACACTATCTTTATGCTGGGATTTTCGGAAAAACGAGGAATGACCGATTTTTAGTACTCGATGGTAACGGACAATTTAATTTAGAGAATTGGTACAAAATAAGGACACTGGAAACAGCTCAACAGGCTAAAACTGGCAACAGAAGACAACAATTAACTCCAAAACAGGAAAAAACCATGTGGGAATCTTTTATTGCACATTTGAAGGAAGATGATAAATTGCCAGTTGTAGTATTTACACTTTCGCGAAACAGATGCGATGGAAATGCCGATGCTCTTACAGCAGTGAATTTAACGACTGAAACAGAGAAAGGGCACGTTCGGGCATTCTTCAGGAAATGCATAAAACGATTGAACGAATCTGATCGTGAACTGCCGCAAATAAAACGTATGGCCAGTCTACTGGAACGTGGTATTGGTGTTCATCACAGTGGAATTCTACCAATTTTGAAGGAAATCATTGAACTTCTTTTTCAGAATGGAGTTGTTAAGCTTTTATTTGCTACTGAGACCTTTGCAATGGGTATAAATATGCCTGCACGTACAGTTGTTTTTGATTCAGTTCGTAAATTTGATGGAAAGCAATTTCGTGAACTACTACCAACCGAGTATATTCAAATGGCTGGACGTGCTGGTCGACGTGGACACGATAAAGTTGGAACTGTTATAATAATGTGTAAATTCGAAGTACCACCGGTTGATACTTTGAAACGAATGATGTGTGGACAACCGCAGAATCTTCAGTCACAGTTCAAAATAACTTATTCAATGGTACTGAATTTACGTCGTGTCAGTGAGTCAGTTAGTATCGAAGACATGATGAGAAGATCCTTCAAAGAATCATCATTTGTTACAGACAAGAACAAGCGTTTATCTGAATTAACAGAAATCGAAGAAAGTCTCGCGCAATTACCGCAGGAAAATGATTTTCAGAAGCAGTTATCAGTTTTTTATAGATTAGCTGTGGAATATCAGGAAGAGTGGAAATATCTGAGTGCCCATTTATTTTCAACTAAAAAAGTTAACAAAGCACTTGTGCCTGGGCGACTTTTGATCATTTCTCACAAGCATCATTACAGAAAATTAGCAGCGCTTCTTAATATCAATCAGAAACGTGAAGCAACTGAGTACAATGTTATCGTCCTGAAAAATCAGTCAGACAATTCAAAAAAACAGGATAAATCTGATAATTGGTATAAAATAATGGGACTTACTAAAAAAAATATTTTTGTACCCGAGGGTGTTCCTTCACACGAGTTTTTAGTGATTACGTCTGCAGATATCATTGAAATAACAAATTGCAGTATGAATGCTGATCCTGCATTGGTTCTGCAGGATTGCCTGAAAAGACAATTAGCGAGATTCCAGAATGAACCACCAAGTAAAACATGTCAATTAGCTATTCACGAGTTAACAACAATTTCACTGATGGCCTTATCTGTACCTACGATTTTACAGCCTTATATAGAAGCTACTGTCTCTCATCCAGACTTGGTGAGAAGAATAAATTATTTGAACAAATTGCAGGGTCAAATCGATAGTATCGAAGTTGCGAGAATGCCTAATCTTGAGGAGCATTTTGAAGAAATTTTCCGCAGAAATGAATTGGAGAGACGAAGAAGAGATTTGAAATTTCAACTGAGTGACGAGAGCATGGCTCTTTATCCTGATTACGTTAATAGAGTTGAAGTTTTGAAGCAATTGGGATACATAGATAATGATGATCGTGTTACATTAAAGGGTCGTGTAGCTCTCGATATGGGAACACATGAGCTACTGATTACCGAATTAATTTACAGAAATATTTTAACAAATCTTCAACCAGCTGAAATAGCAGCCCTCATTTCAGCTTTAGTTTTCCAGGGAAAATCGGGTGAAGAGATCAATATTAAGTCACCTAGTCTCGAAGAGAATTGTAAAATAATCGATTCTGTGCGGTCGGATATTGAGAGGAAGGAACTTGAATTTGGTGTTGATCCTGTTGAACCCCTGAGTTTTGGACTGGTTGAGGTCGTTTATGAATGGGCACGTGCTGAATCATTTGCCAAAATCATGGAATTAACTGATGTGCAAGAAGGTATTATTGTCAGGTGTATTCAACAATTGAATGATACACTGCAGGACATCAAAACAGCTGCACACAGAATTGGAGAAACTGTCCTAAAAGAGAAAATGGAAGAAGCATCAACTGCGATTAAGAGAGACATTGTCTTTACAGCATCTCTTTATACTCAAGATTAAATATTGAGTCTCGAGTGTGTTCTTAATGTTGACGAATCATTGTTTTTTTAAATCTTCTTTTCTTTTGAAAGAATCCACATCATTGAACCATATATATTTTTTGTAAATTGTATTTTTTCTTCGCTATATTACTGATAAAAAAAGAATGAAATCAATGAAGAACTTAATCTTAAAACTTAATTAATAAATTTATGAAAATTTATATAATACACCATTCCTTCTATTATTTTAATTGAACATTGTGGGATTATAGAACTCGTTGATCTGCATTGTTGAGATTTCCTTGTCCTTTATTGAGTTCAGAGATGCATGTCCATTGGCCCTCGGAATTTTCACGCCACAGTGAAACTTTATTATCACCACCGCTAACAGCAAGAATACGACCAGTTAGTGACCAGCTGACATTCCAAATTACGTCGTCGAAGACATTTAGGACGTTTGGTGTCCAACTGGCGTAATCTGTGGATGTCCAAACTACAACTCGACGATCTTGTGAGCAGGAAGCTAGAGCAGCACGTGATGGTCCAACTGCTGGAGCCCAGGCAACGTCTCTCACCTGTTGAATAATGTGTAAATAAATTTCTAATGCTTTCAAAAAAGAGTTGAACATATAGGGGAAGGTGGGGCAAAATGGACATCAGGGGTAAAATGGACACATCAAAATTTTTAGGCAAATATTATGGAAAACTCGCAAAATTAATAGAAATATTGGTGGTAGATTGTTTTTGATGATTTCATTGGAAAGCTGAGGAAATTTTAGGAGGGAAACAAGTGCTGAAATTAATTTTTTTGAATTTTAGGCGATTTTAACTTTTTTGAGCATTTTAGAGGGGTAAAACTCTTCCTTTTTTTGAAAATTTTCAGTTTTTTAAGCATATCTCTGGTTCTATTTGTCGTAGTGTGGGAATTTCGATGGGAGGTGAAAGGTGAGATCATTTGCCATCGATTCATAGGGTTTTCAATTTAAAAATATCGATTTTTAAGGTATTTATGGGAATTTTTGCGAAACAGTTTTGTAAAACAGTTTTTGGCCTATAACTATCTCAAAAATTGAGATTTTTGAATTCAAAACCCCATAAATTGATGGGAAATGAGCTCACCCTTCATTTGAGACCAACCCCGAATTGCTAGGACTAATAAAACCAGAGATATTGGCAAAAAACTGAAAATTTCCAAAAAAGGAAAGACTTTTACCCCTCAAAAATGCCGAAAAATGAAGAATTTTCAAAAAAAATCGAAAAAAATACATCTGACACTTGTTTTCCGGCTAAAATTTCCTCAGGTTTTCAATAGAATCATCAAAAAAAATCCATCTCTAACCGTTTCATTAAAGTGTCCATTTTGCCCCACTCTCCCCTATGCATTTTTAAAAAATCAATATTTCTTAAAATTCGCAAAATTTGAGATTAATTTGTCTTTTTTTTTCTAAACCAGAATGAGAAGAACATACTAACCCAATCACTGTGTGCTTCCAGCTTGTTCTCCTCAATCCACCTGTCTCCATCTTCTCTCCAAATCTTCACGAGATTATCACAGCCACCAGTAGCCAGTCTTTTAACTGGTCCACCTCTCTGAGAAGCAGCATCATTGCTCGATTCAACGACTGGACACCAGCTAACAGCATTGCATCCAATGGTATGGGCATTTGGTATTTTCTGGCTATCCCAAGTATCTCCATTATTAGTTAAAATTGATATGGAGCCATCAGAACTGCCACAAGCGAGAATAAGCCCGAACTCATGAGGTGCCCAGGCAACAGAGTTGACTGATGAATCGTGACTGGTATGCTCGTATATTTTCGTCCATTCTCCCAGCTCCTTCCAAATTATTACTTTCCTGTAGAAGAAGAAGTAAAATAACATGAATTTTCTTGAATAGAATGATTAATGCAGAAGACATGGCTCGTTGCGCTTTAAAATTCTATAAATTGCAGGTGCAGTTGCAGTTTTATTGGAAAGCTGGGGAAACTTGAACTTCACTCTACTGGAAAAGAAAAATTTTCATAAAGTTTGAATGGTAAATTATTACAAAAAAAAATAGGGGAGTGGGGCAAAATGGACACTGTAATGAAACGGTTGGAGATGGATTTTTTTTGATGATTCTATTGAAAAGCTGAGGAAATTTTAGCCGGAAAACAAGTGTCAAATGTATTTTTTTAGATTTTTTTAAAAATTCGATATTTTTCGGCATTTTTGAGGGGTAAAAGTCTTTTCTTTTTTGAAAATTTTCAGTTTTTTGCAAATATCTCTGGTTCTATTAGTCCTAGCAATTCGGGATTGGTCTCAAATGAAAGGTGAGCTCATTTCCCATCGATTTATGGGGTTTTGAATTCGAAAATCTCAATTTTTGAGATAGTTATAGACCAAAAACTGTTTCACAAAACTGTTTCACAAAAATGCCCATAAATACCTTAAAAATCGATATTTTTAAATTGAAAACCCTATGAATCGATGGCAAATGATCTCACCTTTCACCTCGTGTCAGAATTTTTACGCTACGACAAATAGAACCGGAGATATCCTCAAAAAACTGAAAATTTTCCAAAAAAAGAAGGATTTTACCCTTCTAAAATGCTCAAAAAAGTCAAAATCACCAAAAATTCAAAAAAATTAATTCCGGCACTTGTTTCCCACCTAAAATTTCCTCAGCTTTCCAATGAAATCATCAAAAACAATCAACCACCAATATTTCTATTAATTTCAAGAGTTTTCCATAATATTTGCCTAAAAATTTAGATGTGTCCATTTTGCCCCACCTTCCCTTATTTTAAGAATTTTCACTTATCGTTTTTCAAATTTTCTGCATAATTCTGTGCATATTTTTTATTTTTAAAAAAATAATTTATTTGTCAAAAAAAAAGACTAAAAATTGTCAGATGTCTGCAATTTTTAGTGTCATGTTCAAAAAAAATTTAAAAATTACCTGTCGTAACTGCAAGAGGCGATAATGTTCCCAAATTTAGGATGAGCCCATGCAACCTGCCATACTGGACCAACATGACCCTTCAGATCAGCAACAAGGCTCTGTGATCCATTTTTAAGATCAAATATTTTAACTGAATTGTCACTCGAGCAAGTAGCTAATCTCAAGCCATAATAATCCATTTCAGCGTCATGGATCATGTCCTCATGACCTGTATCAACTGTATTTAACACCGAAACCATTTTTTCTGATGTTTTCTAATGACTTTGATTACTTTGATGATATTCAACTGATTTTAAAGATTTTTTCGAAGTTTAAAAAAATTTCTGGGTTAATTTATGGTATTTGGAAGGTTATGATCAGGCTGTCATACGTGGAAGTCGTGTGGCAGGCCCATCCAAAAAAATGGCGCTTTGCGCATGCGCAGAGCGAGTAACGCCACCAATAAATCAGGCGGTCAACACACAAATCTCCGTTAAAAAATACAATTTATCTTTTATTTAAAAGTATTTCAACTGAATCATTGAAGATTTCTCTACTAACATATTTTTTTTTAATAATTTGTTGATGTCACATAAATTATATGGAATTTTCATGGAGAAATTTTTAACGATGAATAAAATTATGGTGAGTGCTCCATAAAAAAAGAGGAATTACCTCCAATTTTCGACATTGTGCTCAAAGTTAATATGTTTCATTTGAATTTAAATGAATCGAATAACGACAATTTTTCCTTCTATTTACTTCTTCTCTCGTTCATTTACATAATCTTAATGTTGCACAAGTGGAAATGACTCATTATGAGTCTATTAAAGTGTTTTTAATTCGTTTTAACGGATTAATGATAAGTATCATAAGATCCGGAGACTTTCTGAGATATCTGATCAAAAAAAAACAAAAAAAAAGGAAACTTTTACAAAAAAAATGGAAATTTCATAGACTATTTCATGGAAATTCTCATAAACGTGATATTGAATTTTTTTTTAATGGGATGATTATGAAATCTGTTAGTTTCAGAGGAAATTCAAAGAAATCTGTGAGTTTTAAGTGAAATTGAGACGGAAACTCCACAAATTACTTGAATTTTCAACTGAACATGAATATTAAGAATCAAAATGACACGAATTTTCAATTTTTTTTTGAATTTTTCCCTATTTTTACTGAATTTTCAAGAAACAATTAAACCGAAATTAACAAATTTGAAATTATTTTGAAAAATCGATGTGTTTATTTTTCAATGACGTAATTATCTTAAAATTTCCTCAGAAATATGACTCGTTTCAAAATTTCCAGGATTTAGCGCGGGAAAATCAAACGGTAATTTTAAACCGTGGAATTTCAAAAACTTCGAAAAACCAGAAATCGAGGGAAAGAGAGAAAAAAAAAGAGAAGAAGGAAAAAAAAGGTTCAGGTCACTTCAACGACCTGTGTAATGCTCCATCGCAGCATCTATTGGTATTCGACCATCACAACAACTGCCTACCTGTTGATGCTGAGAGAGCGAACTTAAGGAGTGGGAGGTAGAACAAGAATAAAAAATAAAAAAAAAAAAGAGGAAGAGAAGAGCAGCAAAGAGAGTTGTACACACAAGACTCCAGCGTTGGAAGACGAAGAGAGAATTTGAAATACGAAAAACGCGAGAAACCTGCTGAAGTTAAAGAGCAGAGAGAAGAAGAAGAAGTCCAGAGGAGTATTGGATACACACACCATAGAGATATATGTAAAGTCCCAAGTGAGACAGCAATAGTGAATCGGTAAGTGGGTATATGTGTGTGTGTGTGTCTGTCTCTGTTATATGTATGTACATGTATTTCTTTTTCATGAGTAGTGAAGAAAGGTGAAACTGAAGGGGAGGAACTTGGAGGTAGAAACGAAAGGAAGGCAAAGGAATCGAGCGCTCGGAGGTATGAGGCCTCCTATTGCCTTCATGTTCATATACTGGTCTTTAGCTGTACAGTGTACATCTCGAGGAGGTAAAGTCCCGCTTCTTCAGACTCTCCCATAAAAAAAACCAAAATAGTATTTTTTTTAAATAAAAAAAGTAATTATTTTCCATGTTTTGAAGGTTTATTATTAAATGTATAATTTGAAAACGGTCCAAGTAATTTTATGAAAAAAGATTTAGAATATAGTGCATTCTTGTGTGAATAACGAGTGTCTAATCGACTGGAAATAAAAATCATAGTGCGTTGAAGGATTAAGGATAGTTCAAGTGTAAAGAATGTGGTAGGATGCGAATCCAGAAAATATGGATTACTCTCCTCGTCCTGGGAGCTTTGTGCATCCTAGGTGGGGATGGCTATGCAAGAGCATACAGAGATGATTATATTCATCGGAGAATTCCAAGAGCAAGTGGTAAGTTTTTTTTTTTTGAAATTCCATTTTAAAATATGGTTTTCAATTCAGTAGTGAAGAGGTAAAAAACAGGATAAATTGACTTATCCTTGATTTTGAAGGAAACTATCCCGGAAACTGAGCGAGATAAGACGATATTATTCTATTTTTTTTTGTAGAAAATCGCAAGAGGAACAGAAGAGATTTGGAGCAAAATTGCCCGTTTTCGCTTGATTTTCTGAGGTATTTCCAAGAAACTAAGTGAGAAAAAAATATAGGAAGGTGGGGCAATACGGATACATTTGAGTTTTTATGCATATATTATGAAAAAATCTTTAAATGAATGAAAATATTGGCGATGGATTTCTTTTGATGATTCCATCGAAAAGCTGAGGAAATTTTAGTCGAGAAACATGTGCCAGAATTTATTTTTTTCAATTTTCGAGACTTTGATTTTTTCTGGCATTTTTGAGGGGTAAAAGTCTTTCGATTTTTGAGAAAATTCAGTTTTTTGGGAATACCTCTGGTTCTATTGGTCGTAGCGACCTGGGACCGATTTTAAATGAAAGGTGAGATCATTTCCCATCGATTTATGGGGTTTTGAATTCAGAAATATCGATTTTTTATATAGTTATAGGACAAAAACCGATGATCATAATTTTTCACAAAAGTTCCCATAACTATCTGAAAAATCGATATTCTAAAATTCAAAACCCCATAAATCGATGGGAAATGATCTCACCTTTCATTTAAAATCGGTCCCAGATCGCTACGACCAATAGAACCAGAGATATTTTCAAAAAACTGAATTTGCCCAAAAATGCTCAAAAAAATTCAAATTCTCAAAAAATTAATTCTTACACTTGTTATTTGTCTAAAATCTCCTCAGCTTTCCGATAAAATCATTGTAAATGATCTATCTTCCACTGTTTCATTACAATGTCCATTTTGCCCCACGTTTCCTCTACTTATCTCGTTTTACCTCTTCGCTACTTCAATCAAAGAATTTTTTGTTTACTCCTTGGTGACAATGCACTGTGTGTTTTAATCATTTGTATTTGCCACACATAGGATCCTGATTTAATGCGTGGAAAGTTAGTGGCTTGCTTCCAATGCATTGTAAATTCCACAGGGGAAATCGAGTCTTACTGGTCTGACCATCAGAAAAAGACTTCTCTTTTGCTTCTTTCTTTTTTTTTTATCTTTTTTTTCATGATACGACTATTTTCGAACTCAAATAAAGGGCATCTTGCAGCTTTCATATGAAAAGGAGTTCACTTTGAAGAGGAATCATGTCGAGTATCAAAGAAAAATACTTCAAAGTAGTTCCGGAATGTTATTATATGCGTAAATTGAACGTAGAATTCCGGGGAAAATACGTAGAAAAAAAAAAAAAACAAGAAATGAGGGAACTTCCGGGAGTGAATTCTTCTGCGTGATGATTTTCTTTTATTTACGCAATCGATTTACATTGAATAAATAATACCGATTTTTCCCATTACTCATTCAATTTCACCTGGGACTGAGTCATAAAAAAAATAACAAGGGGGAAAGAATAAAAAGACATTATGAATTCAACAGGAGTCGGAATTGAGTGGAATGAAATTGTGGCGGTTCCGTTTCGATTGGTTCGCCCACCCGCTGTTTTTATGGTTCCCCTCAATGGAAGTCTATTATTGTGGGTCAAGATATTCGTAGAAACAGATATTCGTCATGATTAGAGCCGGAGACTTCATTCAAATTTGAGTATCACTAAGTTGCTAAGCAGCGAGGATATTCGAATCAATAAATAAATTTGATGATTGAGTGAAATTTTAGATGTCGAAGTAATATTTGTAAGAGTTTTCACACGTTTGGAGCTCTGAATGGAACTTCGAGTGGAACTCTGAATGGAACTCTGAGGGGAACTCTGAGGGGAACTCTGAATGGAACTTTGAGGGGAACTCTGAATGGAACTTTGATTGGAACTCTGAATGGAACTTTGAGTGGAACTCTGAAGAGAACTCTGAATGGAACTCTGAAGAGAACTCTGAATGGAACTCTGAGTGGAACTCTGAGTGGAACTCTGAATGGAACTCTGAGTGGAACTCTGAATGGAACTCTGAGTGGAACTCTGAATGGAACTTTGAGTGGAACTCTGAATGGGACTTTGAGTGGAACTCTGAAGGGAACTCCGAATGGAACTCTGAATGGAACTCTAAGGGGAGCTCTGAATAGAACTCTGAGTGGAACTCTAAGGGGAACTCTGAGCGGAACTCTGAGGGGAACTTTCAAACGCCTGAAAACTCACAAATGTCACTTCCACATTTCAAACTTCATTCAATCATCAAATTTATTTATTGATTCGAGTATCCTCGCTGCTTAGCAACGTAGTGAGACTAAAATTTGAATGAAGTCTCTGGCCCTAGTCTGTCCACATGAGCTTCTAATTTCCAAAAAAAAAACACATATTCTACCTTTTAATAATGAAGAAAACGAGGCCAAACAACAATCTTCCAGAAATTCTTTTTACCTGTTATTAAGAGGAAAGAGCATATTTTTTCCTGTGGTTAGCCCCTGGTCAAGGTCTCAACAATTAGGTCTTACCTGTGTGTGACGACGACGATGACTCGAAAAAAAGCAGCCCGAAAAAACCTCTTCCCTCTCCTTTTCATTGCCATCTCCCATCATCCCAGTTTCCTTTCACACGTCTCATCTTTTAAAATACCTCATCTTCACACAGATATACACACACAAACACGCATAAACACGGATGAATTCATGAGCCAATTTCCGATGCTCTCAATCTGCTCCTCATCGTCCTTCGTAATGTGAAATTTTTCTCGCTCATTATTATTTCTCCTTTTTTCTTTAATACTCTATTTTGTATACCAACGCCTTCACTTATAATTCGTACGAGTAACGGTGCACACATTTATTACCACATGTGTATGTGTGTATTCACGGACATACACGTTAAAGAGATTGGGTCATTGATGCTGAGAGAAATGAGGCTCCAAAGTAATTCATTATATACCTCGTGGGATTTTTTTTTCTTTTCTTTTCTTTAACAATTACATGAAGCCATTCACTGCTCGACAAAAAATTCAATGTCTTTTCACGACTAATTTTGATTATTATCTAAAATTCCAGTTGTCATACCATGTATTTGAGAATGCTCTACTTATTTTTATTTATTTTTCATAACTGTTCATTCACGAAATATCATGAGAAAAGAGAAAGAAAATTTATTTTGAAACAATTATAATTAAAAAAAAAAATTTGTAGTATGCTATTTTTTTTTTTTTTTTTTTAAATAGTGAATGTTAAGTAGGAAAAAGTATTAGATAGTTATTGGACAAGCTTGATTGCTCCATTGAAAGTTTATAATGATGGAAAACAAGACAATAGGTGAAATGCAGTACAAAATTGAAAGGACGTCAATTATAAAGATATAGAGGCGAAATTATGAGAGTTTTAATGCAATGTGGACAGTAAAATTGATTTCAAAATAAGGAAAAATGAAAAAAAAAGTCCCTTAGCCGTTCCATTCCATATAATCTCTTTATTTCCATTATTTTTCAAAAAAAATGATCATACTACTTAGATAGTGTATGCACTTTGCAACTGTTTCTTGAAGCATATGATTCCCTCCTCCTTCACTTCAACACAGCGTTTCAACTTGTGTCCAACAAGAAGTATGGATGGTGGTATGAAACTGTAGGTGAATGTAGAAAAACATAGAATCGTGTCCAGTGAGAAAAAGATGTCGTGATGGCAACATATACCATCATCGTGTAACACGTACATCGACCCCCACAATCGTGCTGCAGTATCATAGCTGATTGAATTTTCATTCAAACTTATCAAACAATGAGAATCACTTGTTATTAGTATTTCTGTAGGCTGGAAATTCTGCTGGGATGGTTTGATATGCATTTTTTTTGATGATTCCATTGAAAAGCTGAGGAAATTTGCGGTGGAAATCATATGTGGGAGTTAATTTTTTTGAATTTTTTCGAAATTTCACTTTTTTGGGGACGAATTGGGCGTCAAATCTTTTCCATTTTTGAAAATTGTCACTTTTTCGAGGATATCTCCGGTTCTATTGGTCGTAGCGATCTGGGGTTGGTCTCAAATGAAAGATGAGCTCATTTCCCATCGATTCTTCAGTTTTAATTTTTTTGAAAATGATTTTTCAAGTGAATTGTAACACATTTTATGAAAAATCAGTTTTTTCGTTATATTATTTTGAAAAATCAATAGTTTTATTTTTTGACAATATAAATTAATGGAAAACCTATGAATTAATGGAAAATCATCTCATCTTTCATTTGAGACCAACCCCAAGTCCCTCCGACCAATAGAACCAGAGATATCCTCAAAAAAGGGAAATTTTTCAAAAAAAAAAGAGGTTTTACCTTCAAATCTTGATCAAAAAAGTCGAATTTTTGAAGAATTCAAAAAAATTGATTCTGAAACATGATTTTCGTCCCAAATTTCCTCAGCTTTTCAATGAAATCATCAGAAAAAACCTATCTCCAATATTTCCATGAATTTCAAGCGATTTCCCTAATATAAAACATTGAAATTCAATAAAAATGTGTTCGTTTCGCCCCTAATGTCATTTTTACCCCATTTTCCCCTATCTCATTCGATTAAACGAGTCATGCAAACAGTATTTATCCAACTTTACTGGCCACTGGAAGTCTAGTTGACTAGTTGAAGTATTAAAAATAAAACCGAGCGCTCGAGGGACACTGTACTTTAGATCGTTGAAACGTAACGAAGTTTCTTGAACGAAGGGGAGAAATAAAATTTCCATTACACAGTATGTAGCAACGAGTATGATAGAAAATACCGTATTGCCACGGGGCAAAATCTCCCTGGACCACTTATCCTCTTTCTCTTTTTTTTGACGAATAAAACCTAATGTAATATTTTTCTCCTTTTTTTGCAATCAGTAAATGCTTCTAAAAAAAAAAAAAAAAAAAAAAGTAAATACTTCTCAGAAAAATTGAATAACGTTAACTTCTTTTCATTCTTCTATCTCTCAACGTTGATGACGTTTCCTGCAGTTCACTCGTTATGCCAACGAAGCCGAAGTGACGTCAGCATCAAGATCCCGGGATTTCCGGTTCCCATCTCTTTTTGCCTTGAGAAATCCCAGTGAATATACTTTACAAACAAAATTCTTGCAGAGTTCAAATATTGTCGGTTTAGAAGCAAAGGGGCGTAAGTGCTGGGCTTATAAATTGCACTTACGCCCCTTTAATTCTAAGGCAGATATTAATCCGCGACCTACCTCGTTCCGGTTTTCTCGTGACAGGAGAATATATTGACGCCTCTCGAGACGTTTTTTCTTTTTTTTTCAATCCGACCTGTCCTTGCGAAATACTTACCAGCCAAACGTGTAAATTATAAGTTACAAGTCGTTTTCTCATTTTTTTTCCTGCTCTCCTTTCTTCTAGAAATGATAATGATGATGATTTAATGGAATTGAGGATTGAGTGATTTAGATTGGGATCAGTGGGAAGGATTGAGCTCTTCAAATAATGATTTAATCGGAAAATAAATTGTTAGTGTGAATTACGTGATAGAGTATGAATCTCTTGGTGGGGATTGCGAAAGATCAGGGTATCTTATGCCACCTCTATTTCTGCATGGAAAACCTTGGACAGCAGCTCGAAGAACGAGAGAGGAAAGAGATTGTGGAGAGGGGGGCAAAATGGACCAGTGGAGCTAAATGATTCAGGATTTTTTTTCGGGGGGAAGGAGTTGATGGAAAAATCTGAAAAAATTTGGGAAGATGTTGTAATGTGTGGACCTTGTTGGTGAATTTTTTGGAATTTTTTGGGAGACGCCTTCATACTTAAAAAAAATGCCGATCATTTTGCATCGGTTTGTCTCATTTTTGGAATTTAGAGTAATTAAATAGATCGAACTCTGTTCTAAGTCTTTAGAAAATGAATATCATGTCAAAATCAATTTTTCGTAATTTTTCCAACTTTTAGGTCAACAATAAAAGATGAAACTTTTTTATTTTTCCAAGTTTATCCGTAAAATTTGAAATTCCTTTTACAGTTATTTCTTTCTTTTCTTTCTTCCTTTTTTTTTTATCCCCCTTCTATCTCGAAGAAAGACAATGGACAATAGGTCACGGGCTGTTGCTCATTGAATCAACGAAATTCATCACTTTCATTCCACAATTAAAGAAATATAGGAAAAAAAAAAAAAATTCCAATGAAAAGTAAAATTTTATTGAGAAATTATGTTAAATATAGGCGAAATATTTGTAATTTATCATTTAACCATAATTCGGATTTCCGGATGTTCAATTTTCCAATTACGTTACCGCAAGTGTAAAACCGTGACGATTTTGTGCCAGCTACTGTAGATTCCATCCCGGGGCTAAACTCGAGAGAAGAAATACAATTTTAAAAAAATAATTAAAAATAATAATTTGACGAGGATATTCCCAAAATTAGCTGTTGTAGAACGAACGAGCTAATTTTTTTTTTTTCATTAAAGTTAGCAAAATTACGCTATTACGCGTGACTGAATCATGATCGGTATACCGTTAATCTGAGCATGACATTGAGAAAAAAGAGAAGTCATGTAATGTAAAAAACGTTTGTATTGTAACAACTATGTACACTCAATACTTAGTGTTATCTCATTAGTGGCCAAGTAGGATTTCGGGCCATTGCACTATCATTTCGGATAATATGTAAAAATATCCATTTACCTCGTGGCCCCAAAACCCAACTGATTATTATGTTAATTGAATAATCCTGAAAAAAACCGCAATAATTTCCTAAATTTTTTATTTTTCCTATTATTCAAGATGATTCGATACCAGGAGTCCTCGCACTGAGTCCAGAGACCAATTCTACTGCAGATATTCAAAAGTCGCTCAAAGAAAATGACCCAAAATCTGCGGAAGTGAAGAAAAAATTGCTGACAGTCACCGATTTGAAGCCTAGAGACGAGATGAAGTATCAAAAACCAAAGGATCCTAAAATCGAGGAAAAACCGGCTAAAGACTTGAATATCGAGAATATTCCACCTTTTCTGCTTCATGGCGAGCCAATAACTTCTTTTACCACTGTTAAATCAGTGGATAATACAGTAAATGAAGATAACAACATTTCGCGAGCACGTGCGTTAAATATAACGGCTTCTGAGCCAACAAATTCATTGCACGCTAATCTAACAGATTTGTCTGATGTAAGCATGGACGAGGAGGACAAGGAAGTCGAAGGTCAGCTACTTCTGACAATACTTTCTATTTAATTTTTTTTTTTCCATTCATCGTCAATTTATAAAACGTAATAATGAAGTAATGGAATAAAAAAAAATATTAAAATATGTTTTTCCACTCATCTCTGAAAGTGTAATTATCACTTGAAATCATTAAAATTACATCCTAAATACATAACTTGTAATTATATATTTAAAAATGAAATTTTAATGATTTCATGTTAAAATTACACTATTACACATTATTAATTTCTATTACGTAATATAATTTATTTAAATTGAAAAGGAAACTCTAATTTAATTCATTATGTTGTTTTTTATTTTTTTTTTCTAATTTAGGTGGTGAATTTGTGGTAAATCCGAATTATACACAGCCAACAATTCGGCCAACATTAATGACTGCAATTAGTTGCAAAGATGGAAATAAAACGTATGGAATTGGTGAGAAAATAGTTAGAGGATGCGAGGAAATATGTGTTTGTGGTGAGGATGGAGTTATTAAGGATTGCAAGGAACGTTGTGTCAGTCCATTCTTCAGAGCTGGTCGCGGTGGAAAGGATCCATTTTGTCAGGAACAGCATGTTGATAAGGATAAATGTTGTGCTATTTTGACGTGTGCTGATTCAGCACCAGAACCAGAGGAAAACTGTTTTTTTGCTAATAAAACTGTAGCTAGGGGCCAACGTATTGAGGATGGCTGCTCACGTGTTTGCGTGTGTGAAGCTGGTGGTAATTTAAAATGTCAACCGAGATGTCCACCAAATGATACAACATCCGGTATAAAACAACATGACCGTTGTGTTGCACTCACCGATCCACGGTAATTTCATTATTAATAATTAAAAGGCTAATTATGATTTTTAAACAATTCACACTCATTGTCTATGTAATATTCGATTTGTGCGCTCACCTGATCACTACTCGATAGTAATATGAATAACGAGATGACCAGCGATCAGCTGAACTTCGGGTCGACGTCCGGTCGATCCCAAGTGGAAACATCTGCTCGACTAACGATCGAACATGAAAATTTTTGGAGCTTTTTTCGATCATGGATGATAAATGGCTCCATCGGTCTGCGTCTAACTATGTATAGAGTCGATTGTGAGTCGATCCATGTACCCAAGGGCCTTCAATTGACGAATGATCAAATTCTAAAATTTCTGGAGTGCGTGTCGATTATAGGTGATGAAGTGGTCTATCGACCAGTAATCTACTATGCGTTGAGTCGATCGCTGGTTGATGATATCGATGGAAGCATCGAATCGACTCTTGACTGACCACTGAAATTTCTCAAGTCCAGATCGATTGTGGATTATGTATTGTTCCATCGACCCACGATCAATTGAGTATAGACTTTGTTTGTCGATTCCTATGGGTGAAAGCCCTGGATCAATTATTGATAGACCGTTGATATTTCTCAAATGTGTATTGATTTAGGGTGTTGAATTGCTTCAGGTGAGCGCACAAGTCGATTCTCCCAATCGAATGGCGATCAAATAGTAATCGATGGATCCACCAGGGAACCGTTTGATTTTTATTTGGGAAGAGATACAGAGAATTAGTGAAAATGTTCTATATCACAAATGAAATTTGTAATTTCCTCAGCCACTTAATCTGAGAATTTACATAATTACCCCCCTTTCTTTAACGTAGAAACTCTTGTATCCGCGAGAATATTCTCTCACTCCATACTGCACCTAATTACAGAATTATAATTCTCAAATTAATCATTCTTTTTACAGGAGTTACTGCTTTTAATGTTTCAATTTTGCCATTTTCTTCTATTTTCAGGGATTCGTGCTGTACTATTACGCTTTGTGACGTGAGCCTTGGTGAACACGAGATAAAATCGGAAAATGTCGCTGATCTCACGGTTAATCTTGCTGATGTGAAAGTCCTAAATTCAACGGCAATAAAATTAAAATTATCATCAGAATTAACAAATGGAGCTGCAGTTGAAATATCTGAAAATAATCATGTTTGGAGACAGCAAAAACCTGATAAAGGTAGGACAAATTTTTTGAAAGTACAAGTTTTCTTAAAGGTAAAAAAAAATGAGAGGTAAATAATGAATTATTTTTTTGATTGAAGGTGGTGTTATATCAAATCTTGAGCCAGCACACAGTTACTACGTAAGAATAACAGAAGGAGGTCGAACGGGACCACCGGTTCGAATAATCCTGCCCGCGGAAGTGATAAAGACAAATGTAACGGAAAAGTTGGACAAGAACTCGTGCAGTTATCGTGGTAAACTATATAAAATTGGTGCCGAGTGGTACGACGAGTGTATATCATTCTGCATGTGTGGTGAAGGAGGTAAAACTGAATGTGTTACCATAGAATGTCCAACAGACTTTGGACTTGATGTACTTGATCCACACTGTCTCGATTGGGAGACTGTACCCCCAAATTTTGTACCAAAAGCACCACAATGTTGTCCTCAGGTAAGAGACTTTAATAAAATTTACATGATTTTAATGGATTTTTAAATATTTAATTACATCAACAGGAAGTACGATGCAGAAATAATGGCTCCTGCGATCATGAAGGCAAAACTTATGATAATTGGAGTGAAATTCCATCAAATATAACTGGTTGCGAGAAGAGATGTTATTGTGAACTGGGAAATGTTTTGTGTCATGCTACTTGTCCACCAGTAACTGCTCTACCACCACCTACATTAAATTGTCCAACGAATCAAGCAATTATTGCCAATTTACCGGACGATGAATGTTGTTCACACTGGGTTTGTGATCACAATGCACGCAATGCCTCGGGTAAGTCTTTCATTTTTCATTTTCGCTATCAGTATTGTTTTTTTTTTATGTCACCTCATTCATGGTTGGAAATAATTGATTTACTAAGAATTTACTAATCATGTCTCGGTGAAGGTTTTTTTTATATTTTTTTTTAATCACCTAATCTTAATTAAACTCATTTGTAAGAAGATTCTGGGATAAGAATATTCATTGCGGTTTTTTCCATTTCCCTTCACCTGCTGTTTTTTTTTCGTTGCGCCGTTTTTGACAAAGTCTACGAAAAACGAAGAGAGTGTTTTTTTTTGTTAAATGGAATGTATGTGCATGCTTCGTGTTGATTCGCCATCAGCGTGCTTGGTATCGTGTACATATAGCCCACCTCCGGATGTCTGCTGTAAATATATGCATGGACTATTAGACGTACAAGAATGGAAACTTAAAAAATACAAAAATACAAAACATAAGACAGACAACAAAATTCCTGTGACACAATGGACTTTACTCGTTTGCAGGAATGGACATGACGTCCGCGCATCCTGGCCCATTGGCCAACGACCAGAACATTCATCTACCCATTGATAACACTAAATTACCAAACGACAGTGCAACAGTATCAATGTCAATTCAGGAAATTTCAGACCACGATGATACTGAAATATCGCAAACAACTAAAAAACCATATCATTATCCCATGGATCCTGGTCATCCAACAGGTGCTTACAATGGTCCATACAATCCAGATTACAAGCCAACAGAATCAAGTGTTGAGGAATTATTCGGCTTGGGTAATCGTTCACCGGAAAAAATGGCACCACCACTGAAGGATAAATCAAAATCCAAATCCGAGACTAAGAAACCGGTTGAGCCAATCAAACCATACAAAGATATAATAGAACAGCAATTCATTCACAATCATCAGACAACAACAGTTGGAAATTTCCCTGGACCACTGGCACCAAATAGACTTCCCATTGTACCGACTCGACCAACTGCCAAAGATCCGCAAACTCACAATTCACCTCCGAAAAATCCGAATAAACTTCCGCCACAATCACAAAAGGGTATGAATATAGATCAGCCACAATTTGTCCCTTTGAATCATCCTGATATTCCGAGTTACTCATTTTCTCCAAGTAATGGTGAAAATATACCGCCAACACGTTTCGATCCAAGTCAATTTGATAATCCCGATGTTGGACCGCCTTATATACAACAAACAAGTGGAAGCAAGAAGAAAGTTCCGTCTTCGGATGGTTTTATCGATGACGTCAAAGCCAAACCGGGCCTCCAGCAGCCAGGAAAGATAAAACCAGGTCAACGTAAACCAGAGCAAGAGATTCTACCGGATGATTTATTGCATCTAATCAATCTTCATCATCCAGGCCTAACACAGCTCGATCATCCACCGTCTCAAGGCCATCCCGGTCTCTATGAATTCCATCAGCAAATATCCAATCAAGGAGACCCGCCAAACAATCAAATACCACCAAATTACTACAATCTACCAATTCAACCATCAAAAAAACCACGTCCACAAATAGTTGCACACAAGAATGAAAATGGCGAGACAACATATCACGTACATACCTCAGAACTACCAAATTCACCCCAACAAATTGAGGAAATACTTGCTCATATCAGTCAGCATGATTCAAATCTTGGCCCCTTTCAACATTATCCTAATCAGCCAGCAGTTGTACATAATTATCAAACTGGCCCATCTTCAACGCCACCTAGGATTGATGGATTAGCAAATTCAGGAGTCCCGCATTTGAATCATCCGTTCACCCTGCAATCGCCCAGTCAGTCAGGTTCGTTCCTGAAAAAAGAAACCATACGGAATTGATAGAAATTATCATACTATTTCCTCATCATTCATTTATCATCTTTCTAATAAATTATTGAATTTATGATAGTTTTTTTGGAGGGGTGTGCGAATAATTTGAATTCACAAATTATTCGTACTGAATCGAATAATTCGAATATTTCGAATTTTTTCGAATAATTCGATTTTTTTGGAATAATTTGAATTCTCGAATTATTCGAATTTTCGAACAATTTGAATTTTCGAATAATTCCAATTTTTTTGAATAATTCAAATTTTTGAATAATTCGAATTTTTGAACAATTCAAATTTTCGAATAATTCGTTTTTTTTTTTTGAATAATTCAAATTTTCGAATAATTCGAATTTTCGAATAATTCGAATTTTTTTAAATAATTCCAATTTTCGAATAATTCGAATTTTTTTGAATAATTCCAATTTTTGAATAATTCGAATTTTTGAATAATTCGAATTTTTGAACAATTCGAATTTTCGAATAATTCGAACTTCTCGAATAATTCGAAAATTTTCGAATTATTCCAAAAATTTCGAATAATTCTAATATTTTCGAATAATTCGAATTTTTTAAAATAATTCCAATTTTTGAATAATTCGAAATTTTGAATAATTTGAATTTTTGAACAATTCGAATTTTCGAATAATTCCAACTTCTCGAATAATTCGAAAATTTTCGAATTATTCCAAAAATTTCAAATAATTCTAATATTTTCGAATAATTTGAATAATTCGAATAATTTCGAATAATTCGAATTTTCGAATTATCCGATTCGAACACTATTCGCACACCCCTATTTTCTGCAGTTTAAAGTTCCTAGATTCCATCTAATGATGTTTTCCCATATTTTAGCTGGATCAGATCACTTTTCGGGTGGTTTTCCAATCCATGGACTTCCCGGATATCCTGGACAATTAGGAGGACAAGCATCCTCCGATGAAATCATCGTAAAAGCCCTTGATGCCCTCGACGACAGGACAGTTCGCCTAGTTTTCACAGTTCCACCAATTTTAGTTGGACTTCATGGTCGTTTCGAGCTGCGTTACACAAGCGACAAGGAAAATCCCGATCCATCCACGTGGAGTTCTCAAATATTCATACCACCTAATGACATCATAGCAACATCACAATTAGAATCCGAGCTTGATGGTCTTGAACCCTCAACCGAGTACAAAGTTCGTGTTACTGTCAATCTCAAGGACATTGCTAATAGCCCAAGCAGCAAAATCTACACCGTGAGAACACACAACAGAAATCCTGATTCAACAACATTACCACCGCAAATTCCAATTGACGCAGAATTGCGTGTTATGGATACAAACTCAAGCTGGATCAATGTTATGTGGAAAAAATTCACCGAATACGAGATGCAATTTATTGATGGCGTACAACTAAGATACAAAGAATATGATAGCAAAGTTTATGCTGCAACACCACTTATTCATCGGGCTGTTACGAGTTATGTAATTGAAAATTTAAAACCATCTACAATATATGAAATTGGAATTTCCATAATTCCATTCCCAGGACAGACAACTGAACTAGTTAGTGACAAAACGGTTAGTTGAATTCAACAGGATTGGAAACTTTCACTTTAAAATTTATTCTGTTTGAAAAAAAAGTGAAATGAGATAAATTGATTCTAGGAAATAATGAAAATTGTTGGAAAATTGTGGAATTGTATGAGATAGGATATTTTTAATGATTTTATTGGAAAGCTGAGGTAATTTGCGATGGAAAACATGCGTGAGAATAGAATTTTTTAAATTTTTCGAAAATTTGATTATTTCGATGACAAATTGAAGATTCATCTCTTCTAGTTTTCGAAAAAAAACACTTTTTCGAGAATATCTCTGGTTTTATTGGTCCTAGGGCAAAAACTTCGGATGGAGGGGGAAGGTGAGCTCATTTGCAATGAATTCATGGGGTTTTGACAATAAAAAATTGATTTTCGAGAAATTTATGGTCTTTTTTATGAAAATCAGTTTTTTCTCCATAACTATTTGAAAAATCAATCAAAATTGATTAAAAACCATCCAAATCGATGGCAAATGAGCTCACCTTTCACCTCCAATCGTCATTTTTACGCTATGACAATTAGAACCAGAGATATTCCGAAAAAACCGATTTTTTCGAAAATCGCAAGTGTTTTGCCTTCAATTCCTATCGAAAAATCCGAATTTTCGAAAATCTCCCAAAAAATAAATTCCAATGCATGTTTTCTGCCTGAAATTTCCTCAGCTTTTCATCGGAATCATCAAAAATCTTCCATCTCCAATACTTTTACTGATTCATATTTTTTTCAGGTACAAATTACAACAGCAGTAGAGCCAGATCCTTACTCATTCGACGTAAAAGTCGAAATAAAAACTGTAAAATCACAGGACGTCGAGATATCCTGGAGTGGTGTACCATATCCTGAAGACAAATACGTTAATATTTATCGTGCAATTTATCAGAGTGACAGTGGAAAAGAAGACACTAGTACATTTAAAATAGCTAAACGTGATTCACCAGCAAAAACAACGATAATTGACTTGAAACCAGGCACTAGATATCGTTTGTGGCTCGAAATTTACCTGACAAATGGTAGAATTAAGAAGAGTAATGTTCAGGATTTTATAACAAAACCAGGTGTCATTCTGTCAGCTGGTGTATCACAGCAGGGTAAATTGGCCTCAATTCCACTTCACGATGGCGATTATTACGGTCCACTTGTTATTGTTGCTATTGTTGCATCATTATCAATTTTATCTACTTTGATACTTTTGATGATGCTGATGAAGAGACGATCAAGCAGCAAAGCTGATATTTCACCGAGAAAAACTACATCAGCATACGATAATCCTTCCTATAAGGTAGAAATACAACAAGAAACTATGGGTAATTTTTATTGCTCTTTTCCAATTGTTTTGATTAATAATTGATAATTAGGGGTGTGCAAATTGTAAATGAATCGAATTGAATTAAATAATATGACTCAATTCGAAATTTTATTTGAATATTCGAAAGATGAATTATTTGATCAATTCGAAAAATTCGAATAATTCAAAAAATTTTAATAATTTGAATAATTGGAAAAATTCGAATAATTCAAAAATTCGAATAATTTGAAAAAGTCGAAAAAATTTGAATAATTCAAATAATTGAAAACATTCAAATAATTTAAAAAATTCTAATAATTTGAATAATTGGAAGAATTCGAATAATTCAAAAAATTCGAAAAATTCGAATAATTCAAAAAATTTTAATAATTTGAATAATTGGAAAAATTCGAATAATTTGAAAAAGTCGAAAAAATTTGAATAATTCAAATACTTGAAAACATTCAAATAATTTTAAAAATTCTAATAATTTGAATAATTGGAAGAATTCGAATAATTCAAAAAATTCGAAAAATTCGAATGATTCAAAAAATTTTAATAATTTAAATAATTTGAAAGAGTCGAAAAAATTTGAATAATTCAAATAATTGAAAACATTCAAATAATTTAAAAAATTCTAATAATTTGAATAATTGGAAGAATTCGGATAATTCAAAAAATTCGAAAAATTCGAATAATTCAAAAAATTTTAATAATTTGAATAATTGGAAAAAGTCGAAAAAATTTGAATAATTCAAATAATTGAAAACATTCAAATAATTTTAAAAATTCTAATAATTTGAATAATTGGAAGAATTCGAATAATTCAAAAAATTCGAAAAATTCGAATAATTCAAAAAATTTTAATAATTTGAATAATTTGAAAAAGTCGAAAAAATTTGAATAATTCAAATAATTGAAAACATTCAAATAATTTAAAAAATTCTAATAATTTGAATAATTGGAAGAATTCGAAAAATTCGAATAATTCAAATAATTCGAAACTTCGAATATTCGCGCACCCTTATTGATAATCGTTTCAAATTCGTATAGAACTGAGTTTACATAATTTTTTTATTATTACAGACCTGTGAGGATGCTGTTACGATTACGAATGGACGAAACAAAGGCACTGGACACGAGATGTCTACAATCAACGGTAATAATACAGATCCAAAGGAAAATTCATAGGAAATAGCAAAAAAAAAAATTGCAACGCTATCGCAGAAAATTTTCCATCAGTCTGTGTTAATGTTGAAGTGTTGAGACAAAAAAAACTGCCATTTTCACCAGCTGATAAATTATTCTGGCTAGATACTTAAAGGAAAAATGAATTTATTCATACACCAGTTAATTATATTAAATCATCGGATGTGGAATCCGTATAGAATGATTATTAGCTTTTTTTCTAAGCAAACAATGAATCTTTAGATTACGTAAACTTGAAAAAAAAAAAACATTTCTCTTGAAATCATTTGATGACGATTGTATGAAAGTCTGTATATAGGATTCCTGTGCAATAATGTAGCTATTACTGCCGCACAATTACTCAGAGTGACTGAACAAAAAAAAAAAAGAGGAAAAAAGAAATAATTTTTATAATGCGAGAGAAGAGAGATTTTCTTGCGAAGTAATTTATGAACTTGGCAGATTTAAACGAAATTATCAGAAACTACAATTACGTCTAATCAGTTTTTAATTCTATCATTTAATTATATTCACTATGTATTTATATATATATTACGTAAATTTTCCACATAATTATGGTTTTTCTCTGTGAGAGTTAAACAAAATGTACAGTATATATGTTTGTATTAACAGAAATTGATATATATATATCTATAGGAAAGAAATAAAGAGTAATAAGACCAGTAGTATATTTTTCTTCTATATTTTCCGTTAAAAATTAGATTTTACAAAATTTCATACATATTTCCATATAATCGCCAATTACAGTATAAAATAGCACTGATAAACATTATAGATAAAAGTTAGCAAAATCTACTGAGTACATACGAGTATTTAACGTATTTTTCTTATATTTTATCACTATTGACCTCAGAGCCAGAGTCATGTATTATTTTTAGATAAAAGCGAATTAATTCCTTTAGAAAAACGATTTGAGATCATCTTCAATGGAAAGTGGCTTGGTCGTTGGTGCATATCGTTTAACAGGTTTTCCCTCTTTATTAACGATGAATTTAACGAAATTCCACTTGATATCATCGGTTTCCAATCCCTCCTGCTTCTCCCTGAGCCATTTGTAAAGAGGATGTGACCCATCTCCATTAACATCGATTTTCTCGAACATATCGAATTTAACACCGTATTTTTCCGCGAATTTCAGAATTTCCTCTGATGTACCGGGCTCTTGTCCATTAAATTGATTCGATGGGAATGCCAAAATTCTCAAACCCTTACTGTCAGCATATCTCTCATGTAATTCAACCAATTGTTTGTAATTAATATCAGTGAGTCCACATTCACTGGCAACGTTGATTATTAATACAACATGTCCACGATATTTATCAAGTGATACATCCTGTCCATGTATGTCTTTAGCATGAAATTGATAAATAGTCTGGGCTGTTGGCCAATCAGTGTCTTGATTAAATGAAGCATCCTGAGCCATGCAATGATCGTCTTTTCCATTTTCACACAATTCTCCAGAAACCAGAGCTCCCAAAGTCAGCAAAAAGACAAAAAGACCTTAAAAAATTGAAAAAAAGTGAAAAATTAGTTATAAATTCTAAAAAAATAAGATTAATTGAATGAATTCAGTGGTGAAGAGGTAAAAAAGGATAAGTCAACTTATCCTTGTGATCATTTTTGATAGAAAATTTCAAGAGTTCCAAAAAAAAAGGGGGGGGGGGCAAAATCGCCTTATCTTGCTTATTTTCTAAGGTATTTCTAGAAATTTGAATGATGAAAAAAATAGACTTATCTCGTTTTACCTCTTCACTACTGAATTGATTAATTATAATAAACATTTACCCAACATCTTCGTATTAGTTTTGATGAAAATTTTAGACAATATTCAACTTGTGACAACTTCACACAAAGGAGAAGACAGACAATGAGAAAAAAAATTGACTCCAACTCCACTTTATATAGTCACTTCTAGAGTTGTGAATATGACTATGCTTTCTTACGAATATATTGAAAATTAACGACTGTGTGACTTCGTCTTTTATCGTTTGAAATTCTGTAACAGAAAAATTTAATAAGACACACATGCAAATGTCCTTATTTGAATACTTTAAAGAGAAGAGAAATACTTGTTTTTATGAATTTGGAAAAATTTATAAAACCGGTTAGAATTTTTCTTTATTTATAATCGTGTGACCTTGAATCAGAGCACGCCAAAACGCATCTTCATGGCATCGTCATCTTAGAAGTAAAGGGGCGTAAGTCCTGTGGATAATATGGGGACTTACGCCCTTTTGTTTCTAAGGCGATTTTTTTCCTCCAACTTGCATTGATTTGCCTTCTTTATGTGTGTGTATAATTCATGCATGTCTGTGTATGTGTGTGTATATGTTTTTTATATATATGTATATATATATACACATATATACATGTACATATATACATATATATATATACAGTCGTCCCAGCCAAAAAAAAGGTCTTCCGAAGTCGAACCGAAGCTGAAATTTAAATGGTTTACGATAAAAGCCGAATATTGCCGAGGATCATTCATTGGCTGGGACGACTTTTTATATATATATGTGTACACACACACAAGGCATAAAGACAGCGTGGTGCATGTTGTGCTCTTCCCACGTTCACTAGTGTTTTTTTTTTGCTGTGAATCGGAGGTATTTTTCTTGAAAATCACGTTTTATCAAATCATTGCTATGAATTTAATTTAATTTATTATTACTAAAAAACGAGGAGATATATGCTGATTTTAAATTCTTTATTTATTGATTATTTTTTTGAGCAGTTGAGGTTAGGTATGCCGCGCCAAAATATTTAAATGACATTTCGTGAAGCAGTTGCTAACAATTAAACAATTTTTCGTGCTTTTGTTGTTTATTATATATTTATTTGATTGGTAGACGAGTTTTAGTGGATTAAAGTTGTTTTTATCAATTGTATTGTTGTTCATAATTACCTAACCTCAATTACCGACACATGTGAGGCTATATATTGCGAGAAAAAAAGTTTCTAGATGATAAGACTTATTTTGGAAAACACTAATGATGAAGGCACTCGGAAACTAAGCGAGATAGGAGGATTTTTGAAGAGACCTTTTTTGTAGCCCTGATTCTGCTCTACAAAAAAGGTCTCTTGATAAATTGCTCTACCTCTCTTAGTTTCCGAGATATTCTCAAAAAACTGATGACTGGGAGGAGTTGTTTTATTTATTTTTTTATTTTTTTACAGATAAAAAATGTCATTCCGAGGACGAGGAGGTGGTGGTGGCTTTGGAAGAGGAGGGGGAGGCAGAGGAGGACGTGGTGGCGGTTTTCGAGGGGGTAGAGGGGGTGGTGGCGACAGGAGAGGGTAAATTTCATGATAATTAAAGATTTCACGATAATAATTCTTTAATTTGTTATTAAATTGATAAAAAAATTTTCAGGTTTGATCAAGGACCTCCAGAGACAGTCACAGCTCTTGGACACTTTGGTTGGACTGTACAGGACGATCTTGTTGCCAAAGTTGACATTGAACAAGTTCCCTACTTCAATGCACCAATTTACACAGAGAATAAACAACAGATAGGAAAAATCGATGAAATATTTGGAAATATTCGGGATTACTATGTATCGATTAAATTGTGTGATAATGTGAAGGCCTCGAGTTTTGAAAAGAACGTTACGGTAATTGAGAATTAAATTAGTCTTTATAATCCATAGGAATTCCGAAGCATTCACTTGGATGCTCAGGAATTCTCAAAAATTGGGTAATATAGGGAAAGGTGGAGCAAAATGGACACCAGGGCTAAAATGGACCCATCTCAATTTTTAGGCAAATATTATGAAAAACTCTTGAAATTAATAGAAATATTGGCGGTAGATTGTTTTTGATGATTTCATTGGAAAGCTGAGGAAATTTTAGGCGGGAAACAAGTGCTGGAATTGATTTTTTCGAATTTTTGGCGATTTTGACTTTTTTGAGCATTTTAGAGGGGTAAGAGCCTTCCTTTTTTTGAAAATTTTCAGTTTTTTGAGAATATCTTCGGTTCTATTTGTCGTAGCTTAAAAATTCGGACGGGAGGTGAAAGGTGAGATCATTTGCCATCGATTCATAGGGTTTTCAATCTAAAAATATCGATTTTTAAGGTATTTATGGGCATTTTTGTGAAACAGTTTTGTGAAACAGTTTTTGGCCTATAACTATCCCAAAAATTGAGATTTTTGAATTCAAAACCCCATAAATCGATGGGAAATGAACTCACCTTTCATTTGAGACCAGCCCCGAATTGCTGCGACCAATAGAACCAGAGATATTTCCAAAAAACTGAAAATTCTCAAAAAAGCAGACTTTTACCCCTCAAAAATCCCAAAAAACATCGAATTTTCAAAAAAATCGAAAAAAATACATCCGACACTTGTTTTCCAGCTAAAATTTCCTCAGCTTTTCAATAGAATCATCAAAAAGAATCCATCTCTAACCGTTTCATTAAACTACCCATTTTGCCCCACTCTCCCCTATTTTGCTTTTCTTTTATAGTTCATTTATTTAATTTTACTGCTGGCAAATCGAATTAATCATTTATTTTTGCTGTTTCCAGTTATTTATTGATCCCGGAAAACTGCTCCCACTTCAGAGGTTTCTTCCAAAAGCACCTGGCTCAGTAGAAAAACGTCCTCGTGGAAGAGGCGGTTCGAGAGGCGGTGGTGGAGGCAGAGGTGGTTTTGGGCGTGGTGGCGGTGGATCAAGAGGTGGATTTGGTTCCAGAGGTGGATTTGGTGGAGGTGGCAGAGGGGGTGGTGGTGGCGGTGGATTCCGCGGTCGAGGTGGTGGCGGTGGCGGTGGATTCAATAATCGCAACAGTGGAGGCGGTGGAAGAGGTCGAGGCAGATGGTGAAAATAATTTTCCACAGAAAAATCTATCAAAAAACCGTTTTTTTTTCTCCTTTTTTTTAATTTAATTTTTTTCGATTTACTCTTGACGTTAGTTTTCCATTAAACACATACTGTGGTATTGTAAAAAAAAATTCAGAAAACGTCAAATGTCGAATATGTTCGAATGCAATCTTTATAATGAAATACATTGTCTATACACATTTTCTAATGAATTTTGAATTGAAAAAATAGATGAATTGGTACTATTGATTTAATTCTACTTCAAACTTATTATTTTTCTCCTATTTTTATCCATATGTAGGGGAACGTGGGGCAAAATGGACATTGTAATGAAACACAGTGGGAGATAGATTTTTTTGAATGATTCCATTGGAAAGCTGAGGAAATTTTAGTCGAGAAACATGTGCTAGAATTAATTTTTTTCAATTTTTTGAGAATTCGATTTTTTCTGGTATTTTTGAGGGGTAAAAGTCTTTCGATTTTTGAGGAAATTCAGTTTTTTGGAAATATCTCTGGTTTTATTGGTCGTAGCGATCTGGGACCGATTTTAAATGAAAAGTGAGATCATTTCCCATCGATTTATGGGGTTTTGAATCTAAAAATATCGATTTTTCAGATAGTTATGGGAACTTTTGTTAAAAATTATGATCATCGGTTTTTGTCCTATAACTATGTAAAAAATCGATATTTCTGAATTCAAAACCCCATAAATCGATGGGGAATGATCTCACCTTTCATTTAAAATCGGTCTCAAGTCGCTGCAACCAATAGAACCAGAGATATTATCAAAAAACTGAATTTACTCAAAAATCGAAAGGTTTTTACCCCTCAAAAATACCAGAAAAAATCGAATTCTCAAAAAATGGGTGTGTAAATTTAGAATTTTGAATACTTTGTTTCATGTTGGGAACAATTTTATGATACAAATGACCTCATATATATCTACGTTTTGCGCAGTTAGAATAAGTTTTTCCTTCATCGGAAAGTAAAAATTTATCTTCAATTCGTGAGCCACGTAGACGAAATTCCGGATTTCCCTGAGTGTAAATTTAATTATTTCGTATGAATTCGCTAATAATTAATCATTTAATTCACACAATTAAATACAGTAATTCATAGAAAATCGAGATATAAGAAAAAATGATTAATTTCACTTTACTGGGAAGTTTGGATTTATATTTTATGGATTAAATCCATATTTCTCGTGAAAATGCTAAGAATATATCCGCTTTTAACCAGACAATGCCTCTAATAATAGAGGATCTCTTGAAAAATTGCATAAAATTATGAAAATTCCTTACCTTCAATTGTTAATCGTCAATTATATGTTCTAAAACTGGACAATGAGTTCAACAGGAAGGTTCCTAAGCGTTCTCGACAAGAAAAACCTTTAGAATAGCAAGAAAAAATAGATTTTCTCTATATTTATATAGATTTTCACGATCATGGTGAGTAATGACGACGTGGCATTTTTTTTACTGCCTAAAAACAGAAATGCGCAAAAATCAAAGGCAAAAAGGTACTTAAAACCGTTACATTACCTTTTATTCTGTCGTTTTCCATTTACAATTAATTCTCAAAAAGCCAAATTATTACTTTAACTTCAAAAAAAACTTATTAACTATATTTTAACGATTAAATTCAAACTTCATCGAATTTGATATGTTTTCCGAGTTCCTTCTCCGCTTTTTTAAGCAATTTATCTCTACCTCGTTGTTTTGGTCGATCTTTTTTCCCTAATTTCTCTTCCCTGTCCTGTGCCATTTTCTCCCAATATATTCTCTCTTCA
The DNA here is from genome assembly GCA_963942555.1 of Aleiodes leptofemur. NCBI lineage: Eukaryota > Metazoa > Arthropoda > Insecta > Hymenoptera > Braconidae > Aleiodes > Aleiodes leptofemur. The sequence continues at coordinate 16,122,641 of OZ012617.1, read as the reverse complement.
TCGCCACTCAAAACGCAAATTGGCTTGTCATCCGAATAATTTTCGACGAATTTCCTCGTTCCTTCAGTAGTATCATAGCGAATATAAGCGACATTGGAGCCTTCACGTATATCAACATATTGAACAGCAGGATCACTTCGAAATTGATTTTTAAAGATTTTTTGATTCGTGCAAGGCTCATCCAACTCGATTTTAACGATTAAACCCTCGGAAAATGTGAATTTTGGAGCAGACTTGATTTTTCCATCTTTACCATCTTTAAAACCCTCATCGACTTCCATTTTAGCCTCTTTTTTATCATAATTCGAGTATTGATTCCATCGAGTTTTCCTCAAGTGTTGCTTCAACTGCTTCATCTTCTCCCTCTGCAACTCGAGATATCTATTCCTCAACTTCTTCCAGTCCTTCTTCGCCATTATACGAAGTCCAAAATCAATGATATCAGGCTGTTCAGCTCTGGCCCTTCGTTTTCTCTTTCGTTTCTTCTTTTTTCCATCATCCTTATCATCCTCAGCATTATCATTATCATCCTCTTTAGCATCCATTTCTTCAGTCACCTGAAAAAAAAGTCAGTTTTTTTTAATATTTGAGATTTTTCGATTTTTTTCAAATTTTCCCAATTTTTTACGATTTTTTTTTGGATTTTTTTGAATTTTTCCAAATTTTTTGGGATTTTTTCGCGAAAATGTTCTCAAATTAAACTCCGGCAACCTTCCTTTGCCAATATCTATTAGGAAAATCAGTTTTGTTTTAATATTTGAGATTTTTCGATTGTTTTTCAAATTTTACCAATTTTTTACAATTTTTTTTTGATTTTTTTTTAATTTTTCCAATTTTTTGGGGATTTTTTCTCGAAAATTTTCTCAAATTAGACTCCGGCAACCTTCCTTTGCCAATATACATTAGAAAAATCAGTTTTGTTTTAATATTTGAGATTTTTCGATTGTTTTTCAAATTTTACCAATTTTTTACAATTTTTTTTTGATTTTTTTTGAATTTTTCGATTTTTTTGAGATTTTTCCAATTTTTTACGATTTTTTTTTTGAATTTTTCCAAATTTCTTTGGGATTTTATTTCGAAATTTTCTCAAATTAAACTCCGCCAACCTTCTTTTGTCAATATACATTAGAAAAATCAGTTTTATTTTAATATTTTCGATTTTTCGATTTTTTTCAATTTTTTTTCGATTTTTTTAAAATTTTTCTAAACTTTTTTGGGATTTTTTTTTTCGAAATTTTCTCAAATTAAACTCCGGCAACCTTCCTTTGCCAATATACATTAGAAAAATCAGTTTTATATTAATATTTTCCATTATTTTCAAATTTTTCCAAATTTTTCCAATTTTACCAAATTTTACCTTATCAGGCTCTTGAAATCTCGCTTTTTTCGCTTTACTCCCAGAATCATAATCACTGTCCGAATTTTTTCTCGTAGACTGTACATCCTGTGCTATTGGCTTAGATCCAGTTACATTGTCGATTCCAGTTGGTGGATCGTCTTCAGAAAATGTCGTAATACTCAGTAGTTCATGGGGCGATGTGTGAGAGGGTAGAGTGCAGTCCTCGTCTCCAAACGCTTTTAAGCACTTTTGGGCGCTTTCTACTGTTTTAAATTCGATAAATGCGAAACCTTTGATCTTTTTGTTGGTTTTGTACTTTGGGATCGATACGTAATCGATTTCCCCATGACGAGAGAATATGCTGATTAGCCAGTCGTGATCAGCATCAGGTGGCAGACCTTGGACGTAGACAGAACAGGCTTCGCAATCCTCTCGCGGTTTTATTGGAGTTAATCTGCGAATCTGCAGACCATTTTCAGATACTTCTAATAATGTTGATGTTTTCAGGGCTTTCGCTATTCTGCTGACGTCCTGGGTTAGTGTACGTATTTTGTTGAATCGAAGAAACACCTCGAGATCTACCCACTCGTTCTGCTCGAGCAAATTGATGAGAAATAGGTCTCTGCTCAGATTAGCATCACCGAAGTAAAACTCCATTTGTTTTAGGATCATTGAGTGGAGAACTTTCTTCCTGTAACGAGGTTTGGAGCGGGATCCTTCTTTGGGGACTGGATTGGGGGGCTGGGCTGGGGCTACATTTGGGGCGTGGATGAGAGGAACTGGAATCGATTCTGATGCCAATCCTGGAGGATTTTCCTGATCTTCCATCACCATTTTGATAAATTTGATTGAGTTCTGTTAGAAAAAATGATAATAAATGATTAAAAGGGAGAAATTAATATTCCTGTTAATTAATTAATTTTATTATTAACTAATTAATTAATTAATTTTATTATTAACTAATTAATTAATTAGTTTTATTATTAATTAGTTTTTTTCTATGAGAATTAAATTAACAGACATCTAACATTTGTTTTTATTTTTTTTAATGACTAAATTATTTTTAAAAAATTATCTAAAAAATTCGCGCCCTTAGTTTTTTGAATTTTTTACATGTTTATATTTTTTTTTCTTTTTTAAATAGTTTATATGTTAGAAAAAAATAGAAAAATTGTCAGATGTCTGTTATTTTTAGTTGAATGTTTTTTCTAGTCTAGTAAAGGAACAGATAACCTAAATAATGACATTTTCAAACGTTTTGGAGTTATTACCTCTTGATGCCTTTAAAATGCACTTTTTTATTTTATTATTATTATTATTCGAGTGAAGAATGCACTGTTGAGAATAATTAATAACGAACTTTTTTATTATTTCATTATTAAACTGCTTTTTGGGATTTTTTTGAACGACTGATGCTCCAAACAGTTCGAATTTACACGAACACATGCACGTGTGCTGCACCACAATACAACGTGTGTGTGTGTGTGTGTGTGTGTATGCACACACACACGTGTTCCCTCGCAAAAAGCGAGCGATCTTCAAAAATTGTGAGGTTATGTCCATTTGTTTGTGGAGTAACGTCACATTTCGTTTCGATGAAATAGAAGTGGATATATTGAATTATATATAGACTGAATCAATTAATATAATTTCAAAATTATTAGCTTTAATTTAAATTCAAGCTAATAATAATTTTTTTGAATTTCTTATATTGTGGATTTGTAAAAAAACGAATTTATTGTAATCATGGTAAGTTTTTTAATTTAATGATAAAAGTCGTTACTAACAATGATTTCTTTGGAATTTTGATAATAATAAAATAATTTTCTATTTTTTTACAGGCGCGTAATGCAGAAAAGGCAATGTAAGTTCAAAATTTTGAAGAAAAATGAAGTTTCGGCTGAGGGGAAGGTGCAGTGAAAAGGAAATGAGGGGTGGAAGGGGCACATTTTCCAGTTTTGATGTCTTCTGTTATGAAAATCGCTGAAAATCAGTGGAAATAATTGAGATAGAATTTTTCTGATGATTTTATCGAGAAGCTGAAGAAATTTTCGATGAAAATCATGTGCCATGATTATTTTTTGTGAATTTTTCTGAGAATTCTATTTTTTTTTGGTCAAGATTTGAAAGAGAAATCCTTTCTTTTCTTCAAAAACTTCACTTTTTCAGGGATATTTTAGTTTTTATCAGTCGTAGCGACTTGGAATCGATTTTAAATGAAAGATGAGATCATTTCCCATTGATTTACATGTTTTTGAATGAAAAATTATCGATTTTGGAGGTACTTATAGGGCAAAAACAGTCTTTTTTTACGGAATGATCTCTAATTGCATCAAAAATCAATAATTTTTCATTCTAAACTGTATAAATCAATGGCAAATGATCTCATCTTTCATTCAAGAGTGATCTTAGATCACTTCGACCAATAAAACCAGAGATATCCTCAAAAAAATGAGAATTTCAAAAAATGGAAGGGATTTAAACCTTCATTCACATCCAAAAAAAGTAGAATTCTTAGAAAAAAATCAAAAAAAACAATTCAAATTCATGTTTTTCACCGGAAATTTCCTCAGCTTTTCATTGGAATCATCGAAAAAAATCAATTTCAAACCATTTCACCAAAATCCCCATTTTACCCCACTTTCCCCTTTATTTCCATTTTAAAAAAATGAATTTTGGTTGTTTTATCTATTATTTATTCATTTATTTCTTTATTTAAGCATTCAGCATTTTACATTTTCTATAATTAATTAGTTAAATTGATTATTTTTTCCTCAGGACAACATTGGCTCGTTGGAGAGCAGCTCAAAGTGGAGAAGGAGTCAGAAAAGAGCAGGAAAGACGTCCATATTTAGCCTCAGAATGTCGTGATTTAAGAAAAGCTGAGAAATGGCGAATGCAGATAATCCGAGAAATAGCTAAAAAAGTTGCACAAATACAGAATGCTGGTCTTGGTGAATTTAGAATACGTGATCTCAATGATGAAATCAATAAATTACTCAGAGAAAAAAGGCACTGGGAGGCACAAATCAAAGAATTGGGAGGTCCTGATTATTCCAGAGTTGGACCAAAAATGTTGGATCACGAAGGGAGAGAGGTAATTTCAGGGCAATTAATTTTGTTAAAAGGATTAGAGCCGAGATCGGCAAAAAAAAATTCACATTTTTAATTTTTTAATTTTTTTTATTTCTGTAATTTCCATCGAAAAAATTTTAATCACTTTCTCAATGAAAAATTTGGATTTTTAAATTTTTCATTAGTTTGAAGATTAATTTTTTTTTTTTAACAATTTTGATTACTATTGTAATTAAAAATTTGACTGATGAAATTTTATAATTCTTTTTCTCATTCGAAATTTTGATTCTTTCTTACTTATTAATTGATTGGAATAATTAATATTATAGTAAAATCAACGCTACTATGTTTAATCTTCCCAAATATAATCGTCTTTCAGACAAAAATTTTGAGTTGAGAGTTTTAACTAAATGTAACACAAATAAGAACTTATAATTTAATCCAATCTAAATGACGCTTATATGACATTTATAATTCAATTTAACTAATAAAAATGTTGATAAGTTTAATAAAGAAAATAATTATGAAATTCCATCAGTCAAATTTTAAATTACAATAGTAATCAAAATTGTTGAAAAAAAAAATTAATTTTCAAACTAATGAAAAATTTAAAAATCCAAATTTTTCATTAAGAAAGTAATTAAAATTTTTCCGATGGAAATTACAGAAATAAAAAAAATTAAAAAATTAAAAATGCGAATTTTTGCCGATCTCTGGATTAGAGTCAATGCAATTCTAATGCTATTTTTTTCGCAGGTCCCTGGAAATCGAGGATACAAGTATTTTGGAGCTGCCAAGGAACTTCCAGGGGTTCGTGAACTTTTCGAGCAGGAACCACCTCCACCTCCAAGGAAAACACGAGCTGAGCTCATGAAAGACATTGATGCTGATTATTATGGCTACAGAGACGACGATGATGGAATATTATTGCCTTTAGAGCAAAAAGCTGAACAAGAAACACGTGAAAAAGTCATGAGAGAATGGACCCCTCCAAAAGATGCAGATGCTGGAGAAATGGAGATTGACACACGAGAAAAAGGTGTTCCATCTCAAGAAGACATACACGAAGCATTATTGGCTAGAAAAAAACAGGAATTATTGCAGAAATATATTCTCTGATTTTATTCTTTTTATAAATTAATTATAAGATCAAATTTGATATAAAAAGAGGCGTTAAAATCAATTCTCTATTTTTTAATTAATTATAACACAAAATCTGGAGAATTAATGGAATTGAACTTTAAGGAAAATGGAATAAATCTTTAAAAATATTGAAGGACCTATTTTTTTTTTTCGTTTTGTGTTTATTGTACCAAAAAATTTTCATTTTATTTTTAATCACCGCCGACTCAATATAATATAATTTTACTCTTCATCTTTTTTTTTGTTATATCTTATTTATAAATTATTTATAATAGTGTAGTGTATTCCTTGTTATTGTTTTCTATATTTTTTTTATTACGAAAAACGTGGAAATCATGAATTGAATTAATTTTTCTCCTCTCTTCGAGTATTGTTTCTATTCAAATAATATTGTTTTTTCTTCGATTTCTCTTCTTTTTTTAATTGCCATTGCTAGACAATGCAATTTTGTATTTTTTATTGCAAAGGGAGGTAAAAGGAATTCGCTACGCGACACCTTGGATTAATTTTTTTACATTATTCCATCAACATTGAGAAAAATTGTTTTTTTATTTATGTGACTATGGCACTCGATCATTTTTAATTCAATTCAATACGAAACACTATTTAATTTCTTTCTTTTTCTCTTAAAAAAAAAAAGTGGATTTTTTCTTTAATTTTTGCTTTAAAGGACTCTGACTTGAATTAACAGAAAAAAATGGATTTTAATTAAATATCCAAGGCAGTCACGTAAAATTTGTAACGTAATTATAAAAAAAAAAAGAGTAATCCTGATTATATTGCAGCTTTTTTCCCTCACTCGTCAATTATCAATTTTAATCATTCTCTTAATTTGCAATAATTGCTTCTTTTTCTCTGCTGTTTTTCTTTTTCAGTAAATTGTAATTTTTGCTAGTCATACAAATACAAATTTTACTGTAATAACAATCACTACATAATAGATTTTATATAATTCATTAAAATATCGTAAATAGGTGAGATCTCCGAACACGATGTCATCCCGATTAATAGGAATTTTTTATCATTTTTTCACAATTTCTTCCTCTAAGTTATCTTTTTTCATTTTTCAATTCGATCAAATTTATCATTCGAAAATGCATATATCTATTTAACTCTTCGATTATCATAAAAAAATATGAGGATTAATCACTCTTGAATTTGCCAATTTAATTTATTTAAATGAAGTAATTATGAGCAGCTGGCCAATGGAAAAAAAAAGGAAGAAAAAGAAAATACAAGGGGCTGAGCATTTTTTCGTATTTTTAAAATATTGTGAATTTTTCGAAAGAAAAAAAAGGTATTATTTTGGTAAAAAAATAGCTTAGATACAATTAATGTTTTTTCGTTTCAAAATATATAGCCCCCTTGCATTACAAATATTAGAATTGAATTATTAATTATAATTCTTCTCATTAATCATTTTTTTTCTCTAATTTAATAGAAACATGCACATTGTTGGCTCATGTCAAATGTAATTAGCTAATTTCATTGAAATATTATAATTTTTTTTTCGATGAATAACAAAGAAAAAGAGTCCGGTATGCATTGACAAAGTAAACAGAAGCGTAGCCATCACGATATCATTTACTTGATTGTTTCATGCACACAAAAATAATAGTTATCTTCATTTTTTTAAATTTATTTTTCTAACATTTTTACTTGTGGAATTTTTTCGTAGAAAAAATAATGACATTATGAAAATCGGGATGCCTACGCTCAACTGATTATTTTATAAAGATTAATAGTTTTCTTTAATATAATTTATTATCTAAAAATAAACTATTGCATTGAACTTAAATCTAAAGAACCTCTGTAATAAGAAAAAAAAAATTTTTAACAAGAAAAGAAAAAACACAGTTAATTTTTTATTTTCAAATGAGCCAAAGGTTTTTCCTTATTTTTTCTTTCTTTTCAATAATCTTATTTCTTTTTTTTCCCCGATACATTGAGTGCAGAACGATTTTTCCATTAAATCCAATAAATTGAACAAAAAATCGTACGTACTGCCTTTTTTTTTGTCCACGACAATGCATCGGATTTTTCTATTCAAACTTCAATCTACCATAAAAATTTTAATTGGGAGGAATTCTCCTTGCAATCAACAATTTTAATCCCACAGACATTATTTTTGAAAAATTATTAGATTTTTCAAAAATTGTCTTTTTCATTTTTATTTTTGGGTAGATCATTAATCGAATTTTACAGAGGAAATTCAGGTGTTGATCTATAATGAAGTATTGCAAAATATTTGGTTACAACTCCATGTCTTGTGCTTCATCCTCGCTGAAATCACTCATAGAGGATTCACTGTCTGACGACATGCCATTACCATTTCCACCATTTTCCTGGTCCCTCAATGCCTCTTCAGTCGCATATTTCCTCACGTAATCTATTTGTAAATATATAAGTTAAAAGTGGGAGGTAAAATAGGGATGGATTTCGATTTTTTATCGAATTGCAGAGTAAGATAGGAAAAGGTGGGGTAAAATGAACACAGAAATTAGGTCGAAATGGCTGGAAATATTGGAGATAGATTTTTTCTGATGATTCCATTGGAAAGCTGAGGAAATTTCACATGGAAATCATATGTCGGAAGTTATTTTTTGGAATTTTTCAAAAATTCCATTTTTTGCGCGAAATTTGAAGGTAAAAACCTTCTGTTTTAGAAAAATTTCAGGTTTTTGAGGATATCTCTGGTTCTATTGGTCGTAGCGATCTGGGGTTGATCTTAAATGAAAGGTGAGCTCATTTCCCATGGATTCATGGGGTTTAATAAGAAAAATATCCATTTTTTCAAATACTTATAGGGCAAAAACTGATTTTCAACAAAATGACCTATAAATATTTGAAAAATTGATTTGAAAAAATTTTGAACCACATAAATTGATGAGAAATGAGCTCACCTTTCATTTGAGATCAACCCCAAGTCGCTACGACCAACAGAATCGAAAATATCGTCGAAAAAGTGAATTTTTTCGATTTTCGAAAGTGAAAATCGAAAAAATCCCTTCAAAACTTGGCCAAAAATGTGAATTTTTTCAAAAATTGGTAAAAAAAAAGTTTGGCGCATGTTTTCTGCCTCAAATTTTCTCAGCTTTTCAATGGAATCATCAAAAAATTTCAATCTCGAACCGTTTCATTGGAATGTCCATTTTACCCCAACTTGTCCTATTATTGGATGAGAAAAAAAATCCTTACCAGCGACTTTTTTCTTGTATTCCTCGGGTTTATGAAGGTACATGGCAGCGGCATCGCCATTGAGTGGGTCAATTGGATTAGGATATGTTAACAATTGAGGCAGAAATGATTCAAATATATTCGATAAATCTGAAAAAGGAAAAAATTGATTAGAATAATTAAATTGATCGTCACTCATCGAAATAAATGTTGCCAATCAAAAATCTTACCGTACAACGCCGTCCATGCTTGATTAATCACATCAAGACACACTGTACCAGACACTTCATCGATATTTGGATGATAAACCTTATTGATGAAGCCAATCGATGGTGATTTGAATGGATAGTGTTCAGGCAAATGAACTCTGACCTTCCATATTCCACCCTCGTAAGGCGCTAAAAAGTTTTAAAAAAAAGAAGAAAAATATAGAATTTCATAACAGATTATAAAGTGATAAATTCAGAATTTCATGAATAAATTGCTATTCTGGAATTTAGAAAATGGGAACAATGTAAAAAAATATATCTAAGAAAGTGAGAATGATTTCCAAGTTTTTTTTGTTGCATCAACACTTTAGTAAAAATTGGAAAATTCAAGAAAAAAAGGAAAATTCAAGTAATTTGTAGATTTTCGTCTCAATTCTACTTAAAACTCATAGAATCCTTTAAATTTCCTCTGAAACAAACAGATTTCATAATCATTTTCTCATTAAAAAAACAAATTCAATATCCCATTTATGAAAATTTCCATCAAATCGTCTATTGAAATTTCCATTTTTTTTCTAACAGTATTACGAGAATAGTAATTGTAAATTTCGATTTTTCGTATAATAAAATAGAAAGGGTTGCGCATTCGATGCGGAGAATCGCACATTGACGCGGTTCGATGCCAGTGGATGGAGAACACACGACCATACAAACAAGAGAAGATGACCCACTGACCTACTTTATAATATAGGACACACTTTTTCCCATTGGACTCGACCATCTCTAATACCTTTGAGTATCAATGAAATAAGCAAATCCCACCTGTGCCTAGACTTAAAAAAAAAAAATTCTTGTAACAAGAAAATTCCCTTTTAAGAAAATTTTGCTTCACAATTTGTATATCTATATAGGGGAGATAGATAGATAGATAGATATGATTTATTAAGTCTTGGACTAAAGAGTCCATCAGACCATAGTATACAAAATTGGTGGCATGATAGCCTCTGTACATTTTTGTTGTATAATAATTATTATGAAAAAGAAAAATCTTTGCACATTAAGCGGAAAAGATTTGTGATGAAATTTTAGTTGAAGATTTATATAAAAAGTTATCTGAACCCTTATAAAATTTAGTTTTGACTTGAAATTTGGAAATATTTGAAATTTACTTTTTATGTAAGATTGAACATTAAAAATTATAAATTATAAATTATAAATTATTGAGTGTTGATAATAGTTATGTGAGAAAAAAAAAAAAAAAAAACTTTTACCGAGAGTGGGGCAAAATGGACACTGTAATGAAACGGTTAGAGATGGATTTTTTTTGATGATTCTATTGAAAAGCTGAGGAAATTTTAGCCGGAAAACTAGTGTCAGATGTTTTTTTTTCGATTTTTTTGAAAATTCGATGTTTTTCGGGATTTTTGAGGGGTAAAAGCCTTTCTTTTTTGAGAATTTTCAGTTTTTTGCAAATATCTCTGGTTCTATTGGTCGCAGCAATTCGGGGCTGGTCTCAAATGAAAGGTGAGCTCATTTTCCATTGATTTATGGGGTTTTGAATTCAAAAATATCAATTTTTGGGATAGTTATAGGCCAAAAACTGTTTTACGAAACTGTTTCACAAAAATGCTCATAAATACCTTAAAAATCTATATTTTCTAATTGAAAACCCTATGAATCGATGGCAAATGATCTCACCTTTCACCTCCAATTGGAATTTTTACGCTATGACAAATAGAACCGAAGATATCCTCAAAAAACTGAAAATTTTCAAAAAAAGGAAGAGTTTTTCCCCTCAAAAATCCTCAAAAAAGTCAAAATCGCCAAAAATTCAAAAAAATTAATTCCGAAACTTGATTCCCGTCTGAAATTTCCTCAGCTTTCCAACGGAATCATCGAAAACAATCTACCACCAATATTTCCATTAATTCCAAGAGTTTTTCACAATATTTTCCTAAAAATTTTATTCCCCAAATTACATTCTATTAATTTCCTGTAATTTTCTCTACAAAAATAGAGAAAAAAGGCGCTGTTTTTAGATAGTGACAGTAATTCATACAACGTAATTTGTGAAAGTCACGCAATTAATCATTGAATTGTTGAACCACACCTCCATGATCAAACGCAAATGATTTTTTTTATTTTTCTAAATTTTAAATATCCAATTATTAAATAGTAATCAATATTGAGATATTTAAATGAACCATCAATTTGCCTTGATTTGCACTAATGAATGTCTACATCAGTAGTGTTAAAAAAAAAAAAAAAAAAAAAAAAACAACTGTTACTATTAATGGAAGTGGATGGCCACGAGTGATACATAACGTTTGCCAAGCTATCATAAGAAATAATTTCATGGTCACAGTGAACAATTCAATGACACTTCCGCACGTTTTTTCATCCTACTTCTTTGTTTTTTCATTTAATTTTGAATTTTTTTTTCAGAACTAAGTTCAATGCAAGTTTGAGAGGAAGTTAATATTTTTTAAATTTTTTTTATGGGAAGTTAATATTTAATAGTTAATATTTACAGTTTCTTATGTAATTTAAACGTTAATTACTAAATCAAGATTCCATGTATTTACCATGTACCTCTGTTATTCTAAAGTCTTCAAACAATCAATTAATAATGAATATGTAATTACATGCAAATTTAAAATCAGATTGCATATGATTTTTTTTTATTTTTTTATTTTTTTTATTGCATTTAGTTGAACAAAATGATTTAATTGCGTTTGTGTTTAGAATAGAAATTAAATATTTGTAATTAATATTTGCAAATCAGTATTATGCAATTGATCAAGTGGTCTTGGGGAAGAAAAACCTGGGGGACATCATGCCTGACTGCCAAGCATTGTTCACTGAATCATTCATTGTTAGTTTTTTTTAAAATTCAATTTTGTTTGATTAAAGAGTTGAGTGGTCATTTTTTATGGAATTTTTCGAAATTCAAAGGAAATAGGAGATTGACGATTATTCCATTGAAATGCTGAGGAAAATTCCGATGAAAAACATGAATTAAAATTTATTTTTAGCAAATTTTTCGAAAATTCTGAGTTTCTGGTCTAGAATTCCAGCGAAAACCCTTTCGATTTTCGAAAAAAATTGATTTTTTGGGAATATCTCTTTTTCTGATTGTCCTGGTGTAGAAATTATGATTGGAGGTGAAAGGTGAGATGATTTGCCATCGATTAGTGAGGTTTTCAATTAATTTTTATCGATTTTTAATGAAATTATGAAGGAAAAACTAATTTTCGTAATTACGTAGTAATTAATTCAAAAATCGTTAAAATTAATTGAAAATCACATGGATCGATAGCAAATGAGCTCACCTTTCACCTCCAATTGGAATTTTTATGCTCTGCCAATTAGAACCAGAGATATTCCCAAAAAAGTGAATTTCACGAGAAATCGAAAGGATTTTAAGGATTTTACCTTCAATTCTTGCTTTAAAAAAAGTGAAATTTTCTGAAAATGCAGAAAAGTCAATTTTAGCACATGATTCCAATCGCAAATTTCCTCAGCTTTTCAATGAAATCATTAAAAAAATTCAATCTCCAGCCATTCCATCACAGCATCAATTTAATCCCACTTTTTCCTGTATCTTTACATCTTGCAACGAAGAAAATTGTTACAACAATTTTTCCATCCTTAATTTCAAGATATTTCGAAAAACAGCTAATGTTGCAAAACATTAAATTGACCTACTTGCATAACTCTACCGCCAAATTATTTAAATTTGAATAAAATAAATACTCACTACCACGTGGTCCATAGAATTTAACAGAGAATTCGTTGAGTCCACCAAGGATAGTCACCTCGTGTTTACTTTCTATCCTGTTATCATGATAAAATCAGTTAAGAAAAATAATAAAAATTCATTCATTTCCCATTCATTATTCTCTTTAAATTCTAATTATAATTATAATTAATTTTTTTTTTGTTTTTTATAGGCAATACTGTGGTTGAGCTAAATCGATTTCTCACATTGTCGTTGTTATGGAAACCTCGCTGCATACACCGTAAGCATTTACGTATGAGTTTCCATGGTTTTCCCTTAATTTATCATTAGCCAAGACATTCTGAGACTAATTAGATCACTTAAGATGAAAGGGAACTTGACATCAACAATTTGCTTCATTAAACTCCCAATTTTTGGAATATTCCTCGTTTTTTCTGCTCAATTTTGACTAAATGAAAGCAATTGTAATGCTTAGAATGAAGGTATTCATGTTTCGTCATAATACACGTATGCAAGTTCTCATTTCTATTTAGATTGTGATGGGGGAACTCACGCATTTACTTTCTACCCAGATATTTTACCTCCCAAGTTAATTTATCGAAAACGACTATTCAACATTAGCTTCCAAATGGAAGTTATCCTAACAGTAAAATCTTGGATTCTACCTTTTTTTATGGGAGAAAATGAGATGAGAGGAGGGGGGGGGGGGGCTTTGAACACTTCTTGCTTTTTTAATAGGTAATTTTAACATAATAAAATAGTTAATCGATATTTTTTATCTCGAATCAATACTTTGGATATTTAACGTTCATAATAGATTTTTGTTAATTGAAAAAAATGATAAATCACAATTAGGGGAGTGGGGCAAAATGGACACTGTAATGAAACGGTTAGAGATGGTTTTTTTTTGATGATTCTATTGAAAAGCTGAGGAAATTTTAGCCGGAAAACGAGTGTCAAATGTATATTTTTAGATTTTTTTGAAAATTCGATATTTTTCGGCATTTTTGAGGGGTAAAGTCTTTTCTTTTTTGAAAATTTTCAGTTTTTGGCAAATATCTCTGGTTCTATTAGTCCTAGCAATTCGGGGTTGGTCTCAAATGAAAGGTGAGCTCATTTCCCATCGATTTATGGGGTTTTGAATTCAAAAATATCAATTTTTGAGATAGTTATAGGCCAAAAACTGTTTCATAAAACTGTTTCACAAAAATACCCATAAATACCTTAAAAATCGATATTTTTAAATTGAAAACCATATGAATCGATGGCAAATGATCTCACCTTTCACCTCGTGTCAGAATTTTTACGCTACGACAAATAGAACCGAAGATATCCTCAAAAAACTGAAAATTTTCTAAAAAAGGAAGGGTTTTACCCCTCTAAAATCCTCAAAAAAGTCAAAATCACCAAAAATTCAAAAAAATTAATTCCAGCACTTGTTTCCCGCCTAAAATTTCCGCAGTTTTCCAGTGGAATCATCAAAAACAATCTAGCACCAATATTTCTATTAAATTCAAGAGTTTTCCATAATATTTGCCTAAAAATTTAGATGTGTCCATTTTGCCCCACCTTCCCCTATATTATAAATTTAAAAAAATCATTGTTCAAAGGCTACCCCCCCCCCCTTTTTTCCCTCCACAAAAATCTACATCATTGCCTTAGAAACAAAAGGGCATAAGTGCTATTTCTAAGCACAACACTTGCACCACTTTGTTTCCAAGAAAACATCCTATAAATATCATCCTAAAAAGAAAGAGAATTTTGTTTAACAATGAAACTTGGCAATGACAAAAAAACTGAAATTTTCCTAAATCCTAAACCTTGAGCTCTAATATCAAGTTTTACTTAAATTGACCATGTAATTTATTTTGAATGTCTGTATTAGTAAATGACGTTTAAATTTGTACACATGGCAAATTGCCAAGTGTGATTATATTCTTAATTTAAATTTTTCCATCATCAATGGTATCGATCATATTTTCTATTTAACAAAGCAAAAAAAGAAAAAAAAAAAATAGTCTTCCATAATTGAGGAAAACGAAGAGAAAGAGAAAAGAAAAAAATGCCAAAGACACAACTCCTGACATTTTTATCAATAAACTAATAATAAATTAAGTGAAATACAGCAGATAGAATCCGAATGAATGGAGTGAAATCTCTTCAATGAGATAAAGCAAAAATATATTGGAGGGGAAAATGAAAAAGAAAGAAAAGAAAGAAAAAAACTGTTTTCAGGAACGAGACAACACGAGTCTCTGTGCCTACCAATGTTACGCATATATATACATGTATATATACATATATATATACACACACACATTCAAACGGTACAATCAGCTGGTTAAAAACAGCTGTGACCCATCATCGGTGTACCACGCAGTTAAATGGCCCCTCGCACTAAAAAAAAACAGAAAAAAAGTGCGTAAAACGTTGAATTTCTGCAAATAACGACAATGACTAAAAAAGACATTGTCCATTAATTTTTAAATTATTGTTTAAACTAATTAAAATTATGTAAAAGGATACAGTTTAATAACATCAGTGTCCATGCGCCGTTTTCCTGCACTTGGAGACGACATGTTTTTTTCTTTGTTTACTTATTTCGTTTTAAATAACGAATGAATTTAATGTTTAACAATAAAAAGGAGACCTTTTATTGAGTCCACAGGATTTTTCCTTTTTTGAAAATCGTGATGAGTAGTCGAAAATGGGTTTTTATGTTTTTGCCTCTTTTTAGGCTCACAATAATCCCTTTTAAACGCAAATATCACTTAAAATCCTGTCCTTCCTATTTTCACTGCCTTTTTTTCAGTCTCCACTCCTTCACTGGATTTTTTTCCTGTTCGCCTTTTGTCCAGCGACTGTTTACGTGTTTAGGAAGGGAGAAAACTTGAAAAATGAGAGGAATCAGTGGACAATACTCTCTGACTCTCGATAATTCATGTGATTGGCCGAAAAAAGCCCGCAGAAGTGTTTTTGAATTCAAATTAATGATTTTATCTATAAAAAAAAGGAGAAAATCAATTTTTATTCGTTTAAAAATGCAACACTTGCTCCAAAACAGGCTTCCTCACCCACGAGAAAAGAATCATATATATACTATATATAAATATGTATATACATATATATATATATATATATATATCTACGTCCTCCTAGTCTTTGTTCTCTCTCGTGCAGTACAGGTTCATCGTCATCTCCCTTGCACTTTCGTGTACGATGTATCTTTCTTCATTCACTTGGCAATAAAAATACACACTTTGAAAAATAAAAGAAAAGAGGAGAAAAAATAGTACTTTTGAGTGTGTGTGTGTAGTAGAAAGCAAAAGCGATTTTTTTTAACTTGTATACATTAATTTCATTTGAATTTCACGATTTTTGTGCCTTTTACAACGAAATACGCTTCAATTTCTCTGTTTTTGCCACAAATCACTAATTTAAATTACGTATTCATCGTTTTTTTCCCCCATTTAATTTCGAATTAATTTGAAAATAAGTGCAGTATCAAGTAAATTCACGAGAACGACCTGTCACACATAACACACACACATACACACACACACAATGGCCAATCCAGTTGAAAAAAAAAAAACCCGAGTATCCAACCACGACCTATCAAACCCACGTCCAACTGCGTCCAACTTGGTCCGATCGCACACTGCGCCACTGCGCCAACACTCAAATACGATATGGGCCTTTATTTTCAAGAAGAGAAGAAGAGAGAGAAGACGTTGTTATTTGTTGTCTCACTTTTACCGTTTGTGAAACACACTAACACACAGACACACACACACACATGAAGAGAGAGAGAGAGAGAGGCGTTTTTTATCTCGTTCATGCACGGAGAGAAATTCTGACGAAAATATAATGAAAGATCTGAGTAAAAAGTACCGAACCATTCCGGAATCGCGGGACATTTTGTGATGTGTACAAAATATTGAAAAAATTCTATGGCAATTTTTCACAGGAGTACATCGAAAAGTCACATCTGAACATCAAAAATGGCGCTGTTAGCGCGTCAAAAATTACTGAACCATGTTCGTTAATTTTTGACGCGGTAACAGCGCCATTTTTCATGTTCAGATGTGACTTTTTGATGTACTCCTGTGAACAATTGCCATGGAATTTTTTCAATATTCTGTACACATCACGAAATGTCCCGCGATTCCGGAGAGTTCGGTAATTTTTACTCAGATCTTTCATTATATTTTCGTCAGAATTTCTCTCCGTGTGGGTCGCAGACTGACATTATCCTCCTCAAATTCGTACTGAATGAGGTAACCTCGGAAATATTCGGCTACTATACTATAACATGTAAATTTCAGCTTCGGGCGACTTCGGAGGTTATCGTTTCGTACGAGCGAGTCAATCGCCATCGGTTCTCTTCGGCTGCAATGCCCCAACATGTAAATTTTGGCTTCGGCACGCTTCGAATTTCGATTCTTTCGTTGGGATGACAATATCTATTTGGCTAGTTTGATAATAGAAAGAGAGAAAGATAGATAAAGTACTGGCCAATGAAGGAATTTCGTAAATATTCGGTTCCTATGCTATAACATGTGAATTTCAGCTTCGTGTCGACTTCGTAGGTTAGTGATTAGTTCGACAATAGATAGATTTATTTATCGACTATAGGCGAAACCAATGTAAGTTACATTAATTACATATTAATAGTTTGAATGATTGTGTGATTCATAACAAGTTAATTAGATTGTTTCATAATGATTTTGGGTAAAATTTCGTTATGTTCATTGATTGTCTATTTAATAAGCGCTTTTGTTTACTTCTCTTCCAGAAAAGGATGGAATCATTTTGAGCATCATACAAGACTTTCCAAATGTCATTATTATGTAGTATTTTTTTTTTCAAAATTTTCATGTATTTTGTGTGTTTTAGACTAATTAACAGTGAAAATTGCATTTTATACATGGGCTCTTGTGCATAAAATCTGTCATAGCAGGAGACCTTTCGTTATCACCTAAGTTGATAGCACAGATCGATGCTAACCAGGTTTGCCCACGTATAAAAGCGCTTTTGTTTACTTCTCTTTTTCCAGAAAAGAATGAAATATGTTTCATAGCAATGACATTATCTTGGGATAATGTCTGCATGTTTCTCAAGTTAATTGCAGTGTCAATAAGTAGGAAAAATAGGGATTTTTTGACCAATTGAGGGGACTAATTTTTCTTGATTATTCCACTGATAAGGAAAGGATTTGCTCAAGTTTTCAAAATATGATTAAATTGAAAAAACTTGAACTGATTCGGTCCTTATCAGTGGAATAATCAATGAGAAATTAATTTCCTCGATTGGTCAAAAAATCCCCAAGTTTCCTATTTACTGACTCTGCAATTAACTTGAGAAACATGCAGACATTATTCCAAGATAATGTCATTGCTAAGAAACATATCTCATCCTTTTCTGGAAGAAGAGAAGTAAACAAAAGCGCTTAGAGAGAGAGAAAGGGTAGAATCTCTGTTATCGATGGGTTTATTTCCTCTTCTCAGCAGATGACGACACCAGCTGATATCCGAATATGTATGTTTTCCATTATATTTTATTTAATTAAAATTAAACCATTAACTCTTAAACGATTTTAGCAACACTACAATCATCCGCAAACGAAATACAAACGTTTTAGTAAGTTAAATCATCAATAATTCATAATTTAAAAGAAAAATGTGGCTAATTCAATACTACTGTGTTTTCCTTTCCCCTTCTTCAGGTCTTGTGCTCAGAGCCAAAAAAAAACGGACTTTTCTTATTATAATGTGAGTACGAAGATGCCAAAAATAATTACTCCAAAAATGAAAATTACTGAATTTATTATTAGTCGAATTGTGCTGATACGATAAGTTATGAGACAGTTTATTTGTTTCATGAAAAAAATTTGAGATAATGATACATAATTTAATTTAATTTAAATTTATTAATAAAAGATACAAGTGAAGAGTGAGAAGAGAAATCATGGATTTTCAAAATTCATTAACCTCAGACTTCAGAAGACGACAAATTTCACAGGGACTACGTGGAATAACCTCGTATTTGGGACAGGAATCACAAGCTATAGTTGATGATAAGTATCAGCTTTTGGGTGATTTGATGAAATTAGCTGAACAAAAGGCATTTGATTCGTCAAAAACATCGAGTGAATATTCATCAACATTGTCACGTGAAATTAGAAGAATAATCAAGTATGGATACAGTGGAGAGTCATTAGAAACATTGTTAATTAAATATAAGAAGCAGAGAAATTTGGAGGAAGGAGCTCATCGTGATCATGATTGCTTCGAGTGCATAAGAAGAGCCATGAATTTACCATCAATCGAGACATTTAATCCAATGTCTTCGTGAAAAAAAAAATTGGAGTTATAGTATATTTATATATATATATGTATATTTATCTGCATCAAAAACGCATCTACCTCATCAAATTGTCATTTAATTCAAAGATATTTTTGTCAGAATAGCTCATGTATATTTTTAGAGGATAATATTGTAATTTGACGATTGAATTATTAGTGTTCATGAGAAACTGGAGATTATCGTATTTTCTCGATGAAATAAATCATTATTAATTGAAGATTTTTGTGGAATTTTTTTGAGTTTTAGATCCTTTTAATGAATTCTGTTGGCTTATTGCTGAGGGGAATTGAAGAAACTCCTTCTAATGACTGCAATCCATTTGCTGATGTACGGGTCAATTAGCGATTGGATAATTAAAGCAATTAGTCAATTTAATGAGTTTATTCGTTGCATCTCAAGACAATTTAATGTAATTAAGCGAATGGTTAATTCTACTTCTCCAGGGAAAAAAATAGGGATTCTGATAAAATGGAAGTGAGACAGGATTTTGGTTCTTTTTACATTTTCTTTAACTTTTAATGATAAATTTGAATAATGATTACAACTTAAATAGTTTTTTCTAAAGGGGTAATCACTTGTAAAATTTGTTATAGGAGAAGGTGGGGTAAAACGGACGTGGATGGATTTTGGTATTTTATACTATGAAATTTACGAGAAATGAATGGAAATATTGGAGATAGGTTTTTTCCGATGATTCCATTGGAAAGATGAGAGAATTTCTCATGAAAATCACATGCTAAAAATTATTTTTTGGAATTTTTCAAAAATTTCATTTTTTGCGCAAGATTTGAAGGTGAAATCTTCTGTTTTTGGAAAATTTCAGGTTTTCGAGAATATCTCTGGTTTTATTGATCATAGCGACCTGGGGTTGATCTTAAATGAAAGGTGAGCTCATTTCCCATTTATCCATGGGGTTTAAAAAGAAAAATATTCATTTTTTCGAGTACTTATAGGACAAAAACTGATTTTCAAAAAAATGACCTATAAATATTTGAAACATTGATTTGAAAAAATTTGAACAACATAAATCAATGAGAAATGAGCTCACCTTTCATTTGAGATCAATCTCAGATCGCTACGACCAACAGAACCGGAGATATCGTCAAAAAAGTGAATTTTTTCGATTTTCAAAAGAGAAACCCCTTCAAAACTTGGCCAAAAACGTAAATTTTTCCAAAAATTGACAAAAAAAATTGTCACACGTGTTTCTCACCTCAAATTTCCTCAGCTTCTCAATGGAATCATTAGAAAATTTCTATCTCAAACCGTTCAACTGGAACGCCCATTTTACCCCACCTCTCCTTACATTCAAATTAAAAATCTCAAGGAAATTTCAAGAAGTCTTGAAATCGACCACAAATTAGGAAAATCCGATGGTCAACTTTAGTGTCCACAGATTCAAAAAGCGATATACCCCTCGTTATTTCCGCATTATCGTTATTCACTCATGAGTTTCGTCAGAATGTCCGTCAACATCTTATTATTATCCATCAGCTGTTCTTTGATAGCCTTGATTCCATCGACCTGTGCCTTAACACTATAAGAACCTTGATTAAGATTACACGGAAATTCACACTCATTATTATCATGAGTTCGTTGTTTCATCCAACTAACATGTTGAGTCAAACTAATGCTGTCATCATCGAAAATCGGTGCATTTTTTTGTGCAACCTCATAAGCAGCTTTCAGAATCTCTTTGGGAAGTCTCTTTTCCAATGGATTAAGCGGTTTGACTACAAGCACTCTCTTTCTATTCTCCATGTCAATGTCATGGTCAGACATCCACTTTCTGAATGCGAAGGGTATGGCATTATTATTGAGCACCATTTCCGTAAACAGAATTAATTTCGTTTGTCTGACTAGTTTCGTCAGACCGGCATGATTCCTCAATCCCTGAATGTCATGAACAGCAATTCCAACCAGAAGATTCATCAAAATAACCGTTACAAATACAATAAATAGGGTGAACAGTATCTGCGAACAAACGGAGAGCGGATGATACAGAACGAATGGTCCATCCGTTATCTGATCTGGCTGATTGATTAGACCCTCAAAATCCAGCTCCCCTGCCATCATCGCCAGAACCTTGATGAGCCCCGTAAATGGATTCCCAAAAGACGGTTCCCCAACGAAAATAACGCAAAAGCTTATGGTGAACCCAATCAATAGCCCAGAATAAGCCAACAGCAATTTAGCAAATTCGAATTGTATGTGCGTAAACATGGCAACATATGTTCCGAATGCCGGCAATTGTCCGACCATCAGCATCAAATTTGTCCATGCACACAGAATAGCAAATGCGCCAACGTAATTCTGCCAATCATACGTTTTCCCGGTGTAAACGAATGAAGTTAGGAAGACACTTGTTATGACAACACCATCCAGAACATTTTCGATATTGGAAAAGTACTGTCTCGCTGATTTGTGTACCATGAAGCCGAATATCTTCCTAGGTATCGTGATACACGTGAGAAATAGCGACAAGTACCACTCGATTTCGATAACGGTTTTCCGGAAGAGAAAACCGGTTAATCTTTTGCTGCCGCAGACTTTCGATGCACCGGTATCAGCATAGTTATAGCACTTGTAAGCAAGTGCTGTCAATACATACGTAGTCATGCAGATGACAGTCATGGCATATAGAAGGATCCTCATCAAGTAAAACTTCCTTATTTTCTCCCATTTCAGATGAAGAAATGCCATGACGAGAGGATGTGATAACAGATCTTTTCGATGTTCTTGAACAAAGGTGTTGATGAAGCTCGTTTCACAAGGATTGCTGCTGGGAAATAGAAGATCAAAGTGCAGTCTCATCTCGAATTCCCGATTATGAGGAACCGGACGTTTCAGTCTGATTGAGGCATCCAGTCTCTGTCGAAATACTTGAAGTGATTCGGGGATTTTTCGGAGTATGACGTTGAGTGCTGAGAGACCTGTGCCAGTTGTTGCACTGACGTCTGCACCGGCCCAGATGAGGGTATCAACGCAGTGGCTCTGTTCGTTGAGAGCAGCGATGTGAAGGGGTGTGAAGCCGTTCTTATCACTGGCATTAACATAGGCTCCATGCTTGAGCAATAGTTCAACCAATTCTGCAGAAGAGCCAGTCGTCATGACGGCGAAATGAAGGGGAGTCCTGTGAGCCCGATCAACGGCATTAACATCGGTTCCTGGGGTCTTGAGAAGGACCTCAATACAGGCCAAATCCTGGACAAAACAGGCAACATGCAAAGGCGTCTCGCCATGATGATTCTTGAGGGCGACAGAGGCTCCTCGTTCGAGCAGAAGGATGACAATGTCCAAAGACCTCGCTCGAATAGCGCAATGAAGAACCGGTTCGATGTCCTGCACGTTGAAATTCATGTAGAGCTTAGCTCCATTATCCAGAAGAACTTCAGCTGTTTCCCGGCAGTTACCAAAAGCAGCGAAATGAAGGGCCGTGTAATTGGTATTGGCACTTACGTAATTAACATCGACACCTTGATTGATTAGATGCTCGAGGCACTTGACACTTCCTGATAAGGATGCAGCTAGAATAGCGTTGATTCCGATGCAAGGTTCAACGTAATCAATGTCCGCGCCAGCTGCTTCCAATTTCGGTAATAGATGATCCATTCCTCGGAAACATGCCCATATATAAGCGATATTCTTGAACCGATCTTCGCAATCGGCAAGCAGTGTCGCATCGATTTCCACGTTATCGATGTCTCCTCGTTCCAATTCCAGCAATTTCTTCATCTCCGAAACACTTACAACCGACCACATTGCACTTTTCAAGCTTGATCCATTGATTTCTACGTTTCTGAGGGCTTCCAAGTTATCGAAGAAGAGAGATTCGTCGACTGGCGGTGGCTGACCGGCATTGATCTCCACGTGTTTTATCGCATCTGGATCAATAACAATAACTTTTTCCGTAATATCGCGAGATCGTGGAAGTCGCGTGGATCTGTAGGTTGATGCCATTCTTACGGCGAGAGGATCCTTATTTTTTAGGACATCGGTAAGAGCTGCCAAAGAATAATGACGCGGTTTTGGCGGCAAATTACCGTTGTTTGAATCCATTTTTGTGGAAACACTTGTTGCGCTTTTTTTGAAGGATCGAAAAATTAAAATTCGATTTTCGAAACGTGGTTTATTTTTCCCATTGCTTGATTTTTACGAAGAAATAACGAACGAACTCGACACGTTGACGATAGAATGAAGACTTGATTAAGAATGGCTCAGCCTCATTTCTTTCGGTCACTCCCTACCCCAATTCCTACCATCCACTCACTCTGTCTTTCGAGAAGCCTACGTCATGAAAAACAAGTAGCGCACTCAATGGGTTTAGATTCACTTTGATATTACAATGTGTTATTGTTATTGCTTGAGATCGTGTACTTCACAAGCAAATGGCATTACTGTGGAGCTGTCCTCAATGTAAGAACGTGTCATCAGCACTTACGAAACAACAGTATTTATTTAAATTTTTTCGGCAATAAGAATTAATGCATGAAAAAATATGAAAAATGGAGAAACATGAGCGCGAAAAAAATGAGTATAATCAGATACGTGACATGCAAAATATAAATTCACAATAATTTATTGTATTAAATTTTAAAAAATATCCAAGGATTTGAATTAATAATCGTTTTATTCAGTAGAGAAATAAAATCAATGGTTTATACAATGTCATTTCTGTAAAAAAAGAGGAAAGAAGGAATGAAGTGGAAAAATAAAGGCAAAATCCACATAATCATGCAATTACATTAAATTAATTAATTTTTATTAATTTCCTCGTCATTCATTCCATCTTTCTCTTCATTATTCAAATTAAATGTCTTATCAGTGGCCAGCACTGTAACAAGTTCTTCTATTAATTTTCTATTATTCTCACAAATATTAGTTAATTCAATGATTTTATCTTGAAGTCTATTGTTGGATTTACCATCAAAATCTATATCATAATCGGTATGAAAAGTGTCCATATAACGAAATGCAGTTTGTGGCTCGCTCTTTCTTCTGTACAAATATGCATTGGAGCTTCTTTTCGTTGACATTGTATTAGTAACAAATTTTTTATTTTTAGCAACACGATGTGCAGCGACTAAAACATCTCTTGGTAATCTATTTTCCCGTGGATTCAATGGCCTGACTGTTAGAACAGCTCTCAAAGGCGATGGAAGAACAAGCGTTGTCCAGCTCAATAATTTAATCAATTTGTGTGGTAATAGCGCCAACAATAGAGCACTCTCAACATCACAAATTAATTTAGTCTGTCTAACGAGCTTTGCCAAGCCTGCAGTTTTCTGCAGTCCTTTGATGTCATGTACAGCAATGCCAACAAGTAAATTCATAAGAACAATAGTAACAAATAATAGAAATAATACAAATGATAATTGCGCTGATACTTGAAGCAATATCCAGGATGTGCTTCCAACATCCATATGTCTTCCAATGTCTTCTTCTCCAGGAAAAAATAATTCTTCGAAATCTAGTTCCCCAGTCATCATGACGAGTACTTTTATCAAGCCAGTATGCGGTGAACTGAATGACTTCGATCTCGGAAATATGACGCAGAAGCTCGCTGTAAAACCGACTAGTAAACAGGCATAAGCTAGTAATAACTTGAATACTTGTGCTTGGACACTCGTAAACATGGCAACATAAGCACCAAACATGGGCAATTGTCCAATCATCAGCATTAAATTACTCCAGCCACATAAAACAGCAAATGCACCAACATGACTCTGCCATGTATACGTTCTTCCAGTGTAAACAAATGATGTTGCAAATACAGACAATATAACGCACCATTCAACGATGTTTTCTGGTTGTGTAAAAAAGTGTCTGACTGATGGATACGTTAGAATGCCAGTTGCTTTCCTAATGCCCTCCAGGACAGTCAGAACAACAAGTGCATACCATTCGACTTCAAGAACTTCAGGATGCCGATGAAAGAATCCTTTCAGCCCAGTGGAATTGGCACAAAGTGGTAGTGCAGCAGTCTCATCAACCTGTCCATGTGACTCGTTATAGCAATTATGAGCCAATGCAGTCATAACCCATGACGTCAAAACAACGACATACAACAGATAGAAGAATAACCTTCCAACATAATATTTCCGTATTTTTTGCCACTTCAAGTGAAGAAATGACTGACATAGAGGATGTTCCAGGATTTCTTTGTATCCCTCTTTAACAAATGCACCGAGATAACCGATTTCTCCTTGTCCTTTATGCTGCAAAAGAGGATGAAAATCAAGTCGCAGCTCCATTTCCCCAGCCGCTGTACTCTGCTGATGCAGAGTAATTGATGAATCCAATCTCTGCTTGAATATACACAATGACGTTGGTGTTTTACGTAGTATTATTGATAGTGCTGTCGTACCGCCTTTGGTTCTTGCACTTAAATCAGCACCATGCTGTATCAATACATCAACGCACTGGGACAATTCATTTAATGCAGCAACATGAAGTGGTGTATAGCCGTATTTATCCGCTCTGTTAACATCAGCCTTCCAGCAAATTAGAAACTCAGTAACATCATATGCTAATAATGACCTACCAAGTGCCAAATGAAGAGCCGTACGTCCATCATTATCCTCCTCATTAGTATCACACGATCCATTGCGTAATAATGCCTCAACACACTCCAAAGAATGAGTTTTAGCAGCAAGATGAAGTGCAGTCTGTCCCCGATGATTTTTGATCCTCAAATCAGCATTGTGCTTCAATAAAATCTCGACATTCTGAGTACAGCCATTTTCAGCAGCCAAATGCAAAGCAGAATCCCCCTTTTTCGTCAACAGATCAATCGAACAATTGGCTTCAAGCAATTTCTTCAAACACAATGAATCTCCACGATCAGCTACATAATGAATTGGCGCCAAACCAGATGAATCCAAACGATTCAA
This sequence comes from Aleiodes leptofemur, assembly GCA_963942555.1. Lineage (NCBI taxonomy): Eukaryota > Metazoa > Arthropoda > Insecta > Hymenoptera > Braconidae > Aleiodes > Aleiodes leptofemur. The sequence continues at coordinate 16,096,697 of OZ012617.1, read as the reverse complement.
TGATGGATTATTCGATGCTAATAACGTCAGAACATTGATTGAATTATTTCTAGCTGCTGCATGCAGCACACTTTCATCAGGCTGCAATGACTCCTGGCTGATACCTATTTCAATAAAATAATTAGCGACATCCAATGCATCACCGAATGCAGCATAATGAAATGCTGTGTGTGTTCGATTGTAATTGACATTAGCACCTCGCGAAATTAGATACTTGACGCCATTTAAACAATTGGAAAAGGCGCAAATATGGAGTGCAGTTAGTCCTCGCTCGTATTCATAATGATTCAAATCAGCTCCAGCTGTGTGAACCAAAGGCAGAAGATCATCACGTCCCAAATAACAGACAAAAAGCATCAAAGCATTGATTTCATTTTGTTTACATGTTTGCAGGGTGTTTTTCAAGTTCTCCGGTTCATCGAATTGCCCACTTTCGAGGTCCTCAATCAATTGCATTCTTCCACCGACTGTTCTGATATGTTCAACGAGCAATTCTCTTATTATGTCACGTGATACAATGAGTGTACCGTCATTGTCATCAGCAGTTGAGCTCTCGCTCATGCACATTGAGTAGCAATGTGGCTCCTCAATTGGCGGTGGCTTTCCATAATCCATGCAGAAATGGCCTGGATCTGAGTTATCGTCTAAGTTATCGTCTGGTTCTAGGGATTTACGAGATGCCAGCCATCGCGTCAATGACAATGATGTGTATTGACGATGTCTACGACTTCCTGGGGTTGATGCAGCATTTCCTGGGGTACTGTAACTTTGCTCCAATGTTACACGTTTACGTGGAGTTGGAAGGACTGGTACACTTGGGCATCTGTCTTCCAGTTTAATCGAATTCATCATTCGATCGACTCAGTTATTTTACTGGAAAAAAATGTACATTAGTGAATACCTTGAATGACTTGGGAATTCATTGAAAATGGTATAGGTAGATGAAAAAAATTGATTCTGTATGTGTGTGTAAGTGATGATCACGTTGCCTGTGACCTTGGATGATTAATTACAGAGATTTCTTCATTTTTCCTTGATTAAAACGAGACAAAGCTGGATAATTTCATTGATGAAGTGATTGAACATGGAAAAAGTGTCTCTTCTATCAATGGAATACACATCCGGAAATTGTGAAAGTTGATAATTCGAATAAATTAATCATCCAGGGTCATGATGAGGTATCGTGACCTCTGCCGATGAATAATATTGAATGAAAACCTCTTTAAATTCTACTGATTTTATAGTTTATGTATTTATAAAGAAAACTGAGGTAAAATGGACCTGTAGGTCAAAATTATGCGGGATTTTTTTTGAGGGTGAAGGAGTCTTCAGAAAAATTTGAAAAAATTCATGAACAATGTACATATATTCAAGCATGTTCTCAAATTTTTTCAGATTTTTTCATCGACTCCTTCACTCCTAAAAAAATTCCCCAATCATGCAGCTACAAAAGGTCCATTTTTACCCATTTTTCCCTGTGTCTATGTACGTTTTAAATAAATTGAAGACCAAAAGAGAGGGGGGGGGGGCATTTATCACGTTGTTATAGATAGAGGGGGAGAAAACATGTAAACCGAAAAACGTCAATGGTTGAACACACGCGTATCATAACGAGTAGATTAAATAGACGAAATGTCATTCTTGTCGTACGAATGTCAAGTGGAAAATCGGGCAAGTAAATTGCAGACGACGTTCCAGTTTATCTTTTAATGCTAGGTGGGAAGTAAAGGGGGAGGAAGGGGGGGAGGGAAGGGAATTTAGGATTAAAAGGGAAGAAGAGGTATACGCGGTATTTACGTTTATACGAAGACGAATCAGAAGTATTAAAGGAAAAAGAGGGGGGATTATAAAATTGACCAGTGTCTTGGAGACGTATCTCGTCATCTTAGCCGGTTCAATTTTATTCTATATATATACGATGAAAAATATGATATGATCATATTTTTCGAGTATTATCATGGAATTGGAGAATTTTATCATATTTTTTTCGAGTGGTATGATTTTATCTTGGGAAATATGGCACTTTGAAATGATTGATTTAAACGAGGTTTTTTTTTTTGAAACTATTTTCAGGTTTCTATTATGACTAATCGAGATTAATCACGAAAAGTCACCTTTTCATGCCATTATTCGTTGAAATTCCCATGAAAATGACGAAACTTCTCTGGATAATCCAATTTTGCAGCTTAATTTGCGTTTGAAACACTGTTTTATTGTACACAAAAGACCTTTCTTTTATTAAATTCAATTTTAATGACTTGTATTTCCAAAATTTTATACATTTATCAGTTAAAATCGTGATGAAAATTATGCGGAAATTTATTATAACTGTAAAATTTACTTTTTGCGGTTTATAAGGATCATTCGCGAACCGGTCACATTCGCTGACGACAATCGACTGAAACCATTTATCGACGAGAATGTCTTTTTCAACAGTTTAGATGGATGATACATGTTATTCGAGTGTAATCATTTTGTTCTTAAAAATAAATTAGATATTTTACAATCAACTTGGTGAAATAGGGGAAGGTGGGACAATACGGACATGAGGGGTAAAATGGACACATTTGAGTTTTTATGCATATATTATGGAAAACTCTTTAAATGAATGAGAATATTCGAGATGGATTTTTTTTAATGATTCCATCGAAAAGCTGAGGAAATTTTAGTCGAAAAATATGTGCGAGAATTAATTTTTTTCAATTTTTTGAAAATTCTATTTTTTCTGGCATTTTTGAGGGGTGAAAGCCTTTCGATTTTCGAGTAAATTCAGTTTTTTGGAAATATCTCTGGTTCTATTGATCGTAGCGACCTGGGACCGATTTTAAATGAAAGGTGAGATCATTTCCCATCGATTTATGGGGTTTTGGATTCAAAAATATCGATTTTTTACATAGTTATGGGACGAAAACCGATGATCATCATTTTTTTACAAAAGTTCCCATAACTATCTGAAAAATCGATATTTTTAGATTCAAAACCCCATAAATCGATGGGAAATGATCTCACCTTTTATTTGAAATCGGTCCCAAGTCGCTACGACCAATGGAACCAGAGATATTTCCAAAAAACTGAATTTTCTTAAAAATCCAAAGGCTTTTACCCCTCAAAAATACCAGAAAAAAATCGAATTCTCAAAAAATTGAAAAAACTCACTTTATTTTTGGAATATCTCTGGTTCTATTGGTCGTAGCAGCCTGGAACCGATTTTAAATGAAAGGTGAGATCATTTCCCATCGATTCATGGGGTTTTGGATTCAGAAATATCAATTTTTTACATAGTTATAGGACAAAAACCGATGATCATAATTTTTCACAAAAGTTCCCATAACTATCTGAAAAATCGATATTTTTAGATTCAAAACCCCATAAATCGATGGGAAATGATCTCATCTTTCATTTAAAATCAACCCCAAGTCGCTACGACCAATAAAACCAGAGATATCCTTGAAAAAGTCAAATTTTTCGTAAAATTAAAAAATTTTACCTTCAAATCTTGGCAAAAAAAATCTAAATTTTTGGAAAAAAATCGAAAGAATTAATTGAGCCTTATGATTTTTATCGGAAAATTTCTCAGCTTTTCAAAAAAATCATCAGAAAATTGAAAATTTGAGATTATGGGCATGAATCACAAGTGGAGACAACCGGAACTATTGGATTTTTATTTTAATTTTATTACGGAATTAAATACCTGATGTTGCAATGAACTGAAGAATTCATGTTAACAAATAATGCTGATGTGATTTTTTTTGTTTGATTATTAATGGAATTTTGTTTGGAAAATGCAGTTTACATTTATCTTGATTTTTGTCATTTTATTTTTTAATTACAAAGAACTTAATCGATTCAAAATACAAAAATTACTTTTATTTCATCAATTTCAGGTGTGTCTGATAAATATTACAATATCTGACTTCTTCATGAGTTCATCTATTTTCTGAATATATTTACTGATCTTAAAATTATATTAAACTTATTTCTATGATTTTTTTTTTAGAAATATTTCCTCAGAATTTGAATGATAGAGTAAATTTGAAGAATTTTGAATTCGATCTGGAGATTTTAGCGACCGATATTATCGACTAACGTTAATAATATATTTACACAAAATGATAAAACAGAAATTTAATTTTTTCAAAATCACTTTTCATTGAAGAGACACGAGAAAAGGAAATTTTTTATCAATTTAAATCATTTGCTCATGATAAATGTTTTTTTTACACTTATGTTTCAAAGATTTCGAAAACTATTATCATTACACTAATAATCTGAGCTAGGCTTTTGAGGGAATACTTAAGATTACCAAAAAAAATTTTTTTGAATTTTTTTTTCAAAAAATTACTTTTTTGCAGAATTTTGAAATTTTAAAAATCGTAAAAATAAAAGTCCGTCATTAAACTTTTTGCTCTAATTTTTTTCTAGAGTACCTCTAACTAATCTTAAAAGATCCTGAAATATTCGAGATGGGGTTTTGTTCCTTTCAAAAGATATAAATTTTTGAATTTAAGAAAAAAAAAATTTTTTTCTTCGATACCCACTGAATGAAACAATGATAGATTCACTTGTTATTTTCAATTTTGAGGCACAAAAATTCATTCATCTATCCTATAATGACATTGTTAGTGAATATTGTGATTGGAAATAGGAAATTTTAATTTTAAAAATGAATTTTATGGAAAAAAAAAAAAAAAAAAAAAATTTATGGAAATCGCTATCAGGACTAAAATATAATGAAGTTCTTCGAAAAAATAGATATTTCTTATCAAATGCACGTTATTTTATCGTTTGTTTATCATACAGATAAAATGTTTATGCATTTTAAAGAAGTAATGAGCATTGCAATTAATAATAAATTGAGGCATTTTTCTTTTGTAAAAGTGACCGAAACTTCAGTCGAATAAGTAGTTTTATTAACTAATAGTCTCAGAATATTGTTCCATAATGAAATCTTTCCTGAACTTGATTCTCCTCTTCTTTATTTTGGCTGTCTTGGCCAGTGGAGCTGAAGGTAAATTTTATTTCACCTTAAAAAAAATTATATAATTGATTAATAAATTTATTCTATTTCAAGCGTGCCAATCAAATGCGGACTGTAGGATATATTGCGATTGGGGTGGAATGTGTGGTGGTGGGGAGTGTAAATGCTATACCGATAGAAAGTGAATATTTCTCTGTTGATTAAAGGTAGTGTTAATCACTTAATAAAATGAATTAAATCAATAGTCATTAGCATTGATCATTTATTTCCCCTTTATTCCTCTCAAAATATTAATTTTCTTCCAAAGATTATACATAGGGGGAAGCTGGGCAAAATGGACCTGTTAGAATGATTTGGGATTTTGTAGAGAATAGGCAGCTTGATGAAAAAAATTGAAAAAATTAGACAAAAATGTAAACATATTGAGGCATCTTCTCAAATTTTTTCAGATTTTTTTGTCAAGTCCTTAACTTGGAAAAAAAATCCTGAATCATGTTGTTGCAGAGGTCCATTTTACCCCATTCTTTCCTATATATATTATCTGGCTAATGAGGCAGAGATAGATTGACAAGAAATTATCGATTTTTCAGGAATTCATAGAAAATTTTTCGAAAATCGGTTTTTACCCCGATCCTCGATCAATGGAACTGGAGATATTCTTGAAAAAGTCAAATTTTCGTAAAAACATAGGATTTGAACTTCGAACTTTCGCGCAAAAAAGCAAAATTTCTGGAAAAAATTGAAAAAATTAATTTAGGCACATGATTTCTATCGGAAATTTTCTCAGCTTTTCAAAGGAATCATTGAAAAAATTCTATTTAAAATAATTTCACTGATATCAAGGAATTTACATAATTCACAACATCAATACTCCAATTAGTCAATTCCAAGTAATTTTCCTCTCATAATATGTTTTTTTCGTTTTTCGAATTACGTGTTCACTAGTTATTATACTTATCTAGTCCTTGAAAGTGTAGACATAAATTATGAATTTCGTGTTTTTTTTACTACTTTCTTTCTTCGGAAAAAAACATGTTTATGCGTTTAAAAAAATTTAATGAGTATCGCAATTAAAAATAGCGTCAGGCATTTGAGAAAATAAAAACGACCGATTCAGTCGAATAAAGAGTTCTGTTAACATAGTCGCAGAGTATTGTTCTATAATGAGAGCTTTTTTGAAAGTAATTTTTCTCCTCTTCATCATTGCAGTCTTGGCTAATGGGGCTGAGGGTAAGTTCCCTTTCGCTATAACAGAAAGACATAATTAACTAATAAATTCATTCAATTTCAAGCAATGACGTGCATGGGCTATACAGAATGTAAGGATATGCCTTGCAAGGGTGCACAATGTATAAAGGGCGAATGTTACTGTCCAGCAGAAAAACGCAATAAGAATGGATAGTCTTAATTGCTCAATAAAATGAATTGAATCAACAGAATTTGCATTTTTTATTTATATTTCCTGCAAAAGAATTATTTTGGCACTTGATTTTTATGGAAAATTCACTCAGTTTTGCCGGGGAATCATTAGGAAAAAATCAAGTCTCAAATAATTTTACTGTTTTCGTGTGATCTTTAGAATGTAAAACATCAAAACTAAAATTTGTCAATTCGATCATAACTTCGTTTAATAATAGGGGAAGGTGGGGTAAAATAGACATGCTAATTGAATGGTTCGAGATAGAAATTTTCTGATGATTCCATTGAAAAGCTGAGGAAATTTTAGGAGGGAAACATGGGTCTAGGTTTTTTTTTCAATTTTTGGAAAAATTTACTTTTTTGGCCAAGTTTTGAAGGGGTTTTCCTTTTGAAAATCGAAAAAATTCACTTTTTCGGCGATATCTCCGGTTCTGTTTGTCGTAGCGACCTGGGGTTGATCTCAAATGAAAGGTGAGCTCATTTCACATCGATTTATGTGGTTCAAATTTTTTTTAAATCAATTTTTCAAATATTTATAGGTCATTTTTTTGAAAATCAGTTTTTGCCCTATAAGTACTTGAAAAAATTGATATTTTTCTTTATGAACCCCATTAATCGATGGGAAAAGAGCTCACCTTTCATTTAAGATCAACCCTAGGTCGCTACGACCAATAGAACCAGAGATATTCTCGAAAACCTGAAATTTTTCAAAAAAAGAAGAGAAATATTAATAAATTTATTTGTTTAATGGCGACATTGCCTCGTGGATGGGAGGTGGAGAAAAGATGTGAGAATCAAAATTCGAAGGTAAATATAGTAACTCGCAATAGCTCAGTGGTCAGAGCACCTGACATGTAATCAGAGGGTCGTGGGTTCAAATCCTGCTTGCGCATTACATATTTTTCCCGAAATTTGATTCTCTTAAAAAATTTATTAATAAAAATTAATTTATTAATAAATTTATTTGTTTAATGGCAGATTTTTACCTTAAAATTTCGCGCAAAAAATGGAATTTTTGAAAAATTCAAAAAAATAACTTCCGACATATGATTTCCATGGTAAATTTCCTCAGCTTTCCAATGGAATCATCAGAAAAAACCTATCTCCAATATTTCCATCGATTTCTCGTAATTTTCATAGTATAAAATACCAAAAACAACCCGTGTCCGTTTTACCCCTTGTGTTCATTTTACCCCACCTTCCCCTGTACTTCATTTTTCGAGCAGACTTATATTCGCTAATTATCCTCCTTATCTACTCCTTGAGAGTATAGATATGCGTTAACAATTGCCTGTCATTTTACTACTTTCTATCTCCAGAAACAATGTATTGATACTCTTACAATAAGATAATGAGCATCGCAATTAGCAATAAATTCAGGCATTCGACAAAATAAAAGTGACCGACACTTCAGTCGAATAAGGAGTTCTCTTGGCAAATAGTCCCAGCATATTATTCCACAATGAAAGCATTCCTGCAATTAATTCTCCTTCTTTTCTTCATCTTCGCAGTCTTCAACAATGGAGCTCAGGGTAAATTTTCTTTAACTGTAACAAAAAGACATAATTTATTAATAAGTTCGTTTTATTTATAGCAATATCGTGCGATAATGATTCAACATGTGAAGAAGCAATGCCATATTGCGATACGGCATCTTGTGAATTGAACTCATGTTCATGCGGTTAAATCTAGAAGGAGTTAAATGTGTTTCTGTTGATATATGAATGCATTAATAGATGAAGAAAATAAATTAAATCAATAATTAATTCATTTGTAGACTGCATTTATCATTTATATCTCCTTCATCTTTTTCAAAGTAGGGGAAGGTGGGGTAAAATGGCTGAAAATATTGGAGATAGGTTTTTTCTGATGATTCCATTGGAAAGATGAGGAAATTTCCCATAAAAATCATGTGCCAAAAATTATTTTTTGGAATTTTTCAAAAATTTCATTTTTTGCGCAAGATTTGAAGGTAAAACTCTTCTTTTTTTGAAAAATTTCAGGTTTTCGAGAATATCTCTGGTTCTATTGATCGTAGCGATCTGCGGTTGATCTTAAATGAAAGGTGAGCTCATTTGCCATGGATTTATGGGGTTTAAAAAGAAAAATATCAATTTTTCAAGTACTTATAGGGCAAAAACTGATTTTCAAAAAAATGACCTATAAATATTTGAAAAATTGATTTAAAAAAAATTTGAACCACATAAATCGATGAGAAATGAGCTCACCTTTCATTTGAGATCAACCCCAGATCGCTACGACCAACAGAACCGAAGATATCGCCAAAAAAGTGAATTTTTTCGATTTTTCAAAGCAAAACCCCTTCAAAACTCAGCAAAAAAATAAATTTTTCAAAAAAATGAGAAAAAAAAATTTGACACATGTTTTCCGCCTAAAATTTCCTCAGCTTTTCAATGAAATTATTGAAAAATTTCTATCTCGAACCGTTCAATTGAAGTGTCCATTTTACCCCACCTTCCCCTATTAATTTCCTTCTGAAGAGACTAAAAAAAAAGTATTGTAACGTTAATCGAAAAAATTCACTTTCTTAACTTATTTTTCTCAGTGAACTTGAATTAATTCGATTGCCCAAGCAACAACGTAAATGCCTATTTATATATGCAAATTAAGGCATGAATTGTGGCTTCATCTCTCCAGTTTCTTGAAATCTTGAGGATTCTTCGAATCCAACATTTGCCCTTGAATAATAATAGAAACGTGGGAAGAAAGTTTATCAGTAAAGAAAGACCTTCACAAAAGTATAACATAAAATTTAGCTGATTCTCCAAAATAAGGGAAACTCGTGGTTTTCCGTTTTGATTATATTTCGAGTTCCAGCATCGGTATGAGGCGATTGGTGGGGGCTCAACGCTATAAAGAGAATAAGTACGATTAAATTTATTCAGGCACGTGTTAGTTGTCGTGGAGAAGAGATCGGCTGCTGCGAGAAATGCAGAAACTCGTAATTTTGTGTATTGTGGGAGTTATTGTGGTGACAATAAAAGCACAAAATCCATACTTTAACGAGGAAAAACCAGGAGCCTGTCCTCCAGATCAGCCAGTGCAAATTTGCTCCAGATCCTGTCACAGTGATGCTGAATGTCAGAATGAAGGCAAATGTTGTCCTACAAGCTGTGGAGGAAATGTTTGCACTATTCCAGTGACAATGAAACAGGCGTTAATCGGTAATATTACGTAATTCTATTTTTTTTCTTAGTTTGTTGAAGATTTTGTATTCGAAGAAAATTGATTTCACTATGAAATCCATTTGTGCCAGTTTTTCCTTCAATTTTTCCTCAACTGGAGATAAAGCGCGAACAAGGTTCATGACCTCTGGACCTCCACCCACGATTAGTCATCGATTTTACAATTCTGAAAGAATAAATTCACTATTTTTTTATGCAAGAATGAATTCAGCAGGGATCGGCAAAAAAAAATTCGCATTTTTAATTTTTTAATTTTTTCTTATTTCTGTAATTTCCATTGAAAAAATTTTAATTACTTTTTAATGCAAAATTTGGATTTTTTAATTTTTTATTAGTTTGAAAATTAATTTTTTTTTCAACAATTTTGATTACTATTGTAATTAAAAATTTGACTGATGAAATTTTATAATTCTTTTTCTTATTCGAAATTTTGATTCTTTCTTACTTATTAATTGATTGGAATAATTAATTTTATAAAAAAATCAACGCTACTATGTTTAATCTTCCCAAATATAAACGTCTTTCAGACAAAAATTTTGAGTTGAGAGTGTTAACTAAATGTAACACAAATAAGAACTTACAATTTAATCCAATCTAAATGACGCTTATATGACATTTATAATTCAATTTAACTAATAAAAATGTTAATAAGTTTAATAAAGAAAATAATTATAAAATTCCATCAGTCAAATTTTAAATTACAATAGTAATCAAAATTGTTAAAAAAAAATTAATTTTCAAAATAATGAAAAATTCAAAAATCCAAATTTTTCATTAAGAAAGTAATTAAAATTTTTTCGATAGAAATTACAGAAATAAAAAAAATTAAAAAATTAAAAATGCGAATTTTTTTTTGCCGATCTCTGGAATTCAGTAGTGAAGAGGTAAAACAGGATAAGTCGACTTGTTTTTATGATTATTTTAAAGGAAATATCTCGGAAACTAAGCGAGATAAGGCGATATTACCTATTTTTTGTGCTAGAGAATTTCAAGAATTACAAAAGAGTTTCAAAATTGCCCTATTTCGTTTATTTTCTAATGTATTTCCAAATAACAAAATGAGAAAAAAATAGACTTATCTCGTTTTACCTCTTCGCTACTGAATTGTTATCTTGGTTTATCGATTTATTTATCTTTTTTCTCTAATATTCCAGAGAAAGCAGGATCATGCCCCAAAGTTCCAACAGGTCGTTGGGTATGTTCACCTACTTGCACAACAGATTCTGACTGTCGTGGTACAACAAAGTGCTGCAAAAATCGTTGTGGTGCACTAGCTTGCCAAAAACCAGATGTTGATGATCCTGAATTCGCCGAAATACCTCTTCAACCGCTGCCAGAAAGTATCCCTAATTTGAATCCAAGAAATCCATTTCTTTTTCCCGCCAATTGAGTCATTTTTGATTTAACTGAAAAAATAAAATAATTATTAACGAATTATACAAATTTAATTAAATAAAATGACTTTTTTTTAATAAAAATTTAGCAGTTTTCATATTTTAAATTTAAAAATAATAAAAAAATTTATTTACAACTGCGAAAAATTAAAAATTAGCAATTAAAGTAATGAATAAATTTTTACTATCAAAAAAATTGTAAATTTATGATACATGCAAACGGATGCAATGAGTAATTCAACTGATTGACGTTCAAGGTAAAATTTTATCTCGGTCAAGTGTAGAAAACACAATTTTACCGGGTGTTGTTTGTTTTTAAAGACCAATACTTGCAGAAAATTCAATGATCCTCGCATATTTCTTAGGATTAAGAGATTATTGACGCGCATAATATTACGTCAATCTATTAAATTACTTGGAGGAAAAATATTTATTTTAATTTTAATGTGAGACGGTAGTGAGTGACTCTGTGACTCTGTAGGCCCTCTTGCCTTTCGCATTCTCCAACAAAGTGGGGAATCTGTTAGTATATAAAAGGCAAATTGTCTATATATTCTTTGTATATCTCGTGGCAAATACGTTTGAGACATTGAGGAATAAACTCTGGAATTAGGCCACTGCCATGGACGGTAAGCCACTTCACTTTTTCCTTAATTTCATATTTTTTAATAATATTTCACTATTTTTTAAACTGATTTATCAGGAAAACTTCTTATTTTTTTGCTGAGTTTCGCGATGACTTTGGAAATAATTAACGCCCAATTAACATGTAAGTGTTTTTTTCCTCGACATCTATTTATTTAAATCTAGGGTCAATATGGAAGATTTTCTGATGAAAATATTCTTGAAAAAAGACGTTTTTCCTTATCTTGATAAGAAAAATATAGTGGAATTTATATGCATCAGATAAAGGAGGAAATTGTCCGCTGAGAAATACAGTTAGCAACTGCAATCCAAGCTGTGTATCGGATAGTCAATGCTCTTCCAATAAAAAATGCTGTCCAAACAAATGTGGATATATGTCTTGTGCACAGGCAAGTGCAGTTAATACCGGTAGCGATGGTGGATACAAGAGTTCAAATCGAGGTAATTACTTCATTTAAATTTTCAGGTATTTAATAGAGGAAGGTGGGGCAAAATGGACACGTCTAAATTTTTAGGCAAATATTATGGGAAAGTCTTGAAATTAATAGAAATATTGGTGGTAGATTGTTTTTGATGATTTCATTGGAAAGCTGAGGAAATTTTAGGCGGGAAACAAGCGCCGGAATTAATTTTTTTGAATTTTTGGCGATTTTAACTTTTTTGAGGATTTTAGAGGGGTAAAATCCTTCCTTTTTTAGAAAATTTTCAGTTTTTTGAGGATATCTTCGGTTCTATTTGTCGTAGCGTAAAAATTCTGACACGAGGTGAAAGGTGAGATCATTTGCCATCGATTCATAGGGTTTTCACTTTAAAAATATCGATTTTTAAGGTATTTATGGGCATTTTTGTGAAACAGTTTTTGGCCTATAACTATCTCAAAAATTGAGATTTTTGAATTCAAAACCTCATAAATCGATGGGAAATGAGCTCATCTTTCATTTGAGATCAACCCCGAATTGCTAGGACTAATAGAAACAGAGATATTTGCAAAAAACTGAAAATTTTCAAAAAAGAGAAGACTTTTACCCCTCAAAAATGCCGAAAAATATCGAATTTTCAAAAAAATCGAAAAAAATACATTTGACACTCGTTTTCCGGCTAAAATTTCCTCAGCTTTTCAATAGAATCATCAAAAAAAATCCATCTCTAACCGTTTCATTACAGTGCCCATTCTGCCCCACTCTCCCCTACACGTACGAAAGTGCTTTATAAAGAATGTTTTTTTATAAGGAATTGAAACTTTTTTTTATAAAGAATTGGAACTTTTTTATAAAGACTTTATAAAAACGTTATGAAGTCTTTATAAAGTATTTTCATATGTTAGATTTGCTTCTGGTAATTATTTGAATTTTAGGATGAATGCTATTCTGCATAATTACCAATTTCCATATTCTCCTCACAATGTTTAATTATCTTAATTATCCTTGCAGATACCGGTGTCTATTGTGGAGGAGTCAAGTGCAGTCCGTATGAAAAATGCGAGACGGACCGTAACACTAGACGTGAAAAATGTGTTCGCACTTAATTCAAAATAAATGCAATAAATATCATTTTTTCTCTTAATAATTAGTAATTTACAATACTTTGAATAAAAAAAAAAACATTAGGATATTATGTAGACGTATTGATCAATAAAACATGGAATTAAATGATGCAGTTTAATTCTTTAGGAAATAAGACTAAGAATAACAGACATTTGACAATTTTTAGTGTTTTTTTCGATTTTTCAACGAATAAATTATTCAAAAAATGAAAAATATGCACAGGAAAAAAATTCAAAAAATTATAAGTGCATTTTTTTAAATATTTTTTTTTGTTATAATTTATTTATGTTTAAAAAAATGCTAAAAACGGTCAGATGCTAATTTCATAATCATTTTTTCCCTTAATTATTAATTAACAAACCCTCAATATTATATAAGAAGTATTAACAATAAAATACATTGTTGACTACTTCAATTTTTTCCTTATTTCAATTTTCCCGCTGAAAAAATCGACCTTCCAATGATCGAAAAAGCACCTTTTTTCGATATATGTTATGGTGACCATAATAAAAGTCATTGGCTCCTTGCAAAGAAATAATGAACGTCTGTCAGTGCGAAATTCTCTGAAAATAATTATTATTTACAATTAAAAATTGAAGGAAAAAGGGAAAAAAGTTTTGAAAAAATGAATTCTTACTGATTAATCACTTGCACGTGAGTGTCACAACTGTCCACGTTGAATGCCAGTTGAGAAGACAGGTTAAGTCATTGAATTTTGATGAAAAAATCAATGTTTTGAAAGAATGGCACTGGTATTTATGATGAACAGATTGAAAGCCCTTGTTGTAATACTTTTGGGAGTATTCAGACGTGCTTTATGCTGTTTGAGAAGAAGAAGAAGATCATCATGTGATTCTATACCTCTTTCGGCAGTTGGAGTTGTACCAAATGCATCCAACAGTCGAGCAGTGAGTTTATTCGATAATAATCATGTTGTTGCCTTTAAAAAACGTTAAATGGTGTAAGTAAAATGCTTGGGGGAAGGTGGGGTAAAATGGGCATATTTTAATTTTGATGTTTTATATTATGAAAATTGCAAGAAATCAATGAAAATATTGAAGATAGGTTTTTTCTGATGATTCCATTGAAAATATGAGGAAATTTCCCATGAAAATCATATGTCAAAAGTTATTTTTTTGAATTTTTCAAAAATTTCATTTTTGGCGCGAGATTTGAAGATAAAATCTCTTCTTTTTTTGGAAAGTTTTAGGTTTTTCGAGAATATCTCTGGTTTATTTAAGTTATTATATATTACGAGAAGAAAAAATAACTTGTGTAAATATATTCGAGTGTGTGTTCTAAATTAAAATCATTCTTCAATGCTTATTTGAATTTTTTAGCGCATTTAATTCCCTTTTTTTAATGATAATTAAATTAGAATGCATTTGACAATTGTTTGAATTTTCTGAAGATGAGTGAATTGTTGTAAAAAGGTATTTCAAAAAATTGCAATCATACTTTCTTTAAATTTTCTGCTCGTGCATTTTTTTTTATATTTTTAAATAGGGGAGGATGGGGCAAAATGGACAGGTGTTAGTTTTGGTATTTAATACTAGGGAAATTGGTCGAAATTCATGGAAATATTATAGATAGGTTTTTTCTGATGATTCCATTGAAAAAATGAGGAAATTTCCCATGAAAATCATATGTTAAAAGTTATTTTTTTGAATTTTTCAAAAATTTCATCTTTCGCGCGAGATTTGAAGGTAAAACTCTTCTTTTTTTGAAAAATTTCAGGTTTTCGAGAATATCTCTGGTTCTATTGGTCGTAGCGATCTGGGGTTGATCTTAAATGAAAGGTGAGCTCATTTCCCATGGATTCATGGGGTTCAAAAAGAAAAATATCAATTTTTTTAAGTACTTATAGGGCAAAAACTGATTTTCAAAAAAATGACCTATAAATATTTGAAAAATTGATTTTAAAAAAATTTGGACCACATGAATCGATGAGAAATGAGCTCACCTTTCATTTGAGATCAACCCCAGGTCGCTACGACCAACAGAACCGGAGATATCGCCGAAAAAGTGAATTTTTTCGATTTTCAAAAGGAAAACCCCTTCAAAACTTGGCCAAAAAAGTCAATTTTTCCAAAAATTGAAGAAAAAAAATTTTGACACATGTTTTTCGCCTAAAATTTACTCAGTTTTTCAATGAAATCATTAGAAAATTTCTATCTCGAACCGTTCAAGTGGAGTGTCCATTTTACCCCACCTTCCCCTATATATAGCACTTACGACCCTTTGTTTCTAAGGTGATGTTGCCATGATTTACTGGGATCACTAAATATTTTTTAATTTAATTTTATAGGAGCAGGATCACTGGGATCAGTGGGACGAGAATCCAGTTGTTGTTGTGGCTGACAAACCTGTCAATGCTATACAAAATAAAATTGATCAGTACAGACAACAAATAGCAAAGCCACCAGAAACTTCAGATGAACCACAGATTGATTTTTTCGAGGTTTAAATATTAATTTATTAATTATTAAGAGAAAAAATCCAAATAAATTTGGAGTTTTTTTTTTTACCAGTTATCTAATGAAAATCGTGGATGCAAGAGAAATTGGAGTAAAATGACACCAATTTCTCTTGCATCCACGATTATTATTAGATAAGTGGTATATATTCCAAGAGAACTGATTGAGATGGATTTTTTTTAATGATTCCATTGAAAAGCCGAGAAAATTTCCGGTGGAAAACATGCGACACACTTCATATTTTGCATTTTTGGAAAATTTCACTTTTTTCGCCAAGATTTGAAGGGGTTTTCCTTTCCAAAATCGAAAAAATTCACTTTTTTGGAGATATCTCTGGTTCTATTGGTCGTAGCGACTTGAGGTTGGTCTTGAATGAAAGGTGAGGTCATTTCCCATCGAGTTATGTGGTTGAAAAATCAAAAATACCGATTTTTCAGGTATTTATAGGTCATTTTATAAAAATACAGTTTTCGCCCAATAAGTACCTCAAAAATAGATAATTTCCTTTAGCCGACCACTTAAATTGATGGAAAATGATCCCACCTTCCATTTAAAATCGGTCCCGAGTCGCTACGACCAATAGAACCAGAGATATCCCCAAAAAACTCAAATTTTCCGAAGAAGAAAAGGTTTTCCCCTTCAATTCTTCACCAAAAACCCGAATTTTTGAAAAATTACAAAAAAAAAAGTCTAGTATATGATTTCCATCGTAAATTTGCTCAGTTTTTCAATGGAATCATCAGAAAAAATCTATCTCGAATATTTCCACGGATTTCGAACGATTTTTCTTATATGAAAAGTCTCTGTTTTGACCCTTATCTCCTTTTAATTCCACTTTCCTCTATTTATAAATTTAAATCTAATTTTTATTTGTTACAGGACATGACACCGAGAATTACAAAGCAGAAAAAATTATTGTTGAAATCAAAGACAGAGGAATTGTCAGTGAATTTATCAAAATTTGCAGTAGCCGCTGAGAGAGTTCCAACCGTAATAAAATCATATTTTTCCTTTTTTTCATCAATTCCTTTAAATTTTTTTCAAATATCTCTTCTTTCGTTGACCAGAATGAGCTCGAAGTGTGGGATGATAATACAGCTACGTGGGAGGATGGAACAGTCGAAGAATTTGGTGATCCAACAGAAGAATTACGCAGACAAAAACGTAGAGAACGTGAAAAAAAATTATACGAACAGCAGCGAAAACGAATGGAATATAATTACAGACCTCCACCACTCGGTGAAAAAATTGTATCCTGACCTTCGTTTTTTCTGTCCAATTCTTTCTAATTTGCTCGTTAAAATAGATTGAATGAGAAAGGAAAAAAAAGTCGGATTTAAAGCAAATGGACTGTAAATTAATTGCGACTAATGGCTCATTTAGTCGATAATTCCATAAAAATATTTTAATCAGTTTCATACGCAATTTAGTACGTATATATATATATTCTTTTGTGATAAACTCTTGTGTTTGAATAATATAATATAAAAAAAAATTAATCAGTGATTTTCTGAGAAACTTGTGAGTCATCAAACTTGTTATACACATTCCACGATAATGATTTTTATCGTTTAATTATTAATTTACTTTGATTTGGCTGATAGTTAATGTTTTCTATTTAAATTGAATTGCATAAATTTTTGGTTGAATTATATAAAAATATGGTTAATAAATTATGTGAGAAATCAAATTTATATTTCGATAGGAAGAAATAATTAGGGCCGAGACGTTGGTGTAAGGTTTGATTTAGGCTAAAGTTGCCTATAACAAAAAAAACATTTTGAATGGTTATTAATGCCAAATTGACATTTATAAACGTTGAACTGACGTTATAAACGTTGAAGAATTCGTGTTCCACAATAATTTGAAGAATTGGTCAACATTTGGATATTATTATTCATCGTGATGAGTTACTCTACGAGTTCCCTGAAAAGTTTCTCTGGAAGTTCTCCTGAAAGTTCCTCTGCAAGTTCCTATAAGAGTTCCTCTGGGAGCTCCCCTAAAAGTTCCTCTTAAAGTTCCTCTGGGAGTTCCCCTAAAAGTTCCCCTGGAAGTTCCTGTGGAGTTCCTCTGAGAGTTTCCCTAAAAGTTCCTCTAGAGTTCCTCTGAGAGTTCCAATGGAGTTCCTCTGGAAGTTCCCCTAAAAAGTTCCTCTGAGAGTTCCTATGGAGTTCCTCTGAGAGTTCCTCTGGGAGTTCCTATGGAGTTCCTCTAAGAGTTCCTATGGAGTTCCTCTGAGAGTTCCTCTGAGAGTTCCTATGGAGTTCCTCTGGAGTTCCTCTGGAGTTCCTCTGGAGTTCCCCTGAGAGTTCCAATGGAGTTCCTATGGGAATTCCCCTAAAAAGTTCCTCTGGAGTTCCTATGGAGTTCCTGTGGAGTTCCTCTGAGAGTTCCTCTGGAGTTCCTGTGGAGTTCCTCTGAGAGTTCCCCTAAAAGTTCCTCTGAGAGTTCCTGTGGAGTTCCTCTGAGAGTTCCCCTAAAAGTTCCCCTGGAAGTTCCCCTAAAAGGTCAAAAGTTCCTCTAAGAGTTTTGAACGCTCATAAAGTCAGTTAGACATTTTCAAATGTCAGTTTAACACTCATAATCATTCAGAATGTGTTTAATTCAAAGGCAACTTTAGCCTACATCAAACCGTCCACCAACATCTCGACCCTAGGAATCATAGAATTCAAATCATAAAAATTCCCGCCTCTCCCCCAACAAAAGACAACAATTGAATCCCTGTTTTACCGACCGAGCAAAAACACACTTTACATTTTCCCGCCATTCCGAGTCGACGCAGAGGAAAAATAACCTAGCACATATATATATCGTTTTTTCACCTAAACAAGATGGCTGACATGGAGCAAAGGAGTAAAGAGAGCTCAGTTGTTGGACAAAAGGAAACAATGGTTAAACAAGAAAAAAGGGATAATGCATTTACAAATGGGAGTAAAGGCTCTGGTGATGATGCAGACAGTGTTGAGGAAATGCCATTGGACATTGGTGAACATTATTTGGTTCGAAGATCCGATGACTCTTGGCGTAAGTTGTTATTCACGTTTATTATCGTTTACACCGACTGCTACGAAAATAATCGTCATGGCGATTACTAAGGATCGGCTATCTTCGGAAAATCAAATTAATTCAAAATTTTATTTATTTTATTTAGTTTAAAGTTCAAAAAAATATGAAAAAATAATTAATTATCATTAAAAATTGGATTGCAATTGAATATTAGTGTTTTGTAATGTTGAAAATAGCAGAAAAATGGAGGAAAATATGCTTATATAGAAAATTAAAAAATCTGGAAGTGCGAAAATTCAAAATTTTATACATTTTATTTAGTTTAAAGTTCAAAAAAACATGAAAAAATGTAAATTATCATTGAAAATTAAATTGCGATTAAATATTTATGTTTTATAATGTTTCAAATAGCAAAAATCTGATCTTTTTTCTCTTCTTTTACCTTTAACAGATAAATTATTTTAAAAAATGAAGAAAAATATGCTTTTATAGAAAATTAAAAAATCTGAAAGTGCGAAAATTCAAAATTTTAGTTATTATATTTATTGTAAAGTTCAAAAAACCATGAAAAAATGCGAATAATCGTTAGAAAATTAGATTGCGATTAAATATTAATGTTTTATAATGTTAAAAATAGCAAAAATCTGAAAAATTTCCTTTTTTTGTCGTTAAAAGATAAATTATATAAAATTCAAAAATATGTAAGTGCGAATTTTCCAATTTTTTTTCAAAATAATAATTCATTTCTCCTAAAAAAATACGTAAAATCATCAGATTTCTATTAATTTCATTATTACAATGTTTTTCTTTATGAAAAAAACTTAAATACCCATTTATTTTCGATTTAAAGATAAAATCTCGCATTTCAAATTCATGAAATCACCATGAGTCAAGTTAATCCAAATTTTTTAAAATTTCATCATTCCTCGAAAAATTACGTCACGTTTAAAGAAAAAAACACTTTGATTCATTGCAGATCCAGCTGAAATAATTCAAACACGTTTCAACGATGGCGAAGGACACTACGAGTATTACGTACATTATGAGGGATACAATAGAAGATTGGATGAATGGGTACCCAGAGACAGAATTATGTCAAGTAGATTTGACATGTCTGACAGAAGCTGGAAGAACAGTGAAAATGCACCAGCTGGTGATCTTTTGGCTGACTCATCGGATAGAAAAATAACGCGAAATCAAAAGAGAAGGCACGATGAGATCAATCACATTCAAAAGGTAACAGGAAAAAAAAAATTTAATTTAAAAAAAAACTGTTTTAATATTCAAATTAAAAATAGCAGACATTTGACAATTTTTCAATTTTTTTTAATCAATAAATTATGAAAAAAAAAGATTTAAAAAATATGAGCATGCAGAAAATTTAACAAATTATGAGCGCGAATTTGTTAAATATTTTTTTAAAAATAATTTAATTGTCTAAAAAAATTAAAAATTGTCATTTCTGCTAATTTCAATATCACAAATAATTATTCAATGAATTAATCGAGTTTTGAATGCTAGACTTATGCAGAAATGGATCCAACTACAGCAGCCCTTGAAAAAGAACACGAGGCTATAACAAAAGTAAAATACATCGATAAAATACAAATTGGTACGTATACTAATAGTAAAATTAGTTATAAGTAGAAAAAAGGGGCTGACTATTTTAAAAGCTTATTTGCAGGAAGGTACGAGATTGATACCTGGTATTTCAGTCCATATCCCGAGGAGTACGGAAAACAGCCAAAATTATGGATTTGTGAATACTGCTTGAAATACATGAGATTGGAAAAGACTTATCGTTATCACATGGTAATTATTACTCAATTATTTTTAGTTCATTCATTAATTCCTTGATTAATTTCCCTTTTTTTCTCCATATTTTTAGAGCGAATGTACTCACAGACAGCCAGTGGGCAAAGAAATATACAGAAAGGGTACCTTAAGTATTTGGGAAGTTGATGGAAGAGAACACAAAATTTACTGTCAAAATTTGTGTCTTCTAGCCAAATTATTTCTAGATCACAAAACACTGTACTTTGATGTCGAGCCATTTTTATTTTACATTTTGTGTGAAGTCGACAAGCATGGAGCACATCTTGTCGGTTATTTCTCCAAAGTAAGTATCACGAGTTTATTAAAAAGAATTCTTTTAATAGAATTATAATGTTTACTTCATTTTATCTTCTAATTTTGTTTTTTTATGACTGTAGTATCATCTTTTTAAAGTCATAAGAATTAGTCATTTATTTAAAATGAAAAATATACAAATCCAAAAGTTTCGATCTTATTCTGAGATCCTCATCAGGGGGTTGAAATACACTGGAATTTATATTAAATTTATATTAACAATTACACTATTTTCATATTAATGATGTGATTTTTTGTTATTCTTTAAATACTAAACATTTTTTTATTATTATATATGAAAATTCTGTTTTTTATAATTTTTTTAAAATTGTATATAACTTTAATCTTGATATTATTTCTAAAATTCCTATTTTCTCTTCTCCAAAAAACAGAATTTTCATAGATAATAATAATAAAAAAATGTTTAGAATTGAAAGACTAACAAAAAAATTAC
Source organism: Aleiodes leptofemur (assembly GCA_963942555.1). Classification (NCBI taxonomy): domain Eukaryota; kingdom Metazoa; phylum Arthropoda; class Insecta; order Hymenoptera; family Braconidae; genus Aleiodes; species Aleiodes leptofemur. The sequence goes on along the minus strand of OZ012617.1, from coordinate 16,075,444 downwards.
GTCATTAATATGAAAAAATAGTGTAAAACTTTTATGCTAATAGCAAAAATTGTAAATTTTCAACTTTTATTATAATGAAATAATTGTTAATATAAAATTTCAGTGTATTTTAACCCCCTGATGAGGATCTCATTTATTTTTCTTTTTAAATGAATGACTAATTATTGAGCAAGACCGATGAAGCCATTTATGTACACCTTTAAAAAAAAATCTCATTTTATCAGGAAAAAGAATCACCGGATGGCAATAATGTTGCGTGTATTCTCACACTACCTCCATTTCAACGACAGGGATATGGAAAACTACTAATTGCATTTAGTTATGAATTGAGTAGAATTGAACAAACTGTGGGAAGTCCAGAGAAGCCATTAAGTGATCTTGGAAAATTATCGTATCGTAGTTACTGGAGTTGGATACTTTTAGAAATTTTGAGAGATTTTAGGGGTACCCTTAGCATCAAAGATTTGAGGTAAACCTGAAAAAAATAGATTTTTTAGGTCCAGGATTTTTTTTCGGAGTGAAGAACTTTCTGAAAAAATCTGAAAAAAATTGAGAAGATGCTCCAATATGTGAACATTGTTGATGAATTTTTTCAAATTTTTTTAAAGACTCCTTCACTCAAAAAAAAAAAAATTCCGAATCTTTCTCCTGTTATTTCAATTGAATAGTTAATTTATTTAATGTTTTTAATTTTTTTTTTTGCAGCCAAATGACTAGTATCTCACAGACAGACATAATATCAACTCTTCAGAGCATGAACATGGTGAAATACTGGAAAGGACAACACGTTATTTGCGTTACACCAAAATTAGTTGAGGAACACATTAAAAGTAGTCAATACAAAAGACCACGTCTCACAGTAGACAGTACTGCTTTAAGATGGGGTGCACCACCTCGAAAAAACGTGAAACCAGGAAAAAAATGATGAACTTTATATGATAACACCCTGATTAGGGATGAACTTATCGAGAAAAACATTTAAACTCAAGTTTGATAAATACTAAAAAGGCGATTTGACGAAGAAAACGTCTAAAAAGTTTTCGAGAGTAAATAAATCGTCTTAGTTGTGTCTCTTGTGTGTTTCATCAAAGAAAAAAATAATGAATTTACAGTATTAGTGGATATTTTGAATTGTAAATTGGAGCATTCTTCAATGAAAAATGAATTCTTTTCTTCAGAATAAAAATGAATTTCGTCTTTTTTTAAAAATTTCTGCTTCTAAAACAGAGATCGGCAAGAAAAAAATTCGCATTTTTAATTTTTTAATTTTTTTAATTTCTGTAATTTCCATTGAAAAAATTTTAATTACTTTATTAATGAAAAATTTGGATTTTTAAATTTTTCATTAGTTTGAAAATTAATTTTTTTTTTTTAACAACTTTGATTACTATTGTAATTTAAAATTTGACTGATGGAATTTCATAATTATTTTCTTTATTAAACTCATTAACATTTTTATTAGTTAAATTGAATTATAAATGTCATATAGGCGTCATTTAGATTGGATTAAATTACAAGTTCTTATTTGTGTTACATTTAGTTAAAACTCTCAACTCAAAATTTTTGTCTGAAAGACGTTTATATTTGGGAAGATTGAACATAGTAGCGTTGATTTTATTATAAAATTAATTATTCCAATCAATTAATAAGTAAGAAAGAATCAAAATTTCGAATAAGAAAAAGAATTATAAAATTTCATCAGTCAAATTTTTAATTACAATAGTAATCAAAATTGTTAAAAAAAAAAAATTAACTTTCAAACTAATGAAAAATTTGAAAATCCAAATTTTTCATTGAGAAAGTAATTAAAAATTTTTCAATGGAAATTACAGAAATAAAAAAAATTCAAAATGTTTATCACTAGTCGATAAGAAAGATCACTAAATTTCTCCAAGAATTTAACTTGAACCTATTCAACTAAAACTCCTTTTTTTCAAATAAAAAACAAGAAAATTATTTATTAGTTAAAAAAATAAGTCATTAATAATTGTAATTTAATGTAATTTCTTCAAGAATACGAGGAAAAAAAAAATATTTTAATTTCCTCGTAATTCAAACCATGAAAATCCTATTTTAATAACAAAACAGTAAATCGAACTCGATTCTCCCTATTTTAATTTTTTAAAAATCGTATAAATAATTTACCTTTCATAACAAAAAGCCTGACGAATAACTAATTGACTCAAGAAAATTAAAAAAAAATTTAAAAAAAATTGAAGGCTAAAGTTTATTTAAAAAGAATAAAATTATGACAGAAAAATTTCCAGCCATTGAATTTTCCATGGATATAGCCCATGTAAGAGGGGTATCATGCCCCAACGTAAATTACGAAAAAGAGTGTCAAGTCTGTGTAGGAATGTGGCACTTCAAAATGGCTGCCAGTTACTTTAGTAATTTACAGCCGTATCTTTCTTTGTTGTCTATCGTATAATTTCAATTTTTTTAATATCATTTTATTATTAATCACGTTAAATTAATTTATAAAAAAGCGTAAATTTGTTTGATATTGGATAAAATATTTGGTTAATATTAATTGGTAAATTGAGATGTGAACACAAATGTGAAAACGTAATATGCTCGGATACCTTCTCTAACACACACACACATACCACATAAATACACACACATATATATATATACATATATATATACATTGAAGACCCCTTACTACTGGGGCATCCTTTCTGTTTCTTATTTAATTTAATATAAAAAATAAATAATTCAATTATCCATTAATTCTTTAATTTATTAACAAAACATTATTAATTTAAATGTTTTTTTAAACATTTATTTAATGTTAGTGGATATTCATTAATTAATTGTGTTAGTGTGGTTAATGCAGCACTGAAATGATATTTTACGTGTGATTAGGTTAAGTTTTTCAGTGTAAATTTTGTATCATTGAAAAAAATAAGTTTTCTTTCTGGTTTTTAATTGTGATGAATTTTTTGGAAATTGCAAAAGGTGCAACAAATTAATTGTAAGTATTTTTAAATTCAATATAACAAAAATTAAAGTTGTGATATATTTTTCATTATCATTATCAGTGATTATTTATGGGCAATTGAATGTTCCCAGAGTGAGAGAGGGAGATATATATATATATATGTATAGTTGGAGATACTCAATTGTCAATTTATGTTTACAGAGCCCATGGACACACGAAAGCCTTCATCATTAATTGACCATAAATAGGATCAAAGATTTACAATAAACTTTTGGAATTCTGTGGTTGAAAATTCATTTGCAAGGGATTAATGAATTAATTAAAATACATTTGAGGATTTTATTACGATTAAACTGGAGTGAAAAACGAGGAAAAAATGTATTTTAAGAGCCAAAATCTGATTTGAAAAAACCATCACGAGTGTTTTGTAAGGAATTTATTTTTTTCATATTTTTATGAGAATTATTGGGTTATTTTTGGACTGGAAAAGTCTGGGAATTTTAAATTTCTGGAAAATTCAGGGAATTTTAGTGTTAATCAGAGAAATTTGGAGTTTATTCTTAATATTTTTGGATATAAAACCTTAGTAATTCGTTTAATTGTTAAAAGTGGCCTTTTGGATCTCTGAGGATACCTAAAAAACCATCTTTAACAATTAAAAGTAGTTTTTTTTTATTATTTCCCTATTTTTAAAAGTTACAGATAATTAATCGATAAAAATTAAACTTTTTGATTAATTAGAAATCTGAAAAAAAATTGAGAAAAAATCACAATTCTAAAAATTTAACGCAGTTTTGGGTATTATTGTTAAATTCTAATGTAATAAATTGTTTTCAGGAATAACTAAGAATTTTAACGTATATTTAAATCATTTTTTTGCCTTTGTACGTCCTGGCATTTGATTTTTCAGTCAGGGAAAAGTCTGGGAATTTTGAAATTACTTTTCAGTCGCCATCCTGGAATTTTATTTTGATTTTTGATTTATTTGATTCCGAATTACATTATATAGAGGTACATAGATCGGAATAACAATTTTTTTTTAATTTTACAAAGTTAATTCATAGTAATAAGCATTGACATAGAAAATGCAATAATAAGCTTACAATATTTATAGGGGAGAATGGGGTAAAATGAACCTCTGCAACAACATAACTCAGGATTTTTTTTTGAAGTTAAGGACTCGATGAAAAAATCTGAAAAAATTTGAGAAGATGCTCCAATATATCTTCATTATTGTACAATTTTTTCAAATTTTTTCATAAAGCTGCCTATTCTCAAAAAAAAATCCCAAATCATTTTAACAAACAGGTCCATTTTGCCCCATTTTCCCCTATATAATTTTTCTTCTTTTTTTCTAGTTTAAACAAATATTATCACTTATCCAGTGCTTGAGCTTATTTTTAATTGTTTCATTATTTTAAGATAATTAGGCAATTGATTGAAGTGTTTAATTGCGACATAATATGCGTTTTTGTAGCTTGAATTGATTTTTTTTAAAAATTGTTTCAGGTAGATTAATGCTGCTGCTCGATTGGAGCTAGGTCCCAGAGGGCCTAGCATGGGCCACTATGAATCCATCCGCTGTCAGCAAGTCAAGCACTCGCGGCTCTGGATATCATCAGAAGGCACTAGCTGAAATACGTAATTCATTGTTACCATTTGCTAATAGCGGTGGTACAGGTGAAGTTGGTTCAAGTGCTGCCAGTACAATATCAACATTATCAACAACAAGTGGAGTTAGTTCAGCATCTGGTTTGAGTGGTTTTTCTGGTGCATCTGGATCACTTGCTGATAAACCAGAGCAAAGACAGGCACTTGGACAATTATTAGCAATGGGTTATCCAGAGGTAATTATTGAATTAAATCCGCATTATTTTCGTAATTTTATTATGAAATTCTTGAAATAAGCTGTTAATTATCTGCCAAATTGTCTAGAGAATTACAAAATTATCTTTGCTCTCAAAATAAAAATTCAAATTTATCATTTACTAAAAAAAAATATTCAGTAAATTTATCAAATTGATGTGCACGAAAAATTAACGATTTGAAACTTGAAATGTTGGCTTATGCAAAAGAATGTAGTTTATCTAAAAATAGATGTGGAATTTTTGCGAATGTTAGCTCGATGTTCGTAAAAACAGTGAAGTATTTCAATTCACTGAAGTTTATGAAATAAATTAAATTGTTAATAATTAATGAATAATTAATCATTTTCTTTTTTAAATTACAGGAAATTGGCTTGAGAGCCTTGAAGATGGCAGGCTGGCGTTTGGACGCAGCAATTGAATTTTTGAAGCAAGCTCAGGGTGAATCATTAAATGGTGTAGGAAAATTAAATACAAAATTAATAAGAAAACCAAGCTTGGAACGTGAATTGAGCTTGCAACGTGGTAGTCCAGCATTGGACAGTGGTGCAGGTAGTTCAAGATCAGATAGTCCAAGATTAACTGAATTGAGTCCTCATCCACAATTGAGTCGTCAATATTCACCAAGTAGTTTTGTTGAACGTGAACGTGAGCCACCACCACCGCCACCACCACGTTGTTCATCAACACCACCTCCACCGCCACCACCCCATGCACCCTATAGCCAACCAAATGTTCCCTCAAATATGCAGCAAATGTTGAAACGTATGTCACCAGCACCAGTTGTACCAAGCAGAGCACCACCAACAACCTCAAATTCATCAACAGTATCATCATCAGTTAACCCACCCCAACGTGGTACAAGTCCAGTTGCTAGTTCAACGAGTACATCAAACGGTAGACAACCAATGATCGTACAAAATGGTCCACAAGTACAGCAGCAATTGTCCCAACAAATGCAAGCATTGAGTATCTATCAATCAAACAATAATAATTCAAGTAATCAAGTTGAGCCACCACCACCATATCCAATTGTTCCATCATCATCATCATCATCTGGACCAGTTCAACCACCCTCCTACAGTGCATCAATGCAGAATCGCCAGAGTCCAACACAATCACAGCAAGATTATCGTAAAAGTCCATCATCCGGTATTTATTCTGGTCCAACATCAGCTGGTTCACCATCACCCATAACAGTATCAACAGTACCACAAAGTACACAAGGTTCAATGGCCAGGCCAACACCACTGCAGGCTTGGGGTGCTAGACAAGCTAAAACCCAGCCTCCAATCATAATGCAGTCTGTAAAAAGTACACAAGTACAGAAGCCTGTTTTGCAAACAGCAATAGCACCAACATCACCTCAGCCAATATCTACGAGTAATACACCGCCACTACCGCCACCATCCTATGCATCTTCGATTCAGCAGAAGCAGCAGCAACAGCAGCATCAGCAGCAACCACCTCAACAACCTCAACAACAATCCCAACAGCAACAAACACAGCAACAAAATCAACAGTCACAACAGTCTCAACAATCTTCACCTCAACAACCACCACCTGCCTATCCCCCAGTTAATAGTAATAATAATAGTAATAATAATAATAATAATAATCAACAAACATCAGGTACAATGACACTAGGTGTACCAACGACTGAGCCCCCAAGTTATGCAACAACAATGCAGGCACTTGCTGCACAACGCAGTATGCATCATCCATTACCACCACCACCATATGGTACACCAACAGATGATATATCAACAATTGAAAGTACAAGTGCACCTAGATCATCACCAGTTGCACATCATCAACCATTGCAAAGAAAATATTCACCAGTTGATGGTAATCAACAGCATCAATCAGATCAATCACCACCACTACCACCAACTGCATCATCATCAGTTGCCAATAGAAATTCAAATAATCATCCATCATCACCAGATAATTGTGGTGCAAAAGGTCCATATAAAATAAAACATCAGTCACCAATACCAGAGAGAAAACACATGAGCAAAGAGAAGGAGGAAGAAAGAAGAGACTGTAAAGTTAGAAATTATTCACCTCAGGCATTCAAATTTTTTATGGAACAACATGTTGAAAATGTATTGAAATCACATAAACAAAGATTGTACAGGAGATTACAATTAGAAACGGAAATGGCTAAAATTGGGTTGAGTGCTGAGGCACAGTGTCAAATGCGTAAAATGTTGTCACAAAAAGAGTCGAATTATATACGTTTGAAACGTGCGAAAATGGATAAATCAATGTTTACGAAAATTAAAGTCATTGGAGTTGGTGCTTTTGGTGAAGTTACACTTGTACGTAAATTAGATACGAAAAATCAATTTTATGCTATGAAAACACTTAGAAAAGCTGATGTTTTGAATCGTAATCAAGTTGCACACGTTAAAGCTGAACGGGATATATTAGCTGAAGCTGATAATGAATGGGTTGTTAAATTATATTACTCATTTCAAGACAAGGATAATCTTTATTTTGTCATGGATTATATACCTGGTGGTGATTTAATGTCATTGCTTATTAAATTTATGATATTTAATGAGCCATTAGCTAGATTTTATATTGCTGAATTGACATGTGCTGTTGAAAGCGTACATAAAATGGGATTTATACATAGAGATATTAAACCTGATAATATACTTATTGATCGTGATGGACATATTAAACTTACGGATTTTGGGCTGTGTACGGGATTTAGATGGACACACAATTCAAAGTATTACCAGCAAAATGGTAAGTTTCTTCTTTATTCAAATTTTTAGATGAATCATATTTTTTTTTCATATTAAAATGTATTTAATTTGAATTTCAGGTCATGGTAAGCAGGATTCAATGGATCCATCGGATGACTGGAACAACGAGTGTCGTTGCATACAATTAAAACCACTGGAAAGAAGAAGACACAGAGAGCATCAAAGATGCTTGGCACATTCACTTGTTGGTACACCAAATTACATTGCTCCAGAAGTATTATTACGTACTGGATATACACAACTATGTGACTGGTGGAGTGTTGGGGTTATTTTGTATGAAATGCTCGTTGGTTCACCACCATTTTATGCTAATACACCAGCTGAAACGCAGTACAAGGTAGGATTTGAAGGCATTATTTGGGGTGTGCGAATAATTCGAATTGTCGAATATTTCGAATTTTTTCGAATAATTCGAATTTTTTCGAGTAATTAGAATTTTTTCGAATAATTAGAATTTTTTCGAATAATTAGAATTTTTTAGAACAATTCGAATTTTCGAATAATTTTAATTTTCTTGAATAATTCGAATTTTTGAATAATTCGAATTTTTGAATAATTCGAATTTTTGAACAATTTGAATTTTCGGATAATTCGAATTTCCGAATAATTTGAGTTTTCAAATAATTCGAATTGTCGAATAATTCGAATTTCTTTTAATAATTCGAATTGTCGAATAATTCGAATTTTTTTTAATAATTCGAATTTTCGAACAATTTAAATTTTCGAATAATTCGAATTCTCGAATAATTCGAAATTTTTCGAATAATTCGAACATTTTCGAATTATTCCAGAAATTTCAAATAATTCGAAAATTTTCGAATTATTCAAAAAATTTCAAATAATTCTAATATTTTCGAATAATTCGAATAATTTCGAATAATTCGAATTTTCGAATTTTTCGATTCGATTCGAACACTATTCGCACACCCCTAGTCATTACGTAAAAATTATGTCATTCTCATTTTTAATAAAATTCTTATTTTTTTATCCAAGGTTATCAATTGGGAGACAACCCTTCATATTCCAAAGCAAGCAAATTTATCATCAGACAGTATGGATTTAATCCTAAAATTATGCACAAGCGCTGATAGAAGACTCGGTAAAAATGCTGATGAAGTCAAGAGTCATCCATTTTTTGGTAGTACAGATTTTGAAAAAGGACTACGTAGACAAGTTGCACCGTACATACCACGTATACAAGATCCAACTGATACAAGCAATTTTGATCCAGTTGATCCTGATAAATTACGTAATTCTGAAGCATCGGATTCTGATAAATCTGGTGAATTACTTGATAATGGTAAACCATTTCATGGATTTTTCGAATTTACTTTTCGTCGTTTCTTCGATGATGGTGGGGGTCCGGCTTATCCTAGTCGTATTAGTCTTGATGACAATGACAATCAAGGACCAGTTTATGTATGACATTAGGCCATGTCCGGGCGATCCCTTCCGAATTTTCAAATAATTCATAGCTAAGACCGCTTTAATTTCATTTTTTTTCTCCTTTTTTTAATTTTCTTTTCAAACCATCTTTCACAATCTTCCCTCATCTTTTTATTTAAATAATTATTTTTTAATTAAAAAAAAGAAATGAAAAAGCAAATCGGTCTTCTGGCTCATTTATATTTATATAATTGCCATCATGTTATAATTGCAGTGTTTTCTACAAATTTTCTCAATTAAAAAACGTAAAAATTTCATAATTCATAATTATGAAATAATTAACGCAAGAAAAATATTTACACAAAGTCAATCTAATTGATAATAATAAATTACAATGTTGATTAAGAATTGTGTATACAATTGTAAATTATTAAAATTTATATTTACATGAAAAAAAAATAATTTTTCTATTTAAACTATTGATTAAAGAAAAAAACTAAAATTTATAATATTTATGAAAACACACATTTATCTAGGGATTTAAATTATATTTTGTCCGGACCTGGCTTAGTTATTCGTATTTAAAAATTGATAGTTTAAGAAAAAATTAAAAGTGAAAAGTAAAAAAAAAGAAAAATATATATGAAGAAAACGGAAAAAGTGCGCGTTTTGTGTGTGTTTCAGCGAGTACTGTGATATTGCCAATAATTAGAATAATGTGGCTCATAAAAGAAAGTAAAAGAGAAAAAAAGGGACGAAAATGAAGAAACTGACACTCGGTTCGTTATTTAAATCATATTATTTTCTCCTAATTGTATGAAACGACAGTAAAAAAAAGTGCGTCTAATAATTATTTGTTACTAATGATTAATTAATTAATTATACAATTAATTAACTAATTATTCATTATTACCCACTGTATAAAATCTCTCCTATTAGTTCTAAAAAATCATTATTATGTTTCGAATGGATGTAATGTGTTCAATACGTAATGATGCTGCTTTATTTTATTATTTTTTTCCTTTTTACAAGAAAAAAGAACCGGAAAAATGTGTCGAATAACGCAAGGAATTGAGAATTCCTTCGTAATTCAAGGGACACTTATAAGTTTTATTACACATACATTCGCTGCCTCTTCTTTTTCTTGTTAATTTTTACTAATTATTGCATTATGAATTTATAATGGCCTATATGGCTTGCCAAGGCTGCAATTTAATATGCAATGGGATTTAAAAAAAATAGAATATCGAAAATAAAAAGAAAAATCTATTTTTTATTAGATAGAATTGTGAAGAAAAAACACTAGTGCCTCGTGAAAAAGAAAAGAACTTGTTTTTGAAGAAAAAAATTCAAAAAAAAAATTTATATAATTATATATATGTTTTCTCCTTCGATATGTACAAAATGTGAGATTTAATTTGGTAATCAATGAATTTAAAAATAATACTGTAATTGGAGTGCCTTAAAAAAAATATGTTAATGAACTTTTTAAAAGTTTTTACAAATCTCAAATAGGCCCTCGAAAACTATTAAATAATTATAAACTATTGAAAAAAATTACGTCTACTCTGAATTTCATCGTTTTACATTTTTTTTTCTCTTGGAATTCATTAAACTGATTTAAAAAAACAGTTTATCGAAGACTAATTGCAATGTATGTACTATGTACAGAGTTTAAATAATAATCACACGATTTTCTATGTTGAGTGTGTATGTTTGTGTATATATATCAAAAAAAAATGCTTAAAAACCGGTGCGTAAGGAGGAAAAAATTGGAGGAATTTTTTTAGGTCATTACATTTTTTATATCTTTTTTCCTCAATTTGTAATTCATTTTTGATGATTAATTTGTCGAGTAACTGGGGAACCGAGTCTCATCAGTCAGAAATATTATTCTCATCGAGAATAAATTTAAAAAAAGTCTAATTATGAAGAAATTTTGTCATTAATGCTCATTATCTCCATTTTAGAAAAAAAAATTACTTGTAAATTTTTTAGAAAAACCTATTTTTTGATGAAACTTTATAATTATAGAAAGACTTTTTTTTTCTTTTTCATGAAATAATATGAATTCAATTTTCCTTTCTGTAATTTGCTTTTTAGTTGTTACGATCCTTTTATTTTTTCATTGATCAATGCATACCAAAGGATTCTGCGATTGATCTAATCCGCATTTTAATTAATGAATGTTGAAGAGAAAAATGAAATTTATTAAAATCAATCAAAAACGAAAAAATTAATTCAAACTAGTCTTGAATAAAAAAATAAAGTATTTAAACTAATTTCACATTAAAATTGATTTTTTACATTAAAAGTAAACAAACAAACAATATTTTATTAAACTCTTCAACATTTTAATTCAATAAACAAAGAGGAACCCATTAATATTATGCAATTAATGAAGAAATTAATAGAAAAATGGAAAAAAAATCGTCACATTTTATTTCTTCACTATTGAAATTATTTAATAAGTTTATTTATGGGAAAATTACGATTTTTTTTTTTCAATAAAATGAAAGGAATAAACTCAGCTCAGTTAGAAACAATAGTTAATTTTCTGATACTTATTTAACAAACAATCGATTGTAAGAAGTGTTTTGTTGATGAAAAGAAAAGCGAAAAAAAGAAAAGCGTTATTATAATGGAAAAAAAAGTGCAGATCTGTTTAGTTTTTACGTTTTTTTTCCCTCCGTAATATTTTCTCATTTTTTTTTAAATTCTATGAGAAAAACTTGTACATTTTGTATTTAATACTATTTTTCTCCTCAATTCTACTATCTTATTTTATTTAGGGCCCCCCTGAAAATTATTTTATTGTTAATTATCCTCGACCTTTGTAATTATGTTTACAAGATACAAGAATCACCATGATAATATCTAGTTTTCATTTAAGTTATAATATATTACGAGAAAAAAAAAACAACTTATGTAAATATATTCGAGTGTGTGTTCTAAATTAAAATTATTCTTCAATGCTTATTTGAATTTTTTCAGTGCATTTTATTCCCTTTTTTTTTAATGTTAATTAAATTAGAATACATTTGACAATTGTTTGAATTTTCTGAAGATGAGTGAATTGTTGTAAAAAGGTATTTTAAAAAATTGCGATCATACTTTCTTTAAATTTTCTGCATGTGCATTTTTTTTTATATTTTTGAATAGGGGAGGATGGGGCAAAATGGACACGTGTTAGTTTTGATATTTAATACTAAGGAAATTGGTCGAAATTCATGGAAATATCATAGATAGGTTTTTTCTGATGATTCCATTGCAAAGCTGAGGAAATTTCCCATAAAAATCATATGTCAAAAGTTATTTTTTGGAATTTTTAAAAAATTTCATTTTTCGCGCGAAATTTGAAGGTGAAACTCTTCTGTTTTTGAAAAATTTCAGGTTTTTGAGAATATCTCTGGTTCTATTGGTCGTAGCGACCTGGGGTTGATCTTAAATGAAAGGTGAGCTCATTTCCCATGGATTTATGGGGTTTAAAATGAAAAATATCAATTTTTTCAAGTACTTATAGGGCAAAAATTGATTTTCAGAAAAGTGACCTATAAATATTTGAAAAATTGATTTTAAAAAAATTTGAACCCCATAAATCTATGGGAAATGAGCTCATCTTTCATTTGAGATCAACCCCAGATCGCTACGACCAACAGAACCGGAGATATCGCCGAAAAAGTGAATTTTTTCGATTTTCAAAAGGAAAACCCCTTCAAAACTCGACCAAAAAAGTGAATTCTTCCAAAAATTGAGAAAAAAAAATTTTGACACATGTTTTTCGCCTAAAATTTCCTCAGCTTTTCAATGGAATCATTAAAAAAATTCTATCTCGAACAATTTAAGTGGAGTGCCCATTTTACACCATATTCTCCCACTAAAAATAGCAAAAATCTGATAATTTTTATTATTTTTGTCTTTTAAAAAACAAATTATTTAAATATTTTTTGAATATTTTTTTTTGCAATAATTTAATTGTTTAAAAAAATCCAAAAAATCGTTTAATCTATGATAATTTATTCATTATCTTTTTTTAAACCAATTTTTTTCCAATAAATTGATTATTTTCCCTCCATTTATTTCAAATTTAAAAAGAAAAATAGTCGCAGCCAATGAGAATGAAGCTTTAACAATAAGCACTGGGTCATTTTCTCGTAATACTTTGATATATTTACATATATACACGAATGCATAACAATCATTCAATTACCAAAGAGAAAAATTGGACAGACAAGTGTACTCTGTCCAAGAATTTTTCCCAGTGCTTTAATATAAAAATTGTAAATATTTAAATTAATATTAAATTCTTCGTAATTGACTGGAATTAATCAAAATGAATCGAATAATGAAATCTTTGAGAAGCAAAGAGACTCGTGATTATTTCATGAGGTAAGTTTGAAAAAAAAAAAATTATTTAAAAAAATTTATTTTTGTTACTCAATAAAAATAATTGAAATTTTCATTTTAGCACACATTTTTGGGGACCAATTGCCAATTGGGGAATACCTATTGCAGCTATTGCTGATATTAATCGTGATCCACAATTTATCAGTGGAAAAATGACTATTGGTTAGTCTAATTATTGAATTCGTTCAATTTATTCAATTTATAGTAAAAAAAAAATCAAGGCTGCAGTGTTTTCATTTAATTCGAGCTATCAATGAGGAAATGATTCGACAAAAAATGCTTGAAAAAAGGCTTTTTTCTTATTATTTGATATGAAAAGACGATTAATTCATCGAATTCCATTTATTCCAGTCATTAAATTCCATTATTAGATGAAAATTTAATAATTATTTGAATTGAATCATCAGAATTTGCAGTTATTCTGATGAAATGACTCGAGATAGAATTTTTTTGATGATTTCATTGACAAAAAATGTTTTAAAAAGGCTTTTTTTCTTGTTATTTGATAAGAAAAGACGATTAATTCATTGAATTCTATTTATTTCAGTCATTCAATTGCTTTATTAGATGAAAATTTAATAATTATTTGAATTGAATCATTAGAATTTGCAGTCATTCTGATGAAATGGCTTGAGGTAGAATTTTTTTGATGATTTCATTGAAAAGCTGAGGAAATTTTAGATAAAAAACATGTGCTAGAATTTATTTTTTTGATTTTTTTGGAAATTTGACTTTTTTGTTCGAGATTTAAAGGGTTTTTCCTTCACAAAATCGAAAAAATTCACTTTTTTGGGAATATCTTCGGTTCTATTGGTCCTAGCGACCTGGGGTTGGTCTCAAATGAAAGATGAGATCATTTCCCATAGAATCATGGGGTTTTCAAAAAAAAATTATCGATTTTTGAATTTCTTAAGAACACTTTTGTAAAAAACAGTTTTTTTTCTTCAAGTACTTATAAGTAACTCAAAAATCGATAATTTTTTTTTTGAAACCCCATGAATTTATGGGAAATGATCTCACTTTTCATTTAAGATCGGTTTCAAGTCGCTACGACCCATAGAACCAGAGATATCCTCGAAAAAGTGAAATTTTTCGAAAAATTAAAGAATTTCACTTTCAAATTTTGATCAAAAAAATTTTGTTTTTTTATCAAAATTTTTTGAAAAATTCCAAAAAATTAATTTTGGCACATGACTTCTATGGCATATTTCCTCAGCTTTTCAATGGAATCATCAAAAAAATCCCATCTCAAATAATTCAGCTTGTACACATTAAAATAATGAATAACTCCTTTTTTTGCAGCCCTTTGCCTATATTCTGCGATGTTCATGCGTTTTGCATTGAGAGTACAGCCAAGAAATTTACTTCTATTTGGCTGCCACTTTACCAACGAGGGTGCACAATTGACACAAGGCTATAGATTTATAAATTATCATTATTTAAGCGATAAAAAAGATAAGAAAGATTAAATTAGACCAATTAAATACAATCAAACAACACTGTGTCTGCCAATTACAAATACAAATTTTTTCAGCACCACTAAAAAAATGCACAATCGTGTATTTAGTGTTACAATCACATTAGCAAATTTTGTAATTATATAAAAAATCTGTTATGTATTTAAATTAATTGTAAATATTCAGTGATTCTAGTCGGAAATATCCTCTCATATTTTATCAATTTTTCATAATTCTCTGATGGATGAAAAAAAGCAAAAGTGAGGGAAAAAAATGAAAATCTCGTAAAAATCTCATTTTTCCTCTTTTTTCGTTCAAAATTTCATCAAAATTCCCGCGAAAATGATTTCTATAATTTTAATTTATTCTTTAACATTTTTATTAATCTATATTTCATTAATTTTTGGTCTTCTATATTTAAAATTCATAATTGGAAATTAGAATTCCTTCAGATTTTGAAATTTTACGAATTATTGTGATAGCAACGTGTTGATTTTGTTTTATAAACGAGAAGAAAAATCTTGAGATCGTCAGTTGTTTTTTGTTGGAGCAGGATCAAAAAGTGTTTTCGTTGAAATTAATACCTTTTTGGCCAACAAAAAGTATCAATGGAAATCTAAAACTCTTCTCGATCAAAAATTTACGTTTCTTGGGAATGGAATTTAAGGATTCAGAAGTGATGCAGATTATAATAAAGGGTGAGTGAATTTTATATTTATTTTATTGACTAAAAAAAAAGAGAAATATTACAGATCATAATTTCATATATCTATACATGAGAATTGTTCGAAATTAATTATTAAAAAAAGATATACATGAGATTCATAATTTGATCTTCAATTAAAAGTAAATTAATGTAAATATTAATATCAAAAAGATTTTCGTTACAAAGAATTTGAAAAATTTGATGGAAAAAAAGAGAATTTGTAAATTTCTCAAAGTCTATAAATATTAACAAGTTTTTGAGATTCTCTGTGATTTAAAAAAAGGTAATTGTCTCCGACAAAAGGCACTTTTTTTCATTCATGGACGGAATGTCGATATAATCAACACAAAATTCGCATTATTACAAAATACTTCCTAAATCTAAAACATTCATTATAAAAATTTCTTATAAAAAAAATTAAAATAACATTTCGTTTGCATTGGTTCTCTCTTTTTTTGTTAAAAAATTAGTTTTTTGTGGACGGATTAATGATTTCATTGAAAACATTTATCACCTTAAATGACAATTATTAATTAAATAGAAACTATCTGCGATAAAAACGATAAAAAAATCCTAAAACTGTTATTATGAGTGTCCAACTGGAGTGTACAGAAGCAGCTCCAGCAATACGACATTTGAATAAATCGTATCGTGTTTCTTTGTCATTAACAATGTTACTAAATTCAGCTTCTACTAATTGTCCATCATAATAAGTTATTAAATCCTCAAATGGATACTCGAAGCCCTGTTTGCATTCGCATTTGTAGCCGCCCATTTCAAAACCTCTTCCCAAAATCGGTACACACTGAAAAATCAAATTTTTCCATTAAAAAAATGAGTTTTATTAGAGAAAAATAAATAACTTGCAGAGATTGGCAAAAAATTCGCATTTTTAATTTTTTAACTTTTTTTATTTCTGTAATTTCCATCGAAAAAATTTTAATTATTTTCTTAATGAAAAATTTGGATTTTTAAACTTTTCATTAGTTTGAAAATTAATTTTTTTTTTAACAATTTTGATTACTATTGTAATTTACAATTTGACTGATGGAATTTCATAATTATTTTCTTTATTAAACTTATTAACATTTTTATTAGTTAAATTGAATTATAAATTTCATATAAGCGTCATTTAGATTGGATTAAATTATAAGTTCTTATTTGTGTTACATTTAGTTAACACTCTCAACTCAAAATTTTTGTCTGAAAGACGTTTATATTTGGGAAGATTAAACATAGTAGCGTTGATTTTATTATAAAGTTAATTATTCCAATCAATTAATAAGTAAGAAAGAATCAAAATTTCGAATAAGAAAAAGAATTATAAAATTTCATCAGTCAAATTTTTAATTACAATAGTAATCAAAATTGTTAAAAAAAAAAAATTAATTTTCAAACTAATGAAAAATTTAAAAATCCAAATTTTTCATTAAGAAAGTAATTAAAATTTTTTCGATGGAAATTACAGAAATAAAAAAAATTAAAAAATTGAAAATGCGAATTTTTTTTTTGCCGATCTTTGATAACTCACATATGAAGTAGTCTTATCGCATTTGTGGGTGCCCTTGAAGACATTTGCTTCCCAAAATTTGTCGTCACACTGGTTAATATCCAGCCTCAGCAAGTCCATAGTAACAGCAACGACACCCCTGTAAAATTGTCTTAATGTTAAATATGATCTTTTCCTATAATATTTTTTTTCATCACTTTTATTACGTTGTTTCATTATTATCCCCCATAAGAAATACTGGTTCCAGCATCCCCAACTATCTCACACTCAATTTACCCCCCACATGAGAATTATTTAACAACACACAGACAAGATTAATACCAACACACACAAATAAAGAATCTAAAATTGTATATAAAAAAAAAATAAAATAAAAAAATAGAAGCACAGTAATACTCACTTGAATTCCAGTTTAACCTTGAGGCTGTCCCAGCCAAAAAATGGGGATGCATAGGTAATTACCCATTTATTCACTTTGCCGTTACAATCGAAATAAGGAGTTGTCCAGTGGCCATGGTTCAGGTTTGCCGCCCTTTACCAAACATCAGAGACATACCCATATTAAAATAAATTACGACTGAGAAAGAAATAAACCCACCCCTTTTTCTTTATTTCTATTTCTCTTTTTGCTTGATCTAATACTTTCTTCTCAGAAATTTAAAACCATCCCCATTCTAACTTCTATCTCTTCTCTTAAACCATAATCCCCTTATGTCAATGAGGGCGAAGAGCCCTAATACCCATGAAGGAACATTGCGAGAATAGAAGAAATATATATTTTATCCTTTTTTTTCTTGTCTTTCTTTACAATTTGCAAGTTTCTTTTATTTCTTTTCTTTTTCTCACCTGTAGAAATTCGGGTAGTGCTCGTATTTCTTGCTGTGTTCACCAGTCTCGTTGTAGCGGATGTGAATCTTCAAAAAATATTTTTCCAACTCATCAAAATTTGCCGCCCATCTCTGCTGGAGATTCTTGAACCATGGCTGATTCGTGTAGACTTCATCTGTGAATTTTTTTTAAAAATTGTTTAGGCTTTTTTAGGGGTGAGTGGGGCAAAATGGAGACTGTAATGAAACGGTTGGAGATGGATTTTTTTTGATGATTCTATTGAAAAGCTGAGGAAATTTTAGTCGAGAAACATGTGCTAGAATTAATTTTTTTTCAATTTTTTGAGAATTCGATTTTTTCTGGGATTTTTGAGGGGTAAAAACCTTTCGATATTTGAGAAATTCAGTTTTTTGGGGAATATCTCTGGTTCCATTGGTCGTAGCAGCCTGGGACCGATTTTAAATGAAAGGTGAGATCATTTCCCATCGATTTATGGGGTTTTGAATCTAAAAATATCGATTTTTCAGATAGTTATGGGAACTTTTGTGAAAAATTATGATCATCGGTTTTTGTCTTATAACTATGTAAAAAATCGATATTTCTGAATCCAAAACCCCATAAATTGATGGGAAATGATCTCACCTTTCATTTAAAATCGGTCCCGGGCTGCTACGACCAATAGAACCAGAGATATTCCAAAAATAAAGTGAGTTTTCTCATTTTTTTGAGAATTCGATTTTTTCTGGTATTTTTGAGGGGTAAAAGCCTTTCGATTCTTGAGAAAATTCAGTTTTTTGGGAATATCTCTGGTTCCATTGGTCGTAGCGACCTGGCACCGATTTTAAATGAAAGGTGAGATCATTTCCCATCGATTTATGGGGTTTTGAATCTAAAAATATCGATTTTCCAGATAGTTATGAGAACTTTTGTGAAAAATTATGATCATCGGTTTTTGTCCTATAACTATGTAAAAAATCGATATTTCTGAATCCAAAACCCCATAAATCGATGGGAAATGATCTCACCTTTCATTTAAAATCGGTCCCAGGCTGCTACGACCAATAGAACCAGAGATATTTTCAAAAAACTGAATTTACTCAAAAATCGAAAGGTTTTACCCCTCAAAAACACCAAAAAAAATCGAATTCTCAAAAAATTGAAAAAAATTAATTCCGCCACATGTTTCTCGACTAAAATTTCCTCAGCTTTCCGATGGAATCATTGAAAAAAATCCATCTCCAATATTTTCATTCATTTAAAGACTCTTTCATAATACATGCATAAAATCTCGAATGTGTCCATTTTACCCCTATATTTTTTTAAAATTAAAATGATTAATTGCCTCATTGAATAATCAAGATTACCTGTATTATTCAAACGTGCTAAATCCTCAACCTTGAATTTCCTCGAGTTCAATTGGGTCTTGTAGGCATATGGAGCAAAGAACGTTCTATTCGTGAATTTATTACGATCCCAGTAAGTTCCAGCCGACCAAATTTTCGTATCACCCATCAATAATGCCAATGTTTCACCGATCATTTGATCCTCAGTGAGTGGACGATCAGCTACACGTTTACCCGAATAAACCTCTAAAGGATCTGATATTTGCAAAAAGGCGCTTATAAAATTGGCTAAACGAACTGCCATTTTTGCTTCGTTCTCGAAGAACTCAGGAGCACCATAGCCCACATCTCCATGAAGATTCAACTGTTGTTTCGTGTATCTAATTGAAAAAATTCCCAAATTTTTAATTAAACTCCTTCCAAATTTCAAAAAACTCAATTGACTTGAAATTCATATCATACTAACTTTCCGCAAGTTTTCTCATTAACACTGAGAATGAACTTCAAAGCTTGATCAACGTTAATTTTCTCCTGCTGAAGTGAGTCTGGACCAGTTGAAAAGTTTCTGTATTCGTAAAATCGCTCGAGGTATTTTTCCTTCATGTAAGGTGGTGCTTTTTCCCACTGGACTGGCATTTTGTGGATCCATCCAATTTTTGTGCAGTCAAATCCGTTGTAGTACTCTTCTCGTGTAGCTCTTTCGACGATTTCACCTAGAAAAGGTCTTCTAACGACAGACGGTAGTCTCCAGCCTGGCTTGCATCTGCACTGATAACCGCCTCTTCTAAATCCCCATCCATGCAATGGTTCACATTCAGTAGTGTCTGTTTTGCATCTAGCTGTACCAGCAAACCTATTGGGTCCATTGTTGCCTTTGCCTTTGGGGCATTGATTAATATCAATTCTCTCGAGATCCATTTCCATCACAGTAACAGCAGTATATCTAAAAAAAATTTAAAAATTGAAAAAAAGTGTTTGGAATCAAGTTGTCCATCAAAACTGGTTTAGATTTGATTTCTGATCTGATTTCTGTGGTTTTTAGCTCAAGTGGTGTTTTTTAAAAACACGTTGGTACTCGAAAAACCAAGAAGAAGAAGACATTTTCGAATAAATAATGAGAAGAGGAAAAAAAGGACTTTCAGAAATCAATGCTTTTTATCATCGCTAAAATCTTAATCCTACGAAATCTTTTAATCCCCCATCGTCACATTATTCGTACTGTCATTTTTTTTTTCTCCATCTTCATACAATTTTTTTCCTTTTTTTTGCTCTTTAAAAATTCACATGCAACCACATAACCCGGTTTGACCAGGATGAACCAAGTACAGACTCCCCTTCAGGACCTTTTTTCCTCCGCCCATTCTCCACATTTATCCTGTGTGTGACCATCACGACACACAGTTGAATTACATTATAAAACTAAAAATGATCAATAAGGGTTCTGCTAACATCTGTTTAACTAGTTTTATCACGTTTAATAAAAATGGGATTTTATGCCCAAAAAAAAAAATAAGCTATGATTTTTCGTGGAATCTTACGTGGGATACTCGATGTGTCGGAAACCAGTGTGACGGGGATAAATATCAGCTATTGGTACTACAGCAGCAACGAGCCAACGGTTTGAACGATGACAATCGAAATATGGCTTTGTCCATTTTACTGGGCCAGGATATTCATCCGCACCTTTGGGGAAAAATCATGGTTATTCGTTGTAATATTCATTTCCATGGTTGATACGTTGAGATATAAGGATTAGGGGTGTGCGAATAGTGTTCGAATCGAATAATTCAAATTGTTCGAAATTATTCGAAAATATTAGAATTATTTGAAATTTTTGCAATAATTCGAAAATTTTCGGATTATTGGAGAAGTTTGAATCATTCAAAAATTTGAATCATTCGAAATTTCGAATTAATCGAAAATTCGAATTATTCCAAAATTCGAATTATTGAGAAAAAAATCGAATTATTCGAAAATTTGAATTATTCGAAAATTCGAATTATTCGAAAATTCGAATTATTCGCACACCCCTAATAAGGATCATGGGACGCTGGAATTATAAACTTTAACAATACTAATAATTGTCAGATGAATATTCATAAATTAACGTTCATTTGACAATTATTAGTATTGTTAAAGTTAATATTTCCAATCTTCCCATGATCCTTATATCTTATCATGTTTATTTGTTATTAAATACACGTTGCAACGTATAAATTCAGTAGTGCAGAGGTAAAACAAGATAAGTCTCTTTTTTTCTCACCAAGTTTTTTGAAAATACCTTAGAAAATAACCGAGAAAGAGCAATTTTGCCCTGAAACTCTTTTGTAACTCTTGAAATTCTCTACAAAAACAGATGAATAATATCACCTTATCTCGCTTAGTTTCCGAGATATTTCCTTCGAAATGACCTCAAAGATAAGTCGATTTATCCTGTTTTACCTCTTCACTACTGAATTTACTATGGATTTGGGGAAAAATACATTACCTGGAGGACCATGGAAGGAAAATGTCTCGTTTGTGTTGTTGGCATAACGAATTTCTATTTGATATGTTGTTTTCGTGTCGTGTCGACGATCTGGATTGTCTGGCAACCATGCTTTGTACCTGAAATCATTATTTCAATGAAAATTCAATGAAAAATAGAAAGAGCCTAAAAATAACAGACATCTGACAATTAAAAAATGTCTTTTTCTTATAAAATACAAATTATTCTTGAAAAAATGAAAAATATGCAGATATAGGAAATTTAAATAAATATAACACCAATTTTTTTGAATATTTTCTTCATAATATTTCATTAATTCAAAAAAAATCCAAACAAAATTGTCAAATTTGTGCTAATTTCATCATTATGAGTAGATGATGCTAAAAATAGCAGATATGACAATTTTTGGTATTTTCATTCAACAAATTAATCATTTTTGAAAAATTAAAAAATATGCACGTGTAGGAAACTTGAAAAACTATAATTGCAAATGTTCTGATCATTTTTTGAAGGATAAATTGGTTATTTAAAAAAAATTCAAGAAATTAGCAGACACTGGACTATTTTGTGAATTTTTTTAAAGAATCAAATTCTCATTCAAAAAATATTGAAAAAAATTGCATTTATAGATTTTTAAATTTTCTACATTTACATATATTTTTCCCCCCAATTTGTCAGATGTCTGCCAGTTTTATCATGACAAAACCCGGCTTATTCCCAAATATTACCATTGATTAATCCTATAATCATCAGCAGTATAGTCAAGACTCGGACTTCCCGATGGAAAAGCCCCAAGATCCCTAACAATAAAAGTATTTCTCGTTGATATTCTCTCCAGATGTACTGGATCATTGAAATCATCAGATCTGAATGTCCTCGGTGCGAATCTCGGCATAGTTTTATTGAAAAATCCCCGATAACTCGGTGAATAAGACATATTAGGTGAAAAATACGTTGAAGAAGCATTGATATGTGTATTAGCTGAAACATCAGCAACCGAAGACAAAAAATAATACATCATGCCCGGATCATAAGTGTCATT
This sequence comes from Aleiodes leptofemur, assembly GCA_963942555.1. NCBI lineage: Eukaryota > Metazoa > Arthropoda > Insecta > Hymenoptera > Braconidae > Aleiodes > Aleiodes leptofemur. The sequence continues at coordinate 16,052,685 of OZ012617.1, read as the reverse complement.
AATAGCTGGCCTTATAAACCTCGATTGCAGTATATAGCTCCAAAAAAATGATCTGCTCAATGCCATATTATGAAGATGAAGTAATGCAGTTCTGTTTGGAAATACTGGATTAATATTAATATCTTTGATATCCGGCAAATGTGATATTGTATCTTCTGGCATGAATAAATCACCAAGATGCTGTATTTCACAGTTATCAGCTGTTACTCGATCCATTCTCATCTTGACTTCATCAAATGCATCTCTTGTTTGCCATTCATACTGTCCGACAACGCCCAGCCAAAGGCATGCAACTATGATTGCCCATGACAAACCAAAACGCACCATTTTATGGTGTTTTTTCCTACTTTTTAAACTTCAAAATCTTAATTTTAGGTAATTTATGTTATTGAGGATAATTCAATCATTCAAGGCTTAATTATGAACACATTATTTCAATTCAGCACCAAACACACACACGATTTTTAAGACACACCCGTTCAAAAACAGAGAGGAAACACTTGCCACAGGCGTTGGTGGCACTCTCGTGTAAGAACGTGGACGCACACCACAGAGAATAAACACACGCCCTGAGTATAGTAATGTGTGACGTTACTGTAGTATATTCATGCTAACTTGAAAATTTGAAAATTTAACAATTATCGTCGTTATTCTTTGATTTATCATCATGTAATATGCAATTTATGCGTTTTTCTTGAATGATAATTGGGATAATTTGGATATTGTCTGATTTGGACGGGATATTTTGAATTTGAATTTGAATTTGAATTTTGACCGTTACAAGAGGAAATGGGGTATGGCTGCAGTGATGCCCCATTCATGCGCATACATTTTAATCTAGTGAGTCACTGCTTTAATTGAAGAGTAGAGTGACGAATTATGATAAATAAATTTTGGTTTCATTTCTTTTGTTGTTTTTTAAAGATTTCATTGTAAAGTAAATGTATTACTATTTTAAATTCAATCATGTAACTCCCACTGCTATTCTATTGTATTTATTTGGTTTTTGAGGGGTTTGGGGAGTTATTTCCAAAATATGGAATCATTTTGAGTCATACAGGACGTTCCTAATGTCATCATTATTATGTAGTATTTTTTTTCTTCAAAATTTTCATGTATTTTGTGTGTTTTAGACTAATTAACAGTTAAAATTGCATTTTATACATGGGCTCTTGTGCATAAAATCTGTCATAGCAGGAGACCTTTTGTTATCACCTGAGTTGATAGCACAGATCGATGCTAAACCAGGTTTGCCCACGTATAAAAGCGCTTTTGTTTACTTCTCTTTTTCCAGAAAATAATGAGATATGTTTCTTAGCAATGACATTATCTTGGGATAATGTCTGCATGTTTCTCAAGTTAATTGCAGTGTCAATAAGTAGGAAAAATAGGGATTTTTTGACCAATTGAGGGGACTAATTTTTCTTGATTATTCCACTGATAAGGAAAGGATTTGCTCAAGTTTTCAAAATATGATTAAATTGAAAAAAACTTGAACTGATTCGTTCCTTATCAGTGGAATAATCAATGAGAAATTAATCTCCTCGATTGGTCAAAAAATCCCCAAGTTTCCTATTTACTGACTCTGCAATTAACTTGAGAAACATGCAGACATTATCCCAAGATAATGTCATTGCTAAGAAACATATCTCATCCTTTTCTGGAAGAAGAGAAGTAAACAAAAGCCCTTTGAGATGCAATTTTGACTGTTAATTAGTCTAAAACACAAAATATATGAAAATTTTGAAAAAAAATACTACATAATAATGATGACATTAGGAACGTTCTATATAATTCGATAACAGACATAACTTTATGTCTTTTCAACCCTGTAATTGGCCTTGGCTGTTGGGTTGATGTTATAATAAATAAATAAATAAATAAAGATTAGGAATTGTTTTTTGCGGAAATGTAGACGAGAGGGAAGCGTGTGTCTGGAGGTGCGGATCGATTTCGCTTTTACTCTCAAGCAATGCACAAATGTGCACTCTTCCGAATGGCAGCTGGCCCTTTACCCTAACCTGACCCCATAGTCGATCACGTGACAATATATTTCGTTTCATATATACGTATATATGTATATATATAAAAGCAGACTCTTTGAATTCATTCCCCTCTCTTATTTCACCTCAAAAAAGCGTGAAAATAAATCTCTAAAAATTCGCAATTTCCGTTACTCCTTAGTACAATACATTTCCTTTCAATTGTTTGTGTATTACACTGCATTACGTGTATACACACTCACAGACACACACACAATTGAGAAGGAAAAAAATAAATAATGTAAAAAAATCGTTGAAAAATCATGAAAAACTAAAAAAAGGTCGTCGTCCAGTCTTTAGCAGGAAAAAAAAAGCAAAATCCTCAACTCGTTCTTGGCATTACTTTTTTTTTTCATCTTCTCTTCATACTAACTCCCTTTGGCCCGTTTGTGTACACATATGCGTGTTCATAGAAACCGCAGAGAGGATAGATGGTGCAAAAAGGCCCTAAAAAGAAGCGAAAAAGAAGCGAGGGATGACGCCCCAACTCTGGCTAACACTCCGGATGTTCCCAGAGAGAAACGTGGAAACAAAAACGAAAGAAATAAAAAAAAGGAGTAAAAATGAGCGTAAAAAAAAAAGGAAGAAGCAGATCGAGCTTTGGAGAAGAGAAGAGAAAGAAGATATGAAATGGCTGAAAGACGAGGAAAAGAGTTCGCGGTGACTTAATACGAGAGGACATAACATTTAGACGATCATTGTCATGCTTATGAGGATAGTGCCCCAGTCCAACGACCCCCCTGTGAATCTCCCTTCCACAGAGGGGGTGGGTTTCAAAAAAAGGGGGGGAGATTGGTTAAAACCTCGAGATTTTTACACTTCTTTTTCGTGTGTGTACACAGAACCACTGATGTGTCCCCACCTCGACCTTTCTCGCCCCATGTTCATCAGGTTCACTTATGGCCAAAAAAACGCAACCCCCCTCCCCTCTTCTGTGTTCACCTCTGGTCCATTGGGGTTAAGGGCTCCCCTCTGGTGTCTCTGTGTCCTCTCCTGTTTACCAGTGGCCAGAGGTGAAGAAGTTGAAGAGAGATGGAGAATGTCTGTAAAAAAAATAAAAAATAGAATAAGGATGAAGAATTTTCTCATAGTAAACGAGTTGTGTCCTTTCAGGAGAAAGAGAAGAGGAGGAGGAGAAGAACGAGTCGCTGGGGGTCTCTCGTCCAGTTTCCCTAATGCTCCTTTCTATGTGTGCTTGAAATGCCTCTTTTTTTCTCTCTTCGCCTCATTCATCTCTTTCTCCTGAGAAAAATCTTTGGGATTTTAGACTGTTTGAATCTGTCTGCCGTCCTCTTCCACTCATCCCCCCAATGTGGCTATCTTATAACGTATTGGGGGGAGGGGGGATGAGGGGGCATGTGAGATATTTACGTGGGAAACAAGTGCAGATGGGTCACACAAAAGTATAAAAATTGCTATTTAAAATTTGAAACGGGAAGGTGGAAGGACATTAAGATATTATACTTGTGCATTTGGTCAAATATAATCGGATGATTTCTTACCCATTTTTTTTTTCTTCTTTTTCTTTCATTCATTTCGAGATACTCATATATTTCTATCCTTGAGACTTGTAAATACGCGTGGTTTATCGTGGATTCTCACGACTCTGGCGCCCACTTTTTTTTTTCCTCCTTTTTTTTCTTATCAATGAGACACACAGTATGGAATTGTGTGTGTGTATTGCCAATGAATTATTTCGATTAAAATTTGGTGTCAATGACCTCGTGCACAAAATTTCGAGTAGACTGCAACCTGAAAAAAAGGAAAAAAAAATGAAAAAATGCATCTTTTTCATTTGCAAAAACAAGTTTAACACATGTGTGAGTACGAGAAGAATCGTACGAATATTCCCATGATAGATGCAACGCCCTGCACAAAACGTTGCAAGGGCAACAAAGAAAAATGCAAGTAAAGAGGCCCCAAATGCAAGAGAAAGGGGAAAAAAGAGAAAAATTTTGCGAGTACACGAGTTGTGTAAGTAAGGGATATATAGAGGAGAAGAAGTACTTTTACATGTATATATATATGGAGTAACACGAAACGCATTGCTGCACGTTGCATCGGGCCAGTATAAAATTCAGACGAGTTTTTTGGAGGATACAGAGGGGACAGCTGTACTCCGCGTTTCTTTATCATGTACGAAGGGTTTTTTTTTTTTTTTTTTTTTTTTTTTAGTGAAGGGGTCTCTCTGTAGCCTTACTCCCTCTTTCTCTCTCTCTCTTTTTTCCTTACACACTCGGTACTCTCTTCTTGCTATATTTGATGGGCCCAGGGGTACGAACCCCTCCTACCCACCGGAAGCGAGTCGGATCTTTTTAAATTCTTTATGTGTATGCCCTCTTAGCTGACACCTGTTGCCAATTCTTTTCGCGATTCTCTGCAACTATGAGATTTCCCAGAGGCTTCTCTTTTTTTTCTTCATTATTTCTCTGCTTTTTTTTTTTTCATTGTATTTTTTTTCCAGTATTTGTTACACTTTTTAGAAACGTGGCAAATTTGAATTTATTGCTTTCTTCAATTGTAACGGAAAAATCCCTTTTTTTAAAGAAAAGATTTAAAACGAGGACTGAAGTACTATTGCAATAGATCATCTCTCCTCTTTTTCTCATTCTAAAAAGTTCATAAACTTCGAATGTAACGCTGAAACCGTCACGTCTATCCCTCATTTCTCATTGGTTGACCAAAATTGCGCGCTCAATTCCAAAAACAATAGAAATGAAGAATACAATAATTTCTCGAAGTAATTAACGATCATTCGTAATAGTTTTCAATTTAACTCGAAGGATAATCATCGAAAAAATTAAGAAAATAAATTTGAATAAAATTTTTTTTTCTAAATTTAACCGAAATTTTTTTTTTATCAATTAGAAATGATAATAGAGTAAAACTAATTAAACGAGGTAATTGATAATTAATTGATAATTGATAGTGTGTTTGTGTGCATATGCACTTCTTCTCTATATATCGTGAGTTGCGCGCCGACCCACAATTTTCCCATATGCAGCACAGTAACCCACATGTTTCCCTATTCGTTATTGGAAATTCGATTTTATTTATTCCGGTTTGATCAAACGTTTGAGGGCAATTCTGCACGAATAATCCAGCCACAAGAGTACACTTTGACTACAAGCCCAAAAACCGAGTGGGACAGAATGAGAAACACAAAGAATGAGAGACTGAGCGGTTTACAAAAAAAAAAAAAAAAATTTGAAAAAAAAGGGGAAAAGAAGGAGAGAGACAGAGAGAGAGAAGGGCAGCGAGTGCAAGAAAGAGCACATTACCCCGTTTGAATTTCAGCCTCCCACGACAATGCACTCTGCTCAGGCGTGGAGAGAGAAAGAGAAAAAAAATATAAAAAATGCATTGTACTAAACGAGACGCGTTCGAACGAACAAAGTGACCGTGCGAATTACACTTTTGTTTTTTTCTCCCCAGAAAAATCCAAAAAAATCTGCAATTACTACTAAAGTGCATGAGAAAAAATAAACTCATTTTTACAAAATTCGCAATAATCAGAAATACTCAGAAGAAAAAATTCAATTTATCCCCTTAATTTTTTTTGATGTTTCACCGAAAATAAAGTTCGAGTTTTTTTTATATTGATAATAATAACGCGAAAAACAGAAAAAGTAAGAAACAGGTTTCTGCAAAGAGCATGGTTGTGTGTATGGCTGGTCTCGCCGGCGTCGTTGTCGTCGTCACCCCTTCTCCTTCCTCCTCTCTTTCTCTCTCTCTCTTTCTCTATCTCTCTCCTTATTCTTTCCATGCTCCTTTTGATTATAACCCACCACCCAACTATCCTTCTCGAGCCCCCGCACGTTTTCGCATGTGTGCGATTTGCTGTCCTTCTTCGGGGGGGGGGGGGGGGTAGGGAGACGCGGGTGCACTGCTCGGCCAGACGAGACTCACGGTCGGTGCCAGGGCCGTAGCCATTTCCACTTTACCTCTCCTCTATATTCCCACAGATAGACAGATATTCGAGAGAGCTTCTATACTGTCTGTAACTACTTCCTCCTCTTTTTTTTTTCATCCAGGTGAATTGGAAATTTTTCCTTCCAAATTTTCCGGAGCAATGCTTCTTTGAACGTCTCTTTGCATTGGTTAATGATTTTGATAATGATACTGATGTTTCAGATTATTTGCGTAGTATAGCACACAATATTGAAATATAAATGAATGGTAATAAGCAATAACGTCTTAATCAACATTTTTTTCTAAATTTTTGTAGATGGCATATTTGGGTTCAGAAATGTTTACTGAAAATACACTGTCAAGAAATTTTTTTTTTTTTAATGTTGGTTAAGACGTTATTGCTTGTTACTGTCCAAATATGAATTCACGATTACTATGTTCTTCAATTATCAATTGTATGATTGAACAGAAATTGAATGAATAAAAAATTTGTGATAATTCAAATTCTGTTGTGATGCTTTTTGAGTGTCATATTTTACGATGTCACAATCCTTTACTTCATCGATTTAAAAATACCATGTAATTATTTTGTAAAACTTGTAACGAAGATAACTTTTCGTAAACTCTTCTATGCAATAGATAAATACTACTACTAGAGTGTGATATTTTACAATATGATATTTTAATATCATCATATTTTTAGATTGTGATATTTCAAACTGTGATATTTTGAGGGTTTGATATTATGATAGATATAACCCGCTTCTTTGCCTCATTTTCATGTGCAATTTTTTTTCTCCAAATTTATCACTGCAAAAAATATGCGAATATGAAGTCTCCGTGAGTTGTATTCTGAAAAAGAGGCAAAAACCTATATAATCATATATATATACATGCATGCACAAGAGCTATGGGTCCTTTTATTTACCGAGGTCAGGCGTCTGCGAATCTCGCACACCCGATTTACCACCGGAATACTAGTGTGTCTACGAGACACATTCCACATTTCTTGCTTTTCTCTTCGGTTTCAGAGTCTCTAAAAAAATTTCAGATTTCCTTTTGTCTTTCCCTCAAACTGCAAATACACCACTTGCAAATATTGCAAGAAAGTGCAAGAATTGAGGGGCATCAGCACTCGCCACGATTCAGTTGATTCCAAAGTATCTGAAAAAAAACAAAAAAATTGATTGAGAATTTGAAAATTTCCTCTTTTTTCTTTTTTCGGTGGACATAGACACATGGTGGGGTGAAAGGCGGGCTTTTTCAACCCTCATTTCTGTGTTTTAAACAAAATAGACAGTATTTGTGTGTGTTTTACGTACTGTTAAGGGGTATTATATGTGCAAAATGCCTTGGCACGGTCCTGAGCCAAAGGCGGGGCTGTAGTTTTGTGTGTATATACCGCGAAAGAGAGGCAAACGGTTGAATCGGATTGGGATTGGGTAGCAAAATTGTACCCTCTCTTGTGTTCCCTCATCTAGCCCGTTTTGTCAGGGTGTTCTCCTTTGCCATTTCCCCCTTTTTTTTTTGCTCCCTCCTTCTCCTCTTCTTCTTCTTCTTCTGCTTCTTTTTTTCTCTGTAATTCGGGCTTCTTCGGGGGGAAGAAAGAAGGAGAACTCTCGTACTGGTATATGTCCTATCCTACATATATATGTGTGTCTACATGTATATGTGCATATAGCTGGGTTGGGTTTTCACGACTAACCACACACACAACTTGAAGCTTGGGGCAAACTGGTTTGGTTTCGCGGGGGCTTGCACCACTGCACCGTTCACTAGTCGAGACAGTCCAATTTATGCATCACACGGCTATGTAGGCACCACACGAGAGAGGAGTATATTTTACCCAAAAAAAATAACAAAAAAAAAAATACCATCTTACCACCGCTGTGCCACCGGACTTTGCTCCACTATATCACCTCATCTGCAATAATATACAACACACAATCAACACACAAAGTGCCTGGATTTTTTGTAAAAATTAACTTTGTTTTTTTTATTTTTTTTTAAATCTTTGTTTTGTTATTTTTACGAAATAGAAGTTAAAAAATTTGAAAAAAGGGGAACAAACAGTTTTTCAAAGTTGAAAAAAAGTGATTTTTTTTTTGGTTTTTTGCTTTTGTCGTCAACGAGAAAAATAAAGTGAACTCAGAATTTAAGACACAAAATCAAGTGAACTCTACTGGAACTCGTGGTTTTTTTTTTCAAAGTGCAACAAAACAAATATTCATTTGGATTGAAAATTAAAAAAAAAAAGTGATACTGGATTCAAAATTAATTACCGTTTAAATTCAGTTTTTAAAAAAATATATATATGTACACTGTGTGGACTCGGTTGTACATGAATTATTTAATATGTGCTGTATAACGCTAATAATGCAGGAAATATCGTGATTATTAATCCTCCGTGCATTTTGAAGTGTGTTTTTGGGTGCTCTCCTCCGATTTGAAAAAAAAATAAGGATCTAAAAACAAAAAAGATAAAAAATTAAATAAAAAAACAGGAAAATTGCTAATTTGTTCATCAATCAGCGCAAATCGATTAAATTCGAATATATTTAAAAATCAACATTTTAGGAAATAAAATTAACGCTCAGGTAAAATTAACACTTACTCATTTTATTAAATTATCTGTCGATGAAAAAAGCGAGAGAAAAAAAATGCATAATTTTGTGTGCATTTCTCCATTTTCATTATTCAAATAAATTCATTATTATTCTTTGAATTTTATATTTTGTCTCTTTCGCGCGCGAATCTGTCCTCCATTAATTTTAGAAGCGGCCAACTCCGTCTGGCAAATATATAGTCAAACTTATCCTGTCTCTCTCAAACTTTTGTTTCACTCTATCTCTCTCTTTCTCTTTCTCTCAATTCCTTTTATCCCCCTGACGCCTGCAATTTTTGCAAGCTTATGTGCAAGTACGTCCGGTCAGCGACACGGGACAGCCGAAGTGAGTAATCGTACGTTTTCGTTTTCATCGTGTCTCTCTCTTTCTTCTTTTTTTCACTCTACGCTCACCGTCTGGCCTGACTTACTGCTTACATCCCCAAGTTCTCTTGTTTATCGACACACTACACATTTATGTGTGTTTGCATGCCTGCAAGTGAAAAAAGATGATAATATGGAGAGAATGGACAAAAAAAAGAAAGGAAAAGTGTCCAAAACTTTTTTTTTTTTTTTTTTTTTTTAATGTGTCCAAAACTGCTTTATGCGTTTTGAATCACCGAAAATTCCCCCACTAATTTCAAATATGCTGCATTTTCTGCATGATACTATATATTGTAACGTGATATTTAGGATCGCGTCACTTTTTCGTATGGACGCTTTAAATTTTATTAATTTGTTAACGAGACTCAAACTTTTGTCAATCAGATAATTTTTTTGGTCGAGAATTACGTCACAATATATATGTATATATATTTTTTTTTTGTTCGCTGCATATGAAATTGAATTTATCGAATTCTGAATATTCAGGCTGACGCGCGATCGAGCGTGCACTCAGCTTCATTTGATTTTTATTGGAAAAACGAATAAATGAAGAAAAAAAGTATGAAAATAGAGTAAAAAGAAGAATTTAGAGTGTGTTGAATGAATTACCATGTTTTTTAAATTCATTTTTATTTTTAAAAGACAAAGAGCGATATTCAAAGCCCCTCATAATTGAAAAAAAAATCATATTCCTTTTTTTTTCTCGCGTATTAATACGAAGTAAAAATAAAATCATGTTATTTCATCACGTGATTTTTTTTATCAGGGAGGATATTTCTTCTTTCTTTGTATATTCTCCTCTTTTGCTGGCGAGTCAACGTGCAACCGAAATCCTCTCAAACTCGAGACTCGAAGATAAAAAAAAGAAGGGGGGGAGGGGGAAGAGGGGAAAAGAAGCGGAGAAGTGCATAAAGTCGGTAGGAGATGAGAGCTTTGGGTTGATGATCGGGTGGTCCGGTACCAAAGAGGCGAGGGGAGGAAACGAGTATTGGAGAGAATAAAAGAACGAAAGAGAAAAAGAGAGAGAAAGAGAATTTTGGAAACCGCGGCATGCAATACAAGCTGCGAAATTTGGCCTCGAGTGCATCGGACTGGTGGCGGGGTTTTTTTTTTTCGGTTCGTTGTTCGCAGTCGAGGACGATAGTGCATGTGTTGAACTGTACGTTTAATCTCTGCGATTGTTTCTCACTTACACACACACACACACAGAACTTCTTGCAATTCACCCGTTTCCATTCTCTCCTTCCTCCCTCTTTTTTTTTCTTATCCTCTTCTCCTGTGTCTGTGTCTGTCTGTGTGTTTTTTTCTCCTTTCTCTCTTTCATTTGCACACACACACACAAGCTATAGTCATACTAAGAAAAGAATCGACACCCGATGTGTGCCGAAGCCGAAATTTATATGTTGGAGCATGAAATCCGAAGAAAGTCGATGTCGATTCATTCGCTAGTTCTATATATATGCGCTCTGCTCTGAAGTTTTTCGCACAGGCGAAATTGAAGGAGGGGGGGACGGGACAGCAGGCCGACATGAAAATGGCCAACCGGCAACGACATAGCACAGCCCGAAGCTCAAGCCCTGGCCAACGAAGTAGCCTCGGAAATACTCGGTTTTCATACTACAAACATTTGAATTTTAGCTTCGGGTAGTTTCGGAGGTTACCGCTTTGGCCAATTCGACGATAGCCGGCTGCTGCGCCGGCATGTACTTGGCCGAAAGGGGGAGGGAAAGAGGGGGCAACTAATATATATATATATATACACACGTTAAAAGCCTTCTCTTTCTCTCTTTCTCTCTCCTCTTCTCCTTCTGGGTTCGAGGCGTATCTCTTTGCGCGTCGTTTTGTGGACCCCGTAGAGTTTTGCGATCACGTTTTTGACGTTCAATTTCTTTCCCTCCTTCGTTCCCGCCCGATCTCGCAGCGCAGTTGCCAATACAAAATCCGACATTATTTTCACCGTCAGTGTGTGTCTTTCAGGTCTTTTTTTTTTCCTTTTTTTTTTTCTCGTAATTTTCTTTTTAGTCATGTTTTTACAAAATTACACGAAAATTGGCAAATAGTGGCGGGAAATTAATGTGCAATTTTTTTTTCAAATATTCTCTTTATCTCTCTATTCATCCCAATATTACATATATATATAGTTTTATATGTTGCTGAGGTAATTATCGTTTTTACCGGCATTTTTATGTCTTTTTCTTGTCTACCGGTCTCTGTGTGAATGGAATTTCTACTTAAGCTCGTGTCTTATATATACACGGTTTTTCCACTTTCTGTGTGTATTTGTGTGGGTGATGTTTTCGTCATAGATAAAGAAAAAGGATGTAAATTCGTACTGGCCAATGAAGTCTCGGAAATATTCGGATTCTATGCTTAAAGCATGGAAATTTCAGCTTCGTGGCGACTTTGGAGATTATCTCTTTGGCTAGTTCGACAATATTTTAAAAAATCTAACGGAGATGTTAGGAAAAGAGGGGAGGAGGGGGGAGAGGGGAAAAGAAGCGGGTAAGTGGGATTTGGCTGAAATGACGGACCGGTGAAATTCGCGGGGACGCTTCAACGCAGAGGCAGGTGGAAACGTGCGGCTGGCTAGGGGCGAAGTGGGGAGGGGAAAAAAAGGAGGGAGGGGGGAGTAACACCGCCATAGTGAAACGGAACCGGAGTGCACACGGTGCACAACTGCATTCCACAACGGGGTGGAACACCAGAACGTGGATGCGTTCTTAAAAATTTTTTTAAAATTATTATTTCGACTTTTTTTTTTAATAATTGGAAAAAGGTTTGTTTGAATTTTTTTGAATTTGGCGGTTTTCTTTGAAATAATTCTTTTTGGTAAATGTGCAATAGGAGAGAGATCGTTTTATGATTGTGTGTGCATAAAGGAGAAAGACCGGGTTGGAGTGGAGTTGGCTGCTCTTTTGTGTGTGTGTGTGTGTGTTTCGGTGGATTTAAAATTAAAAAAAATCGAATTATTGCGATAGGACAAAGACAAAAAGTGGCGCGCTTCTTATCTTTAAATTTTAAGTTGTTTTTTGTTCTCGTGTTGTTTTTGTTTCGGAGAAACAGAGAGACGTGTGTGTGTGTGTGTGTGTGTGTGCATATATGTATAACATATATATATATATATAGATGGTAAAAGCAATTTTTTAGATGGCATATTTGAGTTTAAAAATTCTTGTTTACTGAAAAAATACAATTTCAAGTTCTTTTTTTTTAAATGTTGGTTAAGACGTTATTGCTTATTGCTGTCCATATATATATATATATGTGTGTGTTTGTGTGTGTGCGTCAGTCAGTGCATTTTCGTACGTTACGCGCAGTTTGTCTCGAATCCTCTTTGTTTTTTTATTTTTATTATTATTTTTCTAATTCTATTTATTTTTCTCAAACATAGATTCGAACAAACGAAGCGCGGGAAAAGTGACGCTCTTTTGAATTTGAAAAAAACATAAAAATAAGTGAAAATCGGGAAATTTCGAGATGAGAAGGAGTTTTTTTTCATCCTCTCTTTATTAATAATTAAAAATAATTAAAAACAATAAATTAGGTGATTTTTTTTGAAATTTCGCTGTAGCTAAGGTTTTTTAACAGTTAAATACCTATATATATGTTTTTTTCAATCACCGAAATATCATATATATAATAAAAAGTATGCGAATCTTTTTAACAGTCATTTTTTTGCAACATAATGCAAATTTTCATCCATAACCTGAAAAATGTGAATTTTTCATATCTCATTTTATCTTGTGTCCTCGAGAAATGGAGAATTGTCAGTAGTCACGGTCGTTGTGTGGGTGTCTCAAAAACAGACAGACACACACACAAAAAGTAGATGCAGATGATATTTTTCGTGTCTTCCCTTTTTTTTGCTCCATTCAATCTCCTTCCTTTGTATACAAAAAAAAAAAAAAATATGCTTTTCATCAATTTTTCATAATTTTTCATTTCTCACTTTTCTCTCCTTTTTTTTTTCTCATATCAATGAATTATTACGTTTTGATAAGAGAATAAACTGCAAAAACAACACGAGAATGTAGAAAAGATTAATGAAACTCTAAATTATCAATTTTTTAAAAATATATGTAAATAATGTTTTTTTTCTTCTTATTTTAGCTATGGCAGAGGGAAATGGGGAACTCAAAATGGAAGAAAAGCAGTCAAAGGAGGAAATGGAGTACGTCGAAAGAACGGAGGACTTTGCTAAACTAATACAGTATGGACTCGATGAAAAAGTAGCTGCTAAATTAGATGAAATTTATAAAACTGGAAAATTAGCTCATGTTGATTTGGATGAAAGAGCCTTGGATGCATTAAGAGAATTTCCAGTTGATGGTGCACTTAGTGTTTTAACACAATTTTTGGAATCAAATTTAGAGCATGTTTCTAATAAATCAGCTTATCTGTGTGGTGTTATGAAAACATACAGACAAAAAAGCAGAGCTGGACAGGGTACAGGCACTAGTACAACACCAAAAGCACCAGATGAAGATAAAATTAAGGTAATTATTTTCAAGTTCGCGAGATTATTCAATAAAAAAAGGTTTTGATAAACTTTTATTGATTTTGTTGTTTTTTTGCTTTTTTTTTTGTAGATGATACTTGAAAGAACTGGATACCCACTTGATGTTACTACTGGACAACGAAAATACGGTGGACCACCCCCAAATTGGGAGGGTCCTACTCCAGGAAATGGATGTGAGGTAATTGATTTGATCGAGAAAAAAAATAAAATAGGGGAAGGTGCGGGCAAAATGGACACATTTGAATTTCTAGGCAAATATTATGGAAAACTCCTGAAATCGATGGAAATATTGGTGGTAGATGGTTTTTGATGATTTCATTGGAAAGCTGAGGAAATTTTGGGCGGGAAACAAGTGTCGGAATGAATTTTTTTGAATTTTTGGCGATTTTGACTTTTTTGAGGATTTTAGAGGGGTAAAATTCCTTTTTTTTTTTTAATTTCAGTTTTTTGAGGATATTTTTGGTTCTATTTGTCGTAGCGTAAAAATTCTGACACGAGGTGAAAGGTGAGATCATTTGCCATCGATTCATAGGGTTTCCAATTCAAAAATATCGATTTTTAGGGTATTTATGGGCATTTTTGTGAAACAGTTTTGTGAAACAGTTTTTGGCCTATAACTATCTCAAAAATTGAGATTTTTGAATTCAAAACCACATAAATCGATGGGAAATGAGCTCACCTTCCATTTGAGACCAACCCCGAATTGCTAGGACTGATAGAACCAGAGATATTTGCAAAAAACTGAAAATTTTCAAAACAGAAAAGACTTTTCCCCTCTTTTACCCCTCAAAAAGGCCGAAAAATATCGAATTTTTAAAAAAATCTAAAAAAATACATTTGACACTTGTTTTCCGGCTAAAATTTCCTCAGCTTTTCAATAGAATCATCAAAAAAAATCCATCTCTAACCATTTCATTACAGTGTCCATTTTGCCCCACTCTCCCCTAATTATAAAATTTTCAGACAAATTGACTTGATTTTATCATCAGTTTTTTGAAGGTATCTTGAAATTCTCTTTTAAAAGAAGGATTATCTCCATTAGTTTCCAAGATATTAAGAAAAAAACTCATGAAATTTCATGTTCTTGAAAAAAAACAATATTTTTATCCAATTCAATTAAATTTCAAATAATAATTTAATATTTGGTGATTTTATAAGGTATTCTGTGGTAAAATTCCAAAAGACATGTATGAAGACGAATTAATTCCACTATTTGAAAAATGCGGTAAAATATGGGACTTGAGACTGATGATGGATCCCATGTCTGGTACCAACAGGGGATATGCATTCATTACATTCACTAATCGAGATGCAGCACAACAGGCAGTCAGAGAGGTATGTTCCATTGATTTGTCAATATTTTTCGTCCAATTTAATTTTCAATTAATAATTAGAATTACTTTATATGTTTCATCCATAACATATATATATATGAGAGAGATATATATTTTGAAATCGAACTTTTGTTTTGTCCTGTAGTTAACAAAATGCCATAACGAACCAATTGGATACCCTTAGATATTTCTTTAATTCATTTTATTTATTTATTCCGCTTAGAAATTCCATTACATTGACATTCATTCTGTACTTCCATTATTTCTTTAGAATTATGGATGAAAGTGGGGTAAAAAGGACACGAAAATTCCCCATCAAAATCATGTATTAAATTTTTTTTCTCCAAAGTTTCATTTTTTACGTTTTTTGAATCAAGATTTGAAGATTAAACCCTTTTCTTTTTTGGAAAATTTAAATTTTCAGGGAATATCTTCGATACTATTGGTCTCAGGGTGAAAATTCTGAATGGAGGTGAAAAGTGAGATCATTTGCCATCGATTTATCGGGTTTTGAAAAGGAAATTATCGATTTTTGAAGTGTTTTTTGGGCAAAAATCACATAATTATGGGAAAAATCGATAATTTTTTTTTTCGAAACCACATGAATCGATTGCAAATGATCTCATCTTTCACCTCCATTTGAAATTTTCATGCTACGACCAATAGAATCGTGGATATCGACGAAATTACAAAAAATTTCGAATTCTGAATTCAAAAAATACGAAAAAACACGTCTGACCCATGTTTTTCACCTGAAATTTCCCCTTTTTTCAATAGAATCATCAAAAAAAATCATCTCAAGCAATTTTTTAAAAATCCCCATTTTGCCCCACTTTCTTCGCAAATGAAAAACATGATCGTTGATTCCTTCACAATTTATTCTTTTTATTATCGGAAAAGTGCAGAATGATGACGTCAATGTAGTTAATTCCCCGTTCGTAGATTTTTATCGTTCAGTAGATAAACTCCTCGTGATTTAAAAATAAAAGAAAAAAGTGTTTCGTTTATATTTTTTCGTCTTTGATTTGTCCTTTTTTTAACTAATATTTATATTGCATCTACGAACAACCCTCGTCATAATCATTAATTTATAATAATTTTTTTTTTCGATTCGCTTACATGCACATGCATCAGCTGAAAATGCATATGAATGTAGCGAAATTAAGCCCCATTCATGTCTATCCCTTATTATTATTATTTATTTATTTAATTATTTTTTTCAAAGCATATTCCATTGATTTTAATTAACGTAGTGAACAATAATTCCATACAATTCCCAGAAAATACGTCATAACAGTAACTGATGTTATTAATTAAGTCTTGCGGATGAGTTTCTTTTCCAGCTCTCCTCTTTGCTCAGTGGGCAAAATTGGGAGTGGAGAATCTTCTTCTGACAAAAAAAAAAAACAAAAAAACAAAATAGAAAACTCAGACAATGATTTTTATTCAATTGAAACAAGTAATTGGTTTAGGGGTAAAAGCTATAAAATCTAATTGGTTCCGAAACGTTTAAATTAAAAATGAAAAAAAAAAATTTTTGTAACAAAATTTCTTACGACCAGGCACAAAAATTTGTTTACAGGATGTTATCAATTGAATTTTCAATAAAAAAAAAGAAAAAAAGTAAGGAAAATAAACACGCGAATGCCGGTTTTCATAAATTTGTGAAGAATCGAGCGAGACAGCATGCCACGTGTTACCCAGTTTTTAAAAAAGAAAATTTTCATGTTTTCTTGATTTATTTATTTTTTTTCATTATTTTTTTTTTAATCAAAATTAATTTGCAAAAAATTTGAAAGCAAAAAGTGCACCAAAATTTCATTATTCTATGAAAATTATTTTTTTTTTATATATTTTTTCTATTTTCTATAATTTCTTTTCGTTTAATTTTATTCTTAAAAAAGAGAAACAAAATTATGTGTTAAAAAACATAATATTTTGTTTAAAACCATTGGAAAAACAAAAAAAAACAAAATTAGGCATGTGTGTGTTTTTTTCTTCATCCCACAGCTCGATAATTACGAAATAAAACCCGGCAAGAGTCTGAAAGTAAACATTAGCGTTCCTAATCTACGACTTTTCGTCGGGAACATACCAAAGTCAAAAGGCAAAGAGGAGATCTTGGAGGAATTTGGTAATTTAACAGGTAAAGTGAATTCGAGGCGTGTGCACACCTACCTTACCTATTACCTAAAACCTCACCTGTTCTACCTATTTTGATTTTTTACCATTTTTTTTTTTTTTTCATTCCTATTTGATAATTTTTTTTATTTATTTTTGTTGGTAATTTAAGAGTGGTAGCTTTTAAGTAGTGGTTGTAGATGGTATGGAAGATCAAAAAATATCACAAAAAAAAGAACTCAAAATTATAATTTTTCTAAAAAAAAATCGAGAGCCTCCATTCGCGCTTAATTTTTGAATCTTGTGAACACCTTCGATTCTTGGTCAAAGCCTCCTTGCCTCTCGGTTTATTAGTGAAACAGTAACACCTCTCTGGTCCAAGTCTTCTTTTCCCTCTTTTTTAAATTTATTATTATTATTAAATATAATATATATTATTATTAGTAGGGGTGTGCGAATAGTGTTCGAATCGAACCGAATAATTCGAAAATTCGAATTATTCGAAATTATTCGAAAATTCGAATTATTCGAAAATAGAAAATGGTTCGAAAATTCGAATTATTACAAAATTCGAATTTTCGAATTATTTGAAAAAATTCGAATAATTCGTGGATTCGAATTATTCGCACACCCCTAATTATTAGATTTAGGTTTTTGAGTTATGAGTTTATCATAGTTTGTTTGCTCTACGAAAGTATCATACTTGTATTTTTATATCTCTTCTATCATATTAATTAATTAATTATATTTACTAGATAACTTTTTTTTTTTTTTTTTTTTTTATTCTGCGGACGTCCGGACTCGATCCTACTGCGAGATCTGTTACTACTTGCCACCTTATTACTCATCTTTTTCTACTAGAGATATACTTACTATCATTATTATTATTATTTTTTTTTCCTTTACTACTTCTCGTCCGTCACAGTCTGTCTCTCACTACTGCGCTACTCTTTGCCTCCTTACTCACAATCTTACTGCAAAATAAGTAATTATTTTTTTTTTTACTTTTTTTTTATTTTTAAATATTCACTGCATTTCTCTTTGTTTTTTTTTACTCTAAAACACTCAGTTTTGCTAACTATTCAGTCTATGTCTACTCAAATTGTTTTTTCTCCTCACAATTTTTTTTACTGCCGTCTTTTCTCCGAAATTTAAACAAAAGGAAAATAGTAAAGAAATTTATATGGAGTAGGTTTTTTTGAGAGTAAAAAAAGGAAAAAAGGGAGCGAAAGTACCGGTTTTTCGTGCAGTTTAATTAATAGGGGAAGGTGGGGCAGGACGGTTATAGGGGGTAAAATGGACACATGTGAGTTTTTATGGATATATTGTGAAAAAATCTTTAAATGAATGAAAATATTGGAGATGGATTTTTTTCGATGATTCCATCGGAAAGCTGAGGAAATTTTAGTCGAGAAACATGTGGGAGAATTAATTTTTTTGAATTTTTGGCGATTTTGACTTTTTTGAGCATTTTAGAGGGGGAAAATACCAGAAAAAGTCGAATTCTCAAAAAAATGAAAAAAATCAATTCTGACACATGTTTCTTGACTAAAATTTCCTCAGCTTCCCGATGGAGTCGTTAAAAAAAATCTATCTCCCACTGTTTCATTACAATGTCCATTTTGCCCCACGTTCCCCTATATTTGCAGTATTTTTGTTTTCTCAACTCGAAAAAATTGCTACAATCCGCGAAAGGGTACAATTTTTTTCACGAAAAAAGAGATGAAATTATTAAGAAGAAAAAAGAGATGAAGGCATGGGGGTACGGGAGACCTGTGTGGACCGCTGGGGCGTTTGGCTCGCTAAAAAACAGACAGGCACTCCCAAAACCACCCAATAAACAAAAAAACAAAAAATCCATCTACCAATTAAGGGGTTTGGGAAATTATCTCTAAAATATGGAATCATTTTGAGAATCATACAGGACGTTCCTAATGTCATCATTATTATGTAGTATTTTTTTTTCAAAATTTTCATGTATTTTGTGTGTTTTAGACTAATTAACAGTGAAAATTGCATTTTATACATGGGCTCTTGTGCATAGAATCTGTCATAGCAGGAGACCTTTTGTTATCACCTGAGTTGATAGCACAGATCGATGCTAAACCAGGTTTGCCCACGTATAAAAGCGCTTTTGTTTACTTCTCTTTTTCCAGAAAAGAATGAGATATGTTTCTTAGCAATGACATTATCTTGGGATAATGTCTGCATGTTTCTCAAGTTAATTGCAGTGTCAATAAGTAGGAAAAATAGGGATTTTTTGACCAATTGAGGGGACTAATTTTTCTTGATTATTCCACTGATAAGGAAAGGATTTGCTCGAGTTTTCAAAATATGATTAAATTGAAAAAAACTTGAACTGATTCGTTCCTTATCAGTGGAATAATCAATGAGAAATTAATCCCCTCGATTGGTCAAAAAATCCCCAAGTTTCCTATTTACTGACTCTGCAATTAACTTGAGAAGCATGCAGACATTATCCCAAGATAATGTCATTGCTAAGAAACATATCTCATCCTTTTCTGGAAGAAGAGAAGTGAACAAAAGCCCTTTAAGACGCAATTTTTACTGTTAATTAGTCTAAAACACAAAATACATGGAAAATTTTGAAAAAATACTATATAATAATGATGATATTAGAAAAGTCCTGTATGATTATCAAAATGATTCCATATTTTGGAGATAGGATGAGTGGTCCAGTGATCGAACATAAGAAATTCGATAATAACTTACATATTCAACAGTTTCATAGGCTTTGATTTGAATTTTCGAACATTATATTTTGTTTCGAAAATAAAAAAAATGATATTTCACTAAATTACCAATTTTTACCAGTATAAATACGTTAAATAGTTCGATCACTGGTCAATTTTCACCCCAACTCCCCAAACCCCCTAAACTTTAATAATTATAATTTAATATTAATTTATTAATTAGTGCCATTTTACAAGTCCTTAATACGTCTTTATCCTGAACCTCATTCGCTCTCTGTCGTATTTTGAAGAAAAAAAAAAACAAAAACTATTTAATATTATTTCGGACTCACCAATCCACATCAGCCCTCTTAAAGAACTCATTGTGTTGTCTCCAAGATGGAAAAAACAAGAAAAATAATGGAAAAATTCCTCGAATTCTCACTTGGCGCGTAATCCTCAAGATTTAAAAAACAAAAAGAAACAAAATAAACCCAAAATTAATAATAAAAAATGCTCGAGTCAGCCAATAAGCAGGCGAAAATCAGTGTAAATGAGCAAGCTTAATTGGCAAAATTCCTTCCACATTATTCTTACAGCTGAATGATTATGAGATTCGGAAAGGCAAAAAGATTGGTGTTACCGTATCTTATAACAATCATCGCTTGTTTGTGGGAAATATTCCAAAGAATCGAGACAGAGATGACTTGTTCGAAGAGTTTACAAAGCACGCACGTAAGTTGAATATTGCCCTTAAATCTTCAGGCAGAGAGTTTGTTAATCCGGATATTAAAGTTTTATTTCTCTTTTTTTTATTAATTAAATTAATTAAATTAATTTTATTATATATTTTTTCAATTTATTAATTTAATATCTTGTTTTATATATTTTTTGAGATATATAAAAGGGAAAAATGTTGTGTGAATGAGGCGAATGAATGGGAGAGACATGTTTTTTTCATTGTAAAAGGGCGAACCGAAATTTTTTTAAAGAAAAAGCGAAAAAACAATAACAGCTCGCATAATTATCACTTTACTACTGAATTTTTTTTACTTTTATCGACTTTAATATCAACGAAATATTTAACTATTTTATTTACATCCCCCCCCTCTCCCGACCTGATGAGCTTTCGTTTATTAATTATAAATTGAGAATAATAATGCGAGTGTGAATGGAGAAGAAGGAAAAGAAAATCATTATATAATCGCTCCTTAATATAATTAAATTAAATTTCGCAGAAAGAATTTTTTTTTCGAAAAAAATCGTAAATCCTATAGTACACATTTTTGATAGAATAAAATAAATTGCTTGACTGGTGTTTCGGATTTTAGATGAACACGCTTCTTTTTTATATTTTTCTGTTTTCCTCCACATTCTTACTTAATTATTTATAATTTTTAATGAAATTTTTGCTGAGGAATGCAATGGCTGCTTGGGAGTGTGATTATCTTATTTTATTTATTTTTTGTTTATGGAAAAAATTAATATAGTATCGCGAGAGAGCGCCAATATTTGAATAATAGGATAATATATATATATATATATTTCTGCATGGGAACTCTCAAAGTCTGGACACAGAGAGGCCGTCATTATTTAATTAGATAAAAAAACGTGAAAACGTTACTTTTAATTTTATTATTTCTAATTTATTTCAATTTATCTATTTTTTAATTTATTTATATTTCATTATCATAACTTTTCGTTTTCTTGTATCTCACAATGGAGTGTGCACTGTGTGTATTTTTATTTTTTTATACAAATTAAGGTAAATTTTTTACGACTGTGGAGATTATTTGTGGATTGTATTGCGTAGAGGAAAAAAAAGGTTTTGGGTTTAAAAAAAGGCGGGTAAATATTTTCGATAAATTAGGTAATCCATTTTTTTTCATCATTTCTCACGCAGAAAAAATACTCAATCCTTTTTTTTTTTACTTCATGGTGGAAGTTTTTAGAATATTTATTACATTAATTTTACAACATTTTCGATAATATAAAAAAATAATAATTTATCGTTTATTATTGAGAGAATTTCATTGAAAGAAATAACTTTTAAACTGAGAGGAAAGAGAGGTGAATTTTAATAGAAAAAAAAAGAGGAAAATGTCAATGAGAAGAAGCGAATAAAGCAAGTGGAAACGACGAAAACAAATTAATTCAATTTACCAGCAATTTTCTCAAGATGAGTCTTTGATTCACTGTTTTAATGAATAATTTACTCTTTTATTTTCATTTATTCTGTAATTTTAGAGACGTTTCCACTTGAAAAATCGTAGAAAACTCTGACATAATGTTGGATCATCGTTAAATGGAGCAGACAATTAAAAAAAAATGATCAAATCACTAAATTCGAGTCATTATTAAATCAGATTTTATTTAAATAAATTTTTTTAAATTCAAAATTCTCATTAGCTTCCCGGGGATTAATTAATAAATAAAAATTCATGATTCTATTGGCTTTTAATATCATGAAAAGATATATTTTCTTGCAGACCAATTAAATATTCTCAACTTATCAATTTATTCCATTTTTTTTCTATGATTTTCAAAAAAAAAAAAAAACTATAGCCGGCTTGACAGAGGTGATTATCTACAGTTCGCCAGATGATAAAAAGAAAAACAGAGGATTTTGTTTTCTCGAGTATGAATCACATAAATCAGCATCATTGGCTAAAAGAAGACTCAGCACAGGTCGTATCAAGGTCTGGGGCTGTGATATCATTGTTGATTGGGCTGATCCACAAGAGGAGCCTGATGAACAGACAATGGCTAAAGTACGTCAATATAATTTAATTTTATTTCAAATTAAGGCGGGAAATTGAAAATTCTTTGGTTGATGAGGTTGAAGATGTTGAATACAACCCATTTTGCCCCGGATTTCAAGATAAAACATAATCTTCAGTAGTGAAGAGGTAAAACAGGATAAGTCGACTTATTTTTGTGATCATTTTGAAGGAAATATTTCGGAAACTAAGCGAGATAAGGTGATATTATTTATCTTTTTTTGTAGAGAATTTTAAGAGTTACAAAAAAGTTTCAGGGCAAAATTGCGCTTTCTCGGTTATTTTATGAGGTATTTTCAAAAAAACTTGGTGAGAAAAAAAGAGACTTATCTTGTTTTACCTCTTCACTACTGCATTATTCGGATTTATTTTAATAATGCTTCGTGGACCACAATTTTGATGGGGTAGATTGTTTTTGATGATTTCATTGGAAAGCTGAGGAAATTTTGGGCGGGAAACAAGTGCGGGATTTAATTTTTTTGAATTTTTGGAGATTTTGACTTTTTTGAGGATTTTAGAGGGGTAAAACCCTTTATTTGAAAATTTGAGGTTTTTTGTGAATATCTTTGGTTCTATTTGTCGTAGCGTAAAAATTCCGATGGGAGGTGAAAGGTGAGATCATTTGCCATCGATTCATAGGGTTTTCAATTTAAAAATATCGATTTTTGAGGTATTTATGGGCATTTTCGTAAAACAGTTTTGTAAAACAGTTTTTGGCCTATAATTATCCCAAAAATTGATATTTTTGAATTCAAAACCCCATAAATCGATGGGAAATGAGCTCACCTTTCATTTGAGACCAACCCCGAATTGCTACGACCAATAGAACCAGAGATATTTGCAAAAAACTGAAAATTTTCGAAAAAGGAAAGGCTTTTACCCCTCAAAAGTGCCGAAAAATATCGAATTTTAAAAAAAATCGAAGAAAATACATCTGACACTCGTTTTTCGGCTAAAATTTCCTCAGCTTTTCAATGGAATCATCAAAGAAAATCCATCTTTAACCGTTTCATTAGTGCCCATTTTGCCCCACTCTTCCCTATAAGGTTTCGATAAGAAAAAAATCGGTTTGCGATCATGAATTTTCGAAGTGAAACAGAAAAGGAACCTCGCTTATGGAGTTTCAATGTTAATTTAATTATTATCAATAATTAATTTTGCCCTCATTTGTCCGGTAAACTGAATTTTGAAAAAATCTCCTCATACTATTCTATCGAAAGCGACCAAAATCGAAAAGGGAAAATAGATTGCGCGAAACACTAGGATTATCTTAAATTAAAATGAGGTGAAATTCCCATTTCAATAATTTATAATGAATTTATTTATGCACAGGTACGTGTGCTCTATGTTAGGAATTTGACTCAAGATTGTTCGGAGGAAAAATTGAAGGAATGCTTCGAGCAGTATGGTAAAATTGACAGGGTTAAAAAAATTAAGGACTATGCATTTGTACATTTTGAAGACAGAGACAATGCAGTCAAGGTAAATTATTAAATAAAATATTTTAACGTATTTCTGTTCGTATAATCAGAAAAAAACGTTAAAATTTTAGATAAAATCGTTAATAACAATTTCTACGAGATAAAATTCCCAAAATTTAATGAAGTTAATCTGTAAAGAATGTAATAAGAAATAAAATGAGTCCTAGCAACAAGTAATTAATCAAAAATTGTAAAATTTTCTGTAATTTTAAAAAATTCCTTCAAAATTTCAAAAAATGAAGGAATGTAAAAAACAGAAAATTTTCCAATTTTTAATTAATTTTTTGTTTCTAAGACTTATTTTATTCCTCATTATATTTTTAACACATTTACTTCATCAAATTTGAGAATTTTGACTTGTATGAATTGTTATCAACGACTTTCGACAAAAATTTGCCTTTTTTCTTCTTTTTTAGAGACAGAAACACGTTAAATAATTTTTTTATCATTATTCAAATTCTAATAAGTGTTTTGATTATTAATTAGGCAATGCGTGAACTTCATGGTAAAGAAATTGGTGGCTCTCATATAGAGGTGGCCCTAGCGAAACCGCCATTTGATAAAAAGAAGAAGGAAGACATGCTCAGAGCTAGGGAAAGAAGAATGATGCAGATGCTGCAAGGTCGTGGCGGGTAAGTGTCATTCTTTCTTTTCATGGTTAGGAGAAAATGGAGATTTTGATGAAAACGGTTTGAGATAGGACTTTTCTAATGATCGCATTGGAAAACTGAGGAAATTTTACGAGGAAAACATGTATTGACATTATTTTTTTGCTATTTTTTGAAAATTTGATAGTTTTGACTGGAAATTTTCTAAGAATTCGTCAATAAAAGTTCTGGCATATGTTTTCCAAGTTAAATTTCCTCAGCTTTTCATTGAAATCATTTGAAAAATTCTATCTCTAATACTTGCACCAGTTTCGAGCCATTTTTCTTCCTTCTTTTCATTTACGGAGATCGGCAAAAAAAAAATTCGCATTTTTAATTCTTTAATTTTTTTTATTTCTGTAATTTCTGTCGAAAAAATTTTAATTACTTTCTTAATGAAAAATTCGGATTTTTAAATTCTTCATTAGTTTGAAAATTAATTTTTTTTTAAATCATTTTGATTAATTTTGATTACTATTGTAATTTAAAATTTGACTGATGGAGAATGATTCGAAAAAATTTGAATGATTCGAAAAAATTCGAATTATTCGAAAATTTGAATTATTCCAAAAAAATTCGAAAATTCGAATTATTTTTAAAAAAATCGAAAATTCGAATTATTCGAAAATTCAAAATATTCGAAAATTCGAATTATTCGAGTCAAATTTCGAATCGAATATTAATATTCGATTCGGTACGAATAATTCGTGGATTCGAATTATTCGCACACCCCTATAAAAAAGAATCAAAATTTCGAATAAGAAAAAGAATTATAAAATTTCATCAGTCAAATTTTTAATTACAATAGTAATCAAAATTGTTAAAAAAAAAATTAATTTTCAAACTAATGAAAAATTTAAAAATCCAAATTTTTCATTGAGAAAGTAATTAAAATTTTTTCGATGGAAATTACAGAAATAAAAAAAATTAAAAAATTAAAAATGCGAATTTTTTTTTTGCCAATCTCTGTTCATTTACATAAAGAGATAAAGAGAAATTAAGAGAATATTCTTATTTAGGGGCTCACCATCACATCCAAGCATGATAGCAGGTCCCATGCCAGTACGTGGATCTGGTAGTCAAGGTCCACGTGGTACTGGAACAGGAATGAGACCACCAATGGGTCGTGGAGATTACAGTGAGTACTGCATTTCTCTCGATTTCCTCGAAATTCGCGTTAGATTCATTTTTAAAAAACATAATTTTTCGTACAATTATTTTGTCATTATCATTTTTTAAATATCAATTCAAATTGTGAAGATCGCGCAGTTTTATTAGACTCTCACAATTATTATTATTTCCGAAAAAAAGAATTTGCTTTATTTTTACAATTAATTCATATCGTGCAATTTTAATGCCATTTGGAAATTTTTAATATTTAATTAATTCATTAATTTCCATTGTTTTCACCAATTAATTATTTAATATTCATCCACGTTTTATTTTGACAAAAAATCAACAACCCTGCATGCATCTGGGAAATTCCACTTATTTCACTACAATACCTTTGGCTTTCGCGCATGACAGGCAACTTTTAATTAAATCATACATCAATTTTTCTTTATTATCCCCTATAAATATTATTTTTTTATGAAGTGTGAGAATTGGAGAAATTAATATTGAGATAATTTAGTAGAAGTGTTTAAAAATTTCTGAATTTTCAATTTCTGTTATTTTCCTAAATCTTTAAAATTCGAGAATCAAAAGGGGAATAATTTTTTTTTATTAATTAATTTCTTGAATAATTCCCTTGAATTGCTCTTCAAATTAAAATCCATCCATTAATATTTTAAAAAAATATTTAAATGCATGAGTATTTTCATATCGTTAATACTTTTTTGTTATTTCTTTATTTTTCAACATATTACATTCTAAAAAGAATCAAATTTATGTTGTATTAATTAATTTTTAATTGAATTTGTTTTTATTGGTGTTTCGTTTTATGATTTATTTTTTTTACAAATTTTGTTATTTTTGGGTTGAGCCTGAGTAGAAATTTATAAATGTTGAAAAGTTTTATATTGTACAAATTATTCCAAACAAAAAAATAATCTGTTTTACAGCCATCAAGGAAATAGGTAAGAAAAAAATTAATAAAAGCATTGATATCAATTCAATTAGACTATTATTATTATTATTTGAATTGAAATTATTTTTTCTTCCTATTTTACAATTCTTATGTCTGGCAATTCTTTTGTCAATGCTCCAACGATTCTATCAGGAGTTGCGTTTATTTTATTCATTTCTTTAACGATTATTGATTATATTTTCCCATTATAAGACGAGACGAAGAGTCTGATGTTTAATTCAGTAGTAAAGTGATAAAATATTGGGAGAATACTTTGAAATCGGAATATAAATATATTAAATTTCAAAATATTCATTAAAAATGAAATTTGATTTTATGTTTTAACTGCTGAATTAAATTTTAGTCTTTCCTATCTTTTTTAACTTAAAAAAAAACGAAAAAAACCTCATTTTCATTTTCTCCTGGCATGCAATCATTAAAAAAACCCACAATTACATTAAATAACATTTTTTCTATCATTTTACTTTTGGACACTTAAAAAAAATAACTAAATTCATTAATTTATCCATTTCTCTTTTTTCTTTCTCTGTATATATATTTTTATTTAAAAAAGTAGAATAAAATTAGACCAAAAGAAAAGAAAAAAAAAGTAATTTTCGTGGCTAAAAAAAAAGGAAAAAGAAGAAAATAAATTTTGGGTCTATTTGTAATGTGTGTTTTTATAGATTATGATTACGACTATTACGGTTATGGGGATTATCGAGGTGGCTACAGTGATCCATATTATGATGACTATTATCGATACGAAGATTACTATTTCGATTATGCCCCGCCTCCGCCACCTGCCAGAGGGAGAGGCAGGCAGCCTCAACCGGTGGGTCGCCTTTTTTAACAAATTTTAATGGAAAAAAGAAAAAGCAATTTACAATTTTTTTTTTTAAGGTTTTTGGAGAGTTATCTCCAAAATATGGAATCATTCTGAGAATCATACAGGACGTTCTCAATGTCATCATTATTATGTAGTATTTTTTTTTCAAAATTTTCATGTATTTTGTGCTTTAGACTAATTAACAGTAAAAATTGCATTTCATACATGGGCTCTTGTGCATAAAATCTGTCATAGCAGGAGACCTTTTGTTATCACCTGAGTTGATAGCACAGATCGATGCTAAACCAGGTTTGCCCACTTATAAAAGCGCTTTTGTTTACTTCTCTTTTTCCAGAAAAGAATGAGATATGTTTCTTAGCAATGACATTATCTTGGGATAATGTCTGCATGTTTCTCAAGTTAATTGCAGTGTCAATAAGTAGGAAAAATAGGGATTTTTTGACCAATTGAGGGGACTAATTTTTCTTGATTATTCCACTGATAAGGAAAGGATTTGCTCAAGTTTTCAAAATATGATTAAATTGAAAAAAACTTGAACTGATTCGTTCCTTATCAGTGGAATAATCAATGAGAAATTAATCCCCTCGATTGGTCAAAAAATCCCCAAGTTTCCTATTTACTGACTCTGCAATTAACTTGAGAAACATGCAGACATTATCCCAAGATAATGTCATTGCTAAGAAACATATCTCATCATTTTCTGGAAGAAGAGAAGTGAACAAAAGCCCTTTAAGATGCAATTTTGACTGTTAATTAGTCTAAAACACACAAAATACATGAAAATTTTGAAAAAAAATACTACATAATAATGATGACATTAGAAACGTCCTGAATGATTCCCAAAATGATTCCATATTTTGGAGATAACTTTCCAAATCCCTTAATTGCAAAAAACAATTTTTATTAAACATCAAATGTTTACTATTGAAAGAGATTTTATTTGAAATTTTTTGATGAAAAAAAAAATGAATTCATTGTTTATGCGGTAGTTTGATTGTGGCACAGTGTTCGCGGATTCCTTTCTTCGTGCGCCCTTTTTTTTTTTATTTAAATAAAATAAAACCTCATTTAAAAATAAATGAAAAATAACTTTCATTCACTCTCTATCACTCACAAGCCTGTTAAATCGCGTTTAACACTAAAAGATTAAGAAGTAAAGGGGTAAAATAAGATGAATTCTTCTTCTTTTTACCAACTTTACTGCTAAATTTTGCTAATGACTCGATTTTTTTTGCTCACTAACACAAGACGCAAGGGATTGTTGATATGTTTTAAAACTACTTTAATATTTTTTAAAAAATATCATTTTTGCAATTTAAACACAAAAAAATTCACGGCACATTTGTTTTTATTTTAATTCACACTTTCAATTCTGCAATTTCATAATAATTTCATCACCTGCACCATTCAAGGGCTTTTGAAACCTTTTTTTTTCTTATTTATTGTCATTTAACTGTAAAAATACACTTTTTCGAGAGAGTTTGAGTGGATTTTTTTTGAAAAAAAAGGCGGAAACACAATTTTCGCGCCATTACAAACATTCCTCCCTCTGCTTCCCTTCTCGTAAAACAATTTTAATTATTTAATTATCTGGTTCGAGATTTTTTCTGAATTAAAAACCAAAAAAATAATATATTTATTTCTGTGTAATTAATTTCTGCATAATTCCCAAATCGTAGAAACCTCGAAACACACTGCCACTTTCAAATTGCTTGCGCCAAATCATATCTGAGCCATTATAGACCCATTTTGAGACAAAAATTAATTAGTTTATTATTTTTTTTTCTTTTTTAACGCCAATTTCACATTAAATTATCGGGAAAAATAATTTCGAAGGAAATTTGAATGATGAAAAGAGTTTTAAAAAATTCGGGGAAAAGGATAATTTTTTTTTTTTTTTAACTAACGAGAAAGACAAAAAGAGATTTCAATTCAGGTATCTAATTTTCATACTTTTCCTCACTATGAATTTTTAAAAAATATATAATTCCTCTCCTCTCCTGGTGTGTGCTCATTTTAATCTAAATTTTTGCTTCTCACAATAACATTTTACCAAAAAAAACAGAAAAAAGGAGAAAAATCTCATCTTTTCTTGGAAATTTATTTTTTCAAGTGAAGCACACATTTTTACTTGTTGGCAATTTTCCATTCCACTGTAAAGTAACTGCTTTTTTTGAGTCCTTCTAATATTCATTAAGAAGTTGTTTTCGGCTTCAGAGATTAAAAAATCGCACGATGATTTTTTTAAATAAAAAAAATGGAATAAACGTCTTTTGGCTCCGATATGATTCCACACCTGTTTCTAAGTAATTTTTCCTTCTTTCCTGTCTGTTTCTTTACTGTCTGGCTACAAATTTTCTCAAGATTTCAGGGCTATTCACGATGATTAACTGGATGATATAGGGGAACGTGGGGCAAAATGGACACATCAAAATTTTTAGGCAAATATTATGGAAAACTCTTGAAATTAATAGAAAAATTGGTGCTAGATTGTTTTTGATGATTCCATTGGAAAGCTGAGGAAATTTTAGGCGGGAAACAAGCGCCGGAATTAATTTTTTTGAATTTCTGGCGATTTTGACTTTTTTGAGGATTTTAGAGGCGTAAAATCGTTCCTTTTTTTGAATATTTTCAGTTTTTTGAGGATATCTCCGGTTCTATTTGTCGTAGCGTGAAAATTCCGATGGGAGGTGAAAGCTGAGATGATTTGCCATAGATTCATATGGTTTTAAATTTAAAAATATCGATTTTTAATGTATTTATGGGTATTTTTGTGAAACAGTTTCGTAAAACAGTTTTTGGCCTATAACTTTCCCAAAAATTGATATTTTTGAATTAAAATCCCCATAAATCGATGGGAAATGAGCCCACCTTTCATTTGAGATCATCCCCGAATTGCTGCGACCAATAGAACCAAAGATATTTGCAAAAAACTGAAAATTTTCAAAAAAGGTAAGCCTTTACCCCTCAAAAATCCCAAAAAACATCGAATTTTCAAAAAAATCGAAAAAAATACGTCTAACACTTGTTTTCCGGCTGAAATTTCCTCAGCTTTTCAATAGAATCATCAGAAAAAATCCATCTCTAACCGTTTCATCACAGTGTCCCATTTTGCCCCACTTTCCCCTAATTTTTGTCAGTGCTTCATCCACGCATTCATATTTTTCCCACTAAAATTGACAAAAAAAAGAAATTTGTTAAAAATTGAAGAATTTTTCTCGAGTTTAATAAATCGCTTGAAAAATCGTCATCTTAGAGGCAAAGGGGCATAAGTCCTGTATTTAAGCAAAAAAAAAAGCAAAGGCACTTATATCCATTTCTGTTTCTAAACTGACGAAATATTCTTCGAAATTTTACATTTTAGGTAAACCTGATAAATCCTTTGGAGTTGATGCTGATAAAAATTGTTAATTTTCATTATGCACTAACATATATATGTCATTAACTCATTAATTAGGTAATCCGAGAAGGAGAAATGAAAAGGCACCTGAAAATGGGAATGAGACTGGATGTATAAAGTGTTACATGATATTTTCGCAAAAAAAAAGTGATAAAATCAACTTTAATCATCAAAAGAATGAGAAAAAAATCATGCCACGCTCTTTCGCTTGCTTCAGCAGTAATACAAAAGCTTATTTGCGCATTTAAAAAAATTAATCCTGCTTACTGCTTAATAATTTCCTTTTTTGTTTTATTTTATTTTACTGTTTTTTGTTTATTTAAAGCTTATAAAACGTTTTGTTTTAGCCGCCAGTAGGTTGTGTTGCTTAAAAAAAATCATGAAAATAACTGCTTTTATCACCAAATGCTGGATAAACCTGTGCTAACCCATCCTGCTGCTGTTTTATTTTTTTTTATGCATTGAAAAAGCTTTGAAAAAAATCGAATCGAAAAAGCGCTGAAAAAAAGACCTGTTATTAAAAAAACACGATTCGGTTAGTAAGAAATTTTTATTTAATTTTCTCCTTTTTTTATTTAAAAAAAAATGCTTAATTCTCTCCGCACCTGCTTCTGTCTTTTTTTTATTTTTATTTTACATTATCATTATTTATTGAATTGTTGCTAACAATAATAATAATAAACTGCTTATGGGTCGCACCAAGAACCTCTTTCACTCTGTCGTAATTTCATGAAGAAATAAAAATTAGAAAAAAAAAACGTGCCAATATCATAAAATCAAGAAGAAATAATCAATGAACTTGGAGAAATAATTTTTTGAAAATATAAATTAAATAATTAGTTTATTACGATTTTTTCGTATTCTCGGGAGGATGATTACCATTTTTATGGATAAAAAACGTCTTTGGATAGGTTTAACTTTTATGATGATAAAAAATGCAGATGGGGTAACATTTGGGTGTGTGTTGTTTTGGTATTAGGCTGGTCGTGGCCGTGGACTGGTGGCCCGTGGCCGAGTAGTCGGTGGCCCCCAAGCCCGTGGCCAAGTCAGGGGGGGACGCAACCCCGCAACATCAGGGGCCCGTGGGGCCCAGCGGCCAACCGTTCGTGGGGGGGTCCGCGCCAAGGGAAGTTTACCAGGTGAGGATGGTCTGTATCTACATGCAATATATATATTTCATTTAAATTTCTTGTTTTCACACACATCCTCTACCTACTTTCCCTTTTATTTGAAGGGTTTTGGGGGATTTATCTCCAGAATATGGAATTATTTTGAGAATCATGCAGGACTTTTCTGATGTCATCATTATTATGTGGTATTTTTTTTCGAAATTTTCATGTATTTTGTGTGTTTTAGACTAATTAACAGTCAAAATTGCATCTTAAAGGGCTTTTGTTCACTTCTCTTCTTC
This sequence comes from Aleiodes leptofemur, assembly GCA_963942555.1. Taxonomy (NCBI): domain Eukaryota; kingdom Metazoa; phylum Arthropoda; class Insecta; order Hymenoptera; family Braconidae; genus Aleiodes; species Aleiodes leptofemur. Next base: position 16,020,438 of record OZ012617.1, on the reverse strand, counting down.
CAGAAAAGGATGAGATATGTTTCTTAGCAATGACATTATCTTGGGATAATGTCTGCATGTTTCTCAAGTTAATTGCAGAGTCAGTAAATAGGAAACTTGGGGATTTTTTGACCAATCGAGGGGATTAATTTCTCATTGATTATTCCACTGATAAGAAACGAATCAGTTCAAGTTTTTTTTCAATTTAATCATATTTTGAAAACTTGAGCAAATCCTTTCCTTATCAGTGGAATAATCAAGAAAAATTAGTCCCCTCAATTGGTCAAAAAATCCCTATTTTTCCTACTTATTGACACTGCAATTAACTTGAGAAACATGCAGACATTATCCCAAGATAATGTCATTGCTGAGAAACATATCTCATTATTTTCTGGAAAAAGAGAAGTAAACAAAAGCGCTTTTATACGTGGGCAAACCTGGTTTAGCATCGATCTGTGCTATCAAATCAGGTGATAACGAAAGGTCTCCTGCTATGACAGATTTTATGCACAAGAGCCCATGTATAAAATGCAATTTTCACTGTTAATTAGTCTAAAACACACAAAATACATGAAAATTTTGAAAAAAAATACTACATAATAATGATGACATAAGGAACGTCTCCTGTATGATTCTTAGAATGATTCCATATTTTGGAGATAACTCCCAAAACGCCTTAAAAAAAAAGATATTCATTTGGTTTATTTAAATTTATTGACGAGCAGTTGTTTGATTCCTTAGTCGCTAGTATTTTGCTTCCAGCTTTGAATCCCAGTCCTTCCCATTTTGCAGATGTCTCATCTCCTCTCCAAAACTCAACTGCCAGTCAAGTTATTTTATTTTAATTAATTTATTGTTTAATTATTTTTATTATCAAGCTGTGAAGAGGTGCTACTATAATTTTATAATGTTGCAGGGGAAGATGGGGCAAAATGGACACGTCTAAATTTTTACGCAAATATTATGGAAAACTCTTGAAATTGATGGAAATATTGGCGGTAGATTGTTTTTGATGATTCCATTGGAAAGCTGAGGAAATTTTAGGCGGGAAACAAGTGCTGGGATTAATTTTTTCGAATTTTTGGCGATTTTGACTTTTTTGAGGATTTTAGAGGCGTAAAACCCTTCCTTTTTTTTTAATTTTCAGTTTTTTGCGAATATCTTCGGTTCTATTTGTCGTAGCGTAAAAAGTCCGATGGGAGGTGAAAGGTGAGATCATTTGCCATCGATTCATAGGGTTTTCAATTAAAAAATATCGATTTTTAAGGTATTTATGGGCATTTTTGTAGAACAGTCTTGTAAAACAGTTTTTGGCCTATAACTATCCCAAAAATTGATATTTTCGAATTCAAAATCCCATAAATCAATGGGAAATGAGCTCATCTTTCATTTGAGACCAACCCCAAATTGCTGCGACCAATAGAACCAGAGATATTTCCAAAAAACTGAAAATTTTTTTTAAAAAAAGGCTTTTACCCCTCAAAAAGCTCGAAAAATATCGAATTTTCAAAAAAATCGAAAAAAATACATCTGACACTCATTTTCCACCTAAAATTTCCTCAGCTTCTCAATAGAATCCTTTTCAACAATGTCCATTTTGCCCCACTCTCCCCTACATCTCTTCGCAGCTTCAAAAAATTCGTTGGACCACATTCGTCCGTTAATACAAAAAGTCCTCCTCTCCATTATCCTCTAAAAAAGAGAAAAAACGTCTGCGAAAGAGATTTAAGAGACCAGTTCTCGAAGAATCTCTTTCTCACGAAAACAAGTTTTATCCCAGAATCCTCTTTTTTTCTTCTCCTTTACTAATATACGTTTTTTTTTCTTTTTTTCTATTGAATCTTTACAGCAGGTAAGCGAAAATTTGACGGGGGTCACCAGAACCAGGGGGAATCTAAACGTCGTTTCCAGAGCAGCTGGGGAAACCAGCCCCTCGCCCAACAACCACTGGGCAATACGTACGGATTAGCGAGTGTAAATGGTGGCGGTGGTGGTGGTGGTGGTGGCAGTGGTATAGTTGGCGGTGGTGTTGGTTTTGTTGAAAGAACAACTGGTGCATCGGCTGGCGATGAACATGAATGGTATCAAGACTCATATAATTCGTGGAGCTAACTTCCGCCTGACAATGCAATGCGATTCGATTGAACGACCCAATTTACGCAAAAAAATTCAAATATTTGGAGGCGGGAAAAAGGAATTATTCAAAAAAATGCAATAGAAAAAACGCGTTTTTAAATGTGTTTTGCACATTTTTAACGAGCCTTGCAGATACAAATTAGATCATTTTAGGATCATTTTAAACAATAACTTCTACAAAAAACCACAAAACTAATAACAGATAAAAAAGGCTCAATCTCAGAGCTTTAATTGTTTTTAAATAACAGAATAAAGGGTAATTAATTAAAAAAAATCATCAGAATCCGTCACCGATGCTACTTCGAACTCGCGATTAATGTAATAATTGTAAATGTATACATTTTTTTTTTTTTTTTTTCGACTTCATGTAATGATGGAAAAAAAGGGAAAGAGGGAAATTGGATTTAAAATGAGAGATAAAGAAAAATTAATATGTAATAGGTGATTATGTGCAGACGCGTCTTGATTTTTTTTGTTCTAAAATTTTGTTTTTTCTCTTATTATTTTTTTTCTATTTTCTTTTTTTCTTCCGTTATTATTATAAATAAGTCCACGCCACACCACCGTCATTCGCGTCGTTCTAATTATTAATAAAAAAAATATTGTTGTGATTTAAAGAAAAAAAAATGAGAAAAAAAAAAAAATATGTACAGTGATGTGCCACTGGGACTAATTATATTATTACATCGGAGTGAGCCACCCATCCACCCCGTAACTATTAATTGATAAAAATATTAATTGTAATAACGTAAAAGTTTAAGAATTTAACCACTACTGCATTGTGTCACATTGTTTACTGCCAAGCAAAGAAAAAAAAAAAGGAGAGAAAGAGAGAGTGATTTTCTACGGTGATTTAAAGAAAAAAAAGAAAAGGAAGCGAAAGAGGGAAAAAAAGGATGAAGAAAGTTGAAACGAGCATAAACAAATTATTAATTGAAAAAAAATTAAAGGCTTACAAGTTACATGAAAAAATTTAAAAAATCCTAAAAAAAATATTTTTATTATTATTATTAATATTATTATTATTATTATTATTAATATTATTATTATTATAACTATTATTATTATTGCTAGTTTGAAAAAAAAAATTAATTAGAAGAAAGAACGTTAAAAAATTTTTGTTTGGATTTTTGTGATGGCTCGTATTTTTTAGTTAAGTGGTTATTAATGAAAAAAAAAGTAAAAAGCGTGATAAGCCTGTGGTTGTAAAAGCGATATTTTTGTCATTCGAGTAGATTTTTTCTGTTTAAAGTGTTTTTTTCCCCCTTTCATTGTTTCATTTTTTTTTTTTTTTTTCGTTTTTTTTTTTAATTAATTATTAAAATGAAGAAAGAAAAAAAGAAGAAAAAAAAATTAGAAAAATGTAATAATAACGAAACGAAAAGACTACTCGTAGCTTGAATAAGGGGCAGGTTGATAAGGACTGAATTTAAAAAAAAAAAAAAAAAAAAATTGATAGGAACGTTTAGGGAATGTTTGTGTGTGATGTGTGTTCAGAAGATAAGATCTTTTGTGAAAATTTATAAAGCGTGAAAAAAAGAAGAAAAGAAGAAGAAATAACAATTAGTATGAGTGAAATAATGTGAAAGAAAAAGAGCTGAAATGATAAAAAAAGATAATTTGCAAAATGTTAGAAATTTAGGTGATGATAAAAGAATGGAAAAAAAAGAAAAAAAAATAATAATAATAATAATGATTTAAATGCGGCTAGTTTAAGATGAGAATAATGGAAAAAATAAATGCATCCCCCTGTGTGTGTGTGCATGTATGCGTGAGGATTGATAAGACCTTCTATTGTTGGTCTATAATGTGTACAGTCAGTGAAACTATTATTATTATTAAGGGTCAGGCAAAGGATTTTTTTTTCTCTGGATAAAAGAAAAAGAAAGAAAAAGAAGGAAAAAAAAGTTGAAAATAACTTTGTTGTAAAGACGATTTATGTTTGTCGTCTGAGCCATGTTCTTTAATAATTTTTCAATTTTTTTATCTCTTTTTTTTTTTTTTTTTAAATATCATTGATCAATTTGTTTATTGATCCAGTGATGGACTTGTGATTGATTCGGTTTTTGGAGATATAAAGACTAAAATATTGCTCACGTAAAAAATGAGACTAAATTAAATGGGAAAAAATGAGAGAAAAAAAAAGAAGAAATGAAAAAAAATTAAATGATCCTTAAAGGATTCGCCCATTTGTATATTAGGAAAATTTAAAATCATTCAAGCATCAAATTCAAACGATATGATGATTTAATGAGTAAAACAAAATGGGAAAATAACATTTTTTCGTGGTAAAAAAAGCTCTAAATTATATACTGTATTTTAATTACTGCATTTTTCTACAAAATGCAATTTTTTAAATCACCTCCATGAAAAAAGAAACAAATCAATTCATTTAGGTAATTAAATTTTTAAAAAACGTGGAGGTGAAAATTAAACTAAATTAAATTTAAAAAAAGTGAGAATTTTTTGAAAAAAAAACAAGATTAATATTTGCGCGACTATTGCGCTCTCAAATTTTTTTATAATATTAGAAAAAAAAAATGTCTAACTCGAACTGGCTACCGAATTGATAATGATAGTTAACAGATTTTGAATGACGAATGAATCATAGGGATTACATATTATAGAAATCGTATACAGGATTATCATGCATGAGAATTAAATAAAAAAATAAATAAAAAATTAAAAAAAAAAAGGGATATGAAAATGAAGCAAAATAATGTAAAATGAGGAGAGAAAAGTGGAAAAATGAGGAAAGAAAGAGAGAAAACACATACACAAGCACACGACTTTTTGAGTGTTGAGACTCGTTGTTATTGTTAGCCTGTTAGTTAATTAGTAAGAGTTGTAAGTGCGGGTTGTAAGTTGGTCCCTGTCCCTGGAGCCCAGAAATCCCCCTGTTCTGGAGATTTAAACAATTCAAATGAAAAAAGTAAAGTAAAAAAATAATGAATTGAAAAAAAAAATATATATATGAAAGATTGATTGAAAATCATTATGAAGAAAAAAAAATCATTAATTAATTAATTAATAATTTACACAAAAAACTAACAAATTCTGAATTATGAGAGAATGAGAAATTAATTAAAAAAATGTCACGTATGCAAAAACACACAGAAACACAGGCACCTAATGCATGAAAAAATGAAGAAAAATCATTGAAAGTAAACGAAAAATATAGGAAAATCGAATAACTTTGATACCAATTAATCACACGAGTGGATAAAAATAAATGATAATAATTCTCTGAAGCAACAGAAAAAAAATCTCTGATGAGAAAACAAATTAAGATAACGGAGTTGAAATAGCAGACAATCGTATAAAAAAAAACCCTGTTAATAATTGTTTTTCACAGATTAAATTAGCACCTCACATTTGTAAGAGAAAAAACCCCCAAAGCCTCCCTTTTCACTGGACTTATAAATAAAAATATAAATATATAAAAAAAAAAAAAAAAAATTTAGTAAAAGTGAAAGATATTTTGAAGAAAATTAAAATTAAAATACTAAAATGCCGAAACAATCACATGATACGATATTTGACTCTGCTGAATTGACGAAAAAAGGAAAAAAACCGAAAATAATACGATTAGATGCCAGAATACAAATAATTTTTTGTAATGAGGAAATAATCGGCCACTAATTGATAAAAAAAAAAACCACAAAATAATGAGAGAAAAACTAATTGACAAAAAAAAGCAAAAAAAAATCGCGACAATAGGAATTTGCATCGTGAGACTAATCCAAGCATTTACGAATCGAATTTGATCAATTAATTGACGAAAAAAAAATTGAAAAAATGTTTCTGGATTTAAAATTGAAGAGAAAAAGGAAGAAAAAATAAGGAAATGATATGAAAAGATCGATCGCTCGCAAAACCCTCCTATTTATGAGCATTTTTTTTTTTTTTGTTACTTTTTATTCAAGTTTTACTTAACTCTAATTTTGTTTATACCCCCGACCGCAATTATTCGTTTTTTCTGTGTAGTAAATACCGAAATAATGAAAAAATTAATGGTAAAAAAGAGGAAGGGGGTAAGATCGCAAGTAGTTGTAATGATTGATTAATAATTCCCCCCGCAAAGAAGAAATGATGAGAAAAAAAGCATATATATATGATATCCCCTGCGTCTCTGCCTTATTAACTATCAATTTGTCTTCAAAACTTTTTTTTTTTTTTTTTAAATAATCATTGTACCAAGATCTGTAATTTTTTCTTTTCCTTTTCGTGAAAATGTTTTCTTTATTTCTTTTATTTCAATTAACATTTAATCAGTTTATGTAATCCATCGATAGAAACAAAAAAAAAATAATAATAATAATCCCAGAATCCCCCCCAAGCCTCTACCCTCCAATCCTTTATTTTTTCAAACTTTTTTAATCAATTATAGAAAGAGAGAAAGAAAAAAGGAAAAAAAAAACCCTTTACCCTATTTATAAAAAGCATAATATCGAGGATATAATATTAATAATTAACAATATAATAAGAATGCTATTTGCTAATCAATTTACTGAGTGGGTTTTTTTTTTTTTTTTTTTTTTTTTTTGTGAACAATGAATAAATATTTCCGTATAAATGAATATTTAACAAAATGAAAGAAAAAAAAAAAGTAAAAAATGCGAGGGAAGAATATCTGAAGTTTAAAATTAAGGTGACATGAAAAAAAAAATCATATAAGGGATTAATAAACGTTAAAATTAAAAGATGCAAAAAATTATACAAAAAAAAATCTTCAATCTTTGTTGAGGGCAATTGTAATGAAAAAAAAATACAGAAATTAAAAAAAAATAATTACTAAATTTTCATTGGATAAAAGGCAGATAAAAATTATAAATAGATAAGCAAAATTTAATCATGTGAATGAGATAAAAAAATTAAAAATTGTCAAAATTTAGATTGTTCGGCTTGCGGGGGCAAGGAAGCACGATTGGAAAAAAAGTGGCTGAGGCAGCTCACGGTGTGACGAGACTTTAGACTGATCTAGGTACATAGCGTTATGATAATTGACCATTTTACAGCATCCCTGGGCGTTCTGAATGTCTTTAAAAAAAAAAAAAAGTTTAAAAAAAAAATAAGAAAAACGAAAGAACGATGTAAGAAAATTGAAAATGTGAAATTCAATATTTTTCCTTCGTTTTTTTCTGATCTATAGATCCGCTCTGATCTATAGATCCAAGAAGAAAAGGAAGAAAAAGCGTTAAATTAAAGGGAATTTTCCCATTTTTTTTTTTTGAAAATATCAATATGTACTTTTCCCCTTTTTATAAGAAGATAAGATGAAAATATGTAAAAAAAAAGTGTAAACTCGACAAGTAGAGCGCCCAAGGTGTATTTAAGGTCGCATTTAGGATAATGCACCACTGTGGCTGGCGATGGCCCTTAACCGCGCTTTTTACCTTCTCTACAATTTTTTTTTCTTTTTTTTTATTCTCGATTTCCCCTTTTTTATCATTTTTTTCTTATAAAATGATAGTTTTTCCCTTTTTTTCTGGCCAATGCCCCAATTTCCGGCATATCCACTGGGAGATGATATATATAGGATAGAAACACATGTCAGTGATGATAAAAAACTTTTTTCTTCCTTTCTCCTGTGTCTACTCTATTTTTCTATCATTTCACCCCCTTTTTTCTATTTTATAAGAAAAGAAGAAAAAGCGGAAAAAAAGGAGACTTTCTTCTTTCTCCCCAATTAGAAGTTAACGTGTTGATATAATAATTCTTTATTTTTTTTTCGAATTATTATGTGAATTGAGAGAAAGTGAATGAGAATTTAAAATAAGTGAAAAAGATAAAAAAAATTAAATAATCGGGCCGGTACTATTGTGACACGTGTTTCTTATTATTTCCGGCCCTCAAAAAAGTGTTTTCCTCATTTTTTTTAATTAATTGTGTATGAAAATATATTATATATCATAAAACCGCGAACGTGCATTTTTTTTGCTAAAAAAAGTGGGATTATCTCATTTTTACCTTTAAAAAAAATTTGAAATAAAAGAAAATTGGGAAAAATTGAATAAAAAAAAATTGCAAACGTTTATTGTTTAAATTAAAGATTTTTTAAAAAATTAATCAGCTCCGCGTTTCAATTTTTTAATCTGATTAAATAATAAAACCGCTAAATATTTCAATTAATTAATTTTTCTTTTCTATACTTTCATTATTAAAATAAAAAAAAAGCGCCGAAAAAAAATGCTTTGCTTTTTGTTATTCGCTGTAATTTCTTTTTTATTAGAAAAAAAAAAGAAAAATGAAAATGTTGCTCGTAATTTGAGTGTGAATTACCTAAACTTAGATAAAAAAAACATTAAATGATGGATTTATGAAAAAAAAGAGATACAAAGTGGAGTTAAATAGTTTTCCCTTTGATTGATAAATTATTCGAATAATTTTTTTTTCTCTTAATTTTTCCCCGGGCTAGGAGCTTGATTCTTTCAAACGAGAAAAGGAAGCATTGAAAAAAATGAAAAAAATTAAGTAATGAAAAATTTTAATGAAAAATTGAAAAAAATGAATAAATAAATAAAAAAACGTGTCAAAGAAATTTTGTGTATGAACCAGTTGTATTCTACATGTCTCAATAAACAGTTGTATGTGAATTTACCTTTTTTAAGTATTGAATTATCATTTAAATTACCTGAGCCCCTTTTTACGTTAAAAATCGTGCGAAGAGCTAAAAAAAAAAATGCTGGTTTTAAATAAATATTTAAGGATTTTGCGCGAATGAATGTAGTCTATATCTATATAAATTACTTGAAATTGATGGAAATATTGGAGATAGAATTTTTCTGATGATTCCATTGAAAAGCTGAGAAAATTTCCCATGGAAATCATACGTCACAAGTTATTTTTTTGAATTTTTCAAAAATTTCATTTTTCGCGCGAGATTTGAAGGTGAAACTCTTCTGTTTTTGAAAAATTTCAGGTTTTCGAGAATATCTCTGGTTCTATTGGTCGCAGCGACCTGGGGTTGATCTTAAATGAAAGGTGAGCTCATTTCCCATGGATTTATGGGGTTCAAAAAGAAAAATATCAATTTTTTCAAGTACTTATAGGGCAAAAACTGATTTTCAAAAAAATGACCTATAAATATTTGAAAAATTGATTTCAAAAAAATTTGAACCACATAAATCGATGGGAAATGAGCTCACCTTTCATTTGAGATCAACCCCAGGTCACTACGACCAACAGAACCGAAGATATCGCCGAAAAAGTGAATTTTTTCGATTTTCAAGAGGAAAACCCCTTCAAAACTTGACCAAAAAAGTGAAATTTTCCAAAAATTGAGAAAAAAAAATTTTAACACATGTTTTTCGCCTAAAATTTCCTCAGCTTTTCAATGAAATCATTAAAAAATTTCTATCTCGAACATTTCAATTGAAATATCCATTTTACCCCACCTTCCCCTTATTTTTACTTGTCTAAAATACATTTATTTGAGATTATATTTTTTTTTTAGTGCAAAAATTGCAGTTTTAGGATGAAATCAAGAAAAGCAAAGATCATCGCCCTTGAGACACATTTTTCCTTTTTTTTTATCCATCAGTAAAGTGTCGCAGCTTCTTGTGGCCTAATAATCGTCCCCAGGACTCTCATTTCTCCTGGGTGTGTCGTCAAACACCTCCTTCTCTCCTTCTTCCCTCGAGAACGCTGAAAAGTTTGCAAAAACCAAAAAAAAAAAATTAGAAAAAAAGAAGAACTGTGTCTGGCGCATATGTACGGGGAAAAGGACGAGGAGTGGGGGGATGCTCTCGTCCTCTGCGCATCCGTGGCCCACTTAACTCAGAGTTTATTGTCCGTTTTATTAAAAAAAGAAAAAAAAGGGAGGCAATAAAACAAATACAATAACCAGAAAATCTGCAGCGGAAATACTTCCTCAATAATTATCTCATCTATTCATTGAATTCACCAATGGAATGTCTTAAAATCCTATAAATTTCATATTTTTTTTTCCTTAATATCTGCACTTATTTTTAATTTTTATTAAATTAATTTACAAAAAATTGCTTTAAAAACTTGGAAAAAAAGAACATTGAGATTTTTTTTGGGGGTGAAGGAGTTGATGAAAAAATCTGAAAAAATTTGAGAAGATGCTCCAATATACCTCCATCATTGTCAAATTTTTTCAAATTTTTTGGAAGACCCGCCTTTTTTTAAAAAAATCCCTCCCCATCAAATTCAACAAAACCCAAACTTTGTGCAATCGAAATTGATTAAAAAATGCTCGAGTTTCTTATTGCAAGTCTTTAAAGTTATTTTATTATTATTATTTCAAGCTTTCGTAAGGGTTTACATAAAAATCCCTATTATTTAGGGGGAGGGGGGGGGAAGCGTACAGATAAAATACAAAAAATTGGTTGAATTAATGGCTTTAAGCCATTAGTGAGATCTTTAGTCGTCATAACATTGATTAAGAAGAATAATGAGTCTTTCAGTTTTCGCTGAGATTTTATGCTGTCCAAGAAGTCCAAGACAGAAGTTGAAGCAGTGGGAAATAGAAGAATTTCCCTTAAGCAGGGTAACATGACCAATGAATGAACGCTTAAGAAAATATTAGACTTTATTAATTCACATGAAATAGGCAAATCACGTTAAAAAATTGCAGAAAACAATGATGTACAGAAAAATCAACAGTAAATCTACCAAAAATCAATTGAACTTAAAGAATGCAAAAATAATTAAAAAAAATCAGGGAAAAACTGTAAAATAACTTGAACCCCCAATAGATGGACAGTTGTAGGAGAGAGTGGGGTAAAATGGACACTGTAATGCAACGGTTAGAGATGGATTTTTTTTGATGATTCTATTGAAAAGCTGAGGAAATTTCAGCCGGAAAACAAGTGTCAGATGTATTTTTGTCGATTTTTTGGAAAATTCGATATTTTTCGGGCTTTTTGAGGGGTAAAAGCCTTTTTTTTTTTGAAAATTTTCAGTTTTTTGCAAATATCTCTGGTTCTATTGGTCGTAGCAATTCGGGGCTGGTCTCAAATGAAAGGTGAGCTCATTTCCCATCGATTTATGGGGTTTTGAATTAAAAAATATCAATTTTTGGGATAGTTATAGGCCAAAAACTGTTTCACAAAACTGTTTCACAAAAATACCCATAAATACCTTAAAAATCGATATTTTTGAATTGAAAACCCTATGAATCTATGGCAAATGATCTCACCTTTCACCTCCCATCGGAATTTTTACGCTACGACAAATAGAACCGAAGATATCCTCAAAAAACTGAAATTTTTCAAAAAAAAGAATTTTACCCCCCTAAAATCCTCAAAAACGTCAAAATCGCCAAAAATTCAAAAAAATTAATTCCGGCACTTGTTTCCCGCCTAAAATTTCCTCAGCTTTTCAATGAAATCATCAAAAACAATCTACCACCAATATTTCTATCAATTTCAAGACTTTTCCATAATATTTCCCTAAAAATTTAGATGTGTCCATTTTGCCCCACCTTCCCCTAAATCTATAATAAACCTAATAATCACGAATTGACGTGAAAAGTATAAGAATCATTGATTTATCCATGAAAATACTCGATAATAGAAACCGTCCATCTTTTGGACAGTGTTCATCTATTGGTCGTGTGTGACCCTATTCGAAAAAAATCCGGCATTCCCCGAGAGAAGCATCCACACAGTGCGACCTCTCTGTAATCACACAAAACCATGAGGAAAGGGAGAAAGATAGAGAGGAGAAGTAGGTGGGAAGGAGGAGGGGGGAGATGGAGGGGGTGGAGGGGGTGGATATGTCAGGGTGGCTGCTGGAGGGTTGATGAAAATTTAGTCTCGTGGTGCGCGCGCTTTCGCGCATACAAACCCAGAGAGAAGAGAGAAGAGTAATACAACAGTTATTTAGGCCCCCACTTCAGTTTTTGTGTAAATCTCGAAGGCAATTCGTAGAAAATTCATCGGAGAGAAAAGTCGAAGAGAGTAGGAGATCACTCGTTGTCCATAGAACATCGTCTCGTTCGTATAAGGGTGGCTCTTAGGACGGTCGCACTAAAATAAGGGGTTTTACCATTCGTTTTATCATTGGCAAGTAAAAAAAAACGTGTTCGAGAAGTGGATCCTTTATTTTTCTGCTTGTCACTAAAAAGAAAAATTGAAAAAAATTAAATTTGAATTTAGGAAAAGTGCTTAAATAAATTTAAAAAATTAAAAAATTGAAAAAATTAGTGTTTTGGTGCAATAATGAGCTGAAAAAATTGAAAAAAATTGATTAAAATTGAGTAAAATTATTTAAATAATGAGGATGGACAACGAAGAATACAGCAACAACACGAGAGATACTTAATAAAATCATCGGAGTGAGACAAAGAGAAATAGAGCGTGCGCAACTCACCAACACACACACACACACACTCTATCTCTCTCTTTTTCTCTTTTTTTTATATCTTCCCTCAAGATTATTTGTCTCGACACTTTTGTCCTCGCAAAGAAAAGAAGACACCTCAGAAGAATTAAACAATTTAAAAAAAATATTCAAGGAATTAAAAAAAGATGCAGGGGAAGAATTTAAAAGTCATGGCTTTTATTAGCGCTATAAAAAAGGCGCATGCCAGTTTTTAGGGCAGGAGAAGAGTGAAAAAAAGCTGGAGAGTTGTCTTTTATTTTGAAAAATCATTTTTTCTTCGGCAGACACACACACACACATATAGAAGGGGAGGAAAACGCTACGAGGGACTCGAAGGGACGTTTGTGTGTGTGTGTGTGTGTGTCTGTGTGTGTGTGTGTGTGTGGAAAAGGCAACTGGAGGCGAGATTCTGTGACATGGACATGATTGGGAGACACCCACGGTACGTCCATTATTCTCCAAATTTTCAAATTTTGAAAAAATTCCCTATTTCAAAATAATTTCCCCAAATTCTCAAAAATTCTTGAAAAAAAAACGAAAAAATTACAATTTAATCCCAAATTTTGCTAATTTTTGATTTTTTTAAATGTGATATATCTAGTATTATATATATATATCATTTTATATTCATCAAAAAACATCTTTATTTAATAATAAATTTAAAAAATTACAAAGAGAAACAATTGACCAAAATCCAAGAAATTCTTCGAAAAAAAAATAATTACAATTTAATTTCAAATTTTGAAATTTCTTGAGAAATCTCGATTTTTTTAAATGTGATATAACTAGTATTATATATATATATATATTATTTTATAATCATCAAAAAAACATCTTTGTTTAATAATAATTTTTAAAAATTGACGAAGAAAAACTATTGACCAATATCTGAGGAAGCGCATGGGCGCGGTTCAGTTCGCATTACCCCGCCCTTTTTTAGTGTCTGACTGTAAACGTACTATTTCCACTATTTTATAGAGACTATACAGTCTCTCCCCCCTTCGAAATTTCTCCTCGTGCCCATCACACACACACACACACACATATACACATCTCCTCCACCACTGCCACTCTCTTTCCCTGACTCTCTCAATTCCACTTGAATTTAATCCTGAAATATGTCGTGCATTCCACTCAATTTACCACAAATAAACGTGGAATCGGCCATGTTTTCTTTGGCTATTGCCTCAAAAGCTCGACAAAGTAGCACTTTCTTCTTAAATTCCCCAGAAATATTCAAAAACACTTTTTTGCTCTCAAAGCAAAAGTTTTCCGAAAAAAAACGATAAAATCATCAAAAAATGACAAAATATTTCATAGAATTCATTTAATTCGATCTAAAAAAAAAAACAAATATTATCATCACCTTGGAAACAAAGGGGCGTAAGTGCTATGTTTATATACAGGACTTGCGCCACTTTTCACTGTCTAAAGTGACGAAATAACTGAATTTTTCCTTTTATTCTCTGGCACTTTGGTGTAAAGCTGGGCGTGGCTATTCTCCAATAATTGTTCCCAATTTTTCTATTTTATATCTGAAAATTATGTTCGATAATTACACTAAATTATCAAGAAATAAATTTTTCATTGAATAAAAGGAGTTTTCTTTGCTTGAAAAAAAGGGACAAAATTTTTTTTTGGTAAAGAAAAAAGGACTTTTTTGAGGGGAATTTTGAAATTTCGCGGTTTTTTTGTTGCAAGCTTCATTATCACTTTATTTTGACTCCAAATTTATTGTTTATTATTTATCATTTGGTTTGGGAGTGTGTGTGTGTGTATGTGTGTGTGTGAGTGTATACATGTATGTATGCGTGTGTATGTATGTGTGTATGTGAGTGTATATATGTATGTATGTGTATGTATGTATGTGTGTCTACTATATGTGTGTATATATATATGTGTATGTGTATATATGTATGTGTGTGTGTGTATATGTGTGTCTGTGTGTGTATATATGTATGTGTGTGTATATATATATATATATATATGTGTGTGTGTGTGTGTGTGTGTGTGTGTGTGTGTGTGTGTGTGTGTATGCGTGTATATATATGTGTGTATGTGTGTATATATGTGTGTGTATGTGTGTCTATATGTGTGTGTATGTGTGTATATATATATATATGTGTGCCTGTGTGTATATATATGTGCCTGTGTGTGTGTGTGTGTGTGTATATATGTTTGTGTGTGTGTGTGTGTGTAACCGGTCGAGGGCGTGGTGGGTTTTGGCACTCTGTAATTCACCCCCGACCTACAACTCTCAGGTGTTTCCGGAAAAGCTCTCATCCATGCCCATGCGCTATCCTGATAATTGTGTATACACGAGTAAACGTATTTATTAAAAAGCAAATTAACATAAAAGCAATAAACCTTCAATTACTTTATAAAATAAAAAAATTCTTTAAATCAATAAAAAATCCTTAATCATTTATTTTTTTTTCTTCTATTTATTTAGATGATCTCCTGGATCAGCTTTCCTCGTTCTTCCTGGACCTGGAATAGACACTGACGATATGGTAAGATAATAAAAAAAAAAAATAAACACAAAATCCAAATCGTCATGATGAGAATTGTACGTAAAAAAAAATTGCCTTTCTATTAAAATTGTAAAATTTTTTTTTTTTTCAAATTTACCTTCAATTTTCTCAATTATTCATTTTTTTCCCTTTTTTTAGGACACAGTATGGCTTCGGTACTGTGGCATGTCTCTGGGAGTAGTTTCGTCTCACCTGCCATCATCTTTCTCCTGCTACTTTGTCCAAACTCAATTGCAGGTCAGTTTCATGATAAAAAAAATTCAAAAAAATAAATTAAATTAATTAAAAATTGAATAAAATTAAATTAAATTCGAAAAAAAAATTTTGAAAATAATTTAGATAAATTAGTAGAAATTAATATATTCATTTATTTGATTTTTTTCAAAAAATATGTAAAATCTCTAACTCTTTTTAAAATATTTTAATGTACTTTTAATGATGAAAAAAAAACTATTTGAGTGTTTTAATTGTAATATTTGGTGCGGTGTATTCCCGGTGGGGGTGGACTAATTATCATACGTTGTGGGGCATCTTCTATCTGCTTTAAAACACACGACTCTTCCCCACGACTCTGACTACACCACCTTCGACTACTCTCTACGTGTGAAAAAACCAAAAAAAAAAAAAATTGTAATTGTAAAAATGAAAAAATAAAAAAAGGCCGCGAGGTAATTGATGTGCCACTGCCACAGCAAGACTACGTTCCATCCCTACCGCCACCACCACTACCACCACCACCACCGGGACCCATCACCACTGCCAAAACACCAAGTACGTCGTAATTAAAATCACTTTATAATTATTCATTTTATCTTATTTTTTTTTAATCAAATTTTTTTTTTTTAGGCAGAATTTTACTTCGAAAATTTGAAGAAAAAGGCTATTTTTGGGGATTTTTTATGAGAAAATTGATAAAGATATTGATGGAGGGTTTGTGAAGCTCAATAAATACATTCTTGAAATACATTTTTAAAAAATTTCCATGTATTTCATGTTTTTCATGTAAAAATGAAGGAATGAGGGCAAAAACTAGTAAAAAGGGGGGAAAATGTCTTTTTTTTCACTGTTTTTTGTAACAAAAAAATTGTAAAATTGTAAAATTTTGAAATTATCCCAATTTAGACACTTGCTGAAGATATATTGAAGCTAAACCTATTTTTTTTCCTTTTTCGAATGGCTCAATATGAAAATTTTAACACCAGCTCATGAATCAAGGGCATTGTATAAAAATAATTTTTTTTTGCTATAAAAAGTACATAAAATATATGGAAATTAAAAAAAAATGGATTTCAAGAGTGTATTCATTATTAATACTCTCATGAAAAATTTCCAAAAATTAGGATAGCATTTTTTCAAAAATTTTCAAAGTACAATACTGCCTTAAACTTATTTTTAATAAAATAATGAAGCATCGTCTCATGTGAGTACATTCACTGGAGCATTTCTTTTTAAATATTTACGTGTTAAATTAGCTATGATTTTTATTAAATCAGCTAATAGCAAGAAAATTCATTTTTAAATTTGTTTTTCTCATTTTATTGCAATTTTTTTTTTTAATTGCTCGATAAAAATGAGAGATGAATTGAAATTTGTTGAAAAAACAAGAAATATTGGAGGAAAAAATGATTTGGGATTTTTTTTGAGAGTGAAGGAGTCTCCAAAAAAATTTGAAAAAATTCACCAACAATCTCCACATTTTGTACCATTTTCTCAAATTTTTGCAGATTTTTTCATCAAGTCCTTCACTCTGAAAAAAAAAATCCTAGATCTTATTGTCGCAGAGGTCGATTTTGCCTAATTTTCCAAGAAAAATAAACTTCATCCCTCAATTTTCTATCATTTAAATTTTTTTCTGCAAATACATTTTAATTTTTTTCGCAGTTTGTAAAAAATTCATATTTTTTCGTTAAATTAAATTTCTGTAAATTTGACAAATATTACAATGATTATTGAAATTCAGGGTGTGACCAGACATTTGTCGGTGTACCAGGTGGATTGCAGAATGGCACATTTAATGCACCAACTTTGATAAATCCAAAGGGTGAATCACAGCAGTGTGTATACACATTTCTTGCAGCACCACATCAACGTGTTGAAATTGTATTCACATCATTTAATCTGCGTGGCACTCCCCCAGAGTGAGTAAAATCTTGAAAAAAAAAAAAATCCAATTATTGAATAATTTAAAAAAAAATTAAGATTAATTGTAAATGTTGCATGTGAATTACCGAAAAAATGCATTTTTCGAAAAAATAAGACGAAATTTTCTTTTTTTTTTTTTTAACGAAAAATTCATGTTATTTTTTTTAAATTACCTCTGTGTTCAAAGAATTTTGCCGCTTGTAGATTTGAATAATTGAAATGACCTGCAAAAATCGATACAATTTTCTGGGAAAAAAAAGAAAAATTAAATAAATTAAACAAACATAAAAAAAAACGAAAATTACGTAAATACGTAATGTGATTTGTGTTCGCTGCCTGGATGAATCCACAGTGGAGCTGCTGTTGGAGAATTACCTGCGTAAGTATTCACGTGAATTCCCACACCTAATACACTTCTACAATTTCCTGAAAAAAATAAAAAAAATAAAAAAAAGAGGAGATGTGCAAAAAAAAATATTAAAAATTTAGGATAAAAAATGAAAATTGAAAAATTCAGGGGAGGCCAGAGTAACTGTAATGGAATAACGTGCTGTTGGATATATACATATATATATAAGTTTTTTATGTTGTTACTGTATGTGTGTGTGTGTATGCATGAGCCGTGAGATTAAAAAAAAAAAACACAAAAATTGTGGAAAATGTAAAAAGTTTAAAGAAAATGAGAATTTTTTTTTTTTTTTTTTTTTTTTTTTTTTTCTTAGTAATAATTCATTCATTCTCATGGCAATGAAAAAAAATCGAAACATCGAAAGCAATCGAGTCAATTTCGAGTATCATCCCCTCCACTTCATCTCATGAATGTCCCATTTTTTTCATAAATTGAAATTGATCCATTGATTCTGTATTTTTTTTTCTCTTTCTTTCTTTTTCGGTGGAAAAAAACGAAAAAAAACATTTCCAGATGTGTTCACGAGTATATGGATGTATATACAGAGATACGGTCAGACAATGCTACCAAGCTGATAGAAACACCATTCGGTGGTCGCTATTGCGGTCCAATACCACCGAGACGACGTGTATCATTATATCAGGGAATTGCCCTCAGTTTCTTCACTGACAAGAATATAACACAATCGAATCTCTTCAGCGGTCGTTACTCTTTCATCAATGCCTGTGAGTTTCAATTAATGATTTTTTGGAATTTTTTTTTTTAGTGAAGGCTTTTTCAGGAAAATTTGAAAAAATTCAACAATAAGCCAGACATGTTGGAGCATCTTCTCAATTTTTTTCAGACCTCTAAACGCTTTTGCCCTTTTTTTATTCATCATTTTCTATTCTCTACAATTTCTATTAATTTAATTTTTTTATTTTTCGGAATTTTTTTTTTCAGTGAAGGCCTTCATGAAAAAATCTGAAAAAATTCACCAAGAAGTGACACATATTGGAGCATTTTCTCAATTTTTTTCAGACCTTTAAACGCTTTTGCCCCTTTTTTATTCATTATTCTCTATTCTCTACAGGTTCTATTAATAATTTTTCTCCAATTTTCCGGAATTTTTTTTTCAATGAAGGCCTTCATGTAAAAATCTGGAAAAATTCACCAATAAGCTAGACATGTTGGAGCATCTTCTCAATTTTTTTCAGGCCCCTAAACGCTTTTGCCCCTTTTTTATTCATCATTCTCTATTCTCTGCAATTTCTATTAATAATTTCTTTCCAATTTTCCGGAATTTTTTTTATTTAATGAAGGCCTTCATGGAAAAATCTGAAAAAATTCACCAATAAGCTAAACATATTGGAGCATCTTCTCAATTTTTTTCAGACCTTTAAATGCTTTTGCCCATTTTTTGTTCATTATCCTCTATCCTCTATAATTTCAATGAATGCTCCTTTCCTTAATTTTTTGGAATTTTTTATTTAGTGAAGGCCTTCATGAAAAAATCTGAAAAAATTCACCAATAAATAAAACATATTGGAGCATTTTCTCAATTTTTTTCAAACCCCCAGATCATTCTGCTGCTTTTTCGTTCATTATCCTCTATCATCACTTTCCTTAAATAATTCAATAATTTTTCATAATTCATACAATGTGAAATGAGTTCATATGCCAATTTCCATTGGGAGAAGAGAAGAAAATCAATTATTAATACTGCAATGTGATGGCTGAGCTGTAATTACTTAATGCTCCATTGGATAATTATGAAAAATTTCCAATATCTGATGGTAAAGTAAATTACAATATGAAATAACTTAGTATTTAATCCAGTGTAAAATTTTCACATTATGTCTCTCACATTAATTTGTCATTTGATATTCCATGAATAATAAATTACAGAGAATGGAGAAATCTTTCATTGGTTCTTGCAAAAAAAATAAAAAATTACTTGTTACTAAGTGCCAGAAAATCCATTTAATAAAAAGAAAAAAGAAAAAATAAACTCAATTTCCTTTACCATCAATTTTTCATGGAATCTAAAAAACGAAAATGAGAAATAATATATTTTTGCAAATAAAATACTAAAAAACTATTGTTTATTTACAGCTGAATATGAAGTTGGTACACCAGCACCAAGTACACCATGCTCCTTCGTTGTTAATTCAACGATTAAAAAAAATGGAACAATTTTATCACCAACTTATCCTGGAGCTTATCCAAAGAATTTAAATTGCACTTATAAATTCTTTGGTAATGATGGCCAGAGAGTTAGACTAGAGTTTCGGGATTTTGATCTATTTTTCGGTGGTCCACAGTGAGTTATTAAATAAGTTATTTAATTATCTATAATTTTTCATTTTTTTTGAAAATTATTAATTTTTTTTTCTCATCAAAATTCATCTGTAATTTTTATTTTATTGAAGATGATCTATAATTTGTTTTTTTAATTGAAAATGATCTATGATTTTTTTTATTGAGAATTATCTATAATTTGTTTTTTTAATGAAAATTATTCATATTTTTTATTTTTTTCAGAATTATCTATCTTTTTTTATATCGAAATTTATCTATAATTTTTATTTTATTGAAAATGATCTATAATTTGTTTTTTTTATTGAAAATGATCTATCTTTTTTTTTTTATTGAGAATTATCTATAATTTGTTTATTCAATGAAAATTATCAATAATTTTTTTTTTCCATTGAAAATTATCTTATATAATTCTTTTTTAAATGAAAATTATCCATAAATTAATTTGAAATTTTTTGAAAAATTAATTATTGATGAAAAATTGAATTTTCCCACAGCTGCCCTTTTGATTACGTAAAGGTATTCGATGGCCTCGACAGTTCAGCCCCAGTAATTGGTACTTACTGTGGTCAACAACGTAATCTCGTGCTCTACTCATCTCAATCGAATCTCACTGTACTCTTTGTAACCCTTCAGCGTACAGCAAACACCCAAAATCGTGGCTTCAAAGGCATCTTCGAGTTTTCTGAGAGCTTCGTTAAATTAGGTAATAACAATATTTATGAGATAACATAATTGGATGAATGTGCTACAAACTTTGATGAAGATTATGAATATTCAGATTTTGTTTTTGTCTTTAATTAATGGGAAATGGGGTGAAATTGAGATTTTGAGGAAAGAGGCTTGAGATAGGATATTTTTTATGATTTCATTGAAAAAGTGAGAAAATTTAACGTAGAAAACATGTATCGAAATTATTTTTCAGAGGTTTTTTTAAATTCAAATTTTTGGCGCGAATTTTAAGCGAAAATCCTTTCGATTTTCGAAAAAATTCATTTCTTTGGGAATATCTCGGGTTCTAATAGTCGTAGCTTGAAAATTTCGATTGGAGGTGAAAGATGAGATCATTTGCAGTTAATTCATGTGGTTTCCAATTAATTTTTACCGATTTTTGAATTAATTACAATGTTTTTAATTTTAAAAAACAGTTTTTTTTTCATAATTCTTTCAAAAATTGATGAAAATTAATTCGAAACCCCATGAATTAATGGGAAATGAGCTCACCTTTCACGTGGAATTGAAATTGTTAAGCTGTGACAATTAAAACCGCAAATATTCTCAAAAATGTGAATTTTTTCAAAAATCGAAAGAGATTTCATTGTCAATTTTTCACCAAAAAAGCTAAAATTTCTCAAAAATCCCCAAAAAAAAATTCTGCCACATGTTTTCCACTCCAAATTTTCTCAGTTTTTCAATGAAATCATCAAAAAAATTCTATCTCAAGTATTTTCCTAAAATTTAGTGCAATTTTCACTTTTTTTAAAAAATATTTCATCTTTTTTTAAGTATTTTTCTTTTTAAATTACAGATTTTATAACTAATTCGGGTGGTATGCACATACGTGGATCCGAGTGTGATCAAAAAATCCTGAGTAAAAAAGAATCATGGGGTCAAGTTGTTAGCCCAAATTATCCATATCCATACATACCAAAAGTTGTTTGTCGTTACTTCATTTATGGTATGCAGGATTCACAGCATCTCGAACGTGTAAGACTTGAATTTCATACATTCGACATCACTAAAGGAGAGGCAAAAGGAGAGTAAGTATTGATAAAAAAAATATTATTTCAATTCTCTGATCAATAAAAGTAGCTGCACTATTTTTCTATTGACTCTTGCCATTAAAAAAAAAAAAAACAAAATAAAATCTGCATCGAAACTCGCCAAATGCAAACGATAACTGAATTATCAATAGACTTGGAATATTTCCGAGTCTATTTGGCATAAAAACCTTCTTTTCGATTCATTAAATCTCTCAATTTTTTTTTCCAATTGACTGCATTTAAAAAAAATGTTATATAAATAGAATAGTATTGGAGCTTTAGTAAATCCCTTAATAATAATAATAATAATGATAATAAAAAAATAATAATGATAGTAATAATAATTCCTCGAAGATTATTTATCAATTAATATAATTAATATAGGGGTAAAATGGACACAAATTGTTTTTGATGATTTCATTGGAAAGCTGAGGAAATTTTAGGCGGGAAACAAGTGCTGGAACTAATTTTTTTGAATTTTTGGCGATTTTGACTTTTTTGAGCATTTTAGAGAGGTAAAACTCTTCTTTTTTTGAAAAATTTCAGTTTTTTGAAAATATCTTCGGTTCTATTTGTCGTAGCGTGAAAATTCCGATGGGAGGTGAAAGGTGAGATCATTTGCCATCGATTCATGGGGTTTTCAATTAAAAAATATCGATTTTTAAGGTATTTATGGGCATTTTAGTGAAACAGTTTTGTGAAACAGTTTTTGGCCTATAATTATCCCAAAAATTGATATTTTTGAATCCAAAACCTCATAAATCTATGGGAAATGAGCTCATCTTTCATTTGAGACCAACCCCGAATTGCTACGACCAATAGAACCAGAGATATTTTCAAAAAACTGAAAATTTTCAAAAAAGGAAAGCCTTTTACCCCTCAAAAAGCCCGAAAAATATCGAATTTTCAAAAAAATCGAAAAAAATACATCTGACACTTGTTTTCCAGCTAAAATTTCCTCAGCTTTTCAATAGAATCATCAAAAAAAATCCATCTCTAACCGCTTCATTACAGTGTCCATTTTACCCCACTCTCCCCTATAATAATAATAATAATAATATTTTAATTTTCAGTTCAGCATGTACAGATGGTTACTTGAAGATTTATTTAAAAGGACAAGAAGCAACAGATTCATACGATAAATTTGATTACGAATTGTGTGGCAATGAAAGCAATCCGAGCCAAGTAGTTAGTGATGGTCCACGACTTGTCATGGTATTCAGCAGTGGTGAATCCAAGCAGGGTCTTGGTTTCAAAGCAAAGTAGGTTGAAATTTTCAAAATATAAAAAAAAAAAATTCAAAATTTTCTAATAAATCAATAAATGACCCGCGTAATTTTCCAATTGAATTGTGATAATTAAATTGTGAACATTTAATTTTGCAGATACAGCTTTGAAACGGAATACAAAATTCCAGGAACAGCAGCACCAGATGGCAGTTGTACATTTACGTATAGAAGTTCATCACGTAAAAAGGGCGAATTCAATTCACCTAGATATCCAAGCAATTATCCGAGCGATACTAATTGTACTTATTTATTTTTGGCAACACCTAATGAACAAGTAACACTTGTTTTTGATCATTTCAAAGTTAGAACGAGAAATACGAATTTAACTGTTGGACATTATGGGTAAATTATTTTGGTTTTTTGCTTGTGATGTTGATGAATATTTATTTATTTATTTATTTATTTATTTATTTATTTATTCATTTATTTATTTATTCATTTATTTATTTATTTATTTATTTATTTATTTAGATAATTTTATTTTTAAGAAAATTAATTGAAGGAAAATGGGATAAAATAGAGATTTTGAGGAAATTGCTTGAGATAGGATGTTTTTGATGATTTCGTTGGAAAGCTGAGAAAATTTTACGCGGAAAACATGTGTTAAAATCTCTTTTTAAGGATTTTTTTTCGATTCGAAATTTTTTGCTGAAATTTCGAAAAATTGAGTTTTTTGAGAATATCTCTGGTTTTAATTGTTATAGTATAAAAATTTCGATTGGAGGTAAAGGATGAGATCATTTTTCATAAATTCATGAAGTTTTTGATTAATTTTCAACGTTTTTCGAAATTATTTATAAATCATTTTATGAAAATCAGTTTTTTTGCCAAAATTTTATTGAAAATCGATGAAAATTGATTCGAAATACCATAAATTCGGGGTAAAATGAGCTCACCTTTCACCTCAAATTGGAATTTTTCCACTAGGACAATTAAAACCGAAAATATTCCCGAAAAACCGTTTTTTCGAAAATCGAAAAATGTTCAATTATTCAAAAATTCAAAGAAATGAATTTTGATAACTGATTTCCATCGCAAATCTTCTCAGCTTTTCAATGAAATCATCGAAAAAATGCTATCCCAAATATTTCCCAGAATTCCTGCTATTTCCATTTTTTTAACGAAAAATTCAATTGTTACCCTATTAAATTTTTTTTTTTTTTTTTTTCAGGTCAGAATCATGCCAGGACGATTGGTTGGAGATCTACAACATGTATCGTGACAAGACAGAAAAATTAATCGGCCGTTACTGTTGGATGACAGCACCAGGTCCAGTTGAATCAAATTTGGGTGCACTTGGCCTGAAAGTAATACTTCACTCGGACTCGGATCTCGTTTACAGTGGATTCAAAGCACGTTATACATTTGAAGTAGCTAAATCTATATTCGGAGGTGAAATATATACATATATATATCCATATTTGAAGTGAATCTATTCCATTTCAATTAATTCAATTTAATGAAAATGTATTGATTTTATTTTTTTTCTATTTTTTTTTCTTTTTCGAAACAGATTGTGGGGCGAATATTAGTAGCCTCGACTATGGCGTAATAACTAGCCCAAATTTTCCGGATAAATACGATGGACCACCAAAAAATATGGCTAGTAAAACGTGCAATTGGTTTATTAGTGTTCGTCCTAATCACAGAATACTCCTAAATTTCGAGTCATTTTCTGTTGAAGGCGAGCAATCTGGTGAGTAAAAATTTTGTTTTTTTTTCAGCAATTTTATGCAAAAAACGTGACTTAGGATTTTTTTTCGGAGTGAAGGACTTGATGAAAAATTTTGAAAAAATTTGAGAAGATGCTTCTACATGTGTAATTTGTTGGAGAATTTTTTCAAATTTTTTCGTAAGCTCCTTCATCCTCAAAAAAAAATTCAAAATCATTGGGGGAAGAATAGGTCCTTTTTGCCTATTAATGAAATCTTCTTTATTAATGAAATTAATTATTTTCCAACAGCAAGAGGATGTCCAGCAGCTGTTTTGCGCATGTGGTTCTCTCTGGCATCACCTCCAATCGAACTCTGTGGTGGAAAGCCCCCAGAACTTAGTTGGAACTACATGTCGGATGATAATAACATGCGTTTGAGGTAATAAATCATTGAAAATACATAATTTTCCTCATAAAAACGTGGGAAAAAATCGTGATTTCGAATTTTTCGATTAATGTTGATTATTATAATAGGGGAGAGTGGGGCAAAATGGATACTGTAATGAAACGGTTAGAGATGGATTTTTTTTGATGATTCTATTGAAAAGCCGAGGAAATTTTAGCCGGAAAACGAGTGTCAAATGTATTTTTTTCGATTTTTTTGAAAATTCGATATTTTTCGGGCTTTTTGAGGGGTAAAAGTCTTTTCTTTTTTGAAAATTTTCAGTTTTTCGCAAATATCTCTGGTTCTATTAGTCCTAGCGATTCGGGGTTGGTCTCAAATGAAAGGTGAGCTTATTTCCCATCGATTTATGGGGGTTTGAATTCAAAAATCTCAATTTTTGAGATAGTTATAGGCCAAAAACTGTTTCACAAAACTGTTTCACAAAAATTCCCATAAATACCTTAAGAATCGATATTTTTAAATTGAAAACCCTATGAATCGATGGTAAATGATCTCACCTTTCACCTCCCATCGGAATTTTTACGCTACGACAAATAGAACCGAAGATATCCTCAAAAAACTGAAAATTTTCTAAAAAAGGAATTTTACCCCTCTAAAATGCTCAAAAAAGTCAAAATCGACAAAAATTCAAAAAAATGAATTCCGGCACTTGTTTCCCGCCTAAAATTTCCTAAGCTTTCCAATGAAATCATCAAAAACAATCTACCACCAATATTTCCTATTAATTTCAAGAGTTTTTCTCTTTATAAAAAGGACAGGGCATTAAAATCGAACATGGCGGATTTCATCTCGAATTGAAGGATAATCGAACTCGAAATGAAAATAGTCGAACTCGAATCGACAAAAGCGCATTCTGGTGGACATTACGGAAACTAATTTTTTTGAATTATTTAGTCATCATACTTAGCAGATAGAAAAATTATTTTCAATTTCAACTAATCCTAAACGTTTGGGAATAGTTTGGGGAAGTTTAGGAAAGCATTTTTATAAATTGGGGAAGAGTCATTAATTTATTATTAATTAAAACTTTTTTTATGTATAGATAGCAGAAATAAATTTTAAAAACATTGAAATTATTTTCATTTATTTCGAAGTCATTTGGGGATATTAAGAGAATTAATTTCATCCTTTAAGAATGGATAATTATTTAATTAAAATGAAAATTATGTCTTCAGCCCCCAAGCGCAAGAAAATCTATATAAAACAAAAATAGCAATCTATAATTGCTTTCCTAAACTTCCCTAAACTATTCCCAGACATTTAGGATTAGTTAGAATTCGGGCTGAGCCTGAATTCTAACTAATCCTAAACGTTTGGGAATAGTTGAGGGAAGTTGAGGAAAGCATTTATAGATTGCTATTTTTGATTACATAGCCTGGCGGAGCCTGGCTGATCCTGGCTGAGCCTGGCTAAGCCTGGCTGAGCCTGGGTGGCCTGGCCGAGCCTGAATTCTAACTAATCCTAAATTCTGCTATCTCTGATAGCTATTTCTGTTATCTATACATAAAAAAAGTTTGAATTAATAATAAATTAATGACTCTTTCCCAAATTATAAAAATGCTTTCCTAAACTATTTCGAAACGTTTAAGGATTAGTTAGCTTTGAAAATAATTTTTCTATCTGCTAAGTATACGGAGGTATAATTAAAATTTAAAATAAAAAATAGAAATCTACACTAATCAACGGAGGCGGCCGCCGATTGCGCTAGTCCATAATATTTGCCTAAAAATTTAGATGTGTCCATTTTGCCCCACCTTCCCCTATAATTTTATATTTCTATATTATTCCGTTTATTATTTTATTGAAATACATATTTATTATTAATCATCTTATAATATATAGTAATAATTAAGTTTTTCATCACGTAAATATACATTTAATGTATTAAGTATAAGAAAATATTACTTTATTTTTTTTTAGTCGAAATATTATTGATTTTTTTTTCACTCAGAGAGTAAATAGAAAAATTAAATCACTCATTCAACTCTAGCTCATCTAGTCTAGTCTATTATAAAAAAATCACCAAATAATTCTAAAAATTTCTTGAATTTCTTTCTTTTTGCAGCTTTATATCATCCGATAAAGCTGTTGGACAAGCTGGCTTTCGTGCTGTTTGGACAGAGGTATCACTGGCCAGTGAATGTGAACCAGATGAATTTCATTGTGATAAAAGTAGATACTGCATAGCAGAAGCTCTACGTTGCAATAACATCGATAATTGTGGACCAGAGGATACGTCTGACGAGGACAACTGTGAGTCATGAAAATAATGCCAACAAAAAAACAAACGTAATCTACCTAAGGCAAATTGATAAATCTAAAATAACAAAAAAAAATGAATAATACATCTAAATCTCAATCTGGATATGTATCGATATACCTATGTATCGATATATATATATATATATCTTTTTTTTCTGCTGTTGCCCTCAATGCCTCACGACTATTTTTTACTATCTCTGCTGTGTCTAGCATAAAATCACAGGCCATATGTATACCCTCTCTTTTTTTTCCAATTTTCAATCACCAATTTTCTTTTTTTTTCTTTTATTATTGAAAAAAAAAAAAACTTTTGTCCATCGATTCCTCCATGTGTATTCAATCTCAATATTTCTACGTATATGTTCTTTAAAAAAATGAGATAAAATAATGAGCATGCCAATTTAAATAGGGAATACATGTCTCGTACGGTAAACGTGGATTTAATAGTGTGAATATAATATTTCAATAGTTAAGGTAAATTAATTTTTAATAATAAAATTATTTTAACGATGAGAAAACTGCAATTGGAGCAATAATTGGAAAGTTGAAGCAATTTGAATGAATTTTCTTGCAAAAAAATGAAAAAGTGCTTGAAATAATTTTAGAAAAAAAGAGATTTTTAATTAAATTGCTTCAGTTTTTCAATAAAATTCGTGTCTTTTCATAAAAAAATCCTATTACTATCAAGATTATAAACTTAACTACTGATTTATTTTTTAGTCTTTGAATAATGGTCGAATGGTCGTATTTCCTCCACAAAAAATGTTTCTATTAAATGTTTATAGTCTCCATAAACTGCACGAAGCATGTATTGCCACAAAATGAAGAATATTTATATTTTTCATGATAATGAAATTAAACAGACATCTGAAAAAAAATTTGTATTCTTTTTTTTTGTAAATAAATTATTTAAAAAAAAAATATTTCAAAAATTTGCACTTATAGATTTTTAAATTTCCTAAATGTGCATATTTTTCATTTTTTTTTTTAAATAATCTATTTTGTTTAAAGGAAAAAGAATAAAAAATTCAGATTTCTGCTATTTTCAGTATTTTTTGTTTTTCCTTCAAACTTTAAATCGAAAAAAAAGCAATAACTTCTAGAATTATTTTTTTCTTTTCTCAATTTTATTTATTATATTATATTATATTATATTATACAGAGATCGGCAAAAAAAAATTCGCATTTTTAATTTTTTAATTTTTTTTATTTCTGTAATTTCCATCGAAAAAATTTTAATTACTTTGTTAATGAAAAATTTGGATTTTTAAATTTTTCATTAGTTTGAAAATTAATTTTTTTTTTTAACAATTTTGATTACTATTGTAATTTAAAATTTGACTGATGGAATTTCATAATTATTTTCTTTATTAAACTTATTAACATTTTTATTAGTTAAATTGAATTATAAATGTCATATAAGCGTCATTTAGATTGGATTAAATCATAAGTTCTTATTTGTGTTACATTTAGTTAACACTCTCAACTCAAAATTTTTGTCTGAAAGACGATTATATTTGGGAAGATTAAACATAGTAGCGTTGATTTTATTATAAAATTAATTAATCCAATCAATTAATAAGTAAGAAAGAGTCAAAATTTCGAATAAGAAAAAGAATTATAAAATTTCATCAGTCAAATTTTTAATTACAATAGTAATCAAAATTGTTAAAAAAAAAAATTAATTTTCAAACTAATGAAAAATTTAAAAATCCAAATTTTTCATTAAGAAAGTAATTAAAATTTTTTCGATGGAAATTACAGAAATAAAAAAAATTAAAAAATTAAAAATGCGAATTTTTTTTTTGCCGATCTTTGATATTATATTATATTATTATATTATAATATAATATTATATAATATTATATAATATTATATTATAATATCAATTATATTATATTATTTAATGATAAAAAAAAATAATACTCTCACAAAATAATAAACGATGGAGATGACACTGCAGGATGGATCGATTAATAATTCATTAATTCATGAAAAAGAAAAATCTTATTATTGGGGGGTTTGTGAATGGTCTTGTAATATCTCTCGCAGGTACAGCATCAGCCCCACTGGCACCAGCACTGGCTGGACTCTCTGACATGCTTCTTCTCTATCTGTGCTTTGTGTTCGTCACCATCTGAGGCCTTCCTGCGCCTTTCAACTGAACTCTTCATTATTACGAAAAAATAAAAATAAATTAAAAAAAACAATCTAAAAAAATCTTCTTTGAATCACGTGAGTCTCCTCACACACAATACAATCAACAAAAAATTAAAAAAATACGGTTTTCTCGCTAAAAAACAGGCAATACAAATATTTGAAACATTTCGAAACAAGTGCTGCAAAAAAAAAAAGATTTTCCTAACAAATCTTCTATAATATACAACTCTATCATCACATGACATAAATACGTAGGTATACGTGAATATAAACTCAAACTGAACCAATCGAATTTGCATGAAAATAAAGAAAATTCGAATTTAAAGGAAATTATAGGGGAAAGTGGGGCAAAATGGATATTAAGGTGTGAAGGATTGGAGATTGATTTTTTTTGATGATTTTATTAGAAAGCTGAGGAAATTTCAGGTGAAAATCATTTTTTAGAAATTATTTTTTGCAATTTTTAATTTTTTTTATTTTTTTCGTCGAAATTTGAAGGGATTTTCTTTCTTTTTTTTTGAAAAATTCACTTTTTTCGGAATATCTTCGGTCCATGGGTTGTAGCGTGAAAATTTCGAGTGGAGGTGAAAGGTGAGATCATTTGCCATCGATTTATGGGGTTTTCAATTGAAAAATATCGATTTTCAAGGTATTTAGGGACATTTTTATTTAAATTAGTTTTTACTCCATAATTATCTCAAAAATCAATTTTTTTGAGTTCAAAACCCCATAAATTTATGGTGAATGATCTCACCTTTCACCTCCATTCGGAATTTGTACGCTACGACCAATAAAACTGGAGATATTCCCAAAAAACTCAATTTTTTCGAAAAAAGGAAGAAAATCCCTTCAAATTTTGACGAAAAAAAATCGAATTTTTAAAAAATTGCAAAAAAAAATTTTTAAAAATGATTTTCACCGCAAATTTTCTCAGCTTTCCAATGAAATCATCAGAAAAAACCTATCTCCATTATTTTTATCAATTTCAAGTGTTTTTCATAATATATATAAGGGAGAACAGTGCAAAATGGACCTCCGCAACAATATAATTCAGGATTTTAATTCAAAGTTAAGAACACGTTAAAAAAATCTGAAAAAATTTGAGAAGATGCTGCAATATGTCTTCATTATAGCATAATTTTTTCAAATTTTTTCATAAAACCGCCTATTTTCTAAAAAAATCCCAAATAATTTTACCAAACCGGTTCATTTCGCGCCACTTTTCCCTATTTTAAAATTCAAATATGTCCGTTTTGCCCCACTCCTATCTCTGAACTGAATGAAACTGGCTTTTGCAATCCAAAAATAATTGCATGTCAAGAATATCTGAATGTTCTATCTTTTTCTCTTCCATAAATGTTCAAAGCACTTTTCCAATCCATTAAAAAAAAGAAAAAAAATTAAAATAATCCGTTAAATAATTTTTAAAAAAATAAAAAAAAATTGTAAATTAAAAGTAAAAGACTAGAAATAGAAAAAAAATGATTTAAAAGCAATTGTCAATGGGATTTTTAGGTACAATTGCAGTGGCACCAGTGAGCTATGCTCTTCCAGCAGCTTTTGCAGTAGCAGCTGTTATATTAGCTCTATTAATTTGTCTACTGTGTCATCGTAAACTAAAACGTCGTGCACAAGACGTAAATATTGATGATTTACAACAACGTGTAGAAGATATACGTTATTGTTATCGTCATCACAGTTTACCACATCGTACACCAAGTATGCACAGCCACAGACACAGCCATAATTACAATGATCAATATCATTTGGATCAACCAAGTCCACAAAGCGAAAGTGAAATTGAACATGTTTGCGGTGAAGATATTAGCAGTCCAGAAAGCCCGTGACCTATGTTTATTTTATTAAATTTATTTAAATTTATTATTAAAATTATAACGTGTTCCTCAAAAAATATTGCTCATGAATTTTTTGATCAAGGAAATAATTAATAAGAAATAATCAATAGGGGTGTGCGAATAGTGTTCGAATCCAATAGAATCGAATAATTCGAAAATTCGAATTATTCGAAATTATTCGAAAATATTAGAATTATTTGAAATTTTTGGAATAATTCGAAAATTTTCGAATTATTCGAGAAGTTCGAAAATTTGAATTGTTCGAAAGTTCGAATTATTCAAAAATTCGAATTATTCAAAAATTTGAATTATTCAAAAAAATTCGAATTATTCGAAAATTCGAATTGTTCGAAAATTCGGATTATTCAAAATTATTCGAAAATATTAGAATTATTTGAAATTTTTGGAATAATTCGAAAATTTTCGAATTATTCGAGAAGTTTGAAAATTCGAATTGTTCGAAAGTTCGAATTATCCAAAAATTCGAATTATTCAAAAATTCGAATTATTCAAAAATTTGAATTATTCAAAAAAATTCGAATTATTCGAAAATTCGAATTGTTCGAAAATTCGGATTATTCAAAATTATTCGAAAATATTAGAATTATTTGAAATTTTTGGAATAATTCGAAAATTTTCGAATTATTCGAGAAGTTTGAAAATTCGAATTGTTCGAAAGTTCGAATTATCCAAAAATTCGAATTATTCAAAAATTCGAATTATTCAAAAATTTGAATTATTCAAAAAAATTCGAATTATTCGAAAATTCGAATTGTTCGAAAATTCGGATTATTCAAAATTATTCGAAAATATTAGAATTATTTGAAATTTTTGGAATAATTCGAAAATTTTCGAATTATTCGAGAAGTTTGAAAATTCGAATTGTTCGAAAGTTCGAATTATCCAAAAATTCGAATTATTCAAAAATTCGAATTATTCAAAAATTTGAATTATTCAAAAAAATTCGAATTATTCGAAAATTCGAATTATTCGAAATTATTCGAAAATATTAGAATTATTTGAAATTTTTGGAATAATTCGAAAATTTTCGAATTATTCGAGAAGTTTGAAAATTCGAATTGTTCGAAAGTTCGAATTATTCAAAAATTCAAATTATTCAAAAATTCGAATTATTCAAAAATTTGAATTATTTAAAAAAATTCGAATTATTCGAAAATTCGAATTGTTCGAAAATTTGGATTATTCAAAAATTCAAATTATTCGAAAATTCGAATTATTCAAAAAAAATCGAATTATTCGAAAGATCAAATTATTCAAGGAAATTCGAATTATTCGAATTATTCGAAAAATTCGAATTTTCGAATAATTTGAATTATTCAAAAAAAATCGAATTATTCGAAGAAATTCGAATAATTCGAAAATTCGAATTATTCGATTCAAATTTCGAATTGAATATTAATGTTCGATTCGGTACGAATAATTCGTGGATTCGAATTATTCGCACACCCCTAATAATCAACGATAAATCAGTGAAATATGTGATTTCTCATAATTTCGATGAGTAATGATTTTTAAAAAAACGCGCCAAATTTCGTGGGATAATTGTGTGAATTTCATTATAAAAACAACGAAATTTACTTTAAATTCTATTTAATTTTCTGGGAAATTTTCGAAATTAGGAAATTTACGTGTTTCACTGATTTGGACCCAAAAAAATAGGAAAAACGTAATTTGTTGTTGTTGTTGTTTGTTTGTTATCGATGAAGAAAATGATTTTAAAAAAGGGGGAAATTGTCATAAATCATAAATAAGAAAAATTATATATACGAATATATATATATAAATTAATTGTCATTGCCGATTTAATTACTGGAATTTGGAGATTAATTGTCATTAAAAAAAATCATATTGTAAAAGGGAATAATGATGATGTCATTGCTACAACAATGAAATGATGGAAAAATCTATAAAATTAAATAATAATCATTGTAATTAATGATTTTTCATCACTTCACTGTTGAATAAAATTTTTTTTGCGCGTCCAGAGCGGCTAATGGACATTTTACATAAATTCTTATATGTCTGTATATATATGCGTATTTATTACATGTACGTGATGCATATTTGTAGATAATCGAGCACGCTATTTAATTAAAAAAAAGAAAAAAGCAACCATTAGACCATTATTCGAGATATAATATTTAATGGGCGAAAAAAATATGATTTAAAAAATTGTGCAAAAAAAAAAAACATCGAAAATAATTTTGCAATTACTTTATTTCGTGATTAAAAAATTACGTAATTTAATATGTAAATAATTGCATAATTTTTGTAATGTAATGAATGATAAAATGAAAAAAAAAATGTAGGCTGGTACCTGCTGAACAATTTCATTGAAATCGCGTTAGTTTCATCTTTTTTATTGAATAGAAAAATAATAATAATAATAATAATAGTAATAACGCGACATATATTTTACAATTGCAACGAAAAATAAAAAAATGAAACTTTTTAAAATAATAACAAGCAAAAGCGGAAAAAAAATTTACATTTAAATTACGTGAATTTTTTATTCATTCTCAATTGCATAATTGAATTGTAAATTTTTTAAGTAAAAAAAGAGGTAAAGTGGGATAAATATGACGGTAATACTGATTTATTTTGTTTTATCTCTTCACCATGGAATTAATAAATTGCAAAAAAAAATAAAGGCTAAACACATGGGTTCGCCTTTTTTTTTTCTTTTTATGAAAAAAAAGGTTGGTCTAACTTTGAGGGTCTAGGTGAAAAATCTTTCGATCGTTCCAAAGATTGAACTCTTTTTTTTTTGCTGAATTAAATGGGATAAAGTGATTTCCACTTTATTTCATTGAGAGGCTCAAATAAATTTGTAAAATGAGAGGAAGAGGGGAAAAAAATAACGTAATACAACTAAATTATTAATTATTAATTTGACTTAAGCAGGGAATAATTGAAAAAAATATATATTTAAATGAAAACGTAAAAAGTGAAGTCAAATATGATAAATAAAAGAAAATAATAAAAACGTTGATAGTCTGCTACAATTTGTATAGGTATACAGGGTTCATTTGTCGGACCTGGTCAGTCATTAGGAATTTGCAATGCCTGAGTTTGTAGTATTTTCGGTACTCAATAAAAATAAAGAAAAAATTAAGGGAGGTCGGAGGAAAATGGACCTACATGATAATCATGATTCATGATTTTTTTTTTGGGAGTGAAGGACTCGATGGAAAAATCTGAAAAAATTTGAGAAGATGCTCCAATATGTAGGAATAGTTCGTGAATTTTTTCAGAATTTTTTGAAGAAGCTTTCACTCTCTCAAAAAATTTAAAATCTCCAGTATTTCTGGAGAAATTATTAGAAAAAATATATAGGATTTTTTCTCGGGGTGAAGGACTCTGCAAAAAAATCTGAAAAAATTTGAGAAGAAGCTGCAATATATGTACATTATTGGTGAATTTTTTCAAATTTTTTTGAACACCCCTTCACTCTCAAAAAAAATCCCGAATCATTTTGACTCGCAGGTCCATTTTGCCCCGATCTCCCCTATATATATCTATATATATTAAAAAGAAATGCAAGGATGAGGCTTCAAGCCAAAACGATACCATTCAATCGTCATTTACGCACATTTCATGTTTTGTACAGTTGCCCAAAAAAAAAGCGAATGAAATCAGGAGCAAAAATGAGAATAATCGAAAAAGAAAAAAATTTGTATATTCTCATTCCAATGACATTTAGAGTAGAATCGCTTCATTGTGTATCCTCTTTACGTCCGTTCTCTAATTTTTTCATTTTAAACTTTGAAATTACTAAAATAACAAAGCAAAAAGAAAAAAAAGAAAGAAATAATAATAATAATAATAATTTTTTTATCATTTTATACAATAACTGCCATTGGGTTAATCCATCAACTAAAAACGCCTCGTAATCCCTCTGAAATAATGAAGAAAAAATAACTAAGAATCACCTCAGAATTGAATTGATAAAGTGGTAAAAGATAAGTGAAAGTGATAAAATCACATGCGATTAATTTTGAAATTATCTCGTAAATAATGATGGTCTATGAGAATTTATCGAGAAACCTTTTTTGTAGCTTCTGAAACAAGTGCGGTAAAGTTGTTTTTCTGCACACTGTGCGAAAAATATCAATTTTCCGCATTCTGTGCGAAAAATAGCCATTTTTCGCTCACTGTGCGAAAAGAAACCACTTTTCGCACACTGTGCGGAAAATAGCCATTTTCTGCACGCTGTGCGAAAAAGAGGCATTTTTCGCACGCTGTGGGAAAAGTAGCCATTCTCTGCACGCTGTGCGAAAAAGAGGCATTTTTCGCACGCTGTGCGAAAAGTAGCCACTTTTCGCACGTTGTGCATGAAAAAACTGTAACTTACACGTGCGGTAAAGTTTATCAGACTCGTGTAATCACAAAAGTTGCTTTCGGCTCATTTTACAACCTTACACTCGTCTGAAAAGTACTTTTACCGCACTTGTTAGGTAAAATACTGTTTCTGACGAGTGTGAGGCTGCAAAAACGAGCCAAAAACGTCTTTTTCAATCACAGGAGCCTAAAAATGCTTTACCGCACGTGTAAGGTATAGTTTTTTTTATGTAAAACATGTAAAAAGTGCCATGAACTGCACGTAGCGTGCGAAAAGTGGCTTTTTTTCACACAGCGTGCGAAAAATGGCCATTTTTCGCACAGTGTGCGAAAAAGTTTTTTCGAGAATTTTTCCTAAACCTACTCGTTTTAAAGATATTTTGAAAAGCGTTAACAGATAAAAAATGGATTATTCTCTTTTACCACTTCATCGCTGATTTAAATAATAAAAGAAATGAATAAACCAAAAAAAAAAATATTAGTATGAATGTAAAAAAAATTGGATCCATTGCCAATCCTCTAAATTCTAAAAAATGAGAACGCAGTATGTATTAATATTAACTAATAAAAATGGAAAAAAAAATTAAATGAAAAAAAAAGCAAAAAAAAAAATATTAACGATATTTGAATAATAAAGGGAAATAAAAATTGATAAACGATTATTATTGTAATGATATTCACAAGTATATGTATATTTCACATTAATCGCTGCCATTGGAGCTATACCAAAGTATATTCTAAACTATGATAAATAAATTTAAAAAAAAAAATGAAAGAAAAAGGGAAAAAAATGAAATAATTGGGGAGTTGTTTTCGCGCGTAATGTTTAAATAAATGAACAAAATTTTAAAAAAAAAAGAGAGGCGACATGAAAATGAAAAAAAAACGACTGACTTCCCTGGACACGTGTTAAAAAAAAAAAAGTGCGTGACAAGTGAAAAAATGAGAAATTAGAAAAACATTATGAAAAAAATATGAATAATAAATATAATTAAAATTATAACAGAAAGCTGAAATCAGTTGCTCATCGCATTTAAACAATTTTTCTTAAGCGCGAATTTTCACATTTTATAGTGTAATTAAACAATGACAAAAAAAAATGCAAAAAAAGTGAATTTGAAAAAAAAAAAATTAAATTATATATTATATGTAAATATATCATTAGCGATGAGGAAAGAAATTGTATAATTGCCTTATGAAAATCAAAGGCAAAAAAAAATGTTTATTTTTTATCTAAAAAAAAAGATAAACTCGAATTATTTCACCCCACTGCTACTGATATATATAAATATATGTCTATATATATATATATATTGTTAAGTTAAGTAACAACTAATGGAAGAAAAATAAATGCAGAAAAAAATAAAAACAATATAGAAAATTAAATAAATATAAATATAGCTGCAAGCAGTACGTCAAGTAAGACTTATTGATATATCGAACGACTGTGTTCAATTGATTTTTCTTTTTTTTTCTGAATGGGAGATTAAATATAATAATGTGATAATCATACTTAACACATAATAAAAGAAAAAAAAATAATAATAATGATAATGATAAAAAGAAGAAAATAAACACAGTACATTGGTTCTGTAAATCAGTTTTAAAAATTATGAAAAGATATTGGGATTTAATTGAACAATTCATTGGCGTCTGGGCAGCATGTATTTATAATCATAAATTGTCAAAATGTAATTTTTATGAATTGCTGACAAAAAAACTGAAAATGGTAAAAATTTGATAATTTTTAGGATTTTTTTCTTAACAAATAAATTATTTAAGAAAAAAAGGGAAAATATGCACATCTAAAATTTTAGGCAAATATTATGGAAAACTCTTGAAATTAATAGAAATATTGGTGTTAGATGGTTTTTGATGATTTTATTGGAAAGCTAAGGAAATTTTAGGCGGGAAACGAGCGCCGGAATTAATTTTTTTGAATTTTTGACGATTTTGAGTTTTTTGAGCATTTTAGATGAGTAAAAGCCTTCTTTTTTTGAAAATTTTCAGTTTTTTGAGGATATCTTCGGTTCTATTTGTCGTAGCGTAAAAATTCCGATGGGAGGTGAAAGGTGAGATCATTCGCCATCGATTCATAGGGTTTTCAATTTAAGAATATCGATTTTTAAGGTATTTATGGGCATTTTAGTGAAACAGTTTTGTGAAACAGTTTTTGGCCTATAACTATCCCAAAAATTGATATTTTTTAATTCAAAACCCCATAAATCGATGGGAAATGAGCTCACCTTTCATTTGAGACCAACCCCGAATTGCTACGACCAATAGAACCAGAGATATTTGCAAAAAACTAAAAAATTTCAAAAAAGGAAAGACTTTTACCCCTCAAAAAGGCCCAAAAATATCGAATTTTCAAAAAAATCGAAAAAAATACATCTGACACTTGTTTTCCAGCTCAAATTTCCTCAGCTTTTCAATAGAATCATCAAAAAAAATCCATCTCTAACCGCTTCATTACAGTGTCCATTTTGCCCCACTCTACCCTAAGTGCAATTTTTTAAATATTTTTTTTCTAACAATTTATTCGTTTAAAAAAAATCCAGAAAATTGTCAGATATGTGCTAATTTCATGATCATAAAAAAAAATTGAATAATGTGTGTCAAGGGGAGAAAGGGATTGATAACAAAATCATTGTGCAAATTATTTCATTATTTTTCTTTCTATTAAAATGAAAATCCTCAGTTGTTAGTATTAAATAAAAATGAATTTTCCGTTGAGGAAATAATGAAAGACAAAAATTTGAACAATGGTATTGTAATTTTTCGAAGTTTTGTGGAAGAGATTAAGAATGGAGATTGATTGACTATTTGGAAAATTGTAAAGAATTTTTAAAATAACGTTAATAATCCAATTATTAACGTCAACAACAAAAGCTAATGATAATTCCACGTGATTTTTACAGTATAATCAAGTCTTTTTTTTCAAACTTGAGAAAATACCTCGAGGAAATTGAAGAAAAAATGAAAAAAAAAAACTATTTTGTTACAGCAAAGATGAATAATTTCCAAATTATCGAGGATTTATTCAAAATTACTGAAAGATTTGATTATATAACGTAAAAATTAGGAATTTCTCGAGCATTTGAAAGGAACATATGTCCAATTAATTGGAGAAATTGAATTTATTTAGTGAAAAAATAAAACTGGATGATTCGAAATAATTTTTGAATTCAAATTTCGATTGAATTTGAGTGAAAATTTGAATTTCCCACGTTTTATTTTTTTGCAAATGAATTATTTGGTGGCGGATGAGCCCACAGTTATCGAATCACTTGTAAAAAAAAGGGGAAGCGACTTGAGAGAATTAAAGAGATTAAAAAAAATTAGAAATGAGGAAACCAACTAATTAACGAAGCAATCATTGATACTCATTAATGATTAATGGGCCAAGGGTGTTTTTTTGTGAGG
This sequence comes from Aleiodes leptofemur, assembly GCA_963942555.1. Lineage (NCBI taxonomy): Eukaryota > Metazoa > Arthropoda > Insecta > Hymenoptera > Braconidae > Aleiodes > Aleiodes leptofemur. The sequence continues at coordinate 15,981,349 of OZ012617.1, read as the reverse complement.
ATACGAGAGGTATATTATTATAAATAAATATAAATATATATATTATATATAAAAATAAACAAAGAAAAAAATTAAACGGAGGAAGTATGTGTGTGTGGATGAGTGTAAATTAATTAAACGAAAAAAAAATTGAAAAAAAATGAGATGAAAATGATAAAAAAATTTGTATAGAGCTTTGGTAGCCGACTTAAGGTCGACTAGGCTGAACAAAAAAAAAAGATAAATAAATAACGAATGAATTGTTTCTATTCTTTCGTTTTTTCATTGATTAAAGATATGAATCATTGAATGTTACAGTCGAAGAGAAATCATTATTAACTTCATTGGCATTTATTACGCAATTGGTTGATGAAAGTGAATAGTGTAGTGAGAGTGTGAATTAATTTTATTAATTGTAAATAAAGGATTAAACAAAAAAATGAGATTGAGGAGAATGAATATCCTAGATGAAAAAAAAAATATCACTTTTTTTTTGTGTCAATTTTTGGGTAGTTAATGATTCATGTTTAGGGTCCCATCGAGACAAATCAATTGATTTTTTGCAAAATAAATTTGTACTGATGAACGAGCTCAGCAATTGAGTATCCAACAATATATGGTGCACTCAAATATAATTGAAAAATTTCTCTGAAATCGTCAGTTATTGGGGCCTCTTCAAACCTGGGGCCACCGCACTATTTCCAGAGATATTTCATCCGAAAGAAACTGTGAGAAATTTGAAATTACTCCAAATGGCGCCTGTTTTATGATTGGCTGACGCTACTGCCAGTTCAAATAAAAACCACCAGATGGCGCCAATATTTCTCCATTTTCTTTGAGGTATGATAGAAGATGGGGTAGTCAATTGAATTTTTCGGCTTGTATTTTTCAAGTATATTTAGAGTTTTCCAGCATCTTGATGATCTCTGCTAGATCCCCTACTAATTTACATTGGCTGTTTGAACCATATTTACCGAAATATGAGCCAATGAATATGAATAATGGGGTCTCGATATGGCACTTGCCCCTCTATGAGGATATAGCCAATGGGAATAAGGATGGGGTCTCGATTGAAAAAATCGAGCAATTTCCTTTCAATAGCAATTTAAATTTTTCGGATTATATTTTTCGAGCTTATTTAGAGTTTTCCAGCATCTTGATGATCTCTGCTAGATCCCCTACTAATTTACATTGGCTGTTTGAACCATATTTACCGAAATATGAGCCAATGAATATGAATAATGGGGTCTCGATATGGCACTTGCCCCTCTATGGGGATATAGCCAATGGGAATAAGGATGGGGTCTCGATTGAAAAAATCGAGCAATTTCCTTTCAATAGTCAATTAAATTTTTCGGATTATATTTTTCGAGTTTATTTAGAGTTTTCCAGCATCTTGATGATCTCTGCTAGATCCCCTACTAATTTACATTGGCTGTTCGAACCATATTTACCGAAATATGAGCCAATGAATATGAATAATGGGGTCTCGATATGGCACTTGCCCCTCTATGGGGATATAGCCAATGGGAATAAGGATGGGGTCTCGATTGAAAAAATCGAGCAATTTCCTTTCAATAGTAAATTAAATTTTTCGGATTATATTTTTCGAGCTTATTTAGAGTTTTCCAGCATCTTGATGATCTCTGCTAGATCCCCTACTAATTTACATTGGCTGTTTGAACCATATTTACCGAAATATGAGCCAATGAATATGAATAATGGGGTCTCGATATGGCACTTGCCCCTCTATGGGGATATAGCCAATGGGAATAAGGATGGGGTCTCGATTGAAAAAATCGAGCAATTTCCTTTCAATAGTCAATTAAATTTTTCGGATTATATTTTTCGAGTTTATTTAGAGTTTTCCAGCATCTTGATGATCTCTGCTAGATCCCCTACTAATTTACATTGGCTGTTTGAACCATATTTACCGAAATATGAGCCAATGAATATGAATAATGGGGTCTCGATATGGCACTTGCCCCTCTATGGGGATATAGCCAATGGGAATAAGGATGGGGTCTCGATTGAAAAAATCGAGCAATTTCCTTTCAATAGTAAATTAAATTTTTCGGATTATATTTTTCGAGCTTATTTAGAGTTTTCCAGCATCTTGATGATCTCTGCTAGATCCCCTACTAATTTACATTGGCTGTTTGAACCATATTTACCGAAATATGAGCCAATGAATATGAATAATGGGGTCTCGATATGGCACTTGCCCCTCTATGGGGATATAGCCAATGGGAATAAGGATGGGGTCTCGATTGAAAAAATCGAGCAATTTCCTTTCAATAGTCAATTAAATTTTTCGGATTATATTTTTCGAGTTTATTTAGAGTTTTCCAGCATCTTGATGATCTCTGCTAGATCCCCTACTAATTTACATTGGCTGTTTGAACCATATTTACCGAAATATGAGCCAATGAATATGAATAATGGGGTCTCGATATGGCACTTGCCCCTCTATGGGGATATAGCCAATGGGAATAAGGATGGGGTCTCGATTGAAAAAATCGAGCAATTTCCTTTCAATAGCAAATTAAATTTTTCGGATTATATTTTTCGAGTTTATTTAGAGTTTTCCAGCATCTTGATGATCTCTGCTAGATCCCCTACTAATTTACATTGGCTGTTTGAACCATATTTACCGAAATATGAGCCAATGAATATGAATAATGGGGTCTCGATATGGCACTTGCCCCTCTATGGGGATATAGCCAATGGGAATAAGGATGGGGTCTCGATTGAAAAAATCGAGCAATTTCCTTTCAATAGTCAATTAAATTTTTCGGATTATATTTTTCGAGTTTATTTAGAGTTTTCCAGCATCTTGATGATCTCTGCTAGATCCCCTACTAATTTACATTGGCTGTTCGAACCATATTTACCGAAATATGAGCCAATGAATATGAATAATGGGGTCTCGATATGGCACTTGCCCCTCTATGGGGATATAGCCAATGGGAATAAGGATGGGGTCTCGATTGAAAAAATCGAGCAATTTCCTTTCAATAGCAATTTAAATTTTTCGGATTATATTTTTCGAGCTTATTTAGAGTTTTCCAGCATCTTGATGATCTCTGCTAGATCCCCTACTAATTTACATTGGCTGTTTGAACCATATTTACCGAAATATGAGCCAATGAATATGAATAATGGGGTCTCGATATGGCACTTGCCCCTCTATGGGGATATAGCCAATGGGAATAAGGATGGGGTCTCGATTGAAAAAATCGAGCAATTTCCTTTCAATAGTCAATTAAATTTTTCGGATTATATTTTTCGAGTTTATTTAGAGTTTTCCAGCATCTTGATGATCTCTGCTAGATCCCCTACTAATTTACATTGGCTGTTTGAACCATATTTACCGAAATATGAGCCAATGAATATGAATAATGGGGTCTCGATATGGCACTTGCCCCTCTATGGGGATATAGCCAATGGGAATAAGGATGGGGTCTCGATTGAAAAAATCGAGCAATTTCCTTTCAATAGCAAATTAAATTTTTCGGATTATATTTTTCGAGTTTATTTAGAGTTTTTCAGCATCTTGATGATCTCTGCTAGATCCCCTACTAATTTACATTGGCTGTTTGAACCATATTTACCGAAATATGAGCCAATGAATATGAATAATGGGGTCTCGATATGGCACTTGCCCCTCTATGGGGATATAGCCAATGGGAATAAGGATGGGGTCTCGATTGAAAAAATCGAGCAATTTCCTTTCAATAGCAAATTAAATTTTTCGGATTATATTTTTCGAGTTTATTTAGAGTTTTCCAGCATCTTGATGATCTCTGCTAGATCCCCTACTAATTTACATTGGCTGTTTGAACCATATTTACCGAAATATGAGCCAATGAATATGAATAATGGGGTCTCGATATGGCACTTGCCCCTCTATGGGGATATAGCCAATGGGAATAAGGATGGGGTCTCGATTGAAAAAATCGAGCAATTTCCTTTCAATAGTCAATTAAATTTTTCGGATTATATTTTTCGAGTTTATTTAGAGTTTTCCAGCATCTTGATGATCTCTGCTAGATCCCCTACTAATTTACATTGGCTGTTCGAACCATATTTACCGAAATATGAGCCAATGAATATGAATAATGGGGTCTCGATATGGCACTTGCCCCTCTATGGGGATATAGCCAATGGGAATAAGGATGGGGTCTCGATTGAAAAAATCGAGCAATTTCCTTTCAATAGCAAATTAAATTTTTCGGATTATATTTTTCGAGTTTATTTAGAGTTTTCCAGCATCTTGATGATCTCTGCTAGATCCCCTACTAATTTACATTGGCTGTTTGAACCATATTTACCGAAATATGAGCCAATGAATATGAATAATGGGGTCTCGATATGGCACTTGCCCCTCTATGGGGATATAGCCAATGGGAATAAGGATGGGGTCTCGATTGAAAAAATCGAGCAATTTCCTTTCAATAGTCAATTAAATTTTTCGGATTATATTTTTCGAGTTTATTTAGAGTTTTCCAGCATCTTGATGATCTCTGCTAGATCCCCTACTAATTTACATTGGCTGTTCGAACCATATTTACCGAAATATGAGCCAATGAATATGAATAATGGGGTCTCGATATGGCACTTGCCCCTCTATGGGGATATAGCCAATGGGAATAAGGATGGGGTCTCGATTGAAAAAATCGAGCAATTTCCTTTCAATAGCAATTTAAATTTTTCGGATTATATTTTTCGAGCTTATTTAGAGTTTTCCAGCATCTTGATGATCTCTGCTAGATCCCCTACTAATTTACATTGGCTGTTTGAACCATATTTACCGAAATATGAGCCAATGAATATGAATAATGGGGTCTCGATATGGCACTTGCCCCTCTATGGGGATATAGCCAATGGGAATAAGGATGGGGTCTCGATTGAAAAAATCGAGCAATTTCCTTTCAATAGTCAATTAAATTTTTCGGATTATATTTTTCGAGTTTATTTAGAGTTTTCCAGCATCTTGATGATCTCTGCTAGATCCCCTACTAATTTACATTGGCTGTTTGAACCATATTTACCGAAATATGAGCCAATGAATATGAATAATGGGGTCTCGATATGGCACTTGCCCCTCTATGGGGATATAGCCAATGGGAATAAGGATGGGGTCTCGATTGAAAAAATCGAGCAATTTCCTTTCAATAGCAAATTAAATTTTTCGGATTATATTTTTCGAGTTTATTTAGAGTTTTTCAGCATCTTGATGATCTCTGCTAGATCCCCTACTAATTTACATTGGCTGTTTGAACCATATTTACCGAAATATGAGCCAATGAATATGAATAATGGGGTCTCGATATGGCACTTGCCCCTCTATGGGGATATAGCCAATGGGAATAAGGATGGGGTCTCGATTGAAAAAATCGAGCAATTTCCTTTCAATAGCAAATTAAATTTTTCGGATTATATTTTTCGAGTTTATTTAGAGTTTTCCAGCATCTTGATGATCTCTGCTAGATCCCCTACTAATTTACATTGGCTGTTTGAACCATATTTACCGAAATATGAGCCAATGAATATGAATAATGGGGTCTCGATATGGCACTTGCCCCTCTATGGGGATATAGCCAATGGGAATAAGGATGGGGTCTCGATTGAAAAAATCGAGCAATTTCCTTTCAATAGTCAATTAAATTTTTCGGATTATATTTTTCGAGCTTATTTAGAGTTTTCCAGCATCTTGATGATCTCTGCTAGATCCCCTACTAATTTACATTGGCTGTTTGAACCATATTTACCGAAATATGAGCCAATGAATATGAATAATGGGGTCTCGATATGGCACTTGCCCCTCTATGGGGATATAGCCAATGGGAATAAGGATGGGGTCTCGATTGAAAAAATCGAGCAATTTCCTTTCAATAGTCAATTAAATTTTTCGGATTATATTTTTCGAGTTTATTTAGAGTTTTCCAGCATCTTGATGATCTCTGCTAGATCCCCTACTAATTTACATTGGCTGTTTGAACCATATTTACCGAAATATGAGCCAATGAATATGAATAATGGGGTCTCGATATGGCACTTGCCCCTCTATGGGGATATAGCCAATGGGAATAAGGATGGGGTCTCGATTGAAAAAATCGAGCAATTTCCTTTCAATAGCAAATTAAATTTTTCGGATTATATTTTTCGAGTTTATTTAGAGTTTTCCAGCATCTTGATGATCTCTGCTAGATCCCCTACTAATTTACATTGGCTGTTTGAACCATATTTACCGAAATATGAGCCAATGAATATGAATAATGGGGTCTCGATATGGCACTTGCCCCTCTATGGGGATATAGCCAATGGGAATAAGGATGGGGTCTCGATTGAAAAAATCGAGCAATTTCCTTTCAATAGCAATTTAAATTTTTCGGATTATATTTTTCGAGCTTATTCAGAGTTTTCCAGCATCTTGATGATCTCTGCTAGATCCCCTACTAATTTACATTGGCTGTTTGAACCATATTTACCGAAATATGAGCCAATGAATATGAATAATGGGGTCTCGATATGGCACTTGCCCCTCTATGGGGATATAGCCAATGGGAATAAGGATGGGGTCTCGATTGAAAAAATCGAGCAATTTCCTTTCAATAGCAAATCAAATTTTTCGGATTATATTTTTCGAGCTTATTTAGAGTTTTCCAGCATCTTGATGATCTCTGCTAGATCCCCTACTAATTTACATTGGCTGTTTCAACCATATTTACCGAAATATGAGCCAATGAATATGAATAATGGGGTCTCGATATGGCACTTGCCCCTCTATGGGGATATAGCCAATGGGAATAAGGATGGGGTCTCGATTGAAAAAATCGAGCAATTTCCTTTCAATAGCAAATTAAATTTTTCGGATTATATTTTTCGAGTTTATTTAGAGTTTTCCAGCATCTTGATGATCTCTGCTAGATCCCCTACTAATTTACATTGGCTGTTTGAACCATATTTACCGAAATATGAGCCAATGAATATGAATAATGGGGTCTCGATATGGCACTTGCCCCTCTATGGGGATATAGCCAATGGGAATAAGGATGGGGTCTCGATTGAAAAAATCGAGCAATTTCCTTTCAATAGTCAATTAAATTTTTCGGATTATATTTTTCGAGTTTATTTAGAGTTTTCCAGCATCTTGATGATCTCTGCTAGATCCCCTACTAATTTACATTGGCTGTTTGAACCATATTTACCGAAATATGAGCCAATGAATATGAATAATGGGGTCTCGATATGGCACTTGCCCCTCTATGGGGATATAGCCAATGGGAATAAGGATGGGGTCTCGATTGAAAAAATCGAGCAATTTCCTTTCAATAGCAAATTAAATTTTTCGGATTATATTTTTCGAGTTTATTTAGAGTTTTCCAGCATCTTGATGATCTCTGCTAGATCCCCTACTAATTTACATTGGCTGTTTGAACCATATTTACCGAAATATGAGCCAATGAATATGAATAATGGGGTCTCGATATGGCACTTGCCCCTCTATGGGGATATAGCCAATGGGAATAAGGATGGGGTCTCGATTGAAAAAATCGAGCAATTTCCTTTCAATAGTCAATTAAATTTTTCGGATTATATTTTTCGAGTTTATTTAGAGTTTTCCAGCTTTTTGATGATCTCTGCTAGATCCCCTACTAATTTACATTGGCTGTTTGAACCATATTTACCGAAATATGAGCCAATGAATATGAATAATGGGGTCTCGATATGGCACTTGCCCCTCTATGGGGATATAGCCAATGGGAATAAGGATGGGGTCTCGATTGAAAAAATCGAGCAATTTCCTTTCAATAGCAAATTAAATTTTTCGGATTATATTTTTCGAGTTTATTTAGAGTTTTCCAGCATCTTGATGATCTCTGCTAGATCCCCTACTAATTTACATTGGCTGTTTGAACCATATTTACCGAAATATGAGCCAATGAATATGAATAATGGGGTCTCGATATGGCACTTGCCCCTCTATGGGGATATAGCCAATGGAAATAAGGATGGGGTCTCGATTGAAAAAATCGAGCAATTTCCTTTCAATAGCAAATTAAATTTTTCGGATTATATTTTTCGAGTTTATTTAGAGTTTTCCAGCATCTTGATGATCTCTGCTAGATCCCCTACTAATTTACATTGGCTGTTTGAACCATATTTACCGAAATATGAGCCAATGAATATGAATAATGGGGTCTCGATATGGCACTTGCCCCTCTATGGGGATATAGCCAATGGGAATAAGGATGGGGTCTCGATTGAAAAAATCGAGCAATTTCCTTTCAATAGCAAATTAAATTTTTCGGATTATATTTTTCGAGTTTATTTAGAGTTTTCCAGCATCTTGATGATCTCTGCTAGATCCCCTACTAATTTACATTGGCTGTTTGAACCATATTTACCGAAATATGAGCCAATGAATATGAATAATGGGGTCTCGATATGGCACTTGCCCCTCTATGGGGATATAGCCAATGGGAATAAGGATGGGGTCTCGATTGAAAAAATCGAGCAATTTCCTTTCAATAGCAAATTAAATTTTTCGGATTATATTTTTCGAGTTTATTTAGAGTTTTCCAGCATCTTGATGATCTCTGCTAGATCCCCTACTAATTTACATTGGCTGTTTGAACCATATTTACCGAAATATGAGCCAATGAATATGAATAATGGGGTCTCGATATGGCACTTGCCCCTCTATGGGGATATAGCCAATGGGAATAAGGATGGGGTCTCGATTGAAAAAATCGAGCAATTTCCTTTCAATAGTCAATTAAATTTTTCGGATTATATTTTTCGAGTTTATTTAGAGTTTTCCAGCATCTTGATGATCTCTGCTAGATCCCCTACTAATTTACATTGGCTGTTTGAACCATATTTACCGAAATATGAGCCAATGAATATGAATAATGGGGTCTCGATATGGCACTTGCCCCTCTATGGGGATATAGCCAATGGGAATAAGGATGGGGTCTCGATTGAAAAAATCGAGCAATTTCCTTTCAATAGCAAATTAAATTTTTCGGATTATATTTTTCGAGTTTATTTAGAGTTTTCCAGCATCTTGATGATCTCTGCTAGATCCCCTACTAATTTACATTGGCTGTTTGAACCATATTTACCGAAATATGAGCCAATGAATATGAATAATGGGGTCTCGATATGGCACTTGCCCCTCTATGGGGATATAGCCAATGGGAAGAAGGATGGGGTCTCGATTGAAAAAATCGAGCAATTTCCTTTCAATAGCAAATTAAATTTTTCGGATTATATTTTTCGAGTTTATTTAGAGTTTTCCAGCATCTTGATGATCTCTGCTAGATCCCCTACTAATTTACATTGGCTGTTTGAACCATATTTACCGAAATATGAGCCAATGAATATGAATAATGGGGTCTCGATATGGCACTTGCCCCTCTATGGGGATATAGCCAATGGGAATAAGGATGGGGTCTCGATTGAAAAAATCGAGCAATTTCCTTTCAATAGTCAATTAAATTTTTCGGATTATATTTTTCGAGTTTATTTAGAGTTTTCCAGCATCTTGATGATCTCTGCTAGATCCCCTACTAATTTACATTGGCTGTTTGAACCATATTTACCGAAATATGAGCCAATGAATATGAATAATGGGGTCTCGATATGGCACTTGCCCCTCTATGGGGATATAGCCAATGGGAATAAGGATGGGGTCTCGATTGAAAAAATCGAGCAATTTCCTTTCAATAGCAAATCAAATTTTTCGGATTATATTTTTCGAGCTTATTTAGAGTTTTCCAGCATCTTGATGATCTCTGCTAGATCCCCTACTAATTTACATTGGCTGTTTCAACCATATTTACCGAAATATGAGCCAATGAATATGAATAATGGGGTCTCAATATGGCACTTGCCCCTCTATGGGGATATAGCCAATGGGAATAAGGATGGGGTCTCGATTGAAAAAATCGAGCAATTTCCTTTCAATAGCAAATTAAATTTTTCGGATTATATTTTTCGAGTTTATTTAGAGTTTTCCAGCATCTTGATGATCTCTGCTAGATCCCCTACTAATTTACATTGGCTGTTTGAACCATATTTACCGAAATATGAGCCAATGAATATGAATAATGGGGTCTCGATATGGCACTTGCCCCTCTATGGGGATATAGCCAATGGGAATAAGGATGGGGTCTCGATTGAAAAAATCGAGCAATTTCCTTTCAATAGCAATTTAAATTTTTCGGATTATATTTTTCGAGCTTATTTAGAGTTTTCCAGCATCTTGATGATCTCTGCTAGATCCCCTACTAATTTACATTGGCTGTTTGAACCATATTTACCGAAATATGAGCCAATGAATATGAATAATGGGGTCTCGATATGGCACTTGCCCCTCTATGGGGATATAGCCAATGGGAATAAGGATGGGGTCTCGATTGAAAAAATCGAGCAATTTCCTTTCAATAGCAAATTAAATTTTTCGGATTATATTTTTCGAGTTTATTTAGAGTTTTCCAGCATCTTGATGATCTCTGCTAGATCCCCTACTAATTTACATTGGCTGTTTGAACCATATTTACCGAAATATGAGCCAATGAATATGAATAATGGGGTCTCGATATGGCACTTGCCCCTCTACGGGGATATAGCCAATGGGAATAAGGATGGGGTCTCGATTGAAAAAATCGAGCAATTTCCTTTCAATAGCAAATTAAATTTTTCGGATTATATTTTTCGAGTTTATTTAGAGTTTTCCAGCATCTTGATGATCTCTGCTAGATCCCCTACTAATTTACATTGGCTGTTTGAACCATATTTACCGAAATATGAGCCAATGAATATGAATAATGGGGTCTCGATATGGCACTTGCCCCTCTATGGGGATATAGCCAATGGGAATAAGGATGGGGTCTCGATTGAAAAAATCGAGCAATTTCCTTTCAATAGTCAATTAAATTTTTCGGATTATATTTTTCGAGTTTATTTAGAGTTTTCCAGCATCTTGATGATCTCTGCTAGATCCCCTACTAATTTACATTGGCTGTTTGAACCATATTTACCGAAATATGAGCCAATGAATATGAATAATGGGGTCTCGATATGGCACTTGCCCCTCTATGGGGATATAGCCAATGGGAATAAGGATGGGGTCTCGATTGAAAAAATCGAGCAATTTCCTTTCAATAGCAAATTAAATTTTTCGGATTATATTTTTCGAGTTTATTTAGAGTTTTCCAGCATCTTGATGATCTCTGCTAGATCCCCTACTAATTTACATTGGCTGTTTGAACCATATTTACCGAAATATGAGCCAATGAATATGAATAATGGGGTCTCGATATGGCACTTGCCCCTCTATGGGGATATAGCCAATGGGAAGAAGGATGGGGTCTCGATTGAAAAAATCGAGCAATTTCCTTTCAATAGCAAATTAAATTTTTCGGATTATATTTTTCGAGTTTATTTAGAGTTTTCCAGCATCTTGATGATCTCTGCTAGATCCCCTACTAATTTACATTGGCTGTTTGAACCATATTTACCGAAATATGAGCCAATGAATATGAATAATGGGGTCTCGATATGGCACTTGCCCCTCTATGGGGATATAGCCAATGGGAATAAGGATGGGGTCTCGATTGAAAAAATCGAGCAATTTCCTTTCAATAGCAAATCAAATTTTTCGGATTATATTTTTCGAGCTTATTTAGAGTTTTCCAGCATCTTGATGATCTCTGCTAGATCCCCTACTAATTTACATTGGCTGTTTCAACCATATTTACCGAAATATGAGCCAATGAATATGAATAATGGGGTCTCGATATGGCACTTGCCCCTCTATGGGGATATAGCCAATGGGAATAAGGATGGGGTCTCGATTGAAAAAATCGAGCAATTTCCTTTCAATAGCAAATTAAATTTTTCGGATTATATTTTTCGAGTTTATTTAGAGTTTTCCAGCATCTTGATGATCTCTGCTAGATCCCCTACTAATTTACATTGGCTGTTTGAACCATATTTACCGAAATATGAGCCAATGAATATGAATAATGGGGTCTCGATATGGCACTTGCCCCTCTATGGGGATATAGCCAATGGGAATAAGGATGGGGTCTCGATTGAAAAAATCGAGCAATTTCCTTTCAATAGCAAATTAAATTTTTCGGATTATATTTTTCGAGTTTATTTAGAGTTTTCCAGCATCTTGATGATCTCTGCTAGATCCCCTACTAATTTACATTGGCTGTTTGAACCATATTTACCGAAATATGAGCCAATGAATATGAATAATGGGGTCTCGATATGGCACTTGCCCCTCTATGGGGATATAGCCAATGGGAATAAGGATGGGGTCTCGATTGAAAAAATCGAGCAATTTCCTTTCAATAGCAAATTAAATTTTTCGGATTATATTTTTCGAGTTTATTTAGAGTTTTCCAGCATCTTGATGATCTCTGCTAGATCCCCTACTAATTTACATTGGCTGTTTGAACCATATTTACCGAAATATGAGCCAATGAATATGAATAATGGGGTCTCGATATGGCACTTGCCCCTCTATGGGGATATAGCCAATGGGAATAAGGATGGGGTCTCGATTGAAAAAATCGAGCAATTTCCTTTCAATAGCAAATTAAATTTTTCGGATTATATTTTTCGAGTTTATTTAGAGTTTTCCAGCATCTTGATGATCTCTGCTAGATCCCCTACTAATTTACATTGGCTGTTTGAACCATATTTACCGAAATATGAGCCAATGAATATGAATAATGGGGTCTCGATATGGCACTTGCCCCTCTATGGGGATATAGCCAATGGGAATAAGGATGGGGTCTCGATTGAAAAAATCGAGCAATTTCCTTTCAATAGCAAATTAAATTTTTCGGATTATATTTTTCGAGTTTATTTAGAGTTTTCCAGCATCTTGATGATCTCTGCTAGATCCCCTACTAATTTACATTGGCTGTTTGAACCATATTTACCGAAATATGAGCCAATGAATATGAATAATGGGGTCTCGATATGGCACTTGCCCCTCTATGGGGATATAGCCAATGGGAATAAGGATGGGGTCTCGATTGAAAAAATCGAGCAATTTCCTTTCAATAGCAATTTAAATTTTTCGGATTATATTTTTCGAGCTTATTTAGAGTTTTCCAGCATCTTGATGATCTCTGCTAGATCCCCTACTAATTTACATTGGCTGTTTGAACCATATTTACCGAAATATGAGCCAATGAATATGAATAATGGGGTCTCGATATGGCACTTGCCCCTCTATGGGGATATAGCCAATGGGAATAAGGATGGGGTCTCGATTGAAAAAATCGAGCAATTTCCTTTCAATAGCAAATTAAATTTTTCGGATTATATTTTTCGAGTTTATTTAGAGTTTTCCAGCATCTTGATGATCTCTGCTAGATCCCCTACTAATTTACATTGGCTGTTTGAACCATATTTACCGAAATATGAGCCAATGAATATGAATAATGGGGTCTCGATATGGCACTTGCCCCTCTATGGGGATATAGCCAATGGGAATAAGGATGGGGTCTCGATTGAAAAAATCGAGCAATTTCTTTTCAATAGCAAATTAAATTTTTCGGATTATATTTTTCGAGTTTATTTAGAGTTTTCCAGCATCTTGATGATCTCTGCTAGATCCCCTACTAATTTACATTGGCTGTTTGAACCATATTTACCGAAATATGAGCCAATGAATATGAATAATGGGGTCTCGATATGGCACTTGCCCCTCTATGGGGATATAGCCAATGGGAATAAGGATGGGGTCTCGATTGAAAAAATCGAGCAATTTCCTTTCAATAGCAAATTAAATTTTTCGGATTATATTTTTCGAGTTTATTTAGAGTTTTCCAGCATCTTGATGATCTCTGCTAGATCCCCTACTAATTTACATTGGCTGTTTGAACCATATTTACCGAAATATGAGCCAATGAATATGAATAATGGGGTCTCGATATGGCACTTGCCCCTCTATGGGGATATAGCCAATGGGAATAAGGATGGGGTCTCGATTGAAAAAATCGAGCAATTTCCTTTCAATAGCAAATTAAATTTTTCGGATTATATTTTTCGAGTTTATTTAGAGTTTTCCAGCATCTTGATGATCTCTGCTAGATCCCCTACTAATTTACATTGGCTGTTTGAACCATATTTACCGAAATATGAGCCAATGAATATGAATAATGGGGTCTCGATATGGCACTTGCCCCTCTATGGGGATATAGCCAATGGGAATAAGGATGGGGTCTCGATTGAAAAAATCGAGCATTTTCCTTTCAATAGTCAATTAAATTTTTCGGATTATATTTTTCGAGTTTATTTAGAGTTTTCCAGCATCTTGATGATCTCTGCTAGATCCCCTACTAATTTACATTGGCTGTTTGAACCATATTTACCGAAATATGAGCCAATGAATATGAATAATGGGGTCTCGATATGGCACTTGCCCCTCTATGGGGATATAGCCAATGGGAATAAGGATGGGGTCTCGATTGAAAAAATCGAGCAATTTCCTTTCAATAGCAAATTAAATTTTTCGGATTATATTTTTCGAGTTTATTTAGAGTTTTCCAGCATCTTGATGATCTCTGCTAGATCCCCTACTAATTTACATTGGCTGTTTGAACCATATTTACCGAAATATGAGCCAATGAATATGAATAATGGGGTCTCGATATGGCACTTGCCCCTCTATGGGGATATAGCCAATGGGAATAAGGATGGGGTCTCGATTGAAAAAATCGAGCAATTTCCTTTCAATAGTCAATTAAATTTTTCGGATTATATTTTTCGAGTTTATTTAGAGTTTTCCAGCATCTTGATGATCTCTGCTAGATCCCCTACTAATTTACATTGGCTGTTTGAACCATATTTACCGAAATATGAGCCAATGAATATGAATAATGGGGTCTCGATATGGCACTTGCCCCTCTATGGGGATATAGCCAATGGGAATAAGGATGGGGTCTCGATTGAAAAAATCGAGCAATTTCCTTTCAATAGCAAATTAAATTTTTCGGATTATATTTTTCGAGCTTATTTAGAGTTTTCCAGCATCTTGATGATCTCTGCTAGATCCCCTACTAATTTACATTGGCTGTTTGAACCATATTTACCGAAATATGAGCCAATGAATATGAATAATGGGGTCTCGATATGGCACTTGCCCCTCTATGGGGATATAGCCAATGGGAATAAGGATGGGGTCTCGATTGAAAAAATCGAGCAATTTCCTTTCAATAGTCAATTAAATTTTTCGGATTATATTTTTCGAGTTTATTTAGAGTTTTCCAGCATCTTGATGATCTCTGCTAGATCCCCTACTAATTTACATTGGCTGTTTGAACCATATTTACCGAAATATGAGCCAATGAATATGAATAATGGGGTCTCGATATGGCACTTGCCCCTCTATGGGGATATAGCCAATGGGAATAAGGATGGGGTCTCGATTGAAAAAATCGAGCAATTTCCTTTCAATAGCAATTTAAATTTTTCGGATTATATTTTTCGAGCTTATTTAGAGTTTTCCAGCATCTTGATGATCTCTGCTAGATCCCCTACTAATTTACATTGGCTGTTTGAACCATATTTACCGAAATATGAGCCAATGAATATGAATAATGGGGTCTCGATATGGCACTTGCCCCTCTATGGGGATATAGCCAATGGGAATAAGGATGGGGTCTCGATTGAAAAAATCGAGCAATTTCCTTTCAATAGCAAATTAAATTTTTCGGATTATATTTTTCGAGTTTATTTAGAGTTTTCCAGCATCTTGATGATCTCTGCTAGATCCCCTACTAATTTACATTGGCTGTTTGAACCATATTTACCGAAATATGAGCCAATGAATATGAATAATGGGGTCTCGATATGGCACTTGCCCCTCTATGAGGATATAGCCAATGGGAATAAGGATGGGGTCTCGATTGAAAAAATCGAGCAATTTCCTTTCAATAGCAATTTAAATTTTTCGGATTATATTTTTCGAGCTTATTCAGAGTTTTCCAGCATCTTGATGATCTCTGCTAGATCCCCTACTAATTTACATTGGCTGTTTGAACCATATTTACCGAAATATGAGCCAATGAATATGAATAATGGGGTCTCGATATGGCACTTGCCCCTCTATGGGGATATAGCCAATGGGAATAAAGATGGGGTCTCGATTGAAAAAATCGAGCAATTTCCTTTCAATAGTCAATTAAATTTTTCGGATTATATTTTTCGAGTTTATTTAGAGTTTTCCAGCTTTTTGATGATCTCTGCTAGATCCCCTACTAATTTACATTGGCTGTTTGAACCATATTTACCGAAATATGAGCCAATGAATATGAATAATGGGGTTTCGATATGGCACTTGCCCCTCTATGGGGATATAGCCAATGGGAATAAGGATGGGGTCTCGATTGAAAAAATCGAGCAATTTCCTTTCAATAGCAAATTAAATTTTTCGGATTATATTTTTCGAGTTTATTTAGAGTTTTCCAGCATCTTGATGATCTCTGCTAGATCCCCTACTAATTTACATTGGCTGTTTGAACCATATTTACCGAAATATGAGCCAATGAATATGAATAATGGGGTCTCGATAAGGCACTTGCCCCTCTATGGGGATATAGCCAATGGAAATAAGGATGGGGTCTCGATTGAAAAAATCGAGCAATTTCCTTTCAATAGCAAATTAACTTTTTCGGATTATATTTTTCGAGTTTATTTAGAGTTTTCCAGCATCTCGATGATCTCTGCTAGATCCCCTACTAATTTCCATTGGCTGTTTGAACCATATTTACCGAAATACGAGCCAATGAATATGAATAATGGGGTCTCGATATGGCACTTGCCCCTCTATGGGGATATAGCCAATGGGAATAAGGATGGGGTCTCGATTGAAAAAATCGAGCAATTTCCTTTCAATAGCAAATTAAATTTTTCGGATTATATTTTTCGAGTTTATTTAGAGTTTTCCAGCATCTTGATGATCTCTGCTAGATCCCCTACTAATTTACATTGGCTGTTTGAACCATATTTACCGAAATATGAGCCAATGAATATGAATAATGGGGTCTCGATATGGCACTTGCCCCTCTATGGGGATATAGCCAATGGGAATAAGGATGGGGTCTCGATTGAAAAAATCGAGCAATTTCCTTTCAATAGCAAATTAAATTTTTCGGATTATATTTTTCGAGTTTATTTAGAGTTTTCCAGCATCTTGATGATCTCTGCTAGATCCCCTACTAATTTACATTGGCTGTTTGAACCATATTTACCGAAATATGAGCCAATGAATATGAATAATGGGGTCTCGATATGGCACTTGCCCCTCTATGGGGATATAGCCAATGGGAATAAGGATGGGGTCTCGATTGAAAAAATCGAGCAATTTCCTTTCAATAGTCAATTAAATTTTTCGGATTATATTTTTCGAGTTTATTTAGAGTTTTCCAGCATCTTGATGATCTCTGCTAGATCCCCTACTAATTTACATTGGCTGTTTGAACCATATTTACCGAAATATGAGCCAATGAATATGAATAATGGGGTCTCGATATGGCACTTGCCCCTCTATGGGGATATAGCCAATGGGAATAAGGATGGGGTCTCGATTGAAAAAATCGAGCAATTTCCTTTCAATAGCAATTTAAATTTTTCGGATTATATTTTTCGAGCTTATTTAGAGTTTTCCAGCATCTTGATGATCTCTGCTAGATCCCCTACTAATTTACATTGGCTGTTTGAACCATATTTACCGAAATATGAGCCAATGAATATGAATAATGGGGTCTCGATATGGCACTTGCCCCTCTATGGGGATATAGCCAATGGGAATAAGGATGGGGTCTCGATTGAAAAAATCGAGCAATTTCCTTTCAATAGTCAATTAAATTTTTCGGATTATATTTTTCGAGTTTATTTAGAGTTTTCCAGCATCTTGATGATCTCTGCTAGATCCCCTACTAATTTACATTGGCTGTTCGAACCATATTTACCGAAATATGAGCCAATGAATATGAATAATGGGGTCTCGATATGGCACTTGCCCCTCTATGGGGATATAGCCAATGGGAATAAGGATGGGGTCTCGATTGAAAAAATCGAGCAATTTCCTTTCAATAGCAATTTAAATTTTTCGGATTATATTTTTCGAGCTTATTTAGAGTTTTCCAGCATCTTGATGATCTCTGCTAGATCCCCTACTAATTTACATTGGCTGTTTGAACCATATTTACCGAAATATGAGCCAATGAATATGAATAATGGGGTCTCGATATGGCACTTGCCCCTCTATGGGGATATAGCCAATGGGAATAAGGATGGGGTCTCGATTGAAAAAATCGAGCAATTTCCTTTCAATAGTCAATTAAATTTTTCGGATTATATTTTTCGAGTTTATTTAGAGTTTTCCAGCATCTTGATGATCTCTGCTAGATCCCCTACTAATTTACATTGGCTGTTTGAACCATATTTACCGAAATATGAGCCAATGAATATGAATAATGGGGTCTCGATATGGCACTTGCCCCTCTATGGGGATATAGCCAATGGGAATAAGGATGGGGTCTCGATTGAAAAAATCGAGCAATTTCCTTTCAATAGCAAATTAAATTTTTCGGATTATATTTTTCGAGTTTATTTAGAGTTTTTCAGCATCTTGATGATCTCTGCTAGATCCCCTACTAATTTACATTGGCTGTTTGAACCATATTTACCGAAATATGAGCCAATGAATATGAATAATGGGGTCTCGATATGGCACTTGCCCCTCTATGGGGATATAGCCAATGGGAATAAGGATGGGGTCTCGATTGAAAAAATCGAGCAATTTCCTTTCAATAGTCAATTAAATTTTTCGGATTATATTTTTCGAGTTTATTTAGAGTTTTCCAGCATCTTGATGATCTCTGCTAGATCCCCTACTAATTTACATTGGCTGTTTGAACCATATTTACCGAAATATGAGCCAATGAATATGAATAATGGGGTCTCGATATGGCACTTGCCCCTCTATGGGGATATAGCCAATGGGAATAAGGATGGGGTCTCGATTGAAAAAATCGAGCAATTTCCTTTCAATAGCAAATTAAATTTTTCGGATTATATTTTTCGAGTTTATTTAGAGTTTTCCAGCATCTTGATGATCTCTGCTAGATCCCCTACTAATTTACATTGGCTGTTTGAACCATATTTACCGAAATATGAGCCAATGAATATGAATAATGGGGTCTCGATATGGCACTTGCCCCTCTATGGGGATATAGCCAATGGGAATAAGGATGGGGTCTCGATTGAAAAAATCGAGCAATTTCCTTTCAATAGCAAATTAAATTTTTCGGATTATATTTTTCGAGTTTATTTAGAGTTTTCCAGCATCTTGATGATCTCTGCTAGATCCCCTACTAATTTACATTGGCTGTTTGAACCATATTTACCGAAATATGAGCCAATGAATATGAATAATGGGGTCTCGATATGGCACTTGCCCCTCTATGGGGATATAGCCAATGGGAAGAAGGATGGGGTCTCGATTGAAAAAATCGAGCAATTTCCTTTCAATAGCAAATTAACTTTTTCGGATTATATTTTTCGAGTTTATTTAGAGTTTTCCAGCATCTCGATGATCTCTGCTAGATCCCCTACTAATTTCCATTGGCTGTTTGAACCATATTTACCGAAATACGAGCCAATGAATATGAATAATGGGGTCTCGATATGGCACTTGCCCCTCTATGGGGATATAGCCAATGGGAATAAGGATGGGGTCTCGATTGAAAAAATCGAGCAATTTCCTTTCAATAGCAAATTAAATTTTTCGGATTATATTTTTCGAGTTTATTTAGAGTTTTCCAGCATCTTGATGATCTCTGCTAGATCCCCTACTAATTTACATTGGCTGTTTGAACCATCTTTACCGAAATATGAGCCAATGAATATGAATAATGGGGTCTCGATATGGCACTTGCCCCTCTATGGGGATATAGCCAATGGGAATAAGGATGGGGTCTCGATTGAAAAAATCGAGCAATTTCCTTTCAATAGCAAATTAAATTTTTCGGATTATATTTTTCGAGTTTATTTAGAGTTTTCCAGCATCTTGATGATCTCTGCTAGATCCCCTACTAATTTACATTGGCTGTTTGAACCATATTTACCGAAATATGAGCCAATGAATATGAATAATGGGGTCTCGATATGGCACTTGCCCCTCTATGGGGATATAGCCAATGGGAATAAGGATGGGGTCTCGATTGAAAAAATCGAGCAATTTCCTTTCAATAGTCAATTAAATTTTTCGGATTATATTTTTCGAGTTTATTTAGAGTTTTCCAGCATCTTGATGATCTCTGCTAGATCCCCTACTAATTTACATTGGCTGTTTGAACCATATTTACCGAAATATGAGCCAATGAATATGAATAATGGGGTCTCGATATGGCACTTGCCCCTCTATGGGGATATAGCCAATGGGAATAAGGATGGGGTCTCGATTGAAAAAATCGAGCAATTTCCTTTCAATAGCAATTTAAATTTTTCGGATTATATTTTTCGAGCTTATTTAGAGTTTTCCAGCATCTTGATGATCTCTGCTAGATCCCCTACTAATTTACATTGGCTGTTTGAACCATATTTACCGAAATATGAGCCAATGAATATGAATAATGGGGTCTCGATATGGCACTTGCCCCTCTATGGGGATATAGCCAATGGGAATAAGGATGGGGTCTCGATTGAAAAAATCGAGCAATTTCCTTTCAATAGTCAATTAAATTTTTCGGATTATATTTTTCGAGTTTATTTAGAGTTTTCCAGCATCTTGATGATCTCTGCTAGATCCCCTACTAATTTACATTGGCTGTTCGAACCATATTTACCGAAATATGAGCCAATGAATATGAATAATGGGGTCTCGATATGGCACTTGCCCCTCTATGGGGATATAGCCAATGGGAATAAGGATGGGGTCTCGATTGAAAAAATCGAGCAATTTCCTTTCAATAGCAATTTAAATTTTTCGGATTATATTTTTCGAGCTTATTTAGAGTTTTCCAGCATCTTGATGATCTCTGCTAGATCCCCTACTAATTTACATTGGCTGTTTGAACCATATTTACCGAAATATGAGCCAATGAATATGAATAATGGGGTCTCGATATGGCACTTGCCCCTCTATGGGGATATAGCCAATGGGAATAAGGATGGGGTCTCGATTGAAAAAATCGAGCAATTTCCTTTCAATAGTCAATTAAATTTTTCGGATTATATTTTTCGAGTTTATTTAGAGTTTTCCAGCATCTTGATGATCTCTGCTAGATCCCCTACTAATTTACATTGGCTGTTTGAACCATATTTACCGAAATATGAGCCAATGAATATGAATAATGGGGTCTCGATATGGCACTTGCCCCTCTATGGGGATATAGCCAATGGGAATAAGGATGGGGTCTCGATTGAAAAAATCGAGCAATTTCCTTTCAATAGCAAATTAAATTTTTCGGATTATATTTTTCGAGTTTATTTAGAGTTTTTCAGCATCTTGATGATCTCTGCTAGATCCCCTACTAATTTACATTGGCTGTTTGAACCATATTTACCGAAATATGAGCCAATGAATATGAATAATGGGGTCTCGATATGGCACTTGCCCCTCTATGGGGATATAGCCAATGGGAATAAGGATGGGGTCTCGATTGAAAAAATCGAGCAATTTCCTTTCAATAGTCAATTAAATTTTTCGGATTATATTTTTCGAGTTTATTTAGAGTTTTCCAGCATCTTGATGATCTCTGCTAGATCCCCTACTAATTTACATTGGCTGTTTGAACCATATTTACCGAAATATGAGCCAATGAATATGAATAATGGGGTCTCGATATGGCACTTGCCCCTCTATGGGGATATAGCCAATGGGAATAAGGATGGGGTCTCGATTGAAAAAATCGAGCAATTTCCTTTCAATAGCAAATTAAATTTTTCGGATTATATTTTTCGAGTTTATTTAGAGTTTTCCAGCATCTTGATGATCTCTGCTAGATCCCCTACTAATTTACATTGGCTGTTTGAACCATATTTACCGAAATATGAGCCAATGAATATGAATAATGGGGTCTCGATATGGCACTTGCCCCTCTATGGGGATATAGCCAATGGGAATAAGGATGGGGTCTCGATTGAAAAAATCGAGCAATTTCCTTTCAATAGCAAATTAAATTTTTCGGATTATATTTTTCGAGTTTATTTAGAGTTTTCCAGCATCTTGATGATCTCTGCTAGATCCCCTACTAATTTACATTGGCTGTTTGAACCATATTTACCGAAATATGAGCCAATGAATATGAATAATGGGGTCTCGATATGGCACTTGCCCCTCTATGGGGATATAGCCAATGGGAAGAAGGATGGGGTCTCGATTGAAAAAATCGAGCAATTTCCTTTCAATAGCAAATTAAATTTTTCGGATTATATTTTTCGAGTTTATTTAGAGTTTTCCAGCATCTTGATGATCTCTGCTAGATCCCCTACTAATTTACATTGGCTGTTTGAACCATATTTACCGAAATATGAGCCAATGAATATGAATAATGGGGTCTCGATATGGCACTTGCCCCTCTATGGGGATATAGCCAATGGGAATAAGGATGGGGTCTCGATTGAAAAAATCGAGCAATTTCCTTTCAATAGTCAATTAAATTTTTCGGATTATATTTTTCGAGTTTATTTAGAGTTTTCCAGCATCTTGATGATCTCTGCTAGATCCCCTACTAATTTACATTGGCTGTTTGAACCATATTTACCGAAATATGAGCCAATGAATATGAATAATGGGGTCTCGATATGGCACTTGCCCCTCTATGGGGATATAGCCAATGGGAATAAGGATGGGGTCTCGATTGAAAAAATCGAGCAATTTCCTTTCAATAGCAAATCAAATTTTTCGGATTATATTTTTCGAGCTTATTTAGAGTTTTCCAGCATCTTGATGATCTCTGCTAGATCCCCTACTAATTTACATTGGCTGTTTCAACCATATTTACCGAAATATGAGCCAATGAATATGAATAATGGGGTCTCAATATGGCACTTGCCCCTCTATGGGGATATAGCCAATGGGAATAAGGATGGGGTCTCGATTGAAAAAATCGAGCAATTTCCTTTCAATAGCAAATTAAATTTTTCGGATTATATTTTTCGAGTTTATTTAGAGTTTTCCAGCATCTTGATGATCTCTGCTAGATCCCCTACTAATTTACATTGGCTGTTTGAACCATATTTACCGAAATATGAGCCAATGAATATGAATAATGGGGTCTCGATATGGCACTTGCCCCTCTATGGGGATATAGCCAATGGGAATAAGGATGGGGTCTCGATTGAAAAAATCGAGCAATTTCCTTTCAATAGCAATTTAAATTTTTCGGATTATATTTTTCGAGCTTATTTAGAGTTTTCCAGCATCTTGATGATCTCTGCTAGATCCCCTACTAATTTACATTGGCTGTTTGAACCATATTTACCGAAATATGAGCCAATGAATATGAATAATGGGGTCTCGATATGGCACTTGCCCCTCTATGGGGATATAGCCAATGGGAATAAGGATGGGGTCTCGATTGAAAAAATCGAGCAATTTCCTTTCAATAGCAAATTAAATTTTTCGGATTATATTTTTCGAGTTTATTTAGAGTTTTCCAGCATCTTGATGATCTCTGCTAGATCCCCTACTAATTTACATTGGCTGTTTGAACCATATTTACCGAAATATGAGCCAATGAATATGAATAATGGGGTCTCGATATGGCACTTGCCCCTCTACGGGGATATAGCCAATGGGAATAAGGATGGGGTCTCGATTGAAAAAATCGAGCAATTTCCTTTCAATAGCAAATTAAATTTTTCGGATTATATTTTTCGAGTTTATTTAGAGTTTTCCAGCATCTTGATGATCTCTGCTAGATCCCCTACTAATTTACATTGGCTGTTTGAACCATATTTACCGAAATATGAGCCAATGAATATGAATAATGGGGTCTCGATATGGCACTTGCCCCTCTATGGGGATATAGCCAATGGGAATAAGGATGGGGTCTCGATTGAAAAAATCGAGCAATTTCCTTTCAATAGTCAATTAAATTTTTCGGATTATATTTTTCGAGTTTATTTAGAGTTTTCCAGCATCTTGATGATCTCTGCTAGATCCCCTACTAATTTACATTGGCTGTTTGAACCATATTTACCGAAATATGAGCCAATGAATATGAATAATGGGGTCTCGATATGGCACTTGCCCCTCTATGGGGATATAGCCAATGGGAATAAGGATGGGGTCTCGATTGAAAAAATCGAGCAATTTCCTTTCAATAGCAAATTAAATTTTTCGGATTATATTTTTCGAGTTTATTTAGAGTTTTCCAGCATCTTGATGATCTCTGCTAGATCCCCTACTGATTTACATTGGCTGTTTGAACCATATTTACCGAAATATGAGCCAATGAATATGAATAATGGGGTCTCGATATGGCACTTGCCCCTCTATGGGGATATAGCCAATGGGAAGAAGGATGGGGTCTCGATTGAAAAAATCGAGCAATTTCCTTTCAATAGCAAATTAAATTTTTCGGATTATATTTTTCGAGTTTATTTAGAGTTTTCCAGCATCTTGATGATCTCTGCTAGATCCCCTACTAATTTACATTGGCTGTTTGAACCATATTTACCGAAATATGAGCCAATGAATATGAATAATGGGGTCTCGATATGGCACTTGCCCCTCTATGGGGATATAGCCAATGGGAATAAGGATGGGGTCTCGATTGAAAAAATCGAGCAATTTCCTTTCAATAGTCAATTAAATTTTTCGGATTATATTTTTCGAGTTTATTTAGAGTTTTCCAGCATCTTGATGATCTCTGCTAGATCCCCTACTAATTTACATTGGCTGTTTGAACCATATTTACCGAAATATGAGCCAATGAATATGAATAATGGGGTCTCGATATGGCACTTGCCCCTCTATGGGGATATAGCCAATGGGAATAAGGATGGGGTCTCGATTGAAAAAATCGAGCAATTTCCTTTCAATAGCAAATCAAATTTTTCGGATTATATTTTTCGAGCTTATTTAGAGTTTTCCAGCATCTTGATGATCTCTGCTAGATCCCCTACTAATTTACATTGGCTGTTTCAACCATATTTACCGAAATATGAGCCAATGAATATGAATAATGGGGTCTCGATATGGCACTTGCCCCTCTATGGGGATATAGCCAATGGGAATAAGGATGGGGTCTCGATTGAAAAAATCGAGCAATTTCCTTTCAATAGCAAATTAAATTTTTCGGATTATATTTTTCGAGTTTATTTAGAGTTTTCCAGCATCTTGATGATCTCTGCTAGATCCCCTACTAATTTACATTGGCTGTTTGAACCATATTTACCGAAATATGAGCCAATGAATATGAATAATGGGGTCTCGATATGGCACTTGCCCCTCTATGGGGATATAGCCAATGGGAATAAGGATGGGGTCTCGATTGAAAAAATCGAGCAATTTCCTTTCAATAGCAAATTAAATTTTTCGGATTATATTTTTCGAGTTTATTTAGAGTTTTCCAGCATCTTGATGATCTCTGCTAGATCCCCTACTAATTTACATTGGCTGTTTGAACCATATTTACCGAAATATGAGCCAATGAATATGAATAATGGGGTCTCGATATGGCACTTGCCCCTCTATGGGGATATAGCCAATGGGAATAAGGATGGGGTCTCGATTGAAAAAATCGAGCAATTTCCTTTCAATAGCAAATTAAATTTTTCGGATTATATTTTTCGAGTTTATTTAGAGTTTTCCAGCATCTTGATGATCTCTGCTAGATCCCCTACTAATTTACATTGGCTGTTTGAACCATATTTACCGAAATATGAGCCAATGAATATGAATAATGGGGTCTCGATATGGCACTTGCCCCTCTATGGGGATATAGCCAATGGGAATAAGGATGGGGTCTCGATTGAAAAAATCGAGCAATTTCCTTTCAATAGCAAATTAAATTTTTCGGATTATATTTTTCGAGTTTATTTAGAGTTTTCCAGCATCTTGATGATCTCTGCTAGATCCCCTACTAATTTACATTGGCTGTTTGAACCATATTTACCGAAATATGAGCCAATGAATATGAATAATGGGGTCTCGATATGGCACTTGCCCCTCTATGGGGATATAGCCAATGGGAATAAGGATGGGGTCTCGATTGAAAAAATCGAGCAATTTCCTTTCAATAGCAAATTAAATTTTTCGGATTATATTTTTCGAGTTTATTTAGAGTTTTCCAGCATCTTGATGATCTCTGCTAGATCCCCTACTAATTTACATTGGCTGTTTGAACCATATTTACCGAAATATGAGCCAATGAATATGAATAATGGGGTCTCGATATGGCACTTGCCCCTCTATGGGGATATAGCCAATGGGAATAAGGATGGGGTCTCGATTGAAAAAATCGAGCAATTTCCTTTCAATAGCAATTTAAATTTTTCGGATTATATTTTTCGAGCTTATTTAGAGTTTTCCAGCATCTTGATGATCTCTGCTAGATCCCCTACTAATTTACATTGGCTGTTTGAACCATATTTACCGAAATATGAGCCAATGAATATGAATAATGGGGTCTCGATATGGCACTTGCCCCTCTATGGGGATATAGCCAATGGGAATAAGGATGGGGTCTCGATTGAAAAAATCGAGCAATTTCCTTTCAATAGCAAATTAAATTTTTCGGATTATATTTTTCGAGTTTATTTAGAGTTTTCCAGCATCTTGATGATCTCTGCTAGATCCCCTACTAATTTACATTGGCTGTTTGAACCATATTTACCGAAATATGAGCCAATGAATATGAATAATGGGGTCTCGATATGGCACTTGCCCCTCTATGGGGATATAGCCAATGGGAATAAGGATGGGGTCTCGATTGAAAAAATCGAGCAATTTCTTTTCAATAGCAAATTAAATTTTTCGGATTATATTTTTCGAGTTTATTTAGAGTTTTCCAGCATCTTGATGATCTCTGCTAGATCCCCTACTAATTTACATTGGCTGTTTGAACCATATTTACCGAAATATGAGCCAATGAATATGAATAATGGGGTCTCGATATGGCACTTGCCCCTCTATGGGGATATAGCCAATGGGAATAAGGATGGGGTCTCGATTGAAAAAATCGAGCAATTTCCTTTCAATAGCAAATTAAATTTTTCGGATTATATTTTTCGAGTTTATTTAGAGTTTTCCAGCATCTTGATGATCTCTGCTAGATCCCCTACTAATTTACATTGGCTGTTTGAACCATATTTACCGAAATATGAGCCAATGAATATGAATAATGGGGTCTCGATATGGCACTTGCCCCTCTATGGGGATATAGCCAATGGGAATAAGGATGGGGTCTCGATTGAAAAAATCGAGCAATTTCCTTTCAATAGCAAATTAAATTTTTCGGATTATATTTTTCGAGTTTATTTAGAGTTTTCCAGCATCTTGATGATCTCTGCTAGATCCCCTACTAATTTACATTGGCTGTTTGAACCATATTTACCGAAATATGAGCCAATGAATATGAATAATGGGGTCTCGATATGGCACTTGCCCCTCTATGGGGATATAGCCAATGGGAATAAGGATGGGGTCTCGATTGAAAAAATCGAGCATTTTCCTTTCAATAGTCAATTAAATTTTTCGGATTATATTTTTCGAGTTTATTTAGAGTTTTCCAGCATCTTGATGATCTCTGCTAGATCCCCTACTAATTTACATTGGCTGTTTGAACCATATTTACCGAAATATGAGCCAATGAATATGAATAATGGGGTCTCGATATGGCACTTGCCCCTCTATGGGGATATAGCCAATGGGAATAAGGATGGGGTCTCGATTGAAAAAATCGAGCAATTTCCTTTCAATAGCAAATTAAATTTTTCGGATTATATTTTTCGAGTTTATTTAGAGTTTTCCAGCATCTTGATGATCTCTGCTAGATCCCCTACTAATTTACATTGGCTGTTTGAACCATATTTACCGAAATATGAGCCAATGAATATGAATAATGGGGTCTCGATATGGCACTTGCCCCTCTATGGGGATATAGCCAATGGGAATAAGGATGGGGTCTCGATTGAAAAAATCGAGCAATTTCCTTTCAATAGTCAATTAAATTTTTCGGATTATATTTTTCGAGTTTATTTAGAGTTTTCCAGCATCTTGATGATCTCTGCTAGATCCCCTACTAATTTACATTGGCTGTTTGAACCATATTTACCGAAATATGAGCCAATGAATA
Organism: Aleiodes leptofemur; assembly: GCA_963942555.1. Taxonomy (NCBI): domain Eukaryota; kingdom Metazoa; phylum Arthropoda; class Insecta; order Hymenoptera; family Braconidae; genus Aleiodes; species Aleiodes leptofemur. Next base: position 15,953,015 of record OZ012617.1, on the reverse strand, counting down.
TGAATAATGGGGTCTCGATATGGCACTTGCCCCTCTATGGGGATATAGCCAATGGGAATAAGGATGGGGTCTCGATTGAAAAAATCGAGCAATTTCCTTTCAATAGCAAATTAAATTTTTCGGATTATATTTTTCGAGCTTATTTAGAGTTTTCCAGCATCTTGATGATCTCTGCTAGATCCCCTACTAATTTACATTGGCTGTTTGAACCATATTTACCGAAATATGAGCCAATGAATATGAATAATGGGGTCTCGATATGGCACTTGCCCCTCTATGGGGATATAGCCAATGGGAATAAGGATGGGGTCTCGATTGAAAAAATCGAGCAATTTCCTTTCAATAGTCAATTAAATTTTTCGGATTATATTTTTCGAGTTTATTTAGAGTTTTCCAGCATCTTGATGATCTCTGCTAGATCCCCTACTAATTTACATTGGCTGTTTGAACCATATTTACCGAAATATGAGCCAATGAATATGAATAATGGGGTCTCGATATGGCACTTGCCCCTCTATGGGGATATAGCCAATGGGAATAAGGATGGGGTCTCGATTGAAAAAATCGAGCAATTTCCTTTCAATAGCAATTTAAATTTTTCGGATTATATTTTTCGAGCTTATTTAGAGTTTTCCAGCATCTTGATGATCTCTGCTAGATCCCCTACTAATTTACATTGGCTGTTTGAACCATATTTACCGAAATATGAGCCAATGAATATGAATAATGGGGTCTCGATATGGCACTTGCCCCTCTATGGGGATATAGCCAATGGGAATAAGGATGGGGTCTCGATTGAAAAAATCGAGCAATTTCCTTTCAATAGCAAATTAAATTTTTCGGATTATATTTTTCGAGTTTATTTAGAGTTTTCCAGCATCTTGATGATCTCTGCTAGATCCCCTACTAATTTACATTGGCTGTTTGAACCATATTTACCGAAATATGAGCCAATGAATATGAATAATGGGGTCTCGATATGGCACTTGCCCCTCTATGGGGATATAGCCAATGGGAATAAGGATGGGGTCTCGATTGAAAAAATCGAGCAATTTCCTTTCAATAGCAATTTAAATTTTTCGGATTATATTTTTCGAGCTTATTCAGAGTTTTCCAGCATCTTGATGATCTCTGCTAGATCCCCTACTAATTTACATTGGCTGTTTGAACCATATTTACCGAAATATGAGCCAATGAATATGAATAATGGGGTCTCGATATGGCACTTGCCCCTCTATGGGGATATAGCCAATGGGAATAAAGATGGGGTCTCGATTGAAAAAATCGAGCAATTTCCTTTCAATAGTCAATTAAATTTTTCGGATTATATTTTTCGAGTTTATTTAGAGTTTTCCAGCTTTTTGATGATCTCTGCTAGATCCCCTACTAATTTACATTGGCTGTTTGAACCATATTTACCGAAATATGAGCCAATGAATATGAATAATGGGGTTTCGATATGGCACTTGCCCCTCTATGGGGATATAGCCAATGGGAATAAGGATGGGGTCTCGATTGAAAAAATCGAGCAATTTCCTTTCAATAGCAAATTAAATTTTTCGGATTATATTTTTCGAGTTTATTTAGAGTTTTCCAGCATCTTGATGATCTCTGCTAGATCCCCTACTAATTTACATTGGCTGTTTGAACCATATTTACCGAAATATGAGCCAATGAATATGAATAATGGGGTCTCGATAAGGCACTTGCCCCTCTATGGGGATATAGCCAATGGAAATAAGGATGGGGTCTCGATTGAAAAAATCGAGCAATTTCCTTTCAATAGCAAATTAACTTTTTCGGATTATATTTTTCGAGTTTATTTAGAGTTTTCCAGCATCTCGATGATCTCTGCTAGATCCCCTACTAATTTCCATTGGCTGTTTGAACCATATTTACCGAAATACGAGCCAATGAATATGAATAATGGGGTCTCGATATGGCACTTGCCCCTCTATGGGGATATAGCCAATGGGAATAAGGATGGGGTCTCGATTGAAAAAATCGAGCAATTTCCTTTCAATAGCAAATTAAATTTTTCGGATTATATTTTTCGAGTTTATTTAGAGTTTTCCAGCATCTTGATGATCTCTGCTAGATCCCCTACTAATTTACATTGGCTGTTTGAACCATATTTACCGAAATATGAGCCAATGAATATGAATAATGGGGTCTCGATATGGCACTTGCCCCTCTATGGGGATATAGCCAATGGGAATAAGGATGGGGTCTCGATTGAAAAAATCGAGCAATTTCCTTTCAATAGCAAATTAAATTTTTCGGATTATATTTTTCGAGTTTATTTAGAGTTTTCCAGCATCTTGATGATCTCTGCTAGATCCCCTACTAATTTACATTGGCTGTTTGAACCATATTTACCGAAATATGAGCCAATGAATATGAATAATGGGGTCTCGATATGGCACTTGCCCCTCTATGGGGATATAGCCAATGGGAATAAGGATGGGGTCTCGATTGAAAAAATCGAGCAATTTCCTTTCAATAGTCAATTAAATTTTTCGGATTATATTTTTCGAGTTTATTTAGAGTTTTCCAGCATCTTGATGATCTCTGCTAGATCCCCTACTAATTTACATTGGCTGTTTGAACCATATTTACCGAAATATGAGCCAATGAATATGAATAATGGGGTCTCGATATGGCACTTGCCCCTCTATGGGGATATAGCCAATGGGAATAAGGATGGGGTCTCGATTGAAAAAATCGAGCAATTTCCTTTCAATAGCAATTTAAATTTTTCGGATTATATTTTTCGAGCTTATTTAGAGTTTTCCAGCATCTTGATGATCTCTGCTAGATCCCCTACTAATTTACATTGGCTGTTTGAACCATATTTACCGAAATATGAGCCAATGAATATGAATAATGGGGTCTCGATATGGCACTTGCCCCTCTATGGGGATATAGCCAATGGGAATAAGGATGGGGTCTCGATTGAAAAAATCGAGCAATTTCCTTTCAATAGTCAATTAAATTTTTCGGATTATATTTTTCGAGTTTATTTAGAGTTTTCCAGCATCTTGATGATCTCTGCTAGATCCCCTACTAATTTACATTGGCTGTTCGAACCATATTTACCGAAATATGAGCCAATGAATATGAATAATGGGGTCTCGATATGGCACTTGCCCCTCTATGGGGATATAGCCAATGGGAATAAGGATGGGGTCTCGATTGAAAAAATCGAGCAATTTCCTTTCAATAGCAATTTAAATTTTTCGGATTATATTTTTCGAGCTTATTTAGAGTTTTCCAGCATCTTGATGATCTCTGCTAGATCCCCTACTAATTTACATTGGCTGTTTGAACCATATTTACCGAAATATGAGCCAATGAATATGAATAATGGGGTCTCGATATGGCACTTGCCCCTCTATGGGGATATAGCCAATGGGAATAAGGATGGGGTCTCGATTGAAAAAATCGAGCAATTTCCTTTCAATAGTCAATTAAATTTTTCGGATTATATTTTTCGAGTTTATTTAGAGTTTTCCAGCATCTTGATGATCTCTGCTAGATCCCCTACTAATTTACATTGGCTGTTTGAACCATATTTACCGAAATATGAGCCAATGAATATGAATAATGGGGTCTCGATATGGCACTTGCCCCTCTATGGGGATATAGCCAATGGGAATAAGGATGGGGTCTCGATTGAAAAAATCGAGCAATTTCCTTTCAATAGCAAATTAAATTTTTCGGATTATATTTTTCGAGTTTATTTAGAGTTTTTCAGCATCTTGATGATCTCTGCTAGATCCCCTACTAATTTACATTGGCTGTTTGAACCATATTTACCGAAATATGAGCCAATGAATATGAATAATGGGGTCTCGATATGGCACTTGCCCCTCTATGGGGATATAGCCAATGGGAATAAGGATGGGGTCTCGATTGAAAAAATCGAGCAATTTCCTTTCAATAGTCAATTAAATTTTTCGGATTATATTTTTCGAGTTTATTTAGAGTTTTCCAGCATCTTGATGATCTCTGCTAGATCCCCTACTAATTTACATTGGCTGTTTGAACCATATTTACCGAAATATGAGCCAATGAATATGAATAATGGGGTCTCGATATGGCACTTGCCCCTCTATGGGGATATAGCCAATGGGAATAAGGATGGGGTCTCGATTGAAAAAATCGAGCAATTTCCTTTCAATAGCAAATCAAATTTTTCGGATTATATTTTTCGAGCTTATTTAGAGTTTTCCAGCATCTTGATGATCTCTGCTAGATCCCCTACTAATTTACATTGGCTGTTTGAACCATATTTACCGAAATATGAGCCAATGAATATGAATAATGGGGTCTCGATATGGCACTTGCCCCTCTACGGGGATATAGCCAATGGGAATAAGGATGGGGTCTCGATTGAAAAAATCGAGCAATTTCCTTTCAATAGCAAATTAAATTTTTCGGATTATATTTTTCGAGTTTATTTAGAGTTTTCCAGCATCTTGATGATCTCTGCTAGATCCCCTACTAATTTACATTGGCTGTTTGAACCATATTTACCGAAATATGAGCCAATGAATATGAATAATGGGGTCTCGATATGGCACTTGCCCCTCTATGGGGATATAGCCAATGGGAATAAGGATGGGGTCTCGATTGAAAAAATCGAGCAATTTCCTTTCAATAGTCAATTAAATTTTTCGGATTATATTTTTCGAGTTTATTTAGAGTTTTCCAGCATCTTGATGATCTCTGCTAGATCCCCTACTAATTTACATTGGCTGTTTGAACCATATTTACCGAAATATGAGCCAATGAATATGAATAATGGGGTCTCGATATGGCACTTGCCCCTCTATGGGGATATAGCCAATGGGAATAAGGATGGGGTCTCGATTGAAAAAATCGAGCAATTTCCTTTCAATAGCAAATTAAATTTTTCGGATTATATTTTTCGAGTTTATTTAGAGTTTTCCAGCATCTTGATGATCTCTGCTAGATCCCCTACTAATTTACATTGGCTGTTTGAACCATATTTACCGAAATATGAGCCAATGAATATGAATAATGGGGTCTCGATATGGCACTTGCCCCTCTATGGGGATATAGCCAATGGGAAGAAGGATGGGGTCTCGATTGAAAAAATCGAGCAATTTCCTTTCAATAGCAAATTAAATTTTTCGGATTATATTTTTCGAGTTTATTTAGAGTTTTCCAGCATCTTGATGATCTCTGCTAGATCCCCTACTAATTTACATTGGCTGTTTGAACCATATTTACCGAAATATGAGCCAATGAATATGAATAATGGGGTCTCGATATGGCACTTGCCCCTCTATGGGGATATAGCCAATGGGAATAAGGATGGGGTCTCGATTGAAAAAATCGAGCAATTTCCTTTCAATAGTCAATTAAATTTTTCGGATTATATTTTTCGAGTTTATTTAGAGTTTTCCAGCATCTTGATGATCTCTGCTAGATCCCCTACTAATTTACATTGGCTGTTTGAACCATATTTACCGAAATATGAGCCAATGAATATGAATAATGGGGTCTCGATATGGCACTTGCCCCTCTATGGGGATATAGCCAATGGGAATAAGGATGGGGTCTCGATTGAAAAAATCGAGCAATTTCCTTTCAATAGCAAATCAAATTTTTCGGATTATATTTTTCGAGCTTATTTAGAGTTTTCCAGCATCTTGATGATCTCTGCTAGATCCCCTACTAATTTACATTGGCTGTTTCAACCATATTTACCGAAATATGAGCCAATGAATATGAATAATGGGGTCTCGATATGGCACTTGCCCCTCTATGGGGATATAGCCAATGGGAATAAGGATGGGGTCTCGATTGAAAAAATCGAGCAATTTCCTTTCAATAGCAAATTAAATTTTTCGGATTATATTTTTCGAGTTTATTTAGAGTTTTCCAGCATCTTGATGATCTCTGCTAGATCCCCTACTAATTTACATTGGCTGTTTGAACCATATTTACCGAAATATGAGCCAATGAATATGAATAATGGGGTCTCGATATGGCACTTGCCCCTCTATGGGGATATAGCCAATGGGAATAAGGATGGGGTCTCGATTGAAAAAATCGAGCAATTTCCTTTCAATAGCAAATTAAATTTTTCGGATTATATTTTTCGAGTTTATTTAGAGTTTTCCAGCATCTTGATGATCTCTGCTAGATCCCCTACTAATTTACATTGGCTGTTTGAACCATATTTACCGAAATATGAGCCAATGAATATGAATAATGGGGTCTCGATATGGCACTTGCCCCTCTATGGGGATATAGCCAATGGGAATAAGGATGGGGTCTCGATTGAAAAAATCGAGCAATTTCCTTTCAATAGCAAATTAAATTTTTCGGATTATATTTTTCGAGTTTATTTAGAGTTTTCCAGCATCTTGATGATCTCTGCTAGATCCCCTACTAATTTACATTGGCTGTTTGAACCATATTTACCGAAATATGAGCCAATGAATATGAATAATGGGGTCTCGATATGGCACTTGCCCCTCTATGGGGATATAGCCAATGGGAATAAGGATGGGGTCTCGATTGAAAAAATCGAGCAATTTCCTTTCAATAGCAAATTAAATTTTTCGGATTATATTTTTCGAGTTTATTTAGAGTTTTCCAGCATCTTGATGATCTCTGCTAGATCCCCTACTAATTTACATTGGCTGTTTGAACCATATTTACCGAAATATGAGCCAATGAATATGAATAATGGGGTCTCGATATGGCACTTGCCCCTCTATGGGGATATAGCCAATGGGAATAAGGATGGGGTCTCGATTGAAAAAATCGAGCAATTTCCTTTCAATAGTCAATTAAATTTTTCGGATTATATTTTTCGAGTTTATTTAGAGTTTTCCAGCATCTTGATGATCTCTGCTAGATCCCCTACTAATTTACATTGGCTGTTTGAACCATATTTACCGAAATATGAGCCAATGAATATGAATAATGGGGTCTCGATATGGCACTTGCCCCTCTATGGGGATATAGCCAATGGGAATAAGGATGGGGTCTCGATTGAAAAAATCGAGCAATTTCCTTTCAATAGCAATTTAAATTTTTCGGATTATATTTTTCGAGCTTATTTAGAGTTTTCCAGCATCTTGATGATCTCTGCTAGATCCCCTACTAATTTACATTGGCTGTTTGAACCATATTTACCGAAATATGAGCCAATGAATATGAATAATGGGGTCTCGATATGGCACTTGCCCCTCTATGGGGATATAGCCAATGGGAATAAGGATGGGGTCTCGATTGAAAAAATCGAGCAATTTCCTTTCAATAGCAATTTAAATTTTTCGGATTATATTTTTCGAGCTTATTCAGAGTTTTCCAGCATCTTGATGATCTCTGCTAGATCCCCTACTAATTTACATTGGCTGTTTGAACCATATTTACCGAAATATGAGCCAATGAATATGAATAATGGGGTCTCGATATGGCACTTGCCCCTCTATGGGGATATAGCCAATGGGAATAAAGATGGGGTCTCGATTGAAAAAATCGAGCAATTTCCTTTCAATAGTCAATTAAATTTTTCGGATTATATTTTTCGAGTTTATTTAGAGTTTTCCAGCTTTTTGATGATCTCTGCTAGATCCCCTACTAATTTACATTGGCTGTTTGAACCATATTTACCGAAATATGAGCCAATGAATATGAATAATGGGGTCTCGATAAGGCACTTGCCCCTCTATGGGGATATAGCCAATGGAAATAAGGATGGGGTCTCGATTGAAAAAATCGAGCAATTTCCTTTCAATAGCAAATTAACTTTTTCGGATTATATTTTTCGAGTTTATTTAGAGTTTTCCAGCATCTTGATGATCTCTGCTAGATCCCCTACTAATTTCCATTGGCTGTTTGAACCATATTTACCGAAATACGAGCCAATGAATATGAATAATGGGGTCTCGATATGGCACTTGCCCCTCTATGGGGATATAGCCAATGGGAATAAGGATGGGGTCTCGATTGAAAAAATCGAGCAATTTCCTTTCAATAGCAAATTAAATTTTTCGGATTATATTTTTCGAGTTTATTTAGAGTTTTCCAGCATCTTGATGATCTCTGCTAGATCCCCTACTAATTTACATTGGCTGTTTGAACCATATTTACCGAAATATGAGCCAATGAATATGAATAATGGGGTCTCGATATGGCACTTGCCCCTCTATGGGGATATAGCCAATGGGAATAAGGATGGGGTCTCGATTGAAAAAATCGAGCAATTTCCTTTCAATAGTCAATTAAATTTTTCGGATTATATTTTTCGAGTTTATTTAGAGTTTTCCAGCATCTTGATGATCTCTGCTAGATCCCCTACTAATTTACATTGGCTGTTTGAACCATATTTACCGAAATATGAGCCAATGAATATGAATAATGGGGTCTCGATATGGCACTTGCCCCTCTATGGGGATATAGCCAATGGGAATAAGGATGGGGTCTCGATTGAAAAAATCGAGCAATTTCCTTTCAATAGCAATTTAAATTTTTCGGATTATATTTTTCGAGCTTATTCAGAGTTTTCCAGCATCTTGATGATCTCTGCTAGATCCCCTACTAATTTACATTGGCTGTTTGAACCATATTTACCGAAATATGAGCCAATGAATATGAATAATGGGGTCTCGATATGGCACTTGCCCCTCTATGGGGATATAGCCAATGGGAATAAAGATGGGGTCTCGATTGAAAAAATCGAGCAATTTCCTTTCAATAGTCAATTAAATTTTTCGGATTATATTTTTCGAGTTTATTTAGAGTTTTCCAGCTTTTTGATGATCTCTGCTAGATCCCCTACTAATTTACATTGGCTGTTTGAACCATATTTACCGAAATATGAGCCAATGAATATGAATAATGGGGTTTCGATATGGCACTTGCCCCTCTATGGGGATATAGCCAATGGGAATAAGGATGGGGTCTCGATTGAAAAAATCGAGCAATTTCCTTTCAATAGCAAATTAAATTTTTCGGATTATATTTTTCGAGCTTATTTAGAGTTTTCCAGCATCTTGATGATCTCTGCTAGATCCCCTACTAATTTACATTGGCTGTTTGAACCATATTTACCGAAATATGAGCCAATGAATATGAATAATGGGGTCTCGATAAGGCACTTGCCCCTCTATGGGGATATAGCCAATGGAAATAAGGATGGGGTCTCGATTGAAAAAATCGAGCAATTTCCTTTCAATAGCAAATTAACTTTTTCGGATTATATTTTTCGAGTTTATTTAGAGTTTTCCAGCATCTTGATGATCTCTGCTAGATCCCCTACTAATTTCCATTGGCTGTTTGAACCATATTTACCGAAATACGAGCCAATGAATATGAATAATGGGGTCTCGATATGGCACTTGCCCCTCTATGGGGATATAGCCAATGGGAATAAGGATGGGGTCTCGATTGAAAAAATCGAGCAATTTCCTTTCAATAGCAAATTAAATTTTTCGGATTATATTTTTCGAGTTTATTTAGAGTTTTCCAGCATCTTGATGATCTCTGCTAGATCCCCTACTAATTTACATTGGCTGTTTGAACCATATTTACCGAAATATGAGCCAATGAATATGAATAATGGGGTCTCGATATGGCACTTGCCCCTCTATGGGGATATAGCCAATGGGAATAAGGATGGGGTCTCGATTGAAAAAATCGAGCAATTTCCTTTCAATAGTCAATTAAATTTTTCGGATTATATTTTTCGAGTTTATTTAGAGTTTTCCAGCATCTTGATGATCTCTGCTAGATCCCCTACTAATTTACATTGGCTGTTTGAACCATATTTACCGAAATATGAGCCAATGAATATGAATAATGGGGTCTCGATATGGCACTTGCCCCTCTATGGGGATATAGCCAATGGGAATAAGGATGGGGTCTCGATTGAAAAAATCGAGCAATTTCCTTTCAATAGCAAATCAAATTTTTCGGATTATATTTTTCGAGCTTATTTAGAGTTTTCCAGCATCTTGATGATCTCTGCTAGATCCCCTACTAATTTACATTGGCTGTTTCAACCATATTTACCGAAATATGAGCCAATAAATATGAATAATGGGGTCTCGATATGGCACTTGCCCCTCTATGGGGATATAGCCAATGGGAATAAGGATGGGGTCTCGATTGAAAAAATCGAGCAATTTCCTTTCAATAGCAATTTAAATTTTTCGGATTATATTTTTCGAGCTTATTTAGAGTTTTCCAGCATCTTGATGATCTCTGCTAGATCCCCTACTAATTTACATTGGCTGTTTGAACCATATTTACCGAAATATGAGCCAATGAATATGAATAATGGGGTCTCGATATGGCACTTGCCCCTCTATGGGGATATAGCCAATGGGAATAAGGATGGGGTCTCGATTGAAAAAATCGAGCAATTTCCTTTCAATAGCAAATTAAATTTTTCGGATTATATTTTTCGAGTTTATTTAGAGTTTTCCAGCATCTTGATGATCTCTGCTAGATCCCCTACTAATTTACATTGGCTGTTTGAACCATATTTACCGAAATATGAGCCAATGAATATGAATAATGGGGTCTCGATATGGCACTTGCCCCTCTATGGGGATATAGCCAATGGGAATAAGGATGGGGTCTCGATTGAAAAAATCGAGCAATTTCCTTTCAATAGCAAATTAAATTTTTCGGATTATATTTTTCGAGTTTATTTAGAGTTTTCCAGCATCTTGATGATCTCTGCTAGATCCCCTACTAATTTACATTGGCTGTTTGAACCATATTTACCGAAATATGAGCCAATGAATATGAATAATGGGGTCTCGATATGGCACTTGCCCCTCTATGGGGATATAGCCAATGGGAATAAGGATGGGGTCTCGATTGAAAAAATCGAGCAATTTCCTTTCAATAGCAAATTAAATTTTTCGGATTATATTTTTCGAGTTTATTTAGAGTTTTCCAGCATCTTGATGATCTCTGCTAGATCCCCTACTAATTTACATTGGCTGTTTGAACCATATTTACCGAAATATGAGCCAATGAATATGAATAATGGGGTCTCGATATGGCACTTGCCCCTCTATGGGGATATAGCCAATGGGAATAAGGATGGGGTCTCGATTGAAAAAATCGAGCAATTTCCTTTCAATAGTCAATTAAATTTTTCGGATTATATTTTTCGAGTTTATTTAGAGTTTTCCAGCATCTTGATGATCTCTGCTAGATCCCCTACTAATTTACATTGGCTGTTTGAACCATATTTACCGAAATATGAGCCAATGAATATGAATAATGGGGTCTCGATATGGCACTTGCCCCTCTATGGGGATATAGCCAATGGGAATAAGGATGGGGTCTCGATTGAAAAAATCGAGCAATTTCCTTTCAATAGCAATTTAAATTTTTCGGATTATATTTTTCGAGCTTATTTAGAGTTTTCCAGCATCTTGATGATCTCTGCTAGATCCCCTACTAATTTACATTGGCTGTTTGAACCATATTTACCGAAATATGAGCCAATGAATATGAATAATGGGGTCTCGATATGGCACTTGCCCCTCTATGGGGATATAGCCAATGGGAATAAGGATGGGGTCTCGATTGAAAAAATCGAGCAATTTCCTTTCAATAGCAATTTAAATTTTTCGGATTATATTTTTCGAGCTTATTCAGAGTTTTCCAGCATCTTGATGATCTCTGCTAGATCCCCTACTAATTTACATTGGCTGTTTGAACCATATTTACCGAAATATGAGCCAATGAATATGAATAATGGGGTCTCGATATGGCACTTGCCCCTCTATGGGGATATAGCCAATGGGAATAAAGATGGGGTCTCGATTGAAAAAATCGAGCAATTTCCTTTCAATAGTCAATTAAATTTTTCGGATTATATTTTTCGAGTTTATTTAGAGTTTTCCAGCTTTTTGATGATCTCTGCTAGATCCCCTACTAATTTACATTGGCTGTTTGAACCATATTTACCGAAATATGAGCCAATGAATATGAATAATGGGGTCTCGATAAGGCACTTGCCCCTCTATGGGGATATAGCCAATGGAAATAAGGATGGGGTCTCGATTGAAAAAATCGAGCAATTTCCTTTCAATAGCAAATTAACTTTTTCGGATTATATTTTTCGAGTTTATTTAGAGTTTTCCAGCATCTTGATGATCTCTGCTAGATCCCCTACTAATTTCCATTGGCTGTTTGAACCATATTTACCGAAATACGAGCCAATGAATATGAATAATGGGGTCTCGATATGGCACTTGCCCCTCTATGGGGATATAGCCAATGGGAATAAGGATGGGGTCTCGATTGAAAAAATCGAGCAATTTCCTTTCAATAGCAAATTAAATTTTTCGGATTATATTTTTCGAGTTTATTTAGAGTTTTCCAGCATCTTGATGATCTCTGCTAGATCCCCTACTAATTTACATTGGCTGTTTGAACCATATTTACCGAAATATGAGCCAATGAATATGAATAATGGGGTCTCGATATGGCACTTGCCCCTCTATGGGGATATAGCCAATGGGAATAAGGATGGGGTCTCGATTGAAAAAATCGAGCAATTTCCTTTCAATAGCAAATTAAATTTTTCGGATTATATTTTTCGAGTTTATTTAGAGTTTTCCAGCATCTTGATGATCTCTGCTAGATCCCCTACTAATTTACATTGGCTGTTTGAACCATATTTACCGAAATATGAGCCAATGAATATGAATAATGGGGTCTCGATATGGCACTTGCCCCTCTATGGGGATATAGCCAATGGGAATAAGGATGGGGTCTCGATTGAAAAAATCGAGCAATTTCCTTTCAATAGCAAATTAAATTTTTCGGATTATATTTTTCGAGTTTATTTAGAGTTTTCCAGCATCTTGATGATCTCTGCTAGATCCCCTACTAATTTACATTGGCTGTTTGAACCATATTTACCGAAATATGAGCCAATGAATATGAATAATGGGGTCTCGATATGGCACTTGCCCCTCTATGGGGATATAGCCAATGGGAATAAGGATGGGGTCTCGATTGAAAAAATCGAGCAATTTCCTTTCAATAGCAAATTAAATTTTTCGGATTATATTTTTCGAGTTTATTTAGAGTTTTCCAGCATCTTGATGATCTCTGCTAGATCCCCTACTAATTTACATTGGCTGTTTGAACCATATTTACCGAAATATGAGCCAATGAATATGAATAATGGGGTCTCGATATGGCACTTGCCCCTCTATGGGGATATAGCCAATGGGAATAAGGATGGGGTCTCGATTGAAAAAATCGAGCATTTTCCTTTCAATAGTCAATTAAATTTTTCGGATTATATTTTTCGAGTTTATTTAGAGTTTTCCAGCATCTTGATGATCTCTGCTAGATCCCCTACTAATTTACATTGGCTGTTTGAACCATATTTACCGAAATATGAGCCAATGAATATGAATAATGGGGTCTCGATATGGCACTTGCCCCTCTATGGGGATATAGCCAATGGGAATAAGGATGGGGTCTCGATTGAAAAAATCGAGCAATTTCCTTTCAATAGCAAATTAAATTTTTCGGATTATATTTTTCGAGTTTATTTAGAGTTTTCCAGCATCTTGATGATCTCTGCTAGATCCCCTACTAATTTACATTGGCTGTTTGAACCATATTTACCGAAATATGAGCCAATGAATATGAATAATGGGGTCTCGATATGGCACTTGCCCCTCTATGGGGATATAGCCAATGGGAATAAGGATGGGGTCTCGATTGAAAAAATCGAGCAATTTCCTTTCAATAGTCAATTAAATTTTTCGGATTATATTTTTCGAGTTTATTTAGAGTTTTCCAGCATCTTGATGATCTCTGCTAGATCCCCTACTAATTTACATTGGCTGTTTGAACCATATTTACCGAAATATGAGCCAATGAATATGAATAATGGGGTCTCGATATGGCACTTGCCCCTCTATGGGGATATAGCCAATGGGAATAAGGATGGGGTCTCGATTGAAAAAATCGAGCAATTTCCTTTCAATAGCAAATTAAATTTTTCGGATTATATTTTTCGAGCTTATTTAGAGTTTTCCAGCATCTTGATGATCTCTGCTAGATCCCCTACTAATTTACATTGGCTGTTTGAACCATATTTACCGAAATATGAGCCAATGAATATGAATAATGGGGTCTCGATATGGCACTTGCCCCTCTATGGGGATATAGCCAATGGGAATAAGGATGGGGTCTCGATTGAAAAAATCGAGCAATTTCCTTTCAATAGTCAATTAAATTTTTCGGATTATATTTTTCGAGTTTATTTAGAGTTTTCCAGCATCTTGATGATCTCTGCTAGATCCCCTACTAATTTACATTGGCTGTTTGAACCATATTTACCGAAATATGAGCCAATGAATATGAATAATGGGGTCTCGATATGGCACTTGCCCCTCTATGGGGATATAGCCAATGGGAATAAGGATGGGGTCTCGATTGAAAAAATCGAGCAATTTCCTTTCAATAGCAATTTAAATTTTTCGGATTATATTTTTCGAGCTTATTTAGAGTTTTCCAGCATCTTGATGATCTCTGCTAGATCCCCTACTAATTTACATTGGCTGTTTGAACCATATTTACCGAAATATGAGCCAATGAATATGAATAATGGGGTCTCGATATGGCACTTGCCCCTCTATGGGGATATAGCCAATGGGAATAAGGATGGGGTCTCGATTGAAAAAATCGAGCAATTTCCTTTCAATAGCAATTTAAATTTTTCGGATTATATTTTTCGAGCTTATTCAGAGTTTTCCAGCATCTTGATGATCTCTGCTAGATCCCCTACTAATTTACATTGGCTGTTTGAACCATATTTACCGAAATATGAGCCAATGAATATGAATAATGGGGTCTCGATATGGCACTTGCCCCTCTATGGGGATATAGCCAATGGGAATAAAGATGGGGTCTCGATTGAAAAAATCGAGCAATTTCCTTTCAATAGTCAATTAAATTTTTCGGATTATATTTTTCGAGTTTATTTAGAGTTTTCCAGCTTTTTGATGATCTCTGCTAGATCCCCTACTAATTTACATTGGCTGTTTGAACCATATTTACCGAAATATGAGCCAATGAATATGAATAATGGGGTTTCGATATGGCACTTGCCCCTCTATGGGGATATAGCCAATGGGAATAAGGATGGGGTCTCGATTGAAAAAATCGAGCAATTTCCTTTCAATAGCAAATTAAATTTTTCGGATTATATTTTTCGAGTTTATTTAGAGTTTTCCAGCATCTTGATGATCTCTGCTAGATCCCCTACTAATTTACATTGGCTGTTTGAACCATATTTACCGAAATATGAGCCAATGAATATGAATAATGGGGTCTCGATAAGGCACTTGCCCCTCTATGGGGATATAGCCAATGGAAATAAGGATGGGGTCTCGATTGAAAAAATCGAGCAATTTCCTTTCAATAGCAAATTAACTTTTTCGGATTATATTTTTCGAGTTTATTTAGAGTTTTCCAGCATCTCGATGATCTCTGCTAGATCCCCTACTAATTTCCATTGGCTGTTTGAACCATATTTACCGAAATACGAGCCAATGAATATGAATAATGGGGTCTCGATATGGCACTTGCCCCTCTATGGGGATATAGCCAATGGGAATAAGGATGGGGTCTCGATTGAAAAAATCGAGCAATTTCCTTTCAATAGCAAATTAAATTTTTCGGATTATATTTTTCGAGTTTATTTAGAGTTTTCCAGCATCTTGATGATCTCTGCTAGATCCCCTACTAATTTACATTGGCTGTTTGAACCATATTTACCGAAATATGAGCCAATGAATATGAATAATGGGGTCTCGATATGGCACTTGCCCCTCTATGGGGATATAGCCAATGGGAATAAGGATGGGGTCTCGATTGAAAAAATCGAGCAATTTCCTTTCAATAGTCAATTAAATTTTTCGGATTATATTTTTCGAGTTTATTTAGAGTTTTCCAGCATCTTGATGATCTCTGCTAGATCCCCTACTAATTTACATTGGCTGTTTGAACCATATTTACCGAAATATGAGCCAATGAATATGAATAATGGGGTCTCGATATGGCACTTGCCCCTCTATGGGGATATAGCCAATGGGAATAAGGATGGGGTCTCGATTGAAAAAATCGAGCAATTTCCTTTCAATAGCAATTTAAATTTTTCGGATTATATTTTTCGAGCTTATTCAGAGTTTTCCAGCATCTTGATGATCTCTGCTAGATCCCCTACTAATTTACATTGGCTGTTTGAACCATATTTACCGAAATATGAGCCAATGAATATGAATAATGGGGTCTCGATATGGCACTTGCCCCTCTATGGGGATATAGCCAATGGGAATAAAGATGGGGTCTCGATTGAAAAAATCGAGCAATTTCCTTTCAATAGTCAATTAAATTTTTCGGATTATATTTTTCGAGTTTATTTAGAGTTTTCCAGCTTTTTGATGATCTCTGCTAGATCCCCTACTAATTTACATTGGCTGTTTGAACCATATTTACCGAAATATGAGCCGATGAATATGAATAATGGGGTTTCGATATGGCACTTGCCCCTCTATGGGGATATAGCCAATGGGAATAAGGATGGGGTCTCGATTGAAAAAATCGAGCAATTTCCTTTCAATAGCAAATTAAATTTTTCGGATTATATTTTTCGAGTTTATTTAGAGTTTTCCAGCATCTTGATGATCTCTGCTAGATCCCCTACTAATTTACATTGGCTGTTTGAACCATATTTACCGAAATATGAGCCAATGAATATGAATAATGGGGTCTCGATAAGGCACTTGCCCCTCTATGGGGATATAGCCAATGGAAATAAGGATGGGGTCTCGATTGAAAAAATCGAGCAATTTCCTTTCAATAGCAAATTAACTTTTTCGGATTATATTTTTCGAGTTTATTTAGAGTTTTCCAGCATCTTGATGATCTCTGCTAGATCCCCTACTAATTTCCATTGGCTGTTTGAACCATATTTACCGAAATACGAGCCAATGAATATGAATAATGGGGTCTCGATATGGCACTTGCCCCTCTATGGGGATATAGCCAATGGGAATAAGGATGGGGTCTCGATTGAAAAAATCGAGCAATTTCCTTTCAATAGCAAATTAAATTTTTCGGATTATATTTTTCGAGTTTATTTAGAGTTTTCCAGCATCTTGATGATCTCTGCTAGATCCCCTACTAATTTACATTGGCTGTTTGAACCATATTTACCGAAATATGAGCCAATGAATATGAATAATGGGGTCTCGATATGGCACTTGCCCCTCTATGGGGATATAGCCAATGGGAATAAGGATGGGGTCTCGATTGAAAAAATCGAGCAATTTCCTTTCAATAGTCAATTAAATTTTTCGGATTATATTTTTCGAGTTTATTTAGAGTTTTCCAGCATCTTGATGATCTCTGCTAGATCCCCTACTAATTTACATTGGCTGTTTGAACCATATTTACCGAAATATGAGCCAATGAATATGAATAATGGGGTCTCGATATGGCACTTGCCCCTCTATGGGGATATAGCCAATGGGAATAAGGATGGGGTCTCGATTGAAAAAATCGAGCAATTTCCTTTCAATAGCAAATTAAATTTTTCGGATTATATTTTTCGAGTTTATTTAGAGTTTTCCAGCATCTTGATGATCTCTGCTAGATCCCCTACTAATTTACATTGGCTGTTTGAACCATATTTACCGAAATATGAGCCAATGAATATGAATAATGGGGTCTCGATATGGCACTTGCCCCTCTATGGGGATATAGCCAATGGGAATAAGGATGGGGTCTCGATTGAAAAAATCGAGCAATTTCCTTTCAATAGCAAATTAAATTTTTCGGATTATATTTTTCGAGTTTATTTAGAGTTTTCCAGCATCTTGATGATCTCTGCTAGATCCCCTACTAATTTACATTGGCTGTTTGAACCATATTTACCGAAATATGAGCCAATGAATATGAATAATGGGGTCTCGATATGGCACTTGCCCCTCTATGGGGATATAGCCAATGGGAATAAGGATGGGGTCTCGATTGAAAAAATCGAGCAATTTCCTTTCAATAGTCAATTAAATTTTTCGGATTATATTTTTCGAGTTTATTTAGAGTTTTCCAGCATCTTGATGATCTCTGCTAGATCCCCTACTAATTTACATTGGCTGTTTGAACCATATTTACCGAAATATGAGCCAATGAATATGAATAATGGGGTCTCGATATGGCACTTGCCCCTCTATGGGGATATAGCCAATGGGAATAAGGATGGGGTCTCGATTGAAAAAATCGAGCAATTTCCTTTCAATAGCAAATTAAATTTTTCGGATTATATTTTTCGAGCTTATTTAGAGTTTTCCAGCATCTTGATGATCTCTGCTAGATCCCCTACTAATTTACATTGGCTGTTTGAACCATATTTACCGAAATATGAGCCAATGAATATGAATAATGGGGTCTCGATATGGCACTTGCCCCTCTATGGGGATATAGCCAATGGGAATAAGGATGGGGTCTCGATTGAAAAAATCGAGCAATTTCCTTTCAATAGCAAATTAAATTTTTCGGATTATATTTTTCGAGTTTATTTAGAGTTTTCCAGCATCTTGATGATCTCTGCTAGATCCCCTACTAATTTACATTGGCTGTTTGAACCATATTTACCGAAATATGAGCCAATGAATATGAATAATGGGGTCTCGATATGGCACTTGCCCCTCTATGGGGATATAGCCAATGGGAAGAAGGATGGGGTCTCGATTGAAAAAATCGAGCAATTTCCTTTCAATAGCAAATTAAATTTTTCGGATTATATTTTTCGAGTTTATTTAGAGTTTTCCAGCATCTTGATGATCTCTGCTAGATCCCCTACTAATTTACATTGGCTGTTTCAACCATATTTACCGAAATATGAGCCAATGAATATGAATAATGGGGTCTCGATATGGCACTTGCCCCTCTATGGGGATATAGCCAATGGGAATAAGGATGGGGTCTCGATTGAAAAAATCGAGCAATTTCCTTTCAATAGTCAATTAAATTTTTCGGATTATATTTTTCGAGTTTATTTAGAGTTTTCCAGCATCTTGATGATCTCTGCTAGATCCCCTACTAATTTACATTGGCTGTTTGAACCATATTTACCGAAATATGAGCCAATGAATATGAATAATGGGGTCTCGATATGGCACTTGCCCCTCTATGGGGATATAGCCAATGGGAATAAGGATGGGGTCTCGATTGAAAAAATCGAGCAATTTCCTTTCAATAGCAAATTAAATTTTTCGGATTATATTTTTCGAGTTTATTTAGAGTTTTCCAGCATCTTGATGATCTCTGCTAGATCCCCTACTAATTTACATTGGCTGTTTGAACCATATTTACCGAAATATGAGCCAATGAATATGAATAATGGGGTCTCGATATGGCACTTGCCCCTCTATGGGGATATAGCCAATGGGAATAAGGATGGGGTCTCGATTGAAAAAATCGAGCAATTTCCTTTCAATAGCAAATTAAATTTTTCGGATTATATTTTTCGAGTTTATTTAGAGTTTTCCAGCATCTTGATGATCTCTGCTAGATCCCCTACTAATTTACATTGGCTGTTTGAACCATATTTACCGAAATATGAGCCAATGAATATGAATAATGGGGTCTCGATATGGCACTTGCCCCTCTATGGGGATATAGCCAATGGGAATAAGGATGGGGTCTCGATTGAAAAAATCGAGCAATTTCCTTTCAATAGCAAATTAAATTTTTCGGATTATATTTTTCGAGTTTATTTAGAGTTTTCCAGCATCTTGATGATCTCTGCTAGATCCCCTACTAATTTACATTGGCTGTTTGAACCATATTTACCGAAATATGAGCCAATGAATATGAATAATGGGGTCTCGATATGGCACTTGCCCCTCTATGGGGATATAGCCAATGGGAATAAGGATGGGGTCTCGATTGAAAAAATCGAGCAATTTCCTTTCAATAGCAAATTAAATTTTTCGGATTATATTTTTCGAGTTTATTTAGAGTTTTCCAGCATCTTGATGATCTCTGCTAGATCCCCTACTAATTTACATTGGCTGTTTGAACCATATTTACCGAAATATGAGCCAATGAATATGAATAATGGGGTCTCGATATGGCACTTGCCCCTCTATGGGGATATAGCCAATGGGAATAAGGATGGGGTCTCGATTGAAAAAATCGAGCATTTTCCTTTCAATAGTCAATTAAATTTTTCGGATTATATTTTTCGAGTTTATTTAGAGTTTTCCAGCATCTTGATGATCTCTGCTAGATCCCCTACTAATTTACATTGGCTGTTTGAACCATATTTACCGAAATATGAGCCAATGAATATGAATAATGGGGTCTCGATATGGCACTTGCCCCTCTATGGGGATATAGCCAATGGGAATAAGGATGGGGTCTCGATTGAAAAAATCGAGCAATTTCCTTTCAATAGCAAATTAAATTTTTCGGATTATATTTTTCGAGTTTATTTAGAGTTTTCCAGCATCTTGATGATCTCTGCTAGATCCCCTACTAATTTACATTGGCTGTTTGAACCATATTTACCGAAATATGAGCCAATGAATATGAATAATGGGGTCTCGATATGGCACTTGCCCCTCTATGGGAATATAGCCAA
Source organism: Aleiodes leptofemur (assembly GCA_963942555.1). Taxonomy (NCBI): domain Eukaryota; kingdom Metazoa; phylum Arthropoda; class Insecta; order Hymenoptera; family Braconidae; genus Aleiodes; species Aleiodes leptofemur. The sequence goes on along the minus strand of OZ012617.1, from coordinate 15,932,323 downwards.
TGGGAATAAGGATGGGGTCTCGATTGAAAAAATCGAGCAATTTCCTTTCAATAGTCAATTAAATTTTTCGGATTATATTTTTCGAGTTTATTTAGAGTTTTCCAGCATCTTGATGATCTCTGCTAGATCCCCTACTAATTTACATTGGCTGTTTGAACCATATTTACCGAAATATGAGCCAATGAATATGAATAATGGGGTCTCGATATGGCACTTGCCCCTCTATGGGGATATAGCCAATGGGAATAAGGATGGGGTCTCGATTGAAAAAATCGAGCAATTTCCTTTCAATAGCAAATTAAATTTTTCGGATTATATTTTTCGAGCTTATTTAGAGTTTTCCAGCATCTTGATGATCTCTGCTAGATCCCCTACTAATTTACATTGGCTGTTTGAACCATATTTACCGAAATATGAGCCAATGAATATGAATAATGGGGTCTCGATATGGCACTTGCCCCTCTATGGGGATATAGCCAATGGGAATAAGGATGGGGTCTCGATTGAAAAAATCGAGCAATTTCCTTTCAATAGTCAATTAAATTTTTCGGATTATATTTTTCGAGTTTATTTAGAGTTTTCCAGCATCTTGATGATCTCTGCTAGATCCCCTACTAATTTACATTGGCTGTTTGAACCATATTTACCGAAATATGAGCCAATGAATATGAATAATGGGGTCTCGATATGGCACTTGCCCCTCTATGGGGATATAGCCAATGGGAATAAGGATGGGGTCTCGATTGAAAAAATCGAGCAATTTCCTTTCAATAGCAATTTAAATTTTTCGGATTATATTTTTCGAGCTTATTTAGAGTTTTCCAGCATCTTGATGATCTCTGCTAGATCCCCTACTAATTTACATTGGCTGTTTGAACCATATTTACCGAAATATGAGCCAATGAATATGAATAATGGGGTCTCGATATGGCACTTGCCCCTCTATGGGGATATAGCCAATGGGAATAAGGATGGGGTCTCGATTGAAAAAATCGAGCAATTTCCTTTCAATAGCAAATTAAATTTTTCGGATTATATTTTTCGAGTTTATTTAGAGTTTTCCAGCATCTTGATGATCTCTGCTAGATCCCCTACTAATTTACATTGGCTGTTTGAACCATATTTACCGAAATATGAGCCAATGAATATGAATAATGGGGTCTCGATATGGCACTTGCCCCTCTATGGGGATATAGCCAATGGGAATAAGGATGGGGTCTCGATTGAAAAAATCGAGCAATTTCCTTTCAATAGCAAATTAAATTTTTCGGATTATATTTTTCGAGTTTATTTAGAGTTTTCCAGCATCTTGATGATCTCTGCTAGATCCCCTACTAATTTACATTGGCTGTTTGAACCATATTTACCGAAATATGAGCCAATGAATATGAATAATGGGGTCTCGATATGGCACTTGCCCCTCTATGGGGATATAGCCAATGGGAATAAGGATGGGGTCTCGATTGAAAAAATCGAGCAATTTCCTTTCAATAGCAAATTAAATTTTTCGGATTATATTTTTCGAGTTTATTTAGAGTTTTCCAGCATCTTGATGATCTCTGCTAGATCCCCTACTAATTTACATTGGCTGTTTGAACCATATTTACCGAAATATGAGCCAATGAATATGAATAATGGGGTCTCGATATGGCACTTGCCCCTCTATGGGGATATAGCCAATGGGAATAAGGATGGGGTCTCGATTGAAAAAATCGAGCAATTTCCTTTCAATAGTCAATTAAATTTTTCGGATTATATTTTTCGAGTTTATTTAGAGTTTTCCAGCATCTTGATGATCTCTGCTAGATCCCCTACTAATTTACATTGGCTGTTTGAACCATATTTACCGAAATATGAGCCAATGAATATGAATAATGGGGTCTCGATATGGCACTTGCCCCTCTATGGGGATATAGCCAATGGGAATAAGGATGGGGTCTCGATTGAAAAAATCGAGCAATTTCCTTTCAATAGCAATTTAAATTTTTCGGATTATATTTTTCGAGCTTATTTAGAGTTTTCCAGCATCTTGATGATCTCTGCTAGATCCCCTACTAATTTACATTGGCTGTTTGAACCATATTTACCGAAATATGAGCCAATGAATATGAATAATGGGGTCTCGATATGGCACTTGCCCCTCTATGGGGATATAGCCAATGGGAATAAGGATGGGGTCTCGATTGAAAAAATCGAGCAATTTCCTTTCAATAGCAATTTAAATTTTTCGGATTATATTTTTCGAGCTTATTCAGAGTTTTCCAGCATCTTGATGATCTCTGCTAGATCCCCTACTAATTTACATTGGCTGTTTGAACCATATTTACCGAAATATGAGCCAATGAATATGAATAATGGGGTCTCGATATGGCACTTGCCCCTCTATGGGGATATAGCCAATGGGAATAAAGATGGGGTCTCGATTGAAAAAATCGAGCAATTTCCTTTCAATAGTCAATTAAATTTTTCGGATTATATTTTTCGAGTTTATTTAGAGTTTTCCAGCTTTTTGATGATCTCTGCTAGATCCCCTACTAATTTACATTGGCTGTTTGAACCATATTTACCGAAATATGAGCCAATGAATATGAATAATGGGGTCTCGATAAGGCACTTGCCCCTCTATGGGGATATAGCCAATGGAAATAAGGATGGGGTCTCGATTGAAAAAATCGAGCAATTTCCTTTCAATAGCAAATTAACTTTTTCGGATTATATTTTTCGAGTTTATTTAGAGTTTTCCAGCATCTTGATGATCTCTGCTAGATCCCCTACTAATTTCCATTGGCTGTTTGAACCATATTTACCGAAATACGAGCCAATGAATATGAATAATGGGGTCTCGATATGGCACTTGCCCCTCTATGGGGATATAGCCAATGGGAATAAGGATGGGGTCTCGATTGAAAAAATCGAGCAATTTCCTTTCAATAGCAAATTAAATTTTTCGGATTATATTTTTCGAGTTTATTTAGAGTTTTCCAGCATCTTGATGATCTCTGCTAGATCCCCTACTAATTTACATTGGCTGTTTGAACCATATTTACCGAAATATGAGCCAATGAATATGAATAATGGGGTCTCGATATGGCACTTGCCCCTCTATGGGGATATAGCCAATGGGAATAAGGATGGGGTCTCGATTGAAAAAATCGAGCAATTTCCTTTCAATAGTCAATTAAATTTTTCGGATTATATTTTTCGAGTTTATTTAGAGTTTTCCAGCATCTTGATGATCTCTGCTAGATCCCCTACTAATTTACATTGGCTGTTTGAACCATATTTACCGAAATATGAGCCAATGAATATGAATAATGGGGTCTCGATATGGCACTTGCCCCTCTATGGGGATATAGCCAATGGGAATAAGGATGGGGTCTCGATTGAAAAAATCGAGCAATTTCCTTTCAATAGCAATTTAAATTTTTCGGATTATATTTTTCGAGCTTATTCAGAGTTTTCCAGCATCTTGATGATCTCTGCTAGATCCCCTACTAATTTACATTGGCTGTTTGAACCATATTTACCGAAATATGAGCCAATGAATATGAATAATGGGGTCTCGATATGGCACTTGCCCCTCTATGGGGATATAGCCAATGGGAATAAAGATGGGGTCTCGATTGAAAAAATCGAGCAATTTCCTTTCAATAGTCAATTAAATTTTTCGGATTATATTTTTCGAGTTTATTTAGAGTTTTCCAGCTTTTTGATGATCTCTGCTAGATCCCCTACTAATTTACATTGGCTGTTTGAACCATATTTACCGAAATATGAGCCAATGAATATGAATAATGGGGTTTCGATATGGCACTTGCCCCTCTATGGGGATATAGCCAATGGGAATAAGGATGGGGTCTCGATTGAAAAAATCGAGCAATTTCCTTTCAATAGCAAATTAAATTTTTCGGATTATATTTTTCGAGCTTATTCAGAGTTTTCCAGCATCTTGATGATCTCTGCTAGATCCCCTACTAATTTACATTGGCTGTTTGAACCATATTTACCGAAATATGAGCCAATGAATATGAATAATGGGGTCTCGATATGGCACTTGCCCCTCTATGGGGATATAGCCAATGGGAATAAAGATGGGGTCTCGATTGAAAAAATCGAGCAATTTCCTTTCAATAGTCAATTAAATTTTTCGGATTATATTTTTCGAGTTTATTTAGAGTTTTCCAGCATCTTGATGATCTCTGCTAGATCCCCTACTAATTTACATTGGCTGTTTGAACCATATTTACCGAAATATGAGCCAATGAATATGAATAATGGGGTCTCGATATGGCACTTGCCCCTCTATGGGGATATAGCCAATGGGAATAAGGATGGGGTCTCGATTGAAAAAATCGAGCAATTTCCTTTCAATAGCAAATTAAATTTTTCGGATTATATTTTTCGAGTTTATTTAGAGTTTTCCAGCATCTTGATGATCTCTGCTAGATCCCCTACTAATTTACATTGGCTGTTTGAACCATATTTACCGAAATATGAGCCAATGAATATGAATAATGGGGTCTCGATATGGCACTTGCCCCTCTATGGGGATATAGCCAATGGGAATAAGGATGGGGTCTCGATTGAAAAAATCGAGCAATTTCCTTTCAATAGCAAATTAAATTTTTCGGATTATATTTTTCGAGTTTATTTAGAGTTTTCCAGCATCTTGATGATCTCTGCTAGATCCCCTACTAATTTACATTGGCTGTTTGAACCATATTTACCGAAATATGAGCCAATGAATATGAATAATGGGGTCTCGATATGGCACTTGCCCCTCTATGGGGATATAGCCAATGGGAATAAGGATGGGGTCTCGATTGAAAAAATCGAGCAATTTCCTTTCAATAGTCAATTAAATTTTTCGGATTATATTTTTCGAGTTTATTTAGAGTTTTCCAGCATCTTGATGATCTCTGCTAGATCCCCTACTAATTTACATTGGCTGTTTGAACCATATTTACCGAAATATGAGCCAATGAATATGAATAATGGGGTCTCGATATGGCACTTGCCCCTCTATGGGGATATAGCCAATGGGAATAAGGATGGGGTCTCGATTGAAAAAATCGAGCAATTTCCTTTCAATAGCAATTTAAATTTTTCGGATTATATTTTTCGAGCTTATTTAGAGTTTTCCAGCATCTTGATGATCTCTGCTAGATCCCCTACTAATTTACATTGGCTGTTTGAACCATATTTACCGAAATATGAGCCAATGAATATGAATAATGGGGTCTCGATATGGCACTTGCCCCTCTATGGGGATATAGCCAATGGGAATAAGGATGGGGTCTCGATTGAAAAAATCGAGCAATTTCCTTTCAATAGCAATTTAAATTTTTCGGATTATATTTTTCGAGCTTATTCAGAGTTTTCCAGCATCTTGATGATCTCTGCTAGATCCCCTACTAATTTACATTGGCTGTTTGAACCATATTTACCGAAATATGAGCCAATGAATATGAATAATGGGGTCTCGATATGGCACTTGCCCCTCTATGGGGATATAGCCAATGGGAATAAAGATGGGGTCTCGATTGAAAAAATCGAGCAATTTCCTTTCAATAGTCAATTAAATTTTTCGGATTATATTTTTCGAGTTTATTTAGAGTTTTCCAGCTTTTTGATGATCTCTGCTAGATCCCCTACTAATTTACATTGGCTGTTTGAACCATATTTACCGAAATATGAGCCAATGAATATGAATAATGGGGTCTCGATAAGGCACTTGCCCCTCTATGGGGATATAGCCAATGGAAATAAGGATGGGGTCTCGATTGAAAAAATCGAGCAATTTCCTTTCAATAGCAAATTAACTTTTTCGGATTATATTTTTCGAGTTTATTTAGAGTTTTCCAGCATCTTGATGATCTCTGCTAGATCCCCTACTAATTTCCATTGGCTGTTTGAACCATATTTACCGAAATACGAGCCAATGAATATGAATAATGGGGTCTCGATATGGCACTTGCCCCTCTATGGGGATATAGCCAATGGGAATAAGGATGGGGTCTCGATTGAAAAAATCGAGCAATTTCCTTTCAATAGCAAATTAAATTTTTCGGATTATATTTTTCGAGTTTATTTAGAGTTTTCCAGCATCTTGATGATCTCTGCTAGATCCCCTACTAATTTACATTGGCTGTTTGAACCATATTTACCGAAATATGAGCCAATGAATATGAATAATGGGGTCTCGATATGGCACTTGCCCCTCTATGGGGATATAGCCAATGGGAATAAGGATGGGGTCTCGATTGAAAAAATCGAGCAATTTCCTTTCAATAGTCAATTAAATTTTTCGGATTATATTTTTCGAGTTTATTTAGAGTTTTCCAGCATCTTGATGATCTCTGCTAGATCCCCTACTAATTTACATTGGCTGTTTGAACCATATTTACCGAAATATGAGCCAATGAATATGAATAATGGGGTCTCGATATGGCACTTGCCCCTCTATGGGGATATAGCCAATGGGAATAAGGATGGGGTCTCGATTGAAAAAATCGAGCAATTTCCTTTCAATAGCAATTTAAATTTTTCGGATTATATTTTTCGAGCTTATTCAGAGTTTTCCAGCATCTTGATGATCTCTGCTAGATCCCCTACTAATTTACATTGGCTGTTTGAACCATATTTACCGAAATATGAGCCAATGAATATGAATAATGGGGTCTCGATATGGCACTTGCCCCTCTATGGGGATATAGCCAATGGGAATAAAGATGGGGTCTCGATTGAAAAAATCGAGCAATTTCCTTTCAATAGTCAATTAAATTTTTCGGATTATATTTTTCGAGTTTATTTAGAGTTTTCCAGCTTTTTGATGATCTCTGCTAGATCCCCTACTAATTTACATTGGCTGTTTGAACCATATTTACCGAAATATGAGCCAATGAATATGAATAATGGGGTTTCGATATGGCACTTGCCCCTCTATGGGGATATAGCCAATGGGAATAAGGATGGGGTCTCGATTGAAAAAATCGAGCAATTTCCTTTCAATAGCAAATTAAATTTTTCGGATTATATTTTTCGAGTTTATTTAGAGTTTTCCAGCATCTTGATGATCTCTGCTAGATCCCCTACTAATTTACATTGGCTGTTTGAACCATATTTACCGAAATATGAGCCAATGAATATGAATAATGGGGTCTCGATAAGGCACTTGCCCCTCTATGGGGATATAGCCAATGGAAATAAGGATGGGGTCTCGATTGAAAAAATCGAGCAATTTCCTTTCAATAGCAAATTAACTTTTTCGGATTATATTTTTCGAGTTTATTTAGAGTTTTCCAGCATCTTGATGATCTCTGCTAGATCCCCTACTAATTTCCATTGGCTGTTTGAACCATATTTACCGAAATACGAGCCAATGAATATGAATAATGGGGTCTCGATATGGCACTTGCCCCTCTATGGGGATATAGCCAATGGGAATAAGGATGGGGTCTCGATTGAAAAAATCGAGCAATTTCCTTTCAATAGCAAATTAAATTTTTCGGATTATATTTTTCGAGTTTATTTAGAGTTTTCCAGCATCTTGATGATCTCTGCTAGATCCCCTACTAATTTACATTGGCTGTTTGAACCATATTTACCGAAATATGAGCCAATGAATATGAATAATGGGGTCTCGATATGGCACTTGCCCCTCTATGGGGATATAGCCAATGGGAATAAGGATGGGGTCTCGATTGAAAAAATCGAGCAATTTCCTTTCAATAGCAATTTAAATTTTTCGGATTATATTTTTGGAGCTTATTTAGAGTTTTCCAGCATCTTGATGATCTCTGCTAGATCCCCTACTAATTTACATTGGCTGTTTGAACCATATTTACCGAAATATGAGCCAATGAATATGAATAATGGGGTCTCGATATGGCACTTGCCCCTCTATGGGGATATAGCCAATGGGAATAAGGATGGGGTCTCGATTGAAAAAATCGAGCAATTTCCTTTCAATAGCAATTTAAATTTTTCGGATTATATTTTTCGAGCTTATTCAGAGTTTTCCAGCATCTTGATGATCTCTGCTAGATCCCCTACTAATTTACATTGGCTGTTTGAACCATATTTACCGAAATATGAGCCAATGAATATGAATAATGGGGTCTCGATATGGCACTTGCCCCTCTATGGGGATATAGCCAATGGGAATAAAGATGGGGTCTCGATTGAAAAAATCGAGCAATTTCCTTTCAATAGTCAATTAAATTTTTCGGATTATATTTTTCGAGTTTATTTAGAGTTTTCCAGCTTTTTGATGATCTCTGCTAGATCCCCTACTAATTTACATTGGCTGTTTGAACCATATTTACCGAAATATGAGCCAATGAATATGAATAATGGGGTCTCGATAAGGCACTTGCCCCTCTATGGGGATATAGCCAATGGAAATAAGGATGGGGTCTCGATTGAAAAAATCGAGCAATTTCCTTTCAATAGCAAATTAACTTTTTCGGATTATATTTTTCGAGTTTATTTAGAGTTTTCCAGCATCTTGATGATCTCTGCTAGATCCCCTACTAATTTCCATTGGCTGTTTGAACCATATTTACCGAAATACGAGCCAATGAATATGAATAATGGGGTCTCGATATGGCACTTGCCCCTCTATGGGGATATAGCCAATGGGAATAAGGATGGGGTCTCGATTGAAAAAATCGAGCAATTTCCTTTCAATAGCAAATTAAATTTTTCGGATTATATTTTTCGAGTTTATTTAGAGTTTTCCAGCATCTTGATGATCTCTGCTAGATCCCCTACTAATTTACATTGGCTGTTTGAACCATATTTACCGAAATATGAGCCAATGAATATGAATAATGGGGTCTCGATATGGCACTTGCCCCTCTATGGGGATATAGCCAATGGGAATAAGGATGGGGTCTCGATTGAAAAAATCGAGCAATTTCCTTTCAATAGTCAATTAAATTTTTCGGATTATATTTTTCGAGTTTATTTAGAGTTTTCCAGCATCTTGATGATCTCTGCTAGATCCCCTACTAATTTACATTGGCTGTTTGAACCATATTTACCGAAATATGAGCCAATGAATATGAATAATGGGGTCTCGATATGGCACTTGCCCCTCTATGGGGATATAGCCAATGGGAATAAGGATGGGGTCTCGATTGAAAAAATCGAGCAATTTCCTTTCAATAGCAATTTAAATTTTTCGGATTATATTTTTCGAGCTTATTCAGAGTTTTCCAGCATCTTGATGATCTCTGCTAGATCCCCTACTAATTTACATTGGCTGTTTGAACCATATTTACCGAAATATGAGCCAATGAATATGAATAATGGGGTCTCGATATGGCACTTGCCCCTCTATGGGGATATAGCCAATGGGAATAAAGATGGGGTCTCGATTGAAAAAATCGAGCAATTTCCTTTCAATAGTCAATTAAATTTTTCGGATTATATTTTTCGAGTTTATTTAGAGTTTTCCAGCTTTTTGATGATCTCTGCTAGATCCCCTACTAATTTACATTGGCTGTTTGAACCATATTTACCGAAATATGAGCCAATGAATATGAATAATGGGGTTTCGATATGGCACTTGCCCCTCTATGGGGATATAGCCAATGGGAATAAGGATGGGGTCTCGATTGAAAAAATCGAGCAATTTCCTTTCAATAGCAAATTAAATTTTTCGGATTATATTTTTCGAGTTTATTTAGAGTTTTCCAGCATCTTGATGATCTCTGCTAGATCCCCTACTAATTTACATTGGCTGTTTGAACCATATTTACCGAAATATGAGCCAATGAATATGAATAATGGGGTCTCGATAAGGCACTTGCCCCTCTATGGGGATATAGCCAATGGAAATAAGGATGGGGTCTCGATTGAAAAAATCGAGCAATTTCCTTTCAATAGCAAATTAACTTTTTCGGATTATATTTTTCGAGTTTATTTAGAGTTTTCCAGCATCTTGATGATCTCTGCTAGATCCCCTACTAATTTCCATTGGCTGTTTGAACCATATTTACCGAAATACGAGCCAATGAATATGAATAATGGGGTCTCGATATGGCACTTGCCCCTCTATGGGGATATAGCCAATGGGAATAAGGATGGGGTCTCGATTGAAAAAATCGAGCAATTTCCTTTCAATAGCAAATTAAATTTTTCGGATTATATTTTTCGAGTTTATTTAGAGTTTTCCAGCATCTTGATGATCTCTGCTAGATCCCCTACTAATTTACATTGGCTGTTTGAACCATATTTACCGAAATATGAGCCAATGAATATGAATAATGGGGTCTCGATATGGCACTTGCCCCTCTATGGGGATATAGCCAATGGGAATAAGGATGGGGTCTCGATTGAAAAAATCGAGCAATTTCCTTTCAATAGTCAATTAAATTTTTCGGATTATATTTTTCGAGTTTATTTAGAGTTTTCCAGCATCTTGATGATCTCTGCTAGATCCCCTACTAATTTACATTGGCTGTTTGAACCATATTTACCGAAATATGAGCCAATGAATATGAATAATGGGGTCTCGATATGGCACTTGCCCCTCTATGGGGATATAGCCAATGGGAATAAGGATGGGGTCTCGATTGAAAAAATCGAGCAATTTCCTTTCAATAGCAAATCAAATTTTTCGGATTATATTTTTCGAGCTTATTTAGAGTTTTCCAGCATCTTGATGATCTCTGCTAGATCCCCTACTAATTTACATTGGCTGTTTCAACCATATTTACCGAAATATGAGCCAATAAATATGAATAATGGGGTCTCGATATGGCACTTGCCCCTCTATGGGGATATAGCCAATGGGAATAAGGATGGGGTCTCGATTGAAAAAATCGAGCAATTTCCTTTCAATAGCAAATTAAATTTTTCGGATTATATTTTTCGAGTTTATTTAGAGTTTTCCAGCATCTTGATGATCTCTGCTAGATCCCCTACTAATTTACATTGGCTGTTTGAACCATATTTACCGAAATATGAGCCAATGAATATGAATAATGGGGTCTCGATATGGCACTTGCCCCTCTATGGGGATATAGCCAATGGGAATAAGGATGGGGTCTCGATTGAAAAAATCGAGCAATTTCCTTTCAATAGCAAATTAAATTTTTCGGATTATATTTTTCGAGTTTATTTAGAGTTTTCCAGCATCTTGATGATCTCTGCTAGATCCCCTACTAATTTACATTGGCTGTTTGAACCATATTTACCGAAATATGAGCCAATGAATATGAATAATGGGGTCTCGATATGGCACTTGCCCCTCTATGGGGATATAGCCAATGGGAATAAGGATGGGGTCTCGATTGAAAAAATCGAGCAATTTCCTTTCAATAGCAAATTAAATTTTTCGGATTATATTTTTCGAGTTTATTTAGAGTTTTCCAGCATCTTGATGATCTCTGCTAGATCCCCTACTAATTTACATTGGCTGTTTGAACCATATTTACCGAAATATGAGCCAATGAATATGAATAATGGGGTCTCGATATGGCACTTGCCCCTCTATGGGGATATAGCCAATGGGAATAAGGATGGGGTCTCGATTGAAAAAATCGAGCAATTTCCTTTCAATAGCAAATTAAATTTTTCGGATTATATTTTTCGAGTTTATTTAGAGTTTTCCAGCATCTTGATGATCTCTGCTAGATCCCCTACTAATTTACATTGGCTGTTTGAACCATATTTACCGAAATATGAGCCAATGAATATGAATAATGGGGTCTCGATATGGCACTTGCCCCTCTATGGGGATATAGCCAATGGGAATAAGGATGGGGTCTCGATTGAAAAAATCGAGCAATTTCCTTTCAATAGCAAATTAAATTTTTCGGATTATATTTTTCGAGTTTATTTAGAGTTTTCCAGCATCTTGATGATCTCTGCTAGATCCCCTACTAATTTACATTGGCTGTTTGAACCATATTTACCGAAATATGAGCCAATGAATATGAATAATGGGGTCTCGATATGGCACTTGCCCCTCTATGGGGATATAGCCAATGGGAATAAGGATGGGGTCTCGATTGAAAAAATCGAGCAATTTCCTTTCAATAGTCAATTAAATTTTTCGGATTATATTTTTCGAGTTTATTTAGAGTTTTCCAGCATCTTGATGATCTCTGCTAGATCCCCTACTAATTTACATTGGCTGTTTGAACCATATTTACCGAAATATGAGCCAATGAATATGAATAATGGGGTCTCGATATGGCACTTGCCCCTCTATGGGGATATAGCCAATGGGAATAAGGATGGGGTCTCGATTGAAAAAATCGAGCAATTTCCTTTCAATAGCAATTTAAATTTTTCGGATTATATTTTTCGAGCTTATTTAGAGTTTTCCAGCATCTTGATGATCTCTGCTAGATCCCCTACTAATTTACATTGGCTGTTTGAACCATATTTACCGAAATATGAGCCAATGAATATGAATAATGGGGTCTCGATATGGCACTTGCCCCTCTATGGGGATATAGCCAATGGGAATAAGGATGGGGTCTCGATTGAAAAAATCGAGCAATTTCCTTTCAATAGCAATTTAAATTTTTCGGATTATATTTTTCGAGCTTATTCAGAGTTTTCCAGCATCTTGATGATCTCTGCTAGATCCCCTACTAATTTACATTGGCTGTTTGAACCATATTTACCGAAATATGAGCCAATGAATATGAATAATGGGGTCTCGATATGGCACTTGCCCCTCTATGGGGATATAGCCAATGGGAATAAAGATGGGGTCTCGATTGAAAAAATCGAGCAATTTCCTTTCAATAGTCAATTAAATTTTTCGGATTATATTTTTCGAGTTTATTTAGAGTTTTCCAGCTTTTTGATGATCTCTGCTAGATCCCCTACTAATTTACATTGGCTGTTTGAACCATATTTACCGAAATATGAGCCAATGAATATGAATAATGGGGTCTCGATAAGGCACTTGCCCCTCTATGGGGATATAGCCAATGGAAATAAGGATGGGGTCTCGATTGAAAAAATCGAGCAATTTCCTTTCAATAGCAAATTAACTTTTTCGGATTATATTTTTCGAGTTTATTTAGAGTTTTCCAGCATCTTGATGATCTCTGCTAGATCCCCTACTAATTTCCATTGGCTGTTTGAACCATATTTACCGAAATACGAGCCAATGAATATGAATAATGGGGTCTCGATATGGCACTTGCCCCTCTATGGGGATATAGCCAATGGGAATAAGGATGGGGTCTCGATTGAAAAAATCGAGCAATTTCCTTTCAATAGCAAATTAAATTTTTCGGATTATATTTTTCGAGTTTATTTAGAGTTTTCCAGCATCTTGATGATCTCTGCTAGATCCCCTACTAATTTACATTGGCTGTTTGAACCATATTTACCGAAATATGAGCCAATGAATATGAATAATGGGGTCTCGATATGGCACTTGCCCCTCTATGGGGATATAGCCAATGGGAATAAGGATGGGGTCTCGATTGAAAAAATCGAGCAATTTCCTTTCAATAGTCAATTAAATTTTTCGGATTATATTTTTCGAGTTTATTTAGAGTTTTCCAGCATCTTGATGATCTCTGCTAGATCCCCTACTAATTTACATTGGCTGTTTGAACCATATTTACCGAAATATGAGCCAATGAATATGAATAATGGGGTCTCGATATGGCACTTGCCCCTCTATGGGGATATAGCCAATGGGAATAAGGATGGGGTCTCGATTGAAAAAATCGAGCAATTTCCTTTCAATAGCAATTTAAATTTTTCGGATTATATTTTTCGAGCTTATTCAGAGTTTTCCAGCATCTTGATGATCTCTGCTAGATCCCCTACTAATTTACATTGGCTGTTTGAACCATATTTACCGAAATATGAGCCAATGAATATGAATAATGGGGTCTCGATATGGCACTTGCCCCTCTATGGGGATATAGCCAATGGGAATAAAGATGGGGTCTCGATTGAAAAAATCGAGCAATTTCCTTTCAATAGTCAATTAAATTTTTCGGATTATATTTTTCGAGTTTATTTAGAGTTTTCCAGCTTTTTGATGATCTCTGCTAGATCCCCTACTAATTTACATTGGCTGTTTGAACCATATTTACCGAAATATGAGCCAATGAATATGAATAATGGGGTTTCGATATGGCACTTGCCCCTCTATGGGGATATAGCCAATGGGAATAAGGATGGGGTCTCGATTGAAAAAATCGAGCAATTTCCTTTCAATAGCAAATTAAATTTTTCGGATTATATTTTTCGAGCTTATTTAGAGTTTTCCAGCATCTTGATGATCTCTGCTAGATCCCCTACTAATTTACATTGGCTGTTTGAACCATATTTACCGAAATATGAGCCAATGAATATGAATAATGGGGTCTCGATAAGGCACTTGCCCCTCTATGGGGATATAGCCAATGGAAATAAGGATGGGGTCTCGATTGAAAAAATCGAGCAATTTCCTTTCAATAGCAAATTAACTTTTTCGGATTATATTTTTCGAGTTTATTGAGAGTTTTCCAGCATCTTGATGATCTCTGCTAGATCCCCTACTAATTTCCATTGGCTGTTTGAACCATATTTACCGAAATACGAGCCAATGAATATGAATAATGGGGTCTCGATATGGCACTTGCCCCTCTATGGGGATATAGCCAATGGGAATAAGGATGGGGTCTCGATTGAAAAAATCGAGCAATTTCCTTTCAATAGCAAATTAAATTTTTCGGATTATATTTTTCGAGTTTATTTAGAGTTTTCCAGCATCTTGATGATCTCTGCTAGATCCCCTACTAATTTACATTGGCTGTTTGAACCATATTTACCGAAATATGAGCCAATGAATATGAATAATGGGGTCTCGATATGGCACTTGCCCCTCTATGGGGATATAGCCAATGGGAATAAGGATGGGGTCTCGATTGAAAAAATCGAGCAATTTCCTTTCAATAGCAAATCAAATTTTTCGGATTATATTTTTCGAGCTTATTTAGAGTTTTCCAGCATCTTGATGATCTCTGCTAGATCCCCTACTAATTTACATTGGCTGTTTCAACCATATTTACCGAAATATGAGCCAATAAATATGAATAATGGGGTCTCGATATGGCACTTGCCCCTCTATGGGGATATAGCCAATGGGAATAAGGATGGGGTCTCGATTGAAAAAATCGAGCAATTTCCTTTCAATAGCAAATTAAATTTTTCGGATTATATTTTTCGAGTTTATTTAGAGTTTTCCAGCATCTTGATGATCTCTGCTAGATCCCCTACTAATTTACATTGGCTGTTTGAACCATATTTACCGAAATATGAGCCAATGAATATGAATAATGGGGTCTCGATATGGCACTTGCCCCTCTATGGGGATATAGCCAATGGGAATAAGGATGGGGTCTCGATTGAAAAAATCGAGCAATTTCCTTTCAATAGCAAATTAAATTTTTCGGATTATATTTTTCGAGTTTATTTAGAGTTTTCCAGCATCTTGATGATCTCTGCTAGATCCCCTACTAATTTACATTGGCTGTTTGAACCATATTTACCGAAATATGAGCCAATGAATATGAATAATGGGGTCTCGATATGGCACTTGCCCCTCTATGGGGATATAGCCAATGGGAATAAGGATGGGGTCTCGATTGAAAAAATCGAGCAATTTCCTTTCAATAGCAAATTAAATTTTTCGGATTATATTTTTCGAGTTTATTTAGAGTTTTCCAGCATCTTGATGATCTCTGCTAGATCCCCTACTAATTTACATTGGCTGTTTGAACCATATTTACCGAAATATGAGCCAATGAATATGAATAATGGGGTCTCGATATGGCACTTGCCCCTCTATGGGGATATAGCCAATGGGAATAAGGATGGGGTCTCGATTGAAAAAATCGAGCAATTTCCTTTCAATAGCAAATTAAATTTTTCGGATTATATTTTTCGAGTTTATTTAGAGTTTTCCAGCATCTTGATGATCTCTGCTAGATCCCCTACTAATTTACATTGGCTGTTTGAACCATATTTACCGAAATATGAGCCAATGAATATGAATAATGGGGTCTCGATATGGCACTTGCCCCTCTATGGGGATATAGCCAATGGGAATAAGGATGGGGTCTCGATTGAAAAAATCGAGCAATTTCCTTTCAATAGCAAATTAAATTTTTCGGATTATATTTTTCGAGTTTATTTAGAGTTTTCCAGCATCTTGATGATCTCTGCTAGATCCCCTACTAATTTACATTGGCTGTTTGAACCATATTTACCGAAATATGAGCCAATGAATATGAATAATGGGGTCTCGATATGGCACTTGCCCCTCTATGGGGATATAGCCAATGGGAATAAGGATGGGGTCTCGATTGAAAAAATCGAGCAATTTCCTTTCAATAGTCAATTAAATTTTTCGGATTATATTTTTCGAGTTTATTTAGAGTTTTCCAGCATCTTGATGATCTCTGCTAGATCCCCTACTAATTTACATTGGCTGTTTGAACCATATTTACCGAAATATGAGCCAATGAATATGAATAATGGGGTCTCGATATGGCACTTGCCCCTCTATGGGGATATAGCCAATGGGAATAAGGATGGGGTCTCGATTGAAAAAATCGAGCAATTTCCTTTCAATAGCAATTTAAATTTTTCGGATTATATTTTTCGAGCTTATTTAGAGTTTTCCAGCATCTTGATGATCTCTGCTAGATCCCCTACTAATTTACATTGGCTGTTTGAACCATATTTACCGAAATATGAGCCAATGAATATGAATAATGGGGTCTCGATATGGCACTTGCCCCTCTATGGGGATATAGCCAATGGGAATAAGGATGGGGTCTCGATTGAAAAAATCGAGCAATTTCCTTTCAATAGCAATTTAAATTTTTCGGATTATATTTTTCGAGCTTATTCAGAGTTTTCCAGCATCTTGATGATCTCTGCTAGATCCCCTACTAATTTACATTGGCTGTTTGAACCATATTTACCGAAATATGAGCCAATGAATATGAATAATGGGGTCTCGATATGGCACTTGCCCCTCTATGGGGATATAGCCAATGGGAATAAAGATGGGGTCTCGATTGAAAAAATCGAGCAATTTCCTTTCAATAGTCAATTAAATTTTTCGGATTATATTTTTCGAGTTTATTTAGAGTTTTCCAGCTTTTTGATGATCTCTGCTAGATCCCCTACTAATTTACATTGGCTGTTTGAACCATATTTACCGAAATATGAGCCAATGAATATGAATAATGGGGTCTCGATAAGGCACTTGCCCCTCTATGGGGATATAGCCAATGGAAATAAGGATGGGGTCTCGATTGAAAAAATCGAGCAATTTCCTTTCAATAGCAAATTAACTTTTTCGGATTATATTTTTCGAGTTTATTTAGAGTTTTCCAGCATCTTGATGATCTCTGCTAGATCCCCTACTAATTTCCATTGGCTGTTTGAACCATATTTACCGAAATACGAGCCAATGAATATGAATAATGGGGTCTCGATATGGCACTTGCCCCTCTATGGGGATATAGCCAATGGGAATAAGGATGGGGTCTCGATTGAAAAAATCGAGCAATTTCCTTTCAATAGCAAATTAAATTTTTCGGATTATATTTTTCGAGTTTATTTAGAGTTTTCCAGCATCTTGATGATCTCTGCTAGATCCCCTACTAATTTACATTGGCTGTTTGAACCATATTTACCGAAATATGAGCCAATGAATATGAATAATGGGGTCTCGATATGGCACTTGCCCCTCTATGGGGATATAGCCAATGGGAATAAGGATGGGGTCTCGATTGAAAAAATCGAGCAATTTCCTTTCAATAGTCAATTAAATTTTTCGGATTATATTTTTCGAGTTTATTTAGAGTTTTCCAGCATCTTGATGATCTCTGCTAGATCCCCTACTAATTTACATTGGCTGTTTGAACCATATTTACCGAAATATGAGCCAATGAATATGAATAATGGGGTCTCGATATGGCACTTGCCCCTCTATGGGGATATAGCCAATGGGAATAAGGATGGGGTCTCGATTGAAAAAATCGAGCAATTTCCTTTCAATAGCAATTTAAATTTTTCGGATTATATTTTTCGAGCTTATTCAGAGTTTTCCAGCATCTTGATGATCTCTGCTAGATCCCCTACTAATTTACATTGGCTGTTTGAACCATATTTACCGAAATATGAGCCAATGAATATGAATAATGGGGTCTCGATATGGCACTTGCCCCTCTATGGGGATATAGCCAATGGGAATAAAGATGGGGTCTCGATTGAAAAAATCGAGCAATTTCCTTTCAATAGTCAATTAAATTTTTCGGATTATATTTTTCGAGTTTATTTAGAGTTTTCCAGCTTTTTGATGATCTCTGCTAGATCCCCTACTAATTTACATTGGCTGTTTGAACCATATTTACCGAAATATGAGCCAATGAATATGAATAATGGGGTTTCGATATGGCACTTGCCCCTCTATGGGGATATAGCCAATGGGAATAAGGATGGGGTCTCGATTGAAAAAATCGAGCAATTTCCTTTCAATAGCAAATTAAATTTTTCGGATTATATTTTTCGAGCTTATTTAGAGTTTTCCAGCATCTTGATGATCTCTGCTAGATCCCCTACTAATTTACATTGGCTGTTTGAACCATATTTACCGAAATATGAGCCAATGAATATGAATAATGGGGTCTCGATAAGGCACTTGCCCCTCTATGGGGATATAGCCAATGGAAATAAGGATGGGGTCTCGATTGAAAAAATCGAGCAATTTCCTTTCAATAGCAAATTAACTTTTTCGGATTATATTTTTCGAGTTTATTTAGAGTTTTCCAGCATCTTGATGATCTCTGCTAGATCCCCTACTAATTTCCATTGGCTGTTTGAACCATATTTACCGAAATACGAGCCAATGAATATGAATAATGGGGTCTCGATATGGCACTTGCCCCTCTATGGGGATATAGCCAATGGGAATAAGGATGGGGTCTCGATTGAAAAAATCGAGCAATTTCCTTTCAATAGCAATTTAAATTTTTCGGATTATATTTTTCGAGCTTATTTAGAGTTTTCCAGCATCTTGATGATCTCTGCTAGATCCCCTACTAATTTACATTGGCTGTTTGAACCATATTTACCGAAATATGAGCCAATGAATATGAATAATGGGGTCTCGATATGGCACTTGCCCCTCTATGGGGATATAGCCAATGGGAATAAGGATGGGGTCTCGATTGAAAAAATCGAGCAATTTCCTTTCAATAGCAATTTAAATTTTTCGGATTATATTTTTCGAGCTTATTCAGAGTTTTCCAGCATCTTGATGATCTCTGCTAGATCCCCTACTAATTTACATTGGCTGTTTGAACCATATTTACCGAAATATGAGCCAATGAATATGAATAATGGGGTCTCGATATGGCACTTGCCCCTCTATGGGGATATAGCCAATGGGAATAAAGATGGGGTCTCGATTGAAAAAATCGAGCAATTTCCTTTCAATAGTCAATTAAATTTTTCGGATTATATTTTTCGAGTTTATTTAGAGTTTTCCAGCTTTTTGATGATCTCTGCTAGATCCCCTACTAATTTACATTGGCTGTTTGAACCATATTTACCGAAATATGAGCCAATGAATATGAATAATGGGGTCTCGATAAGGCACTTGCCCCTCTATGGGGATATAGCCAATGGAAATAAGGATGGGGTCTCGATTGAAAAAATCGAGCAATTTCCTTTCAATAGCAAATTAACTTTTTCGGATTATATTTTTCGAGTTTATTTAGAGTTTTCCAGCATCTTGATGATCTCTGCTAGATCCCCTACTAATTTCCATTGGCTGTTTGAACCATATTTACCGAAATACGAGCCAATGAATATGAATAATGGGGTCTCGATATGGCACTTGCCCCTCTATGGGGATATAGCCAATGGGAATAAGGATGGGGTCTCGATTGAAAAAATCGAGCAATTTCCTTTCAATAGCAAATTAAATTTTTCGGATTATATTTTTCGAGTTTATTTAGAGTTTTCCAGCATCTTGATGATCTCTGCTAGATCCCCTACTAATTTACATTGGCTGTTTGAACCATATTTACCGAAATATGAGCCAATGAATATGAATAATGGGGTCTCGATATGGCACTTGCCCCTCTATGGGGATATAGCCAATGGGAATAAGGATGGGGTCTCGATTGAAAAAATCGAGCAATTTCCTTTCAATAGTCAATTAAATTTTTCGGATTATATTTTTCGAGTTTATTTAGAGTTTTCCAGCATCTTGATGATCTCTGCTAGATCCCCTACTAATTTACATTGGCTGTTTGAACCATATTTACCGAAATATGAGCCAATGAATATGAATAATGGGGTCTCGATATGGCACTTGCCCCTCTATGGGGATATAGCCAATGGGAATAAGGATGGGGTCTCGATTGAAAAAATCGAGCAATTTCCTTTCAATAGCAATTTAAATTTTTCGGATTATATTTTTCGAGCTTATTCAGAGTTTTCCAGCATCTTGATGATCTCTGCTAGATCCCCTACTAATTTACATTGGCTGTTTGAACCATATTTACCGAAATATGAGCCAATGAATATGAATAATGGGGTCTCGATATGGCACTTGCCCCTCTATGGGGATATAGCCAATGGGAATAAAGATGGGGTCTCGATTGAAAAAATCGAGCAATTTCCTTTCAATAGTCAATTAAATTTTTCGGATTATATTTTTCGAGTTTATTTAGAGTTTTCCAGCTTTTTGATGATCTCTGCTAGATCCCCTACTAATTTACATTGGCTGTTTGAACCATATTTACCGAAATATGAGCCAATGAATATGAATAATGGGGTTTCGATATGGCACTTGCCCCTCTATGGGGATATAGCCAATGGGAATAAGGATGGGGTCTCGATTGAAAAAATCGAGCAATTTCCTTTCAATAGCAAATTAAATTTTTCGGATTATATTTTTCGAGCTTATTTAGAGTTTTCCAGCATCTTGATGATCTCTGCTAGATCCCCTACTAATTTACATTGGCTGTTTGAACCATATTTACCGAAATATGAGCCAATGAATATGAATAATGGGGTCTCGATAAGGCACTTGCCCCTCTATGGGGATATAGCCAATGGAAATAAGGATGGGGTCTCGATTGAAAAAATCGAGCAATTTCCTTTCAATAGCAAATTAACTTTTTCGGATTATATTTTTCGAGTTTATTTAGAGTTTTCCAGCATCTTGATGATCTCTGCTAGATCCCCTACTAATTTCCATTGGCTGTTTGAACCATATTTACCGAAATACGAGCCAATGAATATGAATAATGGGGTCTCGATATGGCACTTGCCCCTCTATGGGGATATAGCCAATGGGAATAAGGATGGGGTCTCGATTGAAAAAATCGAGCAATTTCCTTTCAATAGCAAATTAAATTTTTCGGATTATATTTTTCGAGTTTATTTAGAGTTTTCCAGCATCTTGATGATCTCTGCTAGATCCCCTACTAATTTACATTGGCTGTTTGAACCATATTTACCGAAATATGAGCCAATGAATATGAATAATGGGGTCTCGATATGGCACTTGCCCCTCTATGGGGATATAGCCAATGGGAATAAGGATGGGGTCTCGATTGAAAAAATCGAGCAATTTCCTTTCAATAGTCAATTAAATTTTTCGGATTATATTTTTCGAGTTTATTTAGAGTTTTCCAGCATCTTGATGATCTCTGCTAGATCCCCTACTAATTTACATTGGCTGTTTGAACCATATTTACCGAAATATGAGCCAATGAATATGAATAATGGGGTCTCGATATGGCACTTGCCCCTCTATGGGGATATAGCCAATGGGAATAAGGATGGGGTCTCGATTGAAAAAATCGAGCAATTTCCTTTCAATAGCAAATCAAATTTTTCGGATTATATTTTTCGAGCTTATTTAGAGTTTTCCAGCATCTTGATGATCTCTGCTAGATCCCCTACTAATTTACATTGGCTGTTTCAACCATATTTACCGAAATATGAGCCAATAAATATGAATAATGGGGTCTCGATATGGCACTTGCCCCTCTATGGGGATATAGCCAATGGGAATAAGGATGGGGTCTCGATTGAAAAAATCGAGCAATTTCCTTTCAATAGCAAATTAAATTTTTCGGATTATATTTTTCGAGTTTATTTAGAGTTTTCCAGCATCTTGATGATCTCTGCTAGATCCCCTACTAATTTACATTGGCTGTTTGAACCATATTTACCGAAATATGAGCCAATGAATATGAATAATGGGGTCTCGATATGGCACTTGCCCCTCTATGGGGATATAGCCAATGGGAATAAGGATGGGGTCTCGATTGAAAAAATCGAGCAATTTCCTTTCAATAGCAAATTAAATTTTTCGGATTATATTTTTCGAGTTTATTTAGAGTTTTCCAGCATCTTGATGATCTCTGCTAGATCCCCTACTAATTTACATTGGCTGTTTGAACCATATTTACCGAAATATGAGCCAATGAATATGAATAATGGGGTCTCGATATGGCACTTGCCCCTCTATGGGGATATAGCCAATGGGAATAAGGATGGGGTCTCGATTGAAAAAATCGAGCAATTTCCTTTCAATAGCAAATTAAATTTTTCGGATTATATTTTTCGAGCTTATTTAGAGTTTTCCAGCATCTTGATGATCTCTGCTAGATCCCCTACTAATTTACATTGGCTGTTTCAACCATATTTACCGAAATATGAGCCAATAAATATGAATAATGGGGTCTCGATATGGCACTTGCCCCTCTATGGGGATATAGCCAATGGGAATAAGGATGGGGTCTCGATTGAAAAAATCGAGCAATTTCCTTTCAATAGCAAATTAAATTTTTCGGATTATATTTTTCGAGTTTATTTAGAGTTTTCCAGCATCTTGATGATCTCTGCTAGATCCCCTACTAATTTACATTGGCTGTTTGAACCATATTTACCGAAATATGAGCCAATGAATATGAATAATGGGGTCTCGATATGGCACTTGCCCCTCTATGGGGATATAGCCAATGGGAATAAGGATGGGGTCTCGATTGAAAAAATCGAGCAATTTCCTTTCAATAGCAAATTAAATTTTTCGGATTATATTTTTCGAGTTTATTTAGAGTTTTCCAGCATCTTGATGATCTCTGCTAGATCCCCTACTAATTTACATTGGCTGTTTGAACCATATTTACCGAAATATGAGCCAATGAATATGAATAATGGGGTCTCGATATGGCACTTGCCCCTCTATGGGGATATAGCCAATGGGAATAAGGATGGGGTCTCGATTGAAAAAATCGAGCAATTTCCTTTCAATAGTCAATTAAATTTTTCGGATTATATTTTTCGAGTTTATTTAGAGTTTTCCAGCATCTTGATGATCTCTGCTAGATCCCCTACTAATTTACATTGGCTGTTTGAACCATATTTACCGAAATATGAGCCAATGAATATGAATAATGGGGTCTCGATATGGCACTTGCCCCTCTATGGGGATATAGCCAATGGGAATAAGGATGGGGTCTCGATTGAAAAAATCGAGCAATTTCCTTTCAATAGCAAATTAAATTTTTCGGATTATATTTTTCGAGCTTATTTAGAGTTTTCCAGCATCTTGATGATCTCTGCTAGATCCCCTACTAATTTACATTGGCTGTTTGAACCATATTTACCGAAATATGAGCCAATGAATATGAATAATGGGGTCTCGATATGGCACTTGCCCCTCTATGGGGATATAGCCAATGGGAATAAGGATGGGGTCTCGATTGAAAAAATCGAGCAATTTCCTTTCAATAGTAAATTAAATTTTTCGGATTATATTTTTCGAGCTTATTTAGAGTTTTCCAGCATCTTGATGATCTCTGCTAGATCCCCTACTAATTTACATTGGCTGTTTGAACCATATTTACCAAATTATGAGCAGAAAATAGGGATTCCGGCTAATCAAATATTGCACACGCTTTCAAGTAGCGCATAGAGAAAATCAGAAGACGACAGTAACGACATCGAACGGCTGTCTGAAAAGCTGTCCCTTGCGCATTGCATCCTGGGGTGCTATTCCTGCAGCAATTTAAGAAAGTTAAAATTTTGCTCCCGCTAGGTGACAGCAGTGAGTTTCCGAAAAAAAATTGAGCCGGTTTGAGAACGCATCACTTCTGCCTCTGAATGACAAAGGTTATCAATCATCAATCGGCTGTATAGACTGATGGTTGAAGGCCAGCTTGTTTTTCCTTCATCGTGCTGTGATTATTGTACAGCTGGCCTTCAGCCATCAGTCTATACAGCCAATTGATGATCGATAACCTCTGTCATCCAGAGGCAAAAGTGATGCGTTCTCAAACCAGCACAATTTTTTTTCGGAAACTCACTGCTGTCACCTAGCGGGAGCAAAATTTTAACTTTCTTAAATTGCTTCAGGAATAGCACCCCTGGGAGTGTCGGCTCCTCAAAGGTTGCCGATACCTTCTTCTATCATACCTCAATTTTCCACAATAGCCTCCACTATATTTTGGAGTTAATAATTATTTATCAAGAAAAAAATGTTTAAAAGAAAGTTGAGAGCTCTAGATTATATTTACTGGGATAAAGTTAACGGTGGAGGTAAGTTTTGATGTTTCAACTTTTTAAATGAAGAAGTAAAAAGATTTTGAGGATGAAAAGGACATAGTTTGATTGGACTTTGACATCCTGCATGATGAAAATCGTAAAAAAATCAGTGAAAATATTTGAAATCTATTTTTTCTGATCGTTTTATATAAAAACTGAAGAAAATTTTCGAGGAAAATCATGTTTTTAATTTTTTTGAGTTTTTCAAATATTCGATTTTTTCGTCAAGATTCGAAGGTTTTTGCAAAATTGATTTTTTTTGGGGATATTTCAGGTTTTATTGGTCGTAGACACCTGATGTTGATCTTCAATTCAAGGTGAGATCCTTAGCCATTAATTAATGTCATTTAAATGTAAAAAATATCGATTTTCGAGATATTTATAGTCCAAAAATGGATTTTGATGAAAGTCCTCATAAGTATGTAAAAAAATCCATTTTTTTCCTTCAAAACCACACAAATTTGTGGCAAATGATCTCATCTCCCATCTCCATTCAGAATTTTCGTGCTACGACCAATAGAACCAGAGATATTGTCAAAAAAACAGCGATTTTTCGATTTTTGAAAGGGTCACTCCTTCAAATCTAATAAAGAATGACTAAAACAGTTTAATTTTTGAAAAAATACACAAAAAAATCATTTTTTGCATATGTTTTCAGTGAAAATTTTCGCAGCTTCTCAATTAAATCAACAGAAAAATTCCATCTCTATTTTTTTCATCGAAATTCTCATTTTTTCTCACTCTCTTTTTCATTTTTTTATTATTAATTATTAATTTTCTTCTTTTTATAACAAAAACGAAAAATTGAAAATTGAAAATTTGATTTGTTTTTACGATTCAAAAAATAAAATTACTACTGTTTTTTCTCTTTTCATCAAAATTTTTCTATTATTATGTTTCATTACTTTTTTTCTCACAATTTATGTGTGAAAATCATTATTTTTCTTAATTATTAAATTAAAAACGAAAATGTCTTTGCCTTCCCCTACAAATTTTTGAATATTTTAATGTTTTCTGCAATATTGAAATGTATTTTCTTAATTATCTTACAATTATCTTTCTAGATGTTCAGCACTTTCGAAAATTGGTTGTGTGGCTGGAGGACCAAAAAATACGTCATTACACGATTCAAGACAGAGCAGCATTGAGAGAAATTGGTAATCCAAATTGGGATAAAACATTTGATACATATTTACTCGATGTTGGATGTCCAGTGATAACAGCAAATTTAGATAAACTCGAGTGGCTCATAGGATTAGCTGTTCGTCTCGACTTTGAGGATGATCGTAAGGAAATTTCCTTATTTTTCAAATTAATTTTCGATTTTGCCTGCGAATGGAAGCTATGTTATCAGAATTTTCGATTGTAATTTTTTCAATAGAAGATACTCAAAATGATTAGGGGTGTGCGAATATTTAATGAATCAAATTGAATCGAATTATAATATTTAATTCGGAAATCGAACTGAATATTTGGGTGGTTCGAATAATTCGAAAACTTCGAATTATTCGAGAAATTTGAAATATTTGGATAATTCGAATAATTCAAATTTTTTCGAATAATTCGAATTATGATAGAATGGTTTGGAATATTCAAATAATTCAAATTATTCGAATAGTTCAAATTAATCGAATAATTCGAATTATTCGAATAATTTGAATTATGATGGAATATGTTTTGGAATATTCAAATGATTTAAATAATTCGAATAATTCGAATTATTCGAATAATTCGAATTAGGATGGAATATGTTTCGGAATATTCAAATGATTTAAGTAATTCGAATATAAATAAATGAAAATATTGGAGATGGATGTTTTTTGATAATTCCATCGGAAAGCTGAGGAAATTTTAGTCGAAAAATATGTGGCAGAATTAATTTTTCTCAATTTTTTGAGAATTCGATTTTTTCTGGGATTTTTGAGGGGTAAAAACCTTTCGATTTTTGAGCAAATTCAGTTTTTTGGAAATATCTCTGGTTCTATTGGTCGTAGCGACCTGGTAGCGATCTGAGACCGATTTTAAATGAAAGGTGAGATCATTTCCCATCGATTTATGGGATTTTGGATTCAGAAATATCGATTTTTTACATAGTTATAGGACAATAACCAATGATCATGATTTTTCACAAAAATTTCCATAACTATCTGAAAAATCGATATTTTTAGATTCAAAGCCCCATAAATCGATGGGAAATGATCTCACCTTTCATTTAAAATCGGTCTCAGGACGCTACGACCAATAAAACCAGAGATATTCCCAAAAAACTGAATTTTTTCAAAAATCGAAGGGCTTTTACCCCTCAAAAATACCAAAAAAAAATTGAATTCTCAAAAAATGGAAAAAAATCAATTCTGTCACATGTTTCTCGACTAAAATTTCCTCAGCTTCCCAATGAAATCATCAAAAAAATCTATTTCCCACTGTTTTATCACAATTTTGCCCCATCTTCCCCTATCACTTCCACTCCGAAGCATATTGTTTAAGTATTAGCACAAAAAAACTATGTCAATTCAAAAATAATCCTATCATCCACTTGTTTTTTCAGTCCAAAAGTTTCAAATAAAGAAAAACGAAACACGCAACAATGATTCTCAAGTTCCAAGTATAAAATCGACGAATCCTCTAGACAATTTGGACTGTAAGTATTTTTTTTAAATCGTAAATTTCTTTAATTTAATCAAATTTCTCGAATTTAATCAAATTTCTATCTTTTTTCAGTTGAAAGCAACGAATTTAAGGATGGCGTCCGTTCGATTGCGAGTCTCCTAAAAATTGGTCAGCATCCCAATCATTTGGTAACTCTCGAGGCTTGCAGTAAATTTGTATCAAAAAGATTGAATCCTGCTGCATTGAAAAATCCGCAGTCGGTTATAATAAAAGGCACTCCATTTCCAATAATGGAGACGAAAATGGGGCTTGATATGGGTGACAAAGTACTGAATAATACTGCAAAAGCCCTTAATTTATTGTACATACAAGATCTGCGAAATCTTCAAACGCAGATCAATGAAGCTATTGTTGCTGTTCAAAACATAACAGCTAATCCCAAGACTGATACAAAAGCTGGAAAAGTCGGAATTTAAAAAAAGATTTCGTTAAAAAATTCCAATGAAAACAATTATTTAATTTTCAAATAATAATTATATTTAAACTGAAATTAACACACATGCGATTTGATATTAATTTGATGTACAAAGTAAATATAATAAATGAATATCGATTTAATAACAAATTCTCTTAAGATAATAAATATTTATTAAATTTGCGATAAAATTGGAAAAAATTTAATTGAAAAATCTTAGAATACGTTTTTAATATGATTCGAGGAATGTAATTAAATGGCAGACAATATGCGTTTATTTTTTAATTTGTTAATTATTTTTAACTTGAAAAATTCTCTTTTTAATTTCAATTTAATTGAAAGTTTTTCTTTTTTACGTGTCAGGCACTACTTTGAACATATTTTGCAATTTGAATTACGTAATTTTTATTTGGATGGAATATTCGGAGACAATTCAGTATTTTTGCAATTTTTCTTTTTTTCGTGATTATGAAAAAATAATTTACAATTATTGAATGAGATTTAATTATTGAGAAAATAAGCAGAGATATGTATAAAACTGCACAATAGTGACAGTGTTAGAATGAAAAAAAAAAAGAATGGAAAACTTTTGGAAAATTTGAAGTCTCCATTTATTATTGATTAGGTTTTTTTTTAATTCATGCATATCCAACGAATTTAATTCTAAACTTATGTTTATTTCCAACTGGCTTTGAGCAATTTAAGTTTATTTAGATTGCATAATTTTTTAAGTTCCTATGAATTATTTTTTTTTACTGAGTATATCTTCATTGGAAATAATTCATAAAGACACTCTGGTATTTTTTTTTTTTTTTGATTATCAAAGTACAATTCATTTTTTTTTCATATAAATTCAGAGTTTCGAATTTTTGTGCTCAAACTTTTGAAAAAAAAAAAAAATTCTGCATTTCAATTCCTCAATTGGGAATAATTTTTTTTCATTTAAATTTATCGATTGATTGATCTTTCGAACTGTCGAAAAGTGAACTATGAATTTGTAAAATGTGTTGTCTACAGTTAATTGAGCAATGAGTGTCCAAAATTTATTTTGGAAAGATTACTATAGGATTGAAAATTTTTGAAATTTTTAATAAAAAGATGTATCGATGCAGTTTAATTGATTTTTGTGATTAGTAGGGGAAGGTGGGGTAAAATGGACACTCCAATTGAACGGTTTGAGATTGAGATTTTTTGATGATTCCATTGAAAAGCTGAGGAAATTTTAGGCGAAAAACATGTGTCAAAATTTTTTTTTCTCAATTTTTGGAAAAATTCACTTTTTTGGCTGAGTTTTGAAGGGGTTTCCCTTTTGAAAATCGAAAAAATTCACTATTTCGGTGATATCTCCGGTTCTGTTGGTCGTAGCGACCTGGGGTTGATCTCAAATGAAAGGTGAGCTCATTTTCCATCGATTTATGTGGTTCAATTTTTTTTAAATCAATTTTTCAAATATTTATAGGTCATTTTTTTGAAAATCAGTTTTTGCCCTATAAGTACTTGAAAAAATTGATATTTTTCTTTTTAAACCCCATAAATCGATGGGAAATGAGCTCACCTTTCATTTAAGATCAACCCCAGGTCGCTACAATCAATAGAACCGGAGATATTCTCGAAAACCTGAAATTTTTCAAAAACAGAAGAGTTTTTACCTTCAAAACCCGCGCGAAAAATGGAATTTTTTAAAAATTCTAAAAAATAACTTTCGATATATGATTTCCATGTGAAATTTCCTCAGTTTTTCAATGGAATTATCAGAAAAAGACTATCACTAATATTTCCATTCATTTCGACCAATTTCCCTAGTATAAAATACCAAAACCAACACGTGCCCATTTTACCCCATCCTCCCCTGAACAAAGTTAACTAATTTCAAACTAGTCTTCAATCCTATTTAAAAGTAATTGGAAAAATTGCGAGAATGAAAGCTTCATTAAATTAGCAATTATCATATTTGTCAAAAGTATTTAAAATAAAACTTATTTCATTACCTATCAAATCATTATGCATCTTTTTCCTTCTAATGATCAACATTTTTTTAAAATGATTTATCAGATTATTCTATCTTAATATTAATTTTTTAAAAATTTCGAATGAATAATATTCATTCAATATTTTTAAAATTACAAATTTCTAATGAGGCAGCTTACTTCTAATCATAGATTTTATTCTCTAGCCATAAGAATATACAAATTTTTCCTAATTTTCTCTTTTTTCATTGAAAATCACTGATATTTATACTATCAAAAAAAAAAAACCTTGAGTTTCACTCATTTTCACATGAATTCTTAAATCTCAATGAAAAATAGCAATTTTTGCTATTATGAACAATTTCAAAATAAGCAAATATAGCTTTTCGTAAGTCGATGTCAGCTATTAAATTCGCGATTAATAGAGGAAAAAGCAGATTGATTTTATTTTCAGATAATATCGTTTTAGATTTGTAGAATAGAGGAAGGTGGGGCAAAATGGACACATCGAAATTCTTAGGCAAATATTATGGAAAACCCTTGAAATTAATAGAAATATTGGCGGCAGATTGTTTTTGATGATTTCATTGGAAAGCTGAGGAAATTTTAGGCGGGAAATTTTTGGCGATTTTGACTTTTTTGAGGATTTTAGAGGCGTAAAACCCTTTCTTTTTTTGAAAATTTTGAGTTTTTTGAGGATATCTCCGGTTCTATTCGTCGTAGCGTAAAAATTCCGATGGGAGGTGAAAGGTGAGATCATTTGCCATCGATTCATGGGGTTTTCAATTTAAAAAAAATCAATTTTTAAGATATTTATGGGCATTTTTGTGAAACAGTTTCGTAAAACAGTTTTTGGCCTATAAATCTCCCAAAAATTGATATTTTTGAATTAAAAACCCCATAAATCGATGGGAAATGAGCCCACCTTTCATTTGAGACTATCCCCGAATTTCTGCGACCAATAGAACCAGAGATATTTCCAAAAAACTGAAAATTTTCAAAAAAGAAAGGCAAAAATGCCGAAAAATATCGAATTTTCAAAAAAAATCGAAAAAAACACATCTGACACTTCTTTTCGGCTAAAATTTCCTCAGCTTTTCAGTAGAATCATCAAAAAAAATCCATCTTCAACCGTTTCATTACAGTGTCCATTTTGCCCCACTCTCCCCTATCTTAAAAAGTTGAGATATCGAAAAAAAAAGAAGAAAATCTGTAAAAAAAGAAACAAAAGTTCATTAAACCTTCTTTTTCCTAGTCTCATTTAAAAGAATCCTCATAGTATTCAATCAAAAACAATTCTTGAATTTTCATAAATCAAGATTCAAGACAATCGACATCTGTCTCGACTGCTGGAAGGCACTGGTTGCAATTGTTGTCTACGATTTCTCTCTTCCTCTTGCATTGAAGCTTGAAGTGCCCTAGCTAATGCCTCATCATCACTCATTGTACCTTGATAATTTCTATAATTTTTTGAATTTCTATTTTCATTAATTCTCGATGTATTTTCATGCTGTGATGGCTTTTTAATTGCTTCCAGTCTCTTTAATCTAACTGCTTCTTCACGACCAATGCAATTGTGATCAGTTGGATGACGATGTTTCAGGCAAAAATTCATTGTGCATTCGTTGCAATCAACTCGTACGATTTCCTTGATTTTACAGCCTTTCATCGAACATTTATTTGTGAATATCTTCTTTTTAGATTTTCCATAGTCCGATTGGCAATCGTTGTCCATGTGTAGACCTACAGCTAAGTCTGGTGGATCTCCACGTTTCATTGGTATTGGGATGTTGCAGAGGGGACATGATGGCACTTGCACGTCCTTTTTGTATGCACTTGGACAACTGTGGCCCTGGTACGATATGTGATCTGTACAAAAAATTGACTCGCAGGCGTCACAACGAAGGGGCAAAAAATCCAAACGATTGCAGCTTTTTTCGGAACAATGTTCTCCCAGACTTGGAAACTCCATTTTTTTTGGATTTATCTGGAATTAGAAAATTAATTATTATTGACTGATTTTTTGAGATTTATGGGAAATATTTGGAAATAGTGGAAATTTAAATTAAAAAAAAAGAATTAGAAAAATTAATTTTGCTACATTTTTCGTCTTTTTTTTGAATAAAAAAGAGGAAAATTGTAAATTCTGCTCCAAAATGAATTTTTTGGGGGAATTTTATGTGTGATTTATCTGGAATTAGAAAATTAATGATTATTGACTGATTTTTTGGGATTTTTGGGAAATATTTGATAATAGTGGAAATTTGGGGGAATTAAAAGGGGTGGATCTTTGATTATACTTTAAAATGAACACATATTTCATGAAAAGAATTTGAAAAATTAATTTTTCTACATTTTTCTTTTTTTTTTAACAAAAAAAAATTTTTAACAAATTAATTTTGCTACGTTTTCCTTTTTTTTGGAATAAAAAAGCGGAAAATCGTGGATTCGGCTCCAAAATGAAATTTTTTTGATTTTTTTCGTGATCTGGAATGACAGAATTAATGATTATTGTAGAATTTTTGAGATTTATAGGAAATATTTGAAAATAGTGAAAATTTTTGAGAATTATAAAGTGTAAATCTTTGATAAAACTTTGAAATAAACGAATATTTCAAAAAAAGAATTGAAAAAATGAATTCTGCTGCTTTTTTCTTTTTTTTTGAACAAAAAAAAGGAAAATTGTAAATTCTGCTCCAAAATGATTTTTTTTTTGAATTTTTTGTGATTTATCTGAAATGAGAAAATTAATGATTATTGGCTAATTTTTTGAGATTTACAGAAAATATTTGAAAATAGTAGAAATTTTGGAGAATTATAAAGTGTAAATTTTTGATAAAACTTTAAAATAAACATATTTTTCAAGAAAAAAAATGGAAAAATCAATTCTGTCTTATTTTCCTCATTTTTTTTGAAGAAAAAAGCAAAGATCGAGAATTTTGCTCCAAAATGAAAAAAAAATTGAAAAAAAAATTGAAAAATCAATTTCGCAGTTTTTTTTAACAATTGCAAAAAGTCATTAATAATTGATCATTTTCCTTTTTTTTTTTGAATTTTTCAATTTATCAAAAAACAACGAAATTGATATTTGAATGAAAAACAAGAGACAGCTGACAGTTAACGTCATTTTTTCATTTCAAACGTATGAACAACAATATTGAAATGATAAATTTTGTAAATTCGAATATTCTAGTCTATTCTTTTCGAAAAAAAATGACTCACCAATTGACGTTTGTGTTCTTCTCGATGATTCAAACAAATCTGATGAAATAACGATGCTTTTCCCTCATTTTATATATCACAAAAAACACTGTTCAATGAATTTATTGCCTAATTTTGTCGTGTCATGAGCCTCATTTCGATATATATATATATATACATATATATATATTATATATATATATATAGTAATCAAACATAATAATAATAAATCGCAGGAACATTCAAGTGCTGCTGCAAAGCGACAAAATCATGTATTAAAGAATTCAAAAGTTCCCGCCAAAACCAACGAAATTAAATTCACAAATTTATTCATTATTTAATTTAAAAACTAGTAAAATATTTTACATGAATCAACGAAGGTCAATTATTGATTGATTTTTCATCGCTCGATTGAGTGACGATTGCGAAATGGCGGGAGATTCAAAATTCTTGCAGAGCCAAGTAGAACGAGAGCTGAAAATTCAAAACAAAAAAGTGTCATCAACATTTAATAATCGAATGTAATTATTGAAAATTGTATTTTAATTTAAATTACCACTGGCGATTATGTACATGACGACTTTTCCCGGGGTTTTGGTGAATTTTTTCGAGTGATACGAGACATAAGTTCCTGCACCAATTAATCCAGTGCCACTCACTAGACGACAGGCTAAACAGTCTCTATCTCTATTTGTAATGACAGAAGTTCCAGACATTATGCACTTGCAAATGCGTAAGTGTTTTTTTATGAATTTTGCTACATAAAGTTGTTTTGAGACGAGATCACACTTTATAGGTTAGATTTCAAGAATGGCGCATGCGTGAAAGGGCTGAACAGGAAATGGAATGTGGCGCCCTCTCGTCAAGATCGACTCTTCTTTCGATTAATCGATTTTTCGATTCTTTTTCAAAAAAAAAAAAAATCGTAAATTATGATAAGAATGATAAAAAATTTTTTAAAAAATTAATACGAAGTCGAGGATAAAATGCGATATATCGAGTTATTTGCGAGATATCGCATCGACTAATCGATTATCGAAAATAATCGATCGAAATTCGATGCGATATTTTTTTTATCGAAAAAAATCGATTCGTTTATCTTCTCATTTTGATTTTTTTTTCAAATCGATTTTTTCGATAAATCGAATTTCCTCATCGATTCTTCGAGAATCGATTCTTTTTCAGAGATCGCCCATCACTAGATGTCGTAATTTTCGCACAACTGTTGTCCAATGAAAACGTCAGTTTACTCTTGGTTAATAAATCAAAAGAATGTGATTGGTTCTCAGAAAAATTGACGAAATTAGAGAAAAACTGCCAACTTCACGTCATTCGATTGTTGTCAATGTCTTGAAATCTGTCACAATAATAACTGGTTATGTCAATTTTTTTTGAATAATAATAATAATTATTTATTAATTATGCTGGAACGAATTGAAATAAGTAAGTGTATTTAATTTCATGTTCAGATATTTAATTTATTAAAATCTGTTTTTTTTTTTTTCTTAGGTGTCATTCCAAATGACTCGAAACATGAGGAAACAATACTTCAAATCACTGATTGTCTCGATAATTTGCACTCTGCAGCTTCACAAATATTCAAGTGCATTGATGAACGAATTGCTGGTTACAGCGAAAGGTAATTAATTTTTTAACTTAAATAATTTATTTTAAAAAATTTAAATTTATTGGATTTTAATTTTTTTTCAATTTTTAATTTCAGGACTTATTTCATTTTATCACTAGTTTTTTAGAAATATCTCGGAAACTAAGAGAGATAAAGCGATTTTACAAGAATCCTTTTCTATAGCTCTTGAAATTCTCTACAAAATCACTCTCGGACCAAATCGCTCTATCTCGCTTAGTTTCCTAGATATTATCAATAAAACATCGGAGAAAACTCGAATTATTCTAAAATGAGGAAAATTCAATTTTTCCCTTATTAATTGTTTGATTTGAGAATATCTTGGAAACTAAGCGAGATAGAGCGATTTTGCTTGAATCCTTTTTTGTAGCTCTCAAAATTCTCTACAAAATCACTCTCGGACGAAATCGCTCTATCTCGCTTAGTTTACGAAATATTACTTAATTTATTTTATTTTCCAGATTATCGAGTATCAGAACAAAAACTCATAAAATCGAGAATCAATTGAATTACCTCCAGAATAATATGAGCCTCAAAGCGATAAAAATGTACTCAGATGCTAAATATCCTGCAAACTCAACGTATCAAGAGTACCAAACCATAATAACTGGTAAATTACCAAAAAAGACTGGAGATACTCGTGAAAAATTCGCTTCTTCAGACGAGAGAGTTACGAAATCTCAAGAATCTAGTCAGCACAGGACAAACATAAATTATTATACACCAGAATTAAATTTAAAGGAAAAACTGCAGTTTTATTATGTAATGGGAAAATCATTTAAGAAGCAGCAGAGTAAATCGCAGAGGTTTAATGTTGATAGGGTGTCGTCAGTGAGTGCATTGCTGATTGACGAATCGAGTGTTGAGAGCAGAGAACATTCATCAAAATTGAATGTAACTAATGACAAACAGATTCAGGATGCTCCGGATTCAATTGGACAGCCTTGGCACTCGTCAGATTTCGAGTCACCGTCTTATTTATACGCTCCAACATTGGGCGAGGTAAGTTAATATGATTTTGGTTTGAAATATCATGAGAAATACTTATAAAAATACTTTATGAAGACTTTATAATATCTTTGTGAAGTTTTCACAAAAATTCGAATTTTCGAAAAAATCAAAAAAATACCTTCTGGCTCATGATTTTCATCCAAAACTAAAATCTCTCCATTCTACCCCTTATCTCCCTCCCTCCTCACCCCTCCCCCTATTCACAATAATTAATTCCCTTTTTAATTATCAGGTACCGCAGATAAATGTGCCAGCAATTCTTCCCGATCTTCCCGGAATCGTGGATGATGAGAGATTCGTTCTGGACTTGAATTCTCAGAGTCCAATAGCTCCATCATCAGCAGTTACATCTCCAACATTCCGAGTTGATCTCCCAGACACTGCAATAACAGCGGAGAGGAGAGAGGGAAAAGGAGTTGAGGGGCAATTGAATACTCCGAACCTCCCGAATATTGGGGACAACGAAAATCAACAGGGGAGTCTTCCCCCACCCCCACCTCCTCCTCCCCCTCCTCCTCAGGTTCTGCCCTCTTCATCTGCGAGTCAGCCTCTTCCATCGACGTCATCAGCCTCAGGAGCATTGCCAGCACCTCCACCCCCTCCACCCCCACCCCCACCTCCAGCCCCTCCAGCACCAGAAACTACTTCTCAGGCCCCTCCAGTCAAAATCGAACCAAAGAAGCCAGTTCCATCAACAAGTGACGACAGAACTGATTTAATGGCAGCAATTCGCGCAGCTGGTGGCGTTGGAAAAGCGAAATTACGCCAGACAACGTCGATGATCGATAATCAAGACAGATTCTCGTCAGCATCCGTTGGCGGTGATCTGATGGCAGATTTACACGCCAAATTGTCGTTGAGGAGAAAAGGAATTGCTGGAGGCGGGATGGGGGCTATGGAGCGAATTTCGAGATTAATTCCACCACCACCGAAGCCTAATGAGGCTGACAGGAATTCAGCGACTAGCGAAAATGACTCGCAGGCTGATAACGATGAGTGGGAGGAATGAATCTTGATTAATTGTTTATTTAAGGGCTGTAAAGGTTTTATATTAATCATATTTAGGGCTGCATTTGCCTATAAATTAAATCCACTTTAAATAGTTATTAATGCCAAATTAACATTTGTAAACATTAAAGAATTTGTTTTTCTCAATAATTTTGAGAATTTGTCAACATTTGGATATTATTATTCATTACAGATTTTTGATTTCACCGACGTTGTATAGATTATTTTTATTATTTCATGACATCACTTTTTTCGGACAATTTCGGGGAATTAACGAACGACCTATATATGACCGAAATTGCCCAAAAAAGTGATGTCATGAAATAATAAAGAGATTATTATTGATCGTGATGAATCACTCTACGAGTTCTCTGAAAAGTTCCTCTGAAAGTTCTCCTAAAAGTTCCTCTAGAAGTTCCCCTAAAAGTTTTGAACGCTCATAAAGTCAGTTTGACGTTTATAAATGTCAGTTTAACATTCATAATCATTCAGAATTCAGCCGAAATCAAACCGTACACCAACGTCTCGGCCCTAATTATATTTGTCATCTCAGAAATAAAGGGGCGTAAGTCCTATTCTAAAGTATTGCACTTACGCCACTTTGTTTCTGAGGCGATGAATTTTTTCATCAGTTTTTCAAGAATATCTTGCGAAATTAAGCGAGATAGAGCAATTTTTTGCTTCTTTGCTTTTTTGTAGTTCTCGATATGGCTCTACAAGAAAGGGCAGGATAAGAACGCTTTATCTCGCTTAATTTCCGAGATGTTGAAAAAAAAACTGGCGGGAAAGTAAATTAATTTAAAACTTTCATATTCTTGTTATTTGAATTATTGAATGATTTTATCTGTTTTTTTGGGGAATATTCTGGATTTTAAGCGAGATAAAATGGCAATTTTGCTCAAATACTTCATTTGTAGCTCTCGAAATTCTCTGCAAAACCGTCTTAAGTAAAAATCGCTCTATCTCGCTTAGTTTCCGAGATATTTACATGATTTTTCTTTGTGTCATTCCATGATTACACTTTTTCTCAAAATAAATCCATTATTTATGTAAATGAAATAGGCTCCAATTTGATTTATTTATCTGCCGACTAAAATTCAAATATTTCGCGCCAATTTTGAATTTTTCTCCGTTGCGATAGTCACCCTAATGCCTATAATGCGCATGCGCATGTGTACTTCCCAGTATTTTGGACATAAATAAAAAAAAACCACTGGAAGAACCCTCGAAATAAATACCTGCTGCTGCTGCAAAAGCAGTATATATAATTTGTTTTTCATTGTGAAATTATTAATTTATAATAGAGAATTAAAATGTCTGATGGAGAAGATGATTTTATGTGCGATGAGGAAGAAGATTATGGATTGGTAATAATTATTTTTTATTAAAATACAATTATTTGCCGGTTGTTCATTGTAATGTCATTTTTTAGGTTAGATTTAATTCGACAAATTATTTAATTTTATTTAAAATTTAAAAAAACAATAAAAATATATTAATTAAAAAAATTCTTTCGTATTTTTCTGTTATTATTTAATTAAATTCGTCTTTAATTCATGACAAAACATGAAAATTTCATTTTTTTTTTCAAATATTTGAATTTTACTGAACATGATTTTAAAAATAAAAATATTAATTTTTTTCTTTTTTTCTTAGGAATACTCAGAAGATTCAAATTCAGAGCCAGACGTTGATTTAGAAAATCAATATTACAATAGTAAAGCACTGAAAGAAGATGACCCACAGGCTGCATTGGCAAGCTTTCAAAAAGTTCTCGATCTTGAGGGTGGAGACAAAGGAGAATGGGGATTTAAAGCACTAAAACAGATGATAAAGATTAATTTTAAATTGGTACTAAAATATTAATAATGATTTTTTTTGATTCAGGGGAAAATTTAGGCAAAATGGACCCAAATGATCTGGGATTTTTTTTTTGAGAGTGAAGGAGTCTACAATAAATTCTGCAAAAATTCACCAACAATGTATATATGTTGCAGCATCTTCCTGAATTTTTCCAGATTTTTTCGTGAAGTCCTTCATCCCGAAAAAAAAAATCCTGGATCATTTTGCTCTGAAATTCTCTTTTTTTAAACTTTTTTTTGAAAAATCGATTTTAATCCAACAGTTTTTTATGAATATCTCGGAAACTAAGTGAGATAGAGCGATTATACCGGAATTCATTTTTGTAGCTCTTGAAATCCTCTACAAAACCACCTTAGGGGTAAAAGGGCGTATCTCCATTAGTTTCTGAGATATTTACAAAAAACTGGTAATAAGTTGATTTGCCTGAGAATTTCTTTTTTTTTAATTGAATAATTATGTTTCAGAATAATTACAAAGAAATGATGACAAGGTACAAACAGTTATTAACGTACATAAAGAGTGCTGTAACGAGAAATCATTCGGAAAAGTCGATAAACTCAATATTGGATTACATTAGTACATCGAAAAATGTAAAGTATTTATTAAATTAATTTTTTTTTATCCACTTTTTTAAACTTTTGTGTTGGAACTTTTTAAAATAATTGATAAATTTGAAAAAATTGATTTTTTTTAGATGGAATTATTACAAGACTTTTACGAAACTACACTGGATGCATTAAAAGACGCTAAAAATGATCGATTATGGTTCAAAACAAACACAAAACTGGGAAAACTGTACTTTGATCGCTCAGATTTTAATAAATTAGCGAAAATATTGAAACAATTGCATCAAAGTTGTCAAGTATGTTTTTTTTAAATTAAGGATTATTTGAATGGTTATAATTAATAATCTTTTTATCTCGATAGACTGATGATGGAGAGGATGATCTGAAAAAGGGTACACAACTTTTGGAAATTTATGCACTGGAAATTCAGATGTACACTGCACAGAAGAATAATAAAAAATTAAAGACACTTTATGAGCAAAGTTTACATATTAAAAGTGCTATTCCACATCCACTTATAATGGGAGTTATAAGAGGTATTTTTTACTTTTTTATGATACTTAAAATAGCAGAAATCTGACGATTTTCCTCCTTTTTTTTCTTAACACATTAAATTTATTATCTTTAATTTAATTATCTTTTGAAAAATGCAAAAAAAATGTGCACTTGTAGAAAATTCATAAAACTATGAGTGCAATTTTTTTAAATAATTTTTTTTGCTAATTTATTTGTTTAAAAAAGTCCCAAAAATTATCAGACGTGTGCTAATTTATTTTTCTTAGTAAATAAATTATTTTAAATAAATAAAATATATGCAAATGTCGAAACTTCAAAAAAAATAGGATTGCAAATTTTTTAAATATTTAAAAAAAAATAATTTATTTGTTTAAAAAAATCCCAAAAATTGTTGGATGTATGGTAATTTTATTTTCATCTTTTTTTTGGAGTTCACAATTCAATAAATATGTTTTTTTTTTGATTTTCAGAGTGTGGCGGTAAAATGCATCTGAGAGAGGGTGAATTTGAACGGGCGCACACAGATTTTTTCGAAGCTTTTAAAAATTACGATGAGTCTGGCTCGCCAAGACGTACAACGTGCTTGAAATACCTCGTACTTGCCAATATGTAAGAAATTAATTTAATTTAACAATTATAAAAATTTCAGTTATCAGTTTTTCTCAAACTTAATTAAAAAAAAAAAAAGTTTTTCTCAAATATTTCGGAAACTAAGTGAGATAGAGCGGTTTTACTTCTGCAAATCGTTTTTGTAGATCTCAAAATTCTCTTCAAAGCTCTTTAAGACGAAAAAGGGCGTATCTCCATTAGTTTCCAAGATATTTTTAAAAAACTGATCAGAAATTCGTATTTTTTGAATTTTTAATACAAATTTTAATTAATTATATTGATTAAATTTTCATTAATTATATTAATTAAAGTTTCATTAATGATATTAATTAAATTTTCATTAATTATATAAATTGAGTTTTTATTAATTATTATTTCGATCATATTATTAAATTTTTATTAATTATATTAATTATTCAACAGGTTAATGAAATCTGGTATTAATCCCTTCGATTCACAAGAAGCCAAGCCCTACAAAAATGATCCAGAAATATTGGCAATGACAAATTTAGTTCACAGTTATCAGAATAACGATATCAATCAGTTTGAATTGATTCTTAAACAAAATAGAAATAATATTATGGACGATCCATTTATCAGAGAACATATTGAAGATTTATTAAGAAACATTAGAACTCAGGTGATGATTTTTTTTTATTAAATTATAATTTTTGATGATTGAGAGGATTTTTCTTAAATTTTTTTTTCTACTAAAAATAGCAAAAATCTGACAATTTTTATTTTTTATTCTTTGAAAAATAAATTATAGAATAAAATAAAAAATATATATGTGTAGAAAGATGAAAAATCTACAAGTAAGAATTTTTTAAACATTTTTTTAATAATAATTTATTTTTTAAAAAATATTCTAAAATTGTCAGATGTCTGCTAATTTTTTTATCGCAATTTTTACATCGAAAGTTATTATTTCAGGTCTTGATAAAGCTCATCAAGCCTTACACACGTATTCACATACCTTTTATCAGCAAAGAATTGAATATTGACGCTTCTGAAGTTGAGAGTCTCTTGGTTTCTTGTATTTTGGATAGTACTATACGAGGACGTATAGATCAGGTAAAATTCCATAATTTAAATAAATTTTTTCAGAAAAAAAAAAAAGAGCAGACATCTCACACTTTTCCTTTTTTTAAACAAATAATTGATATAAAAAAAAAAAAATTATGCACATTTAGCAAATTTAAAAAACTTTTACTGCAAATTTTTCTAGTATTTTTTTTTACAATAATTTTATATGTTAAAAAAAATCGAGGAAATTGTCAGATTTATGCTAATTTTATTATATTATATTATATCGTTGCCTTAAAAATAAAGGGGCTTAAGTGCAAGATAAATGCATAGGACTTACGCCCTTTTGTATGTAAGGTGTTAATAAGAGGTGCAAGTGCTTTATGCTTATACCCAGCACTTATGCCCTTTTTTTTTAAACTGATAATATAATACTAATTATCGTTTAATTGTTGTTTCTCCAGGTTAATCAAGTTTTGGAACTCGACAAAAAATCACTTGGTGCTGCTCGCTACAATGCCCTAGACAAATGGACAAGTCAACTTCATTCGCTTCATCTTGCTGTGGTAAACAAGATGTCATAATTTAAACCAGTGATGCTGTCAAGTGATAAAAAAGAAAAAAAAAATACAATCACAATTGTGAATGAAAAAAAAAAAATAAGCGAACAGTTCAGTCAAACAAGGCCCTCTCTCATTGAATAAGTAAAAAAAAAAGGAAAAAAAAAGAATTTAAATAAAAATCAGAGAGAAAGAATTGTGAAGCAAGGAAAAATCAATAAAATTCAGCGTGATATTTTCTACTTAACGAGAAAAATAAAAGAGGGGTTGCATTGAAACAACGTAAATAACCCAAATAAAAAAATTTGAAAAAAACAAAAAGTCATGGAAATCAATAAAAACCAGTTCTTTCGATATTAATTACTTCGTTGATTGGAATTTACGGCCATCAAATGGGTCAAGTATTTGCAATTTTATCGGTATTTCTCTCGTTTTTCATTGATAATGAATTTTTTTTTAATATAAAGAAAATTATTATTTTAATTTTTAATTTTTGGATATGTGAGCTTAGATAATTCAATTAATTTTATGGTGAAGTGACCAAAAAGACCACTTCACCATAAAATTAATTAAATTATCATTTTATATGGAAATAGAGGAAGGTGGGGTAAAATGGGCATATTTTAATTTTGATGTTTTATATTATGAAAATTGCGAGAAATCAATGAATATATTGAAGATAGGTTTTTTCTGATGATTCCATTGAAAAGCTGAGGAAATTTCCGATGGAAATCATGTGCCAGAATTTATTTTTTGAATTTTTTCGAAAATTCGATTTTTTGGAGAAGATTTGAAGGTGAAAATCTTTTACTTTCTGATAAATTTAATTTTTTCGGGAATATTTTCTGTCTCAAATGAAGAATGAGCTCATTTCCCATCGATTTATATAGTTAAAAAAAAATTATCGATTTTTCAAATAAAAACAGAGCAAAAACTGATTTTTGAGCTATAAAAGAAAATGAAATATAAATAATTGAAAAATCGATTTAAAAAAATTTAAAACTACACGGATCGATGGTAAATGATCTCACCTTTCATTTGAGATCAACC
This sequence comes from Aleiodes leptofemur, assembly GCA_963942555.1. Classification (NCBI taxonomy): domain Eukaryota; kingdom Metazoa; phylum Arthropoda; class Insecta; order Hymenoptera; family Braconidae; genus Aleiodes; species Aleiodes leptofemur. The sequence goes on along the minus strand of OZ012617.1, from coordinate 15,889,592 downwards.
CCAGGTCGCTCCGACCAATAGAACCCAAGATATCCCCAAAAACGTGAATTTTTTCGATTTTCGAAAATTTTCCCCTAAAAAATTCGAATTTTCACTAAATTCAAAAAAAAAAAAATTTGTCACATGTGTTTTCCACCCAAAATTTTCTCAGCTTTTCAATGCAATCATCAGAAAAACTCTATCTCAAACCCTCTAATTACAATCTCCATTTTACTCCACTTTTCCCTTTTGTTTTACGTTTAAAAATCCATTTTAAACTTTAAAACAATGTCTCATATTCAAGTCTTTTCTCGTTTCATACATAGATTTGTTTCTGTCTCAGTTTTCCCTGTTTTCCTTTCATTCTTGAGGTCCTTATACCTTTCACGTGGAAGATGTAAATAGGCACTGGTAGAAATTGGATAGAGACACTACAAGGTGTGTGTTTTCATGCATTGTTATTCAGAAAACGTGTGCGCTTGTGTAAACGCTGGTTAACCCATATACTACAACACTGTATAATCCTGGTTGTCTTGGAAAACAAGAATGGTAAATTCATTTCAGTGCTCTCCTTTGAATTAATTCTATGAATGTACAACTTCAATTTATTCGCCCCTTTTTCTTCTTCTTTTTATGCTCCTTGTAAATTCATCACAAATAAATCAAGTGATGAAAACATGATTGTTCTGCTCAATTACACCTTGTAATTGCTGCAGGATAATTGTTATTTAATTAATACTTAGGGGAAATCTTAGTTTTTATGGTTTATATTATGGAAATCAGTGGAAATGAATAGAAATATTGAAGATAGGTTTTTTTTAATGATTGCATTGGAAAGCTGAGGAAATTTTGGATGGAAATGATATGCGAGAAGGTTTTTTTCTTAATTTTTTGAAAAATTTGATTTTTTTGTAAAATTTGAATTTTTGAAAAATTTGAATTTTTGAAATTTTTTGATTTTTTGGGGGATTTTTCAGGTTTTAGTGGTCGTAGCGACTTGGAATCGGTTTTAAATGGAAGGTGAGATCATTTTCTGGTTGTTTGTGGAGTTAGAAAGGAAAATTATTGATTTTTCGAATGAATATAGAATAAAAATTGATTTCTAGGAGTTAGACAATAAGTAATTGGAAAATTGATTGAAAAAAAATTTCGATTATGTAAATTGATGGGAAATGAGCTCATCTTTCATTTAAGATCAACCCCAAGTCGCTACGACCAATAGAACCGGAGATATGTCCAAAAAAGTAAATTTTTTAGATTTTGGAAAAATGAGTTTTTTTTCGAAATTTCGAAAAATTCCAAAAAATTCATTTCGACACATGTTTTCCCCCTAAAATTTCCTCAGCTTTCCAATGAAATCATCGAAAAATTTCTATCTCGAACCGTTTAATTTCGATTGAAGAAATAGGATTTTTTCGATTTCGAAAAAGTGACTTTTTTCGATTTCGAAAAGTGACTTTTTTCGAAATTTCGAAAAATTAAAAAAAAATTAATTTCGACGTATGTTTTCCACCTAGAATTTCCTCAGTTTTTCAATGAAATCATCAAAAAATCTCTATCTCGAATTGTTCAATTTCAATTTAAGAAATTGATTTTTTTCGATTTTGGAAAAATAACTTTTTTCGAATTTTCAAAAATTCCAAAAAAATACTTTCGACACATGTTTTCCACTTGAAATTTCCTCAGCTTTCCAATGGAATCATTGAAAAATCTCTATTTCGAATAGTTTAGTTTCAATTCAAGAAATTAAACTTTTTTCGATTTTGGAAAAGTGATTTTTTTTCGAATTTTCCTAAAATCCAAAAAAATCAATATTGACACATGTTTTCCCCCTCAAAATTTTCTCAGTTTTCCACCGAAATCATCAAAAACCGTTTAATTCCATTCCAACAAAGCTCATCTCCAATTTCTCCAAAAATAATCAGATTTAATTTATTATCTTGTAAAAAAAAAACCTAAAGTGTACACATTTGTGTACATCATTTTTCAAATATGTTTCTCCAGCACAAAAACACTGAAAGAAAAAAAGCGTTGAAATGTTTTCCGCAGAAACTGGTATGCAGTGTGTGTGTGCGAAGAGGTATAAAAGAAAGAAGGGAGAGTTTAATACATAGAGAGAAAAGAGTGTGCTTACATCCATTTGCAAATGGTCCTCCAATTGTTCCTAAACGTTTGTCTCGAGTTCTCTTCTAGACTCGTTTCGTAAGACTGAAAACGGGCTATCAGCCTAATTGCAATATACGTGGGCAATAGACATTTTCACCCCCCTCCCCCTTTTTTTCCACCCATCCCCCCTTTCTTCCACCTCCTCCCTTTTTTTTCCCACCCCTCCCCCCTTTTTCCCACCCCCCCTCCCCCTTTTTTCACACCCCCTCCCTCTTTTTTCACACCCCCTCCCCCCTTCTTTCTCGCCCTCTCCCCCCTTTTTCTACCCTTTTTTCCACCCCCCTTTTTTTCTACCCTCCCCCCCCCCCCTTTTTTCTACCTCCCCCCCATCCCTTTTTTTCTACCCTCCCCCCTTTTTTTCCTACCCCCTTTTTTTCTACCCTCCCCCCTTTTTTTCTACCCTCCCCCCTTTTTTCTACCTCCCCTCCCCTTTTTTTCTACCCTCCCCCCTTTTTTTCCACCCCTCCAGCATCTTGAACTATTGTTGAAGGGATGAAGGGAGAAAATAACATCCTCCTCTCGTTTAGGTCATGTATGTCAGTTTGATCCCCTTAATTTCGAAATAGGGGGGGGGGGGGGAAATAAAAAAAATAGACCACAAAAATCACGTACACCCACAACTGTGATGTAACGAGTTTTTATGTTATTTCTATTTCATTTTATCACACAAGGGAGAGAAAATATTGTTGACTCGGAGACAGAGGGGCGTAAGTCCTGTTTATAAGCATGGGACTTACGCCCCTTTGTTTCTATGGCAATGAATGACAATAATGTGTTATTTTGTGTCCCCTCTGATGAAAAATTGGTGGATGAAGGAATACAGAAGAAAAATATTCATTGGCTCAACTTCTTTTTTTTTCTTTTTCTTTTCTCATGAAATACAATTTATTAGAAAACACAAGACATTTTTTTTTTTTTTGTTGCTTTTCTCCTCTTTACTCGCACAAACGATTTTTCATGTATTCACAACTGTTTGTTATTTTACGTCAGTTAATATAGTACTGTATTTTCCAATTCACAATGTAGAACTATCTATTATCAAAGAAACACATTGGAATGAGAGAGAAAAAAGTGGAGAAAAAGAAAAAAAAGTGGAGAAAGTTCTGTCAGGTTTTTTTTTTGAGGAAATAATATATATCATAAATTTCAGAAAAATGGTGTTATATTGTAGGTGAAAACACACAACTGGTGAAGGACATTCATCTTGGAGGGCTTAACTCAGGACGTATTCGATGTATATGTTCTATCGTTTTCATGGACCTAAAGTGTGTATAGGGGAGAGTGGGGCAAAATGGACACTATAATGAAACGGTTGGAGATGGATTTTTTTCGATGATTCTATTGAAAAGCTGAGGAAATTTTAGCCGGAAAACGAGTGTCAAATGTATTTTTTTAGATTTTTTTGAAAATTCGATATTTTTTGGGATTTTTGAGGGGTAAAAGTCTTTTCTTTTTTGAAAATTTTCAGTTTTTTGGAAATATCTCTGGTTCCATTGGTCCTAGCAATTCGGGGTTGGTCTCAAATGAAAGGTGAGCTCATTTCCCATCGATTTATGGGGTTTTGAATTCAAAAATATCAATTTTTGGGATAGTTATAGGCCAAAAACTGTTTTACGAAATGGTTTCACAAAAATGCTCATAACTACCTTAAAAATCGATATTTTTAAATTGAAAACCATATAAATCGATGGCAAATGATCTCACCTTTCACCTCCCATCGGAATTTTTACGCTACGACGAATAGAACCGAAGATATCTTCAAAAAACTGAAAATTTTCAAAAAAAGGAAGGATTTTACCCCTCTAAAATGCTCAAAAAAGTCAAAATCGTCAAAAATTCGAAAAAATTAGTTCCGGCAATTGTTTCCCGCCTAAAATTCCCTCAAATTTCCAATGGAATCATCAAAAACAATCTACCGTCAATATTTCTATTAGTTTCAAGAGTTTTCCATAATATTTGCCTAAATTTTTGTATTTTATACTATGAAAATTACGAGAAATCGATGGAAATATTGGAGATAGATTTTTTCTGATGATTTCATTGAAAAGATGAGGAAATTTCCCATGAAAATCATATGTCATAAGTTATTTTTTGGAATTTTTCAAAAATTTCATTTTTTGCGCAAGATTTGAAGGTAAAACTCTTCTGTTTTTGAAAAATTTCAGGTTTTCAAGAATATCTCTGGTTCTATTGGTCGTAGTGATCTGGGGTTGATCTTAAATGAAAGGTGAGCTCATTTCCCATCGATTTATGGGGTTCAAAAAGAAAAGTATCAATTTTTTCAAGTACTTATAGGGCAAAAACTGATTTTCAAAAAAATGACCTATAAATATTTGAAAAATTGATTTAAAAAAAATTTGAACCACATAAATCGATGAGAAATGAGCTCACCTTTCATTTGAGATCAACCCCAGGTCGCTACGACCAACAGAACCGGAGATATCGCCGAAAAAGTGAATTTTTTCGATTTTCAAAAGGAAAACCCCTTCAAAACTTGGCCAAAAAAGTAAATTTTTCCAAAAATTGAGAAAAAAAAATTTTGACACATGTTTTTCGCCTAAAATTTCCTCAGCTCTTTAATGAAATCATCAAAAAATCTCAATCTCGAACCGTTCAATTGGAGTGTCCATTTTACCCCACCTTCCCCTATATATACGTATATATCATAGTTGTTGAGAAAACCGAGGCAAAATGATTTGGGATTTTTTTTGGAGATGAAGGAGTCCCCAAAAAAAACTGAAAAAATTCACCAAAAACCTACATATATTGTAGCATCTTCCCAAATTTTTCCAGATTTTTTCATCGACTCCTTCACCCCGAAAAAAATTCCCCAGTCATTTCACCAAAAAGGTCCATTTTGCCCCACTTTCCCTCCACTCGCACATTTGCAGTTTCCATTCTGTCGAAGCTTTTGTTTGCATTTTCGAGCAATCAATGAGCACCGAAAAGTAATATATCGTCCGTTACTATCGGCTTTTAACCAGCATGATATAATTATTATCCAAACGATTGGCTATTGATACCATAAATTTGATAAAAATCATTGGACATTTTGTTTATTTTATCTCTCTTCCCATTGGTGCATTCAATCCTTGTCCATTGTTAACGCACTATTAGTGCCTCTTTTTTTTTTGGTAGAGAAACAAGATGTGGATGAAAAATAAAGGATAAGCAAGATATATCTACTAGTATTTGTCGCATTTACATTGGATGGAAGAATTTCCTAATCCAGGACAGTTTTCTCGGTTCCCATGCAAAATACCTAGTACTGTGAACCTATTTTCATGACAAGACCCCTGTATTATCCTCATGATTTATAAAAGAATGCATGTTATGTGGAAAAACAGACGTTTTTAGCGGATGATTTATTTGGATATTTATTATATTAGTGGGGTGATGATAACTTTAATGTTTATTACGATGTTTTTCTTAATGAAAATCGCTGGAAATTGGTGGAAATGATCAAAATAAGATATTTTTGATGATTCCATTGAAAAACTGAGAAAATTTTACGAAGAAAACATGTTTTTATTGCTTTTTATGAATTTTTCGAAAAAGTTGTAATCTTTTCGATTTGGGAAATTTTGAGTTTTTTGGGAATATCTCCGGTTCTATTGGTATTAGTGCAAAAATTTTGATTGGAGGGGAAAGGTGAGCTCATTCTACCCCGATTTCATAGTATTTCGAATCAATTTTCATCGATTTTTGGATTGATTACAGTGTTTTTTCGGAGGAATCACTTCTTCTTTGAAAATTGATGAAAATAAGTTGGAAATATGATGAATTAGGGGTAGAATGAGCTCAGCTTTCATTTAAAATCGAAATTCTTGGACTCACATCAATAGAACCGGAGATATTCCCAAAAAACTGAAAATTTCCATAAATTTTTGAATATCGATTGAGAAGCATGTTTTCTAAGAGAAATTTAGAGTAATTTCCTCGGTTTTTTGATGGAAATCATTTAAAAAAAGCCTATCTCAAAGCATTCTATTACAATATCCATTCTCCCTCATTTTCCCCTGAGAAATGGTAATATTCACAGGCGAAAATGATAGGAAAACCGTAATTGCTTGCGGTGAGGATCGTTTGCATGAGATGAGATTTTGGAATCGTCTTATTGTGGTGAGACACTGAAGTGTACTGAGTAAATGAGACATTTACAAAAGAAATTAAATCTTTTGTAATGAGCACATTTGCTTTGAATTATTCGTCTGATGGGTTTTTTTCAATTTAATTGAATAAATTTCAGTGAATTTTTGAGTGAAATTCAACATTAAGTTCACATTTTTTGAGTGAAAGATCATGAAAATCGATGAATGCAGAAGATTTATATCGTTGGCTTAAAAATAAAAGGACTTAAGGGCTATGCTTATATATAGGACTCACGCCCCTTTGTTTCTGAGGCAAAGATATTGTTTAAAAAAAAAAAAAGATTGATTTTTTGAATAGAAATGGAGTAAAAACTGATTTTTATCAAATGAGCTATAAGTAATTGAAAAATCGGTAAAAAAAATTTAGAACGACATGAATCGATGGTAAATGAGCTCACCTTTCATTTAAAATCGACCCCAGGTCGCTAAGACCAATAGAACCAGAGATATTCCGAAAATAAAGTGAGTTTTTTCAATTTTTTGAGAATTCGATTTTTTCTGGAATTTTCGAAGGATAAAGCTTTTCGATTTTTGAGCAAATTTAGTTTTTTGGAAATATCTCTGGTTCTATTGGTCGCAGCGATCTGGGACCAATTTTAAATGAAAGGTGAGATCATTTCCCATCGATTTATGGGGTTTTGAATCTAAAAATATTGATTTTTCAGATAGTTATGGGAATTTTGGTGAAAAATTATGATCATCCGTTTTTGTCCCATAACTATGTAAGAAATCGATATTTTTGAATCCAAAACCCCATAAATCGATGATAAATGATCTCACCTTTCATTTCAAATCAGTCCCAGGTCGCTACGACCAATGGAACCAGAGATATTTTCGAAAAACTGAATTTACTCAAAAATCGAAAGGCTACCAAAATACCAGAAAAAATCGAATTTTCCAAAAATTGAAGAAAAATTAATTCTGGCACATGTTTCTCGACTAAAATTTCCTCAGCTTTCCGATGGAATCATTTAAAAAAATCCATCTCCAATATTTTCATTCATTCAAAGATTTTTTCATAATATATGCATAAAAACACAACTTTTAATTGTTTCTCCAGCAATTGAATTGAATAAATTCCCATGAAATTCAACATGAGCTCACAATTTTCAAGTGGAAGGCCATGACAATCAATAAATACATCAATACATCAAAGAGCATCGAAATTCTATCGGTTTATTCATCATGGAATTAACTCTTGGAGTTACCCTCTTCGGTGTCAATAGAAATCTCTAGCCAGTTATTTCTGATATTGGTGTTGTGTACTTTTGCACTATGTGTATATGTGAGCAACGAATGGGCTGTTATAATCCACGAGTGATTAACGTCATCGCTAGGCACCAACTGCAGTTTGCTTTGCAGATATCAATACCGTGCTCAATTAAATCAACGATGAATTGCTAACACAAAATTCCAATAGGTGAATGTAAATATAACAGGATGTACTTTCAATTTAATTTTTTTTTCAAAAATCAAATATTACAATTAATTTTTCATTTTTTTTTTTAATATTTGAAGATTTTTTTTTCGTTTAAAAAATTTAAAGAATTATTTTATCTCAATTTAAAAAAAATCAGTATTTTTTTTTCATTGAGATTATAAAGGATTTTTCTATATTTTCAACAATTTTCAAAAAATTTTCCGATTTTTTAAAAAGACAGAATTAATTTATCAAATATACCTAAAATTCATCTAAAAGTTCAATTTATTTCCATTCTAATAATTCGTGATTAATAAATTCTCAAAATTGCATAATCCTTACAAATTAAATCAGTGCTGAATTATGAAAATGGTGATGAATTAAATTATCTGTGAGCTATCAGTAATTGGAAGAGGAAATGGTACATTTCTGGAATTATCGACTTCCGAAAATTTTCAGAATATCATCAATTCAATTCTAATTTTGATGTTTTATCCTTCACATTCTCCGATATTTAATTAAATCCGGAAATATTCATGTGAATTATGTAAAATCAATTTCCTTCAATTATTATCATCCAACTGCAAAATTGTAGGATGACTCCAATTTGAGATATGATGATAAAAGTAGCAGACATCTGACAAATTTAATTTTTTTAACAAAAAAATTATTTAAAAAATTTTAATTTCAAAAAAAAAATGTAAATTTTTTTTTGATAGTAATCAATTTGTTCAAAAAAATCCGAACAAATGTCAGTTCATGACGGTTCTATTGTCATTCACAGATCATTGAATTAGTTGAGAGATTGTACAAGATGCAATTACAGTAGTTTGAACATTCGAGTAAATATCGTATCTATTCGAGAAACCGGACAGAGTAGAAATGTCCATTGAGATTTCAATCGACCTAACGTCACTATCCTAGACCAATAGTACAGAAATCCAGATGTACTAAAACCAATTCAGTATATATCCCAAGTTCATCAGTTGTATGTATCCTCATCTATTACTCATCCTTTTCCCATTTCCATCTTCAGTACATTTGGTTTCTCCATTGGATGGTCCTTTCTGATTTTGTTCAGTCTACAGACATACTGTGGATAACTTTGAATCCGCACGTTCAATATAACTTTAATCCACATGATTCTGCATATTCAGATGGTACGTGACACTATCCAAGATTCGTGCAAATCAAATGTTAAACGTATAAACACTGAGATTAATTTTGAATTATACGGAGGATCATTGGATGAATTCGCAGCAGGCTGTAACAATTATCGTATTTATTGTTTACATGAGTTTATACTCTATTGGATTGATCATGGCACTCTTCAGAAAGGGCTGATACATGGATATCATAGTTCGATTATTGATTGCATGGTTCCCAGCCTTTAAATCACAGACATTAATATCAGAACAGAAATATCATAGAAAAAATATCACAATGAAAAAAAAAAATCATGCCTAAAATATCATACTACAAAATAATATCACATGAAAAATCCTATTATAAAAAGGAAAGAAAACTCTCGATATCAATATATCTCTTCTTCTTCTTAATTGTGCTGCCCAATCGCAGCTGGCCTTTAGTTTCTCAACTATACTATCGATATATCTCGAAAGTGTATCGAATGAGCGTAAGCGTAAGACCAAAACCGTGGCGACATCTATCGGTCCCATTAATATATTCATGTAAATGGAAGTGCGCATGCGTAGCACGTGCGGAAGCCTCTCGTATGACATAAAATGAAGAGGAAAATATAGATTGAAGAATAGATAGTAATTTATTATTGGAATGGAAAAACTGCACTTTTATCATATGAAAATATCACATGAAAGAGGAAAATATAAAGTAAAAAATATTAACTACAGTTTTATATTCAAGGCAACGCTACGCAATAAGTTGAAACGTTGACCAGCATCATACGATTGCACCAAAATCTCCAGAGCATTATCAATAATAACCTATTTACGCTTGCGTGGTTCAGCAACAACACGATGAGCTAATAAATTAATCATAATCTGTTCAGCAAGACTGTGTTCTACCTTCAATGCATTTACTTCGTTTTACCTTCAATACGACAACGATAATTGTAATAAATACCACGAGATACTCAGAAGAAATGCGTAGAATCCCAAGACATGAAAACAGGATTAAATCAAAATAATTACGTAATGATAGAAAGGATAACATGAAAACTCGAGGGAAATGAATGATGAAAGAAATCAATAAATTATAATTCAATAACAAACGTGCGATATAAATGGATAATTTCTCTCGAATATAATTTTCGGAAAAATAATCTAACTCTAAATTTTTTTTGAAGCTCTTTTAATGTTCAGTACTTAATTTCCCTGAGTAAAGAATGATTATCTAATTTAATTCATTGAGGTATCCGCAGCAAACATTCAGAATGTTGACGTGTATATATTTGGAGAGGTGTACGCCTATACATAGTTGGAATGTTGGAGTAGCTACTTCGCAACGGATATACATAAGTCGCATGGTGGCTACATGTCTGGCATACGTTGGAGCTCTTTCGCTGCACGTCATCCCTTCCAATTTTCTATCTTACTTTATCGTACTATAAACTTGCCTCGTTTTTCTCCCTCACACTTTGTACTTCTGCAAACGGGTGTACCCTTGGTGCTACTTAATATTGCATCGTATTACTAAGAGAGGCGACGAGACCGAGCCTACTGTGGTAACACGTTTGATGCACGCTGTATGCTTCATGTACATCGTAAATCATATAAATATGTGAACAGCTTAATGAACAATTTCACATGATTTTATTAAAATTATCATCATTTGACCCAAAACTCGATGGATTCTGATCTTCTGCAGACCTTTTTTTGGAAGCAATTTTTTATGTAAAATTACAGAAATAATTTTCTAAGTGGCACTAAAATTGAGAGAATTTTAGAATAATAATTTTGTCTTGAAAGGTCTTGGATATTTAACGTTCATGTATTTCTGGATGAGTCTAATGGCTAATGACTTTTATATCAATTCTATGAAATTAAAGAATTCATGCAGTTTTTATTAATCTTCAAATGATGTGATCTTTAAATTCTTTGAATAAATCATCAGAATTTAATATTCTGAAAATCTAAAAACTTTATTTTAAGGGAATATTCCAGTGAACTCGAGTGCAGTTAACCTTCTATTTTTAGGGCCGTATTAAAGATGATTTTTTAACATTTTTCGGAATTTTTTCATAATTTTTGTCCGTGTAGTTTATGAGATATGAATTATCAAAGTTACTGACTTTCGAATAGTTTAATCACTTTTTTCGGGTAAATTAAATCACGTTTTTCCCTATTATCAGCAATTAATTGGAAAACAATCCACAAATCCTCATTTTTCCCTGAAAAATTAATTTGTTGCAATTAATTTTGTGGTGTTTCTATAAATTCGATATCACAAAAAAATTATAGAGGTTTCATCCTCTCCATGCAGGATTCCTAAAAATCGCAATTAATGCAAAATATCATATTTTAAAAGAATAGAATCGATTTTTAATGCAATATTCAATTAATTTTGCGAAGCTTAAAAAATTCCATTAAAAATTAAAAATAAGTGAAAAATAGTGTTTTACACTATCGATTTGAGATCCAAAATATACAGTGACACAGTGTAAGTACTTTTGGGTTTCGAGAGGATGGTGGAAGAGGTAAAGGGAACGAGATGATATAGGTAGGTGAGACCACGGAGGGAAAAGCCCCGTGCCTTGGGAGCTATACTTATTGAATATTAAACGGGTGGGGAAGACCCAGGGGTTCAAATGAAGTAGAGGGGTGTCGTGCAACGCCAGCTAGAGTGCCTCTTTGCTCTTTGCCGAGAGAGAAACGAGTGGAATACGTGGAGGGGGGGGGGGGGGGGGGGGATAGGCAAGAGAGAAAGGGAGGCTGGATACAATGAGACAAGGGGGTTCATACTCGATGTGAAAAAGCTGAGCAACAGTAAAAGTATGCAATTCTTGAATGAGAAGAGGAGAGGAAAAAAAAAGAGAACATGAGAGGGTGATAATATCATAACCAGTTGAGGAGAATAACACCGGTGGGATTACTCGATTTTAATGCTCTTTTGCCAGACGAATTCTTTGATGTCATTGGAATAATGTTGAGAATCATAAATTCTTCAAGAGGTTAAATTGAAGGGGGGGGGGGGTGATTTTTTGGAAACTATGTAGGCAAAGAAAAGCTGCTCGAATTTACTTTAGGAAAATTTTTAGAAAATTGGGGAAATCCGAAAAAACTAAGGGAAATTGGGGAAAAATCTTGGAAAATTTCGGTAAATTCAAAGGTTTTTTAGGGACCACTTGAACCATAAAGTAGTTAATCTTGGGAAAATCCTAAAAAATTCTCCAAGTTCCTGAAAAATCTCAGAAAATAGCTAATTAGGAAAAAATTCCTGGTTTTTCCTTTTAGATAGTTCCACGTATACTCAATGAGCTCAAAGTGACTGTTAAAGCAACATTCCCAAAGCTGCACAGACTCGTTTTTTTTTTTTTTTTTTCATTATAGCCAACATACGGTGGAATAGAGTCGTGTGGGATGATTTAATCGCTGCATAAAGTAATGAAGCCTCTGTTTGCCCATTAGGAAGTGGTTAATGTGCCACAAAAACGGCAGCTAGTTAGTCTGTTACGATCGATAAGTTCATCATTTTGTCGATTGAGCTTGTTAATTGGACAGTATCCAAGCACACTTGATTCAATGCGAATGATTGATTCGGGAAATCGTGGATTTTCTCTCAATTCCTCCACGAATATCTCAGAAAATGCGGAAAATAGCGTAATTCTAGTAGAAATCCGAATGGAAAAACTACACAGAGAAAAATGTTTTCTTAATTTAAGAACCTGCAGTCACTTAATTCAAGAATGTGCAGGTCACTTAAATTAAGAAAAAAAAAGTCACTTAATTTGAGTGACTTTTACTTTCTTAAATTAAGAAAGTGAAAGTCACTTAAATCAAGTGACTTTTTCTTTCTTAATATAAGAAAGTGAAAGTCACTTAATTTAAGAACATGCAGGTCACTTAAATTAAGAAAAAAAAAGTCACTTAATTTAAGTGACTTTTACTTTCTTAAATTAAGAAAGTGAAAGGCACTTAAATCAAGTGATTTTTTCTTTCTTAATATAAGAAAGTGAAAGTAGCTTAATTTAAGAACGTGCAGGTCACTTGAATTAAGAACGAAAAAGTCACTTGATTTAAGTGAGAAAAATCACTTAATTTAAGAACGTGCAGGTCACTTAAATTAAGAAAGAAAAAGTCACTTAATTTAAGTGAAAGTCACTTAATTTAAGAGCGTGCAGGTCACTTAAATTAAGAAAGAAAAAGTCACTTAATGTAAGTGACTTTTACATTCTTAAATTAAGAAAGAAAAAATCCCTCGATTTAAGTGAGAAAAGACACTTAATTTAAGTGACTTTTACTTTCTTAAATTAAAAAAGAAAAAGTTACTTGATTTAAGTGATAAAAGTCACTTGATTTGCGTGAGAAAACGCACTTGATTCAAGTGATTTTTACTTTCTTAAATTAAGAAAGAAAAAATCACTTGATTTAAGTGAGAAAAGTCACTTAATTTAAGTCACCTGCACATTCTTAAATTAAGAAACCATTGTTCTCTGTGTATCCTATCATTTCTACTAATGAATATAACCACAGTATAATCATATTATGTAATTTGGAATATCTCGCAAAATATCCAGCATTTCGCTTTTATTCACCTCCAAAAAGTCATAATTATCAAAAATAATGACATTATCAAGTAACATTAATTACCAGCCAACACAAGGACAGTTGAGATGGTTACATTGTGTCTCCAAGTCAGTGCAAATTCTCACACTCTGGTTAATGGGACGATAGCGATATACGATAAACCTATAGAAACGTGTACATTTCAGGAGGGGTTTGTCGAGGAAAATGGGCTGTAGGATGTGGATGAGGCATAGGCCTCTCTCTCTCTGTGTTCACCCGAGGATTTAACCCAAACCATTGTACATATAGGAACGTGGCTTTCCATTCACAATGTGTGAACTGTACTCTGTTCGAAAGATGTCCCTCACCTCTTTGGTTAGTTTGGTATCTCTCCTATGTCGCGTTAGTATGCACTCTATTTTCACGTGTTATGTATTGCAGCAGAGGAGCTGTGAAACTCCCTCGAGCAATAAATCATGCACGATGATATTGTCGTTTCGCATTATGCCCTGTACACCTACATCCAGCATCATCAGCACGCACCAACTGTAAATTTACACGTTCTTGCATATTTTTTTTTCACCTGATTCTCCAACTTCGCGGGGAAGTCCCTTGGGATCGAGAGAAATGGATGGAAAAAAAAGGGGGGGGGGGTGGGGGATTTAAAAAAACTGATGGGTAAATAGTGGGGATGATTTCTGAAGTACTTTCGAAGCCTATTATGTAACAATGTCACGTATGCCTGGGTACTGGATTACATTTATACTCTTACTTCTTTTTTTTTTTATATAACACCATATACCGGACGCCGAAACCCCTGAGACCAATGCGCCAATACGTGCCTATATAGTTTCGTCTGGTTATTCTCACTCACTTCAGCTGCTACTACTACTTTATCGTTTCTCGTAGTTATTTAAGGTAGTATAGAAGAGTAGAGTCGATAAAACAGAGGAAAAAATGAGGATTTGGAGGTTTGTTTTCAATTCATTTGCTCATAAGTCGGGGAAAATGTGCTTTAATTTAGACGAAAAAGTTTCTCAATAACTATACGGCGAATTGAATATTTTTTTCTTCTATTATTTAGTCAAAATGCTGTTCTCTTCGACAATTGTTTTTTAAATAATGGGTCAACTGTGTGGTTTTTTAGGTTTCTCAGGTTCTACAGGATGATAATCGGGGGAAATACTTGAGATAGGGTATTTTAGATGATTCCATTGGAAAGCTGAGGAAATTTGACATGAAAACCATATGTCGCATCGTTTTTAAGGTTTTTTTGAGAATTCCAGGATTTTTTGAAAAAAATGAGCCCAAATTTTCGAAATTTCGAGAAAAAAACAAAAATCACTTGTAGCACATGTTTTCTACGTGAAATTTCCTCAGCTCTTCACTGGAAGCATCAAAAAAACTCTATCTCCCTCCATTTCATAGAAATCCATCAATTTTTGTTCCTAAATCTAAAAAAAATGTAGAGGATTGGGGAAAAACCTTCAAATAATCCCGTCTACGTATTTAGACACAAAAAAAATATCCAACGAGCCGAAATTTCGCCTCCCAATCAAATTTTCACTCTAATAATTTGTGATTCTTTTATTATTTTCAAGAATTTTTGGAGAAATGAATATTTTTTTCTTCTATTATTTAGTTAAAATGCTGTTCTCTTCGACAATTGTTTTTAAATAATGGGTCAATCCTGTGGTTTCTTAGTAATTTTGTTATTTCTGGCCGATTTAGGACGTTTTATCCCCACCCCCGCTATTTTCAGTAACTTTGATAATTCATAGCTCATAAACTGCACGGACAAAAATTATGAAAAAATTCAGAAAAATGTAAAAAAATGTCATCTTTGATGTGGCATCAAAAAAAATAAGGGGTTGACTGTACTAAAACACTGGAATACTGCCTTAATTACATAATGTCTCATCAGGCATTTCCTTTTCTCATCAAACGTTAATTGGTTTCCTTTTATTTGAGGAAATAAATTTTTCAATGGAAAACGTTCAGAGAAATCTTTTCTGATGATAAATGCTAATATTTTATAAATAAAGGATTTTTTGGGTCTGAAACGACCCAAAATGCGATACGTGAGGGATTCTGAATATGAAATAGGTGAGCGTAAAAATTTTCCATTAGAGCGCCATTTATTCTTCGTGTCTGACTACTTTTCATCTTGATCTACTCGTGTCTCACGAAAGTGATAAATGAACTACTGAATTCTAACATTAATTCAATTTTCCATAACGCTCCATGAATTTAATTTTAAAAGATGTACATTTTTCTATTCAGTCACTCGTAAAAAAAAGAAATCGAGGATTTTTGGATTTTTATTGAATAAAGTTTTTTCTACAGACGATTTTTGATTGAAGTCGTTTGAGGCTGAACATGTAATTGATTTTACTACTTTCTTCGATTTTATGAAATAAGGGAAAATGTGGATTTTGCTGAAACGAATAAGGATGGATTTTTTTTTATGATTTCATTGATAAGTTGAGGAATTTTTCGGTGAAAAATATATATTAAAATGGATTTTTTTGCTTTTTTTGAGAATTTGACTATTTTAGCTAAGATTTGAAAGGTTCTCCTTTTCCAAAATGGAAAAATTCACGTTTTTTGAACATTTCTCCGGTTCTATTGATTCTAGGGTGAAAATTCTGAATGGAGGTGAAAGGTGAGATCATTTGCCATCAATTTATGTGGTTTCGAAAAAAAAGACTCATTTTCCACATACTTATGGACTTTTTTTTTTATAAATATCCATTTTTGTTCAATAAATATCTCAAAAATCGATAATTTTGTTGTCCAAACCTCCTAAATTGATGGTAAATGATCTTGCCTTTCATTTAAGACCAGCTGCAAGCTGCCACGACCAATAAAACCAGAAAAATTCCCGAAAAAGTGAAATTTTCCAAAAATTAAAAGGTTTTCACCTTCAAATCTTGATCTGAAAAAAAAACAAATTTTCAGAAAAATTCACGAAAAATAATCATGGCACATGATTTTCATCCAAAATTTCCTCAGCTTTTCAATGGAATCGTCCGGAAACTCTATCTCAAATATTTCCCCTCATTTCTCGTGATAATCACAATATAAAACATTTCAAAAACCTGTCCATCCCCCCTCCCCCTCCTATAATCCCCAAAATTATTAATCTGAATAAGGAATCTCCATAATCATACTGCAATAATAATATTTCAATCAACGTAAAATTTGATTGGAAATAGTTCCCTAATTTTCATCCCGGAGAACATAGAAGAGTAGTTTTGGAATGTGGATGGTTAAATTGAGGTAGGATGGATCGATTCCCACGATCAAAGGTTTAATGGTGTAGATAGTGGTAGTGGATGGAGAGATGCGTGTTATCGATGTAAATGCTCGAGTGTCTTAGGAACCAAGGCAATGGTAGGGGGTAGGGGGAGGGGAGGGGGTGGGTAAATTGGTATAGGAGGATGGGAAGTGGTTACGAGTAAGATAGCTGGGATTGCTCCCGGCATAGTTTAAGTTCTCTGCATTATGGAGGCTCGCCCATTGCAGGCTCGTGATTTCCTGTGCATAGCTATTACAATTACACCAACTCATACACATAATATTTTATTAATCATGTGAATTATTATTCATAGTCATTCAACTTTATTTCGGTGGAGAAAGGGAGGCTGCAATTTTTTTAAGATTTCTAACTCGGAGAAAATCCAGATTTTTTAGAAATCCTGAAAACCTATATAATGCGAAATTATACTGGAAATTATATGGAAAATATGGGATCATATAATTCAGCGAAATTCTATATACTTTGCTATATATTCCAAATTACATAATATGATTATACTGTGGTTATATTCATCAGTAGAACTGGTAGTATATAACTCATTATATTTCACAATATACTACTCGATATATGATTTTTCATATATACTCATCATATCTATTACTTATAATTCAAATAAAAATTACTTTTTAATTAACATGCATCATTTAATACACAAATTTTTACACATATAATAATTAATTAATATTGAATTATATAATAAACGAAAATATAAAATATACATATATCGATGAGTATACTTTGTCATATATCTTAGAATTATATATATATTTATACTTCCAAGATATACAATCAAATATAAGTATTTCGTATATTTTATCCAAATATTGAAGATATATCAGTGACATATATTATTTATTATGTTCAATTTTATATTATCAAATCAGCGAAAAGTGCGGTCATCTTCGCGTTCCAAAGCCTATCTCCTTGCTAAAAGTTTCCAGGAAACTCGAACGCTTATACAGAAAAGAAAACTCTTCCTGGATCTCCCGACAGCGTCTCCAGGTCATTTTGGGTTGCATTTTATCCAAATATTGAAGATATCAGTGACATATATTATTTATTTATATTAAATTTTATATTTTCAAATCTCGATTTTCAATATATAGCCTCGGTATACTATTCCATATAATTTCTTATGTAATGTTTTATATTAACGTTATATTTTCCCATATATTTATAGCTATATATAATTTTTCCATTCGGGTGGAACTGCTCAAGAGCTATTATATAATACAAAGAAAATCAATTTATCTTTGGAATCAGAAGATATTTCCATTTTCTTAATTACAAATGTCCATAAAATTTTCATGATCCATTTTCATTTGGTATAAAAATTATATAGTCCTCGAAAATTCGGCCAATGGCAATTAATTAAAAAAAAGTCAATGATCGCAATGAAAAATCTGCCATTTTGTTGTTTTTCTTTTCTGCTATTTGCACGAAAAATTTTAGCTATTCAATTTGTTAAAGAGGCCTATAGAATTCATGTGTCGTCATTCTGTAAAAGCTACAGTCTAAATTTTCCAAGATACTCCTTTGATAGAACGAAGGCTTTATCAAACGGAGCAGAGGGTTCAAACAGGCGGAATTATTCAAGAGCTCAATTATCAGCTTATTGTCGGTCTAGATGACACACTACAGAGTATACTATGTAATAAAACTAGTTTATTTCAATTATAATTTAATATTTTTTATAATTTATTAAATTATTCCTCTTTTGATAATTTGCATGTATTTCACAAAATTTCTGAATTATTATTTTTTATATATATATATATATTATAAAAGTAATTCCATGCAAAAGGAACGTATGAATGAGTAAAGAAAAATATATACATTCAATGAAAAAGAAATAAAAAAAATGAATTGAATAATAATATAACGTATACGTAATGACTTCGTCAATTATAAAAGATTCATTAATAAATACAATACAATAAAATATGTTTCAATTAATACTTAATTATGAGCTCAGTATATTTACATGTACCTCGGTCGACCGGTGAAACACAAGAGAGTGAGCCCTCACAGTCCAAGAGCTCATCTCCCACCACTTTCTCATTTACCATATATAATTGGAATATGTAGACTAGTAATCTCATATCATTTTCCAAATGATAAAACAGATTTCAATTGTAGCATCAATTAATCAATCAAAATTCTTACAACTACTACAGAGAGCGTGAGACAGAGTACAGATGCTAAAACAAATTGAAATCCAGTGGAAAAAAGAAATCTTCAGTTTTTTAGTTGAAAAATCGGCCATTGTGGTCATTTCCAAAAAAAAAGCATAAAAATCAAAATTTCACGAGATACTCAAGATTTATATAAGTTTTTAGTTGAAATTTATTTAACATTTTATTTATTTCAAAAACCTTCATTTACTCATAAATAATAAACTTCTCTAATAATCTCAATTTTTTTATCACAGAAAATACATAATTTTCTACTTCATATGATAATTATGTGAGAGTAGATAGAATTAAGTGACCAGACCACACTCTCCAAGGCAAATGAAAATAATCTCAAGTGGAATAAAGAAGGACAAACGAGATAATCCTAAAAAGTTGAACTAAGAGAGAGAGAGAGAGAGAGAGAGAAAAAAAAACGGTTATTTCAGTACTTTAAGCCGTCTTCTCCACGCAGTATGTATAAACTTATCTTTTCCAGTATGCCCCAAGTTTTCCCAACGACAAACACATTCTCCCTCATACCTCTCCACTTTTTTTGTACTTTTTTTCTACTATTTGAGACCGCTCTTCAGCACTTGCCATATCTACAGAGTCCTATCCACACTTGCCTTTTTCCTCCCTCCCCCCTCCTTCTGCTCTTTCCTAGCTGAAAGTAGGTAGATGTGGCTTTTAAATTGAATGCGAGGTATGCACGAGTCTACTGGCAGTGGCATGTACCCTTCTGCCTATACTTTAACAGCTAAAAAAAAAGGGGAAAATGAAAAAATTGTAGCCTCTCTTTCCTGCTCTATTTGCTAAGCCATACTCCAACTAAATAAAGCTGAATTAGCGTTGATAATAATTTAGATGGTCAATAAAATATATAACTCATCGAGTAAATGTAGTACTATCAGTAGATTTTTGGGATTTTCAATTTTGCTACGATTTTTCAGGATTTTTCCTCCATTGAAAATTTTAATTCGAGAGAAAACCTGATTTTAATGATATTTTTTGGATATACGACCTTAATTATTAATTCATTTGATGATGATAGCCTTTCAGGTTTCTGCGGATTTTATATTTAATTAAGAAGATGTTTTTATTATTTAGTATCGACGTTTCTGCTTCTATGTGATATCAATCTATTGTTTATATATGGGAGAATGGGGCAAAATGGACACGGTAATGAAACGATTAGAGATGGATTTTTTTTGATGATTCTATTGAAAAGCTGAGGAAATTTTAGCCGGAAAACAAGTGTCAGATGTATTTTTTTCGATTTTTTTGAAAATTTGATATTTTTCGGCATTTTTGAGGGGTTAATATATAAATTTAAATATTTGGCTCATTATGTTGGAAGATTCGTGTCATGTCTAAAAGATCATCATCATTCAAATTGGGGAATCTATCCGAAAAATTCTGAAAAATCTTAAAAATGCCCGCTTGCCCAAAAAATTTTAGTTCTAAAGATACTTTTCATGCAAAAAGTGGTTTTAGAACTTCAATTTTGGAAAATTCGGGAAAACCTCAACTGCAGAAAGATCCTCCAAACAACATTAAATAGCTCGAACTTTTGCGTAAATAGCAAATAGCAGAAAGAGAAGCACGAAAATGTCGGATTTTCGGTTAAAGATAAATATGCAGAATTGATTCAGATTTTCATGTTAGTTTCAAGCTGTATGAGAGACATGTTTATCCATAGCTTGTGGAATTGGAGAAAGGCTAGGAGGCCAGAAGTTAGAAACGGAAATGAGTGTGTATCACTTAAGTGGCTGAGGAGGGGGGGGGGGGGGGGGTGGTAGGCTATGCAAACAGACGACTAGTCCAACAGTTAAAACTATGGAAGTAGTTTGGTCTGACCGGTTTATGGCACGTTCATGGAGTGCACATCCATGGGCATTTAGCCAGGATGAATTTTGGGTGAGAAAGTGGATCTGGTAACATTAGTGGTTGTACAGATGTGGGTCTTCTTCTGTTAGTATTCGTATTCTCGGTATTACACAGTAGGATCAAAATCATTCAGGAACAGGAAACATTTATTTTAAATAAATAAAGAAATCACGAGTGTAGTGGAATAACAGGTTAAGTCGAAAAAAGTAAATTTTCCAGGAGAGCCGACAAACCGTAAAATGATGATGCGATCTTGATTATGCGCTGCATTCATGATGAACATCATTGATTTGCAGTCAATTTAGATATTCAAAAGCTATTATTGTCGGCAGTCTTTTTTTTTCTATAATTTCAACGACTTAACTTGAAATGTCTGGAAAGAAATTCAAGTTATGTCGACTTGACTCGCCAAATAAAATAAATACTAATATTAAATGAATACTTATCGATTATAATTATTATAATCGATGAGTATTTATTTGAAGTATACGAAGAATATATTTATATTGAGTAAGATCGTCTGAGCAGATCATAACACAATATAAACTCAATGAAGAGATACTGAGTTATGTCGACTTAACTTTGACAAGTATGATTATTTTTCAAGTCAAGTCGACATACCTCAAATCTTCTCCTGAAAATTGCAAAAAGCGAACTTGACCTGTTATGCATGTTCAAAAATGAGGCCTTGAATGGTCATATTCAGCCAAATCCTTTCTGTGGGACACGTGTCCATACATCCTGAAGCAAATTCTGATAAAATCTCATTTCTGACAAAAATTGACTTAACCTGTTATTCCACTACACTCTTCAAATTATAATTGAAGTTATAAAAAATACGAATACATAAAAATACAAGTGAGGTCTTTTCCCAGAGACCCTTAAATCTAAACAAGACCGTAATAAAAATGTCAAAAGGAAAAAAAACACTTTTCAGTTCACACTTTTCCGTAACGAATTTCAAACCTTAGACTCTCTAATATTTAGTCTATTTCTTTTCTCGAAATCATTAAATTCATGCATCTATATTCTAACACGAGTGTGACGTCTTTTCATTGACGTTTAATACAACTGTGAATGTGTACAGTTCAATGCAGCTATCAAAGGAAATTTTCCACCTTGACACAACGACTGATAGCCTCATTGCATCAATGCTATTTGCTTCTGTTTGAGCATAATTAAAGTATCATTGTGTAGATATTGTGAACAACGTTTAACGCTTTTGTTGATTTCACTCTGTCGAAACTTCACTCGTGTCGATTATTTGTCAATTAGGGTAAATCAATAATTAGCGGGTGAAGTGTTCATTTGTTGATATATAGGTATAGGGAAGACTTTGATGCTTTTGAGGGAAATAATTTGGATTCAAGGGGTTTCAACATTCTATTTTTTTTTTTAAATAGAGGAAGGTGGGGTAAAATGGATACGGGTTGATTTTGGTATTTTATACTATGAAAATTAGGAGAAATCGATGGAAATATTGGAGATAGGTTTTTTCTGATGATTCCAGTGGAAAGATGAGGAAATTTACCATGAAAATCATATGTCAAAAGTTATTTTTTGGAATTTCTCAAAAATTTCATTTTTTGCGCGAGATTTGAAGGTAAAACTCTTCTGTTTTTGAAAAATTTCAGGTTTTCGAGAATATCTCTGGTTCTATTGGTCGTAGTGACCTGGAGTTGATTTTAAATGAAAAGTGAGCTCATTTCCCATAGATTTATGGGGTTTGAAAAGAAAAATATCAATTTTTTCAAATACTTATAGGGCAAAAACTGATTTTCATAAAAATGACCTATAAATATTTGAAAAATTGATTTTAAAAAAATTTGAACCACATAAATCGATGAGAAATGAGCTCACCTTTCATTTGAGATCAACCCCAGGTCGCTACGACCACCAGAACCGGAGATATCGCCGAAAAAGTGAATTTTTTCGATTTTCAAAAGGGAAATCCCTTCAAAACTTGGCCAAAAAAGTGAATTTTGCCAAAAATTGAGGAAAAAAAATTTTGACACATGTTTTCCGCCCAAAATTTTCTCAGCTTTTCGATGGAATCATCAGAAAATCTCTATCTCAAACCATTCAATTGGAGTGTCCATTTTACCCCACCCTCCCCTATAATATTTTTAATTAATTTCTCACTTGATTTTGGTCGATTTCATAATTTTATTCATCATAAAATCTAGGTCATCAAAAATGCTCGATGAGTCATGCCAATGAATAAATAAAATTGAGATATTTCGTTATTATGTGAAACGAAATATTCTCATTGAATTCGATGATTCATTTGGTACGTTAAACCAAATAAATCACAATATTTATTTCAATAATTTGATAGAGAAAATGAATGAATTATCCTAAAAAATTCTCTGCATTTTTGGCTGTTGCAGTAGCATGAGCAATTATACGATTGGAAGCTCATATTTGAGTTGAAAAAAAAGGAGATGAAATCTCGTTGAAATTAAAAAATTCTCTTTGTGTCTGAATGCGTTAATTTTTTATTGAAAAAATGTGAGTACTTTCATATTATTCTCTTTAATTCGAGGGGATCATCCTTTTCTCGTAATTTTTTTTGCGGAATATAAATTATCAGTTTTTTTAAATTAAACAATATTCAAAGGAAAATGGGGTAAAATGAGGCTTTGGGGCAGAATGGAAAGGCATTAGCTCTATGTCATTCATTAATCGATCGAAAACTAGAAAAAGCAAAAAAAACGGATGGAAAAACGAAAAAAAAAACAGGAATTTTTCCTTCAATCGGAGAATTTTCATGATTTTCCAGAAATTTTCCAGATTAAACTCCACCAATTTTCTTTTACCAACTTTATTTCTGAAAAATCAGGATTATTTTTCCAAAATTGGAATTTTCCCGGATTTTTCATGGAATTAATCATGTGAGCCGGTTTTTTTCATTGCCTTTTTTTTTCTTCTTTTCATTTATTATCTGAAATAATGAATCAAGTGGTATTGCAGATAGTCGCGAGATTTACCATCACTATAATTTATTTGAATTCGCGATTGAGTTGAATGTTTGAATAGCAATTAAAAATCTCAAATTACATGTAGAGTTTGTACAGAGTGTTATCTGATAAATTCAAGGTTTACATTTTCAATTGTCGAAATTCATTTGTATTTACCTCGGAAATACGAGTTTTACGAATGAATTATCTTGAAATAATTCAAATATTAATTTTTATTGAGTTCATACATTGATTGAGGACAGATGTTTTTATTATAAACTGTTAGAAAAAAATGGAAATTCCATTGACAATTTTTATAAACGTGAATATTGATTTTTTTTTTAATGGGAAGATGATTATGAATTATTTTCAATTTTTTTTTTAATTTTTCCTATTTTTAATAAATTTTTAAGAAACAATTAAACTGACATTTACACATTTCATTGATATTTAGGCGTGAAATTATTTGAAAATCGATGATGTGTTCTTTTTTCAATTACGTAATTATCTGAAATTTCAGTAAAAATGTGACTTTTTTGAAATTTCCCGGATTTTGCCCGGAAAATTCAGACGAAAATTCTTAAAAGTGTAGTATTTTTTAATTTTTAATTTTTTATCTACATGAAAATATATTACTATTATCATACAATTCAATACATTGTTGTATTGTGTAGGTGGTTTTATCTATAATAATGTATGTACATAAACATACATGTATAATAACGTGTATAATACTAAATATTCATAGGTTTGCCTTTCATGGGATATAATTAAATTTCAAACCGATATCAATTCGACATCAGCAACGGTTGCGATCATTGAGTTTTCTGAATTAATTGCCGTTGGCCGGATGTTTGTGCATCGACAATTAATTGTATGACTCCCAGTGTCATATAATTTTCATATCAATTGAAAATTGATAATGAAAATGCAATTGACCTTTGTAATTTAAAAAAATTGAAATTTGCTCTGATTTTGAGGATTAAGGCATTTTTTTTTTGGTTTGAGTGAAAATTTTGCTGGTGAATAATTTCGTTGAATTTTCCGGAAAATTCCGATTTTTAAGATACCGTGCGGATACCTTGAGGATAACCCTGGAAAATTCGTGGAAAAAATAGAAAAAATTTCGGAAAATATCGGAAAATTTATAGAAAATCTTGGGAAATTTTAAATTGATGAGAAATACTGATTTTTAATATATTGTTTGAAGTTCAGTTTAGAAAAACCTGGAAAATTCAGGGAAAATTCTCGGAAAATGCTGGAAAATTCACGGAAAATCTTGGAAAATCTTAGATTAGGGGAAAAACTTGATTTTCCAGACACCATATAGGTATTCAAAAAATACCTTAAATTTTCTCAGTTCAATTCAGGAAAATGCCGGAAAACTCTGGGAAAATTCTCTAAAATTTTGGAAAATTAAGGAAAATCTTAAATTCGAGAAAAAATTCTGATTTTTCAAGATGGAAAAGGGAAATTCAATTTAAGAAAAACCTGGAAAATTCAGGAAAAATTATCGGAAAATTCAGGGAAAATTCTCGGAAAATCCTGGAAAATCCTAAATTAGGGGAAAAACTTGATTTTCCAGATACCGTATAGGTATTTAAAAAATACCTTAACTTTTCTCAATTCAATTCAGGAAAATGCCGGAAAACTCTGGAAAAATTCTCTAAAATTTTGGAAAATTCGGGAAAATCTTAAATACGAGGAGAAACCCTGATTTTTCAAGATAGAAAAGGGAAATTCAATTTGAGAAAAACCTAGAAAATTCAGGAAAATGCCGGAAAACTCTGGAAAAATTCTCTAAAATTTTGGAAAATTCGGGAAAATCCTAATTCGAGGAAAAACCCTGATTTTTCAAGACGGAAAAGGGAAATTTAATTTGAGAAAATCCCGAAAAATTCGGAAAAATCCTAAATGAAGAAAAGAATCCCAATTTGTTGAGATACCGTATAAAAAAAAATTAAATTAGTAAAACACCCGGAAAATTCTAAATTGAAACTCAAAATCCTGATTCATTTGTTAGTAGTATTCTCCTCAGACTGCTACAAACTGTTGCTGCAGTCCAATATACCACAGACATAATCTCCAAATTGATATCTCTCTGGTAACGTTTCAATGCATTAATTCATACCCATGAAATTCCAAGTCCCAGCTAATAATTATAAGCTCGAGTGGTAATAGATATTGAATAATTGGCCAAGAGTATTTTAGGTGTATTGGTACAATTGACAAAGTACTGTCACGACAATTATCATTGTGTACCATTTTGCATCAATCGATGAACACTAATCACTTGGAGATGTAGGTCACACTTCGTGTTCAACATTGAACCTTGGGATTATCCAGACTTGCCGACAGTGCATGGCACTTGTAATGTGATTAATTGTTTTACGATTATATACATTAATTTAGGGCCACTCGATTAAGAGTATGTTTGCCATTGAGTATACCATTTGGCATGTGTTTGTTGTCTTTCGGGTATTGTGCAAATTATAAAATGAATTTTTACGTTCAAATGGTTTTCGCTACTATCAGACAGATTTTTTTTTAACCCGAGGGAGAGACAAATTTTTTTTTTGGAGTTCACTTTGAAAACGAAAATGAAACGTAAATATTTATGGAGATTTTTTTTACGTGCATTTGCCTTTTTTTTGGGAAATGTTTTGTAATGTGTAGAGCACCAGCAGAGTGGCTTTCTATAATCAATTTACGGAATTTAATGGATGTAGCAGAGGATATGAAGGGGTATTAGTACTGATATACCAGAATTTGGACGATCAGGGTGATATATGAATTCCAATTTTTCTCGCTGTTTTGTGCAATTATTCTTCAAAATGACGTTTATCGATGGAAAAATTGGAAATTGGGAACGAATTTGAAAATTTGACGTTTCGATAATTCATTCTAGATTTTATTGATGTTCATTTTTTAGGGAGAAATGCAAGAATTCAGTGGAAATATTCGAAATAGGGTTTTTCTGATGATTTCATTGAAAAGCTGAGAAAATTTTCAATAAAAAATCAAATTTTTTTTTTTGAAATTCATCTTCTACTTGAAATTTCCTCAGCTTTTCAATGAAATCATCAAAAACAATTCATCTCAATCCATTTTATCAGAATCCTCACTTTTACCCTATCATTATTTTTCTCTGTGGTTATTCCATGTAATGGCTGATCCAACCGTATGTTTCTTATTACCGAGTAAAATATATATAAATAAACTTGACGCTAGTGGTTTTCCCCCGAGAGAAATACCCATCTTAGGGTCTCGACAGGATAGCTGAAGCCCACACGAGTTCTTATGAACATGTAGACCCATGAATATTTTATCAACATCGAGGGTATCATAAATAAAAGCGCAGGATGAGAAAAAAAAAGATATAAAAAAAAAGACTTGCCATGTACATCCTCTACTGCCAGACTATTTTCAATTTTCAGACATACTCGATACAAATGTAAAAAAATACACGTGCACTTGATTCCTAGTTATTTAAATGACTTTACTCCAACTTTTCTCGACTAATCCACATTTTTTCCTTCGTTTTTCCAACTATTCTTCTCTCACAATTTTCACTTCAATTACGTAGTCAATGCAGACCTGTCGAAATTAGGAATTCTTTTGAACTATTCCAGAAAGTTTCAGCTGTCAAAAGGATGAGGTCACTGTATTATCATTTATATGAAATCCTTTGAATGGCCCTATGCATAGTCATCATTCTCACTGGAATATTTTTCCTCTACAACTGACCTATTTCAAGAGTTTGTTTCATTAATGAAGTTAAAAAAAAAGAAAATTAGCATTGAACAAACCTCCAAATTGATTCTTCTAATTCCACTTATTTTTTTGACGCATTGAATACGTAAGTATTAAACAGTGATTGAGACGAGAAAAAGTCTCAGTATTGAATTTAATCAATGGCACCGTACGGTACAAACCGCAAATGGGGCTCGTGCGATGACAGACTCGTAAATTTGCCACCTAGTAGTTTCACATTGTATTGAACCTTCCAACTCACGAGACATTCAAAAATATCGTCCTTAGAGGCGTTCAGGCATAATCTCATGGATGGCATACCGTTTTCCGAATGAAAAAACTATATAATGCAAAATTATATGGAAAATTAATATAAGTATTATAATAAATCAAAATATTTATTTATAAAAATTTTTCAATTTTACATTTTCAAATCAGCGAAATTATCTATATGGCCTCGGTTATTCGATATAATTTTTTTTATAATGTTTTATATCAGCGTTGTACTTCCCCATATACTCATAGCTGTATATAGTTTTTTCATTCAGGCAGCTCCGCTCCACCGGCCGCTCGATCGAGTGCGTGAACCAAATGTCCGAATCTGCAGTTTCTCTCGTACTGAGCAGGATTACTATCGTAACGACGAATCATCAATAGGATAAAACTAACCTGTCTCACAACAGTCTAAACCCAGCAAGTGTGCTAAATGAATAATAGATACAAATGTAGATATTCCAACGTCGACAACAGAATCAAAATGTTGGAATAATCTGACTGTGCATTGCATCATTCATGCGATATCTTATACATGAAATACGTATACTGTAAAGTCATTTTGAATAATGCGGATGTAACATAGCGAGTGGCACATTGAGAGAAGATGTAACATGAGGCAGACGCTGTAGACAAGTAGCAATGTCTCGAGAATCTTGAGGAAAATCGTGAGTACACAGGTTTAAATATATATCTGTAGTACTCATGATGGCTTCTGTGTCCATGTTGTGTCTTCTCAAGCAAATTACTCTATGAATAAATTGATATTTATTTTGATAGATTAATTAACGTGTTTCAACATCTGCAATAAAATGATAATTTCACGTATTTTTGGGAACGAAATAGTCTGAGTTTTCTTGAAAGATGAGAGACATGATATGATATGCAAGTGAAAGGGGAAGTTTGAATTTTAAAAGAAATATAAAATAAGAGATATGGAGATAAAATAGAAAAAAAATTGAGGGAATGAAATCCATAGAAGTTGGCATGAGATAAGCGTTGAGGAAAATTATTCAAATTTTGTAGAAAGGAGTTCCCTTGAGATACTGGAGAGAGTTACTTTATTCCTTGGATCCTTTTCTGATACGTCTTTAGAAAATACGGTGTGATGGGGAAAAGTCAAACAGTCAAAGGATCCAATGGACATGAAAAGAAGAGGAAATAAGACAAGTTTTTACAATATCTTATTGTGCTTTTTTTACCAAAAAAAATTATCATTTAAATACTAGAATATGATAAAACTTGGTAATTCTCTCTGTGATAAAACGCTTTTACTTACCCCGAGATTTTCATGAATGTATGAACTCAAATTCTCAAATTCTCAAATTATCTTATCATAAGCTGCTTTTAAGATTAAACAGAGCCCATAATTACTTCCTGAATGAATCTCCAATTGCAGTTGAATATTTGGATGTAATGAACATCAATCTGAAATTCTAGTAAATTCTAAACACAATAGGGGGGGGGGGGGGGGGGAAAGGATTGAGATTTATTGCAGCAATTGCATGAGTTTATTTCGTTTTTCAGTGAAGTTTTCGAATCAATTGACATGCGTTGTAAATTCATTGGAAAGTAGAGCAGTACAACTTTCGTTGAATGTTCGAAACTTTGAAATTGAGAGTTTTATTTGATTTTAAAAAAATTATCATTAGTTTGAATGAAAGGGAAATGAAGGTTTTTGTCGAGCATATGTGCTATATATATATATATACTTATGCACAGCACTTGCGCCTTTTTTTTCTCAGGTGACGAGATGACGTAATAATTTAAATAAATAATGCATTATTATTATTACGCACATCTACATATATTTTCATTTTCTTATGTTATACAGTTATTTACAGAAATTTATAATTCATTATTTTATACTAAAAAAAATGGAAAAAAAGTCGCCGTTCCATCGATGCGAGAGAAACAAATGGTGCCTACAGATTGATTTAAAAAAAAAAATGAAATTTATGCCGAATTCTACTGATTTTTTTTTTTCTTTAGTTAAACATCGATATTATACAAGATGAATAGTTAGATGATTAATTAGTGAGTAGAATGGAGACTGTAATGCAGGTAAATTGATGATAACATGTAAAGAATTTAATTGATTTTTTTTTTCTTTATATTTGGCACTTCTCACATCGTTATTTACATTATTTATTCTAATTTTTTTAATTTCTTTTGCTTTTTTTTCAATTATTGGTAATTGATACTAACGGCTGGCTGAATAATCCTCGATTAAGCTATGTCAAATGATGCTTAGAGAACATATCAATACTTCTTTTTACATAGACTCAACAAAAATTTATACATTGAGCTATTTACAATATTATTAACTATTTTTTTGTTATTTTTCATCTTTTTTTTTTTTTTTTCGTAATAGTACCGATATTTTAGGCGAGAAGAACAAATAAATTTATTTCATTTTAATAATAAAAAAATTCCTTATCAGCTCCATTTTCAGTCGGAATTATCGTAATTAATTAATTATCATTAACGTACGCTTTGAGCACCGAAAAGACATTTTTCAAATTTTTTTTCTTCATTTTTTTCAAATTTAATTTTTTTTTTCTTATTGCTCTCATCTTTCATGCAAAATCTTATCTATACATTCGATATAATAATACATTAATTATAAGCAATTAATAATACTTTCAACTTTGTTTTATTTCAATTTCACAGTTCGGCGTTTTTTTGATTATCCAGTGGAATCACTGGTTTTTTTCTTAAAGATAAAAGTATAAAATGAATTAATTTGAAAAAAATGGGTCGCCGAGACTGTTCTTAATATCACTTTATCCAATTTATTAATTTCCATTATTTTTTTTTAATCTCTCAATAAATTAAAGATATGCCAGTAGACAATGAAATATTTCTTTATCTCATCTGTATGGAAAAAAATTTATTTTTATAATATTTTTCTCAATTCTTTCAACACCACTGATAACATGAAATAAAAGCCTAGGCCGTAATTTACACAATTCCTATTTTTTTATTTAAAATTACGTAAAAGAATGAAAAATAATTCCATGTCCCAGATATTGACCCCTCAAATTCTTTTTTTCA
The DNA here is from genome assembly GCA_963942555.1 of Aleiodes leptofemur. NCBI lineage: Eukaryota > Metazoa > Arthropoda > Insecta > Hymenoptera > Braconidae > Aleiodes > Aleiodes leptofemur. The sequence continues at coordinate 15,858,745 of OZ012617.1, read as the reverse complement.
TCTACAATTGGAGGATAATTGGGAGATAAAATTGGGAAAAAATGTTAAATTTTTGGGTAAAATCGTTAATAATAATTTATACAAGATGAAATTATCAAATTTGATTGAGTGAATCTGAGAAAAATGTAATGAGGCATAAAATGAGGCCTAGAAACAAAAAATTAATTGAAAATTGAAAAATTTTCATTATTTTTTACATTTTTTTAAATCTTGAAAAATTTGAAGAAATGTAAAAAATAATGAAAATTTTTCAATTTTTAATTGGGGAAGGTGGGGTAAAATGGACACTCCAATTGAACGGTTCGAGATGGAAATTTTCTAATGATTCCATTGAAAAGCTGAGGAAATTTTGGGCGGAAAACATGTGTCATAATTTTTTTTTCTCAATTTTTGGAAAAATTCACTTTTTTGGCCAAGTTTTGAAGGGGTTTTCCTTTTGAAAATCGAAAAAATTCACTCTTTCGGCGATATCTCCGGTTCTGTTGGTCGTAGCGACCTGGGGTTGATCTCAAATGAAAGGTGAGCTCATTTCTCATCGATTTATGTGGTTCAAATTTTTTTAAAATCAATTTTTCAAATATTTATAGGTCATTTCTTTAAAAATCAGTTTTTGCCCTATAAGTACTTGAAAAAATTGATATTTTTCTTTTTAAACCCCATAAATCGATGGGAAATGAGCTCACCTTTCATTTAAGATCAACCCCAGGTCGCTGCGATCAATAGAACCAGAGATATTCTCGAAAACCTGAAATTTTTCAAAAACAGAAGAGTTTCACCTTCAAATCTTGCGCAAAAAATGAAATTTTTGAAAAATTCCAAAAAATAACTTCTGACGTATGATTTTCATGGGAAATTTCCTCAGCTTTCCAATGGAATCATCAGAAAAAACCTATCTCCAATATTTTCATCGATTTCTTGTAATTTTCATAGTATAAAATACAAAAATTTGACTTTTTTTCCGATTTTACCTCTCAATCATAAAAAAAAAATAAAAAAAACAATTCAGTAGATCATTAATTACGGAATTATTGGAATTATCGGAGTACTAAGACAATAACTAGGACACAGCAATTAATTACTAGTGAGAAAAATCACCAGAGCAATATTAACGATAATGGATTGGGAATATTGTACTTGAGGGTAAACATCTGCCATGTAAATGATGAATTTCATGAATTGTACATAAAGCTGAGAATCGATTTTTCATTGCTTGATAATTACTTGGGATTGAAATGATTAAAGCACTCATTGTTGATTCCATTTCTCTGATGATAAATAATTAGATTTTTTCTATTAAAAAATAAAAAATTGTAATTATCCAGGATTTATTTACATAATGGATAAAATAATGAATAATAAAATATGTTAATGAGATAATAATTAAAAAAAATAAAGAGAAAAATTCATTTAAAAATCAATCGAATAAAATAAAATTTCGAAATAAATTTTATAAAAAAAAAAATAAAAAGACAAATTAAAAAAAAAACAAAAGAATTTTTTTTTCTAAAATTCTGGAAAATTCTAAAAAATCTTAAAAAATCTCAAATTTGATGAAAATAGTGATTTTTGAGAAATTATTTACATAATGACCAGTAAAATATGTTAATAACATCATAATTAAAAAAAGAGCGAAAAATTCTTTTAAAACTCCAATTTTTGTGTTTTTCCTTAAATTATGACTCGAATGAAATTTATTAAATTACTTTAAAAAATTAATTCGAATAAAATAATAACAATGAACAATGTTAAAGCCATTCTGCGGTTGACGTGGTGTGAATCAGTTAAATTCACGTATCGGTAGTGCCGTTTTGTTATATGGAGCAATGGATAACACCGGTTGGTGCCATTTTGTGCTTATTAATCGTAATGCATGTCACGGGTATGGCTCGATACGTTTTATACCATTAAAATGGTCGCATCATCGTCGTTACTATCGTCACCGTGGTCGCCTACTCACCACAATCCTCTAACTCTCTTTCCCTCAATTTATCCAGAATTCCTCCACCTCTTCCTCCAGCCTCCATTTCGATATGCATACATATATAACAACGTCATCGTTGCAGTATCTCTGTTACGCTTGGCTTAACATGGACTGTGCTCTGCTCACGCATCGCTTAACATAATCCCCTATTCCATAGCGTCACTACATAGATTACGCAGTGATACCTCCAAAAAATTTTGCCGAGTTATATTCAGAACTCCTCCACTCAATTCATTGAACAATGGTATAATTTTTTTTTTTTTAATGAAGGACTTTATAAAAAAATCTGAAAAAATTTGGGAATATGGTCTTGTATGTCTTTAATGTCGGTGAATTTTTTCAGATTTTTTTGGGCAACGGCCTTTATTTAAGAAAAAAAAATCCTGGATCACTTAGATCTAAAGGTTACCTTCATCAAATGATCGAGGATTTTTTTTGGGGTGAAGGACTCGATGAAAAAATCTGAAAAAATTTGAGAACATGGTCGAGTATATCGCCATTGTTGTTGAATTTTTTCAGATTTTTTTATGCATCTGCCTTTTCTTAAAAAAAAATCCTGGATAACTTTGATCTAAAGGTTACATTCAACGAATGATCCAGGATTTTTTTTTAAATAAAGGCCGTTGCCCAAAAAAATCTGAAAAAATTTGAGTATATGGTATCGCATCTCTCCAATATTGTTGAATTTTTTCAGATTTTTTCATGCATCTGCCTTTATTTTAAAAAAAATCCTGGATAACTTTGATCTAAAGGTTACATTAATCGAATGATCCAGGATTTTTTTTTTCAAATAAAGGCCGTTGCCCCAAAAAATCTGAAAAAATTTGAGAACATGGTCTAGTATGTCGCCATTGTTGTTGAATTTTTTCAGATTTTTTCATGCATCTGCCTTTATTTCAAAAAAAATCCTGGATAACTTTGATCTAAAGGTGACATTAATCAAATGATCCAGGATTATTTTTTAAATAAAGGCCGTTGCCCAAAAAAATCTGAAAAAATTTGAGAACATGGTCTAGCATCTCTCCATTGTTGTTGAATTTTTTCAGATTTTTTTATGCATCTGCCTTTATTTAAAAAATAATCCCGTCTCATTTTCCCCCATAGATCCATTTTCCCCCTATTTTCCACGTGTTAATTAATCAACCATGTGCACCTGCGGTTCTTACCCTCCATCTTCCCTTTTCTCCCACATTCTTCGATCGTATTTGTAAGAGCTCGTGTGGTTATCACGAGTTTGTATGTGGTCGTATACTGTACGTGTGTTGTGTATGGGTATTTAACCGCCTCTAAATTTCCTGAATTTTCTCGAGGATAATGAATATTTCTCGGTTCATGGTAATCAGCGTTAATGCGGCTACCAACGACATTTAGTGCAACTCTCTGGAAGCTGAGGTATTTTCCCATGATGCGATCATTTATGGGGTTAAATACCAAAAAAAAAAGTTGGTACCCTCCGAAAAGAAGTTTCACTTCAAAAATTTGTGACTTTTTTTTTTATATAAAAAAAAAAAAAAAAAAAAAATTGTGATATTTTTTTTTATATTATTAAAAAAAAAAAAAAAAAAAAATTATGATCTTAATGAAAATATATTATTTTTCAGGTGTTTCTGAATAATAAATCACGTTTTATAGACACTCGGGTAAATTTGATTTACGTAGAAATGTAGAGCACTATTTTATTAGACTAATTTTGTCTACTGGGGAACGTATGGTGGTATATAGGGCCCAGTTAGTATGTACTGTACAGCAACAACCATTAGCTGTGGTGCGCTCCATCTTATGATGTAGGCACTTCCTGAAACAAAAAAATAATGGATTTTTCTTGTTACTGTGTCTCGTGTTACATGGGAGAATAGGGAATATGAGAATTGAAGGCAGATGCTGGAGAGAAGCCACCGAAGGAGTGATTTTAGATTGAAAAAAGGAAGAAAAAGGGGAACGAGAGGATTCAGTGAAGTTTGTGACAGAGAAGTCCCGGGAGTGCATCACTGCATATTCTGGGTATCTCCAGCAGTTTGGCCTTTTTGAGGGGAAATAATGGCAATTGTAGTGTGGGAGGTTCTCGAGAACTTGGAAAATTGTTCCCGAAGTGTTGATCTGAAAATTGGGTGAGAGAGGCGGAAGTAGATTAGGTGCGAGTGTGGTCAGACACGAAAAAAAGGGAATTTCTCTTTTAATTTCAATTTAAAAAATTGTTCCTCGAATTATAAAAATCTGAAAAAATTTGAGAATATGGTCTAGTATGTCTGTAATGTTGTTGAATTTTTTCAGATTTTTTTGGGCAACTGCCTTTATTTAAGAAAAAAAATCCTGGAACATTTTAACCTACAGGTTACATTCATCGAATGATCGAGGATTTTTTTTTAAGTGAAGGACTCCACAAAAAAATCTGAAAAAATTTGAGAATATGGTATAGTATGTCTCTAGTGTTGTTGAATTTTTTCAGATTTTTTTGGGCAACGGCCTTTATTTAAAAAAATAATGACGAATAATTTTGCTCCATAGGTCCATTTTACCCCCATTGAAATTTTCAATTTTGGGAAATTCTGAGGAAATTTCGAAGTATTTTTCAAAATAAATTTTGAGAAAAAAATGAAAAAACAAATTCGAGAAGAAAAAAAAATTCTAAAATTCTGAAAAATCTCAGAAAATCTAGAATTACGAAAAAAAATACTTATTTCCACTCCAATTGGCCTTTTTCATTGTGACATATGAGAATTCATCAGAATTACAAGAATTAATGATTAATTTGACATAATCTCATTCTCACCTCAATTTTAACATTTTCATCGACATTTAAACCACTTCAATCGTCGAAGTCAGATTTCAATAGAAGATTGAATAATTCTGGCGTTGAATGAATGATAAATCAGTGCTAATGGCATGAGCCCTAAATACATCCCATTTTCCATCTAAATTAATCAATCACCTGCACTTTTAATCAAATCTAATATTCCTCAAAAGTTAATGATAATTGCAGTTTCCACTCCCAAAAAAGTCAAAATTTTTTAAATTTTAATTTAATGCATTTTAAATCGTCAGGTTCATTCCGCTGAATATTTAGAAGAAACTGGGGCAAAATGGACCTCCAGAATAACACTTTTCATCATTTTTTTTCGAAGTAAAGGAGTCGGTGAAAAAATCTGAAAAAATTTGAGGAGATGCTGCAATTTATAAACATTGTTAGTGAATTTTTTCAATGTTTTTTAAAAAGCCCTCCACCTTCAAAAAAATGGGGCAAAATGGACCTCCAGAATAAGACTTTTCATCATTTTTTTTCGAAGTAAAGGACTCGGTAAAAAAATCTGAAAAAATTTGAGAAGATGCTCCAATTCATAAACATTGTTAGTGAATTTTTTGAAATTTTTTTCAGAGCCCTTCACCTTCAAAAAAATGGGGCAAAATGGACCTCCAGAATAAGACTTTTCATCATTTTTTTTCGAAGTAACGGGCTCGGTGAAAAAATCTGAAAAAATTTGAGGAGATGCTCCAATTTATAAACATTGTTAGTGAATTTTTTCAAATTTTTTTTAAGAGCCCTTCACCTTCAAAAAAATGGGGCAAAATGGATCTCTAGAATAACACCTTTTATCATTTTTTTTTCGAAGTGAAGGAGTCGGTGAAAAAATCTAAAAAAATTTGAGAAGATGCTCCAATTCATAAACATTGTTAGTGAATTTTTTCAAATTTTTTTTAAGAGCCCTTCATCTTCAAAAAAAATTCCAAAAAATTTTGATAAACAGGTCCATTTTGCCCCATTCTCCCCTCCACGTACACTTATAAAAATAATATTATAAAAATGGTCAATAATAAACTCGTCCCCTTTTTTTTCTCCCCAAAATGACTTCATTTCCCAAGCAAAAAAAATAATAATAATAATAACAACAAGTCTAACATGAATTTTTATCTGAATGAAAAATGTTTGAAGTTGACACTAGAGATAAACTCCACTTTAATCATATATCCCACTGCTCCCCTGTATACATATACATATATATATATATTCTTGCCAAGTATAAAAGCTTGACTGACACCAAAAGAGAGAGAAAGAAGAAGGGAAGAGAGAGAGAGAGGAATATGGAGCGTTGAGGGGTCTAGAACGTTAGAATATTTAACGTTAGGGAGTTCTAAAGATGGCGGTGCAAGTGGTTAAGACAGTCTTGCGGTAGGACGAGAGCATGCTTGACAACGACAAGTGGTCTAAAGGGGGGGAGGGAGGGAGGGGGGTATTTAATATCGAATGAAATTACGGCTCTGGGTCGAAGCGTAAGTTATCGCAAGAATGCCCTTGCTCTTGCTCTTTTCCCCCTCCCCCCCCCCCTTCTTATGGGGAGAAAAAGGGCAGAAAGAGCATTCGCTGATGATAACGAAACGTGAAACGTTAGTTTAGAGGACATAATATAAGAAGCATGTATCTCATAAAAAAAATGCATTCAAACTCGTCAGTGTGTAATTACAGATTTTTTTTTTTTTTTTTTTTTTTTTTTTTTTTTTTTTTTTAGTGTCTCGTTTTCCACTGGGATAATTTGTCGAGTGTGACTCTTTTCTGCTATTCACTTGAGTCGTCATGGATAGAGTGATTCTGCCTGGGGACACTTGACGGTCTCAGGGCAATTTGCATTGAAGATAAGTCTTTATGTATATATATATTCTTTCTTTCTTTTTTCTTTTTTTTTGTTGCCTTTTGGCGTGTAAAAGAATCTGACGTATTTAGACGACAACACTTGTGGGTAAAATGATTTTGTATTGAAGTAACACTGGAGAAAATAGTGACTTTCATCTGGAGGAAAGCTGCTGAATGAATTACTTGAAACGGAAATTATTAATATCCTCTTAGAGTGAAGAAAAATTTTTTTTTTTTTCTTAAGAATTTTTGGGAAATTTTTATTAAAAGTAATGATGCGTTATTTGGATTAAGTCCTAATTTTCAACTGAACATTAATATTCAGAATCAAAATGAGTTAAATTTTTTTTTTCTCAATTAAAAATTCAAATAATAAAAAAAAAAAAAAAATTCAACTCATTTTGATTCTGAATATTAATGTTCAGTTGAAAATCCAAGTAAGCTGTAGAATTTACGTCTTAATTCTACTCAAGACTCATAGATTCCTTTGAATTTTCTCTAAAACTCACAGATTTCACAATCTTCCCATTAAAAAAAAATTAAATATCACGTTTATGAAAATTCCCATCAAATTGTCTGTAAAATTTCCATTTTTTTGCTACACAGAGAAAAATGTGTCCTTAATTTAAGAATGTGCAGTCACTTAATTTAAGAACGTCACTTAAATTAAGAAAGGAAAAGTCACTTGATTTAAGTGAGAAATCACTTAATTCAAGAAAGGAAAAGTCACTTAATTTAAGTGAGAAAAGTCACTTAATTTAAGTGAGAAAAGTCACTTAATTTGAGTGAGAAAAGTCGCTTAATTTAAGTGAGAAGAATCACTTAATTTAAGTGAGAAAAGTCACTTGATTTAAGTGACTTTCACTTTCTTAAATTAAGAAAAAAAAGTTACTTGATTTAAGTGATAAAAGTCACTTAATTTAAGTGACTTTCACTTTCTTAAATTAAGAAAGAAAAAGTCACTTAATTTAAGTGAGAAAAGTCACTTAATTTAAGTGACTTTTACTTTCTCAAATTAGAAAAGTAAAAGTCACTTAAATTAAGTGACTTTTCTCACTTAAATCAAGTGATTTTCTCTTTCTTAATTTAAGTGACCTGTACGTTCTTAAATTAAGTGACTGCACATTCTCAAATTAATAAAACATTTTTCTCTGTGTAACAGTGTATTTCTTGAACAAGTGTCATTTAGAAACTGGTTGGATAATCATGAAAGACAAGAATAATTCAAGCATATTCACTTGATAAATTAAATATACGATTAGTTTTATCGCGTACTTATTACATAACTGTATTTGTTTGGGTGTACTCATATAATTTTCATTTCTAACTCTCCCCAGTAATTGCATACGCAACGAGGCAGGTCAGCTACAGTGGCATACCCTATTTCACTTGGATGTTATACAATTTTCACTGAAATACTGGTTATACGTTCGCTCTCAAAAACCCATTGTTGCATTTTCACAATGAAATGGATAACACTGAGTTTTACGGAGGGGCATCGTAAGCATTTTTCGTTCTCTCTGTCTCTCTCTCTTCTCTTTCATATAATTCCCTTGTTTTCAGTTCAATTCTGAATACTACTCATTATTTTTATTCATCCTGCTAATTTAATTCAATCTATTTGAGTGAAATGTAGAAAAATAAAGAGAAGAAGAAAAAAATATTATAATAGAATTGTTTGCAATGGAAAAAAAAGGAATTTTTAATGTAATAAATGGTTACGAGTACTCGCTGAGTTTTCTCGTATTTTTTCTTTTTTTTTTAAGTGGAAGCAATTGTTTCTTTTTTCTTTTGTTACAAAACTAACTCCATTTAATTTATTTTTTCTTCAATTTTTAAGGGAAAAAATAGGAGAATTTAATAATTAAATATTCATGGTAAAGAAAAAATTGACAATTTTTTTTCAGTTTTATGTGCAGATTATAAAAACATTCAATATTGCAGTAGGAGTTTTTTTTTTTTTTTTTTTACTAAATGAATATTCTCCGGTCATTTCTATTTTTTTTATTCTTCTTAATGGAATATTTATGCAAGTATCAGTGAATAGATAAAAATTAATTCAGCAAGCAACATTTGATATTCAAAAATTCGGAGGTTGAACTTTGAAAAGCCCCCAGGGGCAAATGGTAACTGTATATTTTTCCCATAGTGAATCCATTACTGCGTTAAAGTGAGGTTAGTTTTAAAAGCCTCTGGAAATCGAGTGTAATGAAGAAATTGTTTATAAAACTGCGAAAAAAAAACACGAATTGAGTAACGAAAAAAAAAGGGCAGAAGATTTTCGGCTGGAATTTAAGGTAGTATACCAGAGTACAGTCGATAAAACAGGAAAAAATGGGGATTTTTAGGTTAGTTTCCAATTAATTGCTGATAATTCAGGAAAAGTGCTTTAATTTACCCGAAAAAAGTGATTAAACTATTCGAAAGTCATGTCTTCAGCTTGTGAATATAATTTTTTTTTCTCGAATTCTTTTTTACATCAATCTCCTATCACATGCATGAAATAGAGAGAGAGGCAAATAGTTACGACTACCTTCTAATTAAAATTTCTCAATAACTATACGGTGAATTGAATATTTTTTTCTTCTATTATTTAGTTAAAATGCTGTTCTCTTCGACAATTGTTTTTAAATAATGGGTCAACTGTGTGGTTTTTTAGGTTTCTTAGGTTCTACAGGATGATAATCGGGGGAAATACTTGAGATAGGGTATTTTAGATGATTCCATTGGAGAGCTGAGGAAATTTGACATGAAAACCATATGTCGCATCGTTTTTAAGTTTTTTTTTGAGAATTCCAGGATTTTTTGAAAAAATTGAGCCCAAATTTTCGAAATTTCGAGAAAAAAAAACAAAAATCACTTGTAGCACGTGTTTTCTACGTGAAATTTCCTCAGCTCTTCACTGGAAGCATCAAAATAACTCTATCTCCCTCCATTTCATAGAAATCCATCAATTTTTGTTCCTAAATCTAAAAAAAATGTAGAGGATTGGGGAAAAGCCTTCAAATAATCCCGTCTACGTATTTAGACACAGAAAAAATATCCAGCGAGCCGAAATTTCATCTCCCAATCAAATTTTCACTCTAATAATTTGTGATCCTTTTATTATTTTCAAGAATTTTTGGAGAATTGAATATTTTTTTCTTCTATTATTTAGTTAAAATGCTGTTCTCTTCACTATTGTTTTTAAATAATGGGTCAACCTTGTGGTTTTTTAATAATTTCGTTATTTCCGTCCGATTTAGGGCGTTTAAAAAAATAAATATTTAACTGTACTCGAATTCACTGGGATACAACCTTAAAAAGCAGAAAATCCCAAAAACCAGTGGAAACAAATAATAAAGTCGATGAGTACTCGAAAAAATCATTAACCCTAACCCAAAACTATTTTAAGCTTAACTTCTAAATTTTAGAGGAGAAGAAAGGTTTTATCCGCTCGCAGGCAAATCAGATATGAAACGGGCTTATCTACTGTGCAGGAAAATGCACTGACGTTTCTACCAGAGAATAAAAAAAAGAAAGAAACTGAATTCCCCAGATATAAAACGTACCCTTTTGCATTACGTGAAAATACGAGTGAAAAAAAAAGAAAACCTCGTAAAGGATAGAAGAATTTGTTGGATCGTATTTTAAGATTTACGGAGTAAAATGCAGGGAATTAATCTGGACAGAGAGAGAGAGAGAGCTGTAGATAAGAATACATCTTGGATACTGGAAAATATTTAAATGCATTAATTTTTTTTCCCTCTGTTTAGTTGCTGAGAAGATAAATTCAGTCTTACGGAAAAGGGATTTGTCAACACAAGGAAGCATCTATGGGAATCCAAGGTTGAATGAGCCGGATAGGAAACATCGAAAGAAGCTTAGCTATGGATGAGCTTTTTCTGTATGAATCTTCTCCCTAGTTTTCCTTCTTATTTTTATCAATGAAGTGGAAGCTAGTGTTGCTGATTCCTTTATTTATTCACCAGTAGGATATCAATAGTGCATGAAAACAAGAGAAAAAAAAATAGCTGCTCTAATAAATATCCATCTGCTGGAATACTTGGCCTCACGAATGGCTACTCTTCATTGGTTAAGAAACCGAGTAATTGTGAGTTACGTATTATGTGGGATCGTAATTTTCACTGGTGTTCACTTCTGAAGTCCACGTGGAGAACATGCCACAGAGAAATTGCTGTTGCCTATATATACATTCGATACAAATAGGTTTTCCTGTTATTGAAAGTGCTGGGGAAATTGCGAGAGTGCATTTGGAATTCTTGTGGCTTCGGAAATCGAGGAATATCAGGTTTCTTCTTCTTCAATTTTGATTGAATTCATTATGGAGAGAATCATATCACGAGTGTAGTGGAATAACGGGTTAAGTCAATTTTTGTCAAAAATGAGATTTATCAGAATTTGCTTCAGGATGTATGGACACGTGTCCCACAGAAAGGATTTGGCTTAATATGACCATTCAAGGCCTCATTTTTGAACATGCATAACAGGTCAAGTTCGCTTTTTGCAATTTTCAGGAGAAGATTTGAGGTATGTCGACTTGACTTGAAAAATAATCATACTTGTCAAAGTTAAGTCGACATAACTCAGTATCTCTTCATTGAGTTTATATTGTGTTATGATCTGCTCAGACGATCTTACTCAATATAAATATATTCTTCGTATACTTCAAATAAATACTCATCGATTATAATAATTATAATCGATAAGTATTCATTTAATATTAGTATTTATTTTATTTGGCGAGTCAAGTCGACATAACTTGAATTTCTTTCCAGACATTTCAAGTTAAGTTGTTGAAATTATAGAAAAAAAAAAGACTGCCGACAATAATAGCTTTTGAATATCTAAATTGACTGCGAATCAATGACGTTCATCATGAATTTAGCGCATAATCAAGATCGCATCATCATTTTACGGTTTTTCGGCTCTCCTGAAAAATTTACTTTTTTCGACTTAACCTGTTATTCCACTACAATCGTGATCTGTTCCTATAAAATTGTTCTCTAGAATAAATGGATAGAAATTGTCTATAGAAATCCTCTTTAGGCATTTTTTATGCATAAATTATAGATTTTCTCGTTATTAGAAGTGCTGATGAAATTTGAGATTGAATTTGAAATCCTTCCGGCTTCGGAAATCAAGATGAATCAAATTTCCTCATTTTGTTGGGCTTCTTCTATTTTTAAAGCGTTTTTATGTTTAATAATCGTTGCTCTCGAATTTCCGATATTATTCAATGAAATGATGCATTTAGTAGCAGTTGTCTGACAACTGCTCAATTTATTCAGGATTTATTTTAATAACTGATCGAAATAGCTTTGAAATATCATAAAATATTCATGATAATTCTGAAATTATGCTTTTTGAGTTTTACTTCAGTCTTCGAATACCCTGAAATAATATTGTATTCATAGTTACAATTAGCGATATAGTTCACATGTGATTTTTCTTTAAAAATAAAGTGTCAGGTTGATTGACACTATTCTTTGATTCGGGTCAAGTGATAATTTTCCAGCTATATATAAGGAAAATGGTAAAATTGAAATGTAGAGCAGAATTCGAATATTCGATAAATTTTAAACAAGAAGAGATATTTTAAAATTGAAGTCATTAGAGATATTGAAAATTTAATTGTCCTAAGAATTCTGAGACCTTTTTTTTTTCATCAGTCATTAACATCCAATTTTCTCCAATCTATCATTTATTTTTACAATTTTTTCCATTTTCATCCAAAGTGACAGATTGACATGCCCCCAAAATTTTTACGTTTCATATGGAATATACTTTTATTGTGTGAAATTGATGTGAACTGTCACTTTTGTCATTCACTTTATTAATTTTATTTTCAATTCATCTTTTTTTTTTCTCTTTTTCCCTTTTTTCCTATATTCTCTTTCAATTTTCATATGTGGCACTGGAACTAATCGATAAATTGGATGCGGTTGTGGGTTGAAAATGAAATGTGGGAATGGACAAACACAGAGGTAAATCCTGGAAAATTGTATACAGTGTTGTCTCTCAATTTGATATGAAAAAAAAAAAATGCATAAAAAATATTTTCCAATATTATATATAGAGAAAAGAGTAAATGTTGAATTTACAATTATTTTATATATATATATATATATTGGATTTTTTGTGGATTTTGAAGGGTTTATATGATTGAAAATGCGAAAAATGTGGGAAAATATTTGAGAGAGAATTTTTTCAATGATTTTATTGAAAAGGTGAGAAAATTTCGGATGGAAAATATTTATCAAAAATTGATGTTCATGAAATTTTTATTAATTTTAGTTTTTTTTTTAGAAATTGAGGAAAATTGATTCAAAATTATATGAAATCGGGGTCAAATGAGCTCACCTTTCACCTCAAATCAAAATTATCGCGCTGCAACAATTAGAACCGGAAATATCGTCAAAAAATGAAAAAATTAACGAAAAGAATTCTCAAATTTCCAAAAAATTCTTAAAAATAAATTCTGAAACATGTTTTCAACCCCAAATTCCCTTCCCTTTTCACTGGAATAATCAAAAAAATTCCATCTCAAACCACTTCATTATTTCGCTCCACTTTCCTCTCTCTATATTCCCTTTTCTTTTCAAAATTTACCCTCAATTTTACCCTTAAACTCAAAATGTCAGATACCAGTTGGTTCTCTCAATGAAAATCGTAGTGCTAGAAGTTTCAATTTGTGTAGATAATGCCGGAGGCAAAATATTAGAGAGCATGCTGCAGTAACCAAGTGAACTGAGCGAACACCCGAGTTAATATTAACAAGACTAGTAGGGAGAGTGGAAACGTTTCGCGCGTGCTGTTCCTATGCAATTTCCTACTAAATGTACTAAAACTAGTACTTATATACATGCCTACATACTTCAGAAAACTGCAACTATATCTATGCATATGTATGTAAATATATATATGTATATACATATATATAATACGTGTATTCCAAGTGCAATAGCTCTATACAGAACAATTTCCTGGAGTTAATGCATTTCATGTAACTGGACATGTTGCCTTTTCATGGTTCTAGGTATCTTGCTCCCATAAAATAAGCTCTCTTAAGAGGAAAAAAAGGATTTTTCAAAATTAAATTACTAAATTTTTCATTACTATATGAAGTGAAAATTATATGGAAAATATGGATTTATATAATTCAGCGAAATTCCATATACTTTGCTATATATTCCAAATTACGTAATATGATTATACTGTGGTTATATTCATTAGTAGATCTGGTAGTATATAACTCATGATATTTCACAATATACTACTCAATATATGATTTTTCATATATACTCATCATATCTATTACTTATATTTCAAATAAAAATTACTTTTTAATTAACATGCATCATTTCATACACAAATTTTTACACATATAATAATTAATTAATATTGAATTATATAATAAACGAAAATATAAAATATACATATATCAATGAGTATACTTTGTCATATATCTTAGAATTATATATATAGTTATACTTCCAAGATATACAATCAAATATAAGTATTTCGTATATTTTATCCAAATATTGAAGATATATCAGTGATATATATTATTTATTATGTTCAATTTTATATTTTCAAATCAGCGAAAAGCGCGGTGATCTTCACGTTCCAAACCCTATCTCCTTGCTAAAAGTTTCCAGGGAACTCGAACGCTTATACAGAAAAGAAAACTCTTCCTGGATCTCCTGACGGCGTCTCCAGGTCATTTTGGGTTGCATTTTATCCAAATATTGAAGATATATCAGTGACATATATTATTTATTATATTCAATTTTATATTTTCAAATCAGCGAAATTATCTATATGGCCTCGATATACTATTCGATATATTTTCCTATATATCCATAGCTATATATAGTTTTCCCATTCGGGTTTATTAAACACAGAAAACTCAAATAATTATCATTTTAAAAAAGAAAAATCTTCCATCAACTTCAAAACTCCCAAAATAGAACATTAGCAATATGTTCAAGTAATAAGAGGGGCTATTTTGAAAAAAAAGGGGGGGGGGGGTTTTCAGGGGATAAGACTCCATCCACCGTTCTCTTCATATATTGACCCTTAAATTTCTAACATTGTATCAAATATTCCAGCAAAATTCCAAGTATTTTCATGAGGTAACTATTTTTAATTCCTGCTTTAAAAAAAAAAAAAAAGAAAAAAAAGCTGCACAATGTTGGAAAGAAAAATATTATTGATGCAGGATGTTTCAAGCCCCTGGGATATTATGGATAATGCGGAAGATCTTTGAAAAAACTTTTATAATACAAGTTCTTCCTTCGGGTCATGAATCCCAGGACTCGCCGCATTCTTAAAAGAATTTTACCTTTAAAAATAGTTTAACTTCAGTTTTTGTATAATCGATTTTCTATATGTATTTTTATTTTTAAATGGAGAATGAGAGAAAAAATAAAGGAGTGGTAGTAAAAAAAAGTTTTTTTTTCCTTCTATTTCTTGTCTACTTTTTACTTTTTTTTTCGTTTTTATTAACTCAAATGAAAGTGAAGGAGAAATAAAAGGCATGGAAGAATACGCGAATAAAATTGTTATCAAAGTGTATGCACTGTGTCACGTATATCACCTTGGGAAAAGTAGATAGTATGATTATTGTATAAGAAGAAACCAGGTGGGCGTGTTGAATGTATGTTTCACTTCTTTTCTGGGGGGAAATACTGAGTTATACTGTGGGAAGAAAAAGAGGGGGGAGGGGAAAAGGGGTGGAGTACAGTGGCCAGTCGGGACTCGTGTGTGTTACTATTTTATTAGATCAGATACTCTCCAGAAGTGAAGGAACTCGGTAAGAAACCTTTAAGAAATAAGTTTTTTTTTTAAACTTGAAATATTTTAAAATAAAAAGAGAATATTCTGTGTGTTATAGGATAAAGGTATGAAGCTCGTTTAAGGTAGTATCCAGAGTACGATCGATAAAACAGGAAAAATGAGGATTTGGAGATTAGTTTCCAATTAATTGCTGATAATTCGGGGAAATGTGCTTTAATTTAGACGAAAAAGTGATTAAACTATTCGAAAGTCATATCTTCAGCTTGTGAATATAATTTTTTTTTTCGAATTTTGAAAATTATGGAAAAATTCAGAAAAATGTAAAAAAATATCATCTTTGATTAAACTCTTGTTTTAACGTGGAATATGTTTATTTTTAAAACGAGAAATCAGATGTTCAGCTAAAAAAAACTCCAATTTTCTCCAAATAATTAATAAAAATGAATTCATTTGAATCTGGATATATTCAACCCAAGTAACGAATCATTAATTTAACATAATAAATTCACCTTCATTTAAAGAACTCATCTCAAGCATGACAATTATGCATGTACACATAAATATACCAATTTTGCATAATTAATTGTCAGAGTTCTGAATTACAGAGTCTTTGCCTGATGTGTATTTCGAGAAAGTTTTGTATAGGGCTATGTTGGAAATTTCCATGGTGAAGGTTTAGCCCAGTAACACTACTTATCTGATACAAAGTGCTTCGTGGATTATTCAGAATGATGGTTAGTAGATTGCTAGGCATATTTGAGAGAGTCAACGAATTATTTAATAGATAGTCTCTCGTTATTTTCATGTTGAAAACATTTCCCCTCGAATTTCCGAGAATTTACTATCCAAAAAAAAAAGGAAAAACCTTTTTAGATAAGTGAATAATTATTTGCCTTTCCTTCCATGAAAAGGCTGATGTAATAATTTAGTAAAAAAAATCCAGAAAGGCAAAAAGTTTAAAATTTTAAAATTCAAACAATTTCAAAAAAATTTCCATGAGATTTTCTCTGTGAAAATTGCGTTAATATACATTGTTAGTGTTGATACTTTGGAGAAAACGAATTCTACCTTTTCCCTTTTTTTCAACTCAAGCACCATTTTCTTTAGTGACGCAATATTACGTTGACTTTAACATCTGTAGAATCATACACACAGTTGCTTGGTGTAAATACGCAGTATAAAATAGAGAAGAAGAAGAAGAAAGGGGGGGGGGGGGGGTTGAAGAAAACGAGGAGAATTGAAGAAAATACGAAATATATAAACAACAGAATGTACATTTATACATATATATGTATATAAAAATAGTAAATGCCTATTCCGGTGAAATGGTTGGTTACAGTGAATGGGTCCAGAGGAAAATAGGGGGGGGGGGGTGGTTATGCGAAATGACAGCGATAGTGCATGGTGCAGAATAGTGTTTTGCGCAAAAGGCTTTTTTCCTTTTTAAAAAAAAGCCTTGGAGTGCTTTTTCTGGATTTTAAAATAGCTAAAAAAAGGGCAAAGTGAATATTGGTGTTTTTTAAATGATTCTTCATGGTTCGTGATGGGTTAAATGGAGAAGGGGGGGGGGGGTGGGGTAAGAAAATAGCCTTATGGTGTTTTACAGAGTAACAGCTTGGGAGGAAGAATGGATGAGGTAATGATATGATATACTTTGAAAATATGAAAGAAACGAAAATGGATGGATTTCAAAAGGATTTAAGACACATTTTTCTTTTTTTTTTATTTTGTCTCATCAGAGATCGGCAAAAAAAAAATTCGCATTTTTAATTTTTTTATTTCAGTAATTTCCATCGAAAAAATTTTAATTACTTTCTTAATGAAAAATTTGGATTTTCAAATTTTTCATTAGTTTGAAAATTAATTTTTTTTTTCAATTTTGATTACTATCGTAATTTAAAATTTGACTGATGGAATTTCATAATTATTTTCTTTATTAAACTTATTAACATTTTTATTAGTTAAATCGAATTATAAATGTCATATAAGCGTCATTCAGATTGGATTAAATTATAAGTTCTTATTTGTGTTACATTTAGTCAACACTCTCAACTCAAAATTTTTGTCTGAAAGACGTTTATATTTGGGAAGATTAAACATAGTAGCGTTGATTTTATTATAAAATTAATTATTCCAATCAATTAATAAGTAAGAAAGAATCAAAATTTCGAATAAGAAAAAGAATTATAAAATTTCATCAGTCAAATTTTTAATTACAATAGTAATCAAAATTGTTAAAAAAAAAAAATTAATTTTCAAACTAATGAAAAATTTAAAAATCCAAATTTTTCATTGAGAAAGTAATTAAAATTTTTTCGATGGAAATTACAGAAATAAAAAAAATTAAAAAATTAAAAATGCGAATTTTTTTTTGCCGATCTCTGTGTCTCACCTGTATTGTGTCCTTGTAGTTTTCCCTCTGGTCTTGATAATTCCTTTTGATTCATTGGTGGCCTCTCTGTTCTTTTTGCATATGGATTGTATGCTGATGGCCATATTGTTGTATATTGCCTTCTTGGTGGCGATGGTGAACTGTGCTGCTTTCCTGTAAATTAAGAATTAGGACACCTCATCTACCAGCTTCTCCATCGTGCTTCTTTTTTTTTCTTTTTTTTAAATCATGCAGCAGTACTATTCCACACCATACACGATCGTCTCATTTCTCTGAATGTTAATTTCACTCGAAATAACGAAAAAAAAAATGAAAATAATGAATATTTAACGATTATTCTTATTTATGGGAATAAAAGCTTCAGTTTGGAGCGAACAAATAACACTTGTGTTCATGAATTCTTTTCATGCATTAAGTAACAAAGGAAAAGGCGTAAATAATACGTAAATGCATTTTATGTATGTTTGTGTGTGTGTGTGGATATAAAGCCCCGAGGTTATGAAAGACTTGACGTTTTAGATCAAGTTTTCATACATAATATATATATCCTTTTTTTTCCCCCTATTTATTTCTAGATTTTTTTTCTCCTTTTTACTGCTTGTGTTTTCTTTTCACAGGCAGAGAATGAAGATACCTTATACCTATATGCTTGAAGTGGAACGATCGACGTAAACTATGGTATAAAATTTTGAATGCATACTACCTCGTATTGTACATGATTTAAGAATACACATAGACACATAGAGGGAGGGATAAAAAAATGGAAGAATAAGTGGAAAAATTGGGTATAGAGTAAGATAGTGAGGAAAAGATGCTGGGGATGAGGGAAAAATGTGAGTGTTAAGGAGAAAGATGTGATGGCTCAGAAAAAAGAGGGGGGAAGGGGGGGGGGGGGAGGAGGTCTCGGGAGGATGCGTGGCTTGTTTGCGAGGTAGATTGAAAAGTCTCAAAGGCGATAATTTCGTATACACAGCTGGCAGCTGGATGGTTCTACTTCATGTTCGACATGGGGCCTATTTTGTAATATCACAACTACACATCCTTGCTTCATTCATCTTGCGCATGTGATGCACGATGTGGAAAAAATCTGACGGGTTCAGTATCATGTATCCATAATGCTCATTTATTCTCCATTGGCTTTGTTTCAGGTTTGCTCAACTGATGGATCTTGACGGGAGATTATTGAATACAAGGAAAAAAGGGTTTATTATGGGAGGATTCGTGTTTGAATTGAAGAAAAAAAAAAGATTGATAATTATCGAAGGTTCGGTTTTGAATTGGATGCAAACATGATCGGATGTTCTTATTGCGCAATTGGTGAATCCAATGATGGACGTTATTGGAATGAATGAAAAATAAATTGGCTACAGTATGGCAATTATTGGGACAATATGCGAAAGCGCAGTGATCTTCACGTTCCAAACCATATTTCCTTGCTAAAAGTTTCCAGGGAACTCGAACGCTTATACAGAAAAGAAAACTCTTCCAGGATCTCCTGACGGCGTCTCCAAGTCATTTTGGGTTGCATTTTATCCAAATATTGAAGATATATCAGTGACATATATTATTTATTATGTCACTGCATTATTCAAGTTTAATTATTACGGAGCATATAACTCTGTCTTGTCATTAAAAAAGAATTACTCATTCCAAGTTTCTCATTATTTATAATATCAATTTTTTCATATCATGAAGAAATTTTTTATTCCCAGAAATTGA
This sequence comes from Aleiodes leptofemur, assembly GCA_963942555.1. Taxonomy (NCBI): domain Eukaryota; kingdom Metazoa; phylum Arthropoda; class Insecta; order Hymenoptera; family Braconidae; genus Aleiodes; species Aleiodes leptofemur. The sequence continues at coordinate 15,839,227 of OZ012617.1, read as the reverse complement.
TTCTTTGAAAGGATTTATTCATATTTTGATACAAACTTCTGTATCAAACTGATATACTAATAGTTTAATACAAATTCAAAATTTTTCCGATCAAGTAAGTCATTGATTAACGTGAAAAATCTTATCTTAAATTTGAATGATCAACAGATTTATCTGCTATTGAGTTTATTTACTCTTGAAACGAGGAATGAGATGATTGGCTTGAGAAATCTTCAATTTGTTCCAAATAATTAATGAAAATGAGTTCACTCCAATCTGGATATATTCAATCCAAGTAACGCATTATTAGAGGAGAGTGGGACAAAATGGACCTAGAAGATGTGATGACTCGAGATTTTTTTTAAAAGCAGCGATTGCTTCAAAAAATCTGAAAAAATTTACAAACAATATAGACATGTTGGAGAATTTTCTCAAATTTTTTCAGATTTTTTTTCCAAGTCCTTCATTCCGAAAAAAATTCCTCAATCATGTTATCACGAGAGTCCATTTTGCCCCACTCTCCCTATCTATATGCAAAGCTAAATAATCTGTTCTCCTTGACCTCGAGCTATTCCACTCGATTGTAAGAAAACCCGGGTTTCATACTTCATTATTACCCAGTCCCCTGTATTGCTTCCAGCCAAGCACCCTTTTAACCCCACCACCTCCAATGAACCAATGGATACTAACCAAAAGGAGCCATGGATGTGTTTTTTTTTTTTCCTTTTCACTGTCGGATAGAAGGGAATAGGTATAAAAAGTTTTCGAATAAAAGTTTAAATACAGCCGCAAACTTTGTTTCACCATTGGGCTATACAGTATTATACTTGGGGGGTTGGTAGCATTACTGAACACACTAGTGTTGGAAATACCTGCATGTGTTACCAGGATATAAACAGGAAAACAGAGTAGAGAAACAGTCTCACTCGCTTGCTCCCTGTGCTCCACTCTAAACAATATGGCCAACGGGAGACCTGTCTCTATGCTAAGAATATGTGAATATATTACTGGCCTCCTCTTTCATCCCTCTAACCCTCACCCCCTCTCCCACCTTTTCTCCTGAGTCTTTCGCTTACTAGTCCCGGCACAATCACACTTGTCCCGTATTTCAACGCTGGCCCTTTTGTACTTTCCTCTTTTTATCTCAGTCTCTGTTTGTTCCAAAACAAACTTTCAACATTATTTATTCTGTAATTAATTTTTTTTTTTTCGAGAAGAGGTTCATATTTTATATTGTCACTTTAGAGGGAAAGGGGCGTAAGTGCCAAAAACACGAAATTTTAGTCGGAAAAGGGCGTAGGGGAGAGGGAGGCAGCTTTTAACAGGGGCAGCTTTGAACATCTTCAATAAAAAATCGAAAAACAAAAATTTTGAACCGCGGATTTTGAATTTAGGATGGCAGCACAGCTGCCAACTAATATCCATCACAGCTGTTTTTATTTTCCATGTTAAAACTAACCTACAAGTGGTCGTCGAATTTATGCTGCAATTCTAAAATTTTTATTTTCTGGATATAAGTATATTATAGTTAAAATAGTGATCAACTCATGACTGTATATTTTTTTAATCAATCTTCATATATTTCACTATCTCATCAAAATGGAAAATTTTATTTTTATTGATTTCTAATTGATTTAAATTAATTTCTCCACTTATTACTCCAAAATAGTTTTCTATGGTGTCCTAGACGTTATTTGAACAAATAAAAATTGAATGGGGCAAAATGGACCTCTGCAACAACATATTTCAGGATTTTCTTTGAAGCTGAGGACTCGATGAAAAAATCTGAAAAAATTTGAGAAGATGCTCCAATATGTCTTTATTTTTGTATAATTTTTTCAAATTTCCCCATAAAGCTGCCTATTCTCTAAAAAAATCCCAAATCATTTCAACAAAAAAGTCCATTTTGAAGCCCAAATTGAGTTGAATTATTTTTAATTCATGTGATAATTGAATAATTGTGGATTTTTTTTAGAGAGTTGCTGAGCCTCTTGGGAATTTTAAAGAGTGGGATGCTATATATGGAAGTACTCTCTATTTTAAATTTTAAAATAGTCCAATTTTAGGAAATCCGATGAGTGATATGAAATATCGAGGTTCGATTGATTGTAAAAAAAACGCTTTTTTTATAGTCTCCGAATGAAATTCAATTTAGAGAGTCTTTCGGAAAGTTCGATTGCAGATGAAGTAAAAATAGTGCAAAGATACAGCGATTTTTTTAAGAAAGAGCATCTTTGGACACTTTTTTGCACGAATCAATGATTAATTATTCTCGGGAGTCCAAAGAATAAGTGAAGCTTCACTTAAAGTCGAATTTAATAATAGATACAAGATAACTTGACACTTGACGACAGCATTGAATTCTATTTTAGAAGCAGCTTTAAATATTTCATCGAAAATCATGAATAAACTGAAAATCCTCAGAATGATCTTGTTTCTCTTAAAATTGTTGGCCTCTTATCAACTATTCAGGTCGATCAGAATAGAATGAAACAATTGATGACTCACTTCCCAAAATAAATATTATTGATGAGGAATTCCATTGAAAATTTAATGGAAATTGAATGAGTGTCCTCATTTCAAAAGATGCTGCAAAATTGGAAGTATATAAAAAAGTCACTAGAAATCTCATAATATTGTTATGAAATGGACTTAAAGGAAGAAAAGACGATGTTAATTATTGAATGCTGATAATTAACGAGGGGTTACCTACGAAAATGTTGAAATTATCATTTTCGAATTATGGCAATTAGGAGCAAATTATAATCTTTCATGTAAACCTGAGGAATTCGTCCTGATTAGCCTTCTAACTTGATGAAATATGCTTGATATTATCAAGAGTACTGGCTTCATATATTGCACAATATGCTTCTGAACCTATATATTTATATATATAAGTGTGTCTGTGTATTGGTGGGAAGTGAGTAGAATGTGGGAAGAGGTAGAGCGCAATGGGGGTACAGGCTTGTTACGAGATGATGTCGACTATCATTTTGCCGATAATTAATTAAGGCTCGAGAGAGAAGGATCGATGTGCCATCAACTGCTAGGTGTACCCCGACTCATTACGAAACGTTGTACTCCCGTTGGTATAATTCAACCATCCCAGGTTACTATGCTGACATAGAAATGCCAGTGGACTACGTATTTCCATTTGATTCATTGAAAAAAAGAAAAAAAAATCGCAAAAAAACTAATTCTGAGATTGTAACAGGGTGAGAATTATGTGACGTCACGTGCATATTTAAGGATGTTGCTGAATGAGCTGAAGTGAAGTAATTAGAATTTCAATTCTATTTTTCTCTTCAGGATGAATGCACGAGTGTAGTGGAATAACAGGTTAAATCGAAAAAACCAAATTTTTCAGGAGAGCCGAAAAACCGTAAAACGATGATGCGATCTTGATTATGCGCTACATTCATGATGAACATCATTGATCTACAGTCAATTTAGATATTCAAAAGCTATTATTGTCAGCAGTCTTTTTTTTTCTATAATTTCAACGACTTAACTTGAAATGTCTGGAAAGAAATTCAAGTTATGTCGACTTGACTCGCCAAATAAAATAAATACTAATATTAAATGAATACTTATCGATTATAATTATTATAATCGATGAGTATTTATTTGAAGTATACGAAGAATATATTTATATTGAGTGAGATCGTCTGAGCAGATCATAACACAATATAAACTCAATGAAGAGATACTGAGTTATGTCGACTTGACTTTGACAAGTATGATTATTTTTCAAGTCAAGTCGACATACCTCAAATCATCTCCTGAAAATTGCAAAAAGCGAACTTGACCTGTTATGCATGTTCTAAAATGAGGCCTTAAATGGTCATATTCAGCCAAATCCTTTCTGTGGGACACGTGTCCATACATCCTGAAGCAAATTCTGATAAAATCTCATTTTTGACAAAAATTGACTTAACTTGTTATTCCACTACACTCGTAAACTGGTGTTCCGACCAATTAAAATTCAACAAAAGCCCAAGATTCTCAACTTTTCACAATTTAAAATCTAATAAAAAAGAAAGCTATGCCTCAACATTCAATCCATGAATTTTTTTTTCGTTAAAAATCACCCTGAAAGATTTCTCTCGCATTTTTTACCCCAGAAAATTCCTTCGTATTGGAAGTAGCATGATAAAGACATAAGGAATTGGAGTTCGGCAAGTGCTATCGCCATTAACCGTTTTTCTACTCCTCTATCTGCGTATTCAGCTCGCGTCTTTACTTCACTGCTTGTCTTTTTCTTTTTCTTTTTTTTATTCTTTATTCTCTTTAGTCTTGGACGTTTACGGAAGGTGAATGAGAAGAGGTGCACCATCAGTGAGTGCTCGGATCTTAAATTGGACTTTCCCCTGCGATTCGTTGGTAAGATAACAATAATGGAGCACCGCAAAGCTCCATTTTCCAGTTACTCACCCTCTAACCTACCGTCTATTCACAATCCTCCCCCCCCCCCCCCCTTTCTTCTCTTATACAATGCAATTTCTTTTTGCCTTCTTTCCTCGAGAATGCCCTTTTTTCGCTGCTCTCCAGTTGGTTTTTCCTGTTTTTTTGATGATTGAATTCCAAATTAACTTGATTGGAGTGGATTTCAGGAATAAAAGCCGGAAAAAAAAAGAACATGACTATTAACGGCATTACTCTGATGAATAGAAAAGTGGAAAATGTGCAAAAAAAGAAACTGACATAAAGAAAGAATATATATATATATATATATGGAAAAAAAACTGACGCATCATTGTCAACGTTAATATCCGCTTAGAGTACTTCAACTCAATCCTTCATATCTTCTTCCTCTTCTCTTGGATTTCATATTATTCAGCCATACCACGTACACACCAGCACAGGAGTTTTTCATTTTTTCTCTTTTTCTTTTATGAAAAAGAGAGTTGCGGAGGGTAAGAAAAAAAAAAAAAAAAAAAAAAAAAGCTACTTGAAGCTTTTTCGCACGTCAATATGAGACAGCGCATAGTGCAGAAGAAAAATTCAAAATATATACGGAAATTGAGTTATATACAACACAAAGTCTACAATAGGCCACTTTATATCCCACATATACGTGAAATTTATTTTTCAAAATCTTGAAAAAAAAGGAAAAATGAAGAATGACGTAAAAATAAATGAAAAAAATCAGAAAAAGTGGGAATAAAGAAGAATTCGGCTTGGAAATTGAATGCCAACGATTAATTCAGTATTCTGGACTGTTGAATGCAGGTATTTTTGACTATTGTATTCGGAAGGCTTGGAAGCTTTTCCAGATGAATAAAATTCCATTCAGCATATATATATATATATATGCATTTTCATACTTTGTATAGGTTTGCATAAGGTCGTTTGGCAATAACAAGAGACCTCTAAAGCCACAAGGCTGGGTTTTGAGGACAACGATGTGGCCTGTGCAAAGGGCGCTTTCAAAATACTAGGCAAAAGAGAGACAGAGAGAGGTGAGAGATGGAAATTGTGAGGCGTGAAACACGCTCAGCAATACACGTCGTGGCTAGTCTAGTATGGGTGTTAATAATGCACCGTATTAAGATTGGTTTCACTACCTATCCCATATATATATATGTATAACTAGTGGCTGCAAGCTTGGTTAGCAGGCATGGAAAGTGGTGTGTGCATGGAAAACCACGAGAAGCCAGGAATAAAGCAATGAAATTGTGAAATGCTAGAATGCCTGGTGGAGGATGAAATGAAGTTGATGAAAGAGGGGGGGGGGGGGGGGAGATTTTGTGAGGTTCAACGATGTAGACTTGACCATATCGAGTGGCTTCTTTTATTGTCCATGTAAAATCGATTCGCCTTGATTTTTTTTTCGATGCTGATTACGTAAATGATCCTTTGGATTCGACGATTTTACGTCTTTTTTTGATCTGACCTCTTTATTTTTTTTTTAAGTGATAATTTTGGACTCACCATCTTTATTCGCACTGCTCTTGATCTCTGTGGCTGTTGGTGGTGACGAGGGCTGGGCCATTTCTGGAAAAAATTGATTATTTTATTTTTTGATATTGGTGGATGAGTTAAGATAGTATTTGTAATTTTTTAATTTTTTTTATTTCTGTAATTTTCATCGAAAAAATTTTAATTACTTTCTCAATGAAAAATTTGGATTTTTGAATTTTTCATTAGTTTGAAAATTAATTTTTTTTTTTTTACAATTTTGAGTACTATTGTAATTAAAAATTTGACTGATGAAATTTTATAATTCTTTTTCTTATTCGAAATTTTGATTCTTTCTTACTTATTAATTGATTGGAATAATTAATTTTATAATAAAATCAACGCTACTATGTTTAATCTTCCCAAATATAATCGTTTTTCAGACAAAAATTTTGAGTTGAGAGTGTTAACTAAATGTAACACAAATAAGAACTTATAATTTAATCCAATCTAAATGACGCTTATATGACATTTATAATTCAATTTAACAAATAAAAATGTTAATAAGTTTAATAAAGAAAATAATTATGAAATTCCATCAGTCAAATTTTAAATTACAATAGTAATCAAAATTGTTAAAAAAAAAAATTAATTTTCAAACTAATGAAAAATTTGAAAATCCAAATTTTTCATTAAGAAAGTGATTAAAATTTTTTCGATGGAAATTACAGAAATAAAAAAAATTGAAAATGCGAATTTTTCGTGCTACCTCGAGATTATTTCAAGAAAGCACTGAATTTCCATCAGTCTCAAATAATCAGTAACTCAGAACACGTTGATTTCCGGATCTACGACACCCAAGTAAGATGCAATCTCCCCCCCCCCCCCTCCCTTCAATTTCTGCTCCTCAACACCTTATCCCTCATCGCACTATGCAAATAGTGTAGTTATCGTCTGTCGTACAGGGCTGACATAATATTGTCCCTAGAAACTCCCCTCATGAAAGCAAGGGAAACTAAAATGAGCCTGCGTGTTAGATATCAAATTGTTTGTGTTCCCTGTAGCCTTGACCCAACTACCATCAATATATCATTTCACAAATGTCTCCATGAATTTATCACGTGAGAAGAAAATCTATTAAGGTGATAATTTGAATTTCAAATTAGTATGAAATTACATGAATTCAACACCACAAGTTATTTTGGATCTGTTAGATTTAATGAGCAGAGTCATTATGTATTTGGATAATTTATTTCAATGTTCTAAAGGAGAACATAGGAGAATTTAGGTTTCACTCGATTTTTTAATTCTATGAATACAGGAATATTACTCGTTAGAACTTTCAACTACTAGTTATGATACTGAAAGGAATCAGTGTTTGATAACTTATAATGAGTTCAGGCAAATGAGGATTAGTCGGTGAATTTTCATACTATCGAGGACCAAATACTTAGGAACAAAGTGGCGTAAGTGCTATTCTTATATATAGGACTTATGCCACTTTATTTCTGGGACAACGTATTAGTTTCGGTATTCTATGATATGATAATTACTGAAAATTGATGGAAATATTGGAGATAGGTTTTTTCTGATGATTCCATTGGAAAGCTGAGGAAATTTCCCATGAAAATCATTTGTCAGAAGTTATTTTTTGGAATTTTTCAAAAATTTCATTTTTTGCGCAAGATTTGAAGGTGAAAACTCTTCTGTTTTTGAAAAATTTCAGGTTTTCGAGAATATCTCTGGTTCTATTGATCGTAGCGACTTGGGGTTGATCTTAAATGGAAGGTGAGTTCATTTCCCATCGATTTATGGGGTTTTAAAAGGAAAATATAAATTTTTTCAAGTACTTATAGGGCAAAAGCTGATTTTTCAGAAAATGACCTATAAATATTTGAAAAATTGATTTAAAAAAAATTTGAACCACATAAATCGATGAGAAATGAGCTCACCTTTCATTTGAGATCAACCCCAGATCGCTACGACCAACAGAACCGGAGATAATGTCGAAAAAGTGAATTTTTTCGATTTTCGAAAGAGAAACCCCTTCAAAAGTTGGTCAAAAAAGTAAAAATTTCCAGAAAATGGAGAAGAATGAAATTTAACACGTGTTTTCCACCTCAAATTTTATATAGAACCGTTCAATTGGAATGTCCATTTTAACCCATCATCCCCCAAATTATTATACTCACCATAAAGTCGTATAGATCCCTCCGTTTCACCCAATGAATTTTTACTGATACACTTGTAATTTCCAAAATCACTGGCCTGCAAGTCTCTGATTGTTAACTGCATATTGGTTCTGTAGCTACTTTCACTCATAAAATTCGTGTGTTTATCGTTTGTAGCTAGTACCATTGAATTGTTAAAGTTCCAGTAGCTTATCGCTCTTGGATGTGCTTCAACGTTGCACTCTAGTGTAACATTTTTACCAGCTGGTGCACCCATCAGCTGATTTGGCACGAATATCGTCGGTGAAACTGTAAAAATAATAGATATTGAAAATTATTTTTTCAATCAGATATTATCAATCTTAATTTACGTGAATGAAGTGAATTTAGTTGAAATTTTTCTTTTCACTGAGTTTAATTCTTTAAGTAAGTTAGTCGTGTCTGACGAATGAAACTCGTGAATCCCTGGTAATTCAGCAAGAAGACCTCAAGAAAGTCTCGGGAGGATTAGCCAATGATCTATTCAACATCTGTTCTTTTGATCAACGACAAATAAGTGAATGCTCTTATTTTACAAGGATTTCTACACTTAATTCACGAGTGTAGTGGAATAACAGGTTAAGTCGAAAAAAGTAAAATTTCCAGGAGAGCCGAAAAACCGTAAAATGATGATGCGATCTTGATTATTCGCTACATTCATGATGAACATCATTGATTCGCAGTCAATTTAGATATTCAAAAGCTATTATTGTCGGCAGTCTTTTTTTTTCTATAATTTCAACGACTTAACTTGAAATGTCTGGAAAGAAATTCAAGTTATGTCGACTTGACTCGCCAAATAAAATAAATACTAATATTAAATGAATACTTATCGATTATAATTATTATAATCGATGAGTATTTATTTGAAGTATACGAAGAATATATTTATATTGAGTAAGATCGTCTGAGCAGATCATAACACAATATAAACTCAATGAAGAAATACTGAGTTATGTCGACTTGACTTTGACAAGTATGATTATTTTTCAAGTCAAGTCGACATACCTCAAATCTTCTCCTGAAAATTGCAAAAAGCGAACTTGACCTGTTATGCATGTTCAAAAATGAGGCCTCAAATGGTCATATTCAGCCAAATCCTTTCTGTGGGACACGTGTCCATACATCCTGAAGCAAATTCTGATAAAATCTCATTTTTGACAAAAATTGACTTAACCTGTTTTTCCACTACACTCGTGGATTTTACTGCAATACTGTGATTGGATAAAATTTTTTGAATTATGTGGATTATTGATCAATAGAACCACCTGAAGCTCTTCATATTGTAATGCGAAATATTTGAAGTATGAGGCTGATTTTGAGGAGGGATAAAGCATAAACTCAATGGACTCTGGACTATGCGTTAATTAGGGATGTGGCTACATTGGAATTTAATGGATTCAGACGAAAGCCACAATACAGAGGATTTAATACTGCTTTCAATTAGAACTGGGAATGATGCTCGATAGTTCGGAAGATGTGATTAGGTATTGAGGTTTCTGAAATTTTGATTTTTCGGATTGGGAAGGAAAAATCGTTATTTTTTAAAGAATTATGGGGGCAAAGGAAAGTTGTTGGAGTTCAATTTGAAAAAATTCGAGAAAACCTAAGAAAATCTCAAATTAGAAAAAAAGCCCTCCTTTTCATTCTCGCCAATCTTCCGTTAAAATATAAGAAAAACAAAAAAATCCCTTTGAATTACAAGATTCCAGCTCGTATTTTATCGGTTATCTCTATGATACGTGAACAAATAGAGTCATCTACGAGGTTTTCACCTTCCAGTGACACTTCCACAGTGAAAGATGTTGGGTAAAAAATAAGCCTCAAGCCTCTGACTGTGTCACGAGAGTCACACAGTTTTTCTTGTTTGAATAAAATATGTTGGTGGGGCTTTTCTCTAAATATTCAGAGGACACTTCTGGGTATGTCCACATGGGCTTTTGGTACATGTGTGGATGTGGAATAAGGCAAAGAATATAAGAATAAGAAAGTGACAAGTTTTTTCCTTTGTTATTCCCTCTTCTGGAGGATGGAAAAGAGAGTCTGTATGGAGCTTGAAGAAAGAAAGAAGATGAACACGTGGGGTGCTGCAGGAATAGCTATGTACAACTCTTGACATGAAACGAATGAAACGCATAAAAGGGAAAAATGACCATGCCCAGGTCGACTGCGAACGATCGTCCTTCTCCACACACAATTGCCCCTCTCTTTCTGTCTCTCGACTCTTTTGTATTTCCCAGGAGAGATTCGGGCGATCCACGTCCGTGGTCAACACGCTATATCCGAAATAACGGATGAAAATTAAACAATGGATAGCTATATCTGGAGGACAGTCCCCAGTGTAGACACACACGCTGATGCCAAAATTTATAAGCCAAGTCTACGATTTAATAGTCTCGTTTTGATGATGAATTCAGATATATTAGGTTTAATTAATTAATGAAGTAATCAACTCACATTCTACGTCAACGATTATTCGCTTGCTGACTGTTGGAGGAATTCCATTGGTTGCAATACACAAATATGCACCCATCTCTGCTCGGGTTATCTTGGTTAGATTCAGGTGCTCTCCGGTATATTTGTCAACTGGAATTTGAAAGAAATATATATTGATTAGAGTAATGTATGAGGATTAAAGCAGAGATCGGCAAAAAAATCGCATTTTTAATTTTTTAATTTTTTTTATTTCTGTAATTTCCATCGAAAAAATTTTAATTACTTTCTTAATGAAGAATTTGGATTTTTAAATTTTTCATTAGTTTGAAAATTAATTTTTTTTTTTAACAATTTTGATTACTGTTGTAATTAAAAATTTGACTGATGAAATTTTATAATTCCTTTTCTTATTCGAAATTTTGATTCTTTCTTACTTATTAATTGATTGGAATAATTAATTTTATAATAAAATCAACGCTACTATGTTTAATCTTCCCAAATATAACCGTCTTTCAGACAAAAATTTTGAGTTGAGAGTGTTAACTAAATATAACACAAATAAGAACTTATAATTTAATCCAATCTAAATGACGCTTATATGACATTTATAATTCAATTTCACTAATAAAAATGTTAATAAGTTTAATAAAGAAAATAATTATGAAATTCCATCAGTCAAATTTTAAATTACAATAGTAATCAAAATTGTTAAAAAAAAAAATTAATTTTCAAACTGATGAAAAATTTAAGAATCCAAATTTTTCATTAAGAAAGTAATTAAAATTTTTTCGATGAAAATTACAGGACACGGATATGGTTTTTCAAAAGAGAACATATGTACCGAATACTACAATACAGAACATCAAGAAACCAAAATTACCAGAATAGCTGTTCTGATAGTTCAGTGGCGAAACGAGCTACAGAATTGGACGCAATTAATGCAACTTTGAATGTAGAATCGAATCATTTTGTACGTAACGGTAAACGACCTCGCAACAATCATGATACTCAATCTCCATCACCATATCGATACAAGAAGAGCGAACTTCAATGCAGAATTGACCTAACTGGAAACCAAAAGGTCCACGGTCCAATTCCTGTTTTCATAACCATAATAATTTATCGTAAATTTGGAGGTTAATTGGAATATTCGACTGATAAATAAATATTTGAAGTCAATCTTCACATTTATTTCCTAAAATCGCGATATAAAATCAGTCCAAAATCCCAATTAACCTCTAAATTTACTATTTATCATGATGAATGACAAAAATAACAATAATAATTAATTTTCATCGCTATCTGACGAGCAAATTCATTGAAGAGGTGTCGCATCCAAGTGGCGCAAAATGACAACAGTCATATCCTTTCATATGACATCAGTTTTTCTGCCTTTTTATGAAGGTAGACAGTGTCTTGCTAATTAGAAAAGATACAAGTATAAATAAACGCATATCAGAATAAAAAGTGGACTAATTTATTCATGTTCTTTGCTAAAAAAAATCACAATGACATTCTCATGATTATAATTTTCCATACAATTGAAATAATTCTCAACATTAGTCTTAAGTTGGGTTAAATATAGTTCTCCAATGTCTCTTCTATGGATTCTCACAATTTCTTCACTTCCTGCGGCTGTTCTACTCCGATCGTTTCTTCTTAGACTACGTGAACATTAAGAGCCAAAGTTTTGAAGGAATAAATCGCACTCGTGCCTCGTTTCATCAACTTTAAGCGGCAATTTACGATGGAACTTCCGTGGCCGCGGGGACCAGAAAGACTGTATATAAAGCGATTCACGAGGCAAAAGGAATGAAGAAGGAAAAAGATAGAGTAGAGAGAAACGAACGTAGTCCCGTGTGTAGAGAGACCATGCAGTTGAGTTCTCTACCTCATTCACAAACTCAAGACAGGCATTGTAATTGAAAACTTTGAGGCTTTAGGTACTTATAAGCACACTTTCAAATGGCAACTTTGTCTCGTGTAAATGTCAACCCAGTCTTGTAATTTCTATTATATTAATTATTTCTGGTAATTATTTTGAACTATTGTCATCGGAAATTTCAATAAAAATCGAAAAATCACGAATAATCGATGATTGGGAATTTTTTTCGGGGTGAAGGGCTTCACAGAAAATTTTGAAAAAATTAGACAACAATGTAGACATATTGATATATTTGCCTGAATTTTTTCAGATTTTTTCGAGAAGTTCTTCACTCTGAAAAAAATACACAGGTGCTCGAAAGCTTCATGCAACCAACTGAATGTAAAAATCATAACTCCTAAACTCTCAAGAGTATTCACGTAAAATATTTTTTATTGTAGAAGAAAGAACGAAACGATCGAGAATGAAATTTTTATTGCACGAATCGTTATAGCTGTTGAAATAAACAAAGTATTTTTCATGCATGGTTGGAATATATATTTTTTTTTACACCATTCACATCTTAAAGATGAATAGTGTGAAAAATGGGCATATATTATATTGATAGGCTACAATAAAGTGCTTCAGTTATCATCTATCATTCTCCATTATTAAACAAGTCGTTCTTTCTTCTAACAATGAGACGAGAATACGTGGAGAAGAATAACGGCGCCAGACAACGTTCGAACGACACTGATTGAGATTGATATCATTGGAGTGAATAAATCTTGAGAATTCAATAAAATCTGCATCGACTATTCGAAATTTTTCAAATTCAAATTCGAATCCGTTTCTTTTTTAAAAAAATATTTAAAAAAAAAAGTTAGACGATGAAATCACGAGTGTAGTGGAATAACAGGTTAAGTCGAAAAAAGTAAATTTTCCAGGAGAGCCGAAAAACCGTAAAATGATGATGCGATCTTGATTATGCGCTACATTCATGATGAACGTCATTGATCCACAGTCAATTTAGATATTCAAAAGCCATTATTTTCGGCAGTCTTTTTTTTTCTATAATTTCAACGACTTAACTTGAAATGTCTGGAAAGAAATTCAAGTTATGTCGACTTGACTCGCCAAATAAAATAAATACTAATATTAAATGAATACTTATCGATTATAATTATTATAATCGATGAGTATTTATTTGAAGTATACGAAGAATATATTTATATTGAGTAAGATCGTCTGAGCAGATCATAACACGATATAAACTCAATGAAGAGATACTGAGTTATGTCGACTTGACTTTGACAAGTATGATTATTTTTCAAGTCAAATCGACATACCTCAAATCTTCTCCTGAAAATTGCGAAAAGCGAACTTGACCTGTTATGCATGTTCAAAAATGAGGCCTTAAATGGTCATATTCAGCCAAATCCTTTCTGTGGGACACGTGTCCATACAGTCTGAAGCAAATTCTGATAAAATCTCATTTTTGACAAAAATTGACTTAACCTGTTATTCCACTACACTCGTGAAATTATGAAGATCGAAATTTGTATGAAAAGTATGGGATCCTCCGGTAGCTCAGTTGGTAGAGTAGCAGACCAATAATCCGAAAGTCGTAGGTTCGAATCCCATTCAAACTTCATTCTCGACTTTTTCCGAACTTATTTCTCCCAAAATTTTAATTTAAAAAAAAATTAATTAACCCTATTTATTTAACATTTCTTGTTTTCTCACGAAGACAGAAAATACTGTTTGGCTGTTTCTCCAATTACGATTGGAAAACCTATTCGATTCAGTATTATCGAATTATCGTCCATTAGGTGTTTTGCGCACTACTCACTAATTGGCGTTCTCTTTCCTTTTAGGAAAAGTAGAATGGGGTTGGGAGGGAGGGAGAAAACATGGGAAGTAACACTGTTGAGCTGTAATACTCGTCTCGTTACTAATTCGACGATTACTAAACACTTCACCAAACCTTTGCCTCCACCCACAGTCTAGAGTTCATTAAAACACCAATTTTTTTCTCTCAAACTTAAAATAAAATACAGCAAAAAAACTGCCAATTAAAAATGGTTTATTATGTAAATGAAATAATGAGAAAAAAGAGTTCTTTTCAGAGGTGAAAAACAAAGATTTGAAAAATTGCTCATTGATTAATTTTTGGTGTATGAAATTCACATGTTTTCAGTTTTCTATTCAAGAATATTTGAGACGCGGAAATGAATGTATTGACGTGGTATCGAATTACTAATTAATTAGCGGCTGCATAGGAAAAGCAAGTAAAGTTATGAAGGCCTTTTGGTACTCGTCATACAAGGCATCCATACACATAGAAACAAGCTTTCAAAAGGCATTTGATTTATCGGCATTCAGCGTGTATTTCAGTGCTTAAGAGTAGACGCATACACACGTATCTGGTTTAAGGTATAGGTAACTCGGCTTAACTTTTAACGAGCATGAGTTCGATGCTCATGCCCCAAACCGTAGCTGATACGTCGTTCTAACCACTCAGGGTCTAAGAGTTATCGAGCTTGTTAGACGACATCGCGATACATGGAGTTTCACACTGAGAATAGCTTCGAAGCATCTGAACTATGTCATAAGTGACGAGCAAAGTTCGATTCGACAGTTGAAGATGATGGTGTCAATGGGGAATTTTGAAACAATTTACGTGACAAGTGAATCTATGGGACATTAGATGAGTTCATTGAAATGATGACTGATAATATAAGTGGAGTATATATATGCTACGAACGATGGAACTGAAAATTTGTCTAGAAAAATGAATTTTTTCAATTTCGAAAAAAGTCGAATTTCCAGAAAAATCAAAGAAATCACTTCCGACACATGTTTTCCACCCAAAATTTCCTCAGTTTTTCACTGGAAACCTCGAAAAAATTCCATCTCAAGTCACTCCATCAATATCTCTACTTTTTCCAATGATAAATTCATTTTTCAATTAAATTCTCTTCAAGTCCCACGTGGATATGTCAAAAGATTTTGATTTAACCACGAGAAATATTCATGAAGAATGCACTTTGTACTCCAAATGACACCATAAAGATGGTAATCTCAAAGCATCTTTACTGGCTCCTCATTCGTTCTTAATTGGAAGGTTCTAATCTTCGCGAGAAAAGTGCTCTTGATTCTCCAATCCCCCCCCCCCTTCCTCCCCCTTTCAAACTCTAAGAGAGCAAAGACAGCCTGAGAAAAGAGAAGTGTACCGTGTACAGGATGGTAAAGATAAAGCTTTTGAGTGTGTCTTTGAGTCCCAAGAGACGGAGGTGGTATTCAGTTGGCGGATGATTGACGCAACAGAAAGAGAAATGAGAGTATAAAAAAAACAGAGTCAATGAAGAATTCATAAAGAACTAAATATGTTACAATTTTTTAATAATATGTATAATCACTTTCAACCCTCTTATTGGCCTCGATTGTTGGATTGTTGTTCACAACAAATCAATAAATCACGAGTGTAGTGGAACAACAGGTTGAGTCAATTTTTGTCAAAAATGAGATTTTATCAGAATTTGCTTCAGGATGTATAGACACGTGTCCCACAGAAAGGATTTGGCTGAATATGACCATTCAAGGCCTCATTTTTGAACATTCATAACAGGTCAAGTTCGCTTTTCGCAATTTTCAGGAGAAGATTTGAGGTATGTCGACTTGACTTGAAAAATAATCATACTTGTCAAAGTTAAGTCGACATAACTCAGTATCTCTTCATTGAGTTTATATTGTGTTATGATCTGCTCAGACGATCTTACTCAATATGAATATATTCTTCGTATACTTCAAATAAATACTCATCGATTATAATAATTATAATCGACAAGTATTCATTTAATATTAGTATTTATTTTATTTGGCGAGTCAAGTCGACATAACTTGAATTTCTTTCCAAACATTTCAAGTTAAGTCGTTGAAATTAGAGAAAAAAAAGACTGCCGACAATAATGGCTTTTGAATATCTAAATTGACTGCGGATCAATGAGGTTCATCATGAATGTAGCGCATAATCAAGATCGCATCATCATTTTACGGTTTTTCGACTCTCCTGGAAAATTTACTTTTTTCGACTTAACCTGTTATTCCACTACACTCGTGAGATGAATGAATAAATGAATAAATAAATGGATAATCCTGCTGAAGTGTATTAAAAAATCATGTGTCCAGTTTGTGTGTTTGCCCAACATATTTCATACATCAAGACAAATTGTATGTGTATGAAGCCGTTGATGACAACATGCCGTCATGAACACCTGGAAATTGGAGAAATGACGTGTTACTAGCTTGACGTGGAAGCATCCGGTCTGGCACGCCTTCTCCATGACATCGCGTGGCTTCTATGTTTCCATGTGCTACTAATATAATTCATGACCTCAAGCGCCTAGTTGAGTTTTAATTTCACCAACCAGCATCAGATTGTGTGCGTGTTATGAACTATTGTTTCTTCTTGTTCTCAAATCGGAAAACACAATCTTCCGGATTCGGGATGTGTATAACAACAGCTACATGATTTTTTTTTTGAAAATGAAAAATCTTATTTTGCGAAATTTTAGGTGGGAAACAGGAGGTTTCTTTCCAATTTGGGGTTTTCCAGAAATCATCTCTCAATTCGCCACAGGGTTGGACTTATAATAAAAAATATGCGAGAAATATGCAAAAAAAGAGGAATTGCAAACTTAAAAAAATCACAACTCCTCTCAAAATCTCACGTCCCCTGAATTTCCGGTTCTGAGGGCTTCGAAACAGATGTATCTTTGACCCTGAAAAGATTAAACTCTCAATTCGCCACAGGGTTGAACTTATCCCTTCATAAAAAGGACAGGGCATTAAAATCGAACATGGCGGATTCATCTCGAATTGAAGGATAATCGAACTCGACATGAAAATAGTCGAACTCGAATCGACAAAAGCGCAATCTGGTGGACATTATGGAAACTAATTTTTTTGAATTATTTAGTCATCAAAATACTTAGCAGATAGAAAGATTATTTTCAATTTCAACTAATCCTAAACGTTTGGAAATAGTTTGGGGAAGTTTAGGAAAGCATTTTTAAAATTTGGGGAAGAGCCATTAATTTATTATTAATTAAAACTTTTTTTATGTATAGATAGCAGAAATAAATTTTATAAACATTGAAATTATTTTCATCTATTTGGAAGTCATTTGGAGATATTAAGAAAATCAATTTCATCCTTTAAGGATGAATAATTATTTAATTAAAATGAAAATTATGTCTTGAGCCTCCAAGCGCATGAAAATCTATATAAAACAAAAATAGCAATCTATAATTGCTTTCCTAAACTTCCCTGAACTATTCCCAAACATCTAGGATTAGTTAGAATTCGGGCTGAGCCTGAATTCTAACTAATCCTAAACGTTTGGGAATAGTTGAGGGAAGTTGAGGAAAGCATTTATAGATTGCTATTTTTGATTATATAGCCTGGCTGAGCCCGGCGGAGCCTGGCTGAGCCCGGCGGAGCCTGGCTGAGCCTGGCCGAGCCTGCTGAGCCTGAATTCTAACTAATCCTAAATTCTGCTATCTCTGATGGCTATTTCTGCTATCTATACATAAAAATAATTTTAAATTTTATAATAAATTAATGACTCTTTTCCAAATTATAAAAATGCTTTCCTAAACTTCCCTAAACTATTCCGAAACGTTTAAAGATTAGTTAGCTTTGAAAATAATTTTTCTATCTGCTCAGTATACGGAGGTATCATTAAAATTTGAAATAAAAAATAGAAATCTACACTAATAATGGAAAATATGCTAAAAATATGCAAAAAAAGAGAAATTCCAAACTTGAAAAAATCACAACTCCCCTCAAAATCTCACGTCCCCTGAATTTCCGGTTCTGAGGTTTTCGAAACAGATATATCTTCCACCCTGAGGAAATTCGTCTCTCAATTCGCCATAGAACTAAACTTCCAAAAAAAATTAAAACCCCCAAAAAAATGCTTTCATTTTTCACTTTTCTTTTCATCTCCCCCAAAATAAATCATCTCACCCGACATTTTGAGATATAATGATAATATCATGTGCAAAGTGAGCTGTGTGACATTAGAGCCCGAGCATCCAATTACGTAAGCACAGAAGAATAACCCATTTAATTCATCAAGGTACTCGCAAGTATTCTTGCCTCTGGTGTTTTCATCGTTACCAATTAGCCAAGACGTTTCTCATATAATTCCCAAGAAAAGAAGAGGTAGTCAAAAAAAAAAAAAAAAAAAAACACCTGCAGAACAAATGAACATGTGGTGAAGTTAATTGAGCACGACAGTGAGAATGTTCTCACTTGTCGGTATGAGAATTAAAAAATTTCTTCATATTAAAAAAAAAAAAAAAAAAAAAAAAAAAACTTAGTCCAGTTACTCTGTGTGTGTTTGTGTTCAGCCGTCTCTTGCATATTTCACGGATAAACTCGACGTGTATGCGCATAATTTCTGCCCTCCCCTCCCCTCCCCTCCTCTCGTCTGCAAAAGTTCCTAGGCACCCCGATGCACGTGTCTACGCTTACACTGAACCCGAGAACTCGAGTTGATTAATCTCTACAATATTTAAAAAGGCACCAGACAACCTGGAAGAGGCTCACAAAAACCCATACAGTAGTGAAACTACTACTACTACTACTGTAGAAAATCCCTAAAGTGCGAGTGAACACGCACGCAGTGGTAATGGACATGATAGCTTTGCAAATCCAAACGTAATCCCTTCTTTGCTACTGCTATTCAACCAAGCGTATAACAGTATACAGAAATGAGTACTAATCGCACACAATGTGCATTTACTACTCACACTTTTTCAAGTAATTACGCCACTTTTTGAATTACCTGTTGTTTGTAATTATTATAGGTTTTATGCAAAAGTGGATTGAAAAGGAATTTTTTAAGTGCGGCAAAATTAATGAAAATCGTTAATTTTTCAATCTCGAACTGTTCAATTGGAGTGCCCATTTTACCCCACCTTCCTGTGGGTAATCGACATATATATTCAAAATATATATTCAGAAATATATTTTGTGATATATATGTCATTTTAATATCACAAATATGCGTATATATATGAAATATATTTGGCATATTTATTCTTTATATTCATATATATATGCGTGTACATATATAGATTCCCATGCAAGTTCAAAATAAATGTAAATAACCTTTTGATCGTCTGTCAATGGGTATAGCTTGACCATCTTCTCTTCTCCACATCAATGTTGGTGTTGGATGTCCCTCTGCTTTGCAAGTGAGCGTTATATTCTGATGCTCCTTCACAGCCACTGTGCTTTCAGTCGACATGTCATCAATTATATTTGGTGGCACTAAAAATATTCAATGAAAATATCCAAATTATCTCACTTTACCACTTCATCAGCAACGTGTTGTATATTAATATTTGATAAATTAACTGCACTAACCTACTACTCGCAGATAACCAACTTGGCTTATCATTGGAATTGTATTAACTTGACACATGTAGTAACCCCTGTCTTCCTGTTGAACATTCTGAATGCGGAGTAACCACGTCTTGTGTTTGTCGTGAGATACAGAGAATCTTGGTATCTTAACCACTATATGCGTATGGATCGTGAGAAGCATTTGGCGTCCCACGTGAAGCCATGCCACCTGTAACAATCACACCAGAAACGTGAGCTACAGTTGATTATTGTACAATAAATGACGAGTGTAGTGGAATAACAGGTTAAATCAATTTTTGTAAAAAATGAGATTTTATCAGAATTTGCTTCAGGATGTATGGACACGTGTTCCACAGAAAGGATTTGGCTGAATATGACCATTCAAGGCCTCATTTTTGAACATGCATAACAGGTCAAGTTCGCTTTTTGCAATTTTCAGGAGAAGATTTGAGGCATGTCGACTTGACTTGAAAAATAATCATACTTGTCACAGTTAAGTCGACATAACTCAGTATCTCTTCATTGAGTTTATATTGTGTTATGATCTGCTTAGACGATCTTACTCAATATAAATATATTCTTCGTATACTTCAAATAAATACTCATCGATTATAATAATTATAATCGATAAGTATTCATTTAATATTAGTATTTATTTTATTTGGCGAGTCAAGTCGACATAACTTGAATTTCTTTCCAGACATTTCAAGTTAAGTCGTTGAAATTATAGAAAAAAAAAGACTGCCGATAATAACAGCTTTTGAATATCTAAATTGACTGTGGATCAATGATGTTCATCATGAATGTAGCGCATAATCAAGATCGCATCATCATTTTATGGCAAATGAGCTCACCTTTCACTTCCAATTGGAATTTTTGAGCTACGACAATTAAAACTAGAGATATTTCGAAAAAAACTCAATTTTATCAGTGAAAATAGGTGAATTTTTCAAAAAAATAGCTAATAATTAATTGTAATATGTTTTTTGCGTTAAATTTCATCGGTTTTTCATCAAAATCATCGATGATATCCTCCTGTCAATCAACCTCACAAATTTCAACTAATTTTCATTATTCGAAAATTCCATTAATTTCCACTTTGTAGAATCTCTCATTCTCTTCAATAATTTTCGTTTCACTCATCAAAATAATTCATCCACATTATTCAAACAATATTATTCCATTAATGAATCAACCTTTTCTGTTTTTTTATTCATACCGCCTTTCTGTGGTTTTGCATAAATATGAAATTCTGAAAATTTAACGAGCATTCAACTTCACTGGGAATATGTCACAAGTCGTGAGTGGAAAACAGGGGAAGGGGAAAATAAAATTTTCCCGATTTGATTGGCACTATGGCAATTTCAGGATTACAGCTCCAGGGCTCGTTAAACGTTGTCTCCGGCTGTGTCCCGGACAACATACATTGCGTCTAGATGAACCCCTCCCCTCCCCTCGCTCCCTTCCCCCCTCTTCTGCCCTCACCACCGGATATTTCATGCTCGTCAGTCTGTTGATACAAAAAAAGAAAAAAAAATAGTGGAAAAAAGGAAATGGACATAGCAAATGGTTGACGGAGCCATTAAAAACAAGTAATAAAATCGAAAAAGGGGGGGGGGGGACAATGTAAATTTTAAAGGTAGAAAATTGAAAATAAAGTGCAGTTAATAAGGGAGTAGATTTGAGTTAAGGTAGTATACTAGAGTACGGTCGATAAAACAGGAAAAAATGAGGATTTTTAGGTTAGTTTCCAATTAATTGCTGATAATTTGGGAAAAACGTGCTTTAATTTACCCGAAAAAAGTGATTAAACTATTCGAAAGTCATATCTTCAGCTTGTGAATATGATTTTTTTTTCTCGATTTTTTTTTACATCAATCTCCTATCACATGCATGAGATAGAGAGAGAGGCAAATAGTTACGACTACCTTCTAATTAAAATTTCTCAATAACTATACGGTGAATTGAATATTTTTTTCTTCTATTATTTAGTTAAAATGCTGTTTTCTTCGACAATTGTTTTTAAATAATGGGTCAACTGTGTGGTTTTTTAGGTTTCTTAGGTTCTACAGGATGATAATCGGGGGAAATACTTGAGATAGGGTATTTTAGATGATTCCATTGGAGAGCTGAGGAAATTTGACGTGAAAACCATATGTCGCATTGTTTTTAAGGTTTTTTTTGAGAATTTCAGGATTTTTTGAAAAAATAGAGCCCAAATTTTCGAAATTTCGAGAAAAAAAACAAAAATCACTTGCAGCACATGTTTTCTACGTGAAATTCCCTCAGCTTGTCACTGGAAGCATCAAAATAACTCTATCTCCCTCCATTTCATAGAAATCCATCAATTTTTGTTCCTAAATCTAAAAAAAATGTAGAGGATTGGGGAAAAGCCTTCAAATAATCCCGTCTACGTATTTATACACAAAAAAAATATCCAACGAGCCGAAATTTCGCCTCCCAATCAAATTTTCACTCTAATAATTTGTGATCCTTTTATTATTTTCAAGAATTTTTGGAGAATTGAATATTTTTTGCTTCTATTATTTAGTTAAAATGCTGTTTTCTTCGACAATTGTTTTTAAATAATGGGTCAACCCTGTGGTTTTTTAGTAATTTCGTTGATTCTGTCCGATTTAGGGCGTTTCATTCATATCTCTTAAACTGCACGGACAAAAATTATGAAAAAATTCAGAAAAATGTAAAAAAATATGATCTCCGATACGGCATCAAAAAAATAAGGGGTTAACTTTACTCGAATTCCTTGGGATACTACCTTAAAACTCAACTCTTAAAGAAAACTTGGCAAGCATTCAACTAAAAATCTGAATCTCCTCATTCTCTCCTCTCGATTCCTCAATTCATTCGTTTCAATTGCCTCTTCCTGATCCAATCATTTAATTCAATTTGCCTCTTCATAATTCAACGAATAACACTTCATAAAAAAAAATTCAAGAGTTTTTATTTTCATTGAAAAAGAAGAAAAAAATTAAATTTACTTCTGAATTTAATAAATATTAAATTTTCTAAATTCACGTTTTTCTTCGCGTAGGAAATTTGCGTTAGACATCAAACTGTAACACAATTATCCCCGAGATACTATCATACTATCACGCAAAGTCTCCAGGTTTACTGATTTCCCAACAGACATTTTCGGATTGCTATCTTTCAGGTGCATAGAAACGATTCATCACAAATATTATCTAACTTTATCACGGAAATATTCATCTCTACGGATATTTTCATGCTTCATGCAGTATTGTGTGACATAGAATGCTACATTAAACTTGTCTTTGTCATGAATGCACAATAGAGGAATTAATTCAGTATATTTGTATGGTTTTGACGAGGGACGTATCAATTATTCAATTTAATCAGGTAATTCAGTGATTACTGATGAGATGAATAGACATGTGATGATTAGGGAAATTACGTTGGAGTGAAGGACTCAGTAAAAAAATCTGAAAAAATTTGAGATGATGGTCGAATATATCTGGATTGTTCATGAATTTTTTCAGATTTTTTGGAAAAAACCTTAACTTAAAAAAAAAATTCTGAATCATTTTGACTTCCAAATTCGTTTTGTTCGGGAATTTTTTTCAGAGTGAAGGACTTTGTGGAAAAATCTGAAAAAATTTGAGAAGATGGTCCTATATATCTGGATTGTTCTTGAATTTTTTCAGATTTTTTGGAAGAGACCTTCACTTAAAAAAAAAATCCCGAATCATTTTGACTTCCAAATTCGTTTTGTTCGGGAATTTTTTTCAGAGTGAAGGACTTTGTGGAAAAATCTGAAAAAATTTGAGAAGATGGTCCTATATATCTGGATTGTTCTTGAATTTTTTCAGATTTTTTGGAAAAGGCCTTCACTCTAAAAAAAAATCATTTATTTCGATCAAGAGATCAATTTTCAAGAATTTTGAAAAAATTTGTTGCGTAATTCTAATTCAATTTAATTTGATGTAAAGTTATTGAATTAAGTTGCAGTCTTTGTAGTAACTGCAATTTCACTGAAGCCCTAGAATCTCGTGGTGCAGCTGAGAGCACAAAGACTCATTACCTAATCAAATCTAATCCACGAGACTGAGTGAATTTCACGGTTTCCTCAATATTCCTTTGATGAATTAAACCAAAGATTATTCCTAATTACAAATTAAATCCTCTTAATATCATATTTCATTTATTCAGGTGGGGGTAAAATGGACACTCCAATTTCAACAGTTCGAGATTGAAATTTTCTAATGATTTCATTGAGAAGCTGAGGAAATTTTAGGCGAAAAACACGTGTCAAAAATTTTTTTTCTCAATTTTTGGAAAAATTTACTTTTTCGGCCAAGTTTTGAAGGGATTTTCCTTTTGAAAATCGAAAAAATTCACTTTTTCGGCGATATCTCCGGTTCTGTTGGTCGTAGCGACCTGGGGTTGATCTCAAATGAAAGGTGAGCTCATTTCTCATCGATTTATGTGGTTCAAATTTTTTTAAAATCAATTTTTCAAATTTTTATAGGTCATTTTTATGAAAATCAGTTTTTGCCCTATAAGTACTTGAAAAAATTGATATTTTTCTTTTTAAACCCCATAAGTCGATGGGAAATGAGCTCATCTTTCATTTAAGATCAACCCCAGGTCGCTGCGATCAATAGAACCAGAGATATTCTCGAAAACCTGAAATTTTTCAAAAACAGAAGAGTTTCACCTTCAAATCTTGCGCAAAAAATGAAATTTTTGAAAAATTCAAAAAAAAAACTTTTGACATATGATTTTCATGGGAAATTTCCTCAGCTTTCCAATGGAATCATCAGAAAAAACATATCTCCAATATTTCCATCGATTTCTCCTAATTTTCATGGTATAAAATACAAAAATCAACTCGTGTCCATTTTACCACATCTTCCCCTATATATATAGATATATATATATATATAAGTCAAAGAGGATTTTCCAGGCAAATGAAAAATTATGATGTACCCTGATAAACTTGGGGATAACACATCGACACATATATCTCGATTTATCAAAACTTTTATATGAATAATGGATAAAGGAGATGTGTGCTCGTTCCTTTACTACAGCGTATGTGAGTTTTTTCGAATTGAACTATTGCAAAGGAGATCAACACATCAAGAAGAAAGAAATTGTCGAGAAAACATCATAAAAAAAAAAAATTGGAGCTGTTTTTTTATTTTCCTGAAGTTATGAAATGAGTTTTTTTTTTTTTTTTTTTTTTTAATTTTTCAATATCTGACATTTTTTTTTCTATGAACCTATCACACACGAGCTACTCAAGTAATAAAATACGGTCATTAATATTCTATTCCTGTCAGTGGAAACAGGTGGTTTAGTCTTCTCTAACGGAAGCTCAAGAGTAATGCACTACTGTCACCGGATTCCAATCTCCGTTGCTGCAATTTCATTTACCATGGACCAACGAAAAGTCTCTACTTGATTTTATTCACGGGAAAATAGTTTATGCACGTGATAATGTATGTTCTATATATATATACGTTTTTTTTTCTTTTTTTTTCTTGTAATAATAGCAGAAAATTTGGGGTGAGCTTGCAGAAATTTTGAATTTGAGGAAAAATTGAAAGAAATGAGGGAAAATATTCGAGTTAGGGCTTTTTTGATGATTTCGTTGGAAAACTGAGGAAATTTGCGATGAAAATCATGTTTTTGAATTTATTTTTGGGGATTTTTGGAAAATTTGAATTTTTTGAGTTTTTGAAAATTTTAATTTTTTGGGGATATCTTCGGTTTTATTGGTCGTAGCGACTTGGGACCGATTTTAAATGAAAAGTGAGATCATTTGCCATGAATTTATGTATAAAAAATGAAAATTCATCAATTTTTGAGAAATTTTTGGATAAAAACTTAATTTTTATCAAATTTTTTATTAATACTCCAAAAATTGATCATTTTTTTTTTGCAAAATACATAAATCGATGGGAAATGATCTCGCCTTTCATTTAAACCCGACCCCAGGTCGCTACGACCAATAAAACCAAAGATATGCCTAAAAAAGTGAATTTTTTCGATTTTTTAAAATTTCGACCAAAACAGACGATTTTTCCAAAAAAATAAAAAAAAAGTCAAGACATGTTTTTCTCCTGAAATTTTCTCAGCTTTTTATTGAAAATATTAAGAAAAAACTCAATCTCAAGCCATTTCATCAAAATCCCCCTTTTCCCAACACATTTAATTATTTCCAAGAGACAGTAAAAAAGAGGAATAAAAAAATAAAAGAAAAAGTAAAAAAAAGGAGACTTAGAGGAGTGAGAAGCACTCGTAGCTGATGCATTTCCGATAGAATTGCCTTTCTTTCTGTCGCACTCTTGTCTAAACTGAGCATTAAGCCTGCTAACACGTTCGCATTACGACCGGTGCCATCGACATAGCCCCAGTGATATGAAAATCCAAATATTTTTATTATCTTTTATCCATCATCTTATCCCGTTATTTTCCTCCTCAATCTCTACTAAGGCACTTTAAATAATTGAATAATATTTGTGCAATCAATAAGTGATTACTCGCGGTTGAATAATCCACTTGGCTATCGAATTACGTCATTAATCCATTGAACGTACTGGTAATACGATGAATGAAATGACAATATAACAATGAATTATTCAGAGACTGTCAGATTAATACAAATTACGTGTTTAGAATTATTAGATTTAAGGTGGTATACTAGAGTAGGGTCGATAAAACAGGAAAAAATGAGGATTTTTAGGTTATTTCCCAATTAATTGCTGATAATTCGGGGAAAAAGTGCTTTAATTTGCCCGAAAAAAGCGATTAAACTATTCGAAAGTCATGTCTTCAGCTTGTGACTATAATTTTTTTTTCTCGAATTTTTTTTACATCAATCTCCTATCACTTGCGTGAGATAGAGAGAGAGGCAAATAGTTACGACTACCTTCTAATTAAAATTTCTCAATAACTAGACGGTGAATTGAATATTTTTTTCTTCTATTATTTAGTTAAAATGCTGTTCTCTTCGACAATTGTTTTTAAATAATGGGTCAACTGTGTGGTTTTTTAGGTTTCTTAGGTTCTACAGGATGATAATCGGGGGAAATACTTGAGATAGGGTATTTTAGATGATTCCATTGGAAAGCTGAGGAAATTTGACATGGAAACCATATGTCGCATTGTTTTTAAGGTTTTTTTTTGGGAATTCCAGGATTTTTTGAAAAAATTGAGACCAAATTTTCGAAATTTAGAAAAAAAAAACAAAAATCACTTGTAGCACATGTTTTCTACGTGAAATTTCCTCAGCTCTCCACTGGAAGCATCAAAATAACTCTATCTCTCTCCATTTCATAGAAATCCTTCAATTTTTGTTCCTAAATCTAAAAAAAATGTAGAGGATTGGGGAAAAACCTTCAAATAATCCCGTTTACGTATTTAGACACAAAAAAATATCCAGCGAGCCGAAAATTCACCTCCCAATCAAATTTTCACTCTAATAATTTGTGATTCTTTTATTATTTTTAAGAATTTTTGGAGAATTGAATGTTTTTTTCTTCTATTATTTAGTTAAAATGCTGTTCTCTTCGCCAATTGTTTTTAAATAACGGGTCAACCCTGTGGTTTTTTAGTAATTTCGTTATTTCTGTCCGATTTAGGGCGTTTCATTCATATCTCATAAAATGCACGGACAAAAATTATGAAAAAATTCAGAATGTAAAAAAATATCATCTTCGATACAGCATCAAAAAAATCAAGGATTCCCTGGGATACTACCTCAATTTATTTATTTGTACCTTATAACCACCAAGGTTATTTATGACACATGGTAGACTCGCATCTCTTCCTACAGACACTGTGACATTTGGAATTGGCTCAGCAAACATTGGACCCTCTGACAGAGCTGCAACATGAACAGAAAAACATCATATTGATAATGAATCGTGTGACAAGCAGAAAAATTTTATTCAAATTTCAAAATAAAGTTCCTCATAAATCTCATAAAAACGAAGATATACTAGCTAACGTATATAAAGGTGAACTGGAAGACATGAAGGTACATCTATTTTCCTGTCAATTTCACAAGAGAATAAAGAGGCCCGTTTCAAGGATGTGTCGGTGGGGTTTCGAGCCATTTCTAGAGGGTTTTGCAGAAAGCCACCTTAACCGAAATTGCTCTTGCCCATATATTTATGGGTCACAAAAACATCCAGACTCTGAGAAGTTGATCCTATTTCGGTAAAGTGTGCACTATTTTGAATTTATGAATTTGGTAGTTAATTTGATAATTATTTTATTTAATATTCTGGCAATAAATTGTTAGTTTTCAAGAAATTATCAATTAAAAGTAATGATGCGTTACTTGAATTGAATACATCCAGATTGGAATGAACTCATTTTCATTAATTATTTGGAACAAATTGAAGATTTCTCAAGCCAATCATCTCATTCCTCGTTTCAAGAGTAAATAAGCTCAATAGCAGATAAATCTGTTGATAATTCAAATTTAAGATAAGATTTTTCACGTTAATCAATGATTTACTTGATCGGAAAAACTTTGAATTTGTATTAAACTATTAGTACATCAATGTCACATGATCCAACAGAAGTTTGTATCAAAATATGAATAATTCCTTTCTAAGAATCAATTTCTTGGAATAAAAAATCTCTTCATGATATGAAAAAATTGATATTATAAATAATGAGAAACTTGGAATGAGTAATTCTTTTTTAATGACAAGACAGAGTTATATGCTCCGTAATAATTAAACTTGAATAATGCAGTGACATAATAAATAATATATTTCACTGATATATCTTCAATATTTGGATAAAATGCAACCCAAAATGACTTGGGGACGCCGTCAGGAGATCCTGGAAGAGTTTTCTTTTCTGTATAAGCGTTCGAGTTCCCTGGAAACTTTTAGCAAGGAAATATGGTTTGGAACGTGAAGATCACTGCGCTTTCGCATATTGTCCCAATAATTGCCATACTGTAACCAATTTATTTTTCATTCATTCCAATAACGTCCATCATTGGATTCACCAATTGCGCAATAAGAACATCCGATCATGTTTGCATCCAATTCAAAGCCGAACCTTCGATAATTATCAATCTCTTTTTTTTCTTCAATTCAAACACGAATTCTCCGATAATAGAACCTTTTTCCTTCTCAGTGGATACTTTGGTATTCAAAAGAATCCAAAGTTTGCCAATTTCTTGTTGGATATTAGCCATTCAAACACCCGAAGAAAATAAAATTGGTATTTTTTTTTTTATTGATAAAGTAATACATGTAAACTTGTTTAATATCCTATTCTGCCTGTAGCACGGCTCTTTAAAAAACTTTCACATAACACACTCGATACATGTATTACTGAACTCGAAAAAAAAAAGTTCGCCGGTTCACTCGAGAATAGAGGGTAGTTGGCTGACCACTCGACCGGAAGAGTGTCAGCCTTCCGGATTTTCCTGAAAAAGACATTTCTTTCATTTCACAATCTCTCTTATTCTCGAATATACGTGTATTATATCATACTGCATATATAGTTATCGATCCTAAGGACTGTCCTGGATGTATTTTACCTTTTCGTACTTATAAAACTCATGATGCTTTATAGATTGAAAAGAGGCAGATAGGAGTATCAGCGTCTCTTCATCTTCTGGTACTTTGTCCTGGTACTTTCAACGGCCGAGGATCATTCACTCGTAAAAAATAAAAAGGGATAAAGGATAAAAAGAAGAAGAAGAAGCCGGAGGATGAACTTTTGTAGGATGAAAGTGGAAAAACGGTATGTGGCACATCTAGAGAGTCAGTTAGGAACGCTTCGTGTGAAATCGCTCTGGCAGAATCGAAATTTATTGGATGGCTGAAGTAATTCGTGGAAAACAGAGAGATTGTTCGTCTTTCAGTGTCTCACAAGATCATTCCTCATGACATATGCACATTTCAAATATTTATCTTCTTCTATCAATTATTAAATAAACAAGTAGGGGAGAATGGGGCAGAATGGACCTCTGCAACAACATAATTCAAGATTTTTTTTCGGAGTTAAGGACTCGATAAAAAAATCTGCAAAAATTTGAGAAGGTGCTCCGATATGTCTTCATTTTAGTATAATTTTTTCAAATTTTTTCATAAAGCTGCCTATTCTCTGGAAAATACCGAATTATTTTAAAAGACAGGTCCATTTTGCTCCACTTTCCTCTGATTTTAATTTTCAAAATGATATTCGATACAAATTTTGAATTTTTTTGGAAGATGGAAATAAGAAAAGATTTAAGAATTCGTATCGACCATTGACCGATGAAAGGTCGATTAAATGAACATATCCATATGCCATATGAATATGGAATACGGGTACATGACCAACAATCGAAAGCTCAAGAACGGGTCCACCAGGATTTGTCAAAATGTAAAGATTATTTAATAAATAACACTTAGTTCTATCACTTCTATTGCTTCTATTACATCTAGGCCTATGGCACCACATTTCATAGATTCACGGTTTTGTAACCAAGATATTCTCCGTTCGATCCCAAATCTTGGCCCATTGACCCCTACATCACTGTAAGAAATTGAATGTGCGCTATTCCCAAACACACCATAGACCTTGACTACAAAAATAGAAAGCTAAAGGTCCCTCTCCCCTCCCCCCCCCCCCCCTCCCAAAAAAAGATCAATGTCAAAATATAAGATAGTGTAGCTCGCACCATACAAAGTCTCGGATAGTCGCGTATAACCATAGCAGTTCCCCAAAAACTTAAAATAAGACGAAAAAAAACTCAATTTTATATATAGATATATCTAAAGATGAAGAATATATATTCTTTATGAAATACTTGGGAGGCACGTCTTCTTACTAGTATATATAGTCATCTGCAGCGTAATGTCTTGTGCGCGTAATGTAAACATAAACAGTACCGGAACATAGCGTTCTCAGTATATAATGGAATAAGGGGTCACAACGGCGTAAAAATAAAAGCAAATATTTCTTTGCTGACTCATTTCACAGTATGGATAGTTACGAACATCCTGCTCAATTTTTAGAGTGGGATTCGAATTATTTCGGTTGCTATAGTCTCTTTTAGGTAAAAAGGTATTTGAGCATCTGGCATGGTCGATGTATGAGGGACTTCGGCTTCCGCTGTTTAGTCAACCGTTATACCTTGTATCTTGTTCTCACCTGCAGGAAAACATCAGAATTTGTTAATAATATTTCATATTCACTATTTACCATGTTTTCATCAGAGTTTTCCTATTTCCGCGATTGGGACTTTGAAATTTTTTCCAAAATTATTCGTATTTGCATGAAGAATCCAACAAATAGTTCTAATTAAGGACAAATGATGAAATTAATTTGGAAATTTATAATTTTATAATACGATTGACATTGCCGTCTAAAATTTTGAAAAATGACATTGAATTATTATTTTTATTATATCTTTACTGAGAATCATTTATTTAAATCGAGATTGTGAGTTCAAGAACGAATCGACGCAGCAAGAGCCGGCGAGGCTAACATAAACATAAACAATGATTTCATAGGGAGAAAGAACTGAGGGCTCTTTGTCTTTAGGTACCGATACTTTCGGGCCATGGTGACAAGACGTTAGTCTCTCGTAGAGAGTTCACCGATACACTGACGGTCTATCCGGCTTCATAAAACCATCTCGTGACGTCATTAGAGTCAAGTGAATACAAAATAATATTAAATATTGCACTATTCATGCCTTCTTCTGTATTGCGGAATTCTCCAACGACTATGCTAATCGATCTGCAATTATC
The DNA here is from genome assembly GCA_963942555.1 of Aleiodes leptofemur. Lineage (NCBI taxonomy): Eukaryota > Metazoa > Arthropoda > Insecta > Hymenoptera > Braconidae > Aleiodes > Aleiodes leptofemur. The sequence goes on along the minus strand of OZ012617.1, from coordinate 15,807,638 downwards.
TTAATTATTTACCATATCTACTGCGTCTATCAGTAGAGCCATTCTGCAATTGCATAACGAGCAGCGGTTGACGTCCTTGCCACCATTTTTGGGTGTGTATCAGGCGCGAAAAGGAAGGAAAACCGTTATTCACGATAAAGTATCACTCCTAAAGAAATTGAGCTGTCTCACTAACTTCTGAGTCAATTCTCCATTTCATAATGCGGGTAATAGACCAAGTGTCATCTGCTCAATTTTAATCGTGCCAACCAATGATTAACTTCAATTGTCATCAAGAACTCTATAGTGCGTTTGAGTATCAAACTTCAAGAACCTACGAGGTCAGTACTCAAGTGAATCAACAATTATTCAATCTTCCGCCTCTGCAACATGTGTTTTTACACATTTTGTATAGGGGAAAGGGGGGCAAAATGGACCTCCGTGGCAATATGATCAAGGATTTTTTTTCGGAGTGAATGAGTTGATGAAAAAATCTGAAAAAATTCGAGAAAATCCTTCAATATGTGGGAATTGTTGATGAATTTTTTCAATTTTTTTGAGAGACTATTTTCCATTTAAAAAAAAAATCCCGAATCATTTTCCTTGTAAAGAGACTAATAAAGTATTATTAAAATATCTATATGTCTATATATATACATACATTATGATAAGACCGAGTGTTTCCGGCTACGCAGACCCATCTTCTGACATTCAAACATAGGAATTTCCAGTGAGTAATCATCAAAAAATTCCACAAAAGGGGGGGGGGGGACCAGAGTAAAATGGACCTATATTTTAAAATGATTCGGGATTTTTTTTGGGAGTCAAGACCTCTTCCCAAAAATTTCAAAAAATTCACCAACAATCTCCATCCATCGAAGCATCTTCTCAAATTTTTTCAGATTTTTCCACAAACTCCTTTCCTCCAAAAAAAAAATAAACAAATCAAGTTCCCCCACAAGGTTATTTAGCCCCATTCGATGGAATCCAATGAATATTCATGATAGAATCCAGCGTTTTCACCTCCAACATCGATACATTTGAAACGCAGGACATTTGAAAAGGCTCTACGCAGGATCGAGAGGGCGCCACTTTCCACAGTCAACAATTCTCCACAGGAACGATCAATAAAACGTTCCAACGTGTTTGTAGCTGTGTAAACTAGCCGGCATTTATGCACTCTATCTTCGCTAAAAATGATGCCAATAGTTGCATAATACATTGTAGAATACAGCGGAAATATACCTAAAGTAATAACGCTCTATTGACAAATGTTTTCGAATGAACAGAGAAAGTTGAAAACACGAGGAATCACCTGTTTGTGTCTATGTCTATTTGGATAGTGACTGTACGATAGACTGAGTCGTGACGAATGTCATTTCATTGGTGTTCGTGTAGTGGGAGGTAGTTCGTATCGTGGAGCGCTGGCAAGTGTATCCTCTCAGTTGTACTAAATTCGTTGGAAGTTGAAGGCGTAAAATGAAAAATTGAGTGAAATATATATTTTAAAATGTTTAAAAGACATTATAATGATGAAATATCAAAATATTTGAGTCTTTTTGATGAAATCGAAGCAATCAATGTTGAAGGCTCTGCGAAAAAAATGTGAAAGTGCTGAATAATTGATCATGGAATAGTGCAGGCATTTAATGGAACTATATATATATATGTTTACTATTATTTATTATTTATAAAGGAAAAAAATGCAAGTATGCAGTCAATTACAGAGATTCTGGCTGTTTGCCTGTATCATTGCAATTGGATTTTTCTATTTGATAACAATTTATTTCGACGTAATTGTAGAAGAATGGAAAGCTGACAGATTTTTATTCGGATCTAACAAAAAATATGTCAATTCGATGAGTTTGAATTCTGCTAGTAAACGGATTCTTTTTTGGAATTCGATGTTTGGTGATGAAACATTTTACTTTGGTCATGGTGATATATTTAATGATTGTTTGGGAATTAGTAATAACAGTTGCTATGCAACACATGATCGGTATTCAATGAATATCGAGGATTTTGACGCAATATTATTTCATTCGAATGAGCTGTCGTTAACTGATTTACCGGGAAAAAGGAATTTAGGGCAAAAATATGTTTTTGTCAATCTTGAGAGTCCGGCTTATAGGCCTATTGATATGGCTTTTTTTGAAAATTACTTCAATACTACGATGACTTATAGAATTGACAGTGATATTATGTGGCCATATTTTATTGTTAGAGACAAAGTAACGAAGAATTTTGTTGCACCAATGCTGAATCCCGATTGGAAGACTACTGCTAATGCAACAGGTGAATACACAGACAATGCGAATTCAGCAGTTTAATGCATATATATAGATATTCGCGAATTCATTCAGAAAATGTTTGAAGTTATTAAAATTATGAATTTAAACTGAGGAAAAAAAATTCTTTAATATTTTGGGAAATAAAGATGATTCTTGATGATTTTTTTTTAATTTCTTGATGATTATGAAAAAAATATATATGCATATAATACTATATATATGGCATAAAAAAAATCAATATTTCTCGAAAATTTCATAATTTGATTCTAAATTGTAATTTTTTTTGGGGAAAAAAAAAGATTTATAGGAAAATTTTTCTTCACTATTTTTTTATATATACATATATATTGTCATCTTGGAGTTAAAGGGGCGTAAGTCCTCATTTATAGTAGCACTTACGCCTCTTTGTTTCTAAGGTGACGATATTCATCGAAATTTTTCTTGAAGCGAAATAAATTTTCTACAACTAAATGAATTTTTTCAAATTTTGTTTTTTTTTTATAAGTTTTTTTTTTTTTTTTTTTTCAGTGATTTGTATAATAATTTGGGTGTTTAGAGTTTAGGTTTAGATTAGATTATTTTGAACGGAAAAGAGTAATTATTTTCAAAATCAGTGACAGCACTGATGATTACTCTGTTATTAACCAGAACATTAACGTCAATTTTTTTTTTTAATTCCTCTTTTTTTTTTTGGGAGTAACCCGGAAGTTAAGCGATAGCGCGATTTAATACTTTTTTTGTGGCTCTTGGAATTTTTCGAAATTGGAGATCGAAAGAATGTTTCATTAAAAATAATCATAAAAATGAAAGATTTTTTTTTTTTTTTTTTTTTTTTTTTTTTTAATGAAAAATATAAATTTTATCCTTTTATCAAGACAATATGATTACTTATAGCAAACAGATGGAATCAACTAGTTGCTTGGTTTACATGAGTTCATTTTCTCACGTGCATTTCATCCGCGTTCTATTTATACGATAAAACTACTTGGTAGTGTAGCCAGAAAGTGATAAATGGAATTTTCTCAGTCAAATATTGCCAGATAATAATTTTTCTTTCGTAATTAGAAAAAATATATATTTTATTTTTATTTCTATTGATTAGAAAAAAATATTTAATCTTTAAATCAATGTTCATTATTTCAAAATTCCATTTATTCAATCCAAATTGATCAATTTTTTCATTTTTTCTGAGAATCCATTCATTCAATCTAAATTTATGAATTTTTTTTTTCCTTTTTCTGTGAATCAGATAAAAACGAGTCATCACGAAATTATGAAATTGCAAAGAGGAAGAAAAAAACAGCTGTTTGGTTTGTCAGCAATTGCCATTCGAAGAGTGGCCGTGAAAAATATGTCGATGAATTGGCTAAACATGTGGATGTAGATATATATGGTAGATGTGGACGTGAAATAAAATGTAAAAAAGATGAAGACTGCTTTCGTACAGTCGTTGAGCCAGATTATTTTTTCTACTTGTCATTTGAAAATAGTCTATGTCAGGATTATGTAACGGAAAAACTCTCCAATGCACTTCGGTAATTACTTTCATGAAAATTTTTAACTAATTATTTTTACATTCATTTTTTTTTCACTTTTTCTTCTTCGATTTACTTGAAACAATGTTGAATTACTTATGAAACTCTCGAAAACTTGTTAATTCTACTTCAACATAATTCCAAGTTAACATTATGGAATTTTGTGAATTTTTAATATCAACGAAGTACTCGATTCACTATTCAGTTAACTCTTTCGAGAAAAGTCTTTTTATCAATTATTTTTATGGAATAATTGAAACGATTTTTCTGTCAATTAAAAATTAACGAATTTTTGAATATTTTTGATGAAAATTAATTGGATTTAAAAAGTTATTGTGTATATGCTTTTTGTATTTTCATCAGTTTCGAGTGATTTAATCAATTCGTATTTGAATGAATGATGGAATTCAATTTATAAACACATTTTTAATGAATTTTCTGTCCAATTGGAAATGAATGATTGTATTGAAAAATTTCAGGAATTCAAGTGTTATTGAATTGATATTGATTTTGGAGGAAAATACATTTTAAAGTAGTATCCTGACGAACTCGAGTACAGTTGACCCACTATTTTTTTTGATGTCGTATTGAAGATCATATTTTTTTTACATTTAGGAACAAAAATTGATGGATTTCTATGAAATGGAGGGAGATAGAATTATTTTGATGCTTCCAGTGAAAAGCTGAGAAAATTTCACGTAGAAAACATGTGCTGCAAGTGATTTTTGTTTTTTTTCTCGAAATTTCGAAAATTTGGGCTCAATTTTTTCAAAAAATCCTGGAATTCTCAAAAAAAACCTTAAAAACAATGCGACATATGGTTTTCATGTCAAATTTCCTCAGCTCTCCAATGGAATCATCTAAAATACCCTATCTCAAGTATTTCCCCCGATTATCATCCTGTAGAACCTAAGAAACCTAAAAAACCACACAGTTGACCCATTATTTAAAAACAATTGTCGAAGAGAACAGCATTTTAACTAAATAATAGAAGAAAAAAATATTCAATTCACCGTATAGTTATTGAGAAATTTTAATTAGAAGGTAGTCGTAACTATTTGCCTCTCTCTCTATCTCATGCATGTGATAGGAGATTGATGTAAAAAAAATTCGAGAAAAAAAAATTATATTCACAAGCTGAAGATATGAATTTCGAATAGTTTAATCACTTTTTTCGGGTAAATTAAAGCACGTTTTTCCCGAATTATCAGCAATTAATTGAAAAATAACCTAAAAAATCCTCATTTTTTCCTGTTTTATCGACCGTACTCTGGGATACTACCTTAAGTGCTCTTAAATTGATATTCATTTCGCTATCAGTAATTCCTGAAATATTCTTCAAAAAATGCATCATTCATCAACATTAACAGAATCTCCTTGAAAATGTGTTCTTTTTTCTGTCTGCAAGAAAATATTAATGGCATCCATAAATTCTTTACCAAAAGAATTTAATCATTCCTCATCTTCGCAAACTAATAAATTAAACACGCGATAAAAGACAATAAACACATCCTTGTAAATAGAACATTATATCCCATTAATCATGTTATTAATTCTTCAACAGGTACAATGTTGTTCCAGTTGTGTATGGAGGTGCTAACTACAGTAATTTTGCACCACCAAATTCCTACATAAATACATTAGACTTTGACAATCCAAAGCATCTGGCACAGTACTTAATAAGACTGACCAAAGAACCATATGAATATATAAAATATTTAAAATGGAAAGAATTTTATGAAATTGATAATTCAAATAGATTAACAGTATGTAATCTTTGTAAATTTTTACACAATAATGAAAATAATACAAAACAGTATAATCCAATAACGAATTGGTATGAGAATAAAAAGTGTCCTTTACAATCTAAATTATCAGGTTTTCAGTATTTAACAAAATTAGCAACAATTTACGATGATGACTAATATTTTGTAAAAGATAATTTTGCTACAATAAAAAAAAATGAAAGTTTTACAAATTGATGTGAAAAAAAATAGTGTAGATAATCATTTTTTTCCTCTTTATTTATCATAATTCCTTATCACTTATCTGCAGCTCAGATAAACGTATATTGTCGTTTCAACGATGCACTTGCGAATTCTCGTGGGACAAAGAATCAGCCGTTTTTCAAACTGATACTCTAGCAAAAACTTTATTCTCTCAAGAGAATATGCCTCGAGGGAGAAAAACGAGTTGGACACCATGATTCCTTCATCCCTTTCAGAAATCTATCAAATCACAATGGCTTTCATTTTGTCTAATGGAGGATGACAGAGCACAACTGCTCCTAAATAAAATTAATTTCTACATGAAAATAGGGGAGAGTGGGGCAAAATGGACCTCCATGGTAACATGATGAAGGAATTTTTTTCGGAATGAAGGACTCGTTGAAAAAATCTGAAAAAATTTGAGAAAATCCTCCAATATGTCTATTTTGTTTGTAAATTTTTTCAGATTTTTTGAAGCAGTCGCTGCTTTTTAATGAAATCTCGAGTCATCTTATCTCCTACGTTCATTTTGCCCCACTCTCCCTTACATGAAAATTAAAAATCATTATTATAATAAATTTATAAAATCTTTCCAGATATATAATAATAAAGTTAACACCCTAATGTTTTTTTAAAATTTTTGTTTCAATTTTTTCATTCATTTCTGCAATGACCGATACAGCCGAAAATTATCAATTTTTAATGCATTTGAGTGTAATTTTTCGATCTGTTTTGATCATTTGAGGGTCAGCCACATAATTCCAAGGCTAAAACACGGTTTTCTCTTCCCATAACCAATCAAAACAATGAAATGAACTAATTTCAATTTTTCTATTTTTCGTATGTTAAATTCTGAATTTCAAATATTTTCTATTAAATTGAGTTTATAAAATGTAAAATATATATCGTTGCCTTAGAGTCAAAGGGGCGTAAGTGTTATGCTTATATATAGGACTTACGCCTCTTTGACTCTAAGGTGACTATATATAAATTGACTGTGAAAAATTAGAATTTTTGAAGATTTTATTAGGAAATGAAGATTAAAAAAGGGAAAAAGTCCTCTGCAAAAGCCGACTAATGGATGTCAATGGATAATTCCATTGAATGCTTCAGATTTTGTGGAAATGAAAGAATAGAATCTCTTTTACATCGAAATTACATTCCAATTCGAATTTCTTTCAATAGGAATTCTTAATCTCTGATAGTTTGGACTCATTTTTTCATTATGTTGATGGAAAAAATGCATATTTATGACATGAATCAGTGAATTGTCACGAACATATATATATAGATATATATGTATATATGTATATATATATATTTCTATATATATCACTTTTTTTGGATGGAAAACATGTTTTTCTGTTCAAGCGCTTCTTTATTTGCTTACAGATAAGCTCATTTCAAGGAAAAAAGACTTGATTCATGATTTTTTGATAGAATTTTCAAGACTTTTGGCTTATTAGTTTCCAAGAAAAAGGTCTTTAAGATTATTTCAAGATCCGACTAATTGCGTTACATTAATAATCAGATGAGGCTATTTCTGGTCGCTGGCAACTGATGAATAAGGATTTGAAAATTAGAATTATCCGAAAATTGAGGATCCAATGAGACAAAAAAAAGTGGTAAAAACATATGAAAATGTTGATATTATTAGTCCTAAACACGTATTTTTTTCAGAATAATTGTAAAAATTGTTGAATTTACTAAATTTAACTAATTCGAATGATTTGCGAATCTAAGAAAATGATGTTTTTTTATCATCAGTCTTCGAAATTATCCATTTGTATCGAAGAAAGAATATATTCTTTACAATCAAACTGTTAGAACCTTATTTTTTTTTTTTTGTAGTTAGATGCTTATCTCACAAAAAATGTAGAAGAATACATAGACTTTGTGATTTACAATGTAGATACTTGCGCAATGATGTTTCAGACCCATTTGAATAAACTGAATAGCTTATATATTTCTCAGAAATTCACCTATTTATTTTTCAACCCAGAAAAATACGAGGTTAATAGCTTTTAGATAAGTTTCATAGCCGATAGCATTCTTTTATAAATAGTTCAAAAATCCGTCTATTCTCACAGTCAAATTTTGATAATTCTTCAAGTATCTTGACGCCATGTTCATTCTACGAGTAATGCTGTTTCTTTTATTTGCTGTCGTGATAATGGCAAAAAAACAACGTAAGTTAATTCTTCAAATTCCATTTTTTTTTCCAATATTGTCGAAATCTGATTAATTGTAGGGCAAATCGAGGCAAAATGGATTTGAGGGGCAAAATCGACCTGAGAGTCAAAATAATTTGGGATTTTTTTGAGAGTGAAGGGCTCTACGAAAAAATCTGAAAAAATTCACCAACACTGTCTATATATTGGAGCATCTTTTCAAATTTTTTCAGATTTTTTTATGGAGTGCTTCATTCTGAAAAAAAATCCTGGATCATATTAAGCGATTGCATCAATTTCAATCATTTCAGTTTTTTTTTGTGTTGGTGGGGGGGGGGGGGGGGGGGGCTGGTAATCTTGCATAAGTCATGATGGAAACAATATCTCCATGAAAAAAAAAATGAAAATCTTCATAATTATTTCCATATCATTGAATTTTCTTCCAGAGGGTGATTCCTGTTATCCTTGGGAAGATAAAAATGAGTGCGAAGATACGCAATGCCCAAAAGGTTGTCCAGGCTATTGTGACTATACTGACGAAGTATGCCGATGTGATTATGAGAGATGCGTAGATTGATTCCATCATGAATTGATCACAATTTGCAAAAAATCTCAATTTAATCAAATATTATTCGTGTATTTCACTAATTTTTATAATAAATATGCTTCTAATGGAATTAATTACTTTTGTCTAACTTATTCCACAATTTAAGGAAATAATCAAATAATTGAGTGATATTTTAATCAAAGCCTATCATCAAAAATAAATGCCAAAGAAAAAAAAGCCGGAATTGGACAAATCATCTGCGTTATCAGCAATAAATTTTTCCAATTCTTTCATATCGTGCCAACAATTTATCCTCAAGTGTGCTAGTAGTCTACCGTCTCTTCTCTGAATTCCACTATCCGTATGAGTTTGAGTCCGTTACCAGCTTTTCCGACAATTGTAAAAAAAAATAAAAAAAAAAGGGGATAAAAAAAAAATGAGAAGAAAGAGCAGAGAGCTTCGTGAAAAATTTATCTGACGGATAAAAATGTCTCTTATTGTTAGAGAGTTTATACAGTGGAGGCAAAAGGATTTCAATAAAAAAAAATAAAAAAAAAACTTCTGTCCCTTTTAGATTTCATTCTATCCGTTAGGACATTAAAGTACGATTCAGAAGACTTGAGAAGTTCCAGATTAAACGGTTCGATAAATTCTAAGAGTTACTTTTTTTTTGCTTTTTTTGTAATCACAAGGACGATAAATTTGGCATTGACTCGAGTCAATTATTTTTATATCTCGAAAAGTATCGATTGAATTCTCTTTAAATGAAGCTTAAAAAATAGAGTTTGTCGAGAGGAAGATTTCCACAAAATATGAGATTTTTCTATAAAACTGTTTTGCTGTACACAGAGAAGAATGTTTTCTTAATTTAAGAATGTGCAGGTCACTTAAATTAAGAAAGAAAAAAACACTTCTTTTAAGTGATAAAAATCACTTGATTTAAGTGAGTTTTACTTTCTTAAATTAAGAAAGAAAAAGTCACTTGATTTAAGTGAGAAAAGTCACTTAATTTGAGTGAGAAAAGTCACTTAATTTAAGTGAGAAAAGTCACTTAATTTAAGAATGTGCAGGTCACTTAAATTAAGAAAGAAAAATTCACTTGATTTAAGTGAGAAAAGTCACTTAATTTAAGTGAGAAAAATCACTTAATTTAAGTGAGAAAAGTCACTTAATTTAAGAATGTGCAGGTCACTTAAATTAAGAAAGAAAAATTCACTTGATTTAAGTGAGAAAAGTCACTTAATTTAAGTGAGAAAAGTCACTTAATTTAAGTGAGAAAAGTCACTTAATTTAAGTGAGAAAAATCACTTAATTTAAGTGAGAAAAGTCACTTAATTTAAGAATGTGCAGGTCACTTAAATTAAGAAAGAAAAATTCACTTGATTTAAGTGAGAAAAGTCACTTAATTTAAGAATGTGCAGGTCACTTAAATTAAGAAAGAAAAATTCACTTGATTTAAGTGAGAAAAGTCACTTAATTTAAGTGACTTTTACTTTTTTAAATTAAGAAAGAAAAAGTCACTTGATTTAAGTGAGAAAAGTCACTTAATTTAAGTAAGAAAAGTCACTTAATTTAAGTGAGAAAAGTCACTTAATTTAAGTGACTTTTACTTTCTCAAATTAATAAAGAAAAAGTTGCTTAATTTAAGTGAGAAAAGTCACTTGATTCAAGTGAGAAGAGTCACTTAATTTAAGTGACCTGCACATACTGAAATTAAGTGACTGCACCTTCTTAAATTAAGAGAACATTTTTCTCTGTGTAATTGAGACTTTTATGCCCACACAAACATGCTAAAATGATCATTTTCTCTCTTTTCAGACCATTTTAAGTATCCTCCATTAAAAAAATTACAATCGAAAATTCTGATGATTACATAGCTTCCATTCGAAAGCAAAAAATAGCAAAAGTGCCCAAGTGTTTGTCGACTTTATCTGTAATCCCTTTGTTTTTCCCTCTTCACCCAATGAAACAAGAGCATGAAACACTGAGATATATTAGTAGGCTATCGTTAATTATGTATGCATTGCACATAAAGTTTAAAAATTCATGAGATCAGGAGACACGAGTGACTGTATGTGTGTGTATCATAAAAACAAATTCAACCCAGTACACTGAATAATAAAAGATAACGCAAACGCGTCAGAATTGAATAATTGATTTTTCTATCTAAAAGCAGTATGAAAGAATAAATGAAAATAGAAATTAAATAAAAAAAAGAGATCAAACAATGCATTTTGCAAATAATACAAAGTGATAATAAAAAAAAATATTGTTAACTCTGTTAACATTTTGAATGAACTAAATAGAAAATTAAATTGAAAAATTTATCAGCAGCTATGTGTTTGCAAATGGATTCATTTTGCACATTGATACTGTAGAATTGCTATCTCAAAATTGTACGTGACATTCATAGATAAAATCGTTCAAGAAGATTGGAAAATTGATAGAAATAAAGGTACGTGTTGAAGATAATGATAAACCAACTGGTCTAGTGACCAGAATTACACTCTACCAACTCTACTATATATATATATATATATATATCTATATATATTTATTATGAAAGTGATGGGTTTTCCGAGAGGGCCAAGCGTTTTGGTTGGGAGACACTATTACGCAGAGGGGAATGGAGTTCGATGCACGTATTCCACCCATTGGGGAAACCTGAACCTGTAGAGACAGAAATAGGTGAAGGTAGTGTGAGTAGAATGTTTCAGACTCCATTACTTGAATTGGATTGGGAATACAGGCTAGTCCCTAAGCATCCTCTCATATTTTGGACAAACACCAGTTTCTCTTGACCCTCACAAAATATTGCATATTTTGTCCATGTATATGAAATACAAACTCGGGTGAGCAAAACACAAATAAACGAGCTCTGAACATTCATATTTGATGGAATATTCGTAAATTTGATAAATACGTATTGTTGGGGAAATGATGACTATATGCTGTATGAAAGGAACCATATGGAATCAGTAATATATGAAAATGACTGAAAATTGGTGACCGAATTATGATTATGGAATTATATCACGAGTGTAGTGGAATAACAGGTCAAGTCGAAAGAAGTAAATTTTGCAGGAGAGCTGAAAAACCGTAAAATGATGATGCGATCTTGATTATGCGCTACATTCATGATGAACGTCATTGATCCGCAGTCAATTTAGATATTCAAAAGCTATTATTGTCGGCAGTCTTTTTTTTTCTATAATTTCAATGACTTAACTTGAAATGTCTGGAAAGAAATTCAAGTTATGTCGACTTGACTCGCCAAATAAAATAAATACTAATATTAAATGAATACTTATCGATTATAATTATTATAATCGATGAGTATTTATTTGAAGTATACGAAGAATATATTTATATTGAGTAAGATCGTCTGAGCAGATCATAATACAATATAAACTCAATGAAGAGATACTGAGTTATGTCGACTTAACTTTGACAAGTATGATTATTTTTCAAGTCAAGTCGACATACCTCAAATCTTCTCCTGAAAATTGCGAAAAGCGAACTTGACCTGTTATGCATGTTCAAAAATGAGGCCTTGAATGGTTATATTCAGCCAAATCCTTTCTGTGGGACACGTGTCCATACATCCTGAAGCAAGTTCTGATAAAATCTCATTTTTTACAAAAATTGACTTAACCTGTTATTCCACTACACTCGTGAATTTATAGTTTGGAATATGTATTGCAACTGCAGGCTGTTCCGCTTGCTCGCTCCCTTCTGTGGGTCACACTGTCTTCAAACCACGTGATCTTCTATCAAGGATCTCGCTACTCTTCAGGCATTATTATATCCACTACCTAGAGACGCACTCGGGTAGGTACTCAATCTCCGAGAATATTATGATCCATATAATGCATAATATGTATAGTTATATACATTCTATTATTATATATAGAGAAAAGTGGAGCAAAATGGTCTTCCATGGTAATATGGTCCAGAATTTTTTTTTGGAGTGAAGGAGTTGATGAAAAAATCTGGAAAAATTTGAGAAGATGCTCCAATATGTCAATATCATTCATGATTTTTTTGGAATTTTTCTAAAGAATCCTTCACTCCTAAAAAAATTCTCGAATAATTTTGGACTGCAAGTCCATTTTGTCCCAGTCTCACTTATTATATAGCCGCCTTAGGAACAAAAGGGGGTAAGTGCTATGCTTATACACAGCACTTACGCCCTTTTGTTTCTAAGGTAATAATCATAATATTATTATAATAGAACTCATAATCTCTTTCTTATACGCTAATAGAATTTTAAAAAATGACTGCAATCTATGATATTGATATTCTGCAGTATCCAGACTCCCAAGAGAGTGTAGTCCTTCCTTTTTTTTTTTTATTGAATAATACGTTTTTGAAAGCCTCCTGATCCCTTTGACACAATGGTGAGCCCCAGGATCACTGGGGAAGATTTTTTTTTTTACATATTTCAGTGAGTGAAGGTAGAAATTCTACTTGGATACTTTTCAAATTTAATTCACGTGTGTAAGCAGTTTCCTGGGGCAAAAAAAAATTTTAAAAAAAGAAAGAAAAACCTCTGGCAGATGACAGAAGTCTCAAAGTGAGTAAATATTGCTGATACTCTTTTTCTCCTCATGCCTTTTATATCCACCAGTTATTCCTTCATTTTTTTTATATATCTTTTTCTTTTTCTTTTTTTTTTTTGGTGTACTCCTTCATTCTGGGAGATTCTAGGCGAATCGATTGCTGGAGCATCTGCCACCGATAGTGCCTTCTAGAGATGATTCTGTTCCACTAACTCTACGTATATAAGCGACTGGGTGTATGTCATTCGCATAGAGTTACACAGTCTATTCACGATAGCTCTCGACAGCTGCATCCAATGGTCAAATGCGTATATTTGGATGGACATTATTACAGAATTTAGATTAATGGATTGGAGAAGGTGGAAATATTGATGGAACGGTTTGAAATTGAATTTTTTTGATGGTTCTATTGGGAAAGTAAGGAAATTTTGGGGGGAAAACATATTTAAGAATTTTTTTTGGGGGATTCTTAAATTTTTTTGGCTATTTTTGAGACATTTTGAGACAAAATCTTCGCATTTCTCACTTTTTTGAGGTTTTTTGAAGATATCTCTGGTTATATCGGTTGTAGCGACTTGGGGTTGGTCTTAAACGAAAAATGAGATCATTTGCCATGAATTTATGGGGTTCAGAAGGGAAAATGATAGATTTTTGGGGTTTTTGTGAGCACTTTAGTGAAAATCAGTTTTTTTCATGTAACTATGTCGATAGTTAAATAAAATCGATCATTTTTGAATGAAAACTACATATATATATGGCAAATGATCTCATCTTTCATTTAAGACTAGCCCCGAGTCGTTATGACCAATAGAACTGGAGATATCCTCAAAAAAGTGAAATTTTCTGAAAAAGGAAGCTTTTGACCTTTAAATATGGACCAAAAAAACGAATATTTGAAATTTTTTTTAAAATAAGTTCTGGCATGTGCTTTCCATCGCAAATTTCCTCAGCTTTTCAGTGGAATCATCAAAAAAAATCTATCTCACTAATTTCTCCCAAATTCTCCAAAAATAGAAACATTTTTGCTTCAAATGTTGACAAAAAAAATCAAATTTTTAAAAAATTAAAAAAAAAATTAATTTTTATCGCAAATTTCTTCAGCTTTTTAATAAAATCATCATAAAAATCCCATCTCAATTATTTCCCCTGATTTCTCTCAATTTTTCCCTCTCTAGAACATCAAAAAAAAAATATATGATAAACACCCGTAATTCTTATCACGAAACAATTAAAATATCATTAAAACAGACAAATGAGTTAAATTACCATTAAAGTGAACAGAGTTAGATAACAATGAATACATTTTCCTCTAACCTACATTTCTACGAAAACTTTATAAAATTTACACTGACTTTTCACAACTGCATCTCACAGTCGTCTACTCACCAAGAATTTACCGTTTGCGTTTGCTCAAAGTTACTCTTAACAAGGCCTCAAATGTTAAACTATTATAGAATCGAATGAATCAAATGCAAAATGGCTTCTGGGGAGGAGGGGGGGGGGGGGGGGGAGGAAATTGAACCAAAGTTTCCTGAAATACGCCGAGGCTCTTTGTGTCATCGACGTCTCCGTAATTTTCTAATTGAATTAAACTTTTCAAAGGTTTGACGTTGCACCTCCACCCTCCCCCCTCTCCCCTCCACCCCCCCCCCCCCCTTAGACTTAATTGACATAAAGTTATCGTATTCAATACTTCATTACAACTTTCAGCATTTTTCTTTTCATTTCCTTTTTTCCCTCGCTTTTTTCTTCTGCTCCTTCCACTCCTCCTTTGTGCCCCCCCCCCTCCCTTCCCCCCTCCCCCCACCTCCCACCTCCCACCTGCTGCCTCGCGTTTTCCTTCCTGTCGATGAGGAGCTTCCGAATGTCAATACACACGTTCGATTTCTCCAACTAAAAAGCTTTTTACTCGAATGCTTGAATGCATTATTTTTATATAAAAAATAATAAACAAGTGGATAATAGTATTGCTTTCCAACTGATATAGCTTCTTCTGCCAATACTCTAGCAATATCCTTTCGAATGGAAGTGATGCAACTTTTTTCAAATCATCATGAAAATATCAAATTTTGAAGAAATTCATTAAAACGTTAATAAGTCGATTTAATTTTTTAATTTCTTTTATTTCTGTAATTTCCATCGAAAAAATTTTAATCACTTTCTTAATGAAAAATTTGGATTTTTAAATTTTTCATTAGTTTGAAAATTAATTTTTTTTTTTAACAATTTTGATTACTATTGTAATTTAAAATTCGACTGATGGAATTTCATAATTATTTTCTTTATTGAACTTATTAACATTTTTATTAGTTAAATTGAATTATAAATGTCATATAAGCGTCATTTAGATTGGATTAAATTATAAGTTCTTATTTGTGTTACATTTAGTTAACACTCTCAACTCAAAATTTTTGTCTGAAAAACGATTATATTTGGGAAGATTAAACATAGTAGCGTTGATTTTATTATAAAATTAATTATTCCAATCAATTAATAAGTGAGAAAGAATCAAAATTTCGAATAAGAAAAAGAATTATGAAATTTCATCAGTCAAGTTTTTAATTACAATAGTAATCAAAATTGTTAAAAAACAAAATTAATTTTCAAACTAATGAAAAATTTAAAAATCCAAATTTTTCATTAAGAAAGTAATTAAAATTTTTTTGATGGAAATTACAGAAATAAAAAAAATTAAAATATGAAATTTTTCTATAAAACCGTTTTGCTGTAATTGAGACTTTTATGTACACACAGACACACACACACACACATACGCTAAAAATATGATTTTCTCTCTATTTACATCATTTTAAGTATCTTATATTAAAAAAATTGCAATTGAAAATTCTGATGATTACACAGCTTCCTTTCGGAAGCAAAAACATAACATTTAAATACAATAAGGCTTTGAAATACAGCAAATGTTGTACATAGCAGTCAATACATTAAACTTTATCATCATAACCACGTGTACAAGTATTTCTCTCCACGTATCCTCCTCAATTTCCATTTACACGAATAATCGAGGGAAAGAGAGAGAGAAAGAGAGGACTATTCAATGTTTATCCACGTTTTCCTGCAAATGCTTTCACAACTTCGTGACGCGGATGAAATGGTAGTAGAGAAAAAGTAAAAAAAAAAAGAGTATTAAAATAGAAAAAAAAAGGAAAAAAGGGAAAAACAGTATAAAACAGGGAAAGAGAATGCTCAACAGTCAGACAATACATATAGAGAAAGAGGATTCAGACACGTCAGTTGGCTGAGATATCTTTTTTTTTTTCAGTCATAGAAAACTTTACTTTTTTTAGTCCAGTAAAGGCTGCATAATAGTGGGAATTTTTTTAAAATAAAAATGAAAGAATTTATTCGACATTGTCATCATCCTCAATGGAATATGTCGGAAAATAATCGGAGATAGGCTGTTTTTAAGTGAATCTTTTATTGTAGAGTATTTCAAGAGCTATATACATGGATATGAGGAAAAAAAGGGCGTATCTCCATTATTTTCCCACAATATTTAAGAGAAATTTGACGATAAATCATGAGAATTTTAATTTAAAATCCCAACTATTTATCTTTTCTCGTAAACACTGAGTAAAAATGAATGTAAGAACGTTTGTTACTACGTGAAATGTACATTTTACAGTATCTTTGAATTTCACGTAGTGAAAGAACCAAATTGAATTCCACTGTAAACTCGTGCCTCGAAAACTAACATTGACAGATTCGTATATTTTCGTTACAATTCCCGAGTGGTTTATTTTGCTATTGTCTCATTTTTGGAATCTCATGTGTTTATTTTTTCTTAAATATTTATTTTTATTGAAATGCACTCGCAATGATTTCTCAAACAAATTTGTGCTTTTAATTAATTATAATTAAATGAAGGAACTATATAATGCGTAATTATACTGGAAATTATATGGAAAATATGGGATCATATAATTCAGCGAAATTCTATATACTTTGCTATATATTCCAAATTACATAATATGATTATACTGTGGTTATATTCATTAGTAGAACTGGAAGTATATAACTCATTATATTTCACAATATACTACTCAATATATGATTTTTCATATATACTCATCATATCTATTACTTATATTTCAAATAAAAATTACTTTTTAATTAACATGCATCATTTCATACTCAAATTTTTACACATATAATAATTAATTAATATTGAATTATATAATAAACGAAAATATAAAATATACATATATCAATGAGTATACTTTGTCATATATCTTAGAATTATATATATATTTATACTTCCAAGATATACAATCAAATATAAGTATTTCGTATATTTTATCCAAATATTGAAGATATATCAGTGACATATATTATTTATTATGTTCAATTTTATATTTTCAAATCAGCGAAAAGCGCGGTGATCTTCGCGTTCCAAACCCTATCTCCTTGCTAAAAGTTTCCAGGGAACTCGAACGCTTATACAGAAAAGAAAACTCTTCCTGGATCTCCCGACAGCGTCTCCAAGTCATTTTGGCTTGCATTTTGTCCAAATATTGAAGATATATCAGTGACATATATTATTTATTATATTCAATTTTATATTTTCAAATCAGCGAAATTATCTATATAGCCTCGATATACTATTCGATATAATTTCTAATATAATGTTTTATATTAGCATTATATTTTCCCATATATTTATAGCTATATATAGTTTTTCGGAATATTTTTTATTGAAATAATGGAATAATTGATTTTCAATTCTTATAAATAATGAATTGAATCAAATGAATAATATTAATTGTCATGAATATTCGCAATGAGAAGACAAAGACAGACAAAAATAAGAGTAAAAAAGACTGCTTTGAATCTTTCTCAAAAGATAATAGCAGATAATAGGATATTTCATCTGGTATGATAGTGTCTTTTATCGGTTCAACCATTTAAATGCAAAGTATTATTCAAATTACGCTTTCTCTCAACGCTGCACTCATTCTCACTTCTACTCTTTTATTTATATATCTATCTCTCTCTTACTCTGTCATTTTCCCCAAGTGTTTTCATCCAAGCATCTTTATACTGTCTCTCACGGGATAACTGAACAGACAAGGGCCTTCATTTCCTGATATTCAAATGCATTCAAGCATCATCCTACATCAGAGGTACTATATACCCCCCCTTTAGTATCTCACTCTTGGTATAAACTTCACTATCATGCCAACCTTCATTGGAGACTCTCACTTTAATGGAAATTTATATTACTGGCCAGTTATGAAGATCATAAAATTTCTGATTTTTATTACAATATTTTAATTTTAATTTTTTCTAAATATTGTTTCATCAATTTTTTTTTTAATATCATGGAAATTAAAGGAGATACGTCCTATTAATTCTCATCCTCTTTTTAACTCTTGAAATTTTCTATAGAATTATCTCAGAGCAAAATCACTTCATCTCGCTTATTCTCCGGAATATTACAAAAAAAAATCGATTTAATGAAACAAAAATTTGATTAATTCTTCGAATTTTTTTATTACTGAATTTTATTATATGGTTTTTTAAGGAATATTTCGGAAAATAAGCGAGATAGAGCGATTTTGTCCTAAAAGGGTTTTTTATGGCTTGTAAATCTCTGAAAACTTGCTGCAAAATCGCTCTATCTCGTTTAATTTCCGGAATATTCCCCAAAAAAAACTGGTGACAAAATAAAATCAATTTTTTTCATGAAATTTCATATTTTTGTATTCCTTTGATGAAAAAGAGGCAGAGAAATTATTGTGCGTGTGGTTTCAAATAATTAGAGAAGCAATCTGAGAGCTGCAAAGCTCTACAAAGTCGTTGGAACAAAAAGAATCGACATTGTGTGCCTGTCATGGAGCAAAAAAAAATCAAATAAATTCAACTGGAATTTTATCTCTCGTGCTATTGAAGTCTCTTCGAAAATGAATATCGTTGATCATAGAGCCCCTAGAATATTCGTACGGATTCGGGACAAAGGATGAGACTGAAAAATCCCTAAAACTGATCAAAGAAAAACCGAAATATTCCTATTAAATCGATTTTTTCAATGTTTTAGCACAAAACAAAAGTTCAAAATTCAAAATAATCCGAAGAATAAGTGGATAATAGTATTGCTTTCGAATTGATATAGCTCTTTCTGCTGAAACTTTAGCAATATGCTTTCGAATGGAAGTGATACAACTTTTTTCAAATCATCATTAAAATATCATATTTTGAAGAAATTCATAAAAACGCCAATAACTCGAGAATTAATTATCAGAGATCGGCAAAGAAAAATTCTCATTTTTAATTTTTTAATTTTTTTTATTTCTGTAATTTCCATCGAAAAAAATTTTAATTACTTTCTTAATGAAAAATTTGGATTTTTAAATTTTTCATTAGTTTGAAAATTAATTTTTTTTTTTTAACAATTTTGATTACTATTGTAATTAAAAATTTGACTGATGAAATTTTATAATTCTTTTTCTTATTCGAAATTTTGATTCTTTCTTACTTATTAATTGATTGGAATAATTAATTTTATAATAAAATCAACGCTACTATGTTTAATTTTCCCAAATATAACCGTCTTTCAGACAAAAATTTTGAGTTGAGAGTTTTAACTAAATGTAACACAAATAAGAACTTATAATTTAATCCAATCTAAATGACGCTTATATGACATTTATAATTCAATTTAACTAATAAAAATGTTAATAAGTTTAATAAATAAAATAATTATGAAATTCCATCAGTCAAATTTTAAATTACAATAGTAATCAAAATTGTTAAAGAAAAAATTAATTTTCAAACTAATGAAAAATTAAAAAATCCAAATTTTTCATTAAGAAAGTAATTAAATTTTTTTCGATGGAAATTACAGAAATAAAAAAAATTAAAAAATTAAAAATGTCATTTTCTCTCTATTTTAAGTATCTTCTATTAAAAAAAAATAAAATCAAAAATTCTGATGATTACATAGCTTCCATTTGCAAGCAAAAAGTGGAAAATTGTGGAGATAAGTCTCAAAAACTTGTGCAAGCAACCAAGACACGTCAGGATGAGCTGCGACTGTAACAAAGTGTCGACACGTTGTGAGAAAAAAAATTGTTGAAGAAAAGTGGAAGTTGTAGAGAGGTGGATTAAAAAATAGTGGTCCGTTTAAAAATGTAAATTAAGACATTTTATTCTGCTGAGATATGCTACGTGGTACGATTCACCATGTATAACACTGTCAGAACCCCTCGACTTGAAGGCAATGCTGACTAGTGAGCTCTAATAAAAACATGAATATTTGAAAAAGTGCCTTTTAAAAAAAAAAGGGAGGACGAATTAAAGTAAATTGTGAGAAAATATGCAAGCAGTGCTCAATTTTTTTCGAATAAAAGGAAAATAGCGATGAGGTAAAAGAAAAGGACAAATTCGCTTTTTTAAAAGTTTTCTATGGAAAATCTCTGAAAATAATGGAAAAATGCTTTTTTATGCTAAAAAAAGGGTTTGGGGTAAAAAAAAGCATATCTTCATTTTTTTTTAAATATTTTCGAAGAGAATATTAACTAAAAAAATTTAATTTCTCTGATTTATTTAATTTTAATGAATTTGCAGTGAAAATGAAGATTTTTTCCTTTTTTTCCATTAACACTCATTTTTTTCATGAGCACATGAATATCTCATGAATTTAATTAAATTTCATAATTTTCATATAACATATCACATTTATTGAAGAATATTCATTGGAGAGAGGACAAAGTGCGAATGAGTTTGTGATAATGAATCGTCTGCACGAACCTTGGCTGAACTACTGAGAATAGAGAGAAAAGAGAAAAGAGTCAGAAGAAGAAATAAGAGAAAGACAAAGTGGATATACTTATTTTTTTCCTCCTTTTCTTTTTTCAAGGGAGAAAAGAAGATAAAGAAGAGATGAAATACGAAGGTGAAGTAGAGAAGAGACTTCGTGCAGATGAACGCCACTGGAGGGATTAAAAATATTTAAAAATGCAAATTGAGGGAGTGAGCTTATGCAGTGGAAGATTCATTGTATTCAGTGAAGTTATTACACAAACGCGTCTGCGTAAGTGCAGGCTCTGTCCAATCTGCAACATTCATTAATGCGATAGTACGAGGGACATTAACTGAATTATGCATATTAATTTGAGTACATAATCAATATTTATGATTTTTCTTTTAATGTTCACATGAAAAATTAATATTTTGGATTTAATATAATTTTGAAATATAATGCAAATCATATAAAATCATGAGATGTCATATATATATATGTTATCAATTATATCGTCAAAAAATGCGCATTACTTTCTTAATGAAAAATTTGGATTTTTAAAATTTTCATTAGTTTGAAAATTAATTTTTTTTTTAACAATTTTGATTACTATTGTAATTCAAAATTTGACTGATGGAATTTCATAATTATTTTCTTTATTAAACTTATTAACATTTTTATTAGTTAAATTGAATTATAAATGTCATATAAGCGTCATTTAGATTGGATTAAATTATAAGTTCTTATTTGTGTTACATTTAGTTAAAACTCTCATCTCAAAATTTTTGTCTGAAAGACGGTTATATTTGGGAAGATTAAACATAGTAGCGTTGATTTTATTATAAAATTAATTATTCCAATCAATTAATAAGTAAGAAAGAATCAAAATTTCGAATAAGAAAAAGAATTATAAAATTTCATCAGTCAAATTTTTAATTACAATAGTAATCAAAATTGTTAAAAAAAAAAAATTAATTTTCAAACTGATGAAAAATTTAAAAATCCAAATTTTTCATTGATAAAGTAATTAAAATTTTTTCGATGGAAATTACAGAAATAAAAAAAATTAAAAAATTAAAAGTACCCAAGACATTAAAGTCTCAATTAATTAAAAAAAAAAAAAATTCATCTAAAATTGAATGAGAATTAGTAAAATAAATTTAAATTCTCGAGAAAAGTGATAAGTAAAAATAACGATTGAGAATTAAATTTTCCCTCCACTCCTTTTAATTTAAGTGAAAAAAAAAACAATATCTTTGAAATTATTGCTTCCGCAATAGCAGTAAGTCTCGAAGAAAAACTTGGGAAGGTATATAAGAGCCATAGTATAGTGGGTATCTTTTTTAATTTATGCATCGATGCTAGAGAATTTAATATTCACTGAGCATCCTGAAAGGCTCGTGCCAATGTTAAAAAGTTTTTAAAATACCACGTGCCTTTTTCTCCACTTTTTTCTTTTCCTTTTTCCCCACATTCCTCTTTTTTTTGCTCCTCTCAATTTCACCCAAAAGACTTTGCAACTCAACGATAATGTAATCGCTCAGATTCTAGTGAAGAAGTAATGCACAAATTTCCAATAAGGTGCCTGTAATAAGTGTCATTCTACTGATTTTTCTTCTCTTTTTTTTTCTGTTTTCCGATTCAGTGAGTAGCGATTGGTCCAACTGCTTGGAATGATTACTGTCATAAAAATTGGGAGGGCTAAAAAAAAAGGGAGAAGTGAAAAAATTTCATTCTTGAGGCTTTTCCTTCTTTCCTCAAAAAAAAAGGAAAAGATTCAATGATATTTACGAGCAATTTGCCATGAAAGAATATTGGATGATAAAATATTTTATCTTTGAAAAGGATAATCTCGATGGTATATTTCTCTTAATCTTACGGCAGCTTGTGTCAAAATAAATTATTCACTTGACCTTAAGGAAAATATCCGTTTTCCAATATGTTGAAATGAGGATCTCACAATTTTCAGATATTTGGAGACATTTTAAGGCGTTTTTTGGCTATTTTTTTTTCTATAGAAAAAGTGGCAATAAAATAATGATATTTGAGGGAGTGATTGAGCATATATTTGAGTCTTCAGAACAAAAATTCATCAAAAAATATCAAAAAATGACGACACACTCTGCGGTACGCAGTCTGATTGATGCAAATTTCTACATAAAAAAAAAAAAAAAAAAATTGGCTCATTCTAGATACATATAGCTACAGTTATACGTAGGGAATTTCAAAAATATTGTTTTTTGTGGAATTGCTGACTATTAGAATGAAAAAATTCAAATTTCGTCCAAAAAATCGGCAATTTTTTATCAATAAAAAATGTGAAAATCAATTTTTTGAAAATTCCCTACGTATTTCTGTTCGAAATACTGTTTTCAAGATGCTGTGGAAAATTCAAATGAAAATAATGAAAATTATTGGAGTTATGCTGCGTGCCAATTTGAAAGATCATGTTTCGAGAAAAACACGATTGAAGTTTTGACTTAGGCTATGAATATGAAGAAGTGTCTTGGGAAAAATTCGAAAATTTCATGTGAAAAAATGGGTTTCAGGTGATAAATTTTCTTGCCCGTATTCTGAAAGGCCCAAAATAATTTTTAAAGCAAAAAAAAATCGATTTTTTGAAAATTCTAGAGTAGTGTTATCCCTCAAGAAATAAAAAAAGGGGGAAAAACTGCCGCAAGTGAGAGGATACGGAATGAAAAGGAGCTTGACCCAATCGGTAAGAAGATCACGCCCCAAACGTAAGTGCCCAAGAGACTCTAGCTGTCTCAATGTTCTCTCTATCTTTCTCTCTCTCTCTCTATCTCACGGTCCAGAGGCTCTCCAGGACGATCATCTTCCCCTCCTCCCCCTCCCCCCCTTTTTTTTCAGAGGCCATAGGCATCTCTTATCTGTAATTTATACTTTCAATTTAGCCTCGCGCCCCGGCTATTTCCAAGTATTCTCTCGCCCTCCACACACCGGCCACCGAAGAAAGATAAAGGAAAAAGAAGAGAAGAGAAGAGAGCAAAAAAAAAGAGGCAATTGACGCTTGAAACTGCCGCATAGCTGCCTAGTGCTTCCATATTGTCTCATTGGTCCTCGTAAAAGGCGTCCCAACAGCAGTTGACCGCATCTCATTCAATACTGGGCTTTTATATAACTGTCATATTCAATACATCCACTGAATATTTCTCTATTACTTTCGGCCTATTCTTATTCTGGAAATGAATCCACGGAGGATTTTAATGAAATTTTTGGGTTTATTTAATATTCATGCGATGTAGTGTGTTTAGTGTTATTCTTCGATAGAGGCTGGGAATTGGAGATTTGTTCGAGGATCGGTAAGCTTGGCTAGGGATTGTCATTCAAGATGCTCTCGATCCTGGATGATCGGGGGTCGGAACAGCTATATATAGCTATGGATATATGGGAAAATATAACGCTAATACAAAACATTATATAAGAAATTATATCGAGTATACCGAGGCTATATACATAATTTCGCTGATTTGAAAATATAAAATTGAATATAATAAATAATATATGTCACTGATATATCTTCAATATTTGGACAAAATGCAACCCAAAATGACTTGGAGACGCTGTCGGGAGATCCAGGAAGAGTTTTCTTTTCTGTATAAGCGTTCGAGTTCCCTGGAAACTTTTAGCAAGGAGATAGGGTTTGGAACGCGAAGATCACTGCGCTTTTCGCTGATTTGAAAATATAAAATTGAACATAATAAATAATATATGTCACTGATATATCTTCAATATTTGGATAAAATATACGAAATACTTATATTTGATTGTATATCTTGGAAGTATAAATATATATATAATTCTAAGATATATGACAAAGTATACTCATCGATATATGTATATTTTATATTTTCGTTTATTATATAATTCAATATTAATTAATTATTATATGTGTAAAAATTTGTGTATGAAATGATGCATGTTAATTAAAAAGTAATTTTTATTTGAAATATAAGTAATAGATATGATGAGTATATATGAAAAATCATATATTGAGTAGTATATTGTGAAATATAATGAGTTATATACTACCAGTTCTACTAATGAATATAACCGCAGTATAATCATATTATGTAATTTGGAATATATGGCAAAGTATATAGAATTTCGCTGAATTATATGATCCCATATTTTCCATATATGGAAATTTCAAAATATGAATAAGCCTTTTTATTCATTTTTATTGGGAAGTAAAGGAGATAGTAATATTTTTTGGTTAAATTGTGTATTTTTTCCCCTAAATTTCTCTCAAATTTAACTCTGGCAGCCTTTTTGATCGTTTTTGCTTAGTTTTCGAGATATTCAGGAAATAATAAAATATTTAAAGATAATCGAATTCCAGAGATTTTAACTTTTGTTTTACAAATGATGAGAGAAGAAAATTTTAATGGGAATAAATGATAGAAGATTGAAATTGCGGGAAAATTGATTGATTTTAAATAAGAAACTTTTCCGTCTGTATGCAGAGTTACATGATTTATTCAGCGTTGATGAATATATACGTTCAAGTTCGGTAAACTTGGTAACGATGGCATATAGGTGTATTATAGCTGAAAGGCATTAGTGGAGTACTATGATTGGCCTAAGTGAAACCAGAATACAATTATTCTACCATGGATCTATACCTAAATTGAATGAGTTTTTGGAAGATTAAAGTCGGTATTAATTTGCGTTCGTATTACCAATTACTTGCATTATCAATAGTTCAATCATTTTCTGAATAAATCCATGAAATTATAAATATTTGGAATATGATTCAATTTTTCCCATTTTTACGGTCAATAAAATAGGAAAAAATGAGGATTTTTAGGTTAGTTAGATTATAAAATTATCAAAAAACCAAGAAAAATGTAAAAAAATATGATCTTCAATACGGCATCAAAAAAATAAGGGATCAACTGTACTCGAGTTCGTTGGCTATACCACCTTAATTTGAACCCCCCAAAAAAATGGGTTATCCAATTATAAAAGTGCACATATTTGCCCATAGATTGTGATCACTAGCCCCTGCAGATTGAGAAACGAGTGCACAGGTCATCGACACGAACTAACGAATACCCCCCCTCCCCCCTTCATCCAAAAAAAGACCTCCACCAATTATCCGCAGACACAAATTCCTCCCATTTCGTCCCAAATTCATTAATATAATTTCCAAAAAAAAAAACGAAAAATCTTACGGTCTAAACAATCAGATGCTGATCAATTCCACTTCTTTCTCTACAATCCTATCATTTTTTTCCACTTCTCATTCTCATCCTCCTTTTTTTTCTCCTTTTTTTCAACGATTCACATCGATAGTCGAGTGCTAAGAATGAAAAGAGAGGCGCTTCTCTCGGAAGCTCAACATGGAGGTAACGATGTTGCACCGTTTCCGGTTGGAACGAGGCTTTGTTCGACACTCCGGAAACGGATACCGCTCATCAGGGACCATCAACTCACCCGACAATGCTCAACCACCTGCTTTTCTTTCTCCCCTCCCCTCTCCTCCGCCCCTCTCCGCCTTTTCTTTCCCTTTTCTTCCTACGAGGACAAAAAAAAGGGAAAGAAAAGAGACTGCAAAAAAACGAGAAAAAATGGGAAAAATGAAGAAAAAAGATGAAAAAAAAAATCCATACGAACGTTTACTATAAAGTGCATCTCATGTCGTTAATGAATGACAGAACAAAACGATGGGCACACAACGGATTCATTATTTTTCAATTGTCATTCAACATTCTGAAGGCTTCAACATCATCTAGAGTCCCTCAGGATTTTATGTCGTATTAATAAAAATGATATACTATCAATAATAGGGGATAAGTGGGGTAAAATGGACATTTTAATTAATTTTGGCTGGAAATAGCGATTATCTAACGATTTTAATGATTAAAAAGCTGATGAAATTTTGGGTGAAAAATGTGTGTTTAAAATTAACTTTTCTTATTTTTTTTGAAAATTTTTACTTTTTTTGGTCGAATTTTGAAGGGTTTTTCTTTTGAAAATCGAGAAAAATTCACTTTTTCGGTGATATCTCCGGTTCTGTTGGTCGTAGCGATCTGGGGTTGATCTCAAGTGGAAGGTGAGCTCATTTCTCATCGATTTATGTGGTTTAAATTTTTTTTAAATCAATTTTTCAATTATTTATGGGTCATTTTATTAAAAATCAGTTTTTGCCCTATAAGTACTTGAAAAAATTGATAATTTTCTTTTTAACCACATAAATCAATGGGAAATGAGCTCACCTTTCATTTAAAATCAACCCCAGGTCACTACAACCATTAAAACCAGAGATATTCCCAAAAAAACTGAAATTTTTCAAAAACAGAAGAATTTCACCTCCAAATCTTGAGCAAAAAATGGAATTTTTGAAAAATTCGAAAAAATAACTTCTGACATATGATTTTCATGGGAAATTTCCTCAATTTTCCAATGGAATCACCAAAAAAATTTTATCTCCATTATTTTCATCTATTTCAAGTAATATCCATCAATATTTCGACATTTCACAATTTCACCTAATTTATCGTATTTTTAAAATTATTTAAAATTATATCGTTGCCTTAGAAAAAAAAGGGCGTAATTGCATATATATATGTATATATGTACACATATAAGCATAGCACTTAAGCCCCTTTATTCCTAAAATAACACTATCAAATTAAACGAATTATTTTCCCACGCAAGGTAATAAATTTAAATAAAAAAATCCCACTATTTTTATTTATTTTTTATTAAATTCTGTGAAGAATGAAGACAGATTTCTTTTCGTTCACGTAGACATTATACCCAGGGCTTTTATATATTCGTGTGTGTGTCTGTGTGAGTTAAATAGAAAAAGAGGGTGAAAATAAAGAGAGCATCTCAAGTAAGTGCTGTGGTGGCAGTAGTGTGTGGCAAAAAGGCTCTAGAAGGTGATCCTCTTTCTCTGGATTCCGTCAGCAACACCGGAATCCAAGGCTGAAAGGTTCATGGAATGGGCGGTTGAAAAGAGGGGGGGAGGGGTCGGTGAGAGCAAAAGAGAGAGAGAGAGAGCTTGTACGTCAGAGAAATTTAATTAAAATTTAATTCGCCTGGGGTTTCACTAATCCGCGAGTTCTACGCGAGCACTCGTGCGTATCCCCTCAGTCTCTTGCATCTCTGTCACACGATATCTCACTCATACACACAAGTACAATGTACAGAAAGTGAGAGTACCTTCACGTGCACTAGACTAACTGATTTTCAATTGGAGAATTTTTTTTTTTTTTTTTTTTTTTTTTTTTTTTTTTTTTTTAATTGGAGATTGTTGAGAATGTATGTGTGGGGGATAGAAAAAGAGGGAGGGGAGAGGGGAGGGGGCGATTGAATTTTGTATGTATGATGTCACGATACGGATGGACCATGAAAGAGAAAAAAAGAGAAAGAAAAAAGGAAAAGAGGAGGGAAAACTGGACATTGCCATGTGGAGATCTACAGATGGCAGAAAGGACAAAAAAAAAAAGGGTCCAGAGGTTCTACTGGAGTCTCAGGCCAACGGGATTACTGCTAAAAGCGTACAAATCCTTCGTTGGAACGTTCTCCAGTAGCGAGGACTACTTCTCTGCTCCTCTCGTTCGCAGTATCAACGAGAGAAATAGAGTTTTAGGAGCTTCCAGGATGTACA
Source organism: Aleiodes leptofemur (assembly GCA_963942555.1). NCBI lineage: Eukaryota > Metazoa > Arthropoda > Insecta > Hymenoptera > Braconidae > Aleiodes > Aleiodes leptofemur. Next base: position 15,779,161 of record OZ012617.1, on the reverse strand, counting down.
GAGATACGAAAACTTTACTCCAGTGACTCTATTTTTTTTATTTTTTATTTTTTATTTTTACCTTTGGACTTGACGTTTTTTTTTGAGTTTTTTTGGGTTCATACGGTCGTATGAGAGGGGGGAGATTAATGGAATATTTTTTCAATCAACTTTTTTCTTTTAATTGGTGGGAAAAAATGAGAGATTTTGTAGGAGTTCGTGAAGTTTTTTGGATGAGAACATTTAAAGGGAGATATTGTGGGAATATTCGTCTATTTTGTTGAGGAATTTTTAGATTATTTTAGAATTAGACGTTTTTTTGAGCAATTTCTTGGGTTTTAATGTTTTGGAAAATTTTAAGATACGCCCTTTTTATTCTGAGGTGTTTTTTTAGAGAATTTGAAGAGCTGCAAAATTGTGCTAAAAGGGCGTATCTCCATGAGTTTCTGACATTTTTCTGGAAAAAAAATGACGAAAAATCGATTTTTTCTGTTTCATAATTGCTGATAATTCGGGAAAAAGTGCTTTAATTTACCCGAAAAAAGTGATTAAACTATTCGAAATTCATGTCTTCAGCTTGTGAATATAATTTTTTTTTCTCGAATTTTTTTCACATCAATCTCCTATTACATACATGAGATAGAGAGAGAGGCAAATAGTTACGACTACCTTCTAATTAAAATTTCTCAATAACTATACGGTGAATTGAATATTTTTTTCTTCTATTATTTAGTTGAAATGCTGTTCTCTTCGACAATTGTTTTTTAAATAATGGATCAACTGTGTGGTTTTTTAGGTTTCTTAGGTTCTACAGGATGATAATTGAGGGAAATACTTGAGATAGGGTATTTTAGATGATTCCATTGGAAATCTGAGGAAATTTGACATGGAAACCATATGTCGCATTGTTTTTAAGGTTTTTTTGAGAATTCCAGGATTTTTTGAAAAAATTGAGCCCAAATTTTCGAAATTTCGAGAAAAAAAACAAAAATCACTTGTAGCACATGTTTTCTACGTGAAATTTCCTCGGCTCTTCACTGGAAGCATCAAAAAAACTCTATCTCCCTTCATTTCATATAAATCCATCAATTTTTGTTCCTAAATCTAAAAAAAATGTAGAGGATTGGGGAAAAACCTTCAAATAATCCCGTCTACGTATTTATACACAAAAAAAATATCCAACGAGCCGAAATTTCACCTCCCAATCAAATTTTCACTCTAATAATTTGTGATTCTTTTATTATTTTCAAGAATTTTTGGAGAATTGAATATTTGTTTCTTCTATTATTTAGTTAAAATGCTGTTCTCTTCGCCAATTGTTTTTAAATAATGGATCAACCCTGTGGTTTTATAGGAATTTCATTATTTCCGTCCTATTTAGGGCGTTTCATCCCCACCACCGCTATTTCCACTAACTTTGATAATTCATATCTCACAAACTGCACGGACAAAAATTATGAAAAAATTCAGAAATGTAAAAAAACATCATCTTTGATGCAGCATCAAAAAAATAATGAGTTCAACTTGACTTCTCCAGAACACAACCTTAATTTCATTTTTTAAAAATAAAAAAAATTAACGTCTAAAATCTCACAAACAATTCCAACTGATTTTCGTATCGTCTCAAAGAGAATGCAAATCACATAGTGAAGTGACATCGAGGATCCTTCTAGGGGGATACGTGAAGAGACGAGATGCGAAGAGGCTTGAAAATGGAAATCGTGAAAGAAGGCGCTCTGGTGATACTCAACTTGTCTGTGTGTGTGTATTGAGAAAAGCACGATACCCCCCCCCCCTTCCCCCTCCCTCTACTGCCTGGACTTTTCTTCTGCCACCTTTTTTTCTTTTTTTTCCTCTTGCCCACATTTTTTTTCTTCTCTTCAACCACGAAACCACAAAACCACCCCACACCTCAAGCTATCCGATCTCAGTGTTCGTTTCGCTCTTTTCCCCATTCGCTATACACATTCTCCACGTTCTCTATTTCCCACGACACTTTCTTGTCCAGCAGTACACGCGAGAGAGAAAGAGGTGCTGTACCATGGGAAAATGGAAAATACGAGTTTTCGTATCTACCATAATGTGGAGTTTATGAAACTTAATAATAGTGATATATATATGATATATAACCAGTGGAAAATATGAGGCTAGCTTATCTAGTACAAAATGTATTGCACTGCTATTTATTTTTGTTGCTTTGATTTTTTAAATGTCATTTGCAATGTCTTTTTTGTAATTAGAGAAAAAAAAGAGATTTTTTCTTTTTAATGTGGATAAAAGTAATGATAAGCAAGTTGTTGGAGTTCAAATCGGGAAAATTCTGATTTTTTTTATTTTATGACAATTCTGGAAAATTTCTAAGAGTCCCAAATTCTAAATAAAAAAAATGCATGGCCTTTTTTTGGCCTTTTTTTGTGAAGCCTCGATAATTCCATCAATTTCAACTAATTCTAATAGCACAAAACACCAAAAATAACAAGGGTCCATTTTACCCCACCTTCCCTTACAGTTCAATATTAATTGTAACCACAATGAGGTGATAAAATTAATGATATTCAACGGATTAATTCGTTCCATTTAATCACTTCATTCCCGAATTATTTTCGGTTCTAATTTAAATTTAAATTAAATTTTCGTCGTTATTCCGAAAATTTTCATTCAGTTAAATCAAATATTCCGTTTATTTTTGAGAATTATAGGGTTTTTGCACAATTTCATATCATTGCTTCTGAAGAGCTGCCCCGAATGGAAAAACTATACAATGCGAAATTACTGAAAATTATATGGAAAATATGGGATCATATAATTCAGCGAAATTTTATATACTTTGCCATATATTCCAAATTACATAATATGATTATACTGTGGTTATATTCATTAGTAGAACTGGTAGTATATAACTCATTATATTTCACAATATACTACTCAATATATGATTTTTCATACATACTCATTATACCTATTACTTATATTTCAAATAAAAATTACTTTTCAATTAACATGCATCATTTCATACACAAATTTTTACACATATAATAATTAATTAATATTGAATTATATAATAAACGAAAATATAAAATATACATATATCAATGAGTATACTTTGTCATATATCTTAGAATTATATATATATTTATACTTCCAAGATATCCAATCAAATATAAGTATTTCGTATATTTTATCCAAATATTGAAGATATATCAGTGACATATATTATTTATTATGTTCAATTTTATATTTTCAAATCAGCGAAAAGCGCAGTGATCTTCACGTTCCAAACCCTATCTCCTTGCTAAAAGTTTCCAGGGAACTCAAACGCTTATACAGAAAAGAAAACTCTTCCTGGATCTCCTGACGGCGTCTCCAAGTCATTTTGGGTTGCATTTTGTCCAAATATCGAAGATATATCAGTGACATATATTCTTTATTATATTCAATTTTATATTTTCAAATCAGCGAAATTATGTATATAGCCTCGGTATACTCGATATAATTTCTTGTATAATGTTTTATGTTAGCGTTATATTTATAGCTATATATAGTTTTTCCATTCGGGCATGGACAGACGTAAATGAACGAGTATTCTCTTTTTGGTCTCATGAGGAGGAGATTTGAAGACTGAAATGCTTTCGCTATCAGACCAAATCCCCGAATGACACTGAGGATACCATCAAATTCCACAGAACGAATATTACAGGGGAATTGATGGTGAATTTTTTTTTCCTTTTTTTTTTTATTTGTCGATAACATATTTCCTTCCATGAAAGAAAATTGGATATTTTCGATTTTGCAGTTCATACGGAAGTAACGAGGCAAGCGAGAAAAAGAAATTGGAAAGAATTAATGATAAATCGATTTATTTTTCACGATCATTGTCAATAGAATATAACGGAAACTAAGCGAGATAGCGCACTTTTAGTCGAATTATTTTTTTGTAGAGAATTTGAAGATCTAAAAAAAAAAATTGAAGCAAAATCGATCCATCTCGTTTAGTTTCCGAAATATTAAAAAAAAAAAAAATGAAAGAAAAATTCAGAACAAAATTCAGGATTTTTTTTCAGGATGAAGGACTTTCGGGAAAAATCTGAAAAAATTTGAGAATATGTTCTAATATGTTTTCTTTGTTGTGTAATTTTTTCAAATTTTTCTGCAGACTCCTTCACTCTGAAAAAAAATCATATTTCCCAAATTTTAACTTTCCACTACTAATATCGATTACATAACAATTAATTCCCCTCCAATTTTCCAAAAAAAATGAGAATTGACAGGTGAATATGAGGAAAATTGACATTTAGATCATGCCTGATATTGATACCGGTAATTGCAGGAAACTGCGAATTTCCACTGATAAAATTGCATCAAAATAAAATACTCCCGTTAGTAAAATAAAAAAAATTCATAAAAATTCTGATATTCGATACTGTCAATATTTCAATTTTAAAATACACTCGAGTGAGTGAAATATTCAATGGATTTTGAAGTCATTAATTCATCCCCTTTTCCAGACAATTATTATTATCATTATTATTAGGGGAAATTCGGATGAAAAGAACCTTCAGAGTAAAATGATTCAGCAATTTTTTTCACAGTGAAGGACTTCATGAAAAAATCTGTAAAAAATTGAGAAAATGCTTTAATATGCGAACATTTTAAGTGAATTTTTTCGAATTTTTCTGCGGCTTTCATTCTCAAAAAAAAAAATGCCGAATAATTGTGACAAATTGGTCCATTTTACCCCCATTTTCCGATTATTATCATTATTATATTTTGCTGCAGTTTAATTTGGAAAAATTTCAGAAAAAATTAAAAAAACAATTTACAAAAAAAATAAAAAAAATTAGAAACTTCTAAAAAAATCTCAAATATTAAAATAAAAATGATTTTTTTTCTTCTCATTTCCTTTATGGTGAAAGTGAATAGACAGACGACACCTGTCACTGTATAACACATGCGATATTTGAGTTTATTTGATTTGCCCAATCACTTTGCGTGCTCCTTACCCCCCCCCCCCCCCCCCCCCCAAGGCAAATGCACTTTTCCCCCCAAAGAAATCAATGAACATATTTCTTTTTTCAGTCGATAAATCATTGAGTTAAGGCCATTGACGTTATTTTTCCTAAAAATTTCACGTTAACTTTGTCGCATGCATTTAATTCAATGTAAATTTATTTCTCGTATAAAAAGGTAAATTCAGGTTAAGTGATACAGAAAAAAAGAGCAGCAAATGTTAAATCGAATTTTAATGTTTTGGAAGCAAGAAAAGTTATAGCTAGTGATAAAAGATCAGAATTTATTTGTAATATCACTAACTAGAGCTTTTTTAATTGGACAGAGAAAAAAAAAAGGTTTTACAGAATTTATCATTATCTGAAAAGAAGGGAAAAAAAGAGTAATTCTATTTTTATGCATAAAAATCAGAGGGAAAAATCGTCGTCAATTCAATGGAATTCTTTCACGTTTCACAGCTCGTAAAATGTTCCTTATTTTTCTGCCCGAATGAAATCGATTGCCTTCAATTGCCACTGCTTCCAGCATCAGAGAGAAGAAAAGAAAAAAAAAAGAAAATAAATCATTTTTACACTATTTTATTCTCATAAATCTATAAAATTACTTGAATCAGGGGATTTTAATGATTAGGGTATAAAGGGCGTATCTCCCTTATTTTTTTGAATATATAAAAAACTATATAATGCGAAATTATACTGGAAATTATATGGAAAATATGGGATCATATAATTCAGCGAAATTCTATATACTTTGCCATATGTTCCAAATTAAATAATATGATTATACTGCGGTTATATTCATTAGTAGAACTCGTAGTATATAACTCATTATATTTCACAATATACTACTCAATATATGATTTTTCATATATACTCATCATACCTATTACTTATATTTCAAATAAAAATTACTTTTTAATTAACATGCATCATTTCATACACAAATTTTTACACATATAATAATTAATTAATATTGAATTATATAATAAACGAAAATACAAAATATACATATATCGATGAGTATACTTTGTCATATATCTTAGAATTATATATATATTCATACTTCCAAGATATACAATCAAATATAAGTATTTCGTATATTTTATCCAAATATTGAAGATATATCAGTGACATATATTATTTATTATGTTCAATTTTATATTTTCAAATCAGCGAAAAGCGCAGTGATCTTCACGTTCCAAACCCTATCTCCTTGCTAAAAGTTTCCAGGGAACTCGAACGCTTATACAGAAAAGAAAACTCTTCCTGGATCTCCTGACGGCGTCTCCAAGTCATTTTGGGTTGCATTTTATCCAAATATTGAAGATATATCAGTGACATATAATATTTATTATATTCAATTTTATATTTTCAAATCAGCGAAATTATCTATATGGCCTCGATATACTATTCGATATAGTTTCTTGTATAATATTCTTATATTAGCGTTATATTCTTTCATATATTTATAAGCTATATATAGTTTTTTCATTCGGGCGACACGTAGCGCTGCCTGGCACAGGCCACTTCGATGGCAAACAGTTGGGGTTGGCACGATAACCCCGCCCGTTCATGCGATCTCATTCGCTTGCTTTACTTCTCCTCTGGGTACAGCCTCGTTTATTACTGCACGAAATCGCAAAGTCACTCGTTCCTATACCCTTCCTCCTTCCCCTCCCCCTCCCTTCTCTCCTCCGCGAAAAAACGAATTTTTCTGTCCGATAGCTTTCACTATTTTTTTTTACTCCACTTTTTTTTTTATTTTTACTGCTGAATTTTTCATGAAGATGTAATCATGGAGAATGTGATTTTGAGGGATTTAAATATTTTTGTATCATACGGAAATGTGAGAGGAATTTATTATTCCTTGTTACGGAGAATAATTTTGGGGAAACTGGGAGGAAGGGGAAGTAGTAAAAGCGTGAGTTTAGTCAGACGGTGGGATTGAGAAGAGAAATTGATGTTTTAAGGATACATCAGTTAGAGATAATTTTTAAAAAATGATTTTATTGGAAAGCTGAGGAAATTTGACGTGAAAAATATATTTAAAAAGAATCACAAATTATTAGAGTAGAAATTTGATTGGAAGGTGAAATTTCGGCTCGCTGGATATTTTTTGTTGTGTCTAAATACGTAGACGGGATTATTTGAAGGTTTTTCCCCCAATCCTCTACATTTTTTTTAGATTTAGGAACAAAAATTGATGGATTTCCATGAAATGGAGGGAGATAGAGTTACTTTGATGCTTTCAGTGAAGAGCTGCGGAAATTTCACGTTGAAAACATGTGCAACAAGTGATTTTTCTTTTTATTCTCGAAATTTCGAAAATTTGGGCTCAATTTTTTCAAAAAATCCTGGAATTCTCAAAAAAAAACCTTAAAAACAATGCGACATATGGTTTCCATGTCAAATTTCCTCAGCTCTCCAATGGAATCATCTAAAATACCCTATCTCAAGTATTTCCCCCGATTATCATCCTGTAGAACCTAAGAAACCTAAAAAACCACACAGTTGACCCATTATTTAAAAACAATTGTCGAAGAGAACAGCATTTTAACTAAATAATAGAAGAAAAAAATATTCAATTCACCGTATAGTTATTGAGAAATTTTAATTAGAAGGTAGTCGTAACTATTTGCCTCTCTCTCTATCTCATGCATGTGATAGGAGATTGATGTAAAAAAAATTCGAGAAAAAAAAATTATATTCACAAGCTGAAGATATGACTTTCGAATAGTTTAATCACTTTTTTCGGGTAAATTAAAGCACGTTTTCCCCGAATTATCAGCAATTAATTGGAAACTAACCTAAAAATCCTCATTTTCCCTGTTTTATCGACCGTACTCTACTACACTACCTTAAAATAATTTTATCAGCGTATTAGTAAAAAAAAGTACAGGGACTTTCCAACGCCAGTGGTTCACGGAAAAGCGTAATATCCTCTTCTCTCTCCCTCTTTTTCTACACTCAGTTGCAAGTAATACGTAATTTGATTAAAACTTTCGCCCGAGACGGTGGAAAGGAAGATGTCCACTGGTAGAATGGCGTTGGTTAAAGGCAAAGAAGAGGTTAAAGGTAGCTGAAACTAGACGAGAAATGAAGGTAACCTAAAAGTATATGCCGCTAACCACTCGAGAGAAAAATAAAAGAGTTGGTCTTGTTTTTTTTATTTATTTTTTTTTTTTCACTTTGGCTTTCACCTTTTGCCACGAGATATACGACTTGCGGCTACGAGTTACTGAGCGCATACAAAGCTCACGATGCATGGCTACTTATGTTTTTTTTTTCCTTCTTTTCTCGCCTTTTTTTTTTCTTCTCTCTCTTTTTGGTTGTTCTAAAGTGAACATGGATGGTAAAGTTTCATGAAGTTTCGGTAGATGCTGAAACATGAGAAGTTGCCACTGCGTATAAATAGGAAAAATGTTGCTATGTTGCTCAAACTTTAATCGAACTTTGGTAATTGAAATGAATTTTTAGAGTGGAAAATAATGTTAAGTTAGAATTGTGAAGTTTTGAATTAAATTTTTTATTATTTTTTTTTTCTATCATTTTTCGGATGGGAATTAACGAATATTAATAATTCTTTTTTTATTTTTTAAAGAGAATTTTAAAAGTTACAAAAAAAAATTGAATAAAAAAAAACTGTTTTTGTAATTTTTTTTTTTATAAATTATGGAAAATTTATTTATTTTATTTATTTTTTTTATTTATTTATTTTCTTTTATGTATTTTCTTGAAAAAAGATTAAGAAAATTCGAATGATCCTGTTTTCTACCTTTTTTTTCCAACTACTAAAATTACTTTTATCCTCTGGATAATGAAAAAAAATAATGAAATTTCAAATTACTCTCTAATTTTATTTAATTAAAGAATGAATTCTCTACGCAATAAAAGAAATGAAAAGGAATTGACTGCTTTGGGGGAGGGGGGGGGGGGGGGGGGTGATCTTGTGTCGGACGATGAGCTTAACGTTTCACCGAATAAAACCTAATTCTTATTTGTAACCCTTGGCTTTCTTTCTTTTTACGGTTTTATTCGGGTCGTGACTTCTTTTTCGAAGGGCATTAACCAAGAAACGTGAACAAATTAATTATCAAAGTTAATCTAAACATCTATTTCTCAATAAAAAAAATTAAACAGTAAATTTTCATTTTTTTTTTTTTTAAATGGAAAATTGTGGAAATCAGAATTTTTTTCGGGGTGAAGGAGTTGACGGAAAAATTTGAAAAAATTCCACAACAATATATATATATCATACCATGTTCTCAAATTTTTTCAGATTTTTCCGCATAGTCCTTCATCCCGAAAAAAATCCTGAAATCGTGAAGTCACGTTTTTTTTTAACTTTAATCCTTTTTTTCTAGTTTTTGAGAATTTATTTTTTTTTAATTGCGCTTTAAATTTTTTTAAATTTGACTGTAAATCCTTGAAATTCCTAAGAATCCCAGAAATATCGAAATTAAAATGAAATGAGTTGCACTAATTTCCAGCAAAAGTTTGTGATTTTAGTTTTGGTTGACTGGATTTTCTTGCATACGCAAGAGTTAAGCTTACGGTAAAACATATACGTAAATTTTATCCAACAGTGATGCCAAAGGTGGAACAAACGATGAATATGCGGTATTGTTACGGTGCCATGAGCCTTAATTTTGTCAACGGCAAAAGCCCCTTGAGAAATTCTGTTAGACAGATGAACTTTCACGAACTCATTCATTTGCTCGAAGGAAGGCATTAAGCGAATGAATCGATAGTAATTAATATTCATACAACAAGTTTGTAAATTTTGGAAGTACATGGATGTAATTTCGCTGAGAGATTCGGTGAATTTAATAATTTTTAGATTTTTGAGGTTTTTAAGATTTTTTAAATTTTTGAATTTTTAAGTTTTTTTTTTTAATTGTTAATAATTTGAAAACAAGGAAAATGTTCATTGAAGTCACTCCAAATTTTTTAATTGCAAAATTCAAATTTTCGAAAATTTTGTATCCAAAATTTTAAAAAATAGTCATTTCCAAATTTTTAATTTTTTTTTTTGGAAATTTTGAAATTTTGGATTTTGATAATTTGAGGTTTTTTGGGGATATCTCTGGTTCTAATTGTCGTATCGTAAAAATTTTGATTGGAGATGAAAGATGAGATCATTTTACCCCGAATTTATGGTATTTCGAATCAATTTCTATCGATTTTTGAATTAACTCTATCGCATTTCATCAAAATCCCTTTTTTTCTACAATTTTTTGAAAAATCGATAAAAAAAAGAATAAACCATATAAATTGATGGCAAATGATCTCACCTTTCACCTCCAATCAGAATTTTCGCCCTACAGCCATTAGCCCCCGAAAAATCCCCAAAAAAATGAAAATTTTGAAAATCCAAAAATTTCAAAAATTCAAAAAAAAGTCCAAAAATAACTTTTAATATACGTTTTCCGCCTCAAATTTCCCCAGCTTTCCAATGAAACCATCAAAAAAAATCCTCCCCCCCCTTTTCATTAAAATACTCATTCTCCCCCTTTTTAAATTAATTTAATTTAAATAAATTGTGGATTAACATTTAATCAAATAAATAAAAAAACATTTTCTCTCTATTTAGATCATTTTAAATATCTTCTATTAAAAAAAAATTACAATCGAAAATTCTGATAACATAGCTTCAATTTCAAAGCAAAAATCATAAAAAGAAATGCTCCTAAAAAACGTGAAATTCTCTCCAGTAAATAAATCAATGAACACATGATTGAATACGCCTCTGCACGAATAACTGCACTTTTTTTTTATTTTTTATTTTTTATTCTGTATATACAATTTGATGCGTGCTCATACACGGCAATGTGCGTATCGAAATGGATGTGTTTCATCGATTACACTGAACGTATACTGCCTATTCACTTCCAACAGACCGACTACACGAATATCAGCCGGTTAGGCCTTTAGTGATGCAGTCCTTTGGATTTCATACTGACAATAGACTCAGCGAATTTGAGTGAATGCATTGAAAACTGCATTACCGGAAATATTTACAGCTTTTATCCCATTGATAACTAGTTATTTTGAAAATTTTTCAAAAGTGTAGAATAAAGTTGCAGTCAATACTTTTGGGTGATTCCATTCATGTTGATTATTAAAAAAGACGCGGTACTTGGGAAAAATCTGAAAAAATTCAGTAACAATATATATATATTAAAGAATCTCGTCAAATTTTTTCAGATTTTTTGATGAAGTCCTTCCCTCCGAAAAAAAATCGGGAATCATTCCTTTTAGAAATATCTCTTATATTCGAAGATTTCTTGAAAACCAGGTATAGCATTTTTTTTAGAAGTGAAGGACTCGCTAAAAAAATCTGAAAAAATTTGAGAAGATGCTCCAATATGACTCCATTGTTCCTGAATTTTTTCAGATTTTTTCCTAGTCCCGCGTTTCTTTTGTATCCCCACAAAAAAAATTTAAAAAAGTCGATTTATCTCATTTTTTCTCTTATTCAATTTTTTTCGTATCGAAAACCTTCACAGAAAATTCTGAAAAAATTTGAGAACATGCTCGATCATGTCTTCATGATGACCAAATTTTTTCAAACACTTGCATAAATTTCTTCACCAAAAAAAAATTATGTTAGTAAAAAAAAGTCGTGTTTTCGTTATTTACATCCCCTCAACAAGTTCATTGACCCAAAAAATCCATTGAATATCCACCAAAGTAACAATTACGAGTACAATTATTGTTCTCCTCTCACCAATAATAACCCAATCAATTCAGCTCAAAAACTGTCAAATATTTACTCAACCATTTGTAATTAACCGTTTATTTTCATTGAAATTGAATTTCCAATTAATTGCTTGAATTGTTGGGTAAAATGTTTTTTTCCGAGTGAATTGGACATTAGAAAATATTTCCCTCTTAATGGAGAACGAGAAGATACAATGAATGAGTTGATCAACAATAATCCTTCATTTGCAGTGATACCCCCCCCCCCCCCCCCTCCCCTTTAAAAAAACCACAAATTTTATATAAAACTTCCGAGGTCGTTGATTTGCACCAACTTACACGTGAAAACGTTTCCGTCCGGTGCAGCTCTCGGGGAAAATTTGTTTCAGTGGCCATTTGTTTCTCTGCAAAACGCGAATTTTCATTTTTTTTTCCATCCCCTCAACTCTTTTATACACATATATATATGCTGCACGTTTTTTTTTCTACCCTACACTGTAGTTTTTTACGCTATCCCCTCGGGGAATATTTCAAGCGTGACTTTTACGCTCAGCATTTGGTGTCACATGTCACAGGCGATACCACACTGTTATAAACTACTGCTCAACGAGAGGAGAAGAAGAAGAGCAGAAAAAAAAGAGAGTTTAATTTTTTAACTCTATACTACAAGTATCATTTCTTTATTGACACAATTTATCGATTTTCTTTTTGGGGATAGAAAAAATAAAAATGTTGGATTTTTCGTTTTTTTTTTGTTTTTTTTTTTTAAATTAAAGGCAATTCCATGAAAAAATTTGAAAAAATTCAACAACAATCGAGACATGCTGGAGCATCTTCTCAATTTTTTTCAGATTTTTCTGATAAATCCTTCACTCCAAAAAAAATTGTAAATTTCCACTTTTTTGTTTAAAGAGGAAAAAAAATTGAAATTTTAATAAAAAAAATATTAAAAGTATCTTAATTCATTCACAAAAAAAATGGAAATACGCTCTTTTGGTTCTGGTCTATTTTTCTAGCTCTTCATTTGCTCAAAATATTGATGGGGATGAAAAGGGCGTATCTCCATTATTTTTTCTGGAGACAGGAGAGAAAAATGGGCCTGAAGATCAAATTATTCAGGATTATTATTTTTTAATTAAAGGCAGTTCCATGAAAAAATGTGAAAAAATTCAACAACAATGGAGACATGCTAGAGCATCTTCTCAATTTTTTTCAGATTTTTCTGATGAATTCTTCACTCCAAAAAAAAATTGTGAATTTCCTCTTTTTTGTCTGAACAGGAAAAAAAAATTGGAAATTTTAATTTAAAAAAATTAAAAATATCTTCATTTATTCACAAAAAAATGGAGATACGCCCTTTTGGTTCTGGTCTATTTTTCTAGCTCTTCATTCGCTGAAAAAGTTGATAAGAATGAAAAGGGCGTATCTCCATTATTTTTTCTGGTGATAGGAGAGCAAAATAGGTCTGAAGATCAAATTATTCAGGATTATTATTTTTTAATTAAAGGCAATTGCATAAAAAAATTTGAAAAAATTCAAAAATAATGAAGACATGCTAGAGCATCTTCTCAATTTTTTTCAGATTTTTCTGATAAAGCCTTCAATCCCCAAAAAATTGTGAATTTCCATTTTTTTGTCTGAATGGGAAAAAAAAATTGAAATTTTAATAATAAAAATATTTAAAAAATCTTCATTTATTCACAAAAACCAAATTTAGCTTAAAAAAAAGGGCGAAACTTCATTATTTTCCTTGATTTTAGTAGAAAAAAAATGATAAAAAATAAAAAACTCCTCATTTTCCTTTTTTCCTCTTAAATTCACTCGAATTCAATAATTTAATGTCTCAGAATCCTTGATGCCATCTTTTTCCTCCGGTCAACTTCTACTCTCGACACTGAAAAATTCATGTACCTCTACTCCCTCGAATTACTCAACTCGATACACCTCTTAGAAATATCATGATTAACAATTCATTTATCATGAAGTACATGGAGAAAACTTTTTGGGGAGTGCATGATAGTGCAGTTTCCCAAGTGTTAGAGAATAGTAGATGGAAAATGAGGGAAGAGCACCTAGAAACTGTGAGTCTACTAATGCCTACGAAGACGCTGACTCGACTTTATCCTATATATATATATCCTATATATATATATATCTTGTATCGTACTGTTACCATGTAAATGTGTGTACCTTGAGATGTTGGACTTAGCTCTTCTCCTTTCTGTACATATCCGGGAGGAAAATTCACTGTGGGGGGATTGAGGGGAGGGGGGGGGGGTTAAAAAAAATTGTATGTATTTTTTTTGTCGAAAAAATAAAAATTCAACCGGAAACCATACAGAAAAATCATTCAAAACAGAAAAAAAATGGAAAATTTGGGGCAAAAGGACTCAGGATTTTTTTTTATAGTGAAGAATTTAATGGAAAAATCCGAAAAAATTTGAGAAGATGCTGCAATATGTCTGAATTGTTGGTGAATTTTTTCAAATTTTTTGGGGGATGCTTTCACACTAAAAAAAAATCCCTTGTACTTATTGTCAATAAGGGGCAAAATCGGTAGGGATTTTTTTAGTGGTGAAGGAGTTGATGAAAAAATCTGAAAAAATTTGAGAATATGCTACAACATATTGGAATTGTTAGTGAATTTTTTCAGATTTTTTTGAAAAGACTTTCACCCTTAAAAAAAATCACTAGTACTTTTATCAATGAGGGGCAAAATCATGCGATATTTTTTTTTGTTGTGAAAGACGTGTTGAAAAATTCTAAAAAAATTTGAGAAGATGCTATAATATATCTACATTATTGTTGAATTTTTTCAAATTTTTAAATAAATCCTTTCACCCTAAAAAAAATTCCCTCATCCCTCTATCACTGTAATTATTAAGCATGAATTTCTGAAACTCTTGTCATAAATTCACTGACATCCAAAAAAAAGTCGCAATCCATAAAAAAAATACAATAATAAAGAGAAAATGTTGAATTTGTAACAACCTGCAAGTACAAATCATAAAAAAATAGGGAAAATGTCGCATTGGCAACAAAAATTTCCTCACTAATACCACTGGTTTAAAATCATCCCTGTTTTTCCCTCGTTTTTTTCAATAAATAATTTTTTTTTAAATTTATGGATCGATGGATTTCTGGCCACTGGAGATAAGCTAAGTGACCTGGTTGCATTGAATATCGGGAATATTATTCGCTCACCATACATTCGTATTAAATCCAACGCAACACAGTATGAAAATTGATAACTAGCTTTGGCCAACCGTTAAAATCCCTTTTGCAATGGAACGATCGAATCACAAAATCTGTTTCAAAATTCATGGATGAAGTTTATGTGTCACACAGTTTAAATATTCCTATCGCGATGTTTAACGCACCATACGTATAGAGATTATTGATGAGTTGATTTTATATTTTTTTGTTAGGGATTAAAAAAATTTATTAAATTTTCTTAAGAAATTTTTGGTGAATCTTATAATTTTCAATAAATTGCTGATAATTCGGGGAAAAAAGTGCTTTAATTTACCCGAAAAAAGTGATTAAACTATTCGAAAGTCATATCTTCAGCTTGTGAATATAATTTTTTTTTCTCGAATTTTTTTTACATCAATCTCCTATCACATGCATGAGATAGAGAGAGAGGCAAATAGTTACGACTACCTTCTAATTAAAATTTCTCAATAACTATACGGTGAATTGAATATTTTTTTCTTCTATTATTTAGTTAAAATGCTGGTCTCTTCGACAATTGTTTTTAAATAATGGGTCAACTGTGTGGTTTTTTAGGTTTCTTAGGTTCTACAGGATGATAATCGGGGGAAATACTTGAGATAGGGTATTTTAGATGATTCCATTGGAAAGCTGAGGAAATTTGACATGGAAACCATATGTCGCATTGTTTTTAAGGTTTTTTTTGAGAATTCCAGGATTTTTTGAAAAAATTGAGCCCAAATTTTCGAAATTTCGAGAAAAAAAACAAAAATCACTTGTAGCACATGTTTTCTACGTGAAATTTCCTCAGCTCTTCACTGGAAGCATCAAAATAACTCTATCTCCCTCCATTTCATAGAAATCCATCAATTTTTGTTTCTGAATCTAAAAAAAATGTAGAGGATTGGGGAAAAACCTTCAAATAATCCCTTCTACGTATTTAGACACAAAAAAAATATCCAGCGAGCCGAAATTTCACCTTCCAATCAAATTTTCACTCTAATAATTCGTGATCCTTTTATTATTTTCAAGAATTTTTGGAGAATTGAATATTTTTTTCTTCTATTATTTAGTCAAAATGCTGTTCTCTTCGCCAATTGTTTTTAAATAATGGGTCAATCCTGTGATTTTTTAGTAATTTCGTTATTTCTGTCCAATTTAAGGCATTTGAAATGTGAATTTTCTCATTTTTGAAGTTATCGGTAATTTAATTTGATTCATTAAATCATTTTTCAGGTCAAAAAAGAGAGAAAATTCTGAATATTCTATTCATTTTCAGTGAAGTTAATTAAATTATAGAAATTCGAGGATGCAGCTCTTCAAAAATTAATACCTTGTCAAAATTTAATTAACCAAATCTTAAATTCAATTCGAAGTTGAGGAATAAATTGAATTGGAGAGAGATTGAACTCATCTACAATTCATTCGAAATTCCAAAAATATCAGTTTTTAAAATGTCAATCGAATTGACTGAGGTACAAATGTCTGAATTTTGAATTAATTATCTCTCGTTGGATGAAATTCGCGTCTTTTTTGGGGAATAATATATTATTATTATTATTATTGTTATGCATAAAGAAGTAGCTGGATCATTCGACAATCATGACACCAGTACTTCAAATGATTTTCAATCTATTACATTATGGTTTTCATTATTAATTTGATTCTGACGTTCATTTTCGATGTGAGTGAATGGACGAAAGGAGAGTGAATAAATCATTTGATAAAACGAATGAGGAATTTCTCAACATTTTCAGCATTAAAATTTCAATTTTTTCAATTATTAACGAAAAATGAAATTCAGGATTTTTTTTCGGAGGGAAGGACTTTATCGAAAAATCTTAAAAAATTTGAGAAGATGCTCCAGAATGATTACATTTTTACTGAATTTTTTCAGATTTTTCCATAGAAGCCCTCACTTAAAAAAAAATTATCTTGAATCATTTTACTCCAAATGTCGATTTTGTCTCAGATTTTTTTTTTTAGAGTGAAGAACATTTTCAAAAAATCTGAAAAAATTTGAGAAGATGGTCTAGTATATATACATTATCACTGAATTTTTTCAGATTTTTTTATTGAAGCCTTCCCTCTAAAAAAAATCATCATTTCAAGTATCTTGTATTAAAAAAAATTACAATAAAAAATTCTGATGATTACAATTTCTCCAGTAAACTTCAAACACGTTCAATAATATTTCTCTCCTACACGATTGCTTCATCTTATTTTCATATATATATTCCTGTGTTTTACACAGTACCATTGAAAAAAAAAATCGAATTGACTCGATATTTCCCGTGAGAATCAAAGCAATTTGCAAAATTATTCACGAAAGCTTGTGTGTACCAATGAAATTGAAGTTCTATATATTTATTTCATTTATTTTTTCTTTCTTTCTGCAATTGGATTGATTTATAAAGCTTTGAAGCGTTTAATCACCAGGGAATATCATTAATTGAACAGTACTGCGAATTCAAGAAAAATTTTTTTCCCCTTTTTTAATTCACTAGTTTTACGTTTTTCTTATTTAATTTAAGTGTTGATTTACTCTGAGTCGCTTGTCCGAGGACTTGAATGAGCGAGTGTAGAAAAGAGTCTGTGAAAGAAAATTAAATCGACGAGGAATGAGGGTATCACTGGAACAGAGATGATGGAAAGGGGGGGGGGAAGGGGGTGAAAACCCACTGATTACATTTTAGAGGGAGACTAACCGATAGAAATGATGGACTTCAAGTGGAATGTAACTGTACTATGGGAAATAGTCCTTTGTAAACGTGCGAGTGAGTCAATATCAATCAAATTTATGGGATCTCAAATGTAATTCACTGATTTCAGTAGTAAAGAGGTAAAATAGAAGAGAAATAGATTTTTTATTCGTTTTTTTTGGGGGAATCTTCCAGAAATTGGTGGAGATACGCCCTTTTTGCTCTGATTTATTTTTTTATAAAGAATTCAGATATAAAAGGGCGTATCTCCATCATTTTTCGAGATATTTACAAATTTCGTTAAAAAAAAAAAAAAAAAAATTTTTTTAGAGAAAATCTAAAAAAATAATGGAGATACGCCCTTTTTACTCTAATCCTTTTTTAAAGAGAAATTTAAGAATTATGGAAAAGGATTGGGATAAAAAGGGCGTATCTCCATTATTTTCCAGAATATTTGCAAATTTTATTAAAGAAACGAAAAAAAATAATTTAAGTAATTCTACAAAAATTCAATTTTTGCGAAAAAACAGTTTAAAATAAAATATAAATGGGTAATTATTGATTGAAAAATATTGCAGACTACTTGATTAAATAATCATTACTCCTTATCGTACTTCTTTCAATTAAATCTATTTAATGAGATATTTGCGATTCTCATTCTTTTTTTTTTTTCTTTTTTTTTTGAGATAATAAAGATTCTGTGATAGAGCGAACGTGATGCTTCTTCAAATAATTGAGGTTTCAACGTAACGATTCGATTAATCGGAAGTGAACTGTGTGGAGGTAAATGAACGGGTATAGAGGCGAGAAAAGAGGAGTACAGAGAGGAATAGAAAGAGATAAAAAGAGAAAGAGAGAGAGATAGAACAGTTGAATACTGGCTATGTAGTTTAAGAGAGTTTGTCGTTTATTTTCAATCCAATGAGATAGCGTAACTGGGATCTAAATTGAATTCAGCCGCATTCAATGTTAATTCAATCAAATGCCATTCTCGATCAATGAGCTGGACCGTCTGAATTCATTGATTCAATATTATTATCTCGCGCTTTTTTTTTCCCCTGAATTTCACTTAATTTGGTGCAATTGATGTTATCAAAAAAAAATCGCATTTTTAATTTTTTAATTTTTTTTATTTCTGTAATTTCCATCGAAAAAATTTTAATTACTTTCCTAATGAAAAATTTGGATTTTTAAATTTTTCATTAGTTTGAAAATTAATTTTTTTTTTTTAACAATTACTATTGTAATTCAAAATTTGACTGATGGAATTTCATAATTATTTTCTTTATCAAACTTATTAACATTTTTATTAGTTAAATTGAATTATAAATGTCATATAAGCGTCATTTAGATTGGATTAAATTATAAGTTCTTATTTGTGTTACATTTAGTTAAAACTCTCAACTCAAAATTTTTGTCTGAAAAACGGTTATATTTGGGAAGATTAAACATAGTAGCGTTGATTTTATTATAAAATTAATTATTCCAATCAATTAATAAGTAAGAAAGAATCAAAATTTCGAATAAGAAAAAGAATTATAAAATTTCATCAGTCAAATTTTTAATTGCAATAGTAATCAAAATTGTTAAAAAAAAAAATTAATTTTCAAACTAATGAAAAATTTAAAAATCCAAATTTTTCATTGAGAAAGTAATTAAAATTTTTTCGATGGAAATTACAAAAATTAAAAAAATTAAAAAATTTCCTCAAATTTTCAACGGAATCATCACAAAATCTTTACTTCCAGCCACTTAATTAAAAAAACTCTTGTATTTCCCATTCTTTTTTTTCTCCCAAAATTTACTAGCAAAGAAACTCACGCATTAATCTCCATAAGACCTTCAACTGTGCACAATTGCATGCTCGCCACTTTCTGGCCATTGCAAAACAAAGTTTCCCTCAGGATAATAGAGCAAAAAGGGGATGAGAAAATGGCACACAGAGAGACGAGAGGTTTGTAGAGAGGAGAAAAGCAAGCTAACTTCGTGAAATGTTTCGCGGATTAGCGAATGACTTCTCTACCACAGCCGCAGTGGTACAGGTCAACGCTGTGCTCGACCAAGCACAACCACTGAATATCCTGCTTAAGCTTTTCTACTGTCCGCAGATATAGGGAGAATTTTGTGTGTCACTTTTATTGACCTTTGCAATTCAAGAATTTTTTTTTTTATTAACAATTAAAAAAAAAAGGTATTTTTTTTGTAACAATTTTTTCTGTTTATTTTTTTTAAAGAATATCTCTAAAATTAATGGACACACTTTCATGTCCTAATCCTTTTTTGTAGCTTTTCAATTTTTTTTTACAAAATCAGTTTTAGAATAAAAAGGGCGTATCTCCATTGATATTCAAGATATTCTCAAAAAATAAATTACCAAAAAAAAATAAGAAGATACGTTTTTTTTCCTAATTCTTTTTGTAGAATTTTTTTTTTGCTCTGCAAAAATGAATCCACACATTATTACAATTGGCATATATATATATATGTATATACATATATGTTTGATATCGTTTAGTACCCTATAAAAGGAGCTCCCAGATGAATTTTGCACTTCTTTTGATGATTCGTTCAAGAAATCTTGATATTTAAAAAAAAATCGTATTTTTTTCAGTTTTTTGCTCATAACTTCGTCAATAATGAACCAAATTGAATCTTTTTTTTTTCAAAATTCTTGTTTTTTCATGTACTTTCCAGAAAAAATTAGAGAAAAATCACTCCAAGTGTTTTTATCGTATTTATCACTACATATATAGTGATTGACTTGAAAAAAGCCTAATTCAGAGTGGAAAATGTTTGATTTAGCTGGAAGATGTGTAATTTATATGGAAAACATTATTTTTTAAAGTGAATTAGGCTAAAAAGGGCGTATCTTCTTTAATTTCCGAAAAATTCTCAAAAAATTAAGAAAAAAGAACATTTTATCCCATTTTTCCCCAATTCCTGAGAAAATTCTCACAAAATTAATGCAGAAAAATTATTTTTCTCTCAATTACCACCCAATGAACTTTGAAACTTCGAATAAACTAAAACTACTGACACGAGAGAAAGTGCCTCATTCACTTCATAAATTTTCCAATGGTTACATCAACATTTTAACTTCATTCGAAAGATGAAACACAACTTTATTTTACATTTGCATTTTGTTGAATTTACAAATTGCTCTATTGATTTCTACCAGATGTTGAATGAAATTCACGGGTTATATCATCGTGAAATTTGCAGTTTAGTGTAATCAACGATAACCCCCCCCCCCCCCCCCCCCCCCACCCTCCCCCCTCCCCCTTTTCCGCTCATTGACCGCTTTTGCCTCGCGTTTAACCGCATTTTCAAACTTTCAACTTTCTCTGAAAGAACTAAGAAAATAATATTTCCATCTTTCTGCAATCACTTTTGCCCCCCCCCCCTCCAAGTGTTCCTATATTTTGCACAAAGTCATGTAAGAAAGTGCCAGTGGTCACCACTTTACCAAGAAGACAGGATAAATTCCAGTGGTAAAAGTTTTGGGTAAAAGGGAAAGATGAGATGAGTGGAAACGACGTTTTGGTCCCGGGCCGAAAGTTTGTCTTGCTTAAATTCCAACGTCATGACGTGACACGGGAAATTCAAGGAGGCTTGGATAGTTAGCTATATCACTTAATATAATTGAAACATCTAAATACCGTTTTTCTCCTCTTTTTCTAAAAAAAAAAGTCTAATTTCTGGAGTTTTTAGAGGGGAGATAATTTGGGATTTTTTTAAAGGGTGAAAGCTTCGATGGAAAATTCTGAAAAAATTCAACAACAATTCTGATATGTTGAAGCATCTTCTCAAATTTTTTCAAATTTTTTTATGAAGTTCTCCACTTTGAAAAACAAATTTGAAGGGAAATGGACCAGTGGAGTGAAAGAATCCAGGATTTTTTTGAGGGGGAAGACGTTTTAGGAAAAATTTGAAAAAATTCGACGATAATGTAGACACTGTAGAGCATCTTCTCGAATTTTTTCAGATTTTTTAACCGAGTCCTTTATTGAAAAAAAAAATCTGGGGGAAAATAGACCTGTGGAGTGAAATGATTCGGGATTTTTTCTAAGGGTGAAGGGCTTGACAAAAAAATCTGAAAAAATTCACCAACAATGGAAACATGCTGGGGCACCTTCTTGAATTTTTTCAGATTTTTTCACCGAGTCCTTCATTTCGAGAAAAATTCCAGGACAAAATGGACCTGCAAGGCTAAATTATTCGAGATTTTTTTAGAAAGCCCCGACCTCTTTGGAAAAAATTGCAAAAAATTGACAACAATGTGGACATTCTCAGGCACTTTCTCAAATTTTTTCAGATTTTTTCACAGAATCCTTCACTCCAAAAAAAAGATTAAGCAGATAAGAGCACGTGATAAATTCTCATCAGCTAAAATTTTAAATTCGCCCCAAAAATTGCCATCACTCTGAATGACACTTGTTTTCTCCCCCAGAAACGTGTCGACTCTCCAGACATTAAGAAAGTTACTTTAAAATGCCATGCATAGGGAAGTCGATTCCCACATGATAATACCTATATCTATATCGTTTGCTCTATGTGTGTTAGATTATGTGGCACCTGTTTTCACACGTATCTCGCACCTTTTCTACACACACACAGCAATGGATGAACAACAATGTCGTTTTTGACCTCACGTACGACCTGATATTACGAGGTGGTTCTCATACGTGAGACACTGAAAACACGTTTTGGTATACTGCTCTGCCTTTTGGACGTCCAACTAAAAAATAACCAGCATGAAACACTACCTCTGCATTGTGTACTATTTCTTTCTCGTCTTTGTGACCATTATATCACTGTTTGAGTGCTCTTTCCGTTGACTTTTATCGATGAATACCCCCGATGCTCTGAATATTTCGCATTTTCATTTTTTTAATTTTTATTTCTGTAATTTCCATCGAAAAAATTTTAATTACTTTCTTAATGAAAAATTTGGATTTTTAAATTTTTCATTAGTTTGAAAATTAATTTTTTTTTCTAACAATTTTGATTACCATTGTAATTTAAAATTTGACTGATGGAATTTCATAATTATTTTCTTTATTAAACTTATTAACATTTTTATTAGTTAAATTGAATTATAAATGTCATATAAGCGTCATTTAGATTGGATTAAATTATAAGTTCTTATTTGTGTTACATTTAGTTAAAACTCTCAACTCAAAATTTTTGTCTGAAAGACGATTATATTTGGGAAGATTAAACATAGTAGCGTTGATTTTATTATAAAATTATTAATTCCAATCAATTAATAAGTAAGAAAGAATCAAAATTTCGAATAAGAAAAAGAATTATAAAATTTCATCAATCAAATTTTTAATTACAATAGTAATCAAAATTGTTAAAAAAAAAAAATTAATTTTCAAACTAATGAAAAATTTAAAAATCCAAATTTTTCATTAAGAAAGTAATTAAAATTTTTTCGATGGAAATTACAGAAATAAAAAAAATTAAAAAATTGAAAATGCGAATTTTTTTTTGCCGATCTCTGATTCAATTTGAATGGGAAAAAAAATTCCTGATAATTTAATTTAAGAAAAATTAATTGAGTGAAAAAAGGGCGTATCTCCATTATTTACCAAGATATTTGCGAAAAACAATAGCAAAATTTGAATTATCCCATTTTACGTCTTTCACTACTGAATTGTCTCTTTATTTCATCGTCAGTTGGCTCACAATATCCAAAGCACGTACTAGCAGTGTGCAGATCACAGGAGAAAACACAGAGTAGGATAAAATACCCAGAATGAGGGATGAGAACTAGTGGATGGTGCAGAGTTGATTCGAGTCGCCTACGATTCTAGGTGCATTCACTACAGCCAAAAGCACGAGTTTCTCTTCTCTGCAACTGGGAGAAACGAGGGTGACCACTCTACCGCAAACACTAGGATCAATTTAAGCCCAGATCGTTGTAATCAAGGCTTCCAACTGAGGCAAGTGTATTGCCTATACTCTTGTACTGTTTCAAGCTGTGTGTACGATGAAGCACATATTTTTTTTTAGATTTATCTGCTTGAAGTAATGAAGCAGTAGAATGAATTGTGAAAATTCAGTGGAAAAAGAAAAAAAGGACAAAACAGAAAAAGACAATTTTTTTACCTTTTTTTTAAGGATAATTTCGAAAATTAATGGAGATACGCCCTTTTGTAACTCTTTAAATCCTCTACAAGAAGGAATAGGATTAAAAAGGCGTATCTCCATTATTTTATGGAGATATTCTCAAAAAACAAATGATAAACCAAAATTGTTCAATTTCTCTTTTTTTTCGATTCCAGAGATCGGCAAAAATTCGCATTTTTAATTTTTTAATTTTTTTTATTTCTGTAATTTCCATCGAAAAAATTTTAATTACTTTCTCAATGAAAAATTTGGATTTTCAAATTTTTCATTAGTTTGAAAATTAATTTTTTTTTTTAACAATTTTGATTACTATTGTAATTAAAAATTTGACTGATGAAATTTTATAATTCTTTTTCTTATTCGAAATTTTGATTCTTTCTTACTTATTAATTGATTGGAATAATTAATTTTATAATAAAATCAACGCTACTATGTTTAATCCTCCCAAATATAATCGTATTTCAGACAAAAATTTTGAGTTGAGAGTGTTAACTAAATGTAACACAAATAAGAACTTATAATTTAATCCAATCTAAATGACGCTTATATGACATTTATAATTCAATTTAACTGATAAAAATGTTAATAAGTTTAATAAAGAAAATAATTATGAAATTCCATCAGTCAAATTTTAAATTACAATAGTAATCAAAATTGTTAAAAAAAAAATTAATTTTCAAACTAATGAAAAATTTAAAAATCCAAATTTTTCATTAAGAAAGTAATTAAAATTTTTTCGATGGAAATTACAGAAATAAAAAAAAATTAAAAAATTAAAAATGCGAATTGTTTTTTGCCGATGTCTGTATCTGATTTTGCAAAAAAAATATTTATTGCACATTTAGTAGAAAAATTTACGACTGATTTTAAGCCATTTCCGATTTACCTCAGTAATGCTGAATTGGCTACTGGCAATAGCCCCTCTAATCTTCTTCTATCCAAGATACATTATTTTTCAAACGTTAGCTACCACAAAACATTATAAACATGTCGATGATAAATCACAGAAGCTCGATAGTACAGTAAAACTAACGGCAGGTATGTGTAAGAGTTGTAAGAGTAAAAAACGTCTATTATATACAATATTTATCGTAAGCTGCTTTTTTCTTTTTTTTTTTTGAGAGAGAAAAAACAACTTCTAGATAGGAGAAAGAGCCTTGGCCAATATTCATTCCGAGCATTTTACAGAAAAGCATAAATAAGAGGATCTAGATACCTTCAAAGAATTTCTGCCTCTTGTGTTTCTTTATTTCACTTTTTGACATTGCACAGAAGGAAGAATAAAAAAATTGAAAAACGATAACTCTCGGGGGAAAATAGAGACGATAAGAATGAAATTGGTTATCACCAGTTTTTTCTTTTTTTTTGGATGAGGGATAAAAATAATAGAAGCCAGAAGTTGGAGATGCTCATTTTGTGTGGAGGACAAAAAATGGCTTCCACCACACATTGAAGATGATGAAATATAAATCACAGTGCAATATTTGCTGTGATATCATTGACAATGAATCTATGCAGCCATAAAATATCTCGAGATTGTGATAAGAAGCTCTGGTTTTGTTCCATTTAATGAAAAAAATGAGGAAACCAAATAAAAAGATGAAAAGTCGAGGGATGTATGGGAATTGAGAATTTGAGTGATGAAAAAACAATATAATGCGGAATTATACTGAAAATTATATGGAAAATATGGGATCACATATGTCAGCTAAATTCTATATACTCTGCCATATATTCCAAATTACATAATATGATTATACTGTGGTTATATTCATTAGTAGAACTGGTAGTATATAACTCATTATATTTCACAATATACTACTCAATATATTATTTTTCATATATACTCATCATATCTATTACTTATATTTCAAATAAAAATTACTTTTTAATTAACATGCATCATTTCATACACAAATTTTTACACATATAATAATTAATTAATATTGAATTATATAATAAACGAAAATATAAAATATACATATATCGATGAGTATACTTTGTCATATATCTTAGAATTATATATATATTTATACTTCCGAGATATACAATCAAATACAAGTTTTTCGTATATTTTATCCAAATATTGAAGATATATCAGTGACATATATTATTTATTATGTTCAATTTTATATTTTCAAATCAGCGAAAAGCGCGGTGATCTTCGCGTTCCAAACTCTATCTCCTTGCTAAAAGTTTCCAGGGAACTCGAACGCTTATACAGAAAAGAAAACTCTTCCTGGATCTCCCGACGGCGTCTCCAGGTCATTTTGGGTTGCATTTTATCCAAATATTGAAGATATATCAGTGACATATATTATTTATTATATTCAATTTTATATTTTAAAATCAACGAAATTATCTATATGGCCTCGATATACTATTCGATATAATTTCTCATATAATGTTCTATATTAACGTTATATTTTCCCATATATTCATAGCTATATACAGTTTTTTCACAATGAATCTATGCAGTCATAAAATATCTCGAGATCATGATAAGAAGCTCTGCTTTTCTTCCATTAAAAAATAAAAGCAAAATCAAATAAAAAGATGAAAAGTTGAAAAGTCGGATGACTGTATGGAAATTGTATGGAGAATTCGAGTGATACAGTTCTCAGGGAAATTCGGTTCATGTTTCCACAGAGGCAAGTTTCTGAACGACGTGTTTTTATTACTCCACACCAACACTGGAGACACTCTGGGTTAATGCAGTCAAGAAATCCCAGTGAAGCTATTCAATTTCCCTTGGACAATTACAGAATTTTATGATTCAATTTAATGAAACATTTGTTGAGTCATCAACGAATAGCACTTGAAGCTCGAGAAAAATTTAATTGGTTGAGAGTTTCCTATTTATTTTCAGTGAAAAGATACAAAATAAGTTAATTTTTGTTCATTTTTTATTTTCATTCATTATGATTAATTGTTTTGTGCTAACCTCGACTAGCAAAGGACCAACAACTGATGTTACACAGAAACCATATGACATTCACGTTTGACCCAATGAAATCCTGCTCTTATTGCAATATTAGAGCCATGGAAGATGTGAACCATATCTTGTTAAAGTGGAAAAAAAAGTTCATTTTTATCTCCGACAATCTGCTAAAAATATCATTTTCTCTCTATTTAGATCATTTCAAGTATCTTCTATTAAAAAAATCACATAGCTTCCATTCGGAAGCAAAAGGGCTAAAAAATTATTTGAAAAATCGATTTATCCCATGAATCTCGTGAATGACTCCAGATAAATCAAGCAGAAAATTCAATGAAGAGGACAATGTGTGGAAAAACGAGGGCAAAAAAAAGAATGAATTGAAAGAAATAGAGAGGAGAAACTCATCTTCAGTGATCTGCAAGTAAACCAAGCTAATTGACCGAATGACTCGTGCGCGCCAACATGAATTGAGCTGAGAATTTATGTTCAATATCTGTTTGGTTATTCGAGTGGTATGAGAATGTGTGTATATGTGTGTGTGTATGTGGGGTTAGAGGCATTGGAGTTATTGGATTAAGGCCATTCGACGAGGGCATCGGGTTGCAATCGCGTGTGCACTATCCCCAACACCGAATGGAGTAACTCACCATCTAGGTAGTTATATATACTTGTCGTTTTCCGATGCTTCCTCTGTCGTATATTTTCCAATACGTCCCTCTTATCAATGACAAATCTGTACAGTCCTTCATGGGATACAGGAAACTATTATGGTGCATTATTTTAGACGATAGGTTATCCTGTGGTGTGTTAATCGTAGCGGGAATTGTTGGGTATGATTGTGGGGGATGAAGATGGAGGATTTTTGATGATTTTAGTGGAAAGCTGAGGAAATTTTGAGTGGAAAACATGTTTCTGAATTGATATTAAGATTTTTTGAAAATTCTAAGATTTTTGGAAATTTAGTTTTTTGAGGATATCTCGGGTTGTGATTGTCGTACCGTGAAAATTTTAATTTGAGGTGAAAGGTGAGCTCATTTTACCTTGAATTCATGGTATTTCGAGTTAATTTTTATCAATTTTTGAGGAAGTTATAGGGCTTTTTTATGAAACTAAGTTTTTCCTCCATAAGTGTACCCTAGGAGAAAACCTATGTTGATGAGGGTATTTCATACAATGTTAATATAATATATATAATATAAATATTATTGTAACACACCCGTTGGGTGAAAGGGAATCCAGTTCCAATTCCGGAACCCGACAGCAGAACCGCATACAATTCGGGCCCTCGTAAGAGGGTTCGTCGGGGCAACCCAAAATGACCAGGAAGAGTTTTCTTTTCTGTATAAGCGTTCGAGTTCCATGGAAACTTTTAGCAAGGAGATAAGGATTGAATATAATCAATCATATACGTCACTGATATATCTTCAATATTTGGATAGAATATACGAAATACTTATATTTGATTGTATATCTTGGAAGTATAAATATATATATAATTCCAAGATATATGACAAAGTATACTCATCGATATATGCATATTTTATATGTTCGTTCATTATATAATTCAATATTAATTAATTATTATATGTGTAAAAATTTGTGTATGAAATGATGCATGTTAATTAAAAAGTAATTTTTATTTGAAATATAAGTAATAGATATGATGAGTATATATGAAAAATCATATATCGAGTAGTATATTGTGAAATATAATGAGTTATATACTACCAGTTCTACTAATGAATATAATCACAGTATAATCATATTATGTAATTTGGAATATATGGCAAAGTATATAGAATTTCGCTGAATTATATGACCCCATATTTTCCATACAATTTCCAGTATAATTTCGCATTATATAGTTTTTCCATTCGGGAGATCTCCCACGATTCTCTTAAAACCAGCATTTTACTCCACTTTCATCTGAAATAAATGAAACAATATTTTTTCATATTCTGTAATCCATTTTTTTCTTCTTTTTCAAAACTAGAATGAAGATTGTGAATTTGTCGGACAGTTCGGTCGAGTGGCATTGGTGTTTCGGGTATATCCTAACCACGACAGAACATTCATTTCCCATGTGAACCATGGCTCACCTCTCTCTACCCCCCAGTATTCCCTATTCTCCTGTAGCACATATACAATGTATCTACTCACTCCTTAGCCCATATACTTGCATATATATACCTTTAGGTGCTATAAAACCATACGTTGAAGTTCCAATTTCATTCTCTCACTTCTATTCGCTATAAATTATTGAATCTTATATTTTCTGAAAATTGACCAAATCCATAGAGTCTATTCTTCAATGAAAGTGTTGCATGAATTATAAAATAGGATTGGGAGATGAAAAATTGAATTCAGTAGTCAGAACATGAAATAGGCCGACTCATTTATTTTTCCTGAATATTATGGAAACTAAACGAGATACAGCGATTTTGGCGAAATCTGTTTTATGGAGAGGGATAAAAGGGCGTATTTCCATTATTACGAAATAACCACAAATTGATGGAATAAAATGCGATATCTCGAGTTTAATAGGAGATATCGCAGATCATTCGATAGTTTGATTAATCGATTCTTGACATCGATTAATCGAAATTTTGGAATTTATCGATTGGCAATTGATGCAATATTTTTTTTCCTTTAAACTGAAACAATCGAAACGGAATCAAATTATCAATCGATCCAAAATTCGATTAATCGAAATTTTGATATCGATTAATCGAAATTTTTGTATCGATTAATCGAAATTTTCGTATCAATTAATCGAAATTTTTATATCGATTAATTGAAAATTTTTGTATCGATTAATCGAAATTTCGAAAATAATCGATTGCAAGCTCCTATTTTTGGAGGAAAGATTATTTTTCGTTAATAAATAGAAGAAATCATTTTTTTTCTGAGAATATTTTGGAAATTAATGGAGATACGCTCTTTTCATTCTGCGGCTTTTTTTTAGTGAATTCTGAATATTGACAGTGGCCATCATCCTCGTTATGCTTATGCAAATACAAATTATAAAGTTCCCTCTCTCTCTCTCTCTCTCTCTCTCTCTCTCTGTCGGCCTATTTGAGTATGTCGCTTTATAGTAAATTTACGACAGTTTGCTCTGCACGCACATCCAAATGGCACATCGTTGATGAACTCGTTGCTTGCACGGAATTTGCTCGTGAATTCATTGCATTAAGGAGGTAAATTTTTGTTTAAACTTATTCCTATCAATTTTAGTTGAAAGGAAATTTTAATCATCGGATAAAAATTCATATTCATTATAATAAAAAAAAATTTTATTTCGCGCAATTAAATCATTGATCAGCAGAGACTTTAGTGCCTCGTGTCACGTGGTAATTAGGGGGATTTAAGTAAGGCGCATTGCGCTATGAGAAATAAAACACTTTTTTCGGGTTTTTTCTTATTTGCATTGAGAAAAGAAGATCTTCATCAAACAATTCGTATTTTCAGTGAAAAAAAAAATATTGATAATTATTAATATTGGTTCGGTTTTTAATTGGATATAAACATGATCGGAAGATCTAATTGAGCGATTGAAGATTTATTAGTGGAAATTAGTGGAAAGAATGAGAAATAAATTGGATACAGCTAAATGGTCATTTTTTTTAGCTAAATCAGACATTTTTGAGTTAAATCGGTCATTTTTCACTAATGTAAAATGGACACTACAATTAAACGGTTCGAGATAGAAATTTTTTGATGATTCCATTGAAAAGCTGAGGAAATTTTGAGCAGAAAACATGTGTCAATTTTTTTTTTTTCAATTTTTCAAAAAATTTCGCTTTTCGGCCAAGTTTTGAAGGGGTTTTCCTGTTGAAAATCGAAAAAATTCACCTTTTCGGCGATATCTCCGGTTCTGTTGGTCGTAGCGATCTGGGGTTGATCTCAAATGAAAGGTGAGCTCATTTCTCATCGATTTATGTGGTTCAATTTTTTTTTAAATCAATTTTTCAAATATTTATAGGTCATTTTTCTGAAAATCAGTTTTTGCCCTATAAGTACTTGGAAAAATTGATATTTTCCTTTTTAAACCCCATAAATCGATGGGAAATGTGCTCACCTTTCATTTAAGATCAACCCCAGGTCGCTACGATCAATAGAACCAGAGATATTCTCAAAAACCTGAAATTTTTCAAAAACCGAAGAGTTTTACCTTCAAATCTTGCGCACAAAAAGAAATTTTTGAAAAATTCCAAAAAATAACTTCTGACATATGATTTTTATGGGAAATTTCCTCATCTTTCCAATGGAATCATCAGAAAAAACCTATCTCCAACATTCCCATCCATTTCTCCTAATTTTCATAGTACAAAGTACAAAAATCAACCAGTATCCGTTTTACCCCACCTTCCCCTACATTCCTTCTTTTTCCCCAAAAAAACATAGAAATAATTCATTCAACAATATTCGTTGACTCGACAAATTCATCCCAATTACAGTTACGTCTGGCACTTTTCGTCTAGGAAAAAAAAATAAAAATAACGAGCCAACATTTTCGTAAACTCTGGCATTGGCCTTTTCTTTGCTCTGGCACTCACTAACTATTTCTACAAATGGAATGAGTAGTCCCCCATTTACCATTTGTACATAACTTCCCCTCCCCCCTTTCCCCTTTTCTACTCCTCTCTTCCCCTTTTTTCCACCTCCCCCTCCCCCCCCCCCCTCTAAATTCAACGTAATAGTTTGGGATAATGGCTTTCCGTGATATTGAAGGCACGAGTGATTATATGACTTCAACATTTTTATTACCACCCCTCCTCCCCTCCCCTCTGCCCCCGGAGCAGCTACAAAATCCTATCAATTTTATCTATTGTAAAGCTGTATGTATGTGGTCCTTGTGAACAATATGTGTTTCACTCAATTCGTGATTCATTATCTTTATATAGCACATGTGAATGAAATAACTGTACAATCGTATGGTGTATGAAAGGAAATTATTACTTCGTTGAATTTAAATGGAAAATTGAAAGGAAAAAAAAATTGGATAAATTTCCTTCGAAAACGATTTTATTGACAATTATCCACGAAATAATGGAGATACGCCTTTTTTTTACTGAGTCCATTTTTTTAACTCTCAACAGTTAATTATAAAACCATTTTGGGGGAAAAAGGGCGTATCTCCATTAATTTCAATAAAAGATTGGCAAAAAAATTGACTCCAACCGCAAAAAAAAGGGAAATTTCTGTCTTTTTTTTTTGTTTTACTCCATTTGGGCAAATGTCAAGGGAATATTCATTTTTAATTCACACAAAATACGTCTAGCTGCTTGTACGAATGCACAGTACAGACAGATCTCATGTAACACTGTGTGTTACTGTCCTTCATGCAATTTGTCTCTCTCTTAGATGACTGGCATTTGCTATGTAGTACTGTTGTATATTTGATGTAATTATTGATACACTGTGGAACACAAGAGGCGTGACAGTTTCCAGGTTACGGAGACAGGTTTACTCATGGGAAAAGTAGCATTTCTCGAGTCAACATTGTCAATATTTCATTGAATAATTGCATTTGTAATTCAGGTAAAATTATGTCTGAATTGGAAAACTATATCCAATGCGAAATTATACTGAAAATTATATGGAAAATATGGGATCATTTAATTCAGCGAAATTCTATATACTTTGCTATATATTCCAAATTACATAATATGATTATACTGTGGTTATATTCATTAGTAGAACTCGTAGTATATAACTCATTATATTTCACAATATACTACTCAATATATGATTTTTCATATATACTCATCATATCTATTACTTATATTTCAAATAAAAATTACTTTTTAATTAACATGCATCATTTAATACACAAATTTTTACACATATAATAATTAATTAATATTGAATTATATAATAAACGAAAATATAAAATATACATATATCAATGAGTATACTTTGACATATATCTTAGAATTATATATATATTTATACTTCCAAGATATACAATCAAATACAAGTATTTCGTATATTTTATCCAAATATTGAAGATATATCAGTGACATATATTATTTATTATGTTCAATTTTATATTTTCAAATCAGCGAAAAGCGCAGTGATCTTCACGTTCCAAACCCTATCTCCTTGCTAAAAGTTTCCAGGGAACTCGAACGCTTATACAGAAAAGAAAACTCTTCCTGGATCTCCTGACGGCGTCTCCAGGTCATTTTGGGTTGCATTTTATCCAAATATTGAAGATATATCAGTGACATATATTATTTATTATATTCAATTTTATATTTTTAAATCAACGAAATTATATATATAGCCTCGATATACTATATATATATATGATGTTTTATATGAGGGTCATATTTTCCCATATATTTATAGCTATATATAATTTTCCCATTTGGGAGTGAAGGAATGAAACAGATTTTTTTTTTTTTTTTTTGAGAATATCTCGAAAACTAAGAAAAATTAAAATTTTTTATAGAAACCTTTTTTGTAGCTCTTTAAATTCTCTAAAAAAAAGAATTCATGCAAAATCGCGCTATCTCTATAAGTTTCCGGGATCCTTTTAAATAATGAATAAAAAAGAGGATTTTTCCTGTGTTATTAAGGAATTCAATTTTTCTTTTAATTTTCCTATTTTTTTTGCTATAAAAAATGATAAAAATGGTGAAAATATGAAGACCAGTGAATTTCCATTGGCATTCTTTTCTGGTTAATATTCGGAATATTCAGAATTATTGAAAATCCCAATTTTCTGTCACCATCACAAAAAAAAAGGATAAAAAAGGACATTTCAATTATTCGTGGATTCTTTTGCATCATTGAACATCAATTATCCAAAAATTACGCTGGAATTATTAATTGAGCATGAATAGTACCTGTGCCACTCCAATTGTACTCATTTTTAATTATCTCGACACTGGCATTTTATCCCCCCAAATTCCACTCCAATGAGAATCATTCACATTCTCTTCTTTTTTTTTGCTCTTCATGTACATTTATTTTTTCACCACAAAGGTAGTTATTGGCAAAAATTCAGAGCGTGAATCAAATTATCCAGGATTAATTTACACGAAATCATGAAACAAAAAAAAAGAGATTCAATAGAAAATTTGAAATATGTCGGAAATTAATGGAGGTGGGTTTTTTTTTTTTCAGTCATTTTTGTGAGAAATTTGAAGATTTGCAGGAAAAAAAAGTGCAAAAAAGGGCGTATCTCCATTAATTTTTGAGATATTTTCAAAAAAGTGAAGAGCAAGCACAAAATAACTCTTGTTTTTGACTTTTTAGAGGAAAAAAGAGCAAATTTGCAACAAAAAAAAGCGATATCAAGGGTTATGGAAGTGGATTAGGGTAAAAAGGGCGTATGTTCATTATTTTCCAAGATATTTTCAAAAAAAATCGAATTTCCCCTTTTTTCCATAAAATAATACACTTGGAAAATGTCTAACTGTGTCACAATATAATATCGAATTCTGTAAGAACATTCGACACTTTCAGGATCTATATATACGACTGGAATTTTATCGGCGATAAAAGGTCCAGTTCTTGGGACTTTATCATTTTTATACCGTAATCTCTACTAAAAAAAAAAAAAAAAAAGGAGGAGAGGGGAGTTGGATATGCCTGGCATAGGTACTTGGCTTGGATAGAGTTGAAATGCAAGAGATAGGAGGAAGAAGGAAGAGTAGAAGTCCGATAACGCTGACCAGTGGTTATATATATATACATATATATATAACATCCAAACAGGGAATCTTCGATAAACTCTGCAGTGAAAACGGTATTCAATTTCTTTTTTACTTGAAATTTTTTTTTCTCCTCTTTTTTTTATTTTTTATTTCTTCTTTTCTGTGTCAGTACCAATAGGAGCCCTTCGCTACGTCTGAGATATAGTCCTTGGATTTTCCAACTTATTCCTTAAGAGAAATTCAAGACTCGAGTAAATTTACTCAATCATTTATTTTTTTCTTTTTTTTGCATTTGGCTGTCGTGACAAAGTTTTCTAATTAGAGAATAAGAAAAAAAAGGCGTAGGAGGGGGGGGGGATGTTTTCAATTGGCCATTGAAATTTGAGGGGAGGGGGGGGGGGCATTTGCAAACACACCGAGAATCAAGAGAAATTGAAAGAAGAAATTATTTTGAGAAACAAAATGAGTGAAAATTCAGCGAGTTGAGGGGGAGTGGAGGGGAGGGGATGAGATAAGAAAAAGAGGAGAGGGGGGGGATGAATTCTAACCAGTTGCTAAAAAATGAATAACAAAAAAAAAAAAAGATTTTTCCTGTTTCCTTCAAAAATGTCATTTTTCTTCACTTTTTCGTACTTTTTTTCCTGTAAAAAAAGGGGACGAACGTAAAAAAAAAAATAAAACCGTGAATTTTCATTGAAATTCTTCTTTTCCAATACCAAATCAATTACCCGAGAATCATTTTTCACTCCATAATTTTTTTTGTGAGAAATCCTGGATTTTTACCATTCGTACTCGAATTGGAAACCGATATAGCTCTCACTCTCTCTCTCTCTCTCTCTGGAATATTATCCTCTATGGCTCACGGGGATAGGGAGACACACGTTTCGACCAATTCGTTTGATAATACCAGTGTCCTATATATATAATATGGATCTCTCTCTCTGAGAGGGGATTCTCTTGTTGACACGAATACTTGAGAACTCGAGTATGCATGGATTTTATATCCCTCGTAAAAAAAAAAAAAAAAAAAAAAAAATTGTAAAATGTAAAACTACGTCGACGATCATAGGGAGGAAAAAAAATGGAGAAATAAAAAGAATGAGCTTGAAGAATTGATTGTTCACTGCAGTATCTCTGTGTAGATAAATTCACTCATTACATAGAATGGATTTACGAAATCCTCGAATGTTTATAAGCCCATTTGTTCTTTGAAAAACCGAATTTAATGCCTTCGTTAAATAAAAAGAGTTCAGCAACGTAATAAATTTATTGGCATTAAAATACGACAGTAAATTCTTCAATTGATTAAAAAAAAAAAAAATCATAAATTCATGGATAAATTGTTTTTTCAATTAATTCAATGGGGATAATAGGATTAATGTGGAAAGATTTTGTGCTTAAATTGAAATTGATGAAGTGGAACTGTCGGGTGATATGCGATATCTCGAAGTTGATTGCGAGATATCGCATCGATTAATCGAATATCTCGAATCGATTAATCGAAATTTGCTGTTTTTCCGTTCAAATTAAAATAGGATTAATGAAATTATCGGGTGTTATTCGATATCTCGAATGTAATTCGAGATATCGCATCGATTAATCGATATTTAAAATTCGACATATCGCATTGATTGATCGATATTTAAAATTCGAGATATCACATCGATTAATCGATATTTGAAATGCGAGATATCGCATCGATTAATCGATATTTAAAATTCGAAATATCGCATCGATTAATCGATATTTAAAATTCGAGATTTCGCATCGATTAATCGATATTCGAGATATCGCATCGATTAATCGATATTTGAAATTCGAGATATCGCATCGATTAATCGATATTTAAAATTCGAGATATCGCATCGACTGATTGATATTTAAAATTCGAGATATCGCATCGATTAATCGATATTTGAAATTCGAGATATCGCATCGATTGATCGATATTTAAAATTCGAGATATCGCATCGATTAATCGAATATTTGAAATCGATCGACCAAAATTCGTTAAAAAAAAAAAATTAATGCAAACGCACATAAGTGCACATTTAATTGCTACTTTTTTACTTGAATAAATCATTATTAAACGATAGACGATATGACAATGACGAGACATTTATATTGTCCCGAGTTTGTGCTATTTCCTCCTGGATATAACCGTTGGGGGAACATTAAAATGAAGTTTATTACCGTAACACACAGTTTGTAGAGGCGTTGAAACAATGGGAAAATAGGTGAAACGATGAAGAATGAGTGAAGAAAGAAGAAAAAAAAAAAAAGAGGCGAATATAAAGAGGCATTGAGGCTAAAAAATAAACGAAAAACTCCCCAAAAAAAAAAAAAAAAAAAAAAAGAAGAGGGGAGAGAAGAAAAAGGTAAGAAATAGAAGTTTGTTATATTTTTCAACGGTGAGTGTTACGGGTAAAAGTCGAGACCTAGGCGTTACTACTTGGGGGAAAGTACGATGGCAGTAATGGTCTCACTAAATCACATTATATTGTTTCTTGAGGAGGGTTTGTTCACTCTACCAGATAGAGGGGAGGGGGAGGGGGGGAGGAGGAAGTCGCTTGGCCACTGTACAAAACTCAAGACTCAGATGCTGCCCCCTTTTCTCTTCATTCTGTCCTCCAGTGTGTCAAGTTTTCATAAAATATAGATGTGCATACGTAAATGAGGAGTTAAGGGGGTTGTGATATAGTCGAGACACCACGTGACATTGTGTTTAAGCCTTTGAAAATTTAACAGGTGTAGGGATTAGAGGAGATGAATTTCTGGGGATTTTGGTGTTTGAGGATACGAGGATGTTCAGGTATGGGGTTTATGATAATTGTGATTATTAAGGGGGTGGGAAATTTAAGACTTGTTTAAGACGTGCTTAAGACATATTTAAGACGTGTTTCAACCGTTAGTCATTATGTAGCTTGATTTCAAAACAGTTTAAGACATGTTCAGGTCGAGTTTAAGACGTATTTAAGACATGTCTAAGACGCGTTTAAGACATGTCTAAGACGTATTCAAGACGTGTTTGAGACATATTTGAAACGTGTTCCCACCGTCACCCATCATGGAGCTTGATTTCAAAACAGTTTAAGACGTGTTTAAGTCATGTTTAAGACTTGTTTAGCACGTATTTAAGACGTATTTGAGACATATTTAAGACGTGTTCTCACCGGTACACATTATGTAGCTTGATTTCAAAACAGTTTAAGACGTGTTTAAGTGGTGTTTAAGCCTCGTTTAAGACGTGTTTAAGACGTATTTAAGATGTGTTTAAGACATGTCTAAGACGTGTTCTCACCGTTACCCATCATGGAGCTTGATTTCAAAACTGTTTAAGACGTGTTTAAGTCATGTTTAAGACTTGTTTAGCACGTATTTGAGACGTATTTGAGACATATTTAAGTCGTGTTCTCACCGGTACACATCATGTAGCTTGATTTCAAAACAGTTTAAGACGTGTTTAAGTGGTGTTTGAGCCTCGTTTAAGACGTGTTTGAGTCGTGTTTAAGACGTATTTAAGATGTGTTTAAGACATGTCTAAGACATGTTCTCACCGTTACCCATCATGGAGCTTGATTTTAAAACTGTTTAAGACGTGTTTGAGTCATGTTTAAGACGTGTTTAAGACGTGTTTAAGCCATGTTTAAGACATGTTTAAGACGTATTTAAGACGTGCTTGAGACATATTTAAGACGTGTTCCCACCAATACTCATCATGTAGCTCAATTTCGAAACAATTTAAGACGTGTTTAAGACCTGTTTAAGCCTTAAACTTTAAGGTATGTTTTTGCTCTAATCTATCTTGAGTACTTGAAATTCTCTATAAAAAAACGTATTCAAGCAAAAAAGGGTGTATCTCCATTAGTTTCTGAGCTATTCTTCGGTTGAGCTCCTCCATGAATTTTCTGAATGTCAATTGACACAAAAAGAAACATAAATACTGTCTCCTTTTTTTTTCTCCTCCTTCTTGAAATAGCCATACATATTTTTTCTCCAGGAAGACCATTATCTGGTTGGTTCAACAGAGCTGCAAAATAAGTAGTGGGTACCGGTCTCCATGGGGTCGTAAACAGATTACAAAGGAGGATAGTACGGTGTCCAAAAGAACCAAGAGGCTTGATGAGAATGAAAGAAGAATGGAGGGGGGGAGGAGGGGGAGGAGGGTTGAATAAAAAAAGAAAATAAGTCTCAACGAGAATGAGTAGAAAAAAGATGGGAATTTCAGGAAAATAGAAATAAAGCACATCGCTGATGTTCACGAAGCGATGAGATAAAAGAGCCATTGAAGATATGCACAGTTGTAAGAAGAAAAAAAATAAATGACAACAAAGACAGAGGAGAAAATGAAAATTAAACTGCTGGCGTGGAGTTAAAGAGGGGAGATTAATTTTCGGGAGATAATTCAGAGAGAATTTTAACGAATTACATCGATTTTGTGGAATTTCATTCGCTCAATCAATTCTTTTTCTTCTAATTTTATTGAGAATATCACGGGAAATAATGGAGATACGCCCTTTTTGTCGTAATCTATTTTTAGAAACTCTTGAAATTTTCTACAAATTGGGATTGGGGCTAAAAAGGTGTATCTCCATTTTTTCTGAGATATGGAAGATTAAATTGAAGTGGATTTATAGAGCGAAATGATTCAGATTTTTTTTTGGAAATGAAGGGGTTCATGAAAAAATTTGAAAAAATTCAACAACAATATGGGGATGTTAGAGCATCTTCTCAATTTTTTTCAGATTTTTTCATGGAGTCCTTCATTCTGAAAAAAATCTCTGAATCATTTTACCCTGATGGTCCATTTCCCCAGCCTCTTTCATCCGGAATTTTTTTGAGAGTGAAGGCTTCTATGGAAAAATTTGAAAAAAATCAACAATAATGTAGACATAATATACCATCTTCTCAAATTTTTTCAGATTTTTTCATCAAGTCTTTCGTTGTGAAAAAAATTCCTGAATCATTTTACCAAGGAGGTCCATTTTGTCTCCTCTTTCCCTATATATATATATGTGTACAGAATTACTTCTCAATTGTCCTCCCTTGAAGTCACTGGGGGTAGTAAGGGTACGACCACAGGGAGCCTCAAGAACACGAACGATTGTCTACGAGTCCATTGAGGACCGTTAACTCTTCGTGCCTTCTGTTCGTAAGTTTGTGGTATCCTCACTATATATAATCATGGAGAAAATCCGTCGACTACGTTGAAGACACAATTGTTGAAGCACTTTAGTTGCCTCTTCCACCGCAAGTTTTTACTTTTATCCCCTTTATTTCTTTACTTGTGCACACAATTCCAACGATCCCATGTGATTTCCAATATGTTATCAATGTTTGCGGTAGAAGTCGGTGGTATTTTCAGATGATAGATAAACTTGGAGTAATGAGACTGATTCTACAATCTACCACAACATTATTTGTTTCTTTTTTTGCTGGAATTTTTCAGTTAATTTCGTTTAATTGAGTGATAATTAAGAATAGCCAAATGAAAAGACTATATATAGCTATGGATATATGAGAAATTATATCGAATAGTATACCGAGGCCATATAGATAATTTCGCTGATTTTAAAATATAAAATTGAATATAATAAATAATATATGTCACTGATATATCTTCAATATTTGGATAAAATGCAACCCAAAATGACTTGGAGACGCCGTCAGGAGATCCAGGAAGAGTTTTCTTTTCTGTATAAGCGTTCGAGTTCCCTGGAAACTTTTAGCAAGGAGATAGGGTTTGGAACGTGAAGATCACTGCGCTTTTCGCTGATTTGAAAATATAAAATTGAACATAATAAATAATATATGTCACTGATATATCTTCAATATTTGGATAAAATATACGAAATACTTATATTTGATTGTATATCTTGGAAGTATAAATATATATATAATTCTAAGATATATGACAAAGTATACTCATCGATATATGTATATTTTATATTTTCGTTTATTATATAATTCAATATTATTTAATTATTATATGTGTGAAAATTTGTGTATGAAATGATGCATGTTAATTAAAAAGTAATTTTTATTTGAAATATAAGTAATAGATATGATGAGTATATATGAAATATCATATATTGAGTAGTATATTGTGAAATATAGTGAGTTATATACTACCAGTTCTACTAATGAATATAACCACAGTATAATCATATTATGTAATTTGGAATATATAGCAAAGTATATGGAATTTCGCTGAATTATATGATTCCATATTTTCCATATAATTTCCACTATAATTTTGCATTATATAGTTTTTTCATTTGAGTATTTTGAAAAATAATGGAGATACGCCTTTTTTACCCTCATTCTCCTTTCCACAAAATTTCGGGAGCAAAAGGGCGTATCTCCATTAGTTTTCTAGAAAATTCTCAATAAAATGAGAAAAAAAATGATTTATCCATTTTTGGAGTTTTTCAAATTTTAATAAAAATAAATTTTAGGATGAAAAGGGCGTATCTCCATTAATTTTCGAGATGATTGATAAACTTGAATAATGAGACTAATTTGATTGAATGCTCAGCATTATTTGTTTCGTAAATTGTGCAGTCAATTTCGTTCAATTGAGTGATGATTAACTTCATTAATTACGGATATTTCAGATTGTTTAGTTGTAAACACAAACACAGACGAATCAATTGAACCAGAATTTACAGTCTTGTGTGGAACTTTAACCAGTCAACTGTGAATGTTACGTGGAGTTAAATGTAATTGACAGAGACAAACGACAGATGCGCCCAAATGGAGATATTCCACTTCAGAGAGTATAAAAAGAAGGGGGGGG
This sequence comes from Aleiodes leptofemur, assembly GCA_963942555.1. Classification (NCBI taxonomy): domain Eukaryota; kingdom Metazoa; phylum Arthropoda; class Insecta; order Hymenoptera; family Braconidae; genus Aleiodes; species Aleiodes leptofemur. Next base: position 15,738,014 of record OZ012617.1, on the reverse strand, counting down.
GGGGAGAGATGCAGGAAAAGTTAGTAGATTAAATTAAATCATCGTTTTAGAGTTAAATGGACGTAAGTGTTAATTTTTTTTGGAAATTCGAGATTTTGGAAAATGGGAATTGCTTAAAATTGGTGAAATTAATTGTAATAAGACATTTTTGAGAATTTTATTGGAAATTTTTAATTTTCTGAAATTTTTAGTTTTTTTTCAAATATTTCCGGTTTCAATTATTTTAATTGTCGTTGCGTAAAAATCCCTAATGTAAATGAAAAGTGAGATCATTTGCCATTGATTTACATAGTCTTTAATTAATTTTAACAGATTTTCAAAATTTTCATAACTCATTTGATCAAAATCCCTTTTTTTTCCATAACTAATTTAAAAATCCATAAAAATCAATTCGAAATACCACAAAATCGGGGTCAAATGATCTCACCTTCCACCTCCAATCAAAATTTCCGCTCTACAACAATCAGAACCGGAGATATCTCCAAAAAACCTCAAATTTCCTGAAAAAATCCTAAAAATTAATTAAACTAAACACTTTCCACCTAAAATTTCCATTCCTTTCCTCCGGAATCATCAAAAAAAATAAATCACCCACCATTTCCCCACAATTTCTCATCCCCCCTCCCCTCCTCCCCTTTTTCCTCAGATATAAATCAATCAAATGCAATTGGTATTCCCCATAACAGCATAATCCCAACAAAATTTAGTTAATATCACAATGTTACGTATGTTTGCAATGACGTTACTATGTTTGACGATGATAGATAAACTCCGGTAATTACGCTGATGCCACAAGAACGCGTGTGAAGGGTCTATTATGTGGAAATTATGTAAAATTATGGTTTTGATCAAAGTAAAACGTCGACGTAGGAGGTTCAACCTACCGCAGAGTTTCTCTATTCCTATATATATATACACGTATTACTGTGGATATACCACATGTGCATTTGATCGATGAGCCGTACGTCCGGTACCAGCTTAATAGCAATATTGGTTACTGCTAACTGTACCCCCTTTACCGTAATTAGATCCCAGGCTATTGGTACACACTGAGAGAGGGATTTCTCCAGTGTGAGTGAGTAAGGACTCAGAGTTCATCCTGCAGTGTAAGCAGACCATTAGAAACTCCACCAGAAGTGCAGTACTTGATGGAATAAAATCATTGCTAAATGGACCACTTTGGAAAATTCATTCAAGATTTTTTTCTTAGTGAAGGGATTCATGAAAAAATCTGAAAAAATTAGACAACAATCTTGACATGTCGGACCACTTCCTGGAATTTTTTCAGATTTTTTCATGTAGTCCTTCACCTCGAAAAAAAATCCTGAATATTTTTGCAGGGAAAGTCCACTTTTTCGCAGCTTCCACTATTCGGGATTTTTTTAAAAACGCGCGGTTTAACGGAAAATTTTGAAAAAATTCACGGAAAGTGGGGGTATGGTGCGCCATCTTGTGGAATTTTTTCAGATTTTTTGGGGAAGGCCTTCTTGGTGAAAAAAATTCCCGGACGGTTTTAACGAGCCGTTCTGTTTTGAAGGGGTTCAATTTGACTGAAATTCGTAGCATCGGCATAGAACAGCCGTGACATAATTTAGCGGAATTGCCGGATAGGCGTGACCGAATACCAATCCACCTCGTATTAAACATGCTCCCATACCCAGAGTGGCCATATATATTGCGGTAGAGGAGGGAGGAAAGGGGTGAAACTGTAGAGAGAGGTGGAAGAGGAGATTGAAGGGGACTGAAAGGGGATTAGTATTGTTACGCACAATTTCAACTGACCACACACGGGAATCTCACTGGTGGGAGCGGTGATTCGGAATCACCGATACGTGACGACACAACGCGGGTTACGTGTGAATTCAACCAATCGAAAAGCATCAATTTTACTTTTTTTGAATTCATTGATTTTCACCAGAGATCGTCAAAAAAATCGCATTTTTAATTTTTTTTATTTCTGTAATTTCCATCGAAAAAATTTTAATTACTTTCTTAATGAAAAATTTGGATTTTCAAATTTTTCATTAGTTTGAAAATTAATTTTTTTTTTTTAACAATTTTGATTACTATTGTAATTAAAAATTTGACTGCTGAAATTTTATAATTCTTTTTCTTATTCGAAATTTTGATTCTTTCTTACTTATTAATTGATTGGAATAATTAATTTTATAATAAAATAAACGCTACTATGTTTAATCTTCCCAAATATAACCGTTTTTCAGACAAAAATTTTGAGTTGAGAGTGTTAACTAAATGTAACACAAATAAGAACTTATAATTCAATCCAATCTAAATGACGCTTATATGACATTTATAATTCAATTTAACTAATAAAAATGTTAATAAGTTTGATAAAGAAAATAATTGTGAAATTCCATCAGTCAAATTTTAAATTACAATAGTAATCAAAATTGTTTTAAAAAAAAATTAATTTTCAAACTAATGAAAAATTTAAAAATCCGATTTTTCTTTTGCATTTTCTGAAAGTAAGTACACTTGAAAATCTCGATCATACATCGTTAATGAGAGAAATAATTGGAAACTTTTTGGAAGTTTCGAGGATTCACGTGCTGAATGGCTAAGCATTGTTTCATCGTTACCAAAAACAATGATCGCTTAACAAATCGTTGAGAGTTTCGAAAACTCACTCGAATAGAGCGCGAACTCTTGCATCTCGAAAGTCATTGGACAGTGGCAAGTAGTACTGTCGACGTTTACTGGTTTTTCGAGGACGAGAATGGAGAGAGAATGAGGCCTTGGTACCCTACGAAAAGCACTTGAGAGAGACTCGAGTGCATGGGGGAAAAGTCAAGGGATTGTCGAGAATTGAGGGAATTTTACGTTGAGAAAACTAGGGAGAGATGGACCGCGAGGCAAAATGATTAAGGGATTTTTTTTTGAGTGAAGGAGTCTTTAGAAAAATTTGAAAAAATTACGCAATAATTCTGATATATTGGGGTGTGTTCTCAAATTTTTTCAGATTTTTTCATCGAGTCCTTTACTTTGAAAAAAAATCCTGAATCATTTTGCGGTGGAGGTCCTTTTTCTAATCTCTCTAATTCGGAATTTTTTTAAAGATGAAGGCCTCTATGGAAAAATCTGAAAAAATTCCACAATAATTCTGATATATTGGGGCGTGTTCTCAAATTTTTTCATATTTTTTCACAAAGTCCTTCTCTCTAAAAAAAATCCTGGATTATTTTACCCCTCAGATTCATTTAGCCACTCCCCCAAATTCGAGATTTTTTTTGCGAATGAAGGGGTCTTCCAAGAATTTTCAAAAAATTCAGCCAGAATCTAGACATATTTGAGCATCTCCTCAAATTTTTTCATATTTTTCCACAAAACCCTTTCCCCCTCAGACAAATCCCCAAATTAAATTCACAAAATAATCAATGAAAGATCACGTAATTGACAATTGAACTTTTTCCAACCGATTAAATTTGCCAACTTGAATTCAATTCCTCGTATTCTGACCGTACGAATTCAATAGGCAGATCTCGTCCAAGGCAGTTTCTGCCTTTTTCTTACACACAGCCAAAAGGAGGTCACGTCAGCACTTCAAAGGGACAAAGTTAGTCTCCAATAACGAGGTTCACTATACACGATTCCGCACGCGCAACCCACCGAACTGAAGCTCTACATACATATATATATATATATATATATATATATATATATATATATATATATATATATATATATATATTCTATATCGTTCCATCTATTCCTTTAGTATCCTACTACTCTAATTCGATCCTTCAGGGCAAAGCAGAAGGAGTATCCTGTATCACTATTTCGAGAGACACAACATGCCATAGCTCAACCCCCCCCCTCCTCCCTCCCCCTCCTCCCCTCTCCTTATCCTTCTACTCACCTAGTGTACAGTGATATACATAGTGTGTCACACGAGTGTGGAGAAATTCGATATTATCCAACTAAAATGCAGATTTAGGTGGAAAAGTTTACATATGAATTATGTCAATTTCAAAGCCATGCAGAATTCAATTGCGAAGAGGTAAAGGGAGATAAGTCAATTTTTTTTGATCTTTTGTCTTGAATATTCGCGAAAATAATGGAGATATGCCCTTTTTATTTTGTTCGCTTTTTGCAGCTTTTTAAATTTGATTTTCAAGAGAAATAAGAGATATTTTCAGGAAAAACGAAGGAATTCTGCCTATTTTTTAAGAAGAAATTTGTGGATTTTTTGGGGAATCAATGGGGATACGCCTTTTTTTATCCTAATCCATTTTTGTAACTTTAGAAATTTGGTGTAAAAGGAATTTGGGACAAAAAGGGCGTTTCTCCGTTGATTTTCGAGGTATTTTATTAAAAAATTGGGAATATCGTTGAAATAATTTTTTTTTTTACTTCAAATTTCAATTAAAATCACATGAATATTAATAGCCACTCTTTGACGTCACGTGACACAGATATTCTTCACATAGGTTTACATATATATATATATATATATATACTCCAATTAGAACTATGAGATTCCATCAACGATCAATCAATCCACCCGAATGTCCATGATTCAAATATGAATTTTTGATGTTTGAACGGATTCTGTCATGAGATTAAGACAGATGATTTTGGTGAAAAAAATTAATTCTAAATTAAGGTAGGATAGAGTTATTTCGATGCTTCTAGTGGAGAGCTGAGGAAATTTCACGTAGAAAACATGTGCTACAAGTGATTTTTGTTTTTTTTTGCAATTTCGAAAATTTGGGCTTAATTTTTCCAAAAAATCCTGAAATTCTCAAAAAAAACCTTAAAAACAATGCGACATATGGTTTTCATGTCAAATTTCCTCAGCTCTCCAATGGAATCATCTAAAATACCCTATCTCAAGTATTTCCCCCGATTTTCATCCTGTAGAACCCAAGAAACCTAAAAAACCACACAGTTGACCCATTATTTAAAAACAATTGTCGAAGAGACCAGCATTTTAACTAAATAATAGAAGAAAAAAATATTCAATTCACCGTATGGTTATTGAGAAATTTTAATTAGAAGGTAATCGTAACTATTTGCCTCTCTCTCTATCTCATGCAAGTGATAGGAGATTGATGTAAAAGAAATTCGAGAAAAAAGAATTATATTCACAAGCTGAAGACATGACTTTCGAATAGTTTAATCACTTTTTTCCGGGTAAATTAAAGCACATTTTCCCCGAATTATCAGCAATTAATTGGAAACTAATCTACAAATCCTCATGTTTCCCTATTTTATCGACACTACTTTGGTTTACTATCTTAGAATTGAATAAAAAAAATCCATCAAATAATCCACCAAATCTCGTATTATCGCAGCACGTAGTGTCGCAGTCTCTGTCTGACCTACATAGGACTTGCACTACTTTCTCCCTATTTGAACTTCCCATTTTGCCTCAGTCTATATATCAAGTGAGTGTCCGGCTCAAGAGCTAGCCCGAATACTCGGTGAGATTCAGAAGACTCTGGGATAAAATGAGTGGTAAAGAGAAGAATAACGAGAAAGAGAAAGAGAGAAAGACAGAGAAAGAAAGAAAAGGAAAAAGATGGTGAATGCGCAGCACTAGACACACTGAGAATATTGGAGGATGCTTTTAATACTTGGTGGAACCTGTTGGAACGAGGCATCTTTCGATTCGCACGACTGGCATCAAAGTCCCTTGAATGGAAAGCCCCTTTTGCCGAAATCACAGCTAGAGTAAACACGAGATTATTTACCAGATTTCCATCCAACTTTGAATTTATTCATTTCACGAAATGAGCCGAAATTTTAATAAGTGATTTTCATCGAGATTAATTTAAAAAAAAAATAATTTCGCTGATTTTAAAATATAAAATTGAATATAATAAATAATATATGTCACTGATATATCTTCAACATTTGGATAAAATGCAACCCAAAATGACCTGGAGACGCCGTCAGGAGATCCAGGAAGAGTTTTCTTTTCTGTATAAGCGTTCGAGTTCCCTGGAAACTTTTAGCAAGGAGATAGGGTTTGGAACGCGAAGATCACTGCGCTTTTCGCTGATTCGAAAATATAAAATTGAACATAATAAATAATATATGTCACTGATATATCTTCAATATTTGGATAAAATATACGAAATACTTATATTTGATTGTATATCTTGGAAGTATAAATATATATATAATTCTAAGATATATGACAAAGTATACTCATTGATATATGTATATTTTGTATTTTCGTTTATTATATAATTCAATATTAATTAATTATTATATGTGTAAAAATTTGTGTATGAAATGATGCATGTTAATTAAAAAGTAATTTTTATTTGAAATGTAAGCAATAGATATGATGAGTATATATGAAAAATCATATATCGAGTAGTATATTGTGAAATATAATGAGTTATATACTACCAGTTCTACTAATGAATATAACCACAGTATAATCATATTATGTAATTTGGAATATATGGCAAAGTATATAAAATTTCGCTGAATTATATGATCCCATATTTTCCATATAATTTTCAGTATAATTTCGCATTATATGACCTTAAAATGAGATTTTTTTATCTTTTCACTCCTAAAATATTTAATTTATCTTCAATTTGCTCAATTTTCCTGTAATTTCTCTTTTTTCCATATCCTCAGTAATGCATCACTTTTTTTTGTATCTCTTCGCCAATCTTCAGACACAAGATTATACATTTTTTTTTCACTTTCACGTATCTGTAGTCTGATTTTCTTGCTCTTTCTTGTCCACACTCTTCTCGCTGCCATTACTCCTCTTGAGGTTTATCTTTCTACCATGGAGCTTGGTAGATAACACCATATCTTTGTTCACGCTCTTTCGTTTCTTCTTGACTTGCAAATGCAAAGTTGTACATGCACTTCTCCCTATTTCTTCGTGATTCTATGTATATATATATATATATATAACATATGCACTTTTCATTTCTTTCCTCATTTTTTTCTACATACACACACAATCATACATAACGTATGTTTTTTTTTTTTAAAAAGACAGGCTTATGAAAAAAAAGGGGGATTTTTTGCCATGAATATTCTGCCAGTGTTTTACAATGGAAAAATTTCCTGATATTAAACATTCGGTGAATATTCATGTCAATGCGTATGCGTGAATGTCGATACAATGTAAATGATGAGAAACTTTTTTTTTCTAACTGATGTAAACCATTTTCTTTTTTTTGAAAAAAAAAAAACTGGAGGAGATATTCTGTTACAGAATGAAGAATTGCAGAAGAGCTCCGACAACCAATCACTCTCTGGAAAACTCTCAATTCACTCGAGGCTAGAAAAATAAACGAAATTGCTTCGTCTAGGAAATTCTGAGTGAATTTTTTTTTCTTATTTTTTGGAAGTTTTGAATTAATGATTTTTTTTGAGAGGGAAGAACTTTATCAAAAATTTTGAAAAAATTTGACAATAATGTCGACGTGTTCAGGCATCTTCTCAAATTTTTTCAGATTTTTCCACAGAGTCCTTTATTCTGAAAAAAAATTCAGAACGAATAGGACCTGCAGGGTGGAATAATTCGGGATTTTTTTTGAAAGTGAAGACGTTCTTAAAAAAATCTGAAAAAATTCACGAATAATGTAGATATGTGGTAGCATTTCCTTGAATTTTTTCAAAATTTTCCACGGAGTTGTCTATTATAAAAAAAAAAATTGAACGAAAAGGACCTGCAGGCCAAAATGATTCAGGATTTTATTTCGGAGTGAAGGCCTCTTCTAAAAAATTCGAAAAAATTCCCCAACAACGAAGATATAATACAGCATCTTCTCAAATTTTTTCAGATTTCTCCACGAACTCCTTCCCTCAAAGAAAAATTCATTCTCCCATAATAATAAAATTTCCACAGTAACAAAGGAAAAAAGAAGGAAAAAAAAAATCTTTTCTAAAAAAATAATTTTGAAATTATACAGTGAAAGTTTTACGTAGATTGTGAACCAGTGACGTTGCTATGCGGTAGACTCTAATCAAATTTAATAACTTTTGTGCTGGACGTGCTCCATCTCTCATCCTCTGTCTTCATCTGCCTATCCAAGCGAAACAGAGTTTCCTCTACTCTTTATCTCCCCCCTCCCCTTTTTCTCTCTCTTTTCTCCAATCTCCGAATCTCTTTGTTCAGTCTATACTCGTTATCCCCCCTCCCCCCTCCTCCCACACCCCTCCCCCCTCCGCCCTTCCCTTCCCTTACGCGTAACGTTATAAACTTCGTACCTACACCCCCCTCCTCTTCACCATCTTTCTATTCCCCTCCCCCCCCCCCTCCCTTCCCCTGAACTCAAGCCAGTGAGTACCGCAGATTTATGACAGGGACATGCTGGCCCGTTGAAAACGACCCCGATCGTTTCGCGACTCCATTTCGGGACTTGAGTTACGTGGTATGCGAGTTGGAGGGGAGGGGGAGGGGAAGAAGAAGAGGGAGGGGGTGGGGGGATGAGAAAACTTCTTTTTCACCCAGTGCACACACTCTGCAGTATATGGAGGAGGGGGGAGGGGAGGAAGGAGGGGGAAGGGGAGGAGGGGGGGGGTGGAATATACCCCACATGACATATATATAATATATGTCTCCTTGGTCTATCGCAAGAGATTGCCAGATATTCTCCCCCCCCCCTACCCCCAGGGAATGTCGACACTTTTGCCTAACGTATATTGTACCATCTAGATTTTTTTTTCTTTCTTTTTTTTTACCACTCTATCACACTCAGTACCTGAGATACTGTGAAAGATGTATCAGGTTATAGAGGAAAAAAAAGAATACAGTGCTTTAACAGATGATGAAATATGTTTTGCTGAGATGAATTTTTGGGTATTAAATTTTCGCCAATGAAATATTCATGTCCTGCTTCTTTTAGTTTCGTGGGAATTTCTTTTGGGGTGGAAGAGTTGGTGGAAAATTCTGAAAAAATTTGAGAAGGTGCTCGAGCATGTCTGTATTATGAGTGAATTTTTTCAGTTTATTTGGGAGAAGCCTTCACCCTTAAAAAAAATCTTGAACCATTTCACCCTCGCAGGTCCTTTTTATCTCTGAATTTTTTTCAGGGTGGAGGACTTCGAGAAAAATTCTGAAAAAATTCAAGAAGATGCTCCACCATGTCCATATTATTGGTGAATTTTTTAATATTTTTTGGAAGAAGTCTTCACCCTTAAAAAAATCCCAAATAATTTCACCCCTACATGTCCATTCTGTTTCTGAATTTTTTTCGGGGTGAAGGACTCCGTGGAAAAATTTGAAAAAATTTGAGAAGATTCTCCAGCATTTCGAAATTGTTGTGGAATTTTTTCAAATGGTTTTGCCGACCCTTTCCCTTTCAAAAAAAAAATGAAAAATACTCGCTAATTTTTTGTCTTTTTTTTGCAGATGATTACGAAGGTTTTTTTTAAAGGAAAAAAAACAGGGTTTATTTGAGGATGGCTCTTACTTTGGAGTGTGATCGCGTCGATGTTCGGAAACGTCGTAATTGGAAGGTGGGTCTTGGACTTTTACACAGGGAAACACGTTTGTCGGACGTGCATCGTTTCGAATGGCTATCCTCACTTCCTCTTTTCCCAACTTGTGATCTTTTTTCCCCTCATTTTCAACTTTCCCAGTAGTATAACAACCGTAGCTCGACGTTTTAAAAATAATCCAAGAAGCACTGGGGCGGGTAAAAGTGAAGGGTATGTTAGAGAGTAGAAGCTGTTACATACCTCTTGTTACTTGCCGAAGATCCACCAGGGTTTTTCCACTCTACTCACTGTATGTATAACTGCACAATTATAGGGAAGTACGAGTGTTTGAAGGGAATTCCAATTATGTGCTTTCACAGGGTTAAAGATTTTCTGGTATTCGGCTAGGAATTTTCCGGCACGAGGATGTATGTTTACAATCAGTAACTCTGCACATTTACAGAATTAAAATAAAAGTGGAATTGAAGATATTTTAATTTTCATATTTTAAATCATGAAAAACGGCGAGAAATATTGGAGGATTTTTTTGATGATTCCATTGAAAAGCTGAGGAAATTTGCGATGGAAATCATATGTCGGAAGTAATTTCTTAAAACAAAAAAAACCCGGGATCGAACCCGGGATCGAACCTGGGATCGAACCTAGGATCGAACCTGGGATCGAACCTGGGATCGAACCTGGGATCGAACCTGGAATCGAACCTGGGATCGAACCTGGGATCGAACCTGGGGCCCATAAGTTCATGGAAAATATTGATTTTTGGCAGAAGGAGCATCAAGTGATTTGAAAAAATCAATTCTACCCCATATTTCCCATAAAATCATGGTAAAACCCCATCACAATCCCTCTCCCTTCTCCCCCCCCCCCCTTCCCCCATTCCCAAAATACCCTCCCAAAAAAAAGGTCCACTACAAAATGAATCTCTCCGAATATACCCGATGGAGTGTGTACAATGTGTCCCCCCGTAGTTTGAAATGGATGGCTACTCACGGGTTTGCAGCATGTACATGGATGGGATGGGGCATTAGCTCGATACAGAATAGGATAGAATCCAGGCTACGGTTTGAAACGCGACCACACGCCTATTTTGCACCAGTTAGGACAGCGGTCAACGGTTTGGTACATTGGCCAGTGAGTGGAAGGGGAATGGGATGGGAAGAGGAGGAGGAAAGGGGTGGGAGGGGAAGGGGGAGAGGTGATGGTGAGCGAGGAGGTGAAGTTATAGCCAACACAGAGTGGCCAGAGATTTCTGGCCTCTGTAACAACCACGAGCGGACGGCTATTTTCCATCTCTTATTAAACCGCTGGTTTTACCAACAGACACCTACACACACATGCACATCCAAACGACATTGAAGCATACCATGACAATATACGAATTTGTCTGGTCACCTTCGCGGATTTGCCGATAATGTAACCCCTCTACTTCATCCTCCCCCCCCCCCCCCCCTCCTTCCCCTTCTCATTCCACTGGAGCCAATGGATTGGTATACGAGCGCGCGAGAACGTTACACCAATGAGGGGGGAGGGGGGATATCGAGCGATGCCAGTAACTACAGATTAGTGTTATCAGAGCGTAACAACCCTGAAATGGTGGTTTACCTTGACACTGGGTGAAATGCAAGACCCCCCCCCCCTCCCCGTTCTCCTAAGTTTCCAGATGTATTTGGGATTGAACTCACTGTCGAGGAACTAAGCCCCCCTCTTCAATACGTGATTTAATAATCCAAAATTATTTCAACGGATTTGCCTAGTGATAAGGGCGCTAGTGAATGGGTGGAATGTAATTTCTGGTCTGAACGACTAGTCGACGACTTGCCTTTTTCTTTGAATTCTTTGGTTTTTTTTTCAGAGAGATTCAGGGTGATAGGCTCGATTAATTGTCGAGCTTGCGAGAGGGTGATTAGTCACTGCCGTACGTAACAATCGGTACTTTAATCTCAGCAGTGAAGAGAGTCAGGGAGGGGGGAGACTATGTTGTCACGCCCATTCGGGATACCGCCCCTCTTTTCACCCCTTCGTCTCTTTGAGGGTCTATACTCTTTGTGGGGGACAGTCAATGATTTTTTTGGGGGTGAAAGCTTCGGTGGAAAAAATTGAAAAAATTAGACTACATTATTGATGTGTCGGAGCATCTCTTCAAATTTTTTCAGATTTTTTTATAAAGCTGTTCACTCTCAAAAAAATCTGGGGAAAAAGGAACCTGTTGGGGTTGAATGATTCCAGAATTTTTTTAAGGGTGAAGGCCTCTTTATAAAATTTTGAAAAAATTCAGAAACAATCCTGATATGTTGGAGCATCTTCTCAAATTTTTTCAGATTTTTTCATGAAGTCCTTCACTTTGAAAAAAATTCCGGAACAAAATAGACCTATAGGGAGAATTGATTTGGGGTTTTTTTTATTAAAGGGTGAATGACTTTTCAAAAAAAATTGAAAAAATTACACAATAATGGAGCCATGATTGAGCATCTGCTCAAATTTTTTCAGATTTTTTGATGGAGTCCTTCATTTCGAAAAAAAATTCTTAAATCATTTTGCCCAGAAGGTCCATTTTGCCCCAGTTTCCACTGGCCCTGCGCTACATTCATGAGAGCTTTCAAAGCCCTTCCCATTCCCTAATTCTTCTAATTTCCACCAAAATTTCTCCCTGATTCACTCGAGTTCATTAAACACCACTTGACTCCGTTGGTACTCGAGGCGTTTGAAGGACTAAAAGCTCATCAAAATCACTGAGATTCGGTTGTAGGATAACTGCCAACAGATTCCAGAAGAGGCGCAGAAGGAGAAGAGGCACTGGGCGAATGCCCAGTGGCGTTTTCACGATGGGGGTAACAGTAGCTTTCAAGCTTTCCAAACAATCGATCTTGTGATCGTGTTATCTACCTCTGGGAATCGCTTCAGGCACAAATGCTCTATCTCTATTCCACTTTCATTATTCTATCTCTCTCTCTCACCACTGTTTCTTCTTTGACCATGAATGTGAGCTTTAGCTGTTCAATCTCCTTAAAAATCGCCGGAGGCTAAATCGCACCTCCACAAGTGCAGAAAATGATTACGGAGAAAATCACGTAAAAATGGACTTGAGCTGCAAAATGATTTGGGATTTTTTTTTGGGGTGAAGGACTCTTAGGAAAATTTTGAAAAAATTCCACAACGATTCCGACATATTCGACCACTTCCTCAAATTTTTTCAGATTTTTTCACCTACCCCTTCATCCCCAAAAAAAATCCTTAATCATCGTACCTCAAAAGTCCATTTTTCCCTAGATTTCCCTAGATGTCGCCACTTGTGTTGGCACTACTTTTCCTCCTCTAACTTCCTTTTACTACTCCGGAGATTAGTTCCATCGCGTGCCAGAAATTATGCGGGCAAGTATTTTACCATCCACCCACACAATTTTCACTTCCTTTTTCCATTCACCCAGTGCTTCAACGTTAAAACAATTCACGCAGTACTAAGTGAACTATGCGAGATAATGTCAGAATTTTTATTTAATTTTTTTCGACGTTATTGAATGATCGAGATTATTTTTGAATTAAGGGAAATTGAGTTCTTTCATTTTTTTTTATTTTTTTTTTTAGAGAAAAAAAAAATAAAGGGGTTTATTTATGTTTGAATTAGAGTATCTCAGATTTTGATCTCTTGCTTCATCTATTGTGTACACTTGCCTCTTGCTCTCCTTCGTTATTTCTTGCTACAATGTTCTACTCTCGCTTTACTCAATGGGCTCTTCAGTAGCTACGTAGGCTTAACCCTCAGATTGGATCAACGAGGGAGTGAAAAGAAAAGGGAGAGAAAAAAGAGGAAAAAAAAGGGGGAGAGAAAATATATATATAGGGAGAGAAGAAAATAAAGAACCACAGATTTTATCTCATTCATGGATGCGGGCTTATCGCCTTAACACCTGTAGGTGTCTCCAATTTAATCTTTGAATTGTAATTTTATCATTCAATCAGTTTTCTTCATTTTCTCCCCTTTTTCAATTCTACGGGCTTAATGAATCCGGGATTTTTTATAATAGGGAAGGGCTTGATGAAAAAATTTGAAAAAAATCACCGATAATGTCGATGTATTGGAGCAGCTTCTCAAATTTTTTCAGAATTTTTCGAAAAGTACTTTACTCCAAAAAAAAATCCTTCAAGAATTATAATTCAAACGAAAAATTTTTGATTTCAACAATTTAATGAATTGGGGCTTTTTTTAAATAGTCAAGGGGTCAATTAAAAAATCTGAAAAAATTCACCAACAGTGTCAGTATATAGGAGCACTTCCTCAAATTTTTTCAGAATTTTTCAAAAAGTCCTTCACTCCGAAAAAAAATTGCGAATTATTCACAATTCGAGTAAAAAAAATTTTGACTTTAGAATTCAATGAATTTGGGATTTTATTAAATACTGAAAGCTTTGATTAAAAAATTTGAAAAAATTCACCAACAATCCTCACATATTCAAGCACCTTCTCGAATTTTTTCAGATTTTTCCACAAAGTCCTTCACCCCAAGAAAAATCCTGAATAATTTATCCTCCTAATGAAAAAACTTCAGCAAAAAAATTTTAAATTGTGATTTAATAATAAAAACTTCTCAATTAAAAAAAGTTTTTGCATTAAAATTTCAATAACATTTGTTAGAGGAAAATGAATTCAAATGTATTCTGAAGTTTCCATAGCTCTGCGCTTTTCTTTCCTTCAATTTTTTTTATTATATTTTTTTTAATTCAACAGTTTCAACTCTTGGGAAATTTTGAGAATCATCAAAAGTACTAAAAGAAGCTAATTCAATAATTTATCAATTATTTGATGGTGGGGTAGCATTTGCTGTGACCAATTTGGCGGGGTTTCGCCACTACAGCTGGAAGCCTCAGGAAGTTGGAATAATTCCAAATTAGCTTATTAAATTAAACGCGCATGCGAGAGGAAACTTGGCAGTGCTTTTTCTCTCTTCTGATGTTGCAGTGAAATAAAAAAAAAAAAAAAAAAAAAAAAAAAGAGGATGAGATCAAAGGGTGAATAGTAATGGTCCCACCGAGAAGTGTTCTTTGTGACGCGTCTGCATGTTTGTTGAATAAAAAGTTGAAAAAAGTGAGAAAAGGGAAAGAATAATGATTTGCATTATTCTTCTTTTGAACGAATTTCCGACAAAAGGGAAATATTAATTTTTAACAAATTAATTTTGTCAAGCTTTATTCACGTGGAAGTAATTAAATTTTAGAGGAAAATTGTCCAGGCGGTCAATTGACAAAAGAGCATCCCAGTATCCGTGGAATTAAAGTAATAAATTATTGATTAATTGGAAATTGTTGAAGCGTGAAATATCTACTTCAGTCTTAAGAAGGTTAAATCAGCTTTACGTACACGCTAATGGATGTTTCAAGTCTCTAGACTAACTATAATAGGATGGACTATGGGAAGAGGCATCGTGAGAAGACATCCACCAGGACAAAATACTTAAAGTGAAGATTATTGTTGAGTAGTTTGGGAAAGGGTTCTAGTGTTTTATGGTATGAAAATTAGGAGAAATTGATGAAAGCAATGAAGATAGGTTCTTTCTGATGATTTCATTGAAAAGCTGAGGAAATTTGCGGCGAAAAACATGTGTTTTACTTAATTTTCTGAAGTTTTTGGGAAAGCTCCTTTTAAGTATCATTTCGGAAATTTTGGTTTTTTGACAATATCTCTGATTCTATTGGTCGTAGCGCAGAAATTCCGAATGGAGGTGAAAAGTGAGATCATTTGCCATCGATTTATGGGGTTTTGAAAAGAAAATGATCGATTTTTGATCGATTTCTGAGATCCTTATTGGATAGAAGCTGATTTTTATTAGAAAATAGCCTATGGGAATGTCGGAAAAGATTGGGTTCTTTCAAAAACTACATGAATCGATGGCAAATGATCTCACCTTTCATCTCCATTTGGAATTTTTGCGCTACAACCAATAGAACCGGAGATATTTCCAAAAAACCGAAATTTAGTGCATCCTGCCTAAATAGGAACATTTCAAAAATTCCAAAAAATGTATTAAAACACATGCTTTCCACCGGAAATTTTCTCAGCTTTTCAATGGAATCATCAGAAAACTTCCACCTTGAACCATTTTCTCAAAATTTCCACTTCACCCGCACTTTTCCCTTATAATCATTTCATCCCCTAAAATTCAAGATGAATTGAATAAAATATTCATTCTGAATTATTCATTGATGGGATAAGATAATTGAATTAGTTCCATGGAATAACTTGAAAATATTGCAAGTAGAAGTATAAAGTCAACGAATAGAATGAGTAAACTCATTCCAGTTAGTTTAACCCTCGACTAAATTGCAGAAACTTCAAAGTATCCAAATGATCGAAAAAAAAACATCACTTCGAAATTTCTAATAAATTTTGTATAATGAATATGAAAATGTTTATTCACCATTAATCTCTTTCTCTTTTTTAATTTTTCACTCCCTCGGATGTTTTCATTCTCACGAAGAACATTTCCTCTTAATGAGAAGAACAGAAACACTAATCGTCTTGACAGGGAAGAATTCTTCCCAACAGTAAAAAAAAAATTACAATTCTCATTTGCGTAACATGACAGTAGATTCAGACTCGAAGTAGTAAGACATCGGGAGCAGATGGCACTGCAGTAGGAAATTAGAATGTCTTTTTCTTTCACTTTATTTCCTTATGCATCTTAAATATCCGCAAAAAGAGGTCAAAAAAATGATGAAAATACTAGAAATTAAAAGTGCGCAACGCCTGCATATTTATGATATTATTTAATCTAATGATGTAAAGAAAACTGATTATCGATATCGCATCGATTAATCGATTAATCGATTGATCGATTAATCTCGCATTATATTCGATATATCGCATTTCATTCGATACTTCTGTTTTTAGTTTACGGGGATCAGCTTCCAATCGATTGATTTAAAAATTTCGATTAATCGATTCGATATATCTCGAATTGCATTCGAGATATCGAATGAAATTCGATAGTTCCGTTTCATCTATTTCAGTTCAAAGGGAGAAAAACAATATCACGTCAGCTTCCAATTGATTTCAAAATTTCGATTAATCGATGTCGAAATTCGATTAATCGGAACTCGACTAATCGATGGTAGAATTCGATTTCTTAAATTTCAATTAATCGAAGTCAAAGTTCAGCTAATCGATGTCAAAAATCGATTAATCGATGTCGAAATTCGATTAATTGATGTAGAAATTCGATTAATCGATGTCGAAATTCGATTAATCGATATTGAAACTCGATTAATCGATGTCGAAATTCGATTAATCGATGTCAAAATTCGATTAATCGATGTCGAAATTCGATTAATCAATGTCAAAATTTTATTAATTGGTGTCAAAATTCGATTAATCGAAGTCAGAATTCGATTACTTGAAATTCGATGAATCGATGCGAGAATTCGATTAATCGATGTCGACATTTGTCTAATCAATGTGAAAATTCGTTCAACCAAACTCAAAATTCGACTAATCGATGTTAAAATTCTTTAATCGAATTTCGGTTCAATCGATAATTCGATTTCACTCTATCCGTTTTAGTTTCATGGGGGGGGGGGGGGGAGGAGGGGAGAAAACCATATTTTCCCAACAAGAAAACCAGTTATCCGCTTCCTCCTATTCAATTATCGAAGACATGTTTACATTGAGTTATCCCAGGAATCAACAATATGCAATGTATGCAGATAAAATATTGATTTCAAATTGTAGCAAAGATTCTGTTTGATTTAACAAAATTTAATCGTCAGTGTTGAATATATAACTGATGTTTGATTATTATTTCGAAACAGTATCGTTCACATCGGGAAAATTATAAAAGTAAACGAGTTAAATTATTATTAATCCCTTCAATAGAGATGAGTGTCACGATTAGCCAGTTTGATATTTCTGGTCTCTGTTATATATATAGAACACATTCACTCACTCACACATATATATATACACACAGAAGTTGTGGAAATGTTCAATTTGCGGCCGGCAAATTGAATCTTCGACGAGAGTAAATCCATGGAAACTATTCACCTGGGATAATCGCTCGTTTAATTGATATCTTCAGTGTCAATTGAAACGAGAAACGTTAAATTAATGAAAACAAATCTGTTAGATAGTGAATTGGTGAAATTATCTACTGTCACAATCAGAGATTATTCGAAATAATACGAGAGCCAAATTATTATTGTCATATTTTATCTGATTTTTTTTTTAGAGATTATTTTTTTGGGGAAGAGTAAATGGATAATATTGCATTAAAACAGGATTTTTTTTTAATTATTATTTTATTCGTTAGGTTAATGCACCGTCAACTGTTGAGACTATTAACGACAGCATGAATACTATTATGAACACAATTTCACTTGAATGAGAACGGATTCTAAAACTTTAAGTGTCTGTGAAAGATTTTCTTGCAGGTGATAATGGAGTTGATGAAGTTTTCAATAGAATAGGAAATTCTGGAAAATTTCGAGAATTTTTGAGTTGAGAGGAAAATTATGATTTTATAGAAATTATGTTGGGGAAGGAAGATTTTTAGAGTTTAATTTGGGAAAATTTCGGAAAATTCTGGAAAATTCTAAATTGAAGAGAAAACCCTAATTTTCCAGATTTTTTGGTGGCAAAGAAAAGTTGCTGGAATTCAATTTGGGAAAATCCTGAAAATTTTCCAGAAAACTCTGGAAAATTCCGGAAAATTCAAAAATTGAGGAAAAATGCTCATTTTCCGGGAATCTTGATAATGAAAAAATATTGCCACAGTTCAATTGAGGAAAATTGTGGAAATTCTCAGAAGACTCTGGAAAATTCTCAGAAAACTCTGAAAAATTCTCAGAAAACTCTGGAAAATTCGCAAAAAACTCTGGAAAATTCTCATAAAACTCTGGAAAATTCCGGGAAAGCCTGGAAAATTCAAGAAAACACCAAATCGGAGAAAATCCTAATTTTCCAGAAACTTACGTTGGCAAAAGAAGCTTAGCAGAATTTAATTGGGAGAAGCCCTGGAAATTATCAGGAAATTCTGATAGGAAAACCCCGGAAAATTTCGGAAAATCCAAAATTGGAAGAAAATTCCAATTTCGCAGAAACGCAGTTCAATAAAGAAAGGTTTCCGAAGTTCAGTTTGGAAAATTCCCAAAATTTTCCGAATATTCCGGGAAACCCTGGAAAATCCCTAATTGGAGAAACCTTTTGTTTTTCCAATAAACATATTTTCACTCCATTTCCAAATCCTAAATTTCATTAAAACTAGAATTTCTCGACACTAATGACGATTTATTAACGATTCCAGTAAAATCGTCAAGTAGCTGCATAAAATTTTGCTAAAATCACTGCAAATGTGCAAAGAAGGCTGAAAGGAGAGATATTTAGAAATTATCCCAGCTTAAAGTAGTACTCCCCTCCCCCCTCCCTCCCCCTCCCCCCAGTAAAGACAACATTGTACTCGTTAAATGAGACTGGGCGGGCAAATAAATTTTACAGTGGCTGAGTAACGAGTGAGGCTTTTGGTTACTATTCCAACAGTCCAAAACTGTACTGTGTAGTAGCTAGGGAAAATGTGGAGAAAGACGAGAGAGAGAGGATGGAGAATGTTCTACCACACATCAGAGTGTGGAGAAATGTGTATCCTGGAAACTCAATGCAGTACTTTGGTGAGAATGGAATACTGGCTTGTATTAAACTGGAAAACGTACAGTAGTGAGAGATACTTTTAAATGAGTTCGATTCGAACTGGATATTGATTTGGACATGTGGCTGATAATGTCAGTGAATTTGATAGTACAAAAAGGAGCTGATAAAACCCGCAGGACCTCGTCTCCTTGAAATCTTCATGTTTTTCAGAGGTAAATTTTAAATCAATAAAATTCGTTACAATAAACTCCCAGGTTTTCACAACAGAATATTTTCCAATAATTTTTTTTTATTTGAATAACAACGAACGTATGAAGTTGAATGGTTTAATCCCTGTAAAAATTGTGGGAAATAACCGGTGAATTTTTCGAGCCCTAGGGGAATATGTTCGGACTATTTTTTCTTTCATCAAAGTTTCCATCTCTAATATTCACGAATTATTCTGATGTAGTAAACAGAATTTTCATTGAAACATAATACCAGGTATTTTCCCTATTTATCTAACTATTTTATCATTTCAGAACTCACTACGAATTTGTAATTATGGGGGGATCAAATTTATTAGTACAATATCTCCCGTTTATTTTATTGAAATAAGCAATCATCGGTTTTTCTTTGAGCAACGAAATACCATTAACACATCTTTGTTACGCTCTTTTTTTAATATCTCCGGCTCTATTGGTTGTAGTGTGAAAGTTCTGAGTGGAGGTGAAAGATGAGATCATTTGCCATCGATTTATGAGGTTTCGAAAAGAAAAATATCAATTTTTAGGTATTCATTACGTGAGAGCTGACTTTTATTAGCAAATGGCCTATGGGAATTTAAAAAAAGATTGCGTTCTTTCCAAAACTACATGAATCCATGGTAAATGATCTCACCTTTCACCTCCATTTGAAATTTTCGAGCTACGACCAATAGAACCGGAGATATTTCCAAAAAACCGATATTTAAGGCATCCCAAAAAGAGCAATTTTCGAAAAATTCAAAGAAATCAATTACGACCTGTGTTTTCCACCGGAAATTTCCTCCAGGATTTTCATTGGAACGTAATACCACGTATTCATCCAGCTATTCTACAATTTCAGGATTATTTCCACGAATTCGTAATTATAAAAGGATCAAATTCATCAACACAATATCTCCCGTTTATTTATTGAAATAAGAAGCAATCATCTGTTTTTCATTAAGCAACGAAATACCATTAGCGCATCTTTGTTACGCTTTTTTTTTTCAACATTGTGGTGTGTTCACAAAGCGAGCCGCGCAAGAGGAAAGAAAGGAAAATACAAAATGAAAGAACAAAAAAAGAATGAGAGAGCGAAAAGAAAGAAAAAAAAGAACGAATCAGAGAACAGGCGAAAGAGGGAAAAAAAAGAGAGGAGAAAAAAAAGTAATAGCACGTAAAAGCAGATTCGCCGAGGATAGCTTCGTTAGAAGTTGCTGCTGTACTCATTCCTCTTTGGTAGCAAGGAATCCTTGGTTCTTTAATTCGTTTACCAGCCATTACTGGGCAAATAAGTATGAGGCACTAACGGGAGTGTGCCTCGCGCACAGACTCCAAAAACTTTTCCATTTCATTAAGCTGTCCAACCTTTTTTTTCCTTTCTTACTCCATCAACTTTATTACTTTGTCTCATTTTGGCATTGCATCATCCACATCCACCTTCTGCCCTATTTCCTACTTTCATTTTTTTTTTGAAGTCTCTTTGTGCTTCATGCATTACCACTGTTACATCAAATATGATTCTTCAGTTTCCATTTGTCCAATTAAATTCTGCATCTTTTATAATTGAAAAATAGGGATATGGAGAAAAAGATGAACATCATGAAAAACTCATATATTAGCTTCAATATAATTCAAAATATGTGTTAAGCTATATGAAATGATTTATGGAGTCGCATACATAATTTTTCCGAAATATTATATGATTTTATAATTCTCAGTATATTCATATGAATTATTATAATATTGAAATGATAAATTAATAAATTATCTTCAGACGGCCGAAAAAAATAGGAGAGGAATTAGAAGACGTCGTTCACAGAGGCTCATGCTGAAGAAAGTGAATCATTGAATTTCAAATGTTAAAAATCAAACAAAAAAAAAAAATTATTTTGAGAACACTCTTTTGAATCATTTTAAATTTTAGTAAGTTGAAAACGAAGTTTGAATCTTATGACTATAAAAACTAAGATCAATATGATATAATCGAATGTGCATTGATTTTTGAATATTTGATTTTCAAAAGAAATGAAAATTTGTAGGAAATTTTTTATTTTTGGATAAAAATTATCGAGAAAAGTTCAACTTTTTAAATGAGATCCATGGAACCTTTGATGGCGGGCGCATCGCGCTCCCACCCGCTATTCTTTAAAATTATTACTGATAGTATCCAAATTAATGAAGAATACTTTAAATTTAACTGCGTTATGAATTTGATAAATGAGTCGAGTTTCCCCAATAAATTTCCAAATAATTGCTAATTTTGACTTCCACTGATGGACTTTCAATGCTATCGAATTAAATTCCTATTCAACCCATATTAACCAATAAAATAAAAAATAGATCCACTAAATTCAATAAAAACCTGCGATTTTCTCTTTTCCACTGTAATGAAGCTCTCAAGTATCTCAATGGATAATTAAATATTTTTTCACATACCCACTAAAAGTATCATTACCATAACCGTTAGAATCTGTCAGGTAAATTCTCCCCCTAACTCCAGCCCCAACAGCCCCTGAATGTTCCTTTCCACCAGAAGAATATAACCCGTTACAACTACCACCCGATTCTTAATAGGAATAAAATTCTACGTTTACGACTTTCCCATATAGAAGTTAGAACCATGGTTCTAGTTCATGCTTGCGGTATACATTCGACTTCCCGCAGCTCTTAATCGACAGAAATTTCCTCCCACTCCCTCGCTAATTCGTTTTTTTACTCCTGATTTTATTTACGTTCTTTTTTTTAGGTTCTAGACTTTTTTTTACTGGTAATTCACAACTAGTGAAATCGTCCAAGCGTATTTTTGTAAATCACCGGATCATTTGCCGAACGTGGAAAATTCCTGAACCGTGTGTATGTACCTCATGCAAGCACTTTTTTTTTCTTTCATTTTTAAATCCTCTCAATCATTCAGTTTTTCTCACTTCTAATCTTTAGCCCGGAGTAACTCTGCATTCTGATCCATATACACAGCTTGAACGCGCGCCAGCTCAGCCGTAATCGATAAGAATTTTTATTGTCCTGTATGCTTTCGTTGAAAAAAAAGTTGGAAAAAAAACTTGGAGACTCGATAACGAACACCCTTCAAAAAACGTGTATGATGCTGGCATTTTATACCCTTACGATCGGCAAGACTCTTCTGCTACTCGTCTATTTTTTTTTGCACTTCTTTCTTTTTTTTCCTCTCTTTCGCCTCTTGTCTAACTCCCCTCATTCTCTTCCTGTGATGGCCCTGGCAGTTACCGTAAGCTCCAGTTATGCTCGTATTAACAGTATCGCGTGCACCACTGAATTCTCTCTCACCCTTTCCCCACTATCAAAAGGGGCTTTTTTTTCTACCCTCTCGATTTTCACGCCTGTCGTATCCCCCGACACTTACCATTACATCCATTCATTCATTCGTTTGGACATTAGTTTCGTTATGGTTTTTCACTGTCGTACTAATCTCCAACACCTTCCTCTATTTTTTTTTGCAGTAGCAGCAGCAAAAAATAAACGTTTTACTGATATTTTTCTGGGTAACAAGCGGTTAAAGCTCGGGGGATAAAACAAGCTGCTATTTTTTAATTCAGTGGGAAAAAAGTGAAGTAGGATGATTTCATTTTTTTTGGACCCATTTTGCGGAAATATCTCGGAAAGTTAGTGAGATGATACGAGTTAGCAAATTTTA
The DNA here is from genome assembly GCA_963942555.1 of Aleiodes leptofemur. Taxonomy (NCBI): domain Eukaryota; kingdom Metazoa; phylum Arthropoda; class Insecta; order Hymenoptera; family Braconidae; genus Aleiodes; species Aleiodes leptofemur. Next base: position 15,715,042 of record OZ012617.1, on the reverse strand, counting down.
TACAAAAAATAATGAAAACGAAAAAGGACGTATCTTCATTAGTTTCCGAGACATTCAAGAAAAAAAGCTGACAGAATAAGTTGGCCCCTTTGTTTCGAAAAATGTCGAAAATGGTCTAAAATGATCAAAAATCATCTAAAAACATCGAAAAGGATATCGTTGCCTCAGAAACAAAGTAGCGTAGGTGCTATATATAAGCATGGGATTTAAATCACTTTGTTCTCGAAAATATCCCAAATCATATCATCCAAAATGATCTAAAAAGATCCCATATGATATCGTCGAAAATGATTAAAAATGATCTAAAAACATCAAAAAGCATATCGTCGTCTTAGAAACAAAGTAGCATAAGGACTATGCTTAAACAGACGACTTATGCCACTTAGTTCCTGAAAAAATCCAAAATTATACAAAAGGATCAAAAATGATCTAAAAATATAGAACCTGACATCATCGAAAATGATCAAAAATGTTCGAAAATGATCCAAAAACATCAAAAAGGATATCGTTGCCTTAGAAACAGAGTAGCATAAGTGCTATATATAAGCATGACACTTAAGTCACTTTGTTTCTGAAAAGATCTCAAATGATATCATCGAAAATAATCTAAAAAGATCCCATATGATATCGTCGAAAATGATTGAAAATGATCTAATAAAGATGATAAAGGACATCTTCGCCTTAAAAACGAAGTGATTTAAGTGCTATGCATATATATACCACTTACGCCACTTAGTTTATGGAAAAATCGAAAATTACATAAAAGGATCAAAAATGATCTAAAAATATCGAACCTGACATCATCGAAAATGATCAAAAATGTTCGAAACTGATCTAAAAAAATCAAAAACGATATCGTCGTCCTAGAAACAAAGTGGCAGAAGTGCTATATATAGCACAGCACTTGCGCCACTTCGTTACCAAGCTACTGATATCACGTTCGATCTTTATGAATCATCTTAGCTAGCTTCCAACATGAAAAACAACCATCCTTGCAGAATCGAACATTCCGATGTGTTTGTAAAGCTTTCATTTAAAAGCAAGAATAGACATCTCCTGTTTTACCTCATGAATCCTGACTACTGAAATAATTCCATTTAATTTGATTTGCTAAATGCCGGTGAGTCCTTCATTCCCATATTCAAATGCTGCAACATATTTCAAATCTCCAAGATACAGAGTTCTACATTGGTCATTCCGTGAGGATTCATTTGTATTCATTTATCTTCAGCCCCTGTCTGTGTCTGTATGTGTGTGTATGTTCGTGTGTCCACGTTATATTTACTTCCACATCCACCGGAATGAGACTAGATACCGAAGACAGGGTAAAAGTCGACCCTAAAATAGGAATAGCTGTATGGGAACAAACATGGCATCCTGAACGAAGGGGGGGGGGGGGGGGTGTTTGAACTCAAATTCAACTCACCCTTTTGAGAACTAAACTTCTGGGAAATAGTGTGGCCCAGTGTTTCAGATTAATCTAAGGTATACCAAACAGCGTTGTCCTAGGTTCTCTCGGTTAGTCATGCTTCAGAGACTGTCCAGCTCTTCGGATGTAGTGTTGAAAGACCAACGGGTGGCCCAAATTAATATTTGTAGCACAGTTATTCAAATTAAAGGACGTACCCACTTCCAGTGTTTGTAGAGCATCAAAATTTAGTGCAGAAGCTACCGAAATCTTGTATGACGCTATCACTGATTCAATTTATATTATCGCTTTGGAAACAAAGTGGTGTATGTATTGTGCTTATATATAGCACTTATGCCACTTTGTTTCTAAGGTAGAGATATGTTGTGGAAAATTTATACTTGGAAAAAAGCTGTTTTTCTGCTAAAAACAACTTTCTATTGAAGGTATAAAAAAGCAAGAATTATGAGTTTTTAGGAATTTTTTTGTCGAAAGCAATGATGACTTATTTGGATTGAATGAATTCAGGCTGGAATGATCTAATCTTCATCAATTATTGGAAACGAATGAAAGAAGAAATATTAAGAAGAATGAATGTAGAAGAGTGAAAGAATGAATGTGTTCGATAGCAGATAAATCTGTTGATTATTTGAATTTTAGAATTTTTTAGTCAGATCAGACATTTTCCAGTTAGATCAGACATTTTCTAATTAAATCATACATTTTCAGTTCAATCAGTCATTTTCCAGTTAAATCAGTGATTTTTCAGCCAAATCAGACATTTTCCAGCTAAATCAGACATTTTCTAATCAAGCATACATTTTTCAGTTAAAGCAGTCATTTTTCAGTTCAATCGGTCATTTTCCAATTAAATCATGTATTTTCAGTTAAATCGATGATTTTCCGTCAAATCAGACATTTTCCAGTTAAATCATACATTTTCCAGTTAAAGCAGTCATTTTTCAGCCGACTCAGACATTTTCCAGTTACATCGGTCATTTTCTATCGAAATCAGATATTTTCCAATTGAATCATAGATTTTTCATTTAAAGCAGTTATTTTTCAGTTCAATCAGTTATTTTCCAATTGAATCACGCATTTTCCAGATAAATCAGTGATTTTCCGCCAAATCAGACATTTTCCAGTTAAAGCAGTCATTTTTCAGTTTAATCAGTCATTTTCCAGACAAATCAGTGATTTTTCAGCCAAATGAGTCATTTTCCAATTAAATCATGCATTTTCCATTTAAATCATACAATTTCCAGTTAAATTGGTAACATTCCAGCTAAATCACACATTTTCCACCTAAATCAGACATCATGTTCACTTTCAATATGAAAAATTTCATCACTGATGAATGCTTCTCCTTTCTTTTCCTAACAGGTAAAAAATAATTTATGACATCCCCGGAATTTTGTCGTTTTTTTGGTGTAAAACACGTGGTAGTAATTTGCAGCATCTTTCATACAATTAGGTATTTTTTGCCGATTGCAGAGGACGACAGGGTTATGGAAACGAAAACGCTCGTTTGAAAGAAGAACAAAAAAATAGGAAAAAAGAAGAAAAACGAGGTCTGAACAAGGTGATAGAGGGACAAGTGGTGTACGAGAGTAAAAAAAAAGTAGAAAAAAAGTGAAAAAAAAAGACAGAACGAGGATGTAGACTGGCCAGAGGATAGGTGGTTACAATCGAATAGGTGGGGATAATAGCCCTGGATAGAATTGTTCGAGGAACAAAAAACCAATTCATCCTCGACTGTTATCGGATGGTAGAGATAACGTATCTATAGATTTTTGTCCGTTGAAAAAGTGTATCATTCAAAAAAAAATATATATGTATATAGGAGTGAATTGTTTTTCCAGCTATTATTTCAGCATATTCCTCTAGTCTTCTATTCCATTTTTTTTTCTACTCGTTTATCCATCTTTTTTTTTGCAGAGAGGATTGTGTATGCTCGTTGACTTTGGGACAATCGGGGATAGGTCTGTGTCATCGTGATCGTAATGTAGTAAATATATAACTGTTATGGAGAGGGGGGAGAGGGGATCACTATTTTATTCACATTCGTTTTCCAAGGAACTGAGTGTGAGGAAGAGAGAGAAATCGATTTTTATTGGGTCACTCAGCCAATTATTTTCCATTTTTCGCGTCGTTGCGGACGGCTATACTACATATAGCCAATATATTCCGTAGATTAAATGAAAAATTGAAATTTCATCCTGTCCTTCGTTCCCTCTTTTTTTTCGTATTTTTTTTTTTTTTTTGTGAATATAATCGAGATTCAAAATATTTTGAATGGAGATTGAAAAATGAATGATATTAAGTGGATATCATCCAAACTCAATGAATATGAATTGCATGAAACTGAAAATAGAGATTCAATTTCAATGTTTAACTCACTTTTTTTTTTACTTTTCCATTCTCATCATTCCATTATTCATAAAAAAAAAAAAAAAACAAAATAGATGAATAAATGATAGCTTCCATCTGTACATGTAAAATTGCAGTACTGCACAATTAAATAACTCGTGTTTTTCAACAATTTTCACAGTTTATGCCAAGTTAGAAGACTTGACCTACTTTTTTTGGAAAAATAATGTCCAAGCTTTTCCAACCAATTCACTATTTCCTACGGAAAATTTTCCCCCTACATGTAGCTTTCTACGAGTGTATTTCGCAATTATCTCGTGCAATTTGTCGTTACCCATTTGCCATTGCACTTCCGCAATGTACGTGCGATAAGGAGTTGCATGCAATGATGGACCATGCTCTAAAAAACTTTACACACACTTGAAAACATTTTCAAACTATCAACTATTTTGCCATCATCATTATCTGTATTATGCTATTATTGACTTATTTTGTATCATTTAATCTCAGGAAAATGTGCATAATAGTGGACAGTATATGGGAAAATATAATGCTAATATGAAACATTATATAAGAAATTATATCGAATAGTATACCGATTTGAAAATATAAAATTGAACATAATAAATAATATATGTCACTGATATATCTTCAATATTTGGATAAAATATACGAAATACTCATATTTAATTGTATATCTTGGAAGTATAAATATATATATAATTCTAAGATATATGACAAAGTATACTCATTGATATATGTATATTTTATATTTTCGTTTATTATATAATTCAATATTAATTAATTATTATATGTGTAAAAATTTGTGTATGAAATGATGCATGTTAATTAAAAAGTAATTTTTATTTGAAATATAAGTAATAGATATGATGAGTGTATATGAAAAATCATATATTGAGTAGTATCTTGTGAAATATAATGAGTTATATACTACCAGTTCTACTAATGAATGTAACCACAGTATAATCATGTTATGTAATTTGGAATATATGGCAAAGTATATAGAATTTCGCTGAATTATATGATCCCATATTTTCCATATAATTTCCACTATAATTTCACATTGTATAGTTTTTCCATTCGGGTTGATTTGGAATGAGGATAAGTTTAGAAGAAAGAAAAGACCCTATGATGTCATACTTATGGGTTGTTCGTTCAAAAATCAGTTTTTTTCTGATAAGTATTTCAAAAAATGATCATGTTCTTTCGAAAACCCCATAAATCAATAGCAAATGATCTCACTTTTCACCTCCATGTGGAATTTTTACGCTACGACCAATAGAATCGCAAATATTTTCAAAAAAACAAAATTTTAGGTATCTTGTCTAAAAAAGAACCATTTTGAAAAGACTTAGGAAAATCAATTAGGACTCAGGTTTTCCACCTCAAATTTCCTCAGCTTTCCAATAGAATCATCAGAAAACCTCTATGTCAAACATTTTTAGTACATTGAGGCAAGAGTCATTCATTTTCTTCATTTTTTTAAAAAACTTTAATGAGCTATATACTACAAGTTCTACTAATGAATATAACCACAGTATAATCATATTCTGTAATTTGGAATGTATAGCAAAGTATATAGAATTTCGCTGAATTATATGATCCCATATTTTCCGAGATATTCTATCAAAAACAAAGAACTCGAGTTTTTTTTTATTAGAAAGTACGAGAATCATTGTGCTAATCCTCTCCATCAAAGCGAACCGATATTTTCCACAATCGAGCACCAATTCACTGAATTTGTTGCAACTTCCCCAAAAAAAAAAAATCAATAATGTATTTATTTCGTGAAGTACACTATGATACTGAAGTGCGAATGTCTCTGACATGTGTCGGTGGTATCGAATTTATTTTTTTGAAGAATCCTGCCTCACTCAGTGCACATCTACAAAAAACACACACATACACACACACACAGAGAAAGCGACAACGCAATTTACCAAGTGTTATATCAGGTTTTTTCTTTTTAATACTCCATCTGAGTCACCTTTTTTCCGGAGTAGACCCTTTTTAAAAGCCTCACCCCCGTAGTATTCTCATCCCATCATATCCTCTCTCCATCCAAGCACGTTTTTTTTATATACAACTACAGATACTACATATGTATGTACACTTCTACCCTATATCTCTAAAAGTGCAAAGACATGCCCATCCTCCTTCTTTCCTTTACTTTACAACGCCATCTCCAACCTTTTTCCGAAATCATGTACATAGATAAGTCGACTGGCGTAATAATATCCATACTTAAAGCCCTACATTTTTGTATACCCAACACTGATATCTATGTAAAATTCACAGATACATAGAGCATGAAGAGAAGAAAGATAGGGGGCAGAGGATTTGAAAATAGTTTGAATTTGTTTGGAAATACTTTTGACGAGAGCTTTAAGACAGCGTTATTGCTTTCTCACACCAACAATATTTGAGTATTAGAATATCAGACGCTTTGAATGGGAAATGGTTTGAGATGGAATTCTTTTAATGATTTCATTGAAAAGCTGAAGAAATTTGAGGCTAGAAACATTCATTGAAATTGATTTTTTTGAACTTTTTAGTAATGCTTTTTTAGACAAGACTCCTAGAATTTCGGTTTTTTGGAAATATCTCCGGTTCTATTGGTCGTAACGGAAAAATTCCGAATGGAGGTGAAAGATGACGTCATTTGACGACATCTATGTAGTTTTGGAAAGAACCCAATCTTTTTCGACATACCCATAGGCAATTTTATGATAAAAATCAGCTTTCACCCAATAAGTATCTCAAAAATCGATTATTTTCTCTTCAAAACCCCATAAATCGATGGCAAATGATCCCATCTTTCATCTCCACTCAGAATTTTTATACTACGACGAATGGAACCGGAAATATTTTCAAAAAACCGAAATTCTAGGAATCTTACCCAAAAAGCAGCTATTTCAAAAAATCTTGAAAAATGAATGTTTTCCTACGTTTTCCACCGCAAATTTTCCCAGCTTTCCAACGAAATTATCAGAAAATCCATACCTCAAATATTTCCACTGGCTTACCTCAATTTTCATAATTCAAACCATCAAACCTAAAATCTGCATTACACAAAACAAACAAACTAATAGAAAACTATTGAAAAACCCTTTCACTTCTCCAATATTTATCTCAAAATCCTCGCACAAACGACTGTAAAAATCGTTGTAAAAAGAAAAAACCACCTCAGAAATAGTTTCACAAGACAGCTTCAATAATTATACTCAACCCAGAGTTTATATACCAAAGTCTCGTTCATCTGCGCTCGTGGTTAGCTCCACCGAGACTTGAGTAAATTAACATAAAGCCACGAGAGGAAGACTTTGCTGCAACCCAAACAAGCATCTTTAAAGCATCGTACTAATTCTCGTCGATTTTTTTGTTTTCTCTCTAAAAGATATTCTCATAGCAGTGATGAATTTCCTTCACCTCATTGTTATCAACTTTTTCATTATTGAAGCTGAAACATGAGATAAGAAATGGAAGACTATGACACATATATACACACACATACACACAGAGTCTCACGTGAGCAATATTTCATTATTCTTGAGGAGTTGAGAGGGGAAAGAGGTGATTTTGTTGGCATTAACGCAATATAACATGTAGCCTCTTAGAACACAAACGTGTATGTGCAGCACAAGATGGCACTCCATAAATCAATCTTCAACATTCTTTCCCCTCTCACCCGCGCTTTTACCTTCTACTTGAAAATTTTGCAATAAGGGTCACAGCAAGGTAACACGAATAAAATGCAATTACAAAATACAGAGGTATGGAAGGGCTTGGGATTATTAATTTCAACTTTGTCACGCTGTAAATTATCATCAAAATGAAAAATAAGTGCACCATTAAACTTTTCATATCACTCTACACTAAAATTTTAATTCAATCTTTATGTCCGCTTTTTTGTGGATAATAGCATTGCTTTCCAACTGATGTAGCTTTTTCTGCTGATACTTTAGCAATATGCATCCGAATGGAAGTGATACAACTTTTTTCAAATCATCATCAAAATATCAAATTTTGATATGCTGCGCGCGGGCATCGCTAGTTTTGGCGTCAAAAAAATGAAATGGATACGTTTTTTTTTTTTCATTGAAACGAAATTGTCAATTTCTAAAAACTGACTTTATTTTTTTTACAAATAAGTATATAATGTTGAGAACTGAAAATTGAGAAAGATCTGCAGAATGAAATTTAGATTTCTGGACGTCTATTGACGGTTTATGGACGGTTAGAAGATGTTGATCTTCTAAACGTAGAAGAATGTCATATCCTTTTTCTTTGACATGAACATCTTTTACTTGAAATTTTTACATGATTTATCCTGAATTGATTCAGACAGGAAGGACTGAATAAGTGGATGAGTCTCACAGAAACAGGCGATATATATATGTACATATGCATATGTATATGTATACATATATATACATATATATGTATATAGTCTAGAATAGTAATATTTATATACATATTCTAGAATAATATATATATATGAATATATCTAGATATTACAATGCGAATAAATCGGTGACACAAAACGTTTCATGTATTTTCTTAGAAGGGAAATTTTGAAGAAATTCATTGAAACGCCAATAACTCGAGAACTAATCATGCAAATAAACTCAAAATTTACGAGTATCTTAACTGCTACAATTCTCGAGATAATATATGAGCATAAATAACATCAGTTGAATAGTTTCCAGAAATTCTATTAAAAACTGATTTTCGAAAAATGGACAAATCTCAAAAAGTATCGAGCGAATCCTCTTCAAATGAAGCTTAAAAAAATTCTTCTATCAAAAAAAATTACAATCGAAAATTTTGATGATTACATAGCTTCCATTCGAAAACAAAAAAAAAGAGAGAAATTAAAGTTCTATATGTACTTACAATTAGTATACATTTTCTGTACCTATACCCAATTTCTCCTACCACTTCGTGGCTCTTTTCTCTTATTTTTTAACCGGTAAAAAGTTCTGCCCTCGTTAACGACTCCGGGGGATTGATAGTCGTTGGGAGTGAGACAAAGAACGGGCAAGACGAAAGGTAAAAAAGAAGTTGAAAAAAAAAAGGAAAAGGAAAAAAGGTAGAGGAGAAATGAAAAGAAAACGAGTCCTTCTACGTGTTCGCCATAGAGCACGAGTCACTGTCAGAAGAAAAGAACATAGAACGTGGGAGGAGGGAAAAAGAGGGGGGAGGATTGGAGAAAAATAAGTGAGAGATGAAGTCGAATGAAATCACTTCGCGGTAAAAATTTCAACGGTAAAAATGTTACCTCAATCAATTGTACAAACTCACAATATTGGCTGAAACCTAAAAAAAAAGTTTCATTTCAAACTTTTGTAGATTATATGATTGTGAGGAATATTTTCTGAATGAGTAGACATCTTCATTTAATTGTTCCAAAGGATAAATAATCAGACATCGGCAGAAAAAAAAATTCGCATTTTTAATTTTTTAATTTTTTTTTCTGTAATTTCAATCAAAAAAATTTTAATTACTTTCTTAATGAAAAATTTAGATTTTTAAATTTTTCATTAGTTTGAAAATTAATTTTTTTTTTTAACAATTTTGATTACTATTGTAATTTAAAATTTGACTGATGGAATTTCATAATTATTTTCTTTATTAAACTTATTAACATTTTTATTAGTTAAATTGAATTATAAATGTCATATAAGCGTCATTTAGATTGGATTAAATTATAAGTTCTTATTTGTGTTACATTTAGTTAAAACTCTCAACTCAAAATTTTTGTCTGAAAGACGGTTATAATTGGGAAGATTAAACATAGTAGCGTTGATTTTATTATAAAATTAATTATTCCAATCAATTAATAAATAAGAAAGAATCAAAATTTCGAATAAGAAAAAGAATTATAAAATTTCATCAGTCAAATTTTTAATTACAATAGTAATCAAAATTGTTAAAAAAAAAAAATTAATTTTCAAACTAATGAAAAATTTAAAAATCCAAATTTTTCATTAAAAAAGTAATTAAAATTTTTTCGATGGAAATTGCAAAAATAAAAAATTTAAAATTAAAAATGCGAATTATTTTCTGCCAATCTCTGATATTCTCCTTTTTTCATGCGAAAATATTTAATGCCCAAATTTTTCTTTTACTCTCCTGACTTCATGAAGAGAATCAGAAAGTTCGTGAGATATTCAAGTTTTTTAACACAATGGCCTGGCTCTTACAGTTTCCTGGTTTTAAACGGAAATATTTATGGTACAATCTAGAAGCATAGATCTTTTTAGCGTGAAAACTTTCTCATTATTGTATGGAGTATACCGAAAGGGCATCCCTCCACCAAAAGAGAGAGAGAGAGAGAGAGAGAGTGTGAGAATGAGGATAAACTTGTATATATACACGTTTTCTATGTAACAAGGAAACCACTGGATACTCTGTGGTACCTCTTGGAAAAGGATGTGAAGGAATGCATGTATAGCACTCTCTCTCTTCTGTGTATATATATATGTGCATGGAGAAAAGTGAAGCACTATAGCTTGGGCTTGTGTTGTAACAGGCACTAATGTACATTTAATGTCTTAACTTTGAATGCAGACCAGCCCGCTGGAGATAACATCTTAAATATGTTTTTGCATTTATGTGGACGAGTGTGCACGCTAGAGAAGAAAAGAATAACAAAATGATGGTAATAGAGAAACGTTGGGGTGAAAAGGACATGGAATTTTATATTATGGAAATTTTTTTTAGAAATTAGTGAGAAAATACGTTGAAATAGGATTTTTATGGTGATTTGAGTGAAAATTTGACGACATTTTGGATGAAAAATAATTTTTTTTTAATTTTGAAAAATTGAAAAAGTGAAATTTTCCAAAAAAAAATCAGAAAAATTAATTTTAAAACATTTTTTCAGTCTCAAATTTCCTCAGCTCTTCAATAAAATTATTTAAATAATGCAAATTTTGAAAAATTGATAAAAATTACCATAAAATAATTAAAAACTTTAATTCACCTATCGAACTATCATTCAAATTTTTTTTTTTGCATTTTTTTCCTTCATTCTCACTGTATAAATGGCTAATTGCACGATCATCCATGTTCATTAGAATCTCCCGGGCGTAACTACTCGCATGAGCTATTAATATGCGTTTGAATCACCGGTTTCAAAGCTCTCATATTGGTAAACCACAAAATACACCAAAATATTCAAGGTTTATTGACAAATAGCCATATACTCAACGATTTATACTATGTATAGGATAAAATATTCTCTCAAAATTCACTTCATCCTCCTTTGTTTATCATTAAATATGTGCATCATATCTAAAATTTCAACGTAAATTTTCCATAGAAAATTATTTACTTCTCATTATATTTCAACGATAATTAATCATTTCATTGAAATCATCAGAAATAAAAATTCTTTTGTTCTGACTTTGACTGTCTGACTACAGGTCGACTTGACTCCTGAAATTTTCCTCTCTCGAGGAATTTTTTTTATAATTATATCTAATTATATCTAATTACATCGTAATCTTAGAGTCAAAAGGGCGTAAGTGCTATCTTTATACGCAACGCTAATTGCATCTAATTATATCTAATTATATCGTCATCTAAGAGTCAAAAAGGCGTAGGTCCTATATTTTTACACAGCACTTACGCCATTTTGTTTCTAACGTGACGATATCTAAGTACATCTAATTAGATATAATTAGATCTAATTATATCTAATTATATCGTAACTTTAGAGTCAAAAAGGCGTAAGTCCTACATTTGTACACTGTACTTACGCCATTTTGTTTCTAAATTGATGATATCTAAGTACATCTAATTAGATATAATTAGATCTAATTATATCTAATTATATGGTCATCTTAGAGTCAAAAAGGCGTAAGTGCTATCTTTAAACACAGCACTTAGGCCACTTTATTTCTAAGGCGATGATATCTAAGTACATCTAATTAGATATAATTAGATCTAATTATATCTAATTATATCGTAACTTTAGAGTCAAAAGGGCGTAAGTTCTATTTTTATCCACAGCACTTACGCCACTTCGTTCCGAAAGTGACGATATCTAATTACATCTAATTACATCTAGTTATATCTAATTAGATCTAATTATATCTAATTATATCGTAATTTCAGAGTCAAAAGGGCGTAAGTCCTATCTTTATACATAGCACTTGTGTCACTTTGTTTCAGGAGTGACGACATCTAATTACATCTAATTAGATATAATTAGATCTAGTTATATCTAATTATATCGTAATTTCAGAGTCAAAAGGGCGTAAGTCCTATCTTTATACATAGCACTTGAGTCACTTTGTTCCAGGAGTGACGACATCTAATTACATCTAATGACATCTAATTACATCTAGTTATATCTAATTATATCTAATTATAATATAATTTCATCTAATATCTAATACATCTAATTAGATATAATTATATCTAATTAGATGTACTTAGATAATATCTAAGTAATATATTATAATTAGATGTAATTAGATATTATATAATTACATCTAATTAGATAAGATTGGATACAAACAGATCTGCAGTTAGATTTCGGTAGATATGACGTCATATTTGTGGAGATATAGGCAGATATGCCTGTAGATTTGCATCAGACATACTTATATATATATAGATATATGTATTTAGATGTTGACAGATTTATGATTTGATAAAAAATGGATTTGATCAAATCTGAAGTTTAGAATTTTTTTTGGCACTTTTCGTGATTCAAATACATCTAATTTGATATAATTTTATCAGAATTGTTGTTTTCGAATCATTTGCATCAAATCTCACGAGATTAAATGCTATTTTCACGATATTTATATTTACTGAGTCTAGTAATGAGTTTCTTCTATCCATGTGCACGAAAGATTTCATCTCATGAATCTGTAAGTAGTGAATTACGTGGGTTAATGTCGCAGAGAGCTTTTACTCGGTTTTCCGTAAAGGTGAAGGTAGCAAAATTGTTTGACAAACTTTTGCATCCAGTTTGGAGTTGAACTTTCCACTAAGAAAACTGTGTACTTGACACCTTAGAATACCACATTGGCATGTGTCGCTTGCAGAAATATTGTGATCACTAATATTTTTTGCGGGAGAAAAATTTGCAAGAGAATTTTTTTTTATTTTTTTTTTGGAATGAAAGAGTAAGCTTTTATCAGAGTAAATATTCGGATAAATCTGAACAAAGTCTCATTCTTTATAATTGAATTATTTCTTTTTTTAGCAAAAAAAAAATCACTGAAGAATTCTATTATTAAGAAAATAATTCATAAAATCTCGTGAGAATTATTAAATTATTGAAGATAAAATGCAATATCGCATTCCGGAAGCTCTATTTTTATGGAAAAAAGTAAAAATTCACAATATTAAAGAAATACATAGTTAAATGGAAAAATTGTATATAATATATACATATATATGTTGCAAATTCAAGTAGATTTGAAATAATTTGTGTTTTTTATATCTTATTCACTAAAAAAATTTGATTCGATTATAGATTTTTTAACTGAAATTAATACATATTTTGTGCACAAAATTTAGAAGCATAAATATAAATATAATTATATTATTTTAATATAGTTATATATTTATAATTATGAATTTTTAAGTAAAAATAGTATAATTATAATCGTGTAAAATTTATAAAATTCGATATAATAAAGATAAATTTCGAAAATATTTTAAAAAATAATAAACACAATATATATAATATAATTTTATAAATTTTTTTTATAATGTTAATATAAAAAACATTAAAACTAAAATTTAAAAAAAAGTTACTACTAAAATAATTTCCTCATCTCTTTTTAATACCATTCTAAACTTGTATCTCACAATATAGATGTTTATTTTAAAATAGTTATACAAGTATCCTCCCCCCCCCCCCCCCCCCTTCCCTTCCTCCCACTTTTGTAGCATAGTCCAATGATTTTCCACAAAACTCACCGAAGTTTTGATTGCACTCCTTCCACTTTTCCTCTTTCTACATTGTCTTTTGTTAGAAGGGAAAAGAAAATTCAAAAGTACTGTGTAACAGGAGCTTACCAAGCCGATTAAGAACGTTTCAATTAGTTCAGAGATAATTTTGTATGAAAGAACAAGCTCACAAAAAAAAAAAGAAAAAAAAGGGAAATTGAGAATAAAAAAATTGAAAAAAAAAAAAGTAATTATACAAGTGAAATGAAAAAAAAAAAAAAAAAAAAAAAGAAGGAATTATTCATTCCTTTAACGATGTGTATGGGCCTCCAAGAAATAAAGCAGTTTGTAACAGGACAAAGTTCTCCACTGCTCATGGGGAAAAAGGGGGGAGGGGGGAGGGGGGAGGTGAACATTTTTATTTTAATGTCACTGCAACGACTTTACCCGCAAACTGCAGTGAGAGCACCTGGGAGCTCCCGGGAATTCCCTCCTCCCTTACCAATTTTTCCACATTCTCTACGTTTTTATTTCTCTCTCTTACTCTGTGTTAGTTTTTATTCATCATGTTTGCATTCTATAGTAGCTTTTTTTTTTCTTCACTTTTTTTTTATTCCTACAGCAAGAACAAATATGTAACCAATTTCATTTTCATTTAATATTACAATGTACAACTTACCCTGGCACATCATTGTGATGACGTGGAGTATGCTTATGCCGAGATATCGATTTCTCCTGTGTCGATCTGCCATTTCTTCTCAATTGTCCTAAAAACCTGCAAAAAAATATCAGAAAATTAGTGAAAAAGAAAAAGAGATATTGGGTTTTTTTTTAATTTATTGAGTCGTGGCTTTCTTTATGAAAAAAATATATATGCAAACATATATGTTATGTATATATATATATATATTTCCAACATATATATAAAACGCAAATAAGTCATTTATACATTATATAGGGGAGAGTAGGGCAAATGGACCCTCGTGATAACATGATTGAGGATTTTTTTTCGGGATGAAGGACTCGACCAAAAAATCTGAAAAAATTTGAGGAAATCCTCCAACATGTCTATATTGTTTGTGAATTTTTTCAGATTTTTCGAAGCAACCGCCGCTTTTTAAAAAAATCTCGAGTCATCACATCTTCTAGGTCCATTTTGCCCCACTCTCCCCTATATGCGCATATATGTGAAATATATTCTACATATTTATTCTTTATTTATATATATATATATATATATATATATATATATTTGTTCTATGATAATATATATTTTTTTCTCTATAAATGGACAAATGAAAAATTTACTCGTATTTTTTATGTATCTGACTGACTCTGCGAATTGATTACACTCGATTTGCAGCGATAAATCGATGTCAGTAGAAGGTCTATTTATTCTCTTTAATCAAAGTCAGTAAAGAATTTTTCAACATATTTCATTTGATAAGTATTTGTTTTATTTAATAGAGAACTTTTAGAGGTTTTTTCATATTTTCTTTGAGAATTCCTGAATTTGCATTGATGATCTAACTTAAATAAAAAAATGAAGGCTTTTACAAATAATTTAACGAATAATTCTAGGATTTTCCCTGGGATTCTAGGAAAATTCATCGGGAATTCAATGGAAATAAGTTTTAAAAAAAAAATTGAATGCATTCATGACTCCATCAAATGCCCTCAGCTTTAATCCTCACTTCGCATTTTCCTAACATTTGCATTTAACAGCGATCTACCTTCAATTCTACTATCTAATATTTACCTATCCACGAGTGATTGAGGTCGAAGATAAAGCTTAATTCCAGAGATGTGAGTTTCAATTTGCATTTAAAAAAAAATAAAAAAAAAAATTACAATCAAGTGAAAATCAATCAACGTTGATAATAAATATTCAGGATTTTTTTTGGAGTGAAGGGGTCGGTGAAAAAATCTGAAAAAATTTGAGAAGATGCTCCAATATATCCGAATTGTTAGTGAATTTTTTCAATTTTTTTTCTAAAGAGCTTCATTGTTTAAAAAAATCCCGAATCTTTGAAACCCCACAGGTCCTTTTTGTTCCAGGATTTTTTTCGGACAGAAGGACTTTGTGAAAAAATCTGAAAAAATTTGAGCAGATGCTTCGATATGTTGAGATTATTGGTGAATTTTTTCAAATTTTTTTAAAAGGCCCTTCATTTAAAAAAAAAATTCCCTTTCAGACAAATCGATTTGATTCCATCACTTTTTTGAGAATACTTCGGGAAATAAGCGAGATAGAGCTATTTCGCTCTCAACTGCTTTTGTAGCTCTCGAAATTCTCCACAAACAAGCATTAAAGTTAAAAAAAAGCGTATCACGTTTAGTTTCTGAGAAATTTCAAACAAACGGTTGACAAAATTGCATAAAATTTCACAATTCTCAAATTTCCCATTTATTATATTAAATTTGTTCAAGTAAATTAAAGAGGAATTACTCGTTTCAATAACCGTGACCCCTTTCGATCCCCAGTGATACCTCAATTAACGTCAAAATTCTACTCAATCACAGAAAACTTGATTAAAAAAAGAAAAAAAACTACCTGAAAATTAATAAAAAATTGATCTCAAGAGTTTGCCACCTAAAATGAATATGGATGATAATTAAATTTCAGGGTACAAGTTCGAACTGGGCGAATTACACCCGGGGGTCCCAATTAATTTACCTCTCCCCCCTCCCCCCCCTCCTGTTAGCTCCAACCGTATACTCTCATCCTCTATAATTAACACCTCGTTGCCCTTATTTCCAAACTTACCTATCGCTACATGCAAGTCCTATTAAAAGTGTTAAAACTCTGTCAAAAAAAAAAAATTAGATTCAAAGAAATCCCGAAAATCCATTCGGTTTCTCATTTTTCTTAGTTAAATTTCCCGAGGCTTTTTGTCTCACGAACTATTCACGAATGAAGAAACTATATATAGCTATGAGTATATGAGAAAATATAAAGCTGATATGAAACATGATATGAGAAATTATATCGAGGCTATATAGATAATTTCGTTGATTTGAATATATAAAATTGAATATAATAAACAATATATGTCACTATATATATAATATAAATATTATTGTAACACACCCATTGGGCGAAAGGGAATCCGGATCCAATTCCAAAACCCGGCAGCGGAACCGCATACAATTCGGGCCCTCGTAAGAGGGTTCGTCGGGGCAATCCAAAATGACCAGGAAGAGTTTTCTTTTCTGTATAAGCGTTCGAGTTCCCTGGAAACTTTTAGCAAGGAAATAGGGTTTGGAACGCGAAGATCACTGCGCTTTTCGCTGATTTGAAAATATAAAATTGAACATAATAAATAATATATGTCACTGATATATCTTCAATATTTGGATAAAATATACGAAATACTTATATTTGATTGTATATCTTGGACGTATAAATATATATATAATTCTGAGATATATGACAAAGTATACTCATTGATATATGTATATTTTATATTTTCGTTTATTATATAATTCAATATTAATTAATCATTATATGTGTAAGAATTTGTGTATGAAATGATGCATGTTAATTAAAAAGTAATTTTTATTTGAAATATAAGTAATAGATATGATGAGTATATATGAAAAATCATATATTGAGTAGTATATTGTGAAATATAATGAGTTATATACTACCAGTTCTACTAATGAATATAACCACAGTATAATCATATTATGTAATTTGGAATATATAGCAAAGTATATAGAATTTCGCTGAATTATGTGATCCCATATTTTCCATATAATTTTCAGTATAATTTCGCATTATATGGTTTTTCCATTCGGAATATTCCGCGTATCCCCCATCTCCTCCCCCCTCCCACATCCCTCGACCAATTAATAAGCAGCCACTGGTTGGAAACTTTTGGATCACCCGGTATTAACGTAGAAGTTTGGAGAACGAGCTCCCCGGATCGGCGTAACTCCCGTTTCACGACTCGTTACGTGCTTAATAACAATTACTGGAAGCGTGTGTCCCACCGTACTAACACGATCTACCCTGGTCTTTTTTTATTCTGAACCTAGCCAATCTCGCGAGTGTCCGCAACCACTTGTTTTTTTTTTCTTTAATTTCTCGGCAGTTAAAAAGGGGGATGAGATGAAAGAGAATTAGAGAGATAGGGAAAAGGGGGGGGGTGAGGGGAGTTCATAGTCATAACTTTTTAATCTGGGAAAATTATAGAAAATGCCAAATTGGGGAAAAATCGTGATTTTTGGGAAATTATATGGAGTTCAATTTGAGAAATGCTGGAAAATTCCTGGAAAATTGAGAAAATTCATAGTGAGGAAAATTTGAAAAAATTCTGGAAAATCCCAAATTGAGAAGAAAATTCATTTTTTCCATTTACCATCTAAGCTAACTTCAATAAATCAGAATTAAGCTTGGAAAAATCCTGGAAATATCCCAGAAAATCCTAAATTACCCAAAAAATCCTGTTTTTATTTGTTATTTTCGCTTTTTTGAACATGAAGGAGAATTAGAGAAATAGGAAAAAAAGGGGTAGTTAATAGCTTCAATTGTTTAATCCAATTGGACAAATTGCTCAGCACACGCAACAACACACTGCCCTCGAAAAGCATCAACCCCCCTCCCCCCTCCCATGACAGAGGGAGAAATGGAGAGAAAAACGTAGTTTCGTGATTTTTTTTGTGTCCCCTCCCAAATGGATAAAATGCGAGAGGAAAAAAGAGTGAGGCAGACTAAAAGGGTTCTGACCAACAGATTTACGAGGCGATTTACAAATTGGCGGTTATTGTACCACTCGGAAATCAAACTGTCCTCTAAATCAAAATGTCCAATGGCGTTCATTAAACGTCAGGATACACACACGCAGTGATATAACTATCAAATGGATGAGTATGACTGAGAGTTGTTTCGAGAGGGGAAATAGGGAGAGAGAGAGTATCATGCGTCATACACTTTGGATACAAACATCGACTCTAATATGTTTGTACAGGTCAAACACTAAACTCTTGGGCTAGAATCGTAATTCACTTCATCGGTTATTGTTACGGTTGTGTATTGACGTGTACGAGTTTTCATGTTAAGTCAATTAGAAATTTCGTCGAGGACAGTTTGCATGGCAATCTCCAAAAGTTTATACTTGTTTTACGAGAAAAATTTTTTCGGATTTTTTTGGCTGATTGATGATGCAAGTTTTTCATCAGTCTGATGGAAGTGGATTTTTTTGAGGTTTTTTTGTGAATATTTCAGGAATTAATGGAGATACGCCCTTTTTTTCTGAACCATTACTATCCGATTGGAAAAACTATAAAATGCGGAATTATGGTGGAAATTATAGAATCATATAATTCAGCGAAATTCTATATACTTTGCTATATATTCCAAATTACATAATATGATTATACTGTGGTTATAATCATTAGTAGAACTGGTAGTATATAACTCATTATATTTCACAATATACTACTCAATATACGATTTTTCATATATACTCATCATATCTATTACTTATATTTCAAATAAAAATTACTTTTTAATTAACATGCATCATTTCATACACAAATTTTTACACATATAATAATTAATTAATATTGAATTATATAATAAACGAAAATATAAAATATACATATATCAATGAGTATACTTTGTAATATATCTTAGAATTATATATATATTTATACTTCCAAGATAGACAATCAAATATAAGTATTTCGTATATTTTATCCAAATATTGAAGATATATCAGTGACATATATTATTTATTATGTTCAATTTTATATTTTCAAATCAGCGAAAAGCGCAGTGATCTTCACGTTCCAAACCCTATCTCCTTGCTAAAAGTTTCCAGGGAACTCGAACGCTTATACAGAAAAGAAAACTCTTCCTGGATCGCTCGATGGCGTCTCCAAGTCATTTTGGGTTGCATTTTATCCAAATATTGAAGATATATCAGTGACATATATTATTTATTATAATTAATTTTATATTTTCAAAGCAGCGAAATTATATCTATAGACTTTTTCATCCGGGCCTAAAAAACTTAGAAAAAAATCCATTGTTTTCTTCAAATTTCCGAAATTAATGGAGATACGCCTTTTTTTTACCTGATTCACTTTTGGGGCTCTCAAAATCCTCTTAAAAAATGGTTCAGAATAAAAAAGGCATATCTCCATTTTTTTTCTCGAGACATTCCATTAGAAATGATTAAAAAAATAAAGTGATTATAATTCTGCTAATTTTATTCATCATGATATTATTTTTTTCATGAAAATAAAATAACCGCTTTTATTCCCCATTTTTACATCCAATGATAATTCTCTCGAGCTGCATTCACTGTGGCATGAAAAAAACTTAATTACACTTTTTTTTTTTTTCCTTTCTTTTCTTTTATCTCGTGGTGA
Organism: Aleiodes leptofemur; assembly: GCA_963942555.1. Taxonomy (NCBI): domain Eukaryota; kingdom Metazoa; phylum Arthropoda; class Insecta; order Hymenoptera; family Braconidae; genus Aleiodes; species Aleiodes leptofemur. Next base: position 15,694,944 of record OZ012617.1, on the reverse strand, counting down.
ATTAATCGTAAAGCGTTGAGTCATCCGTGTGTAGATTAAAATTACACAATCGATAATTCTCATCTGCACATGAGCCAGTTTTTTTTTTTAACTTCTTTTAAAAAAAAGAGAAATATATTTGAAAGAAGAAGAAGAAGAAAAAAAGGATTACTCAATTATCGTACTGGCTTGGTTATCTTTATTACTTTTTTATCCTCAGGATTATTTATTCCTCCCCCCCTCCTTCCCTCTGGTTTTGACTCATTGATCCTCGTATTTATACTATTATTAAATCTGTCGCTTATTAAGATTCATTGAATTATTAATTAATTAGAGTTAATTCAGAATTCGGCAAAAATTCCCTAAAAATCGTTTTTTTATTACTTTTTTTTTTGGGTAATTTTGCGAAAAATAATGGAGATACGTTCTTTTTACATGAATCTATTCGTGTAGAAAATTTGGCGAAATTTTAATTTGGGTTAAAAGGGCGTATCTCCATTAATTTCCCAAAAAATTCATTTATTTTCTCTATTTTATTTGAGAAAATTCGGAATTTCTCATTTTCAGGTAAATTGAGATGTTATTACATCTTCAGTATCTTTAATGAAAATGATTTTTAAAAAATAACAACAAATATACATATATATACATATATATTTAGCATGGTGTAATAAGTTGGCTCCCTCAGTGTTCAATTTTGCGAGAGTGGCTTTTCGAAATGAGGTTTGAATAATGCATGCATGCAGATGCACGTGGTTATATGGACGGGTGGCTCGTAATTTCGCGATTGCGCATCGTTTTTCCTCTTTCTCCTCTTTTTTTTTGTAGCTCAGCTTGTACCATTTGCCCTTTATAACGACAGCTTTCAGTTAATTTTGGTCTATCGACTCACGGTCAATCATACTTTTCCGATATTTTGTTCGCTTTTTTTGGCTCTTGGATAAAAAAAAGGGTAATCCGGGAATTTGGAGGTAAAAAATTTAGTGAATATTGTGAATTTGGTTTTACACGGTGAGTGAGTTATGATAATTTAGGGAATAATATTTTATGTCATTATGGAATTTCAATTTTGTGGTTTAGTTCAGAGAGGGAGTAGGAAGATTTCAAGGAAACAGTGGGAGATGGACTTTTTTCTGTGATTCCATTGAAAAGCTGAGGGAATTTCGCGAAAAAAACACGTGTTACAAGTTTTTTTTAAACAAATTTTTTGAAAATATAACCTTAATATAAAAGATTATTTTAGAAATCATATCAAATAGTATATCGAGGCTATATAGATAATTTCACTAATTTTAAAATATAAAATTGAATATAATGAATAATATATGTCACTGATATATCTTCAATATTTGGATAAAATATACGAAATACTTATATTTGATTGTATATCTTGGAAGTACAAATATATATATAATTCTAAGATATATGACAAAGTATACTCATTGATATATGTATATTTTATATTTTCGTTTATTATATAATTCAATATTAATTAATTATTATATGTGTAAAAATTTGTGTATGAAATGATGCATGTTAATTAAAAAGTAATTTTTATTTGAAATATAAGTAATCGATATGATGAGTATATATGAAAAATCATATATTGAGTAGTATATTGTGAAATATAATGAGTTATATACTGCCAGTTCTACTAATGAATATAACCACAGTATAATCATATTACGTAATTTGGAATATATGGCAAAATATATGGAATTTCGCTGAATTATATGATCCCATATTTTCCATATAATTTCCACTATAATTTCGCATTGTATAGTTTTTCCATTCGGGTTGATTTGGAATAAGGATAAGTTTAGAAGAAAGAAAAAACCCTATGATGTCATACTTATGGGTTGTTCGATCAAAAATCAGTTTTTTTCTGATAAGTATTTCAAAAAATGATCATGTTCTTTCCAAAACCCCATAAACCAATAGCAAATGATCTCACTTTTCACCTCCATGTGGAATTTTTACGCTACGACCAATAGAATCGCAAATATTTTCAAAAAACCAAAATTTTAGGTATCATGTCTAAAAAAGAAGCATTTCGAAAAGACTCAGGAAAATCAATTAGGACTCATGTTTTCCACCTAAAATCTTCTCAGCTTTCCAATGGAATCATCAGAAAACCTCTAGGTCAAACATTTTTAGTACATTGCGGTATAAATTATTCATTTTCTTTATTTTTTAATAAATTTTTAATGAGTTATATACTACGAGTTCTACTAATGAATATAACCACAGTATAATCATATTATGTAATTTGGAATATATGGCAAAGTATATAGAATTTCGCTGAATTAAATTATCCCATATTTTCCATATATTTTCGCATTATATAGTTTTTTCATCCAGATTCACCCTAAAAAAATTTCTAATCATTTTGAACAATAGGTTTATTTTTTTCCCATACACTCTAAAATCAAGACAATAAAATTCTATTTTTCCTCTTTTTTTTTCATTTTTTCAGATTATTGGAATCTTGTTTTTCTTCAAATTATTGACAACAACAATTGTAAAGCCAATAAATACTCTAAAGTTACTCTCCAAAAATAAACACATAAACTCATATTATTTAGACGAAAAAATCGATATCCAGCATCCGTTGTTTTTCTTTCAATAATAAACTTGATATTTTTCTTTTATAAAAATATTTCAATGGCTATTTTCCTCATAAACTCATTCTCTATCCCGTACATACTGTCAATAAACTCCAATGTAAAAAAAAAAAGGGAAAATCAAAAATATTGCGATACAATCATAATTTAATGTTTTGCGAGATTTTGCGTATGAAAATATGTTGACCCAATTTAAAAATTGTGTGCAATTAATTCACTTTGAAACAACTCATCAATTCCATCAAGAGAATGAAATTGCATTTGCATGCAAATTGCCAGAATATATTACAATTTCGATATATTTCAATAAATCACTTTCAAATAATTGAAAACAATGCACTAAATATTATTCTGCATTGATTCACTTATTCAGAGTTCATATGAATGAGAGGGAAATAAAAAAAAAGTGCTTCGAAATAAATTAAATTTCGTGTTTTAAAATTATTTTATCAATAAAATGAACATTTATTCACGAATGAAATTCTTTTAAATGCTGAATTAATGCATTTGCTTTTTTTTTAATATCACAAGTATGAAAGTATTTCGAGGAAATTTGTTTTTTTAATTGAAATTAAATTTAATAAATAAATTTCAGCATGATTAATTTAATATTTAATAATACATAAAAATAATCAAATTCATGCAATGGAAGATTGAATCTTTAATAAATGATTTATATGAAAAAGTGGAGCAGAAGAAAATGTAGAGGAAAATTTTTGAAAAACAACTTTTATATCGTTATAGGAAAATTCTGGAAAAGTTGAAGGAAATGCAGGAAAATTGTGATTTTCGAGAAATTATGGGGGAAAGGAAAGTTTTGAGAATTCATTCGGGAAAATGCCGGAAAATTCTTGAGAAATTCGAGAAAATTCTTGGAAAAGTCTTGGGAAATTCGGAAAAGTCTCAGAAAATTTAAAATTGGAAAGGAAATCTCGATTTTCTTTTTTCCTCGACCTAGAAAGTCTTGGAAAATTCAGGGAAATTCGGAAAAGTCTTGGAAAATTTGGAATTGACAAGAAAATCCCTATTTTTCCTTTTCCTCGACTCGAAAAGTCTTGGAAAATTCTGGGAAATTCGGAAAAGTTGCGGGAAAGTCTCGGAAAATTCAAAATTATAAAGAAAATCCCTATTTTCTCTTTTCCCCGACGTGAAAAGTCTTGGAAAAGTCTCGGAAAATTTAAAATTAAAAAGAAAATCCCTATTTTCTCTTTTCCTCGACTTGAAAAGTCTTGGAAAATTCGGAAAAGTCCCGGAAAATCTCGGAAAATTCAGAAATTTGAAAAACACCCATTTTTCCCTCAACCTGAAAAATTATGGAAAATTCGGGAAAATCCTGGAAAATTCCAGATTTAAAAAGAAAATCTAATTTTTTTATACTTTGAAGAATATCATCAAAAGAAAAACCATTGAAAGTTGCCTTCACATTCAAAATATATAACGTCTTTTTACGAGAATGCTACATAGAAATAGAGTTGGACCGAAAGATCTCAAGAAGAAGAAATACGGAGAGGTGTTACTTTTATTATCGTTTTCAGTATGAAGTTACATTTGAGTAACGATATTTTTCATCGTTTCACATAGCATAATTTAGGAAATTCGTGCAAAGAACCTCGTGACTTTATTTTTTATTGGTTAGGCGAAAACTGCTGGGGTGATTTGGGTCAATGGTGAACGGAAGTAGAAAAAAAAAGCGATAGAGGACCTAAACATGTATTTTGAACACGAAAAGAATTTAAAGTGAGAGAAAAAAATGATAATTTTCAAAAAATTAGAATGATATATATCACTCTAAATTAAAAAAAAAAAAAATCGTGACATATATATATCACGAAAATGATAATAAAAAATACACGATCGATAAAATCAAATACTGTTTAAAAAAAATGAAAATTAATTAATTCAATAAAAAAATAAATTCTCGTAATTACGTATTTTCGAAGCAAAACAGTGAAAGTTCACGTTTAACTTATTTATTCGAATCTAATAAAACTTTTAATTAATAATACAAAGTAACGGCGAGAATAACGTTGAACTGATGAAAATGAGCTCAAAAGTAAGAATGAGAATAATAGGAAAGGGGGAAAAGGGTGTCGGAAATATATATATAAAGTCGAAAGAAAAGGAATGAAACAACAAGAATTCTCAACGGTGACGAGTCTCGATGGACACAAAAGTCGACGAATGGTTAGTCTATTCAACGAGTCCATTTTAACGACCAAAGTTGGATTTTTCATTATGACCTCAAAACTTCCTTTCTCAATGGAGTGGACAAAGAAAGCTTGTGCGAAAAAAAAAAATTATTGTATTGAAAAAAAAAAAGGAAAAAAGTTGAGAAAATTAAGAAGAAGATAATGACATTGTTACTGTTTTTTTTAAGTTGACAATTTTTTTTATTGTTTTAAAAGTAATTTTTAAATAAATAAAAAATATGGAGATATAGAAAATTTGACAAACTGTGAGTACAAATTTTTTTAATATTTTTTTTTTAACAATTTATTTGTTTAAAAAATTGTCGAATTATTCATTTGACTCTAAAAGTATCGGAATCACTTGTTATTTAAATTAATTAAATTAACTCATATTTTCCAAAAATTATATCAATTCAACTGCTCGACTTTGACTCTCAATTGGCCAATTGCAAATTTGAATATTCAATTATCCCAAATGTAACATCCGGATGTGTGAGTTTGTCAGTGATGTATTTATATATATCCTATGTCCGACTATACCGCAGACTCTACTACTGCAGCAACTCGAATTTGTTGAAACTTTTGCAGCAGTGCCTTGAGGCGAAACACATATTTACAGGGTGTATATTGCATGTATAGTTTCTACAATTCACGTGTAATTAAGCGTTCGTTTATTCAGCATACAATTCATAGATCAAATGAAATTAAAGCAAGTCAAGAGAAAGAGAAATTAGTGGAACCACAGGTTAAAAAAGAGGCGAGTGGAGTAAAAAATTTGAAAAAATTCAGCAACAATGTATATATATTGCCACATCTCCTCAAATTTTTTCAGAATTTTTCAAAGAGTCCTTCTTAAAAAAAAAAATTGCGAGGCAAAATGAACCTGGCGAACCAAATTATTCCGGATTTTTTTTAGGAGTGAAGCGCTTCTTTAAAAAATATGAAAAAATTTGACAATAATGGAAACTTGTTGTGCCACTTCCTCAAATTTTTTCAGAATTTTTAAAATAATCCTTCATTAAAAAAAAAAATGCGGGGCAAAATGGTCCTAGAGAACCAAATGATTCCGGATTTTTTTTAGGAGTGAAGCACTTGTTCAAAAAATATGAAAAAATTCAACAATAATGGAAACTTGTTGTACTACTTCCTCAAATTTTTTCAGAATTTTTCAAATAATCCTTCTTTAAAAAAAAAAATCGTGGGGCAAAATGGACCTAACAAGCAGAATGATTCGGGATTTTTTTTAGAGGTGAAGCGCATTTTTAAAAAATCTGAAAAAATTCAACAATAATGGAAACTTGTTGTGCCACTTCCTCAAATTTTTTCAGAATTTTTCAAATAATCCTTCATTAAAAAAAAAATTGCGGGGCAAAATGGACCTAACAAGCAGAATGATTCGAGATTTTTTTTAGGGGTGAAGCGCATTTCGAAAAAATACGAAAAAATTTGACAATAATGGAAACATGTTGTGCCACTTCCTCAATTTTTTTTAGAATTTTTCAAATACTCCTTCATCCCCAAAAAAATTCCCCAACTCCTCTGTATTTTTAATCATGAAAATCGATGCACTAGTGCAAAAGCTCCTCAATCATGAAGGATCCTCTGCATAAATATTTCACATGTCTGCACTCCAGAAGCTCCAAATGCTTAATTCCCATCAACAATACACAAGCTGCAGTCAGTCAAAATGATTTAAAAAAAAAAATATTGAGAATGATAAAATAATCCAGAGCCATTAATTCCATGGAAAATCATCCTTATCACTGTCTCTTATTGCGAAAATCCTATTTCGTTCAGTGTGCGTTTGTCGCCCTGTATCCGGGCCATCTCACAAGACGGATAATCCCAAGAAAAGAAAAAAAGGGAGAAAAAAAACATTGAAGCTTTTTTCTTTTCTCCCGGAGGACGCTCCTCGAACACAATCGGAAGAACAGAGTCCCTCCCAAAGCAATGAAAAGAAAAAGAAGATAAACAAATATAAAAAGTGCAAAAAAAAAGGGAAAAAGTATCAGAAATAAAGTAGAAACAAAGTAAAGAGAAAAAGCGCAGAGAACAGAGAGAAAAGACAAACGCCGTTTGGTTTTTTCAAACGAGAAGTCGATGGCAATTGCTTCGGAAAATGGAGGAAAATCTTGTACGTATCCTTTATGTATCCTACTTGGTGCGTTCTATCGTACCTGCGAGAAAAACCTCCGGGAAATGATCAAATCGACAAAAGAAACATGAAATTTTTTTTTTCAACGTGTGTACACATACATACATATATGTGCCACCGGGTTCACATCATAGAAACAATAAAGGAGGTAAAGAGAAAAAATAGAGGGGAATGAAAGAATGAGAAAAAAAGTTTCATCATACCATCGTGAAATTGAGACTTTAAATATTAAAAGGAGGCATTGCCGGAGGAATGTATTGAAATGTCGATTTATTAGAGAATTTTCTTTTGGAGGGAATGAAAATTTAGAGGAAAATTTGGAAAAGAGTTTTATATTGTCATAGGAAAATGAGAAAATCATAGGAAAATCATGATTTTTGAGAAAACATGTTGGCAGAGGAAGACTGCAAGAGTTCAATTTAAGGAAATTCGGGAAAAATAAGGAAAATCGTGGAAAACTCCGGAAAATCCTGGAAAATTCGACATTTTGAAAGGATGCAATTTTCCACTCCACTTGAAAAGTCTCGGAAAATTCAGGAAAATCTTGGAAAATTCCGGAAAAATCCAAATTATAAGGAAAATCTAATTTTCCCTCCACTTTGAAAATGTTGGAAAATTCAGAAAAGTCCTGGAAAATTCTGAACTGGCAAAATTTCCCATTTTTTTCCACTACTGGAAAAGTCTTGGAAAATTCGGAAAATCCTGGAAAATTTCGGAAAATCCTGGGAAATTCGGAAAAGTCTGGGAAATTCGAAAAATCCTGGAAAATTCGGAAAAGCCTAGAAAATGCGGAAAAGCCTGGAAAATTCAAAAAAAAATGGAAAATTCGGAAAATCCTGGAAAATTCAGGAAAACTCCAAATTGTGGAGAAAATCCTAATGCTTCAGAAGCCATATGAGCAATAAAAGGTTGCCATTGAGAAAATTCAGGAAAATTGTGGGAAAAATCCTGAAAAATTCCTGATTGGAATAAAAAGGAGAATAAAGGAATAAAAAAACCTTTCATCATACGATCGTGAAATTGAGACTTGAAATATTAAAGTGGTATTGCCGAAGAAACGTATTGAATAGTCCACCCCCCCCCCCCTCCTCCCAAAAAAATTCATTAAATTCTTTCATACTCACTAGTTCACTTCCAGGAGAAAATATTTCATTTATTTTAACGAGAACCAGTCCCGCATTTATTACTCCAATGATTTTCTTCCCAAGTCAATATCTGTAAAATATATATATATATCTCACCACTTCACTAACACTATGTAATTTTAATTCCCAAAAAACTTCTCCACAATTGCAATAAACCTATTCTGTACCGATTCTGAACCAATCATGAACCCCTAAAAAACCATTAGCACCCAATTTTTCGCCCAAAACACTATTTAATCCATCCGATTACACGTGTTGACAAATGTAAATGTCATCAAAAAAAAATAAAACAAAAACTCCACTTTTATTTAAAAAAAAATTTAAAATTAAAATTAAAAAATATTTCACTCAATGTCAAAAAAAATTAATTAATTCGCGCTTTAATTCACGTGTTAATATCGTATTCCGTTATTACAATGGGAAAAAAAAAACGCGCAGCTGACGAGTGATAAGAGTTAACACGATGGCTCGTCGCGGCAGACTAACGTAAAGGATATATAACATTTGGGTAAAATACGTACGGAGCAAACGTCACACTAGCTGAACGCACTAGCGATGTGTACGCGTATATACTACGAGAGTCTGGACACGCGCGTGGTGAGTTGCGCATGCGCAGAGATGTGCCGGTAGAGAGAAAAGCAAGGCAGGTGGTGTTATGCCAGTGGAGTGGGGTAAAGAAATGGAAGAGAGAGAGCGAGAGAAAGAAAGGTGGGAGGAGGAGGGGAGGGGGGTGATAGGGCCAAGTAAAAGTACAGCGCATGGCCTCACGCGAGAGAGAAAGAGAGAGGGAGAGAGAGAGTGTGGGGATAGGGGAACACAGGCGTTAGCGCAAGGACGAGGGGCAGGAGAGGGGAGGGGGGGGAGGGGAGGGGGACCTCCGGAAAACTGCCGGTACTGTTACGAGAGACCTAGAATATCCCTGATTCTCTCAGTGATTCTGCTCGTCCCGTCAGAGAGCAAACTCCAGAGGCTTCTCTCTCCCTCTTTCCTTCTCTATCTCTGTCTCCCCCCCCCCCCTCCCTCCCCCGCCCTCCTCTTCCCCAGGAAATACAGGGTAAACGTGTGTATAGGTATATAGGTATATATCAGTACACACATGTGAAATTGGTACAAACTCGAGACAATGATATCAAGACATGATGAATTCTAAATCAAAATTGTTACATTATGTTTGTACACGAGAGTTTCATCGAATCGTGTCAAATTTGGAGTTTTGTATGCAGAAAATTACAGAGAATTTTGTTTATGCTTGGAATTGCTTAATTTATCGTGATGTTTGACGATTAAAGGGAGAAAGTTTGGAGGACGGAATGCTTGTATTGTAAATAACGTTTTTGCTTCTCTCTGTTTTATGTGCAATTTTAGTCTCATATCCGTTTTATCAGGGAGAACACGAGTTGTTTACAGAGAATTACGAGGTTCTTGTTATTGAGATTATCAAATAGAAATGGCATTCATCAGGGAAAACTGTTATTTTACTCTGGTTTTGTGAGAATGGAAAGAATTTTCAGCTCTCCCTATGGAAAACATAGATATTAATAGTGTAGGAGAAATATTTCGGCGTCCTAGAGTGAAAAATGCGTAAAAAGATAGGAATCATGAACCATCTATACCCTTTTTGCTCTAAAACAATGATATATTCACTGCACATAAGATTTCTACATTCCCTTGCGAAGCTATACTTGATAAGTATGAAGCTAATTTCGAAAAAAAACCTAGAATCGCTAATATCAGATGCATTCTACTTACAATCATCTCCATTTCACTCAGGTTTTATGCACAAAAACCTTTGGATCAATTGAGATTAGCAAATAAGTTCTTTTGTAATATGATCATTAATGGAAACATCTACAAGGTTCATCCCAAAGATCATTGTTCAACATGTCTATCAGAAAATCCTGACTCCATCGAACATATTCTACCGTCTAACGTAACACACGAAGAACAGCGGGAGATTTCATCCAAAACTTATAAGCAGTATTACGAAGCCTCGACAAGAATAGATATGATTAGGCTTCTTAACCCTAACCTTCCTAGCATGGCCACTTGTGCCACTTTGAGGAAACTATCTGTGATGTATCATAAAAAGTTACATATTAAATATTAAGGTTGACTTGCAATGATTCATGAAAACCCGGTTTTAATATCATTAAAGATAATCGACAAACATCGTAGTGGAATAACAGGTTAAGTCGATTTTTGTCAAAAATGAGATTTATCAGAATTTGCTTCAGGATGTATGGACACGTGTCGCACAGAAAGGATTTGGATGAATATGACCATTTGAGGCTTCATTTTTGAACATGCATAACAGGTCAAGTTCGCTTTTCGCAATTTTCAGTAGAAGATTTGAGGTATGTCGACTTGACTTGAAAAATAATCATACTTGTCAAAGTTAAGTCGACATAACTCAGTATCTCTTCATTGAGTTTATATTGTGTTATGATCTGCTCAGACGATCTTACTCAATATAAATATATTCTTCGTAGACTTCAAATAAATACTCATCGATTATAATAATTATAATCGATAAGTATTCATTTAATATTAGTATTTATTTTATTTGGCGAGTCAAGTCGACATAACTTGAATTTCTTTCCAGACATTTCAAGTTAAGTCGTTGAAATAATAGAAAAAAAAAGACTGCCGACAATAATAGCTTTTGAATATCTAAATTGACTGCGGATCAATGATGTTCATCATGAATGTAGCGCATAATCAAGATCGCATCATCATTTTATGGTTTTTCGGCTCTCCTGGAAAATTTACTTTTTTCGACTTAACCTGTTATTCCACTACACTCGTGAATTACTTGTTGATTCTTAGAAATCCTCTCCACTCACTCAAAACATCACACAATCTAATGAAGATGATCTTTAGTAAAGACAAATTCTTCCATGCAATCAAATCCTTACTTGTGAATCCATATATTTTTTCATGAGGGTCATTCCTGTAATTAACCATCTTCTGAAGACATTTAATGTAAAACTTTGCTCTAATATTTAGACTCGTGTTTCTAGAAGAAATTTACTCAGACCAGAGATCAAGAGAACTTCAGTGAAGATCAGTTAATGGGTTAGGTCAGTCACTGCTGTTTACTCTAATCATGTGATTCAAATATTTGATTCTCCATTCAGACCCAGACAGAAAGCATTAAAGGGAAAAATAGAGGCAATCACTCGCTCCTAAAAGCCTTTATTCCTTTTTACTCTTTCTGTGTTTGCTCCTGGTATCGAGGGTCGATTCAAGAAAAATACCCGGCTGCATCAGAGACGATACTTATTACCCTCTGTTTTGAGATAAAAAAAGAAAGGGAAATGTCAATGGTACTATTGCGAGTTATTTTAGCTCCTAAAAATCTGGAAATGGGAGAACATGTTGAGTGTAAAGGGGATTTTTTATGGACAATACATCGTGCAACTAGTGGAAATGGTGTTTTTCCGGATGAGTATGAAGTTTGGCAGAGGATTGCGGAAAAATACCATTCGTACTTGTTGCTTTTAAAAGATTGGACTAGAAGGGGTAATGAATTGAAAAGCTGTAGAATTAACATACGGGATTTGGGGGAATTCTGATGAGATGGTGAGTGATGGTTTTTTTTTGGTGATTCCTTTGAAAAGCTGAGAAAATTTCAGGTGGAAAATATGTGTCAGCATTGATTCTTTCGAATTTTTTGAACATTCAACATCTTTAAACATCGGAAATTCTCGGTTCTATTGATATTAGGGTGGAAATTCTAAATGCACATGAAAGGTGAGATCATTTCCCATCGATTCATGTGGTTTTGGAAGAAAAATGATCGATTTTCAACATTAGGGTTATTAGGGTCATCTTACGAAAATCAGCTTTTGCCCAATAAATATCTCAAAATTGATCATTTCCTTTTCAAAAGGACACGAATCGATGGCAAATCATCTCACCTTTCACCTCCATTCGGAATTTTTACGCTACGACCGATAGAATCGGAGATATTTCCATAAAACCTAAATATTTGGCATCCTGCCCAAATAAGAAGCATTTCCAAAAAATTCAAACACGTCAAAATGACCCATTTTCACCCGAAATTTTCTCAGCTTTTCGATAAAATCATCAGGAGAATCCTATCTCAAACATTTCCTCTGATTTTTCCTTATTTTTATGATATAAAACCTCAAAAATAAAATACACCTGATGAATGACCTCCTATTTCTCAAAAAAAACCTAAATTTCAATTTGCTAAAACTAAAAATTACTCTAACCCATCAACCGTGATACCGATACTTTGGTAACTACTACTGATACAAATTAGAATTCAACGTGAGTGCCGTAGTACGTTGGTAAGACGGCTTTTATACACTCTGGGCTTTAACGTTAGCGGATATAATACAGGTTGGGTTGCAGAGTCTTGTTTGGGAGGGGGGGGGGAGCTACAAACCTGACACGCCTACCAAAATTGTATCTTACTTAAGCTCCAACGCTTTTTGCCTCCCAATTTCCATGCACTTGCTGCACAGAATTTATCCGCATGTTAAAACGAAGCGTGAGAATGCGAGTCAAATGTAAAAAAAATTAATTCAAGAGCTGAGTTAATTTCGATTGCACGATTTATTCCTATTTATTTTTCATTTGAGGATTAAATAGGATATGAAATGGAAAAAAAATGGAAAAGCTCAAAAAATTATACTCACAATCAGATTCGGCGTTGACCACTTTAATTAATTCATGTATATCTGCGTGAGAACACTGGAACATTTTAGCTCATCTGTCCAGGCTTAACGATAACCGGATACACACAGACTCCACTGTCCACAGCGAATAGTGATCTGGATACATTTTCCACGATCTCAAATTATTCACACATTTATCGATGCATAGTTATAGATATATATATAACTATATAGATATATAGAGATGATGCTATATCCAAATGATTCTAGGATCTGGGCCATCATTATATTTCATATAACCGCGTGCTACATTAAAAGCGATAACGTTTTACCTAAACACCATCATTATCCACCATTTGAAATTCAGTAGCAAAAAAAAGCTTTTGGGTTAACCAAAGTAATATATTTTGAGGATTATTGAGCATCCAGTTGACGCCAATATTCAGCTATTTTCTAGGGCAAAAGAAAGCAATCTGTAAGTTACAATTTTTCAGGCAATTTGATCAAATGAAAACACTCGGAGAAACGTATATAATTTGGACGCATATGTGCTGAATATTCCATTCAAATCCTATGAACGAATATTACGAAAAAATTGATAAGAAAGCAGATTTTTTTGCTTCCAAACATCCACAGAATTGGAATCAATATTAAGCACAATTATATATGCTTCATAAAGATACGAAAAAAAAAACAAATGAAATACATTAAAATTAGTGAACAAAAATTAAACAATTCTACGTACGTGAAAATGAAACAGAAAACAACAGAGAGTACATGCTGTATGCCAGACTCACGTTTTAATAGACTCTTCAAAACTAAAAGGCTGCGGTAGTTGCTGACGGTGGGACGAAGCTACGTAATAGATAGGTCCCAAGATAATTGCTTCACTTAACGAGAAACACGTTCGACCTATGGCTCTTTTCTCTTTTAAATGTCTGTATATTTCCACGTAAATTCTATTAAATTTACACAGTGCAAGGACTCTGACATTTCTGTCAAAAATCACCTGAAAATATGAAGAAAAAGAAAGAATAGTATTAATTAATTAATTGTAAATGAGAATAAAAACATTGAAAATCAATTTTATATCATATTATCACAAAATTGAAAATGTTTGTTCAATTGTTATCTTGTATCACGAGACTTTAGCTTCGTATCCACAATTATCTGACAGTAGAATCTCTAAACCCTTCTTCCAACATATACGTGTGTACACAGGAGTCGACAATAATTTTCGCACGTACCCAAGGTGTGATTCTCTACAGTTGCTAACCACCTCATTCTATTCCTCTGCTGTTTCGTACAAAAGCATCATCGGCTTTTGTTGCACATAATGAGGCGGTCGACTGTGTGCAATTTAAATGGAGAAACTGAGATCATCCGGAAAATCTCTCTAACAGTATTCTTTTCACCTCTTTCGTTTCTTTTATTCGCTTATTATTGCACTTGTATAGAGTAGATTAAACGAAATTACGTTTCTATTATGAGCTCATACTATTCAAAAGTTTCACCCTTTTTCGTGGGCAATGATGTAACATTGCTATGCACTACGGCATTTCAAATACAAAATGTGCTTTTCTGTGTAATGTGAAATGTAGAAAATAACTGAGCATCTACTCTCTCGATTTCGAGTGAATAAAAATGTAATATCAAGCTGCTGCATATAAATATCACCTTAGAAACAAAGTGGCGTAAGTGCCCTGCTTATAGGGATGACTGGGGCAAAATGGACCTTCAGGGCAACATGATTCATGAATTTTTTTCGGAGTGAAGGCCTTCCTGGAAAAATCTGAAAAAATTTGAGAAGATGCTCCGAAATGTTCACATTATTAGTGAATTTTTTCAAATTTTTCCGAAAAGGCCTTCACTCTCGAAAAAAATCCCGAATCATTTTGACCTGCCGGTCCATTTTGCCCCAGTCTTTCCCACTTATGCCACTTTGTTTCTAAGGTGACGATATCAATGCTATGTGTTAATACAACAATATATCCATCATATCCTCGTCTTAGAAGTAAAGGGGCGTAAGTGCTGTGTGAAATGATAGGACTTACGCCACTTTGATTCTAGGGCAACAATATATTTTTTTTAAAGTTATGATTGGAGAGTTTCAATTTACAAACAAAATTCCCTGGTTGTTCCTGCTAGTAGTGATATGCTTGTCTCAAAGATTAAGCTTTGTCTCTCTTTTTGTGCCTGAATTTTCACTGTGTCTATTGCCGCTGAAAATACGTCAAGTATTACCACTAAAATTTCAAGTCGAAATGAGCAGAGTGAAAAATTGCACTTCAGGGTGTTCAAGCATGAAATACAACTCGAGAGTTTCTTATATTTTTCTTTTTGCTCACGGATTGTTCTTTCCCTTGCTGGAGGTATAACGTTGGAGGAACCAGTGGAGTTGAGAAAAATCGCAAGTAAAAAAGGATAAACTCTGTATAAATGTATATCTCTTTCTTGGATGGGTATTTAATTCACGAGGTAGAAGCTTGGATGGACTGCCTTTCACTTCCCAGTGGATTTCATTTTTTTTTTCTTCATAACGTTGGCTATTTCCATTGAAATAAAGAAAACAAGATCAAGGAGCCGTTAAAATTTCAAGATTTCCATTAAATTCATGGAGTTCTTATATTAAAAAATTTAATAAATTCCATTAGCCTAGAATACTAGATCACTTGAGTTCAGTCATTAATCTAATTTTACATTCTATCGAATTTTCGATCTAATAAAAATCACGAAAAAAACGAAAATAGAGAAAAGAATTCAATTAAAATAGATTTTTTCTCCATGAATAAAAAATAACCATTATTTCAAAGAATTGTTCGTAATATATTGCTCAAACTATTTTCAAACTAAAAACTTCAGCTATTCCACGAGAAATTGAGTAAAAAAGTTTTGTTTCAAAATTAAATGTTAGCAGTACAACAGAAAATGAATTATCTTTGGGTTATTATTTATACGTGATTCAAAAATAATTACCGAGTTTTACTCTTTTTTGAATTAAAAATACCATCAAAGTTGCTCTAATGAAGTTGTGTCAAAGTCAGCGGTTAAATATATACACACTGAAGGCAAACAAGGATTTCAGGTGCAAACTGTGAAAGGATAGTTTGATAGAGAGCGAGGAGGGGGAGGGGAGGTTGGAAATCGGTGTTACAGATAAAAGCCGATACAAGAGAATTCTCTAGAGTTCAAAGGTAAATTTCCTTTACCCCCGTAACAACGCATCTAATTACTTCCTTCCTGACTGGTCGTGTGGCCGCGACGAATTTACATGTTGTTGATTCAAGCACCTAGTATAGGTCAGTCTTGCTTCAACGTAGATTGGATGACCCATCAACCGTATCCACTGTATGCAAACTGGGAAGCCCGCAAAGTCTCTCGTTCTACTTCTCTCTCTCTCTTGTAATAGCTCCCTGTGGGTGTATCTTCCAACCAATATGCGTGTAAATTCATCGGATGCCTTTGAATAACATCTAAAAGCATTTGAACTTCATCTAATAAGAGGTGAAAGTGATCAAATTTAGTTTTTTCTGGTTTTATGTTGGGGAAATTAGGAAAAATCAGTGGAAATAGTCAAGTTAGATGTTTTCTGATGATTCTGTTTGAAAGTTAGGAAATTTTTGATGAACATCGTATGAAATAGATTTTTTTAGAAAGAATCCATTCCATATGGATTTTTTTAGAAAGAATCCATTCCATATGGATTTTTTTAGAAAAAATCCATTCCATATGGATTTTTTTTGGTTTTATGTTTGAGAAATTAGGAAAAATCAGTGGAAATAGTCAAGTTAGATGTTTTCTGATGATTCTGGTCAAAAGTTAGGAAGTTTTTGATGTACATCATATGGAATGAATTTTTCTGGAATTCCCTAGGATTTTTTAGGAATTTTCCGAGATATTCCAATCTTCATCTCTGAATATTAAAAAGCAAAAAAAAACCATTCTCCAAGATAATCTATCCTGAAAACAGGAGTTCTAGATAAATCGATAATTCATCTGTCTCCATCAACATTCTCTAATGTCGATACACCTGAACAAAAAAAAAACGAAGGAAATCATTTCCGCAGATGGTTTCAGTAGAATAAACCAGAGAGGATCTCCATCGTGCAATTTTTTTTCCAGCTTTATACATCTATAAACGTGATATCCACTGCAATACCAATACAAGGGACACAAAACATGATGAAAGCGGGAAAGGGAGGGAGGGAGGGAAAGTACAGAAGGAGAATCCTACCCATCAACCTATACCACTGGACGCGTGATGAAATCGAGCAAGGGTAACACGCTCATGACGTTGGCAAAATTCTTGTCTCGCAATCGATACACGGACCGTTCGCTTGTTGGATTTATACGAATTGCAAGTATACTACAGAACATAGAATTCAATCGGACATCGTGTGTTCTATACGGTTCAACTATGTATATTTGAATGCTCATCGACTCTCTCTCCCATGCACGGTGAAATCCTCTTCCACTATCGAATAATCGAAATTCACAAGTTAGAGGTGTTTCACGATATACAGAAAGACAACTGAATCCACCCATTCTCTCTCGATCGTCTATCCTCATTCAAACATAATATTTTCTCTCTCTCTTTCTCTTTCTCTCTGTTTCGCACATTCTCGAAATGCTCAAATGCAATATGGAAAGCTACCACATGGATTTGAAGAAGCAAATGGCGATACGCTGAGCGTCCGAATTGAAATTTCGCTTCTTCTTGGAGAATTGGATTGCACTCGACACAAGATTCAAAATTGCATTGGATTCGTCGAAAGAGGCTTTTCATCCCCCCTTCTTTACCAATTGCTCTGCCATTTTCAATTCCTCTCGTGTATATCGGTCCACATCAACGACTCCAGTCTTATTGAAACTATCCTACAACTTGGATTAAGAATTACAGCTGATGGAGAAACAGCATCTGCATGAAAAACCAATATATTGATTTCAATTGTATTTAAAATATATGGGAAATTATATGAAATCATGGAATTTTGTGAAAGAAGTCATAATTTTGAAGGAATATTAGGGGAAGGTGGAGGAAAATGGATATTCCAATTGAACGGTTGGAGATAGAGATTTTTCGATGGTTCCATTGGAAAGCTGAGGAAATTTTAGGCGGAAAACATGTGTCATAATTAATTTTCTGGCATTTTTGGGAAAATTCTACTCTTTTAGGTCGAAATTTGAAGCCATCCAGCTTCCCAAAATCGACAAAAGTTCACGTTTTTGGAAATATTCCGAGTTCTATTGGTCGTAGCGTGAAAATTCCAAATGGAGGTGAAAGTGAGATCATTTGCGATCGATTCATGTGGTTTTTGAAAGAACCCGATCTTTTTTTGACATACGTTTGACCCATTTCATACAAAATAATCAGTTGTAGCTCAATAATCACCTCTAAAATTGACATTTTTCCTTTCAAACCCCCATAAATCGATGGCAAATGATCTCACCTTTCACCTCCATTCATAATTTTCACGCTACAACCAATAAAACTGGAGATATTTTCGAAAAAGTGAATTTTTTCGATTCTAGAAAGCTGAACTGCTTCAAATCTTGGTTCAAAAAAATCGAATTTGCTAAAAATTCCAAAAAATGAATTATAACACATGTTTTCCACCCAAAATTGCCTCAGCTTTTCAATGGAATCATTAAAAAATCCCTATCTCGAACCATTCCCTCAAAATATCCATTTTCCTCCACCTTTTCCCATATCTCTAATATATTTTTTTCCATATTATTAACAGTATTCTCCCCTTAAATCCAAGAAAATTGAAATTATCAAGAAGTTTTTATTATTAAGAAGTGTAGCTCTACTGAAAACATGAAAATATGAAGAGCATAATGTTTTTTTCTGAAAATTTTTGCTCATTTTCACGTCCTTTACTCTCAGCATCACACACAGGCATCTCTCATTCCAGCCATTCACAGTCTCGATGCTCTCTTACTTTACTCTCCCCCTTTTTTTTTTTGCAGCTCTTTTTCTTTCTTTCCATTTTTCTGTGCACTCTTCTCTTTTTTTTTCTGTCCCTCTCACTCTCCCTTCTTTACTCCACCGGAGGCTTCCTTTTATCCTCTCTGGATTAGTATAGAGAGCATATCTACCTCTTGCTGTGCCGTCCGCGTGACCGTTTCATTACTCATCTCTCTTCGTACACGCGTCATCATTGCGCTCACCTACACAAACACACAGACACATATTAGTGCCTTTTCAATCCAATCTTCCTTCACGTATTCCCTCATTCGCACCTGTAACAAAAAAGCCCACGTATTTTTAACGCTCTACCTTGTGTTTGGTATAATCTCTTACAACAATATACATTGTTATGATAATGTGACAGGTTTCTGTTGTCTCATTTTCTATTAATAGAGAATGACGTGAAAGAAGAGAGAATAAAGGAGGGAAAAATGCGAAATAATCGGAATTAAAGTTTCTCTGCATCAGTACAATGTAACCTGGTTACAGGAAAAATTGGGGCAAAATGGACCTATGGAGTAACATGATTGGGGATTTTTTTTTGGAGGGAAGGAGTCGGTGGAAAAATTTGAAAAAATTTGAGAAGATGCTCTTATATGTGGAGATTGTGCGTGAATTTTTTGAAATTTTTCTTAAGAGCCCTTCACCCTCAAAAAAAATCACGAATCATTCTATGCTGTAGACCCACTTTTGCCTGGTTTTTTCCTACGTATTTTTTACTCCATTTTTCGTTCGTGACGAGCACATTTTAAGAATATTCATTGTTCATCACGTGATTACCCTACCGCCCCCTCGTAAAGATCCGAGTATAAAGTTACTGAATAATACGTTTGAAATCCATTAAACTTACTTTAATAAGATTTCAGTTTTTTTCTTTTTTTCTTCTTTTTTGGGTTAAATGTAGTTCATTTATTTTCGTAGAAGATAAAAAATTTACGAGGAAATTACGATTGAAAAGAGGTCTTTGATTCAAAAGCGATTTCATTTGGACTTCAGAAGAGTAATTAAGAGTGATTGATACTGAAGTAGTGGAGAATGTGATATATCAAATATTAATTTGCTTTATAACATATTAATGAGAAAATTGGATTCTCCAATAATCGTGAATAATAAATGTTGATTGGGCCAATCCATATGCTGTCACTGGAATTTGGGAATTATTCAGGAAAAGGGTAATTAATTTAATTATCAGGAATCATTACCAATGTTGACCGAACTTTTGTAATTATTGGAAAAAATAAAAAAATAAACTTTGATCAATGATTTAATTGGAAATTTCATCTTTTTGATGGAATCATTGAAAAATTTGCAATCCAATCGATTTCCATGAAAAATTTCTTTAATTATTCCAAAATTTACTAGCAAAAAGGCAATTTCTCTTAAATATCTCAAAAATTGATAGAGATACGCCCTTTTTACTCTCACCCATATATATAGCTCTAAAGATTCCTTACAAAATCGATTTCCGAGATATTCGAAAAAAAAAGCATCAATTTCTGGGTTATTCGATCAAGAATCAGTTTTTCCCTAATAAGTATTTCAAAAAAGATCGTGTTCTTTCGAAAACCCCATAAATCAATAGCAAATGATCTCACCTTTCACCTCCATGAGAAATTATTGCGCTACGACCAATAAAATCTTGAATATTTCCAAAAAACCGAAATTTTAGGTATCTTATCTAAAAAAGAAGCATTCCCAAAAAACCTAGGAAAATAAATTACGACCCATGTTTTTCGCCTGAAATTTCCTCAGCTTTCCAATGGAATCATCAGAAAAATCCTATCTCATACATTTTCCCCAAATTCTAATAATTTTCCTTTTTCTAACCAATATCATCAAAAACTGAAACTCTTCCCCTATACAATGTCTAATAATGAATAAATAACAGAAAAATCGACTCGTCCTATTTCACTTTTTTCGCAACTGAATTGTGTCTTTTGCAAAGACATTATTCTTCCCCAAGCAGTTTAAAAAAGCCGCTTAAATCTACCAAAAAAAAAAAAAAAAAAACAAGCCTCATGTGATACGTTCTAAACGAGAATGCAAGCGTTAATGTCATGTGGGGTTGTATCGTCAGAGACGTTAGTTGAGAAAGGAAGAGGAGTAGAGGAGAAGGGGGAAAGGTGGAAATTTCGTTTGGAGTGTCCAACGACAAAAACAATGGCATTGCAAACTGGGAAGAGAATAGAAGCAACGTAGAATTCTCGGCTTTTCCCCGTGGTGCAAGCAAAACACACTGCAACTGAATCTGACACATCTCTTCGGATAGGGTTAAACTAGGGGGTGGGAAGAGGAGGAGGGGGAGGGGAGAGGAGGGGAAAGGATGACGAGCGTGGAAGTAGAGAAGTATGAGGCAGGAGATGTAGGAAAACGCGAAAGAGAGAGAAAGGAAGAGAGAGAGAAAGCATTAGATTTAGATGAGGATGGGGAGAAATGGGAAAGGGTTGAGCGGGGCAATCTAGACGCTTACTTAGCGGCACGTGCATGTATACAGGTTTAGCACTGGAGGATAGCTTGCGTTTTCCAGGCTCACTTTACCCCCCCCCCCCCCCCCCCCAAACCCTCTTGCACCCAGAGTGTAACGCGTTATAAGCCCTTAACCCGACTCTGTGAGACTTCGTGTATGACAAAACCAGGCATCGCTAACGTGAGCCGTATATGACACAGACTCCATGCTTATAACTTCTCTCGTTTATTTTATTTCTTGTTTTTCGGTGTTTCTTTTTTGTTTATTATTAGAAATTAGGTAGAGGAAGGGTTCCAGTTTTTGACGATATGGGTTAGAAAAAGGGTAATTATCAGAAATTGGGGGAAATGTTTGAGATAGGGTTTTTCTGATGATTCCATTGGAAAGCTGAGGAAATTTTAGGCGGAAAACATGGGTCGTAATTTATTTTCCTAGGCTTTTTGGGAATGCTTCTTTTTTAGATAAGATACCTTAAATTTCGGTTTTTTCGAAATATTCAAGATTCTATTGGTCGCAGCGTAATAATTTCTCATGGAGGTGAAAGGTGAGATCATTTGCTATTGATTTATGGGGTTTTCGAAAGAACACGATCTTTTTTGGAATACTTATTAGGGAAAAACTGATTTTTGATCAAATAACCCATAAGTATGATAAGTATGATGAAAATTTATGTTTTTCTTCTCGAAACCTTATGAATCGATGGGAAATGATTTCACCTATCACCTCCATTTATAATTTTGCCACTATAACTAATAAAGTTGCAAATATTTCCAAAAAAAACTAAAATTTTTAGATTTTTGAAAAAGTCGAATTTTCCGAAAATACTAAAAAATCAATTCTGACACATGTTTTCCACCTAAAATTTCCTCAGCTTTTCGATGGAATCATTAAAAAAATTCTAACTCAAGCCCATTTCATCATACCCCCACATTTTCCAGTTTCATCAAAGTAAAAAACAATGATTCTTTCCGACAAAAGTTTAACAGCTGAAATTTAAGTGTCCTAGGTCATAGCTTTCAGCGCTATCACAAAATTCCCCACTTTTATCTCCTATCAGAGATAGTAAAAGTCCAACTTTTCCCAAAGATGTTGAAACTAATGCATTGAGAGTCCCAAGATCTCCTATTCCTCTCTTCAATTCGATAATCCCTAAAATCCGTTTGACAAAAAAACCATTTATTCAGTGGAAAAAATTCAAAAATTCCGTTTTGATTGACCGTCAAAGAATTTATATTCATATCCACTAAAAAAAAAGCGAAAAAAAACTTTTTTCATAGCACAAATACCTTGAATCTCTTCTTCCAAGCTGTAGAGAATAGATAAAATTCACGAAGAATCACAAAACTTTCACTGCACAATAATTTTTGTGTAAACGA
The DNA here is from genome assembly GCA_963942555.1 of Aleiodes leptofemur. NCBI lineage: Eukaryota > Metazoa > Arthropoda > Insecta > Hymenoptera > Braconidae > Aleiodes > Aleiodes leptofemur. The sequence goes on along the minus strand of OZ012617.1, from coordinate 15,672,389 downwards.
AAAAGTTTCTGGCACTTGTCCTCTGAAATCGATAATTCTCAGGAAGAAATTACATTAAAAATTCTCGTATTTGCATTTCTTTTTTAAGAAAAACAAGTGGATAATAGTATTGCTTTCCAATTGATATAGCTTTTTCTCCTGATACTTTAGTAATATGCTTTCGAATGGAAGTGATACAACTTTTTCCAAATCATCATCGAAATATCTAATTTTTAAGAAATTCATCAAAACGCCAATAATTCGAGAACTAATCATGCAAATAAGCTCAAAATTTACGAGCATCTAACTGATACAACTCTCGAGATAATATATGAGTATAAATAACATCAGTTGAATAGTTTCCAGAAATTCCATTAAAAACTGATTTTCGAAAAATGGACAAATCTCAAAAAGTATCGATCGAATTCTCTTCAAATAAAGCTTAAAAAATGGAGTTTGTCGAGAGGAAGTTTTCCACAAAATATGAAATTTTTCTATAAAATCATTTTGCTGTAATTGAGACTTTTATGCACACACAGACTAAAAATATCATTTTCTCTCTACTTGGATCATTTTAAGTATCTTCTATTTTAAAAAATTAAAATCGAAAATTCCCTTTGGAAACAAAAAAAAACAGAATTTCTTCTCATCAATTATTTACAATTGTCCTGATGCAGTTATAATTATTTCAGTACATCAAAAAATTATTAAAAATAAATCAAACTTGACAAGTAAAAATTTTAACTATTCAGAAACTACAAACAGTGTCAACATGTTACATAAAACATGAAGTATTGAATTCTTGGATGAGTAACTGCACTGGCAGTTGAAATTTTGTCAGAAGCATGAGTAGATAAATCATCTCTTTTTTTTTTCTCTACTCTCTCTCTACATTAAACGTGTAGATGCCACTCTATGTACAAAATAATAACAATAATTATTATTATCATGATATTCATTTCAAATATCTCATTTTTTTTCAACTCCAGAAATTTTCATTAAAAAAAAAACTGAAAAATTGACAAAAATAAATGATGAAAATATTTTGAATTAAAAAAAAAAGCAATTAAAAGTTTCATCGAAATCATTTAATTTCTCAAATCCCTTTGAATCTCGTTACAAAGAATATTGGACCTTTTTCCCATTAAATTAGTCTCGATCGTGGTAAATTGATATTATTGTTGAGTGACATTTTGTCGCCCACACGCGACTTTTCCCCTCCTCCCCCCTCCCATCCCCCTCCTCCCCTCCTCCTCCCCCTTTCTCTCTTTTTTCCTGTAATACACATGTAGATACAATATAATGCCTCTACGACTAATTCCTCTCCCCCCCCCCCCTCCTCCCTCTGGATTTTTATTTGCTGCTCTTTTTTTATTCGCATTTAGCACGCAACGCTAACCATCACAGGACTCATTTCAAAGCATTCCCTCTCTTTCTCTCTTTCTCTCTCTTTTTTTTCTCCTACATTTATTTTAGTTCCGCAAGTTAACTTTTTTTTTTTTTTTTTTCAAAAAGTCACCACTCATACAGTTACAATTTCCAGTTTATTCTCTGTAACTTGTCGTGATGTAAAGAGGCGGAAGGACGTTAGTTGAAAAAAAATGAAAAAAGCGTTTAAAAAAAAGAGGGGAATGAGAAAAAAATTGAAACGCGTAAATTATTTGCTTCGTTAGTCAAAAGGAAAAAAAGATCTCATAAACGATGAAACCCACAAAGTGATATGACTTCTAATTCCTCTTATCTCTATATTTTATTCATCTCTCATTCATTATTATTGTTATTATTACAATTATATGAGTAACTCCTGTAATTTACTGAAAAAATTGTATTTTTTCGTCATTTATTCGACGAAAATTAGATGTTTTGATTTAGAATATTGAAAAAATGGCTAAAAAATTTGTTAAAAAATAAAGAAAAAGAATAACTTGTACCAAAATGTACTGAAAATGTTTGACATAGAGCTTTTCTGATGATTCCATTGGAAAGCTGAGGAAATTTAAGGCGGAAAACATGAGTCCTAATTGATTTTCCTAGGTTTTTTGGGAATGGTTCTTTTTTAGACAAGATACCTTAAATTTTGATTTTTTGAAAATATTTGCGATTCTATTGGTCGTCGCGTAAGAATTCCACATGAAGGTGAAAAGTGAGATCATTTGCTATTGATTTATGGGGTTTTGGAAAGAACATGATCTTTTTTTGAAATACTTATCAGTAAAAAACTGATTTTTGATCGAACAACCCATATGTATGACATCATATGGTTTTTTCTTTCTTCTAACCTTATCCTTATTCCAAATCAACCCGAATGGAAAAACTATACAATGTGAAATTATAGTGGAAATTATATGGAAAATATGGGATCACATAATTCAGCGAAATTCTATATACTTTACCATATATTCCAAATTACATAATATGATTATACTGTGGTTATAATCATCAGTAGAACTAGTAGTATATAACTCATTATATTCCACAATATACTACTCAATATATGATTTTTCATTTATACTCATTATATCTATTACTTATATTTCAAATAAAAATTACTTTTTAATTAACATGCATCATTTCATACACAAATTTTTACGCATATAATAATTAATTAATATTGAATTATATAATAAACCAAAATATAAAATATACATATATCAATGAGTATACTTTGCCATATATCTTAGAATTATATATATATTTATACTTCCAAGATATACAATCAAATATAAGTATTTCGTATATTTTATCCAAATATTGAAAATATATCAGTGACATATATTATTTATTATGTTCAATTTTATATTTTCAAATCAGCGAAAAGCGCAGTGATCTTCACGTTCCAAACCCTATCTCCTTGCTAAAAGTTTCCAGGGAACTCGAACGCTTATACAGAAAAGAAAACTCTTCCTGGATCTCCTGACGGCGTCTCCAAGTCATTATGGGTTGCATTTTACCCAAATATTGAAGATATATCAGTGACATATATTATTTATTATGTTCAATTTTATATTTTCAAATCAGCGAAATTATGTATATGGCCTCGGTATACTATTCGATAGAATTTCTCATTTAATCTTTTACGTTCGGGAAGTTCGAAAAATCCCAAATAATCAAGTTTGGTAATGTACTGAAAGAAGAGCTATCAAACGTATAATCTATTAAAATTCTAATTAACAACTCAATAAATGAATCAAATCTGTTGTAATGAGATCTATAAGTGTGTAAATTATTATCATTATTATTATCTGTTATTACTTCCCCTCCCCTTTTTCTCATGCCTCTATAAATAAGAAAAGAGGGAAAAAATACAGCAAATACTCACGAAGTAGAGTAATGTTGAGGCTCATTTTATCAAACGCATGCCACAATAATTCCCCTGATTTGTCTTACTTATATGCTTTTCCTATGTTGGTAAGTGTGGTCGCAGAAATCCCTCCTAAAATCCTCACTGAATGAAAACGTTGAAACTGCGTATGAACGAAACGAAGTCAAGAATAAGAGGGAGTTAGTACCTACAACAAAAAAAAAGGGGGAAGAAAAAAATGATCGGCTTACATTGTTAGTTTTACTGTCTTTCGCAGCAAGAAACGAATGAAACGTAGGTTTTTTTTTTTTTGGCAATACCATTCGTTTCTCCAGCGGAAAACTTTCTCAAAGTTCAACCTTTTTTTTTTCTTTCTTTTTTCAGGAAATAAAAAACGAAATGGTAGTCTCAAGACAATGATGCCACGTGTTTCTTCGGAAACTAACGTGTATCATACTTGAAAATCGATTATTGTCGTATAAAGTTTCCATTTGTTGCAACAGCCTGAATTAAGTGATACTTATGGGATATATGGATGCAATATGTCTACAGTTTCTATTCTTCAATAATTCAATAAGAGACCAGTGTACTAAGACGCATTGATACAAAGTTTGGTCAACTATGTCAATACATGTTTTGGCAATTGAATTAATTTGATATTTGAAAAGTCGTATGGGAAAATTATGGAGTTTGGGAAGTTGTCCAGTGGTGGAACGGATGAAAAAAAAACAGATACCAGTCATTGAACATAAGAAATTCGATGATTATTGATGTATTTAATAGTTTTATGGGCTCTTAAAATGGACACTCCAATTGAACGGTTCGAGATGGAAATTTTCTGATGATTCCATTGAAAAGCTGAGGAAATTTTAGGCGAAAAACGTGTCAAATTTTTTTTTTTCAATTTTTGGAAAAATTTCCTTTTTTGGCCAAGTTTTGAAGGGGTTTCTTTTTGAAAATCGAAAAAATTCACTTTTTCGGCGATATCTCCGGTTCTGTTGGTCGCAGCGACCTGGGGTTGATCTCAAATGAAAGGTGAGCTCATTTCTCATCGATTTATGTGGTTCAAATTTTTTTAAAATCAATTTTTCAAATATTTATATGTCATTTTTTTGAAAATCAGTTTTTGCCCTATAAGTACTTGAAAAAATTGATATTTTTCTTTTTAAACCCCATAAATCGATGGAAAATGAGCTCACCTTTCATTTAAGATCAACCCCAGGTCGCTGCGATCAATAGAACCAGAGATATTCTCGAAAACCTGAAATTTTTCAAAAACAGAAGAGTTTTACCTTCAAATCTTGCGGAAAAAATGAAATTTTTGAAAAATTCCAAAAAATAACTTCTGACATATGATTTTCATGGGAAATTTCCTCAGCTTTTCAATGGAATCATCAGAAAAAACCTATCTCCAATATTTTCATCCATTTCGAATAATTTTCGATGGAGAAGAACACGAGGCCTTCAAACAGTTTATTTTACACTCGTAATTCTTATTCCACCATAGTTTTAGTGTATCTCTGTCTCTAAAATTTTCGTCTTACTCTAAACTGTAGTTGAGAGTTACGCAAACTTGGTACAACTTCAATTTACTCCTACTATACTAACATTTCTCTTTGCTAACAGAAGGGCAACGGTGGCTTATCCCCTCATGGGATGCTGGCAATACCGTTCTCCTGTTATAGTCAATTCGCTTCTTTTTTTCATTTTTTTTTTTTTTTTTTGCTTTTTTATTACTTTTAATAGTGTACAATCCACTCGGAGCAATACTTTCATCTCAAAGTTGAAAACAAAAAGTTTTCTTCCTTAATTATGAAATATTGAGGATTTTTTAGTAATTATAATTTATTGCGAATTCTTGATGTTATTTGATGTTTATGAAAATTTTGGAATTTAACATAAATGTATGTATACAATATATACATATATGTTTTATTAACCATTATAAAATGAGGATTTTAATTCATTAATTTAATTTTTTTTGCACTTTTTCTTAATTATTTATTAGAATCAGGGAAATTCAGGGAAATTCTATCTTTTAGTTTTGATGTTTTATTTTAGAAAAATGGAGCGAAATTGGTGGAAATATTTGGGATACACTTTTTCTCATGATTTCATTGGAAAATTGAGAAAATTTTAGGTGAAAAATATGTGTCATGATTGATTTTTAAGAATTTTCTTTTGAAAATGCTTCTTTTTTTGCGGAAAATCCCAAAAATTTCGTTTTTTTTGCTAATTTTTCTGGTTTTATTAATCGTAACGTAAAAATTCCGAATCGAGGTAAAGAGTGAGATGATTTGCCAACGATTTGTGAGATTTTGAAGAGAAAATTATCAATTTTTGAGATATTTATTAGAAAAAAAACTGTTTTTCATAAAAAAAACCCATAAAAATGTGAAAAATTAATTTTTTTTTTTTTTTAATTGCATAAATTAATGAAAAATTTAAAAAAAAATGGAAATTTCAGGTGAAAGTAAGAGATTCTCACCTGCATTTACCATTTTTGCCCTACGACTAATAGAACCGTTGATATTACCAAAAAAAACACAAATTTCTTCGATTTTGGGAAAAATGAAATTTTCAGAAAATTCAAAAAAATTAATGTTTTTCACATATTTTCCCCGGAAATTTCCTCAGTTTTTCGATGGGATCAACGAAAAAAAATCTTCCCCCCCCCCTCTTTTTCTTCTCCTGCTCTTCTTTTTTTTAATCCCTTTTTATTAATTGTGTACAATTCCCTCGCAGCAATTCTTTCATTTAAAAGTTGAAAACAAAAGTTTTTCCATCAATTATGAAATATTGAGTATTTAAAATTAATCCTAATTTATTGGAAATTCTCCATGTCATTTGATATTTGTAGAAATTTCCAATTTATTGGAAAATAACGTATTTTATAATAAATGTTTTAAAAAATCAGGTACTTAATAAATGTTTCCATTGATATTCTGAAATTTCGGATTTATTATTAATCATTTTGCGTTCATTTCCATTTAATTATCCCAGTTTCATTTTAAATTGCAAATTATCACGTCGATTGAGCTTTAATTGTGAAATTGCAAGCTTCTAGCTATAGCTTTAATCCCTCTGCACAATTTTAAATACAAAAAATTGAAAAAAAAATAAAAAATTTCTGATTTACTTTTGATATTTTACTAAAGGCATTTTTTATGCATAAATCTGAAAAAAAAAAAATATTTCGCGTTTCACATATTAATTTTCTATTTTTTTTTTCTTTTTTTCTTCTGTCTTTGATCGTATCGCAAATGTTCTATTCATTGACATGGACATGAGGCGAAAGCAGGAAATATCAGCTGATAAAATACACGTCAAAGGTCCACTTGCAATTGCTAATTAACTGCAAAACAAGAGAACAATGAGAAAATTTCTCTGTTCGTGATTTTCCATCGACTCAATTTTTGTGCAATTTTTGTGTGGATGACACAGCAAAATTGACATGTTAATTATTTTTTTAAAAATGAAAATGTCCAATAAAATATGATTTAATTGAATTTTATTGTTCTAGGAAACGGTTTTAGATGGAGTTTTTCTGATGATTGCATTGGGAAGCTGAGGAAATTTGAGGGAAAAAGCATGTGTTGAAATTGATTTTTTAGAATTTTTTGGGAAATTCGACTTTTTTTGGGAGGATTTTCGAAAATCGAAAAAATTCACTTTTTTGGGGATATTTAGAGGATGAAAACGGGAGAAATACTTGAGATAGGGTATTTTAGATGATTCCATTGGAATGCTGAGAAAATTTGACATGGAAACCATATGTCGCATTGTTTTTAAGATTTTTTTTGAGAATTCCAGGATTTTTTGAAAAAATTGAGCCCAAATTTTCGAAATTTCGAGAAAAAAAACAAAAATCACTTGTAGCACATGTTTTCTACGTGAAATTTCCTCAGCTTTTCACTGGAAGCATCAAAAAAACTCTATCTCCCTCCATTTCATAGAAATCCATCAATTTTTGTTCCTAAATCTAAAAAAAATGTAGAGGATTGGGGAAAAAACTTCAAATAATCCCGTCTACGTATTTATACACAAAAAAAATATCCAACGAGCCAAAATTTCACCTCCCAATCAAATTTTCACTCTAATAATTTGTGATTCTTTTATTATTTTCAAGAATTTTTGGAGAATTGAATATTTTTTTCTTCTATTATTTAGTTAAAATGCTGTTCTCTTCGCCAATTTTTTTTAAATAATGGATCAACCCAGTGGTTTTTTAGTAATTTCGTTATTTCTGTCCGATTTAGGGCGTTTCATCCCCACCACCGCTATTTCCACTAACTTTAATAATTCATATCTCATAAACTGTACAAACAAAAATTCTGAAAAAATTCAGAAAAACGTAAAAAAATGTGATCTCCAATGCGGCATCAAAAAAAATAAGCTCAATAAAATTTTCATCACTTCCAATCGATTTTCGGGCTTCTAAAACAGGTGTTAATAATCCAAACTCAATAATTCTCGCAAATCAACCCAATATTAATGTAAAATATCATTGTATCAGACATATGAAAACCGCATCCACAAATTTCACATACATAGAAAATACGTTTTCTACATGAATTAATTGTTTTTCCTATGACATTTGTGTTAATGCAATAAATATTAGAGGGCTTCGGGAAAATTCACCACTGAAAATCGACGTTTTGAAATTTTCACTCGAGATATGAAATTAGAGTCAGTTATATTGTATTATTGTTGTTGGAAAATGGCGAGTCTGTTTATTGGCTGTTTGAGGGGTGGAAAAAGGGGGGGAGGGGGTGGAAAAGAGGGGGGGGTGGCTAAAGTGAGAGAAAAAGCGCAAAAGGAGCGAGTGAAACGGAAATAGAGAAATAAATGGATGAAAAGAGAAAGAGATTTTGGCCACTTGGCAATCGAAACTTTGCAACTAGCGTCCATTGTGCTTTCGTTAGCCCACGTGGGGCCCATTATTGCTTCTCGCGCCTCGTTCAACCCACGAGAAAATAACGTTATACTACTACTAGTTCGAGCCAATGAGAAAATTGACATAAACTGTTTGGCTAAAGTATAAAGTGTTTGGGATGAGGAAATTCAATCTTCAAGTTTTATTTGAAAAAATTAAACGTTAATTCAATGTAATGTATTGCAATGAGAGAGAGAAGACTTTCGGGCTGCATATAAATTTTCAAAGTTATTTCAATTAGAAATTGAACTAATTAAAAAGGTTTCTTTATGATTTCTGATGGAAATAGCCGAGTTTCATTTTAATTGGATTGGGATTTTGAAGGAATTGGAAAGGGATGGGCAATTAAATTTTTTTTTGATTATTAAATTTTTTTTTAGAGAATTTTTTGAAATTTCATTTTTTTTTGTTGGGAATTTTGGATTTTTTGGCGATATCTCGGGTTCTGATTGTTGTAGCGCAAAAATTTTGGGCGGAGGTGAAAGGTGAGATCATTCTACCCCTAATTTATGGTATTTCGAATCAATTTTTATCGATTTTTCAATTAGTTATGGAGAAAAAACGAATTTTTGCAAAAACTGTTATAACTCGGTCAGAAATTGATGAAAATTGATTGGAAATACCATAAATTCGGGGTAGAATGAGCTCATCTTTCATCTCGAATCGGAATTTTTGTGCTACGACAATTAGAACTGGAGATATCCTCAAAAAACTCAAAATTTTTACTAAAAAACCTAAAATTTACTAAAAAAGTATGTGTTTCTTACTCAAAATTTCCTAATTTTTTTATTTAATTCATCAAAAACTCTCTATTTCGACTCCTTTTCTTATGCCTAACAACTGAAACTTTGATAAACTCCTATAAAATACATTAACTAACGAAAATTTCTCGGAAACAGCGTATATTTCATTGAAATACATAAATAAAATGTATTTGCATGAATTTAATCGAACACGTACATCTCCAAGTTGATATAGTAGCCCATGAAGGTAGATGGGTAAGGACCATTTACTTTATCGTTGAATTCCTGTTAGAATTTGCGAACTCATCAGCAACCCGCAGGCGCTTTGACTGGTCTCTCTCTCTTCTCTCTTTTCTCTCTCTTCTCTCCCTGATGCAGCGAAGTAACTCAAAACCGATAGAGCAAAGAATTCAGATGCTTTGATGGAGTAGACGACCTCTACTGTTCATTGAGGCGGTCAACATTAAATTCCTATGCAATACCTTTTTCTTATTCCTCTTTTCTCCTGCAGAAAACGTCTACTTCTCCTGCAGATAAGCAGAAATGTCTTCGGATAAATCAGCATTGAGGTAGTATCTCAGTGAACTCGAGTACAGTGAAACTTATTTTTTTGATGCCATATCAAAGATGATATTTTTTTACATTTTTCTGAATTTTTTCATAATTTTTGTCTGTGTAGTTTATGAGATATGAATTATCAAAGTTAGTGGAAATAGAAGTGGTGAACAAAAATTGATGGTTTTCTATGAAATGGAGGGAGATAGAGTTTTTTTGATGCTTCCAGTGAAAAGCTGAGGAAATTTCACGTAGAAAACATGTGCTACAAGTGATTTTTGTTTTTTTTCTCGAAATTTCGAAAATTTGGGCTCAATTTTTTCAAAAAATCCTGGAATTCTCAAAAAAAACCTTAAAAACAATGCGACATATGGTTTCCATGTCAAATTTCCTCAGCTTTCCAATGGAATCATCTAAAATACCCTATCTCAAGTATTTCCCCCGATTATCATCCTGTAGAACCTAAGAAACCTAAAAAACCACACATTTGACCCATTTTCACTAAATAATAGAAGAAAAAAATATTCAATTCTTCCCAAAATTCTTGAAAATAATAAAAAAATCACAGATTATTATAGTGAAAATTTGATTCGGAGGTGAAATTTCGGCTCGTTGGATATTTTTTTTGTGTATAAATACGTAGACGGGATTATTTGATGCTTTTTCCCCAATTCTCTACATTTTCTTTAAATTCAGGAACAAAAATTGATGGTTTTCTATGAAATGGAGGGAGATAGAGTTTTTTTGATGCTTCCAGTGAAAAGCTGAGGAAATTTCACGTAGAAAACATGTGCGACAAGTGATTTTTGCTTTTTTCTCGAAATTTCGAAAATTTGGGCCCAATTTTTTCAAAAAATCCTGGAATTCTCAAAAAAAACCTTAAAAACAATGCGACATATGGTTTCCATGTCAAATTTCCTCAGCTTTCCAATGGAATCATCTAAAATACCCTATCTCAAGTATTTCCCCCGATTTTCATCCTGTAGAACCTAAGAAACCTAAAAAACCACACAATTGACCCATTATTTAAAAACAATTGTCGAAGAGAACAGCATTTTAACTAAATAATAGAAGAAAAAAATATTCAATTCACCATATAGTTATTGAGAAATTTTAATTAGAAGGTAGTCGTAACTATTTGCCTCTCTCTCTATCTCATGCATATGATCGGAGATTGATGTAAAAAAAATTCGAGAAAAAAAAATTATATTCACAAGCTGAAGATATGACTTTCGAATAGTTTAATCACTTTTTTCGGGTAAATTAAAGCACATTTTCCCCGAATTATCAGCGATTAATTTGGAAAATAACCTACAAATCCTCAATTTTTCCTGTTTTATCGACCATACTCTGGGATACTATCTTAATTCATTTCACGAGCAAACATGCGCATTTTTATATTGATGCTCCTGAAGAAACTTCCGCAATATGAGGTCGCTTGTCGGTCACAGTGAAGGACGATTGCATCCTGCAAAAGGACGATCTAGGTATCTAACTCTCTTTCTCTCTCTCTTGCATGTTACGTACGTTTTGGAATTTCAAACACGTATTGAAGTTTCCTGGATCGAGACACCTGAGGTACCAGGGAAAAACGTGTCCTGGGTTTTAGTATAACCTTCGATGCCCAGAATATATATATCTCACTTCCTCTATGATCGTTTTGTGCTCTCACATCTTTATTTATCGTTATCTACCATGGCATAGATACACTGTAAATCGCAAACTATCCCTTATACGTATTCGTTGCGTCACTCATCTGATTTATCAGTTTCTAAGTGCTACTTCGAAGACGCTTAGGGTTATAAAATATTTATTTTCATGCACTTTTCATGGCGATTATTTAGGAGTTTCACGAGAAGAAAAGAATATAACATGTTGAGTTATTTCAACACAAATAGATGAAGAGAAAAAAAAATGTATTATATCGATTTTCGATTAATCGATATTGAACATTCGATTAATCGATGCGATATATCGCATTAAATTCGAGATATGGCATTCTATTTGATAGTTCCGTTGCACTTGTGTTTTGGTTTGAGGGGAAAAATAGGTATCATGTCAATTTTCGATTAATCGAATTCAAATATCGATTAATCGATGCAATATCTCGCATTCAATTCGATAGATCCGTTGCACCTATTTCGGTTCAAGGGGATAGAAAAAAACATCATTGAATCAACTTTCGATTAATCGAATTCAAATATCGACTAATCGATGCGATATCTCGCATTAAATTCGAGATATCGCACTCTATTCGATAATTCCGTTTCATCGATTTTAGTTTGTGTCGAGAAAAACGAGAAAAAAAACAGTATCACATCAACTTTCGATTAATCGATTTCAAATATCGATTAATCGATGCGTTATCTCGCATCAAATCCCCAATAATTCCATCCTTTTCTCCGAAGTACTTGAAAAGAACAAATATTCTCAAAGATTACCCTTGTAGTCCTTCAAATTTTTAACAGGTACATATTTTTTATTTTCCTCCAACTAATTCATTTGTCGAAGAAATAAATAAGAATAATAAAAAAATTTCAGATCCCTGCTATTTTCAGTTCCATAATTTTCATGCGATTGTATCGACACGTCTTTTCCCTTCCGATAACTTACCACGACTGAGCCGAAAGCGTTCCCCTCTCCCTTTCCAACAGTCACTAACCGCCCCTCCAACCGTCACTGTAGATCCCTTTTTTACCTACAGTATATTTTGGAGATATAACTCCTCAAACTCCTTAACCGTCAAATGGAAAACTCGCCCTCACTCTCACCGAGTACGTTAATCCCCCCCCCCCCCCCCCCCCCCCCCCCCCCTCCACTTTATTCCTTCATCCATGGGATGAAAAAAGTGGGGATAGACGTGCGCCAGTGATGAGTTGACCGCGTGCACCATGTCGAAAGAGTGGGGGGGATGGAGGGGTGGGGACTACACCGACTACCACAATTCACAGTGGAATACCTCACCGTGCCGGGATTCATTGAGGTTTTAGCCATTGGCATTCGCTCGCTGGTCGGCGTTACGTGCGGATTAAATTCACAGGTGGAAGACGTGCTAGTGCCGTTTAAATACGAACACGGAGAGAGAGAGAGACAATCATCCCCCCTCCCTCCCTTCTTTTGCTCCATCTCTCGATCGATTGAGAGAGAAAAAAGAATCAATTTGACGAATTGATAACAATTGACTCTATTACAAACTCAATAATCCTAAGTCACTTAAGGTCTTTTTGTTTCTTTCGAACACACACACACACACAGAAAAGAAAAGATTCATCGAGTGAGACGCAACAACGGTACTTACAAGAACTGATACACTACGGAGGGTGTAAGAGGCAACACAGTAAAGAAGGCACCACAGTGGAAAGTGGTTGCACGCTCCGTTTCACGCTGCCGCATTCATATATATATATATATATGTATATATGTGAGAAAACCAAAGTTACAATTACGTTACTTAGGTTTTGAGAATTTGCAAGAAATACTATTTTCGCGCATTTTTTTCTCATTTTATTGGAGTATTATTGAAAAAACATTGAAAAAATTTTGAATTTACGCGGGAAAAGACAGTTTTACTACTAAAAGTGATTTACCGCGAAATTTAGTGACTTTGAATGAAATAAGGATATTTTTTTTTGTGTGTTTGTGAGATTAAGGATTGAGATAATTTTAAATTTTAATCATGGTGACTAAAATTATGATGCTTCTATTGACCGCTGTTGCTGGCAGTCAGAGTAAGTAAATACAATTTTTGCTTCCGAATGGAAGCTATGCAATCATCAGAATTTTCGATTGTAATTTTTTTGATAGAAGATACTTGAAACGATCTAAATAGAGAGAAAATGATATTTTTAGTCTGTGTGTGCATAAAAGTCTCAAGTACAGCAAAACGATTCCATAGAAAAATTTCATATTTTGTGGAAAACTTCCTCTCGACAAACTATTTTTTAAGCTTCATTTGAAGAGAATTCGATCGATACTTTTTGAGATATGTCCATTTTTCGAAAATCAGTTTTTAATAGAATTTCTGGAAACTATTGAACTGATGTTATTTATACTCATATATTTCGAGAATTGTATCAGTTAGATGCTCGTCAATTTTAAGCTTATTTGCATCATTAGTTCTCGAGTTATTGGCAATTTTAATGAATTTCTTCAAAATTTGATATTTCGATGATGATTTGAAAAAAGTTGCATCACTTCCATTCCGAAGCATATTGCTAAAGTATTAACAAAAAAAGCTATATCACTTGGAAAGCAATACCATTGTCCACTTGTTTAATTTAGTGATGACGGTGAACTTTGAATGAATTCTTATCTCAAGAAAAAGGAGTGATAATATTGTTTTTTTTTTCTCTATCTTTTCTCTTTTAAATTTGTGTGCTTGTTAAATAGAAGAATTGACGTTGAAATATTGCGCTGAAATGGGTTTTACGTGCTCGTTTCCGGCATTGATCAAACATTTGTTTTTTTTATTTATTTTTTCTTGGAATTCAGAGAATATGGACTTGTGCTGGAAGCAAAACAGCGCAAGTGCTATTTTCTCACAGATTTTTCAAAGAATATCCTACTGTTGGACTATATCGGAATTTTTCTTAACAATTAATATGCATTTTGAACAAATGCATATATCTAAGGTATCAATATAAGAGGAACGTATTTTTTGCACATACGCCCTTTTGTTTTTAATTATTTTCATCGAATATACGAGAATTTCTGGGAGATACGCCCTTTTGTTATTGCATAATTTTCACGTGAATTAAGAAAAATGGAAAATAATAATAAAAGGGCGTAAGTGCTGCACATACGTCCTTTTGCTTATCATCCAACAATATTTATTTATTTATTCATTCATTTATTTATATTTTTATTATTATAATAACATTATTTATTCATGCGGCCAAAAAAAAGAGGGAAAATCCTTAAATTTTCAGATAAATCAGGTTAACTGAAAATTTAGTTTTCTTTCGAAAAAAAAATCCAATAATTGACAATTTCATTGAGACTTTTCGTGCTCTCGTGGAAAAACTCGAGTGAATGTTAGCGTAAATTTTCTACCTGTCTGACTCAATGAGAGCCCCCCCACCCTGAAGGGCCAATGTCGTGTAAATTTCTATGGATCTCTCTCCAATAGCTAGATAAGCCAGCAAAAACTTTACTTTAAGCGGCATTTAAAAACTTACCTTCCATTCGTCTCTATGGCAAAATGCATTTTGTTCTGGAGAAAAGGAGAGTTTTTCCGGTTTCATTTTTTTTCTTCTTCTTCTTCCTTCCTTCCTCGTGACAATAGTGGAAAAATTCAAAATGGTTGAGAAAAGACCCCCTGGGCATTTATTGTCATCGGTTCTGTGAGAATGAAAAACGATGTTGCATACAAATACATTGAGAAAAAAAGAGAAAAAAAAAAGTACGTAATCCCATGGGATGAGGATTTTTTCTGTTATCCAGAAAAACTACTTTCCATCTTCTTTGTATTCTGGATGAAGAATGAAAGGGAACAAAATAAAAGGGATGAGGAAAAAGGCAACAAGTTTCTGAAGGGATTCAGTGAATTTTTACATATTTTTATGATTTTTTTAAAGTTATTCTGATCACAATTCTTAGGAATTTCTGGGAAAAAAGGGGAATTTCATTTTTATTGGGGGGAAAGTTCAGGGAAATTTGATTTAAAAGGATGCTGCATTTTTTTTGATGATTCCATTGAAAAAATAGGAAAATTTCACGTAAAAAACATGTGAGAAAAATTTTTTTGTGTTTTTTTTTTAAATTCCTTTTTATGGGGATTTTTGAAATTTGAGTTTTTTGGGGATTTCTCGGGTTCTAATTGTCGCAGCTTTAAAATTCCGATTGGAGGTGGAAGGTGAGCTCATTCTACCCCAACTTTATGGTATTTTGAATCATTTTTAATCGATTTTCAAGATAGTTATGGAGCAAAAATGGATTTTCATATAAGACGTTATAACTTCGTCAAAAATTGATGAAAATTGATTCGAAATACCATGAATTCGGGGTAAAATGAGCTCACCTTTCACCTGGGATCAAAATTTTTGTGTTGCCACTATCGAAACCAGAGATACGTTCAAAAAACTAAAATTAGAAGAAATTTCAGGAATTAATCCACTTTTTTCACAAATTTTTAATTTAATTTTCAAAAAATAAATTCCAACGAAATTCAACCGCGAGAAATTCATAGGCGTTCCATATGAAAAACAGACATACTCAAGATGACTACATTTATTTGATACATTCCGAGTCCACTAACCTCTCTAAAGTCTAAAAAAAATACAAATTTTTTTTTATTCATTTATTTTTCTGTGTACATGTACACCTGTGGAACGTGTAGTTTCTACTGATCACAGCGGGTGTCTACATCTACGTCTGACGATAAGAAAAAAAAAAAAAAACGGAAATGAGCCAGAGATAGTCTCAGTTGTAACTGCTGACACGTGAAAATTTTTATTCACAAAATTATTTCAAAAAAAAAATTTCTCAAAGAAATATTGAATTTTTTTTTTTCTAATATTAAAATTTTTTTTTAATGTTCCAAAAATTATTTAAAAAAAAAATTCATTAAAAAATTTGTTGGATTTTCTTGATTAATTCAGCTGATGACTAATAAGACTTCCATCGACTTCCCTGAGAACCTGCCTGACCTTGAGTCTCACTGGAAAAAAATAATAAATTAATTATTTTTTTTTTCCTATAAATCTTCACTGATTCATAATGACGCTGATAATTACAATTTTCTCTGTAAACAAATTTGTCCTTGTCACGGGATGATTTTTCCCTCGGCAATTCATCATCCTCACGCATTCTCATTGTCATCATCCCTCCCCCCTCCCTACCACTTCTTTTCATTAATTGCCATTATCAACATTCCTGAGGCCTTTCTTAACGTCTGTATATTCATTTTTTTTTCCTTTCCTTCTTTTTTTCGGCTTCCTGTCCTATTCACGCGCCAAGCCATGGCAATCTTTGGATCTTTATCTCAGCGGCTCTTTCGAGAAACGCAAAATGGGCTGTTTCAATTCCTCGCTGCAACCACAAAACGGTGGTATGCTGCATATTACATTCTAAAAGATGTTGCGATGTATTGGGGAACAATTTTTTACCCCAATAATTCCCACGAGAATTCATGTACAAACCTTTACCAGTTAACAAAAAAAATCTCATTTCCCAGTAAATATTGTCTTGTGGGAAATTTTCTCCGAGATAAATTGCGAGATATCGATTAATCGATATTTTGCATTGAATTCGAGATATCGATATCATTCAATAGTTTTGATTCATCAGTTTTTAGTTTAAAGTTCAGTTTTCGATTAATCGATTTTAGATATCGATTAATCGATTTTATATATCAACTAATCGATTTTATATATCGATTAATCGATTTAATATATCGATTAATCGATTTCATCTATCGATTAATCGATTCGATAAATCGATTCAATACATCGATTAATCGATTTTATATATCGATTAGTCGATTCGATATCTCGCAAATCATTGGATCATTTTTTTTCACCACTTTTTAGTTCGAGGGGAGGAAAATAACAATGTCGCATTAATTTCGATTAATCGATATTGGAAATCGATTCATCGATATTCAAAATCGATTAATCAATGCGATATCTCGCATCAAATTCGAGATATAGCAATCTACTCGATATTTCCATTTCACCTGTTATTGAGTTCAAGGAGAATCAACTTTCGATTAATCGATTCGATACATCGCATTAAATATGTTCATCAATTTCATCTATTCTAGTTTGAAAGTACATTCAAACTTGTGCATCACAACTCAAATAAAATTTTAAATAAAAATAACTTTCCATTTGGCATTCGAAGAATTATTGGATTGACTTTCAAAAACACTTCTGATCAACCGTCCACTTGACTCTCTCAGCTTCAAAATCGTAAATGCATTTTTTTTTTCTTCTCGAATTAAATAGAAAAGATTTAAAGAGTTATTTCAAAAATAGATTCATACATTTTTGTGAGGAAGTTCTTTCTCATTATGATACATCACTTTTCAAAGTGTCAAACAAAATGTCAGTAATAAATCAATTTATTTACTTCTAAAATCTCTTAATGGATCCATTTGTAATAAAATTCTTCATTTCCACTGAATTGCATTTTTTTTTCGCTTTGATACAGCCGCGAATCAGTGAAGTGATGATTGATGAGTTCATTCAGCAGAGGATGAAAAGAAATTTTTCGAAGAAAAAATATGAAATACTTCAGTAACTGACAATTTTAGCAAATTTCTCAGTTATATTTAAAATGGACAGTAAGGCTAAGTACTTAGGAACTGTTCAGGAAGTAGTACCTGCTCAATCCACGTATTTTTATATCTATATTCATGAATTATTCATATGAATATCCATATATGGAAAATATGGGATCATATAATTCAGCGAAATCCTATATACTTTGCTATATATTCCAAATTACATAATATGATTATACTGTGGTTCTATTCATTAGTAGAACTCGTAGTATATAACTCATTAAAAATTTGTTAAAAAATAAAGAAAATGAATAACTTGTACCGCAATGTACTAAGAATGTTTGACATAGAGGTTTTCTGATGATTCCATTGGAAAGCTGAGGAAATTTTAGGTGGAAAACATGAGTCCTAATTGATTTTCCTGAGTCTTTTCGAAATGGTTCTTTTTTAGACAAGATACCTAAAAATTTGGTTTTTTGAAAATATTTGCGATTCTATTGGTCGTAGCGTAAAAATTCCACATGGAGGTGAAAAGTGAGATCATTTGCTATTGGTTTATGGGGTTTTGGAAAGAACATGATCATTTTTTGAAATACTTATCAGAAAAAAACTGATTTTTGATCGAACAACCCATAAGTATGACATCATAGGGTTTTTTCTTTCTTCTAAACTTATCCTTATTCCAAATCAACCCGAATGGAAAAACTATACAATGCGAAATTATAGTGGAAATTATATGGAAAATATGGGATCATATAATTCAGCGAAATTCTATATACTTTGCCATATATTCCAAATTACATAATATGATTATACTGTGGTTATATTCATTAGTAGAACTGGTAGTATATAACTCATTATATTTCACAATATACTACTCAATATATGATTCTTCATATATACTCATCATACCTATTACTTATATTTCAAATAAAAATTACTTTTTAATTAACATGCATCATTTCATACACAAATTTTTACACATATAATAATTAATGAATATTGAATTATATAATAAACGAAAATATAAAATATACATATATCGATGAGTATATTTTGTCATATATCTTAGAATTATATATATATTTATACTTCCAAGATATACAATCAAATATAAATATTTCGTATATTTTATCCAAATATCGAAGATATATCAGTGACATATATTATTTATTATATTCAATTTTATATTTTCAAATCAGCGTTATATTTTCCCATATATTCATAGCTATATGCAGTTTTTCCATTCGGGATTTTTCGGTAAAGAAGGAATAATGTGTGTTTTGGGCTTTATTTCCAATGAATGAGAGTGTATTTTGACGTTAACGACAGATGTGCCACGTGCCCAAGTTCTTTCTGACTACACTACACTATTCTGATGCATTAGAAACGTGACCACGATAAATAAATGCTCTCGATACCCAACGATCGATTGAAGAGCAAAAAAAAAACTAATATAATGTATCGCCTGGGCTTTCCTCACTCTCTTTCATCATGCACATCAAATGCCTTTTTTTGACAGATGTTACGACTCTCGAATTACAGGAAGCCTTCTTTTTTCTCATCTCACCTTGTGATATCGACTCATCCTTGTATCCCACCCGGTTCCGGTTTTTTTTCTTCTTCTTTATCCAGTGTCTGGATGAATCCATCACGTGCTTCAACCGGAAAGCGAATATTATTTCCATCACTTTTTTTTCCATATATCTGAAGAAATATGAGAGAATAATTTCATTTTTACGAGAAAAAAAAAAGTTATATTTTTCAAGAATTTTGTAATTTTTTGAGATAATCTTAGAAATGAATGGAGATACGCCCTTTTTTTGCTCTAATCCTTAAAAAAATGCATTTTAGGGTCGAAAAGACGTATTTTCATTAACTTTTGATATCTGCAAGAAATGTTTGGGGGAAAAAATGGACTTATGCTTTTTTAACTTTTTACTGCTGAATTCAATGGAAATGAGTTTTGTGGACAAAAATAATTGGTGGTAAAGTCACAATGATAAGACAGCTGTCGTGGACGAGTGATGAAAGGAAAGTTTGAACGTTGCGTGTCGAAAATAGAAGTGTTCATGTCATCTCTAGCGTGCAGCATAAAAATGAGAGGAGAGATTGAGAACAATTGGGGGAAAAAAGAAGCTTAAAGTGAGGATTTTTAGTCCAGTTTCCAATTAATTGCTGTTAATTCGGGGAAAAAGGTGCTTAAATTTACCCGAAAAAAGTGATTAAGATATTCGAAAGTCATATCTTCAGCTTGTGAATATAATTTTTTTTTCTCGAATTTTTTTTACATCAATCTCCTATCACATGCATGAGATAGAGAGAGAGGCAAATAGTTACGACTACCTTCTAATTAAAATTTCTCAATAACTGTACGGTGAATTGAATATTTTTTTCTTCTATTATTTAGTTAAAATGCTGTTCTCTTCGACAATTGTTTTTAAATAATGGGTCAACTGTGTGGTTTTTTAGGTTTCTTAGGTTCTACAGGATGAAAATCGGGGGAAATACTTGAGATAGGGTATTTTAGATGATTTCATTGGAGAGCTGAGGAAATTTGACATGGAAACCATATGTCGCATTGTTTTTAAGGTTTTTTTTGAGAATTCCAGGATTTTTTGAAAAAATCGAGCCCAAATTTTCGAAATTTCGAGAAAAAAAACAAAAATCACTTGTGGCACATGTTTTCTACGTGAAATTTCCTCAGCTCTTCACTGGAAGCATCAAAAAACCTCTATCTCCCTCCATTTCATAGAAATCCATCAATTTTTGTTCCTAAATCTAAAAAAAATGTAGAGAATTGGGGAAAAAACTTCAAATAATCCCGTCTACGTATTTATACACAAAAAAAATATCCAACGAGCCAAAATTTCACCTCCCAATCAAATTTTCACTCTAATTATTTGTGATTCTTTTATTATTCTCAAGAATTTTTGGAGAATTGAATATTTTTTTCTTCTATTATTTAGTGAAAATGCTGTTCTCTTCGCCAATTGTTTTTAAATAATGGATCAATCCTGTGGTTTTTTAGTAATTTCGTTATTTCTGTCCAATTTAGGGCGTTTTAGACAAAAATTATGAAAAACGTAAAAAAATATCATCTCCAATACAGCATCAAAAAAAACGAGGGCTTAACTGTCCTCGAGTTCACCGAGACACTATCTTAAATCACTTTTAATCAAAAAATTGGCACCACTTCATTATCCCTCGAAAATTACTAACGATTAAATAAATCTTAAATATATAATAAAACTAAGTAAAAAAAAGAAGTTCGATGATGCATTACTCTCGGTATATCTATAGAGTAGAGTCGCGTGGGCCGATCGGAATTCCTATGCAAATGCCACTCCAGCATATATGTGTAGTAAATATATAACCCTGTGTTAACTCCAGCTTGATACTGTTGGGGTTTCTTCTTCCAGTCTACCAAAACAGAATTTAAAGAAAAATGAAAAAAAAATGTACCTCCCCCTCTTTTTTTTGCCTCTTTGAAACTGCCCGGGTACTATATAACGAGTCTTTGTTTATGCTAATTTTTTAACCTTTTTCTCTCTCTCCCTCTATCTTTGACAAAAAAAAATTTCTCTCCCTCTATCTTTGACAAAAAAAATAAACACACAGAGGAAGAAATTGAGTGAGGAATCCACTATATATGTATATATATATGTATATATATGTATACTTTCAATGTGAATCATTCAGGGTTTTCATGGATGACGCAAATATTTTACCAGTGAGCGTGTTGCAGTGCAATTTAACGATAAACACTGATTATCATAATTTGTCAGATGAACCGAGTAAACATGGAGAGATGGAGTAACTAGATCTTGTCTTGTCAACAGAAACTGTTTTTTTTGTTGCATCATATTGGTTAATACTTGGAAATTAAATCATTTTCATATTGTTACTTAATTTTTTTTTTTTTGAGCTGAAGGAGTTGAAGATGAGGATTTTCACTTTTATTTTGTGAATATTGATTGAGGAAAGTGGTAGAATATCTTTTTTCTCTCAAAAAAACATGAGTTTTTTGATTTTTTTGAGAATTGAGGGAATTTGAGTTTTTTTTTTTGCATTTTTTCCATATTTTTGTTTTTTTTTTTTGCATTTTTTTCATTTTTTTGGGGATTTTTTGCAATTTTTTGGGGAAAAACCTGTTTTTTGTGAAAGTTTTCGGGAAATTCCCCCCAAAAAAATTCCGAAAAAAACGAAAATTTTGACAAAAAATAATAGAAAATTTTGAAAAAATTTCGGAAAATCCCAGAAAAATTTAAAATCCTAAGAAAAAGCTATTTTTTCGAAATTTATCCTCAATTCATCTCCAAAACCTTCAAATCCCCCCAAAAAATCTCAAATTCTCCACGAAACCATCAAAAATATACTCCCACCAATTTCCCCCTCCCCTCCCCTCCTCCCCCCTCATTTCCCTAACATAAACCGTCAAATTCCTCTTTCAAACACCCACGAAAATTCTTTTTTCACAATTATCCCAGGCTCCCATGAATTTCATCACTCAAAAATAAGAAAAAAAAAATTCTCTCTCTCACTGGAATGTAAATGGAGAATGATTAATTTCATTATAATTGGCGGATTTTTTTCCCCTCCACTAGTTTTTTGTGACATTCTCATCGTACATAAATGCAAAAAAAAAAAAAAAAAAAGAACCCACGTGGATATACAATCCCTGCGGTTAGATAATAGCCAAAGGAGAGAAGGTGTATTATGCCAGATCCCACCTTCACTGTATTCCCTCCAGTGAGGAGGGGGAGGGGGGGAGCCTGTTGACGGCTCTCCTCGCCACTTTGGCTTTTGTTCCATTCGAAATTTAAAGGCTTCGTGATTCCGCCTCGGAAGCCGTCCGGGTGCCGCATTCTCACGTTCCCGCGGTTCTTCGTTTGCTCGCGTAGTATATATATATATATACATATATATATATATATATAGCACACAAAAATACCAAATGAGAGGAAGTTACCAATCGGAGAAATCCATATTTGTCATTTGAAATTTTGTTTTTTAGGATTTTTTCGGAAATTTAATTACTTTTCATTTTTTTTAAGAGTCAAGGGCTTTGTGGAAAAATCCAAAAAAATTCAACAATAATTTGGACATGCTATAGCATTTTCTCAAATTTTTTCAGATTTTTCAACAAAGTTCTTCATTAAAAAAAAAAATAATTCAATTTTTTTTCTTGATTTTTCCACAAATATTTCAGAAAATAAATCAATAGAAATTCTCTACAAAAAGGCTTGGATTAAAAAAGACGTATTTCCATAATTTTCCGAAATTTCCCCTATTTTCCCTCTTCTCTCCTGAATTCCCAAAAAACAATTGCCAAAAATTAATTTCAACAAAAAAGAACTTTAATTACTCTTCTTAATTAGAAATGAAAATGATTTCCTCTCATTTATCACCAGTAAATCCCCTGTCTCACCCCCCGAAATTGTATTTGAACGCACCCTCCCTTGGATAAAGTGCGAGAGGAAAGCCCCATGAGTATCAAACTTTAATACTTTTATCCCCCCTCCCCCTCCCTCCTCCCACCTACTTCATCTCTCTGCCTGAAACAAGGGGCCATTAAATAGCACCCCACTACCAAAATCCCCTTCATTCCATCTCGAGGACCAAATCAATACGCAAGTCTCTGCCCTTTTTTCCTATTTTCCCTTCAAATCTGCAAAAATTCACGTTTTTTTGAATCAAATGACAATTCGGAAAATTCATTGAAACCCAAAAACGCAAATCGCGTTTTTCTAAAGCCCTTATTATTATAATAATAATAATATCCGAATGGAAAAACTATATAATGTGAAATTATACTGAAAATTATATGGAAAATATGGGATCATTTAATTTAGCGAAATTCTATATACTTTGCCATATATTCCAAATTACATAACATGATTATACTGTGGTTATATTCATTAGTAGAACTCGTAGTATATAACTCATTAAAAATTTGTTAAAAAATAAAGAAAATGAATAACTTGTACCGCAATGTACTAAAAATGTTTGACATAGAGGTTTTCTGATGATTCCATTGGAAAGCTGAGGAAATTTTAGGTGGAAAACATGAGTCCTAATTGATTTTCCTGAGTCTTTTCGAAGTGGCTCTTTTTTAGACAAGATACCTAAAAATTTGGTTTTTTGAAAATATTTGCGATTCTATTGGTCGTAGCGTAAAAATTTCACATGGAGGTGAAAAGTGAGATCATTTGCTATTGGTTTATGGGGTTTTGGAAAGAACATGATCATTTTTTGAAATACTTATCAGAAAAAAACTGATTTTTGATCGAACAACCCATAAGTATAACATCATAGGGTTTTTTCTTTCTTCTAAACTTATCTTTATTCCAAATCAACCCGAATGGAAAAACTATACAATGCGAAATTATAGTGGAAATTATATGGAAAATATGGAATCATATAATTCAGCGAAATTCTATATACTTTGCTATATATTCCAAATTACATAATATGATTATACTGTGGTTATATTCATTAGTAGAACTGGTAGTATATAACTCATTATATTTCATAATATACTACTCAATATATGATTTTTCATATATACTCATCATATCTATTACTTATATTTCAAATAAAAATTACTTTTTAATTAACATGCATCATTTCATACACAAATTTTTACACATATAATAATTAATTAATATTGAATTATATAATAAACGAAAATATAAAATATACATATATCAATGAGTATACTTTGTCATATATCTTAGAATTATATATATATTTATACTTCCAAGATATACAATCAAATATAAGTATTTCGTATATTTTATCCAAATATTGAAGATATATCAGTGACATATATTATTTATTATATTCAATTTTATATTTTCCCATATATTCATAGCTATATATGGTTTTCGAATGAATTGAATTCACTTTTAATTCGTGAT
The DNA here is from genome assembly GCA_963942555.1 of Aleiodes leptofemur. Lineage (NCBI taxonomy): Eukaryota > Metazoa > Arthropoda > Insecta > Hymenoptera > Braconidae > Aleiodes > Aleiodes leptofemur. Next base: position 15,647,728 of record OZ012617.1, on the reverse strand, counting down.
TTTTATACTCAAGTGAAAATTAAAGCCACCTGGAATTTTATTAACGTAAAATTCTATTGTTCTTTCTCTCTGTGAAGAGGAAAAAGGAGAAAAAAAATTAATGCATGGGCACTCGAGTGCCTGGACTCTCTTTTGCGACATTACCCAGTGAGAGCCGAGAGTTGTAGGATTGTGAGGAAGTAAGTAGTGAAAGATCGACAGATGTTCCGCATTATGTTTTTATGAAGGCCAGTTTACTAAAACTTTTTTTTTTTATTCATGAAAACATGTATTATACGAAAATAGCGCCCTTTGATTTGCCATCGTCAATGTCTAACGTGAATTATGGTACCTGAAATGTTTTTTCATTAAGTGAGGAAAGGGGGGGGGGGAGGAGTGGAGTTTCGGGAGTAAATGATGTAAGATTTTTTTTTTGGAGTGAAGGACTTCGCAGAAAAATCTGAAAAAATTCGAGATGATGGTCCAACATGTCTAGAAATTGGCTGAATTTTTTCAAAATTTTTTCTACAAATCTTCACTTTAAAAAAAAATGCCGAATCTCAATTATTCTTTAAGATATTTTTAAAAAAATGACTGAGGATTTTTTTTCGGAGTGAAGGACTTTTTCAAAAAATCTGAAAAAATTCCAGAAAATGCTCTAACATGTTTCCATTGTTGCTGAATTTTTTCAGAATTTTTCGCTGAGATCTTTACTCTTTCAAAAAAAAAATCCCAAATTTCTATCATTTTTTTATATTTTTGCAAAAAAAATGATTCAGGAATTTTTTTAAAAATGAAGAACTATTCCAAAAAATCTCAAAAAATTCAAGAAGATGCTGGAACATGTGTAAACCATTGCTGAATTTTTTCAGAATTATCCACTGAGATCTTTACTCTAAAAAAAAATCCTGAATCACTCTTCTTCGATCTTTCCTATTTTTTCACTCAACAAACTGGTTTCGCGGGAAACCCGTAAGAATTCAAACCAAAAAAAGAGAAAAAAGAAGAAAAAAAAAATTGAAATATGGTGATTCGTGGAGCGAGTCGATCGCGTGCCACGTAAATCAAGAAATCTTCATTCGCTCTACCCCATGAATTTACGTGACTTATTTTACCACTTGAAAAAGAGAAAAAACCAGAAGAGACACGAGACACAATACGACAAAATACGACAGAAAAAAAAAGAAGAAAAAAATCATATTTTTTTCTTCATGCTCCCTGATCTTGGACAATAATAGAGAAGTAGTACATGTTTTGAATTGAAGCGCAAGTACAATGTACCGTAAATAATTTAATGTAAAGGCTTATTTCATTCGTTACACGTATATGCGCACGAAAAACTGTAGAAAAAAATCCGCCAAATTCTCAAAAAAAAAAAAAAAAAAAATAGCAAAAAAAATAATGCAATAATCGAGAATATAGGGAAAGATGGGGCAAAATGGGCACTATGGAATATAATATTGGAGATAGATTTTTTCTGATGATTCCATTGAAAAGCTGAGGAAATTTCCCATGAAAATCATATGTCAGAAGTTATTTTTTGGAATTTTTCAAAAATTTCATTTTTTGCGCAAGATTTGAAGGTAAAAATCTTCTGTTTTTGAAAAAATTTCAGGTTTTTGAAAATATCTCTGGTTCTATTGATCGTAGCGACCTGGGGTTGATCTCAAATGAAAGGTGAGCTCATTTCCCATCGATTTATGGGGTTTCAAAAGAAAAATATCAATTTTTCCAAGTACTTATAGGGCAAAAACTGATTTTCCAAAAAATGACCTATAAATATTTGAAAAATTGATTTAAAAAAAATTTGAACCACATAAATCGATGAGAAATGAGCTCACCTTTCATTTGAGATCAACCCCAGGTCGCTGCGACCAACAGAACCGGAGATATCGCCGAAAAAGTGAATTTTTTCGATTTTCAAAAGGGAAACCCCTTCAAAACTTGGCCAAAAAAGGAAATTTTTCCAAAAATTGAGAAAAAAAAATTTTGACACATGTTTTCTGCCTAAAATTTCCTCAGCTTTTCAATGGAATCATCAGAAAATTTCTATCTCGAACCGTTCAATTGAAGTCTCCATTTTACCCCATTTTTGGAAAAAATTCCAAAAAATAAAAGAAAAAAAAATTTAATAATAGAAAAAAAAAATTTTTTAAAATTGAAAAAAAATTGAAAAATTTAAAAAAAATAGGAGAAAAAAAATGTAATAATGGAGAAGATATCAAAAAAAAAAAAAAAAATCCCCAGGAATGAAAAGAGGACCCAAGCCCCTGATGATTACACTGTGTGTATCTCGAAAATGGACGGTTGGAGAGAACGTAGAAAATTTCTTCAGGTTTTATAACCACGCGATCAAAACGTGCTGCAAAGCAGAGAGTCCACATCTGTGCATGGGGGCCCAGGTGTTGCATACCAGAACAACTCCCCGCGTGTTCAATAGGTAGACGCGTGAGGCACGAGACAACACACAAGGTCTTTTCTGCGAGAAGCTGGTAAAAAAAAAGGGGTTTCTATTTAATAAGTGCAAATTTTGAAGAATTCAAGATTTATGAATTTTAATCATTTTTTTAAAAATAATTTCCTTAAAAAAATATGGAAATAAGAATTTTGAAATTGAAAATTTTTTTTTCGAGCTAAGAACATTTCAAAAAAATTTGAAAAAATTCCAGAAAATGCTCCAGCATCTCTACAGCATCCCTGAATTTTTTGAAATTTTTTAGTAAAGATCTTCGATCTAAAAAAAAATCCTCAAAAATTCTGTCTTTTTTCGAAAATCAGTTTTATTTTAATATTTGAGATTTTTCAGAATTTTTGAAATTTTTATGAATTTTTAATAAAATTTTAATAAAATTTTAATAAAATTTTAATAAAATTTTAAAAAATTTTAATAAAATTTTAAAAAATTTTAATAAAATTTTAAAAAATTTTAAAAAATTTTAAAAAATTTTAAAAAATTTTGAAAAATTTTAAAAAATTTTAAAAAAATTTTAATAAAATTTTAATAAAATTTTAATAAAATTTTAATAAAATTTCAATAAAATTTTAATAGAATTTTAATAAAATTTTTATAAAATTTTTATAAAATTTTTATAAAATTTTTATAAAATTTTTATAAAATTTTTATAAAATTTTTATAAAATTTTCATGATTTTTTTTTTTTTAATTTTTTCTAACGAAAAAAAAACATAAATCGTTTTAAATCTTTCATTCACGTGTTTTTCTCAGTTTACAAGTGTTTTTTTTTGTCAGGAAAAAGCACTCAATCTAGAAAAAAAAATGAAAAAGGCAAATAGAATAGCTATGGTGCGTAAAATATGCTGACGATTGAAAAATAGAGATTTTCGCAATTTAATCCTTTGGGAAATGAGGCGTGCACCTCTGAAGAGGAGTATGTATCGAGGTTGCCAGGTCGTCGCACTCCGTTGGCAACGCAACAATGACCAACGGATTGCGCCAACTCTCAAGAAGAAGTTATAAAAAAAAATTAAAAAAAAAAATGAAAGATCTCTTTAAAAAAAAAGGCAACTAGGAGGTACGACCGGAAGTTTGTTATAATCCACGAGAATTCCTGCCTCAGAACTGCTCCGAGCAGGTTTTACCTATCTCCACACACTTGGTATGAGCCAAGAGGAGGCAAAGAGTCGGATATCAAAGTCGACAGGATGAAATCGAATTTCCAATTACACGTTTTACGCGAGTTTTTTTGCTTTTTTTTAAAAAGGAATCGGGAGAATTAATAAATGGGGAGAACTGAATGAAATATTTAAACGGAATTTTTTTGTTGATTCTGCGGTTTTTTTTTTCAATGCATAAATTTGAATGAGTTGAGGCTTTTTTTTAGAGGTGGGGGGGGGGGGGGGGATTTTTTTTTTTCATTCATTTGGGGAAGTGGAGGGGAAAAAGAAGGGGAAATTCATTTTTTTTGAATTTTTTTGGAAATTTGATTATTTTTGATTTTTTTGGGAGTGAAGGAGTTTGCGAAATTTTTTGAAAAAATTCAGCAACAATATATATATATTGCAGTGTCTTCTCAAATTTTTTCAGATTTTTTTACGAAGTCCTTCCTTTTAAAAAAAATTCTTTAATAATTTTTTTAAGAATAACTTCGAAAATAATAGAAATTTGGGATTTTTTTTGAGGGTGAAGGCTTTCCCCAAAATTTTTGAAAAAATTCAGCAACAATATAGACATATTAGAGCATCATCTCAAATTTTTTCAGATTTTTTCCCGAAGTCCTTCCCCCCGAAAAAAATTCCCCCATCATTCCCTTAAAACCTATGAAACCCTTGAATTCTTAAATTTTCAAATTTTCATAAAATACCGGTAGAACATCCTTAAATTTCCATTTTCTTTTAACTGCACGAGAAACAACGAGACTATCTTTATCTATATATACGTGGGACTGTCCGTTCCACATCGCGATCCCGAGGAATCCGCGTCCGGAATCCGCCATAGGGAAGAAATAATAAAATCATCTTAGAAACAAAGGGGCGTAAGTAACATTGACAAAAAAAAGCACTTACGCCTTTTTATTTCCAAGGTAATAAAATAATTTGCCTTAAAAAACAAAAAAATTCTAAAAAAAAAAGGTTAATTACAAAACTTTTGCAATTGGGAAAAAAAGGGGGGGGGGGAGTGGACCCCCCCCCCTCTTTCCACCCCTTTCCCCTTCATTTCCACCCCTCCCCCCTAATTTAAATGCCTCAACCCCAAAAATAATGACAATTGACGATTTTTAATTTCAATTGACAAAAAAATAAAAAAAATAAAAAATGACAAAATCTTCGAATTTTTTTTTTTTTTATAAAAAAAAAATGAAAACCGGCATTTTTGCAAAATCAAACGAGAACCTTATTAACGTGCGATTCACAGAGGAATGTTAATTTATCCCATAGGATGTTATATATACCTTGGCATCGAAGCAGAGCATGTTACACACATATATATATATATATATACATATATATACGCAAGTCGAGCGCTCGTGACTGCATATTACTGGGCATATAGGGCCCCGCGGGTGCCGCCCGCGTCCATTCGCGTATTGCATATATATATATATATATATATACATACATACATATATATATATATACATATATTTAGGTATGAGGTAGAGAAAAGGAGAAAAAGAGAGAGACAGATCGTTCATCTTGGGAAAAAAAAGCACAGAATAACACATATATATCGTTGCCTTAGAGTCAAAGGGGCGTAAGTCCTGTTTATAATCACAGTACTTACGCCTCTTTGTTTCTAAGATGACGATATATATATGTATATATGTGTGCTCATACAAGCCAACTTCTCCACGCACGCAATGTCGTATCTCAAGTATTTCATTGCTGATGCTGATTTTTTCCCCCTTTTTTTTGGGGGAGGGGAGGGGAAATTTCCCTTTCCCCTTTTTTTTTTTCTAATTATGCTGAATATTTAGAGTATGAAAGGAGATTAGGGGAAAAAGGGCGTATCTCCATTATTTTCCAAGATATTTGCAAAGAAATGGTAAAAAAATCGACTTTTTTAAGTGAAAATTCAAGAAAATGTGTTGGAAAAATGGGAGATAAGCCCCTCTGGTTCTAATTCATTGTTTGCAGGAAATTTCAAGAATTAAAAAATGAGATTGGAGGAAAATGGGCGTATCTCCATTTTTTTCTCGAGATATTTCGGGAAAAAAATGAAAAAAATACGTAAAATTGCCTTTTACAAGTGAAAATTCATCAAAATATCTCGAAAAAAAAATGGAGATACGCCCTTTTTTCTTCAAACTTCATTTTTCTGTTCAGAATTCAAAGAGCTGCATAAAAAATCAGGGCAAAAAGGGCCTATCTCCATTATTTCCTGAGAAAACAATGAAAAAATAAAAAAATGACTTATCCTGTTTTACACAAGTCGTTTGTACGGTTTTATTTGAGCAATACCATCGTTCTAACCTGCTCGTTAAATTTTCCCATGCCACACCTCCAAAGTGTCCATAAGCACTGGGCAAATATCAATGACGAAGAGAATGAATGAATAGAGAGACAGAGTGATAATTGAAGTTATGGACGATTAACTTTCTCGAAAATTATCCATCGGTTTTCACACATGTCGCATAGACTTTGAGAATTCAACGGTTAATTTCACTATTGTTCAGTGGATTTTAACGAAAATAGAAAATAGTTCATTTTTCCCCATTTTTTTTCTTAATTTTCCATATTTTTTTATAATTTTTCCCTTTTTTAAACAATTTTTTCATATATTTTTTTTATAATTTTTCCGATTTTTTTGAAAATAATTTTTCCATATTTTTTAAATAATTTTTCATATTTTTAATAATTTTCATTTTTTTTGAATAATTTTTTTCTATTTTTTAAAATAATTTTTTCCTATTTTTTAAAATAATTTTTTCTAATTTCTAAAATAATTTTTCCTATTTTTTCAAAAATAATTTTTCCATATTTTTTGAATAATTTTTCATATTTTTAATAATTTTTCCTATTTTTAAAATAATTTTTCCTATTTTTTGAATCATTTTTCTCTTTTTTAAAAATGATTTTTTTCCTATTTTTTAAAATAATTTTTTCCTATTTTTTCCTTTTGTTGCACTATTGATTACTGCTCTTTTCCAAAATTTCTGGCAAAATTGAGCGGAAATCCGCTGAAATACACTATAAATATGTTAATTATCCACATTTCCCTTTTTCCCCCAATTTTTCTCTTAAATTTAAAAAAAATGCTCTAAATTGTCAGATTTTTGCTATTTTAAGTTAATAAAAAATTTTCTATTGGTAAGCATTTGATCTTGAAGAGGATATCCGGTGATTCTCATAAAGCCTGGAAAGATTACGATCAAATAGTTGTGAAGTATCAGCGATACGTTTGTCCCGTTTAATGAGAGAAGAAAAGCAACGAGGTGGCAAAAAAGAGAGAGAAAGAAAGAGAGAAAAAAAGAGAAAAAGACCGAAAGAGGTGCTTTATTTACCTCGTTGCAACAAACTCGCGGTTTACTCGTCTGCTTTACTCATTGAAAAATAATCCCACCGGAAATGCGTGCACTTTTTTTTTTATTTCTTCATTTCTTAATGAATTTTGCCTCATTAGCATATTTCGATTTTACTCATTTTCATATTATTGTGAAAAATCGCAAACACGTGCGTTTGGCAACCGGAAGCTCGTGAATTATTTTTAGGAAAATGGCTTTGGTAACGATGAAAGAAAGGAAATAAGCGACCCCTCGAATTCTTGGTAAATTTACAAAATTTATTTTTATAATTTTAACCCCCTTTTTTAAAATGACTCATCAAAAATAATATTTTTTTTACGTTTTTCTGAATTTTTTCATAATTTTTTTTTGTGCAGTTTATGAGATATGAATTATCAAAGTTAGTGGAAACGCCTAAAATCGGATGGAAATAACGAAATTACTAAAAAACCACAGGGTTGACCCATTATTTAAAAATAATTGGCGAAGAAAACAGCATTTTAACTGAATAATAGAAGAAAAAAATGTTCAATTCTCCAAAAATTCTTGAAAATAATAAAAGAATCACAAATTATTAGAGTAAAAATTTGATTGGGAGGTGAAATTTTGGCTCGTTGGATATTTTTTTTGTGTATAAATACGTAGACGGGATTATTTGAAGTTTTTTCCCCAATTCTCTACATTTTTTTTAGATTTAGGAACAAAAATTGATGGATTTCTATGAAATGGAGGGAGATAGAGTTTTTTTGATGCTTCCAGTGAAAAGCTGAGGAAATTTCACGTAGAAAACATGTGCTACAAGTGATTTTTGTTTTTTTTCTCGAAATTTCGAAAATTTGGGCTCAATTTTTTCAAAAAAATCCTGGAATTCTCAAAAAAACCTTAAAAACAATGCGACATATGGTTTCCATGTCAAATTACCTCAGTTCTCCAATGAAATCATCTAAAATACCCTATCTCAAGTATTTCCCCCGATTATCATCCTGTAGAACCCAAGAAACCTAAAAAACCACACAGTTGATCCATTATTTAAAAACAATTGTCGAAGAAAACAGCATTTTAACTAAATAATAAAAGAAAAAAATATTCAATTCACCGTATGGTTATTGAGAAATTTTAATTAGAAGGTAGTCGTACCTATTTGCCTCTCTCTCTATCTCAAGACATGACTTTCGACAAGTTTAATAACTTTTTCAGTCAAATTAAATCAAGTTACCCCGAATTATCCTCAATCAATTGAAAACCAACCCAAAAAATTCTCAATTTCCCCTACTACCTTAATACGAATAAACGATCGCATGACTTTTCACTGTTATAATAAAGTTGAGAGCCCGAGTATTTGGACCACCGTGTGGAATTTTAAACGAGATAAAAAGAGAGAGAAAGAAAGGGCAATCGGCTCATCACATAACGCGAGAAATCTCGGTAAGACGAGACCCAAGAAAGGAGCAACTGAAAGAACTGAAGAAAGCATCGCGGTGGGTAAGCGGAGAAGAGAACAGGAAGCACGAGAAAAAAGAATTCAGGGCTTTAATGAAAAAAAAAAAAAAAAAAAAAAAGGGAAGAAGCGAGGTGGAGAGAGATATTCCCGTGCAGAATGTTGAAGAAAGATGAAGGTGAAAGAGGCGGAGAGAGAGAAAGAATTCTGCAAAACTCTTCTCTCTTCTGCTATTACCACCATGGTGGGTAACAGGTGCAGCTGCTCACGGCCTAATTGACTCTGCGCGCTTCCCTTCCCCCTCTCTCGTTCCCCGCTCCCCTCCCCCCGCGCCGCACAGGTCTTCTGCGCATTCGTAATGCGTTCGAAGTTTGCGTCTAAACAAAGTCTAATAGGATAACTTTAATAGTTCTCCAGTCGCTTTTTTTGGGTAAAAAAAATTGGCAATGAGTGATTATTGATGTCAATTCCTGAATGGAAAAACTATATAATGCGGAATTATTTTGAGAATTATATGGAAAATCCATGAGTCCTAATTGATTTTCCTGAGTCTTTTCGAAATGGTTCTTTTTTAGACAAGATACCTAAAATTTTGGTTTTTTGAAAATATTTGCGATTCTATTGGTCGTAGCGTAAAAATTCCACATGGGGGTGAAAAGTGAGATCATTTGCTATTGGTTTATGGGGTTTTGGAAAGAACATGATCATTTTTTGAAATACTTATCAGGAAAAAACTGATTTTTGATCGAACAACCCATAAGTATGACATCATAGGGTTTTTTCTTTCTTCTAAACTTATCCTTATTCCAAATCAACCCGAATGGAACAACTATACAATGCGAAATTATAGTGAAAATTATATGGAAAATATGGAATCATATAATTCAGCGAAATTCTATATACTTTGCCATATATTCCAAATTACATAATATGATTATACTGTGGTTATATTCATTAGTAGAACTGGTAGTATATAACTCATTATATTCCACAATATACTACTCAATATATGATTTTTCATATATACTCATCATATCTATTACTTATATTTCAAATAAAAATTACTTTTTAATTAACATGCATCATTTCATACACAAATTTTTACACATATGATAATTAATTAATATTGAATTATATAATAAACGAAAATATAAAATATACATATATCAATGAGTATACTTTGTCATATATCTTAGAATTATATATATATTTATACTTCCAAGATATACAATCAAATATGAGTATTTCGTATATTTTATCCAAATATTGAAGATATATCAGTGACATATATTATTTATTATGTTCAATTTTATATTTTCAAATCAGCGAAAAGCGCAGTGATCTTCACGTTCCAAACCCTATCTCCTTGCTAAAAGTTTCCAGGGAACTCGAACGCTTATACAGAAAAGAAAACTCTTCCTGGATATCCTGACGGCGTCTCCAAGTCATTTTGGGTTGCATTTTATCCAAATATTGAAGATATATCAGTGACATATATTATTTATTATATTCAATTTTATATTTTCAAATCAGCGAAATTATCTATATAGCCTCGATATACTATTCGATATATTTCCCCATATATTCATAGCTATATCTACTTTTTTCCCATTCGAATGAAAAGCACACGGCGGAAGTGATTATTGAGTTAAATCGATTATACCTTTCGCATTAGTTCAATTTAAGATAATTGGGAGTAAATACGAGCGGATATTGAAGCCGACCAGGATAAAAAGGGAAGTCTCTCTTCTTTTGGGTCAGTAAATAACCGCAGCATCATGTTCCCTTGTGTTTCCATTGTGTACTGCCTCGTCAAAAAAACATCATCTTTATCCCTCGAAACCCTCACTTTTTTTCTCCTCAAACTCTCAAAAAAAAAGGAGAAGAAATTAGGAATTTATGGACTTTTTTTCTTTTTTTAAACTAAACTATAAAAATTTGATCCTCGGGATCTTTTTTGCCTCCCACGGTAGACTCTCTCTCTATTCCAATGGACTTCCGGTCTGTGTGTCTCAAGATGTCCTTTTTTTTTTTCTCTTCATTTCTGCACATTTTCTCTCGGTGCGTGCTAACCTGTAATATTCGTCACCGCAGGACAAATTTCATTTATCTTCATTTTTTTTTCCGTGAAAATCTTGTCTTTCATCTTTCTTGATGATGAAAAATTTACAAAAAAAAAAAAGAACATAGTATTTATGTGGACTGTAGCGAATGAAGGGAAGTCTTCGGTCTCTCGTCATTAGCGAGGATGAGAGGCGATCGAGACGATCCATGGACCATATGGCTGATCCGTTGATACAATAGAGGGGGGGGGGGGGGGAATTATGATGGCCAAAAGGAAGAGGTTATTTACTTTTTTGCAACATCATTCATCGCATTAAGATGTGCAGTTCTAACTAACATCAAACGAATTATGAATTGATTTTTTAGAGGAAATTAATTTTTTTTTTTTAAATCACTTTATGAGAATTTGATGAAATTAATTTTTTTTATTGAAATATTTTGGAAAATAATGGACATACGCCCTTTTTCTGCTAATCCATTTCGTCAAAAATTTCAACAAATCCAAAAAAAAAGATTAGAATAAAAAGGGCGTATGTCCATCAGTTTTCGAAAAATTTGAGGAAAAAAAAAGATTGAGAATCTGATGAAATTAATTCTTCAGAAAAAGAAACTTTTTTTTTTTTCTCATGATCAATTTAGTTACCAAAAGCTATTAGCACGTAAGATTTGAGGAAAGACGAAGTGATGATCAAGTGAAGAGAAAAAAGAAGGTAAAAAAAAAAAAGGTGATTGGATAATTGAAGGGCGGAAGGTTAAAAAAGAATCACCGATTTTTATCTTCAAGTTTCCTTCTCAACAAGAGGAAAAGAAAAAAAAAAAGATGACAAAAGAGAGGGGGAGGAGAATGCGTTAAAAAATCGCATGACTCTCTGTGCGTACCTTGATTATACCAATTACGTCTAGCTGTAAAACAATAAAGACTACCTGACTTGTAAAAGAGGGCTTTTCCCTCGTTTACACCCAACAGTACATCGAACTCATGAGTACAAGTAGTTAATGTGTCTAATAGTCGTAAAAAATTGACTTCTTACAATCTTTTTTCACAATTTCTCATCAATTAATGCCAATATCTTTAATTCAGATTTTCTCAGCATAAATAAGTGCTGAGATATCAAATAATAGCATGATAAAAATCATGACCGCTAGACTATACCGGATTAAAATAGAGGAAAGTGGGGCAAAATGGACCTGTTTAGTAGAATGATTTGGGATTTTTTAGAGAATAGGCGGCTCTATGAAAAAATCTGAAAAAATTCTACGAAAATGAAGACATATTGGAGCATCTTCTCAAATTTTTTCAGATTTTTTCTTCGACTCCTTAAGTTCGAAAAAAAATCCTGAATTATGTGGTTGCAGAGGTATTTGAAAATCAGAAATTTTCATAAATAGCACTTACGCCCCTTTGTTTCTAAGCTCATGGATTATTTCATATTCATAATTTTGCCAGCATATTTGTTCACTTATTCACCATATATATATATTGTTTTTATATATTATTGATAGTATATGGTTTTTTTTAAAACAGCAATGCTTGTGAATTGGTAAAAATTAGTGAAAGCGTGACGAAAAAAATGAATTTTTTCTTGAAAATTGCGATATAAAATTATGATTTTAACAATGAAATTCCTGAATTCAAAATTTTTCCTGTGGAAATGAAAGAAGAAAAAAAATGTGTATACACGCGTGCCCCATACACGTGGTCTTCCCATAAAGGCGGTATATACCTGGGAGAAAAAAAAAGGAAAGGAAAAGAGGAGGAAAAAAGGAAGGTAATTAAATGCCTCTAGATCGGAGCAGTAGACAAGATCCAGCTAATAGCAAACTTCCGGTCTAACAAGAAATATTACAACTCATAAGAGAGATAGAGAAAGAGGAAAAGAGAGAGGGGGGGGGGGATATTTGTGTCTGATAAAATTTTCTTAAGTGACACCGTCAGGAAGAGGCAGTGAAGAATGTTTTTACGATTTTCTCTCCGACCAATCGTTGAATTTCAAGATGAAAGGAAAAAGGCAGTTATGGTTACTCCAAAATGATAAAAAAATCAGAGAAAATAATAAAAGAATGACAAATTATTAGAGTGAAAATTTGATTGGGAGGTGAAATTTAGGCTCGTTGGATATTTTTTTTGTGTATAAATCCGTAGACGGGATTATTTGAAGATTTTTCCCCAATTCTCTACATTTTTTTTAGATTCAGGAACAAAAATTGATGGATTTCTATGAAATGGAGGGAGATAGAGTTTTTTTGATGCTTCCAGTGAAAAGCTGAGGAAATTTCACGTAGAAAACATGTGCGACAAGTGATTTTTGTTTTTTTTCTCGAAATTTCGAAAATTTGGGCTCAATTTTTTCAGAAAATCCTGGAATTCTCAAAAAAAAACTTAAAAACAATGCGACATATGGTTTCCATGTCAAATTTCCTCAGCTCTCCAATGGAATCATCTAAAATACCCTATCTCAAGTATTTTCCCCGATTTTCATCCTGTAGAACCTAAGAAACCTAAAAAACCACACAATTGACCCATTATTTAAAAACAATTGTCGAAGAGAACAGCATTTTAACTAAATAATAGAAGAAAAAAATATTCAATTCACCGTATAGTTATTGAGAAATTTTAATTAGAAGGTAGTCGTAACTATTTGCCTCTCTCTCTATCTCATGCATTTGATAGGAGATTGATGTAAAAAAAATTCGAGAAGAAAAAATTATATTCACAAGCTGAAAATATGACTTTCGCATAGTTTAATCACTTTTTTCGGGTAAATTAAAGCACATTTTTCCCGAATTATCAGCAATTAATTAGAAACTAACCGAAAAATCCGCATTTTTCCCTGTTTTATCAACCACACTCTAAAATACTACCTTAAGCCCAAAAAAAAGTGGAAAAAGGAAGAAAGAGCAAAATGGGAAATTAAATTTAACGGAGGCAGAGAGCAATAAATAAATACATGATGTACCCATTCTGAAGTTGAATGGTTTATGCGTACAATGAGAGGGGGGAGAAGGAGAAAAAGAGAATCGCTGCAAAAAGCTGCAGACCCGGTTGTCGGTTCATGCCAATTTCATTGAAGATCAACCCCGAGATTCACTGCGTGCGCCTGCACCGGAAGTTGTCTCGAGTTTTTGCTTGGATTTTATGAAATTTCCAGTACTTCTTTTCTTTCTTTTTATCTCTCGCGCGTTTAAATACACAAGTTCAAATACGCAATGGAGTCCATCACGTTTTCTCCTTTATTTTCTTAATAATTAGTTTTTATTTTACGAAAAAAAACTCAAAAACCAAAAAAAAAGCAAAACTGCATTTTCCATCATTTCTTTTCGGAAACCAGAGATCCGCAAAAAAAAATTCGCATTTTTAATTTTTTAATTTTTTTTATTTCTGTAATTTCCATCGAAAAAATTTTAATTACTTTCTCAATGAAAAATTTGGATTTTCAAATTTTTCATTAGTTTGAAAATTAATTTTTTTTTTTAACAATTTTGATTACTATTGTAATTAAAAATTTGACTGATGAAATTTTATAATTCTTTTTCTTATTCGAAATTTTGATTCTTTCTTACTTATTAATTGATTGGAATAATTAATTTTATAATAAAATCAACGCTACTATGTTCAATCTTCCCAAATATAATCGTCTTTCAGACAAAAATTTTGAGTTGAGAGTTTTAACTAAATGTAACACAAATAAGAACTTATAATTTAATCCAATCTAAATGACGCTTATATGACATTTATAATTCAATTTAACTAATAAAAATGTTAATAAGTTTAATAAAGAAAATAATTATGAAATTCCATCAGTCAAATTTTAAATTACAATAGTAATCAAAATTGTTAAAAAAAAAATTAATTTTCAAACCAATGAAAAATTTAAAAATCCAAATTTTTCATTGAGAAAGTAATTAAAATTTTTTCGATGGAAATTACAGAAATAAAAAAAATTAAAAAATTAAAAATGCGAATTTTTGCCGATCTCTGCAAAAAAAGTGCCTTAGAACAAAAAGGGCGTATCTCCATCAATAACCGAGACATTATTTCTAAAAAAAATAAAACAGAATAAAAAAAAACTACTAAATTCAATAAATTAAAATCCTTTTTTTTCACTCAGTATAAACTCATGTCTTCATGAATTAAATTTAAATAAATAAAAAAAAATCAGCAGGACCTCCCGGTGACACAATGTCCTGGGGGAATGTCTGTGTACACATATGCCGGCAATGATTAAAAGCCATAAGGTGTGGCAAGAGAAAAAAAAAAGAGGTCTCGTTCCCAGGAGAAAGATCTCCAACACTATCAAAAACCACACAGTATAATGCACCTCCAGTGAGTGCAGATTCTCTTTATTTTCTATACCTGTATTCTAATTCTACCACTCCCTTTTACAGAGTTGTGTCTCTCTCGGATTTTTCTCTCTCTTTCTCTCTTCTCGACCTCTTAACATTTTCCATCCTCCTTCCAAATGACTTTATAATAAAAAAATAAAAAAAAGAGCCGCCTTTTATTAAAACACAAAACAGCAAAAAAGGATTAAATTCGTCTCGTGGGAAAAATATTTTTTATTACCAACAAATTAGAGATTGAAACGTAATTTTCACCTTGAAGAAAAAGATAACAGGCCTCAGCAATTTTCGTTTACGTTTATAACCAGACTCTCATAGTGTACGTGACGATTTTATGTGAGATTCATCTCTCTCTCTTGACTCGATTCAAACCGCAAGAGGCTGTTCTTTTACTGGCGTTAACCAGACTTCCTAGGAGTTTTATTTTTTTTTATATATAAGTTCACATTTCCTTGTGATCGTCATATTTTTTGGGCCTTTTTGAGGATTTTTAGGATTCTTTTCCAATTAATTGCTGATAATTCGTGGAAAATGTGCTTTAATTTACCCGAAAAAAGTGATTAAACTATTGGAAAGTCATATCTTCAGCTTGTGAATATAATTTTTTTTTCTCGAATTTTTTTTACATCAATCTCCTATCAAATGCATGAGATAGAGAGAGAGGCAAATAGTTACGACTACCTTCTAATTAAAATTTCTCAATAACTATACGGTGAATTTAATATTTTTTTCTTCTATTATTTAGTTAAAATGCTGTTCTCTTCGACAATTGTTTTTAAATAATGGGTCAACTGTGTGGTTTTTTAGGTTTCTTGGGTTCTACAGGATGAAAATTGGGGGAAATACTTGAGATAGGGTATTTTAGATGATTTCATTGGAAAGCTGAGGAAATTTGACATGGAAACCATATGTCGCATTGTTTTTAAGGTTTTTTTGAGAATTCCAGGATTTTTTGAAAAAATTGAGCTCAAATTTTCGAAATTTCGAGAAAAAAAACAAAAATCACTTGTAGCACATGTTTTCTACGTGAAATTTCCTCAGCTTTTCACTGGAAGCATCAAAAAAACTCTATCTCCCTCCATTTCATAGAAATCCATCAATTTTTGTTCCTGAATCTAAAAAAAATGTAGAGAATTGGGGAAAAACCTTCAAATAATCCCGTCTACGTATTTATACACAAAAAAAATATCCAACGAGCCAAAATTTCACCTTTCAATCAAATTTTCACTCTAATAATTTGTGATTCTTTTATTATTTCCAAGAATTTTCGGAGAATTGAATATTTTTTTCTTCTATTATTTAATTTAAAAAATTTCGCTATTTCCGTCCGATTGAAGAAATCCTCAAATTAAAGAAATCCTTCAAAATTCTGACGAAATTTAATTTTCGTTAGATCAATTCGTTGCGTGAAATTATTTCAACTGTATTTTCTCACACACACACAGACGCAAAAAAATTCCCGCGATCCTTCGATGCCAATTTTTTTGCCGTCTGGACCGTAGAATGACCGAAATAAAAAAGCGACAACTTTAATACAAAGGCGCTGGGAAATAAAGTGGAATAAAAAAAAAAAAAGGCGTCATTATCGCGTTCCGCCCAAATGACTCAGAGATGGTGTTATTTCCCCCCCCCCCCTTCTTCTCTCAAAACATCAACATCATCACTACAGTGGAAAAGGTGGTATCGATGGTAGACAGATTTTTCAAACGTAATACCTCACTGTTTTATTGTCCCTTTGTTCCATCCTTTTTTTTATGTCTTTATTTATCTGCATTTTCACTACTTGAAAATTGCACTTTATTCATTCTGCACTTTTCCCACAATTTCCAGTGGTCCAGGACCTTTTTTTACTTATTTTCCTTTTTTTTTAAACAATTTAAATTT
This sequence comes from Aleiodes leptofemur, assembly GCA_963942555.1. Lineage (NCBI taxonomy): Eukaryota > Metazoa > Arthropoda > Insecta > Hymenoptera > Braconidae > Aleiodes > Aleiodes leptofemur. The sequence goes on along the minus strand of OZ012617.1, from coordinate 15,631,061 downwards.
AAAAAAAAATTAAAAAATGTAATAATTTAATTATTATAATTTTATTATTTTTTTTAAATAATTTAATTATTATAATTTTATTATTTTTTTAAAATAAATAAATTATTATAAAAAAATTATTTAAAAAATTTGCACTCATATTTCAACAAATTCCCCACATTTCCATATTTTTTTTATTTTTTTAAATAATTTATTTCTTGAAAAAAAAATTATTAAAAAAATTATAAGAAAAAAAAGTGCAGTGAAAATACAATAATCAGATAAATTAAATCAACATTAAGGATTGTGCGTGATGATATTTCCCTTGACTTCCGGCTGAGAGGCACTCCTGAAGAAGACGAGTGAAATTAATTGACCCCGATTCACGAAATAATTTTTTCACATGACCCTGAGCGCCAATTAATTAGTCCTCAGGCAGAATCTATTATAGAAATGACTAAATTCCAGAAGGGAGTGAATTTTAAAAAATGGACATTTACATCTGTCCTATTGCAATTAACGTAATCCGAGTGATCTAAATAAAAATTTCGCGTCATCTGTAGCTTAAGTGCATGATGACACGCGAAAAGCGTCTTTTTTCTTGATTTTTTGCTCATTTTAGAAGCGATTAATCTTGCTAAAGTATTAAAATTTAAAAGAAATCTTAATTAATGCTCAAAAAAAAAAAAAAAAAAAAATTAATGCTCAAGTACTTTGAAGATGCGATAATAATTATGCACTCAATTTAACACCTGTCGATTTGCAGTCGAGATAATGCCTTTTTTTCCTATTTTTTTAAAGTCCTTCTTAGAGAAATCCAAGTAAAAAGTCCAAATGATCTCTTTTTCTTTCTTTTTCCTCTAAATTATCATAAATATTCCGATTATTCCGATTTTATAACATTTTAATGATATTAAAACGATTTTTATGATGAAAAATCGTTATTAAGGATGTTAGGACGAGGTGGTCGGACATAACCTTAATTTTTTGTATAAAATCGTATATATCAACTTATCCATGATAAATGTCTCAGAAATCATTTTCCCAATGTTTGACGAATGCAATGAGGAACAAATAAAGCCTCAAAAACAAAAAATTGATTGAAAATTGAAAAATTGGCTGCATTTTTTACATTTCTTTGAATCCTGAGAAATTTGAAATATGTAAAAAATGCAGTCAATTCTTCCATTTTCTATCAATTTTTTGTTTCTCAGGCTCATTTTGTTCCTCATTACATTCTTCAAACATTAGGAAAATGACTTTTGAGACAATTATCATGTATACGTTTTTATTTACGATTTTATCCAAAAAATTAAGGTTATGTCGAACCACCTCGCCCTAACATCCTCAAATCACGAGTGTAATGGAAGAACAGGTTAAGTCGAAAAAAGTAAATTTTCCAGGAGAGCCAAAAAACCGTAAATCGATGATGCGATCTTGATTATTCGCTACATTCATGATGAACGTCATTGATCCACAGTCAATTTAGATATTCAAAAGCTATTATTGTCGGCAGTCTTTTTTTTTCTATAATTTCAACGACTTAACTTGAAATGTCTGGAAAGAAATTCAAGTTATGTCGACTTGACTCGCCAAATAAAATAAATACTAATATTGAATGAATCCTTATCGATTATAATTATTATAATCGATGAGTATTTATTTGAAGTATACGAAGAATATATTTATATTGAGTAAGATCGTCTGAGCAGATCATAACACAATGTAAACTCAATGAAGAGATACTGAGTTATGTCGACTTAACTTTGACAAGTATGATTATTTTTCAAGTCAAGTCGAAATACCTCAAATCATCTCCTGAAAATTGCAAAAAGCGAACTTGACCTGTTATGCATGTTCAAAAATGAGGCCTTGAATGGTCATATTCAGCCAAATCCTTTCTGTGGAACACGTGTCCATACATCCTGAAGCAAATTCTGATAAAATCTAATTTTTGACAAAAATTGACTTGACCTGTTATTCCAGTAATATGATTGAAAAGAAGAAATAGATGATCGGAACTCATTATATATATCCTTAACTCAAATTATAATATGGAAAAGCTTTCAAGTGACAGGTTTATTAATCATTTTAATATTTATAGGCACCGTTATAATTTCAGACGTCTCGATGAATGCTGCTGAGGCACTACCAGGATATGATCCACAGTTCATGGCACGCTGCTACTTTCCGGCTGAATTCCAAGGAGAATTCTTGATGCAGGTGAGCGGAAAAGGTGCCAGAGGATCGAGTAATACTGGTGAACCTATACAGTATTCAACAGTCAATATCACTTATGACTCAATACCAGTCTGGGGATATTGTCATCGGAGAATTGGAGATAATGTTCTACTTGTTGATAAGTATGTCATCAAATTTTTATGTATTACTTTCAATTTCTTAGTTTCGATGGTTCATATTTGAGGAAAAATATGGGAGATGGGATTTTTATGATGATTTCGATGAAAAGCTGAGGAAATTTAAGCTGAAAAACATTTATTAAAATTTATTTTTGAGAAATATTTTGGAAAATTCGACTTTTTTAGGAGAAATGTTCTTCGAAAAAGTGAAAATTTTCAGTTTTTTGAAAAATTTTCGAGTTTTGTTGGTTGTAGTGTAAAAATTTTGAATGGAGGTGAAAGGTGAGATCATTTGCCATCGATTTATGGGGTTTTGAATAGAAAATTATCGATTTTTGAAGTACTTAACCAACAATTTCGGTCATATTGATGTTCGTTCAAAAATCCAAAATTTTGCATACGATTTCTTTATGAATTGGAGAATCTTTAAAAAAAAATTTCATCATATTCTTGCATTTTTTAAATTTTGATCAAATACCAATACAACATCCTTAAATCCTCCAACAATGAAAAATGCACTTACTCGATGCATAAAAGATCTCTTATTAGCCACTGTGTATGTGTAACATTTCCCCTTCGAGGATGCCACAATGGCACGTCTGAACAGGCAACGACAGGAATAGACCTGCACGATTTAAACATGCTTAGACGTGCGCACGCCTCAATTATTTTTTCTCACTGAAAAAAACGTCCATTCATTCATTTGGAATTTATTTTTTTTATTTTTATGGATTTTTTTCCTCTTTTTTTTCGAAATTCCTAATCTCTTCCTCTTCTGTCATTCGGAATCATATCTTAATTCCCACTTAATTTTTTACAGTCAATTTGTCACGTTTTTGAGGGGAAGGGGAAGGGGGGGAAGAGAGGGGAAGGAGAAGGGGGAAAAAGAGGGGAAGGGTGAGGGGGGAAAAGAGGGGAAGGGTGAGGAGGGAAAAGAGGGGAGGAGCGAAGGGGAAAAAGAGGGGTGGGGAATGGTGAGGGGGGAAAAGAGGGGAAGGGTGAGGGAGGAAAAGAGGGGAGGGGGGAAGAGAGGGGAACATGGAAAAGAGGGGAAGTGTGAGGGGGAAAAGAGGGGAAGGGGTGAGAAAGGGGAAAAGAGGGGAAGGGTGAGGGGAAAGAGAGGGGAAGGGCTAGGGTGAAGAGAGGGGAAGGGGGGGGGGGGAATAGGTGTAATCCGGAGATGAGGAATTCAAGAGGAGGACGCTTTTTCATTCAACAAAAAATCCTCTGATATGAGTCGCAGGAGAGAGAAATCATTTTAGTGTGGGTGTTATATGTTGTTCCTGTCTAAAGAATGCATAAATTGCCACATCCACACACACGCCCTCGACGCATATATAATATATATAATATAGTGATTCACGTATGATTTTTTAACGAGCATTTCTCAGCACGAGGGAATCAGGATAAAAATTAATTTATTTTTTTTTTTTGGCTTTGAAGCCGGTATTTGTTTGAGGAGATGATTTTATCTGGGAGAGAGGGGGGAGGGGGAGGGGCTTTTGCATGTTTTTTGGAGAGGTAATAAGGCAAGATTGGCGGAGATTTTTTCAATCGTGATGAAATGATTGATTGGGTTCTTTGAGGGAGTGGCTATTTTTTTGGAATTTGGAAGGTTTTAATGATTCAGAGGATTTTAGGGGGGGGGGGGGGAGGATCTTGAGGGAAGGGGGGGGTGGATTTTTTTGGAGGGTTTCATTAGGAGGCTGAAGAAATTTTTTTTTTTGGGGGGGGGGGACATTTGTCGAAATGCATTTTTTTTGCAATTTTTTGGAAAATTCGGATTTTTTTTTTGGATTTTTTGCAATTTTTTGAAAATTCTGAATTTTTATTATTTTTGAATTTGTTTAATTTTTCGGAAAATTGAAATTTTATAGGATTATTTCCTCCCCCCCTCCCCCTCCATTATTTTCATCAATTTCCTAGTAATTTCTCTTTAATCCTCAAAATTTCCCAAAATTTAATTTTTTTTTTCTTTAATTCTTTTCCAGATACGATGACGGTGAATGCATCAGGTGTTTTCGTCTAAAAAGACGATCCCGTAACATAATAGAGGTTTTCTCTGAGGGCTTTAACAAGTGTTACACGTACCAAGACGGTGCAATAGCCTCCTGCGAGAATCTCAACTCAAATGCTATTCTTTATCGTAAGTAAATCTTCAACAGATTAAAAAAAAAGGAAAAAAATCCTCACAATCAATAATTTCTCGCGGAAAAAACGCATCGAAGTGGGAAAAAAAGAATTTAATTGCATAAAATCCTAAAAGAAGTAAGAAAAAAAGGGGGGGGGGGGGGAGGGCAACTTTGAACTCTTCTTGCTCTTCTATTTAATAATTTATTTTAAAATAATAAAATAGTTAATCATTAATATTTTTTAACTCGAATCAATACTTTGGATATTTAACGTTTATAATAAATTTTTGTTAATTAAAAAAAAAAAATGATAAATCACAATTAGGGGAGAGTGGGGCAAAATGGACACTGTTATGAAACGGTTAGAGATGGATTTTTTTCGATGATTCTATTGAAAAGCTGAGGAAATTTTAGCCGGAAAACGAGTGTCAGATGTATTTTTTTCGATTTTTTTGAAAATTCGATATTTTTCGGTATTTTTGAGGGGTAAAAGGCTTTCCTTTTTTGGAAATTTTCAGTTTTTTGCAAATATCTCTGGTTCTATTGGTCCTAGAAATTCGCGGTTGGTCTCAAATGAAAGGTGAGCTCATTTCCCATCGATTTATGGGGTTTTGAATTCAAAAATACCAATTCTTGGGATAGTTATAGACCAAAAATTGTTTCACAAAACTGTTTCACAAAAATGCCCATAAATACATTAAAAATCGATATTTTTAAATTGAAAACCCTATGAATCGATGGCAAATGATCTCATCTTTCACCTCCCATCGGAATTTTTACGCTACGACAAATAGAACCGAAGATATTTTCAAAAAACTGAAAATTTTCAAAAAAGAAGAGTTTTACCCCTCTAAAATCCTCAAAAAAGTCAAAATCGCCCAAAAATTCAAAAAAACCAATTCCAACACTTGTTTCCCGCCTAAAATTTCCTCAGCTTTCCAATGAAATCATCAAAAACAATCTACCGCCAATATTTCTATTAATTTCAAGAGTTTTTCATAATATTTGCCTAAAAAATTTGGATGTGTCCATTTTACCCCTGATGTCCATTTTGCCCCCACCTTCCCCTATAAATAACATCAGTTGAATAGTTTCCAGAAATTCTATTAAAAACTGATTTTCAAAAAATGGACAAATCTCAAAAAGTATCGATCGAATTCTCTTCAAATAAAGCTTAAAAAATAGACTTCATCGAGATGAAGTTTTCCACAAAATATGAAATTTTTCTATAAAATCGTTTTGCTGTAATTGAGACTTTTATGCACACACAGACTAAAAATATCATTTTCTCTCTATTTAGATGATTTTAAGTATCTTCTATCAAAAAAAATTACAATCGAAAATTCTGATGATTACATAGCTTCCATTCGGAAGCAAAAAACGATAAATTACAATTATATTATCAATTAAAAAAAAATCATTTTATTCAATGGTACTCCTCCCCCCCCCCCCCCCTTTTCTTCACTGAATTAAAATGAAATCCTGTATTTTTTTTTCTCACGAACTTGCATCAATTAAAATACCACTGTGCGTGTTTTTATCTGGCATTTGCATAATCACCCATCACAACTGCTTCATTATCCTCAGCATTAGAGTATGTGTACATCAAAAGCCTCGTGAGCTTTGATTCAAATGTACTTGCAGTATCATATCATCCTTGAGAAATGCATAAATTTTTTCAGAAATAAAAAATAATTAGAAAAATTAATGAATAATGAAGGAAAAAAAAATTAATAAATTCAATGCAAATAATTTTTTGATTCAATAAATTTTCCGGGAAAAAAAAGGGGAAAAATTCTTCCTTTAAAAAAAATGTTTTGCTGTCTTAGAAACAAAGGGGCGTAAGTGCCATGCTTATATATAACACTTACGCCCCTTTGGTTCTAAGGTGATGATATATTTTTTTATATTTTATACAACAAAAATATAGAAATTATAGAAATTTTGGTCAAAATGATTTGGGATTTTTTTTGAGAGTGAAGGAGTTTTCAGAAAAATCTGAAAAAATTCAGCAATAATGTTCAAATATTGGAGCATCTTCTCAAATTTTTTCAGATTTTTTCGAAGAGTCCTTCACTCCTAAAAAAAATCCTAGATAATTTTTTGCAAAATATCTCCAAAAGCAGTGGAAATTTTTTATTTTTTTTTAAAGATTGAAAGCTTCTTCATAAAATTCTGAAAAAATTCACCAACAATGTCGACATATTGGAGCATCTTCTCAAATTTTTTCAGATTTTTTCGAAGAGTCCTTCACTCCTAAAAAAAATCCTAGAAATTTTTTTAGCAAAATATCTCCAGAAAACAGAGAAATTCTGGATTTTTTTAAGGGCTGAAAGCTTCTTCATAAAATTTTGAAAAAATTCACCAACAATGTCGACATATTGGAGCATCTTCTCAAATTTTTTCATATTTTTCCCCAAAGTCCTTCACCCCAAAAAAAATCCCCAATCATATCCCTAAACCCTTGAACTTCCATTTCGCTTCAATTTTTCCTCTTTTTTTCCATTAAATAAAATAAAATAAATATAAATATATATCTTTACTCCACAAAGTTCTCAGGCTTTTGAAACAGGTGAATCGTTTTTATTATCAATAAACTCCAACAATGATGGTGCAAAGAGACGGTTAATTTCTTTCGCGTTTCTCCGAAGCGTAACGAACCGATGAATCCTCTTGATTCCACGAAGTTCCAATTTGTGTTTGAAGCCAAAGAAAAAAAAAAAAAAAAAAGGAAAAGAACATCCATATCTATAACATTCTGGAGTCAGTCAGAAATTGAAAAGAATCGTGTTTAATTTTCGAGATCGAGAATAGGCCCTCGGCGGTTTTGTTTCCTCTTTTTTTTGTCCACCAAATTACAATCACAAAAGTTTTTCGTAAGAGATAGAAAAAAAAAAAAAAAAAAGAAGATAGAAAAGAACAGTGAAATATTCGTCGTGTCGACAAAACAAGGCAAGGACCACCAACATGCCTTGGACTCTCCCAGGTATTCCTTACCTTTCTATTACATATATATATATGTATATATATATATATACTCTTTCTCACTCGTTTTTCTTTCCATCGTTGTCGCTGTTGTAATACCAGCCTACGTTCTTCTTCGTTTCCATCGGTTTCTTCTCCTTTTTTTCGATTTTTTCTTCTCTTTCTTCTTCTTTTCGTTATATTCTTATGCCGCACCCTGGTACAAGTGGCGAGGCGTGGGAGTGCCCCAACTCCTGCAGCACACAATTCCAATACAATCAAATTTTTATAAAAAAAATTATTAAAAATTCATTTGATAAGATCAATTCGCATTTTTAATTTTTTAATTTTTTTTATTTCTGTAATTTCCATCGAAAAAATTTTAATTACTTTCTCAATGAAAAATTTGGATTTTTAAATTTTTCATTAGTTTGAAAATTAATTTTTTTTTTTTAACAATTTTGATTACTATTGTAATTAAAAATTTGACTGATGAAATTTTATAATTCTTTTTCTTATTCGAAATTTTGATTCTTTCTTACTTATTAATTGATTGGAATAATTAATTTTATAATAAAATCAACGCTACTATGTTTAATATTCCCAAATATAATCGTTTTTCAGACAAAAATTTTGAGTTGAGAGTTTTAACTAAATGTAACACAAATAAGAACTTATAATTTAATCCAATCTAAATGACGCTTATATGACATTTATAATTCAATTTAACTAATAAAAATGTTAATAAGTTTGACAAAGAAAATAATTATGAAATTCCATCAGTCAAATTTTAAATTACAATAGTAATCAAAATTGTTAAAAAAAAAAATTAATTTTCAAACTAATGAAAAATTTGAAAATCCAAATTTTTCATTGAGAAAGTAATTAAATTTTTTTCGATGGAAATTACAGAAATAAAAAAAATTAAAAATTTAAAACTTTTTTTTCATTGATATCTTGGAAAATGAAGGAGATAAGCCTTTTTGCCCCAAAACTGTTCTTTAGCTCTTGGAATTCCATATATATAGTAGAAAATGGTCCAGAAATGAGAAGAGCGTATCTCGCTTAGTTTCTGAAATATTAAAAAAAAGGCTGATTTCTCCTTTTTTTGAATTTGGAAGAAAATTGTGTTTTTTTAAAGATATCGCGGAAACTAAGCGAGATAGAGCGATTTTATCCGAATAATGTTATAAAGCTCTTGAAATTCTCTACAAAAAAGGATTCTTGCAAAATCACGTTATCTCGCTTAATTTCCGAGTTATTCTTTGATTTCTCTCAAAAATCCTTTTTTTCCAGGAAAAAATAAAAAAATTCCCTTTTTTTTCATTTCCTCCACTGATAGAAATTCGTCTCTTCACTTCCTGTCGAACCAAAGCCTCTTCCCTTCACTCTTTCCCACTAACTTCCAAAGTTTAACGAATGAATGACCAAAAAAAAAAAAAAAAAACTCAAGATTGTGCTCACCGAGTACACACAAGATCAATGAAGCGAACTGAAAAGCTGAAAGAGAACAGGTAGAAGCCTTGGATGTAAAAAAAAAAAAAAAAAAAAAAAATAACATGAAAATAAGAGGAACGGAAAGAGATGAATGAGAACTGTCTACTGCGCGATGCCCCCACGGTTTGTGCTACCTGTCGAGTAACGACCTTGTCCGTGACCAAACGAAATCGTGTCGGCTGACGTCCGGTCGAGAGAGGAAAAAAAGAGAGAGAGAGAGAGAGAAACTTGAGTTGAAGATGAAGATGAAGAGAGAGAGAGAGGGAGGCTGAGGAGGAAAGGTGCACACGAAATTCCATCCCACAAATACGCGTCTAATGGACCCGCGAAAAAGATGATTTTTCAAATGATTTCAAATTTTGTCGATAGATGGCGTTTAGTAGAAAAATCCTCTCGCTAGCGAATTAATACTTCACAGAATTTAAATAGTAGGAGTGAGTGGGGCAAAATGCCATTAAACAAATAAATTCATTGATAAATTAATTTTTTTATTAATAAATTTTTTAAGAGAATCAAATTCCGGAAAAAATATGTAATGCGCAAGCAGGATTTGAACCCGCGACCCTCTGATTACATGTCAGGTGCTCTGACCACTGAGCTATTGCGAGTTACTATATTTACCTTCGAATTTGGACCCTCATGTTAACATGATTAAGGAATTTTTTTCGGAATGAAGGAGTTGACGAAAAAATCTGAAAAAATTTGAGAAAATCCTCCAACATGTCTATATTGTTTGTAAATTTTTTCAGATTTTTCGGAGCAACTGCTGCTTTTTTAAAAAATGTCGAGTCATCTCATCTTGTAGGTCCATTTTGCCCCACTCTCCCCTATGTAGGGGAAGGTGAGGTGAAATGGACACTCCAATTGAACGGTTCAAGATAGAAATTTTCTGATGATTCCATTGAAAAGCTGAGGAAATGGGCAGAAAACATGTGTCAATTTTTTTTTTTCAATTTTTGGAAAAATTTACTTTTTTGGCCAAGTTTTGAAGGGGTTTTCCTTTTGAAAATCGAAAAAATTCACTTTTTCGGCGATATCTCTGGTTCTGTTGGTCGTAGCGACCTGGGGTTGATCTCAAATGAAAGGTGAGCTCATTTCTCATCGATTTATGTGGTTCAAATTTTTTTAAAATCAATTTTTCAAATATTTATAGGTCATTTTTTTGAAAATCAGTTTTTGCCCTATAAGTACTTGAAAAAATTGATATTTTTCTTTTTAAACCCCATAAATCGATGGGAAACGAGCTCACCTTTCATTTAAGATCAACCCCAGGTCGCTACGATCAATAGAACCAGAGATATTCTCGAAAACCTGAAATTTTTCAAAAACAGAAGAGTTTTACCTTCAAATCTCGCGCAAAAAATGAAATTTTTGAAAAATTCCAAAAAATAACTTATGACATATGATTTTCATGGTAAATTTCCTCATCTTTTCGATGGAATCACAAGAAAAAATCTATCTCCAATATTTCTATTCAAAGGGAAAAAACCTCTTTTTTCCGCCACTAGATGGCGTCTCCCAAGAAAATCCTCTCGCAACCGAATCAATACTCCACGAAATTGATATACTCCATCAAAAAAAAAAAAAAAAAATGCATTCTCTCTCTCTGTATCATAATACCCAGAAGACTTGAACCCTGAAGGTACATAAAAACGATTTGACTCCGAGAAATTTAAGGAGTAATAAAATGAAATAACGAAAAATAACGTAATATCGATTTTACACGTGCGGAAGAAACCAAAGACACACAGTGTATCAAATTTCTTTGGCCAGGGGAAAAATTCTGGAATATATGTGCGGTTAAACACATATTCAGTGGTGAGAATCGAGAGGATTTTTTTAAGGGGGGAGGGGGGAGGTGAGGGGGGTTTGAAAGATGAAGGGACGATATAAAGACGTGGGTGGAAGAACTACGGACTTCTGACGTGAAAAAATAGGAAAAAAAAGGAGAAAAAGAAGAAGAAAAGATTGTGTGGTGTGTAGTTTCAGCTACTTCCTGCCTAGCCACTGGATACTAATGCTCTGCCAGACACAGACCCTTCTATAGGAAGCACTATGATTTATCATGGCGCCTTAGTCTATTCTGGTTTTGAAGGAATTTCTTATTTTATCGAATTCTTTTTTCTTTCAATTTTTTTTCGCAGCCTCTTCTCTTTTTTGTTTTCGAGATGAAGATATTTTTGGATTTTTTTTTTTTTTTTGATAAATAAAAGGAGAGAATGATGGGTTGAGTGATTGCGGTGGAGTTATGGGAATTTTTGGGTCCAGAACGTTGAATCGGAAGCTGTTGCATCAAATTTATCGTTTTTTTCTTCACAAAATCCGGAAAAATTGATTCCAAATCGATCGTTTACTCTTTACGGTATTGGAGAAGGGAAACTTTTTCAGATTTTTTTATTGATTTTGGATTTGGGGAATTGTGGTATTTAATTGTGATTATAGGGGTGAAAGGGGGGGGGGAGGAGGAGAAGAAGGAGGGGGGGATTTTATTTATTAGGGAAAATGGGGGTGAAATGGACCATTTCGTTGAAATGATTTGGGATTTTTTTTTGAGAGTGAAGGGGTCTTTGAAAAAATTTGAAAAAATTCAGTGATAATGGTGACATATCGGAGCATCTTCTCGAATTTTTCCAGATTTTTTTATGGAGTCCTTCATGATGAAAAAAAATCCTTGCCCCACTCTCCTCTGTTTTAAGTTATGAAAATTTTGGGAAATTGATGGAAATATTGAAGATAGATTTTTTCTGACGATTCCATTGAAAAGCTGAGGAAATTTTGGATGGAAATCACGTGCGAGAATTGATTTTTTGGAATTTTTCGAAAAATTCGATTTTTTGGATTAAGATTTGAAGGTGAAATCCTTTTAGTTTTTGAAAAATTTCACTTTTTCGGGGATTTCTTCGGTTCTATTGGTCGCAGCTACCTGGGCCTCGTCTCAAATAAAAGCTGAGCTCATTTCCCATCGATTTATATAGTTCTAAAAAAAATTATCGATTTTTCAAATAGATACAGAGCAAAAACTGATTTCCAGAAAATCGGCTACAAGTAATTGAAAAATCGATGAAAAAAAATTTAGAACTACATGAATCAATGGGAAATGAGCTCACCTTTCATTCAAGATCAACCCCAGGTCGCTACGACCAATAGAACCAGAGATATCCCCAAAAAAGTGAAATTTTTCGATTTTCGAAAATTTTCCCCCCAAAAAATCGAAATTTCGAAAAATTCAAAAAAATCAATTTCGACCCATATTTTCCAGGTAAAATTTCCTCAGCTTTTCAATGGAATCATCAGAAAATCTCTATCTCGAGCCCCCCAATAAAAATCCCCATTTCACCCCATTCAATACGAATTACCAAATTAATCCTACCAAAATACCTCTAATCTATTTTTTCTCTTTTTTTTCCTTCTTTCAACAGGCACAAAGGAACTCGGTGGAGATCCAATTAGAAACGAGTTCTGTCCAATTGCTGGTAGATATCATTTCAAGTACAATATAAATGATGGCTCAGAGGAAAAAGTCGAGTGCAATACATTCTCATCAGATTTGGACAATTGCCCAGATGGTTCTGTATTTCGGCTGCAATTCAAAAGATGCTCCTTTGAAAATCATGGTAGGATGGATTTGATTAGTGATAACAGAACAACTTCTTCAAATGATTTGAGTGAGCATTAAAAAAAAAAAAATCATGAAAATTAATCGTTTTTTGGCTTTTGTGATTGTTTTTGCTCCTTTTTTAAAAATTATTTAATCAAACAATCAATTATTTAATTAATTAAACAATCAATTATTTGATTAATTGATTAATCAAGTAATTAATCATTTAATTCATTTATTAATTCATTAATTTTATGATTAATTTATTAATTTTTTGATTGCTTAATTAATTGATGAATTGATTTATTAATTCATTAATTGATTAATTAATTTATTAATTCATTAATTGATTAATTAGTTTATTAATTCATTAATTGATTAATTAGTTTATTAATTCATTAATTGATTAATTAGTTGATTAATTCATCGATTAATTGATTAATTGATTAATTAATCGATTAATTGATTAATTAATCGATTAATCAATTAATTTATTTATTAATTCATCAATTAATTAATTGATTATTTAATTTATTTATTTATTAATTTATTGTTTAATTAATTAGTTGATAAATTAATTAATTAATTCATTCATTTTATAATATATTAATATAAAATTGAAAAAAATAGCTCTTTTAATAATTTGCCACTTCACTGAAGGAAAAATCCCTGTGGCAATTGTGTTTAATGTTTAATTGATAAAGATAAATGAATTTTTCATTAGTTCTTATTCATTTTTTTTTCTTTTTCTCCTTATTACAGACATTACCTTTAATTGCCTGGGAAGCTGGCCTGGAGGACCCCATGGCTCTCGGTACATTGCGCTATTGGATACGAGAGTGGGGGGTGAACGTAGACCGCAATATCGATGTGGGGTCAGTATCATTAAATTTCCTTAATTTTGAAAAATTGACAATTTTTTGCAAAAAAAAATACAATCTTTTACAAAAAAAAGTGCATTTTTCTGTAATAAAAAATGCAATTTTTTGCTGAGAAAATGCAATTTTTAAGAAATATATTGCAATTTTTTCGATTAAAGAAATGAAATTTTTACGAGAAGAAAAGATACAATTTTTAAGGGAAATAGGCAATTTTTAAGAAAAAAATGCGCTTTTTTGTTAAAAATGCATTTTTTTCACAAAAAATGCACTTTTCTGTTAGAAATGCATTTTTTTAACGAAGAAATGTTTTTTTTTTTGTTAAAAATGCATTTTTTTACAAAAAAATGCACTTTTATGTTGGAAATGCATTTTTTTTATGAAGAAATGGGCTTTTTTGTTGAAAATGCATTTTTCTAACAAAGAAATGTTTTTTTTTGTTAGAAATGCATTTTTTTACAAAAAAAATGTGTTTTTTTTTGTTAAAAATGCATTTTTTACAAAAAATGCACTTTTATGTTAAAAATACATTTTTTTACAAAAAAATGCACTTTCATGTTGAAAATACATTTTTTTTTACAAAAAAATGGGCTTTTGTGGTCAAAATGGATTCTTTTACAAAAAAATGGGCTTTTTTGTTAAAAATGCATTTTTTTACAAAAAAATGCACTTCTTTGTTTAAAAACTTCATTTTTTCACAAAAAATGCATTTGTCTGTTAAAAAATGCATTTTCAACAAAAAAGCCGACTTTCTGTGAAAAAAATGCATTTTCAACAAAAAAAAGCCCATTTCTTTGTAAAAAAAAATGTAATTTTTAAAGAGAAAAATACGATTTTGAAAAAACTGCATTTTTTTTGCAAAAAGAAATTTTAAAGAAAGATATTTGGCAAAAAAAATGCATTATTTTTCAAATAAATGCAATGTTAACGTGATTATTATTTCTGCAGTTGTATCATTTCGACAATAAAAAAGGAAAAACCTATTTGGCATTCAGCAGTGATTCCAGCTGCACGGAGAATCTCGAAAATTCAACTAGTGGTTACGAGACACTTGTTCTCAGTAAAGCAACTAATCAGAAAAAAATCCCGCCCTATGTCACAACTCATCTTGCATCGTACGTGTTATTACTATTATTTATTTTAACAGCCTCTGTGTATTTTTTTCTATTTAATCTGAAAATCATGCTCATTGCCTTTTCGTGCAAATTAACAGGTATCCAAAATGGGCACAAGGCGAATGGGAGGAATCACTAATTGTCAATGGAACTATGACATTCAATGATTTAAATGGATATCACAGTTACACATTTGTTACTGTTGACTCCAATGATGAAACTGGAAGATATGTTGTTTACTCGAAAGATCATTGGTAAACACTTATTAATAAATAAATAGAATTTTTAAAAATTTAAAAAATCTAAAAAAAATTGAGAAAATGCGATTTTTTTTGTTTTTTTAGGATATCTCGGAAACTAAGCGAGATAGAGCGATTTTGCAAGAATTCTTTTTTGTAGCTCTTGAAATTCTCTACAAAAAAGGGTTCGTGTAAAAAAGGCGTATCTCGCTTAGTTTCCGAGTGCGCTTCAATAATCGATTCAAATTTTTTTTCATTGAAAAAAAACTATTTTTAAAATTTTTTTTTCTCGAAAATTTCTTGGAACTTAATGAAAAATACGTCTTTTTTAGTCTAATAAACTGCTGTAGCTCCTAAAATTGTCTTCAAATCCTTTCTGAGGACAAAATGGGGGTATCTCCATTATTTATCGAGATTTTCTCCCAAAAATTGTTTAAAAAAATGGAATTTTTAGAATAAAATGTGTTTTTTTAATTTTTCCAGTGAACAAGAAGCTTACGTATGTCTCATGATGCGTCAAAGAAGTGAAAACGTTTTGGAATTCAAAATAGGTACACTACCAGGTCCACTTTACGGTTCATATCTCTGTGATGATCCGAATTTGGACAAGTCCGACTGGATGACGCAAGCCCGTGAGTTTCATGCAAAATCCGAGACATTTTCTCTTTTTTTTTCACTTTTTTTTTTTTTACATGATAGTGCTTAATATTATATTGACTTGAAAAAAAATTTAAAAAATATGAATTCATGTCACGCAGGGCTAGAACGCATTGTAGAATCACCGTGTCCCATCACTGGTCACTACGTAGGGAGGATACCAGATTTACCAGGCACGTGTGCCGAATTAAGCAGCAACTGCAACACCAAAGAGGTCATGTATTATAAGGTCACAGACTGTGAATCCGGAGAGCTTTATGAAGGTATAAAATGCATAATAAATAATAATAATAATAACAGAAGTGCATATTTCCCAATTTTTTTTCGATTTTTTCAAGCAAATCAATTATTATTAAATAAAGAAAAGAAAAAATGAATTATCATAAATTATTTTTTTTAACAATTTCCAATTATAATTTTTTTGAATTTTTCAAATGTATAAATTTTTTATTTGGAAGGAAAATAGTTTATTAGTTGGGGAAAAAAGGGAATAAATTATGCCTTTTGATTATTTAGGTTTCTTCTTTAACTTTTGGATTTTTTCCGTCTTTTATTCTTTAATTTCTTCATTTTCCTCTTTTTTTGTCCTTTAAATTTGCAATTTTTCCATTTTATCCTGAAATGTTTTTAATTTTTCTTTTTTCTTCGTCGAATTTTCGATTCTCTCCTTTATTTTCCTTAGAATTTTCAATTTTCCCGTCTTTTTGCTGTGGATTTTGGATTTTTTCTTAGAATTGTTAATTTCCCCCTTTTTTCTCTTTAGATTTTCAATTTTCCTTTTTTCCCCTTTAAATTTGAAATTTTCCCGTTTTTTTATTCTTTAAATTTTCAATTTCTCCTTTTTTTTCTCGAATTTTCAATTTTTCCCTCTAAATTTTCAATTTCCCTTTTTTTTCTCTTCAAGGTTTCATTTTCTCCTTCTTTTTCTTTTATTTTCTTTAGATTTTCAATTTCTCCTTTTCTTCTTCAAATTTTCAATTTTTTCCTTTTAATTTTCGATTTCCCCCTTTTTTCCCCCAAAATTTTCACTTTTTCCTTTATTTTCCTCAAAATTTTCAATATTCCCCTTTTTTTCTCTTTAGTTTTTCAATTTTTCCTTTTCTTCTTCAATTTTTCAATTTTTCCCTTAAAATTTTCGATTTTCCCTTTTTTTTTCGTTCAAATTTTCATTTTTTCCGTAAAATTATCAATTTTCCCCTTCTTTTCGTTCAAATTTTCAATTTTTTCCTCAAAATTTTCGATTTTCCCTTTTTTTTCGTTCAAATTTTCATTATTTCCTTAAAATTTTCGATTTCCCCTTTTTTTCCCTCCAAATTTTCATTTTTCCCTTTTTTTCTCTTCGAATTTTCTAATTTCCCCTTTTTTTCTTTTCTTCAAAAGAACGTACGTACTTGTGCCTTGGCCAGTGGGAAGAAAAAGGAGTCATGTACACGTACACAATGAGAAATGATACGAGTGAGAACGAGTGTTTTGTTGGCCTCATCGTAGACGATGAAGAAATTTACATAAAGGAAGCTGGAGATCATTGTCTACGAGATATCGATCCACGAAGAGAGGGAATGCGTTTGTACAAAAAAGGTATTTATATTCTCTTTTTTTCTTTTTTTTGTACTGAATTAAAGTTCATTTGATTTTTTTTGTAATTAAGGACTCTATTTTTATTTATTTTTTTGCATTTGTTTCTAGGACAATGCTATGGTAATTCACCGAGTCCTGCACCTGTTCCAATGAAGCCACTAATTCCGCATGATCCTATCATGAGAATTACGTCAACTCCACATTCTAGAATACCTAGTACGATAATTTGCTTAAATTAACCGAAAATTTGATGTTTTATGTTACAAAAATTGTGGGAAATTGATGGAAATATTGAAGATAGATTTTTTCTGATGATTCCATTGGAAAGCTGAGGAAATTTTGGATGGAAATCACGTGCGAGAATTGATTTTTTGGAATTTTTCGAAAAATTCGATTTTTTGGATCAAGATTTGAAGGTGAAATCCTTTTAGTTTTTGAAAAATTTCACTTTTTCGGGGATTTCTTCGGTTCTATTGGTCGCAACTACCTGGGCCTCGTCTCAAATGAAAGGTGAGCTCATTTCCCATTGATTTATATAGTTCTAAAAAAAAATTATCGATTTTTCAAATAGATACAGAGCAAAAACTGATTTCCAGAAAATCGGCTATAAGTAATTGAAAAATCGATAAAAAAAATTTAGAACTACATGAATCAATGGGAAATGAGCTCACCTTTCATTCAAGATCAACCCCAGGTCGCTACGACCAATAGAACCAGAGATATCCCCAAAAAAGTGAATTTTTTCGATTTTCGAAAATTTTCCCCCAAAAAAATCGAAATTTCGAAAAATTCAAAAAAATCAATTTCGACACATGTTTTCCAGGTAAAATTTCCTCAGCTTTTCAATGGAATCGTCAGAAAATCTTTATCTTGAACCCCACAATCGAAATACCCATTTACCCCAATTTCAATTTTGAAATTTTTTAAAAAAATAATTTTTTTTATTTTTTTTCAGTGGGCACGACCAAAATTCCACCGAAAAAAGCAGCATCTTCCTCATCTTCAACGACAATCAGATGGTTTCATGTAATAATATCTGTTTTAATGATCCTAGAGTTGAATTTCTGGAGAAATATCAATAATTAAACAGAAAAAAAGGAGAAAAAGCTGAAAATAAAAAGTATTTCCTTCTTTTAAAGAGGAATTACTGTATTTTGATGATTTTGAAAATAATATCTGACAATTTTTTCTTTTTTTCTTTCGATTTTCAACAAATAAATAAATAAATAAATAAATTATGAGAAAAAAAGAAAAATTAAAAAAATTGTAAATGCGAATTTTTTAAAAAATTTGTTTATAATATTTTGTTTATTTAAAAAAAAAATCGAAAAAATTGTCAGATGTGTAATAATTTCATTGTCATATATATTTTGGGACAATTTCTATGCCAGGAAATTTACTGATAGACTCAGTTGCGATAAATTTTCAACAGTCAATCAGAAAATTTCGAATTTTTTAAACAATTTTTACCTGATTAACGTCGAAAAATGACGAAATATCAAGTGAGTCACTTAATCATGTTCAAATTTTAAACTATATATATTTAAACAAAAAAGAACTGCCTTGTTCGATAGGATTTTTACACTCGAAAATGAAAAAAAAGGAAAATTTCCTGAATTTTACAAAAAAAATTTGAACTTTTTTCTCGAATTATTTAGATTTTGAAGTAATCTATTATTTATTTCTTTTACTAATTGTAATTAATTGTGTCCTGATACTGAAAATAGCTGAAATTCGACAATTTTCAATTTTTTTCATTATTTAAATTATTTCTTAACAAATCAATTATTTAAAAAAATGAAAAATATGCATTTATAAGAAATTCAAAAAAAAAACTATAAGTGCAAATTTTTTCAATATTTTGTTTCTTTTTAGGCAATTTTTTTGTTTAAAGAAATGCAAAAAATTGTTAGATTTATGCTAATTTATGAAATTTCGAAATAAGCAAGCATCTAACATTTTTTTGAATTTAAAAAAATAAGAAAAAAATTAAAAAAAGAAGAAAAATTGTAAAATTTTCACTTATAGTTT
The DNA here is from genome assembly GCA_963942555.1 of Aleiodes leptofemur. Taxonomy (NCBI): domain Eukaryota; kingdom Metazoa; phylum Arthropoda; class Insecta; order Hymenoptera; family Braconidae; genus Aleiodes; species Aleiodes leptofemur. The sequence goes on along the minus strand of OZ012617.1, from coordinate 15,612,033 downwards.
TTTTAATTTTCTATAAATGCCAATTTTTTTTATTTTTATTTCTTAAATAATTCATTTGTTAAGAAAAAAAAAGTCTAAAAATTGTCAAATAATCTGCTATTTTCCCTATCATTTTTAATTAACAATTGAATATCCAACTGATTGTGTACAGCATTAGAAAAATCAATTTAAAGAAAAGAAAGAAAGAAGATCGAAATTAATTATAAGTTTTGTAATTAATTAATTTATGTAAATACGTGTAAGATAAAAATTAGATAATAGTGAATTATTATTGTGATTGCCTATCGATGTGTCAAATACATCAATTGCCTTCAGGTGAATTTATTTTTCCATCGATTGAAAAAATGAATTAATTAAAAAATAAAAGATTATATATTACTCATTGAAAAAAAAATAAAAAATGAATAAATAAAAATGGATAAAATATGCTTTCGAATGGAAATGATCCAACTTTTTTTTAAAATTATCATAAAAATATGAAATTTTGAAGAAATTCATTAAAATTCCAATAATTATTAAATTTTTTATTAATTTTATTAAAAATAAAAGGGAAAAAAAATTATTTAATAAATAAAACTTCAATTGAAAAACTCGAGATAAACAAAAGAAAACTCGCTTTTTATTGTTATAAAATATTATCAATAACAAATATTTCATATTTATTAATTTTTTTTTCTTTCGATTAATTTAATTGAGACAAATGACTTGTGCATTCATGATAATGTGCACGTCTTGTACTCATGGAAATAAGTAAGTCCTCATTAACTAAACTGTTACAAAAATTTACAATATTTACAAGTGAAAAAGAAAAAGAGGTAGTTATGAAGTGTAGAGAGCCATTTGGGGCAAAACGGGTGGAGTGGGCGCTTTTTTTTTGTCATATGTTTTACATTATGAAAATCACCGGTAATTGAGGGAAATAGTGGAGATTGATTTTTTCTGATGATTCTATTGGAAAGCTGAGGAAATTTTAGATTGAAATCATGTGCAAGAATTAATTTTTTGGAATTTTTTGAAAATTGGAGGCTTTTTCGATTTTTGGAGGTTTTTTGGGGGTGAAGGAGTTCATGAAAAAATCTGAAAAAATTTGAGAAGATGGTCCATTATGTGGACATTATTGATGAATTTTTTCAAATTTTTTCAAAGACTCCTTCAGTCCCAAAAAAATGTGAGAATTAATTTTTTTTGAATTTTTCAAAAATTCTATTTTTTTATTTTTTTTAGAGTGAAGGAGTTCATGAAAAAATCTGAAAAAATTTGAGAAGATGGTCCATTATGTGGACATTATTGATGAATTTTTTCAAATTTTTTCAAAGACTCCTTCAGTCCCAAAAAAATGTGAGAATTAATTTTTTTTGAATTTTTCAAAAATTCTATTTTTTTATTTTTTTTAGAGTGAAGGAGTTCATGAAAAAATCTGAAAAAATTTGAGAAGATGGTCCATTATGTGGACATTATTGATGAATTTTTTCAAATTTTTTCGAAGACTCCTTCAATCTCAAAAAAAAAATCCAGAATTGATTTTTTTGCATTTTTCAAAAACTCAACTTTTTCTGATTTTTTCTAATTTTTTTTTGGAGTGAAGAACTCCATAAAAAAATCTGAAAAAATTTGAGAAGATGCCCCAATATGTGAACACTATTGCCAAATTTTTTCAATTTTTTTGCTAGACTCCTTCAGTCTCAAAAAAAATTCCTCATCATTTTCCCTCACAGGTCCATTTTGCCCTGATTCCAGGATCCATGAGACCCAAAAGGTTTTGACCTTCAAATCTCGATTTCAAGGTCACCCCCCCCCCCCCCCCAAAATAACGACCCTTATCCGCCCCCCCCCCCCCCCCTCAAAAAAACCTCAAAATTCCCAAAAAAACCTAAAAAAAAACAATTTTTCCTCATATTTTCCTCCTAAAATCATCAGAAAACTCCCCCCCCCCCCCCGCCCCCTTTTATCAACCCATCCCCCCCCTCCCCCCCCCCCTTATTTAATAACATGTGTTTTGATCACACTCGGCGCAGCTGCGCAATTGACATCAACATAGACTTTCCTTTGTCTCGCATCATTGATCAGCGTCCTCCACATCTCGTCCTTCTCGAACGTCCTAAAGTTCCCGCAGATGAACAGGCTATGTTTAGCTCGCGTCAGCGCCACACAGAGCCTCTGTCGGTCAGACAGAAACCCAATTCCCGAGCTCCTAACGCAGCTCATAATGATAACATCCCGTTCCTGTCCCTGGAAACTATCAACCGTATTGACCTCGATCTGCATCTTCCTCCTGATGTTCTCCGAAACGGTCGCAGTAACATCCCTCAACTGTTCATTAAGAATGCTCTTCTGATTATTGTAAGGCGTGATGATCCCGACCTTGACCACGCCCCCAACATTCTCCAAATTGGAACACGTCATCATGGTGTAAATGACATTAGCAATGAACTTGGCTTCATTGGTATTCGAAAACCTGTCGTTGTTCTGTGTCGAATTGAGGTTGATGACCCTGTAGAACTGAAACGGAAGTGGTCGGATGTTGCCTACGTTCTTGAGCGCAGCCGCATAGAAGTAGCGGTTCGGCCAATAGGCGATAGGATAGGACATTCTGTACTGGGAGTCTAGAAGGATCACCGGATTCGCTGGTTGACCGTCAAAAGCGTTGTAGAGCCTCGCGAAGAGCGACTGGTCCAGTCCCAGCTTCTTCGCTTCTTGGGAGATGACGGTCGCTGGCAGCTGCTGCGGATCGCCGACCAGGACGAGGGTATTGACCCCCAGCATCAGGGGAATGAGCGTCTCAGCCTCCGCACTTTGTGTCGCTTCATCAACGATGCAAACGCTTATCTTGTCCTTCTTGTTGCCACCGAACAAGGCTTCCATCTGGTTTGTGTAACAGGATGATAAGGTGCAAGTTATCACATCTGCTCCTGCGAGGATCGTGTTCTCCGCGGATCTCTGCAGCTTCGCCAGCTGCCGGGGATTGACGCCGTCTTTGGAATTGTTGGGTTTGGTTAGTAACTCGTATTTGATCTTGACTGCAGCCAGCTTGCGCATTACGTACTGTTTGTAGCTTTCGTCCTTCTTCGAGTAGTCTAGTTCGGTTTGAATAGCGTTCATCCGAGCTTTAAGGAAGTTCTTCTCCGTTTCGATACTCTCCATTGAGGGTGGATTGAAGTACTCGGTAGTGGTCCGCTCGACGTCACGCTTAGCCAATTCGGAAACGGATATCTGCTTGACTGTATTGTTCATGGCATCTAACTTACCGATTCGGACCATCTTGAAGCGATGCTCCTTTGGGAGATTGGTGCGGATGTCTAATAAGCGCAGGACGATCTCGTCGATAGCTGCGTTAGACGGCGCACATACTAGGATCCTCGTCGGCTTGTGCTGCTGATATCGTTTATTGCCATAGAGTATCTCAGTAACAATATTAACGATCACCTTTGATTTGCCGGTTCCCGGGGGTCCTTGGATCATGCAGATCTTCGGGATCCTCTGGACGACAGTTTCCGTTATCCTGACAACGGCTTCGATCTGTCGCAGATTGAGCTTCTCCTTAGTAACAAGCGGATAGTTCTCCCAATTCGTTATTACCGGCAGTTGGTAATCTTCGACAGTGGGTTTGAGGATCTGCGCGAGAAGGGGAGAGGTCGGGAGGTACTGAAGCGCCTGTACCATCCTCATGCTTGATCTCAGGTAGCTGACCGTCATGAGCTTTTGAATGTCGTTGGGTTCGACTCCGCTGGACAGCGACTTGGTCATCATAGTGTAGGTCAACAGCGTATGAGCTTTAGGCACCAGTTTCGATAGCTCCGGGTTGAATCTTGTGAAGGGCGCTATTATCGTCTGATGTACATTGGTTACGTAAGCGAATATCGTGTGGTGGTGCTTTTGCCCGTCTTTTCGGATGACGATTCGGAAAATCGCTAGGTCGCCCATTACCGGATGCGCTTGTTGCATGACGCTTTCTCTTGACGCTAGTGCCTCGACCATGAACGTTGACACCGACAAGTTCGTCAACGGGATCAACTCGCGATTGATCGAATTCGCAACGATCGACGCCATTATCGGCGGATGTCTAGATCTCTGCTCGATCAGTTCGTAGTCCTTCGAAATCCCGTTCCACAGCTCCAGCGCGAGTAACGGCGCCATTATCCTGTAGTAATCGTTGTACGATGTGTAAGAGTAAAGAAGAGGTTTCAGCGAAACGTAGTCGACGACTGGAGGAGGTGTCTTGATCGAAAGCTGCTCTTTGAGCCAGGCTGGGTTCCACTGGAACAATCTGTACAAAAACTCCTCTAATTTCGGATTCGCTATGATTTGGTTGGTCGCTTTTTCCGGTCGCGTGTATTTAGACGGTAACAAAGCGTCTTTATTGACGACTTTCTTCAAATTATTACCGGGATCGATCTCGAAGTAATGAATCTGTGGCTCGTGATTGCTGAAAGACACGCGCTTCTTCTTGTTATCATTTGGAGCACGATTTTCCTTCTCCTTATCTTTTGAATTTTCCTTATCCTTGTCCTTATCTTTCTCTTTGGTCTTCTTCTTTGTTGCAGGTGGCGCTGCTGCAAAAATATCGATTAGCTTGATCGTTGGCTCCTTCAACTGCACCTTTCTCAGTAGCTTGTCACTCGAATTATCGGATTCTGGTTCTGGTTCTCGCGGTTTTTTCGGGATTCTCTTGAACGGCTCTTTGTTCGTTTTGTTCTCTAGAGTCTTTGCCTCTTCGGGAAGTGATTTCGCTGCTGGAACTTCAGTCTCCGTTTTCTTATCGGCAGTAGTAGAGGAATCTTCCTTATCGATCAGGAAATCTCCGCGCGTTTTAGTCGTCACTTTAGCCTTTGGTTTCGCTATTCGCTTCTCTGTCGAGTCATTGGACGCCTTTTTCTTCTTCTCATCAGCGAGTTTCTTCAGTTTTTCCTTCCGATCATTCTTAATCTCTTCTTTTTGAAGTTTCGACAATGAAGTACGTCTCGTGATACCAATGGGAAGACACTCGGCCCATTTGTGCTGCAATCTGCGTCTTTTTTGCTCGTTTTTGTAGATAATATCGTCGATTTTCTGCTTTTTCGTCATTTCCCTGCGATCTTTACTCGTTGTCTTAACGGAACTTGCAGAACTGCGGAAATCGGTTAGATCGGATTCTTGATGGTCGCTCAGTGAAGCTGAAGAGTTGTGCGCTTCTGAAGAATTCAGCTTTTTTACGTCACAACTGACTCCGCGTCTTTCCCCTTTCGCCAGAAAAGGCGGATCTATCGTTTGGATCTTCTTCACGTGCTTCGGCGTTTTCTCCGTGCTGTGACGTCTTCCCGGAAATTCTACGCATCTAGATGTCGATGGCTCGTCAAGCGACAACGATTTATTCTTCCTCTCATTCGATTTCTTCGATTTATAAAACGAATCTACAGACACTTTGTCCAATGGCAAACTTTCGCTCTTGTTCGTCGGTTTCTCCCCCTTTTCCCTCTTTTTTTCTTCATGTTTCTTCTTTTCAGAGGTATCAGAGTGCTCTTCATGACTAGATATACTCTCCCCCTTTTTCCTCAGCTTCTCCTTTATCTTCTTCCTCTTTTTCTCCTTCGCCTCCTTCAATTTCGCGAATTTTTCCTCTGATGAACCGATTTTTATGGGCTTTTTCTCTACTTTTTGATGACGATTTTCCTGTTTCTTATCGATAGATGGCTCTTCTTCCTCTTCATTTATGCTCTTCAGGTTCTCATCATCCACCACTTCTTCAACTTCATCTTTCCCCTTCATTTCTTCATCAAACTTCTTCAGATCTCTTAAGGCATCCTCCAAATTCATCGAATCCATACTCGCCTCCTCCTTTTTAATTTGGCTTTCATTGAGTATCTGCGTTTTATAAAGCCGCAACAGCCACGGATTACTCGCCTCATCGTCGTCATCATCGTCAGACAACGTAATAACATCCGCCTCTTTTTCCTGACTGTGAAACAAATCCTTGAACGAATCCGAATCAACGCTGTCCTTATTATCAACATCGAATTCTCCATAATTATGGCTACTTTCCGGTGTATTGTGAGCTGAATTTGAGGGCTGCGATGAGAAAATGTCCTCCTCATCATCTACGAACTCCTCACAGTCTATTTGCGAGTAACTCAAACGTGGCTCATTTTTTAAGTCTTCTTCCATCGAAATTTCATCTTCGATCTGATGAATTTCCTCGGGAATTTTGTCCTCGGGAATGATTATTTCCTCTTCTTTGAGCGGATCTTCGAAAGTTTTGATTTCCTCTTCTCGCGGATTTTTGGCGGTACTTGGAAGGGGGGTGGAGTGAGAGGGGGGATGACCATTGGATAATTTGAGCTTGTTTTCTGCAGATTTTTGGGGATTTTCGTCCAATGAAGACAGAGATTCATCGAATTTTTTACGGTTTTTTCGCTTTTTTTCGATCAATTTACGCAAATCTTCTTCCTCCTTTTCTCGGAGGCTGTCCTCGCTCTCTTCGATGAAGTCTGGGTCCTTCTGGACCACTTCCCCTTCAATTTTTGATTCGTTTTCATCTTTTTTGACGGCTGGGAAAATTTCTTGGACGGCTTTTTCGTCGTTTTTAGGAGCGATTTCTTCGGGAATCTCGATAATTTCGATTTCGTCGTCGAAATCATCGATTTTACGCTTTTTTTCGGGGGGAACAACATCCTGATCGATCTTTCTTTTTCCCACGGGGGTCAAATCCTCTTCTTTACCGCATATGAACTGGTAGACAAAGTCCTGGGGATCAAAATTGTCGACATTGAAACAGCCAATTCCGATAATGTCGTTCAATTTCAAATTTAGGGGGATTTTCGCGGTTATTTTCTCGCCGTTGACAAATGTTCCATTTGCACTGGACAAATCCATAACCTGGACCCCATCTTCGGCACCGGGAAGGAAGATACAGTGATTTCGTGATACTACTGGACTCGGACAATTTATCTTGTTTTTCCGGTCTCGACCGCATGTGTACTATAAAATAAAATAAAAAACACACATAAGTTAATGTCAAAAAAAAAATTGTAGTAAAAATAGCAGAAATGTGGGAAAATTTTTAGTCTTTTTTTTTTTTTAACACAAGGAAATTATTTTTTTGAAAAATTAAAAATATGTAAATTTAGGAAATTTGAAGAATTATAAGTGCAAATTTTTTAAATATTTTTTTTTTTTGTTTTAATTTAGTTTTTTGAATAATTCAAAAAATTGTCAGATGTCTGCTATTTTTATTGTTATCAAAAAAATTGAAAAAATGAGTTGGAGTGGGAAAAAAAAAGTTTTAAAAGTTTTATGTGTTGAAAAAAATATTTTTTTTGTTTTAATTTACAGAAAAATAAAGGGGAAGGTGGGGTAAAATGGGCACTCCAATTGAACGGTTCGAGATAGGAATTTTCTGATGATTCCATTGAAAAGCTGAGGAAATTTTAGGTGGAAAACAAGTGCCAGAATTAATTTTATTCAATTTTTGGAGAATTTGAGTTTTTTTTGGCAATTTTGAGGGGTAAGAAACCTTTCGATTTTTGAAAAAATTCAGTTTTTTTGGAATATCTCTGGTTCTATTGGTCGTAGCGACATGGGACCGATTTCAAATGAAAGCTGAGATCATTTTCCATCGATTTATGTGGATTTGAATTTAAAAATATCGATTTTTCAGATAGTTATGGCTACTTTTGTGAAAAATTATGATCATCAGGTTTTGCCCTATAACTATGTGAAAAATCGATATTTTTGAATTCAAAACCCCATAAATCGATGGGAAATGATCTCACCTTTCATTTAAAATCGGTCCCAGATCGCTACGACCAATAGAACCAGAGATATTCCCAAAAAACTGAATTTTCCCAAAAATCAAAAGGCTTTTACCCCTCAAAAATGCAAAAAAAAATAGAATTCTCAAAAAAATGGTAAAAAATTAATTCTGGCACTTGTTTCTCGCCTAAAATTTCCTCAGCTTTCCAATGGAATCATCAAAAAAAAACTACCTCCAATATTTTCATCAATTTCAAGAATTTTTCGTAATATATGCATGAAAACTCATGCATATAAATCGGAGCCAAGATAAGAAATTTTTTTCTAATTTGTAATTTTTTAATGATACTCACGTATTCTTTTCCAGTAAATTCAAATTTTTGGTCGGCATTTAATCGCTTCAAAATGTACCTCATCCTCGTAATTGTACAAAAACTTTAAACATCTCTCTCTCTATATCTTACGACTTTTAAAGTCTGTTTTTTACATTGAATTACGAATTTTATAGGTTATATACTTGGTTGACGAAGTTTTGAGAGAAAAAAATCACAAGTATTTGGAGATTCACTGTTTTTTCTGTCTCTCTCTAATTCTTACTGGCTATATCCCCTAAATGTGACGCAATTATCGAATTTTTCATGAAATTCACAAGTTTTTCTGTACGAAAATGCGGATTTTTGTCAACAAAAAACAGTTTTTATCTCTTTTTTAGGTTCATTTCACACACACACACATACACAACCCCAAAGCTGTCGACCAATGGGTGGAAAGATGTGAAATTTTTGGCGGGAGTCACATAATAATTCAAAAATTTGAATTTAACCGTTAAAAAAAAAGGAAATATTAATTTACGAGTTTATAAGATTTTTTTAAATTTTTTTCTTGACGACTTTAATACATTGTTTGTTATAATTAAATTAATTATATTGTTGTATAATTATTATTATTATTATTATATTGTCATCTTAGAAACAAAAGGGAGTAAATGTTATATATATATAGCACTTACGCCCCTTTAACTCTAAGGCAACGATTTAATAACGCAAAAATTTTTATCAGAAAAATTTGAATAATCGCATGGTTCCCGCCTTTTTCAAAATTACACAAAATGGACGTCCTGTGAAAATGCGGCTCAAGTTTAAAGGTAAAAGTACTCGAAATTAAAGTACTCGAGCACACACACACACAACCCCAAAGCTGTCGACCAATGGGTGAAGAGATGTGAAATTTTTGGCGGGAGTCACACAATAATTCAAAAATTTGAATTTAACCGTTAGAAAAAAAGGAAATCTTAATTTACGAGTTTATAAGATTTTTTTTAATTTTTTTCTTGACGATTTTAATACATTGTTTGTTATAATTAAATTAATTATATTGTTGTATATTATTATTATTATGATTATATTGTCATCTTAGAAACAAAAAGGAGTAAATGTTACTATAAATAGCACTTACGCCCCTTTAACTCTAAGGCAACGATTTAATAATGCAAAAATTTTTATCAGGAAAATTTGAATTTTCGCATGGTTCCCGCCTTTTTCAAAATTACACAAAATGGACGTCCTGTGAAAATGCGGCTCAAGTTTAAAGGTAAAAGTACTCGAAATTCTTCATTTGACTCCAATTCTACACAAGTTTTGCTATTCGCAGACCGTTATACAGCAAAATAAGGGAAAAATGGCGACAACCATGGAACCTGTTAGAGAAAAAGCCCTTCAAGATTACAGAAAAAAGCTTTTAGAGCATAAAGAAGTGGAGGCTCGTTTGAAGGAAAGTAAGTTTTACAATTTTTCGTAATTTAAATAATTTAAAAAACCGAAATTTTGGTTTAAAAAACGGTTTTTGTTGGGGCTAACCTCAGTCGGTCATTTTGGAGTTCTGTCATTTTCTTCTTTCATCAATAATAATAATAATAATTGTTCCTTTTTTATTAATTAATTAATTAAACAATTAATTTTATCAATTAATTAACAAATAAAAATTATTTTATTAAATTTAAATAATTTTTTTTTCGAAATTTGATTCTATTTTTTTCATTATTCAATTTTATTTATTATAATTCAATTTTTTTTTAAATTTTATCAAATTTAAATAATTTTTCTAAATAATTTTAATAATTTAAATGATGTTTTTCAGTGAGAGAACACCTCAAGGATTTAACAAAACAATACGACAAGTCAGAAAATGATTTAAAAGCCCTTCAAAGTGTCGGTCAGGTGTGTTTTTTTGTGGAATTATTTATTTAGTTATTTATTTATTTATTTATTCATTTATTTATTTTTAAATCCTTTATTTTGTGATTTTTACAAAAAAATTGATTTTCTTCCATCAGTTTTTTAAAAATATCTCGGAAACTAAGCGAGATAGAGCGATTTTGCTTGAATCCTTTTTTGTAGCCCTTAAAATTCTCTACAAAATCGTCTTAGAGCAAAACTGTTCTATCTCGCTTAGTTTCCGAGATATCCTGAAAAAACTGTGTAAAAAAAAACTATTTATCTTGAAATTTCAATTTTTTTCATTTTCTTAAGATTATTCCCATTATTTTATTAACTATTTTATTTCTACAGATTGTTGGAGAAGTTTTGAAGCAACTCACCGAAGAAAAGTGTAAGTAACTCGTTTAAATGTCCAAAATAATGTCTATTAATTGAATAAAATTAATTTTATGCGATTAAAGTCTGAATTTTTAATTTTTTTTTGCAGTTATTGTTAAAGCAACAAATGGTCCTCGTTATGTCGTTGGATGTAGACGTCAATTGGACAAAAATAAATTGAAATCCGGAACTAGAGTGGCACTTGATATGACTACACTCACAATAATGCGTTATTTACCACGAGAAGTAAGTTTCCCAAACCCAAATCAATTAAAAAGAAAACAAAATTCAAAAAAATTCATTTTACTTAATCACTTTTTTGAAGAGCACTCGGAATCTAAGCGAGATAGAGCAATTTTCAAAGAAACCTTTTTTGTAGCCCTCAAAATTCTCCACAAAAAAGCTAATCACACAAATTGCTCTATCTCGCTTAGATTCCAAGTGCCCTTAAAAAAACTGATTAAATAAAATTGATTTTTTTTTAATAAAAAAAATTAATTCTTAAAATTGAAAAAAAAAAGGTAATTCAATTATTAAAATTGCTAAATAAATTTTAAAAATCCTCAGGTTGATCCCTTGGTCTACAACATGTCCCATGAAGACCCTGGTGACGTCACTTACTCAGCAATTGGTGGTCTCAGTGAACAAATTCGTGAATTACGTGAAGTAATTGAGCTGCCACTGCTAAATCCCGAATTATTCCAACGTGTAGGAATAACACCACCAAAGGGATGTCTTTTGTATGGACCTCCTGGCACTGGAAAAACACTTCTAGCACGTGCTGTTGCCAGTCAACTGGACGCCAATTTCTTAAAAGTCGTTTCCAGTGCTATTGTCGATAAATACATTGGAGAATCCGCGAGATTGATCCGCGAAATGTTCAATTACGCACGTGATCATCAGCCTTGCATCATTTTCATGGACGAAATCGATGCTATTGGTGGGTTGATGATTTTTTTCCATGATTCTGGAAATAGCAGACATCTGACAAATTTTTAGGATTTTTTTTTTTTACCAAATAAATTATTTTTATTGTTCTGGTAAATTTGCACATTTAGAAAATTGAAGAAAGTATGAGTTCGAATTTTTTAAATAATTTTTTTTAAATAATCTATTTGTTTAAAAAAATCTATGAGATGGTCAGATTTGTGCTAATTTTATTTCCATTTTTTTTTTTTGACAATTTTGAAGATTTCAGAAATTTCAGACAAATCAAATTTTTTTTATGATCAGTTTTTTAAAAAAATTTGAGAAATTAAGGGAGATAAAGCGATTTTGCCCTAATCTTGTGTTATAGTTCTTGAAATTCGCTAAAAAAAGGCAAAATTGCTCTATCTCACGTAGTTTCCGAAATATTCTTAAGAAAAAAGTGGAATTTTCTTTAAAAAAAAGGAAAAACTTTTTTTTTTTTCTTATTTATTTCTTTAGAATATTTCGGAAACTAAGTGAGATAAAGCGATTTTGCCTTAATCTTGTCCTGTAGCTCTTAAAATTCTCTACAAAAACAGTCTTAGGGGTAAAAGGGCGTATCTCCATTACTTACAGAATTATTTTTTCAAAATTTCAATCAATTAAAATTTTATCAATTCGTCTGAAAATTTTATTTTTTTCCATAAAAAATGATAAAAAAGGGATTAATTTTTAACAATTTTATTTTTCAGGTGGCAGACGATTTTCTGAAGGCACAAGTGCAGATCGTGAGATTCAAAGAACTTTGATGGAACTGCTGAATCAAATGGACGGTTTTGACTCACTTGGACAAGTAAAAATGATCATGGCAACAAATAGACCTGATACACTGGATCCAGCTCTCTTACGTCCAGGAAGATTAGACAGAAAAATCGAAATTCCACTGCCAAATGAGCAAGCAAGACTTGAAATTCTCAAAATTCATGCAGCACCTATTGCAAAACATGGGGAAATCGGTACGAAAAACAACGAATTATCATTATTATTATTGATAAATTTTCAGGGAAGGGAGAAAATCTGGAAAAAATGGACCTCCATGGAAACATGATCAGGATTTTTTTTTTCGGAGTGAAGGAATGGTTGAAAAAATCTGAAAAAATTTGAGGAGATGCTCCAATATGTGAACATTGTTGCTGAATTTTTTCAAATTTTTTTGAAGACCCCTTCACTCTCAAAAAAAATCCTGACTTATTTTTTTTCCTAATTATTTTTTTTTTGCTGAATTTTTTTTTGTTTATATCTCGGAAGTTAAGCGAGATAGGGCAATTCTTGTAGAAATCTTTTTGGTAGCTCTTGAAATTCTCTACACAACTGGAGGGAGGCAGAAAAATCGCTCTATCTCACTTAGTTTCCGAGATATTCCACAAAAATTGAATTAATTATGAAAAAAAATTACTAAAATCAATTTTCTTGATTTTTATTTTTTTAATTAAAAAAAATTTTTTTCTTGATTTTAGATTACGAAGCAGTAGTTAAATTATCTGATGGCTTCAATGGTGCCGATCTTAGAAATGTCTGTACTGAGGCTGGACTTTTTGCAATTCGTCTGGAACGAGAATACGTAATTCAAGAGGACTTCATGAAGGCAGTGAGAAAAGTATCGGACAACAAAAAATTAGAGTCGAAACTGGACTACAAGCCAGTTTAATAAAGAAATTTCTCTTTTTTTTTTTTTTAATTCAATTATAATTCAGTAGTGAAGAGGTAAAACGAGATAAGTCAATTTTTTTATTGTTTTCTTAAATATCGCGAAAATTAATGGAGATATGCCCTTTTTTACCTGAATCCTTTTTTTGTAACTCAATTTTAAGGAAACAATTTTCGAATCGAGAGAAAATTCGAAATTATTTTCGAATTTCAAAAAAAGAAAATCGAAATAATTTTTAAATAATTTCGAAATTATTTTTGAATATCGAAAAAAAAAAAAAGAAATTTTCTTCAAAATAATTTTTAAATAATTTCAAAATTATTTTCGAAATAATTAAAAAATTATTTCGAAAAAAATTTCTATTTTTGTTTTTTTTTCGAAATTTTCTCAAATTAATTTCTTAAAATTTTCGCAAAACGGAAAAAATCCCCATAAAAAGGGGGGGGGGGGTATCTCCATTAATTTCCCAGAATGATCCCCAAAAATCATTCGATTTATCTCGTTTCTCCCCCTCCCCCCTTTATATTCCCCCCAATTTCTCTTTAAAAAAAATACAAACAACTCATTTAACAGAAATTTAAACATTTTATTTCGTCATTTTCATTCGTGACTGTTTTCGCTCCTGATACTCCTGTACATTATCAAACTTTCTTTTATACAAAATCGGATAAAACATGTGTTTCTGTGCCTTTTCCCTCATGGTCCTCCACTCCCCATTGATGGTCCCCAGATCAACGCCCCCCTCATCCCTCCCTTCCACAAATTTCCCCCCCTCCCCCGAAAAACCATAGACTTTAATTCCCCAATCGAACAAAATCCACAATTTTCCTTCAAAAATTTCGATTTCAATGGGTTCAGCATCCTCATTAATCGTCTGCAGATGATTCATCTCAATTTCCCCCCCTCCCCCTCCAATTTCATGTACCAAAATCACTTCAGATCCATAAAAACTGCTGATTAAAAATGATTTTTCATCTCCAACAGCCTCTGACGTCATCTGCTTGACCGGCAGATTTTTTACAGCCTCCGAAAGCTCCAGATCCTTCAAATTTTCGTTCAATTTCTTCAAATAATCGTCTTTAATATGCTCCATAAAATTGACGCTCTTAATTTCCTTGCCTTCCGCATAGTTCCAAAATTTGAATTCTCCGTCTCCTCCCGCCGAAATTAAAACGCTCTTTTTGTGCGGCAAATTCAAAATATTGCTGACGAAATTTTTGTGGCCCAGACAAAATGTTTCAACGTTGTAACTGTTTGGATAGTGGGAAATGCGGATTTTCTCGTCTCTGTCGGCGGAAATGACGTATTTGTTGTCATTTGTCACTAGAATGTCGAGAAGCATGGACAAATGGCCGAGCAATAGGGTTCCAGCCTCTTCGGGACGAGCTGTGGAGTACAAATATGCATCGCCCGATTTATCAGCGACAATTACGTCATTTTCTGGTGTAAATTTCACACGACTCGCTGCTCTTATGAGTGTTCTGTTTGATAGTAACTCGAAATTTGATGTTTTGTAGAGACACAACTGCTTGCGATTCGTGCAAACAACGAAATAATCACCATTTTGCGATATTTTCACTGAGGTTATACCGTGGAATGCGTCTATTTCAATGTTGTTGTGGTGTTTCAACGGTTTTTCGGTTTTTAAATTTGGCAGATTTTGGCGGGTTATTGCTTTTGAGGTTTTTGAGTAGATTAGAAGATTTTCACCGGTGCAAAGAATTATCACGGAAGACGAAAATGCAAAACTCATGGTTGTTGGGTCACGTGGCGGTGGATTTTTGGAGGTGAAAATGACAGTTTCTGAAAATGCCAGGCCGGTAATGGGTATAGAAGATATGAGTAGCGTCATCTTTGGGCGCCATATGGGAATAATTTTGATTCAAACTCAACAGATGGCAGAAGTATAGGAAAATATTATTCCTATATGGCACCCAAAGATGACCCTACTCATTTCTTCTATACCCATTTCGGGCCTGGCATTTTCATACACCTCCAAATGATTTCAGAATATTTCTCATTTAATTTCAAATATTCCCGCCTTTTTTTCAAAACTTCCAGAATTTTTTTATTACCAAATAATAAATAACAAAATAAAATTCACGGTGAAATGGGGAAAAAAACGCCTTTTTCCTTTTATCAAAATGATTTCAGAGTATTTCTAATTCCATTTCAAATATTCCCGCCTTTTTTTTCAAAACTTCCGGAATTTTTTGATTACTAAATAATTAAAAACAAAATAAAATTCACATCTAAATGAAAAAAAAAACATTTTCCTTTATTATTTAATTTAAAATTGAATTATTTAAAACTATTTCCAAGTATTTCTAACTCAATTTCAAATATTCCCGCTTTTTTTTTGCAAACTTCCAGAATATTTTTTTATTACTAACAAAAACTTTTTCCTTTATTATTTAATAAAAAATTAAAATTAAAATTAAAAAGTGAATTTTTTCATTCAAAGAAAGAGTCCAGCGTCCGCCATTTTAGTGCAGCAGCAGTGCCGCCATCTTGTGGCTTCCGCACACGACTTCACATCATTCCGAAGCATCAGACCGCCATCTTGGTGCATTCAGTGTGAACAATGGCCAATTGCAGTGACTCCTGCCTCCTGTGTGGGTTATGACTGTGCTTCAATCGTGTTGTGATCGCCAACAAACAATAAATATTTAATAATTAAATAAAGGAAAAACCGTGAATGCCAATTCAACGAATTAAAAAAAAAATACAATTAATCAGGAATGATAATGTGCCTTTTTTTTTTTTTTAAAGAAAACGTTTTAACCACAACTCCAACGAAAACATCAAAGCTCCAAGTAAGTTTTATCATAAAAAAAAAAAAAAGTCTTTTTCTCATATTTTATACCAAAATCTTTTTTTTTTCACATTTCCAGCTTTTTTTATCACTGGACTGGCGTTTATTATTTATTCTCCAACATTTTTGCTCATTTTTAGTAATTTTTTTTTTAATTTTCGTTGAATTAAAAAGGAAAAATTGTGATTTTTTTGCTGTAAAAAAAAAAGGTTAAGGGTTGGAAATGAGAGATCATTCAACTCTGAGACACACACACACACACAAGCAATAAATCACTGATTCTCGTAAAAAAAACCCTTGTTTCAGCAAAAGGCACATTATATTTATTTAATATTATTTAATTAAATACATTTGACATTTCAATTTTTTGTGCCTTTTTTTTCTGAGCAAAGGGAGGAATTGATTGTTATTTAATTGTTGCAAAAATTACAGGAACTTTCATTAATTTGTATGATTATCCCCCTTTTTTTTCTTTTTTCATATGTTGGAGTCGAGTGATGCTATATGCCAACACACAGAGGTCGCTTTTTTCCCAGCCACTCAGCATTATTTTTTTTTTTCTTTCTTTTTTATTTATTCTCTTTGCCATTCTCTAGTTTACTATCAAATTCTCTCAATTAAAATGCGCAGCGCCAGAGAAAAAAAGAGGCAAAAATTCAGAATTTTTTTTTGAAAATTCTTCAAAAAAGTTACTTTTTTTTCGCAATTTTGTAAATTTATTTTTGGAATTTTTTATACAATTCTTCTCATTTTTTTTATTATCAAATCCTCTTAAAAAATGCGAAGTGCTGAGGAAAAAGAGGCAAAACTTCACGAATTTTTTCTTTCAATTCCTCTAAAAATTGCATTTTTTTCTCAATTTTGTAAATGTATTTTTGGAATTTTTTATACAATTTTTCTCACTTTTTTCCTTTCTTTTAATTATCAAATTCTCTTAAAAATGCGAAGTGCTGAGGAAAAAGAGGCAAAACTTCACGATTTTTTTTTGAAAATTCCTCAGAAAATTGCATTTTTCTCCCAATTTTGTAAATGTATTTTTGGAATTTTTCATACAATTTTTCTCATTTTTTTTATTATCAAATCCTCTCAAAAAATGTGTAGTGCTGAGAAAAAAGAGGCAAAACTTCACGATTTTTTTTTGAAAATTCCCCCAAAAAATTGCAATTTTACTCCAATTTTGTAAATATAATTTTAGAATTTTTTAAACGATTTTTCTCAATTTTTTTTCATCTTTAATTGTCAAATCCTTTGAATGAAAATGCTTAATTCCCCCAAAAAAAGGCAAAATTCCACGAGAAAATGTTGAAAATTCCCACAAAAAATTGCAATTTTACTCCAATTTTGTAAATATATTTTTAGAATTTTCTACACAATTTTTCTAAGTTTTTTTCATTTTTAATTGTCAAATCCTTTGAATAAAAATGCATAATTCCCAAAAAAAAGGCGAAACTCCCCAAGAAAATGTTGAAAATTCCCTCAAAAATTTTGCATTTTTCCCCAATTTTATAAATCTATTTTCAGAATTTTCACTACAATTCTTCTTATTTTCCTCATTTTTCTTGATTTCAGAAGGAAATTCACGTGTAATGCTCAATCCTGTGAAGACATCAGAAAAAAGGAGACAAAAAAAGTATTAATGCAATATATATATCAACAACGAACTGAAGAATATTTTTCTAGTGTAAATATCATGAGCCACTGGATTTTTAATTAAAAAAAAAATATGATGAAGATGCAGTAAAAAATTGCACAGAAGCACTGAATAATTGCAATAAATTGTCATAAATTTTCAATAAGGAAAAAGAAGAAAAAAAGACGATTGAATTTGAAAATTGCACATTTTCAAAAGCCTTATTGCTTTATTATAAAAGAAAAAAAAAGACTTTTTAAGAAAATTGCTCATTTTATTAATCACAAAAGCATGATTTATTAATTGCAAAAAAGTCTGGAAGAGAAGAAAAGAAAGAAAAATAAGCATTTTAATTGAAAAAACGAATGAAAAAATTGAAGGCATGTTGAGAAATT
The DNA here is from genome assembly GCA_963942555.1 of Aleiodes leptofemur. NCBI lineage: Eukaryota > Metazoa > Arthropoda > Insecta > Hymenoptera > Braconidae > Aleiodes > Aleiodes leptofemur. The sequence continues at coordinate 15,594,257 of OZ012617.1, read as the reverse complement.
TTGGGGTCATTGAACTCAGTGATAAAGGAAAAGATTTTTCACACTTGAAATAATTAATTTGTAATAATTATTAATCTTGTTTAAATGAATAAACACTGAAACATCATGGAGTGGCTATTGTGGCGATTTTCTAACAATAAATGAGTTTTTAAAAGAATATAAATCAAATGATATATTTGAAACATTGGTAATATTCATTTGTCATAAATGACAAGTAAAGGGATACGTGGGATCATCATTCAGAGACGAAAGTCCTCATTGATACATCCAGATTATCAGAAAAAATTATCATCTTGATAATTAATTTAAAAGAGAAAGAGGACAGTCATTGGATTATCAACGAATATTGATATTTATCTGAAAAAAAAGAGGATTTGTACCTGGTGAGTTTGAAAAAAGGAGAATTTTATTTTTTATTAAAATTTTAGTTGATGATAATAAAATTTTCATACATCTGATAATTTTTTTTTTTTATACTGATAAATTATTGTAAAAAAAAATATTTAAACAATTTGCACTTGTAGTTTCTTAAATTTTATACTTGTGCATATTTTTCCATTTTTTTTAACTAATAAATTATTATAACAAAAAAATATTTAAACAATTTACATTTATAGTTTCTTAAATTTTATACTTGTGCATATTTTTCATTTTTTTTTAACTAACAAATTATTATAAAAAAAAATATTTAAACAATTTACATTTATAGTTTCTTAAATTTTATACTTTTGCATATTTTCCATTTTTTTTTAACTAATAAATTATTATAAAAAAAAATATTTAAACAATTTGGACTTATAGTTTCTTAAATTTTATACTTTTGCATATTTTTCTATTTTTTTAAACTAATAAATTATTATTTAAAAAAATATTTAAGCAATTTGTATTTATAGTTTTTTAAATTTTATACTTGTGCATATTTTTCATTTTTTTCGAACTAATTTATTTGTTAACAAAAAAAATAAAAATCCTGCAATCTTTTAACTGAATATTCAATGACTTTATTGATTTAATTGGATTTTTTTTAATTTTTTCAGTGGCTAGAGGTACATTAGAGGAAGTCCTAATGCTGAAAGGAAACATATCGTCTAATCTGGACAAACACACAGAAGAAGAATCATCATACGTTACTCTCAGCAATGGGCCTAACAGTAAGAATTAAATTAAAATAAAAAAATATTTTTCAAAAATTGTACATTTTTTTGAATAATAGTTTATTTCCACTGTATAGTTTAACACTTTTTACAGACACTTCTGAATTTTCCACTTGTGAAAACTATATATTTTTTATTTTTTTTAAATAATCGATTTGTTAAAGCAAAGAAAAATACGAAAAATTGTCAGATATTTCCTATTTTCAGTATCATAATTATAATTATATATGAAAATAAAATTCCCACACACCTGACAATTATTCGATTTTTTATAAACAAATTAATTATTATTCAAAAAATATTTTTAAAAAATGGTATTTATAGTTTTTTTGAATTTTCTAATTGTGCATATTTTTCATTTTTTTTAAATAATTTATTTGTTAGAAAAAAAATACTAAAAAATGTGAGATTTCTGCTATTTTTAGTATAATAATTATATATAAAGATAAAATTGGCACACACCTGACAATTCTTCTATTTTTTTTAAACAAATGAATTATTATTCAAAAAACATTTAAAAAAATTTTATTCATAGTTTTTTGAATTTTCTAATTGTACCTATTTTTCATTTTTTTGAGATAATTTTTTAAAAATACTAAAAATTGTCAGATTTCTGCTATTTTTAGTATCACAAAATTATCAAGATTACAACATAATTACTTGATTAAACTAATTTTATTTTAATTTATTAATGCAGCTTATGTAGTTGAGCCTACAACTCCAAATCTCAACAAGTATCAGCATAATCTCTTGAATGTTTATTTCGTCACGCCAATTTTATGTGTGCAATGTAAGTAAAAAAAAATTAAAAATAATTTTGCAAGGCTTGAATTTTTTTTTTAATAATTTAATTCATCATTAAATTTTATAATAATTATTTTCAGGTGAAGATTACATCTGGGGCACTGGGAATGTTGGTGTAAAGTGTACAGGTATGTCAAATTCCCTAAAATTCTTTATTTTTCCATTTTTCAATGAAAAAAAAAACCTTCAAAATTTTACGATTTGAATTTAAAATCGATTTTAAATCAAAAGTTTTTAATATTTCGTCTTCTTGGAAACAAAGTGACGCAAGTCCTATATTTATTCCCAGCACTTACGCCCCTTTCCTTCTAAATTGACGATTTTTATTCATTTTCCTTAAAAAAAGGAGAAAATTTTTTTTTTTTTGAAAATTGGAATAAATACCGCGTGTGTAGGATTCATTCAAATGAATTCCACGATAGCTTTACACACGTAAAAAAAAGGTTCACTGATCTCTGAAGTATCAAGGCAAGACAATAACCTTGTGAAAAAAAATCTAAACCTCGTATTACTATTCTCAAACATTTTTCACATTGAATAATGTAGTTTTTTTTCGACTCTAGTATCTAAGAAATTCGTAATTTTTAAGAAATATTTGATAAAAATCTGGAAAATTTGCGGGATTAATTGTTGCAGATGAAAATACAGTTTCAGTTGTCTCTTTTGAAATTAAGAGGAGATTGGATTCAATCTTTTAATCCAAAATCTTTAATTACCTCGAATTATCATTTGCTTGTAGTACAATGAACTTCTTTAAAAAAAAAAAAATTCGAGAAAATCTTAATTTATGAATTAGGGATTTTCTGTTATTTACTGTTAAACAAATTTATCCATTAGTAATACGTAATTACATTAAAAAAAATTTTTTTTTTTTTTTCTTACACATTTTATAACACATTGGCTCTTCTTGGTCACTTGGCTTTTTTATACTCATTTATGTGTGTCTGTGTGTATTTTTGTATTTGTGTGTGAACGTACGTTATTAACAGTTCCACACTCAGCCACATATCTAGACACGTGTATCTCATTTGTGCCAGATGTCGAGTCATTTTAGTATTATACAAATTCTATTTTCTTCCTTTAACTTCTTTCAATTTCCATTCATTTTCATTGCAAAAGAAGAAGAAAAAAAAGGAAGAAAATAAATAATTCTGTTATTGTTAGCTTTTTGTGACGAAATTTTTCACATTTCATTTGTGTTTTTTTCGCACATAAACTTGATTTTTCAATTAAATAATTCTTATAAAAAATCGTTTAAAATATAAGACTGAAAATAGCAGACATCTGGAAAATTGTATCATTTTTATTATTTTAACAAATGAATTATTTTTAAAAAAATGTACATTTAAAAAAATTCGAAAATATCGAAAAAAAGAAGTGTAATTTTTTAAATATTTTTTTATAATAATTTAACTTGTTTAAAATGCAAAAAATTGGCAAAAGTCTGTTATCTTCAGTATTATTATAAAATAACTGATTTTATGCGGTTTAGGCATTTTTTTAAAATAAATGTCAAGTCAAGGAAATTTTGTAATTTTTATGTAAAAAAAAAAACATTGAATTTTCAAATTTACGTACATTACACGAACTTTTATCATGTAAATCAGTGCGAGTTAGAAATATTCTTGGGTGTATCTAAATTGATACAACCAAATGGTGTGCCTTGTCACGATGCCAATTCCCAAAACGTTTTTGCATTCCTCCATCGTCCACCGAAGACTTGGAAAAAAAAAGGAGGGAAAAAGAATTTTTTTAAAGAAGTGAAAATGGTAAAAAAAAAAAAAAAAAAGATAAGACTCGTCATTTATAAAAACTTTCACCGGTTTATTTTAATACAATGCGAATTAAGAAATGAGAAATTGCTGAGGTGTTTTAATCAATTTTGATAATTTGAAAATGAAGGGGAAAATGTTGAAACGTAATATTTATCAATTTATAAATGAAAATTTTTTTTTTTGATTCGAATGAGATTTACTTGTTGCTAATAAATAATAGTAACATATATATATATATATATATCTATTTTATCCAAAATCAATGATATTAAAGACAGCAGACATTTGACAATTTTTTTATTTTTTTAAACAAGTAAATTATCACAAAAAAAAATATGAAAAAAATATACACTTAAAGTTTTTTGAATTTTTTAAATGTGCATATTTTTTATTTAAAAAAAAATAATTTATTTGTTACTAAAAAAATTATCAGATGTCTGCTATGTTTAGTGTCATTAAAAAAAGCAGATATCTGTGCAATTTTTGCATTTTTTTCTTCAAAAAATAAATTGTTTTTAAAAAAATGAAAAATATGCGCATGTAAAATATTTAAAAAAATGAAAGTGCAAATTTTCCAAACATTTTTTTTTTTAAAATAATTTATTTGTTTGAAAAAAATTCAAAAAATTATCAAATATGTGCTAATTTCATTATTACAGTAATATTTCCATTATTTAAGAAAAAAAAACCCGAAAAATTCACTTTTTCCAAATCAAATTTATTTCAAAAAAGTCAATTTTTTCATCGCACTTTGCGCCTTTTTTTCATGGATTTTCCCCATTTAAAATGACTATTTAATCTTAAATTTTGGGAAATTCTTGAAAAATCTTGATTTTTTCTATGCGATATATCGTATTATATGCATATCATCTCATATTCATTAAGAAACATCTTAATTTCACAGTAAAATCTTTCTCTGCCTCTTTTTTTTTGTTTTTCTCCTTCAAATTTTTCGTTTTTTCAATAAAAATGCATTGTCGCAATGCGTGGCGCCTCGACGCCACAATTTCCTCCTCTTGTTCTAACAGTTGATTCACAAAATTGTCCATGTGGAGGCGACACTGTAGCATAGTAACACGCGTTAAGGGCCACTTCTTCGAGTAGTGGTTAAAATCGCGTATAAATTCCCCTCTATCGCCTCGATTTTCAAGCTAGACCACCAGTTTCTTTCAAGTCCACATCCCCCCTCCCTCCCCTCTTTCCTCCCCCTCCTCTCCTCTTTCCTCCCCCTCCCTCCCCTCTTTTGCCTCATGTTTCCTCCGATTTTTAAGCTAGACCATCAGTTTCTTTCAAGTCTACACCCCCCCTCCTTCCCCTCTTTCCTCCCCCTCCCTCCCCTCTTTTCTCATCTTTCCTCCCCTTCTCTCCCCTTTTTTGCCCCCTATCTCCTCCAATTTTCAAGCTAGACCACCAATTTCTTTCAAGTCCTCATCCCCCCTCCCTCCCCCTCCTCCCCTCTTTACTCCCCCTCCCTCCCCTCTTTCCTCCCCCTGTCTCCTCCAATTTTCAAGCTAGACCATCAGTTTTTTTTCAAGTTCACATCCCCCCTCCCTCCCCCTCCTCCCCTCTTTCCTCCCCCTACTTCCCCTCTTTCCTCCCCCTCCCGCCCCTCTTTTGCCCCCTGTCTCCTCCAATTTTCAAGCTAGACCACTAGTTTTTTTCAAGTCTATATCCCCCCTCCTTTCCCTCTTTCTTCCCCCTCCCACCCCTCTTTCCTCCCATTATTCACTCCCTCTTTTGCCCCCCTGCCTCCTCCAATTGTGTATTCTGTCTCTCTTGCTCAGCTGTCTTTCCTCCTTGCCTTGGCCCCCAATCATCATCATCGTACGATCCAGAAAAGCCTCGGGTCACCGCAACGGTCGAATGTAATTTTTTGAAAAAACAAAAAGAGCTGAAGTGCATTCTTTTTATTTGTTTTTGCTTTAGGGGAAGGTGGAGTAAAATGGACACTACAATTGAACGGTTTGAGATAGAAATTTTCTGATGATTCCATTGAAAAACAGGAAATTTTAGGCGGGAAACATGTGTTCAAATTTTTTTTCTTCAATTTTTGGGAAAAATTCGCTTTTTTGGCCAAGTTTTGAAGGGATTTTTCTTTTGAAAATCGAAAAAAATTCACTTTTTCGAGGATATCTCTGGTTTTGTTGGTCGTAGCGATCTGGAGTTGATCTCAAATGAAAGATGAGCTCATTTCTCATCGATTTATAAATTTTTTTTAAATCAATTTTTCAAATATTTATTGGTCATTTTTTTTGAAAATCCGTTTTTGCCCTAAAAGTACTTGAAAAAATTGATATTTTTCTTTTCAAACCCCATAAATCCATGTAAAATGATCTCACCTTTCATTTAAGATCAACCCCAGATCGCTAAGATCAATAGAACCAGAGATATTCCCAAAAACCTGAAATTTTTCCAAAAACAGAAGAGTTTTACCTTCAAATCTTGCGCAAAAAATGAAATTTTTGAAAAAATTCCAGAAAATAACTTCTGACATATGATTTTCATGGGAAATTTTCTCATTTTTCCAATGGAATCATCAGAAAAAACCTATCTCCAATAATTCCATTTATTTCTCGTAATTTTCATTGTATAAAATACAAAAAAACAACTCCTGCCCATTTTACCCCACCTTCCCTTATTTTATTCATTTTATATATGTTCATTTCATTTATTTCCGTTTTTTCCATTTTTTTCCAGGACATTGTGTTTCTCTTATTTTTCCAATATTCATAATTCATAATTCAGTACCAAAGCGATGAAACGAGATAAGTCACTTTGGAGGGGAGGGGGGGGGGAGGGAGGAAATAGAGCGAATGTTTTCGATGAACTTTTTTATAGGAAAATTTAGGGCTGAAACGAAAGTTTCTACGGAAATTATGGTCTTAAACTTGGATTCCTGGGTTATCTCGACGAAAAAAAAAAGGGAAATTTAGTTTATCAGGGAATTTTATCATTTTTATTGGAATTATGATAATGCCTGGACTACTGCACATCTTGTGAGTTCAATTATTGATAGAAAAATCTTTATTTTTCCTTTGAAAAGTGAATTTATTTTCTTTTTAATTCAATGGAAATTGCTTTTTTAAGGCTTATGCTTGGAAAGTATTGGAGATGGAATTTTTTTGATGATTTCATTGAAAAACTGGGAAAATTTGCGTTGGAAAACATATATCAGAATTGATTTTACAGAATTTTTGTGAAAAATTTCATTTTTAATTTCGAAATTTTTAGGTTTTTTGAGGATATCTCTGGTTCTAATTGTCGCAGTGTAAAAATTTCAATTTGAAATGAAAGCTGAGCTCATTTTACCCCGAATTTATGGTATTTCGAATTGATTTTGATCGATTTTCCACATAATTATGGGGAAAAAACGAATTTTCATGAAAAAACGTCAAAACTAATTCAAAAATCATCGAAATTTGATTCGAAACCCCATAAATCAATGGGAAATGACGTCACCTTTCGCCTCCAATCAAAATTTCAAATTTACAACAATCAAAACCGAAGATATTCCTAAAAAACGATTTTTTCAAAAACTGCTTCGAAATAGTGGAATTTTGAAAAAAATAAATTCACACACGTGCTTTCTACCTAAAATTTCTTCGGTTTTTCAACAGAATCATAAAAAAAATTCTATCTCAACTCATTTCCTAGAAATCCCCATTTTATCCTATTTCACCCTGAAAATATTTCTTTCTAGTCTTTTGATATTAACATCTAAAAGTTTTAAAAGCCCACATAATTCATTCTATTTAATATATATTATTTATTGATAAATGTTGGATAAACTATCAATGTGATCTTGGCACTGTGTGGGCTGGATTATAGCTTCCTGGTTATAATTTGTTGTATTAATAGGTCACCGGGAGGCGATTCAAGGTTAGATTCGAAATAAAAATGGATAGAATAGAAAAGAAAATGAAAAGATCGTGTATATATATATATATATATGTAGATGTTACGCCACAAGCTGCGCGTATGGTGCGTGTGTGTGTATGTGTTTTAACGCCCACGAATTTCGAGGCGAAGGACACCCAGGAGAATCCCACCGGTTCTTTCTCTTCTCTCTTTCTCAGCTCACCTCTCTCTCTCTCTTGCGCGTCTTCATTTTCATATTTCTCGTTCTGCTCTTTGAGTTTTTTAAAAAAAGTGCATTTACTTGATTGACTTCGTTGAGATACATCCCACTCCAGCCACGATTTTTCCCCTTTTTTCCAGTGATTCTCGCAGTTTTTTATCGCTCCAAAAATTATTCAACATTCTTTGAATTCTATATTTCAGATTTTACATTATTATTCCTAGGGGAAAAGTACTTGAAAGAATGGCGGGAATGTCTCGAAGCGGGATTCGAACCTAGAACCTTCGGATTGCCGGTCTGCTACTCTACCAACAGTTTTCATACTTTCCAATCAAATTTCAATCACAATTTATGTATTTTATATCATTCGCCTATCTTCCTTAGGCTAATAAAAGTATTTGAAAATTTGTGAAGGAAAAAAATCAGAAAAAAACGGCGGAAATTCCCAAAGGGGATTTGAACCCACGACCTTCGCATTGCCAGTCCGCTATTCTATCAATTCAGCTATCGAGAGTTTTCATACTTTCCAATCAAATTTCAATCTTCATAATATCATCTGCGTCTATAAGATAGCTTAGGCTAATCTTTTTTTCCTTCATGGCTAAACTCCCGGTTGGGAGTATTTTTATTTTTTTATTTTCCCACTGTTCCCATTAATTTCTAGTCAAAATTTATGGCACATAACCTCCATACGAATAACGTTCTATGATATATCCAATATTAAATATTAATTTAATAGGTGTATGGTGAATATTGATGAACAAAATGAATATTCTCGAGCGTGACCTTTATTATAATTTGTTACTCGATTTTGATGAATTACAACAAGATTACCAGCCTCGACGTTTTTTTTGCTCCAATCGATCTTTTTAATGATCTCACAAGAGATGAATTCATAAAAATTTATCGTTGGACAAAAGAAAGAGCAACACAATCTCCACAGATTTCGGGTACGAATGAAATTCCAATTGTGAACGGATAGTTTTCCCGTGTAATCATGATGACGTCATATGTCTGTGTTTTAAGCGTTCTAATCGAACGGTTTTAATCATTGTGCTTTTAACTAGAAATTTCTAGAGAAAACAAATCCGAAATAAAGGCAAGAATTGAAGAGTGGGATTCGAATCCTCGATCTTCGGTCCACCACTCTACCAACTGAGCTATCGAGAGTTTCCATACATTCCAAATCCAATTTCAATGATAATTTCATCTCCATCTACCTTCTTTAGGTTAATCGAAGTAAATAAAAGATTCCCAGATGAGAAAAACTCGGAGAAAAGGGTGGGATTCGAACTCACGATCTTCAGATTACCAATTTCATTTCTCTACCAACTGTGCTATCAAGTAGTTTCCCATTATCTATTCACTGAACAATTCAATCCTTAAAATTCCGTCATAAACTAACAAATCTCTTGAGAATCTGAAAATGATGAATTCTCCAAACACACTGTGTTACTTTAGGGGGAACATAAATTCCCCTGAAATTGGATTAAGATGCAAAGCCTGTGCTAAGAGATAAATCGAGTGAGATTCATTACAAACAAAGAAATGAGCCCTGCATAGTAACACAATCGAAGAGAATCAGGAGTTGTCCCTTGTTAGTACGTGAAGCCCCGAGGTACAATCTCTATCTCTCTCTCTCTCTCTCTTTTCTTCTCTTTCTCATACACATGCAATACATTCTGTTTCTTCTGTCTCAGGAAATTATACTACTTCCGTTTTTCCAATCTCCTGTATCCCAGCGTCTCGACGAGAATTCATCTCCAACCCCCCCCCCCCCCCCCCCCCCATATATCTGTGATCTTGCGATGATCTTTTCGATTTGCTATTCCATTTCCGTTGACGAGAACTCCCCCCCCCCCTCCCGCTAATTTTACTCTTTCCAACATTCAAATTATTCATCGAACAAAAATCAATAGAATCCTATGTTTTATTTCCATTTTTTTTGCCACATAAAAAAAAAAGCTCATTCCACAGATTGAATTTCATGAGAAAAACAAAAAAGAAATTTCTCATTCTCCCTGACGCGTGACGTTTCTCGTCAAAGAAACGAGATTCACAACGCAGACACAAGATTTTTTAGACGAGCGTTAAGTGAAAAAAAGAAAAAAAAAAAAAAGGGAGGAGGCCAGAATGACGATGAAGATAGGAAGCGAATTTGGAGTTGCGCCGTGTTCTCATCACGAAGCCATGTTTCAGCTCTTCTAAATTTTCTTCTTCTTTTTTTAAGCTCCCCCTTTACTTCTTTTTTGTTGTCTATTTGCCGCCCCTTCGTCACTCTTTTATCCCCTTCTCGCTTTCTTTTCACTTCTTTCCTGCTGCGTGCTTGCCACAACTATTGTCCTATCGTGAAACTCTCGTGTCTGCCTAGCTTGTAGCAATTACCGTGTCACGATGGCATCATGCCTCCACCTCTATTCATTCTTCGTTTCATGCTATTCTTTTTCCCTCCACTTAAAATTTTTCCGAATATAAAAAATACCTGGACACAAAGATAACTACGAAATTTTTCGAATAAACGATATTGTGGTTAATTTTTTGAGGATATCTTGGAAACTAATGAAAATACGCCTTATTTTACCCTTCTTTAGGTCTCGATATTCCTCAGAAAACCATCTTTAGGCCAAAAAAAGCGCATATTTCCATTAGTTTCCAAGATATTCCAATAAACCTGAAACTTTTCCTTTTTTTTCAACTGCAATTAAAAAAAAAGGGATTTTCAAGCACCTCTGTCATATCGAATCAACTCTGTAATCAAAACGAGGTCGATTAATCGCGTGGACAGCAGAGTACTACCCATCTCTCTCTCTCTCGTATTGCTGCTCGTTTTTCCACTTCATCGTATTATATAGAGTGTATTATATACATACATGAAATCCAGGGGCCTGTAGCCTTTGGCCTTAATCGATCGAATTGAATCCATCGACCTCGAGAGAGAACGCTCTCTCGCCTCCCCCGCACATTCTGTGTATATCTATATAGTTTGGTGTGTATCTTGTATACATGTATATATATATATATATATAGGCAAAGACACCAAATGTTGGCTCATGCTTACGGCTCCGATTGACGACCACCTTTGGCCAAGCCCACAACTTTCTCTCTTCATCTGCATCTCCCTCCTCTTTTGTCATTCTCTCTTTCACCCCCCCCCCCCCCTCCTCCCCACTTTGCCTTTCTTTTCCCCTCATCTCTGATGCGAGTTTTATGTCCATCTACTAGCACACTTCCAATGTGCATTCTCAATGTGTTGTCCATTGAATCCTGTCGAGCGTCTTTTTTTTTTGTTAACGTGTCAAATAAATTATGAAGGGAATAGGTAATGGGAAGAGCATTGGACACAATGCTCAAGGTGCTTGATTTCATCGGATTTATCCAACTTGAAGGTTCGAATTCGGTACGGAATTATCTACTGATGAATTTGAGATGTTTTCGGAATGAAAGAGTTTTTTGATACTCGAAACATATGCAGCTTAGCTTGAACTAGATTGATAGACTTTCGGCAACGGTACTTCTAAAGTTGGAACAAGTCTATGTAGAGTATACTTTTTAGAACTGGACAGCTCTTAGGAGTTTCAACGATAAAGTTGATCTGATGTGATTCGTTATTTGGTTCAGTCATCAATTTTTCGTCAACATTTTGACGTTTTGATGCTTCATTCGATGAAAACTTGGAGGAATTGGTAGAAATATTGGAGATAGGTTTCTTCTGATGATTCCATCGGAAAGCTGGGGGAATTTGCGATGAAAATCATGTTCCAGACTTGATTTCTTTGAATTTTTTGAGAAAATTCGATTTTTTTGGTCTAGATCTCAAGATGAATCCATTCGATTTTTGAACAATTTCACTTTTTTGGAGATATTTGTAATTCTATTGGCCGTAATGAGTTGGGACTGATCTTAAATGAAAAGTGAGATGATTTGCCATCAATTTATGTGGTTTAAACAAAAAAATGATCTATTTTTAGGGTATTTATTGAGCAAAAATGGATTTTCATAAAAGCGTTCATAAGTATATGAAAAATTGATCATTTCCTTCTCACAACCTTACAAATTCATGGCAAATGATCTCATCTTTCACCTCCATTCGGAATTTTCACGCTACGACCAATAGAACAAGAGATATTTCCAAAAAACGGACATTTTCGGAATCTTGTCTAAAGAAGCTTTTCCGAAAAGTTCAGAAAAATCAACTTTGATCCATGTTTTCCACCGCAAATTTCCTCAGCTTTCCAATGGAATCATCAAAAACAATGCATCCCTCACCCTTACATCAGAACCTCCACTTTTCCCTCAACAAACATTGATTTGATTCCTGTCATGAAGACCAGACTTCCAAAAAGTTAATCAATGATGACACGAATAAGAAATTCACCCTTCCAATATTCCACAAGCAAACAATGATCGGATATGTGTCTATGTCTATGTCTATGTCTCTCGATTCCATAAGTTTCACTGTCAAGGTCATGTATATATATATATATATATGTACACATTCACCCCTTGTATATGTGTGTGCGTCAGTTGAATTTCAATGGAGGGATGTGTCTCTCCGTTATCACAAAAGACTCGACTCAATAGTATTGAATCCAGCAATATTACTCATTTTTTTTCTTCTTCAAGTATTAAAAAACGTTACAATGATTTTTCATCTCTTCGTATTATTAGAAAATGTGAATATCATTAATTTCTTACAAATAGACGAGTTATATCATTAACATGACATTGCACTGAACATGTGATACTTGCATAAAAAAATTACATTCTGCATAATTTTTTTGCATTTCAAGGTAATAATTTCGCCGCCTTATAGTGAAAGGGGCGTAAGTGCCATTTTTTCCGATTTTTTTTCTTCTAAATAGAAAAAAGACGTATCTCCACTATTATTGCTCCAATAGGCTTTCCAAGGCCTTTTACGCAATATTAGTAAAAAAAATAAAAAATCATAACATATAGGCGTAAGTACCACTGACTAATAATAGAGGGGCGTAAGTGCCGGAGATACGCCTCTTTGTTTTTAGTGTTTTCATTGAATTTTCTCTAATCATCGGAAAAAAATTGAAAACAAAGAGGCGTACACAGAGAAAAATGTTTTCTTAATTTAAGAATGTGCAGTCACTTAATTTAAGAATGTGCAGGTCACTTAAATTAAGTGACTCTTCTCACTTGAATCAAGTGACTTTTTCTTTCTTAATTTGAGAAAGTATAACTCACTTAAATTAAGCGAATTTTCTCACTTAAATCAAGTGACTTTTTCTTTCTTAATTTAAGAAAGTAAAATTCACTTAAATTAAGCGACTTTTCTCACTTAAATCAAGTAACTTTTTCTTTCTTAATTTAAGAAAGTAAAAGTCTCTCAAATTAAGTGGCTTTTCTCACTTAAATCAAGTGATGATTTTTTCTTAATTTAAGAGAGTAAAACTCACTTAAATTAAGCGACTTTTCTCACCTAAATTAAGTGACTTTTCTCACTTAAATCAAGTGACTTTCTCACTTAAATCGAGTGACTTTTTCTTTCTTAATTTAAGAAAGTAAAATTCACTTAAATTAAGCGACTTTTCTCACTTAAATTAAGTAACTTTTTCTTTCTTAATTTAAGAAAGTAAAAGTCTCAAATTAAGTGGCTTTTCTCACTTAAATCAAGTGACGTTTTTTTCTTAATTTAAGAGAGTAACACTCACTTAAATTAAGCGACTTTTCTCACCTAAATTAAGTGACTTTTCTCACTTAAATCAAGTGACTCTTCTCACTTAAATCAAGTGACGTTTTCTTTCTCAATTTAAGAGAGTAAAACTCACTTAAATTAAGCGACTTTTCTCACTTAAATTAAGTGACTTTTCTCACTTGAATCAAGTGACTTTTCTCACTTAAATCGAGTGACTTTTTCTTTCTTAATTTAAGAAAGTAAAATTCACTCAAATTAAGTGACTTTTCTCACTTAAATCAAGTGACGTTTTCTTTCTTAGTTTTAGAAAGTAAAACTCACTTAAATTAAGCTTTAATAAAAAAAAAAAAAAAAAAAAACTCACTTAAATTAAGTGACTTTTCTCACTTAAATCAAGTGACTTTTTCTTTCTTAATTTAAGTGACCTGCACATTCTTAAATTAAGTGACTGCACATTCTTAAATTAAGAAACCATTTTTCTCTGTGTAAGTGCCATAGTTTAGATACAAATCGCTAAAAACAAAAAAAGCCTAAGTGCCAAAATTCGGATGAAAAATCCTAAAAACAAAAGGTCGTAACACCAAATATTCTCATGAGATAATGAAAATTATAAAAACAAAGTGGCGTAAGTGGCGGAGATACGTCCTTTTCACTTTAACTTTAACAATTACATAGCGTTTAAAAAGAAAATAACAAAAAGGCGTAAGTGTGGAGTAACGTCCCTTTCATTTTAAAATTGGTATTTACGCCACTTTGTTATTTCAATTTTCAATAATCCAAATAATGTTCCAGAGGCCATAAAAAACATTTTGAAGTGATAAGTGGACATACGCCCTTTTCACACCAGAATTTCGTGTTTTTGGCACTTACGCCCCTTTTAATCTAAGGCGATGACATCTGTTTTTAATGAAATTCCAATAATTAGGGATTTAGAAATGAATAATTTGAATGATATTACTCTGTTAATTCATTCAGTCAATAATTTTTACAATTTTATTATGCAGAGAGTCCGAGGAGACTCTCATTGACAGTAATCAAGCGAGATCGAATTATACTTTAATACAACATATATATATATGTACAGAACCAAGGACATAATGCATAGGGGAAATTGTATAGATACGAAGAATGACCCACACGATTATGCACATATGAGGTGTGTCATGATCACGTAATGTACAAGGAGCATTTTTTTTTTTACGTGATCAGAACTTTTTTTTTTTGGAATTTCAAAAAAAAATCCAGAAAATTCTAAAAATTTTAATGTAAAAGATAAACTTGACACTATTTTTTCATGAAAGAAGTTGAGAAAGAGAGAGAAAAAAGAGGAATATATTTCAGATAAGAGGCGAAAAAAAAAAAAATTCTACATCTGTTCTTGTATTATGAAACAACTTCAATTGACTGGAATTATGAAAAGTAATATCTGATTGTGATAAATGTATAATTTTCCCCTCTTAATTCATGAGTTAGTGATATTTGAAAAATTAGGACTGGAAAAGTTATACGTTTTTGAATTTATTGAGTTTTTTTTCAATCCAAGGATGAACTTGAACTGTTTCCTACTGGAATTATCATGATTTAGTCATTAATATTGTGTTAATATTATTTATGGAATCTAAATTCAGTAGGGAAAAGATGTAAAACAGGATAAATCTATTTTTTTGAGGAATATCTCGAAAATTTAACGAAATAGGACGATTTGCCCCAAATTCTTGAAATTCTCTGCAAAAAAAAAGGATTAGGGCAAAAAGAGCGTATTTTCTGGAGTTTCCGAGATATTTTTGATCAGAAAAGCGATTATCATATTCATTTATTATTATTATTATTATCATTTTTATATGATATGTGATTGAGCATTTATTTGAGTCTTCAGAAAGAAAAATTCATCAAAAAGTATCAAAAAATGACGACACAAGAGCCATTCTTGCGAGGCCCCCTCGAATTTAAAATACTCTGTGGCACGCAGTGTAACTGGTGCAAATTTCAATTGAAAAAAAAAAAAAATTGGCTCATTCTAGATACATATAGCTACAGGAATACGTAGGGAATTTCAAAAATATTGTTTTTTGTGGAATTGGTGACAATTTGAATGAAAAAATTCAAATTTCAGCCAAAAAATCGGCAATTTTTTATCAATAAAAAATGTGCAAATCAATTTTTTGGAAATTCCCTACGTATTTCTGTTTGAAATATTGTTTTCAAGATGCTTGTGGAAAATTCAAATGAAAATAATGAAAATTATTGGAGTTATGCTGTGTGCCAATTTGAAAAATCATGTTTCGAGAGAAAAACACGATTGAAATTTTGACTTGGGCTATGAATATAAAGAAATGTCTTGGAAAAAATTCAAAATTTCATGGGAAATAATGGGTTTTAGGTGATAACTTTTTTTGCCCGTATTCTGGAAGGCCCAAAGTAATTTTTAAAGCAAGAAAAAAAATAGATTTTTTTGAAAATTCTACAGTGGTGTTACGCCTTAAGGAGGAACAACAGCTTACGACTACCTTCTAATTGAAATTTCTCAATAACTATACAGTGAATTAGATATTTTTTTTCTTCTATTATTTAGTTAGAATGCTGTACTCTTCGCCAATTGTTTTTAAATAATGGATCAATCATGTGGTTTTTTAGTAATTTCGTTATTTCTGTCCTATTTAGGGCGTTTCATCCTCACCACCTTTATTTTCAGTAACTTTGATAATTCATAGCTCTAAAAATTATTCAAAAAATTCAGAAAAATATCAGTTATTAAATTTTGAATTAAAAAAAAAAATAAGTAATCAAGAAATAGAGGAATTTTATCGCAGATTGATTACGCATTTAATTAGCAATTGTTCCTCTATTTCTTGAGGCAAATAAACTCATACGTTAGAATTAATTAATCATGGTGTAAGACAACCATATATATGTAAATCTACGTTGTCAATGTGCTAAATTTCAGGGACAGAAGTTTCTAATCTATAATTTCTTCTTTTTCTTCAGAAAACCAAAAACATTCTGTCCCAAAATAAAGACTTCAAAGGTCTGAAATAAAGTAGAAAAAAAAAAAATTGATTGAAAAATTAATTAATTAAATTATTATCAATAAAATCAAAAAATATTCGTCAAACTAATAAATTCACACAAATTTTCAAATTTAGTAAGACTTGTAATGAACGCGTAACTTTGACGTTTAATTCAGCACGTATCTCTCTAACGTAACATATATATCTACAAACCTATACACAGATACAAGCATACAATATATATATATATATATAGATACATATAAATTAGTTAAATATAGATGAAGCGCGATAACTCTTCCTCTATCCTTCTTTCTTGCTCCACGATTCGTGCCTTTGATTATCACTCGTGCTCACCCGACAGGAATTATACTTGACTGCACTCGAGTAGAGTATGACCTCTCTTTTTCTCTCTTTTTCCCTCTTTTTCTCTCTCTCTCTCTCATTTTTTTTTCTCATAAACTTCCATTGTCTTTATCTCTTCTTCCTCTATCGACACAAAAGAAGAAGAAAATCTTCCAAAGAAGACACTACAATCTGCAAAAAAAAATATATATATCTATATATATTGAAGTAGATAAAAGAGAGATAAAAGAGTGTTGAAAAAATAATTAAACGACGTTTTTTACCCGATTATTATTATTAATTTTTTGAAAATTGTAATTGCATAATTATTGAACGGAATTCTGTTAGTTTCACAATCATTCAAGTCAAGTGAGAGGAAATTTGAATTTTCTTAAGGGGGCAAACACATCCCAATTGTTTTGTGTATGTTCTGTACTTTTCGTGGGAGGAGGGGGGAAGGAGGAGGAGGGGGGGGGTGCAAAAGGGGGAGGTTACAACTCACCAGTGTATATATCCACGTTTAAACTCGTCCCCAGTATCGATCGTAACCAGAGCAAGAGAGAAAGAGAGAGAGGAAGAGAGAGAGAGAGAGAGAGAGAGAGGAAGAGAGAGAAAAGCACACCGACACGTTCCATTCTGATGTCTCGCCGGGCTCGTCTCCATAGAAATTAGCCCCCAGTTGCGTTTCCACGAATTCACCTCACCTATTCCCGAGGATGTGCACATATACATATATACATGCATGTGACTACAACACATGGAGACAATTTGAAAGATTTTCATTAATTTAAGGTGGTACACTATCGAACTTGAGAGTAGAGTTGATGCCTTAATTTTTTTGATGCTGCATCAAAGATGATACTTTTTTTTACATTTTTCTGAATTTTTTTCATAATTTTTGACCGTACAGTTTATGAGATATCGTCGCCTTAGAGTGAAAGGAGCGTAAGTGTCGAAAACACGAAATTCTGGTGTGAAAAGGGCGTATGTCCACTTATTACTTCAAAATGTTTCTTATGGCCTCTGGAACATTATTTGGATTATTGAAAATTGAAATAACAAAGTGGCGTAAATACCAATTTTAAAATGAAAGGAACGTTACTCCACACTTACGCCTTTTTGTTATTTTCTTTTTAAACGCTATATAATTGTTAAAGTTGAAGTGAAAAGGACGTATCTCTGCACTTATGCCTCTTTGTTCTTATAATTTTCGTTATTTCATGAGAATATTTGGAGTTACGACCTTTTGTTTTTAGGATTTTTCATCCGAATTTTGGTACTTACGCCTTTTTTGTTTTAAGCGATTTGTATCTAAACTATGGCACTTACGCCTCTTTTTTTTTCAATTTTTTTCCGATAATTAGAGAAAATTCAATGTAAAGCCTAAAAACAAAGGAGCGTATCTTCGGCACTTACGCCCCTTTGTTATTAGTCAGTGGTACTTACGCCTATATGTTATTATTTTTTTACTAATATTGCATAAAAGGCCTTGGAAAGCCTATTGAAGCAATAATAGTAGAGATACGCCTTTTTGTTATTTTGAAGAAAAAAAATCGGGAAAAATGGCACTTACGCCCCTTTCACTCTAAGGTGACGATATGAATTATTAAATTTACTGGAAATAGTGGTAGTGGGGATGAAATGCCCTAAATCGGACGGAAATAACGAAATTACTAAAAAACAACAGGGTTAATCCATTATTTAAAAAGCAATTTGCGAAGAGTACAGCATTTTAACTAAATAATAGAAGAAAAAAATATTCAATTCACCGTATAGTTATTGAGAAATTTCAATTAGAAGGTAATCGTAACTATTTGCCTCTCTCTCTATCTCATGCATGTGATAGGAGATTGATGTAAAAAAAAATACGAGAAAAAAAATTATATTCACTAGCTGAAGATGACTTTCGAATAGTTTAATCACTTTTTTCGGGTAAATTAAAGCACGTTTTACTCGAATTAACAGCAATTAATTGGAAACTAACCCTAAAAATCCTCATATTCTCTGTTTTATCGACCATACTCTAGGATACTACCTTAATCGACTTGAGATTATGAGAAATCATGAATTTTTATTGGAATCTTCTTTGGAAAATCGAAACTATTTCGATTTGCCGAGTATAACATATTTCTTAAAGCACTCTGTGGGATATTTTTGGGCTCATTTCAATCGTCAAAATGAAATGTATTTTGTGCAGTAAAACATTCTCAAAATGTACCTGTCATCGTGGCTTTGTGCATCACTTATCATTATCATTTATTTCTTCATGTTTCATGCACAAATGCATCTCCTAAAATACATAAATAAATAAAATTCCGTATTTTGAGATGACTCTTGAATAAACGGAAAAATCAATCACGATTTTTTTTCTGATGGATAAAAATCTAATTTTTTTTCATATAATGTAAATCATTTCATCCTGAGTTATCAGTGAAAATTTGAGAATATCTCACCGAAGAAATTCTTTATTATTCAATTATTCTCTTTAATAGCAAAAATACATTGGCTCTTATGGACATCAGTGGAAAAAAAAAATTTTCTGTTATTTTCGTGAGAGTTGAAAATTCGTTCATACTTTAATAATAAAATTTGCGCTTCATAAAATCAGAATAAAAATAAAAAATAGTGGATCAACGGTGAAATAAGCACGAAAAAAAATTGAAAAATATTGAATTTTGAGGTCAAGTGGGATGTTGGACAGATCAATAAATAGTAAAAGTCATTCTTCTCATTTATTTCCTAAAATCACGACATTTCGCTTCTTCAGGCTCTTTAGATAAATGT
The DNA here is from genome assembly GCA_963942555.1 of Aleiodes leptofemur. Taxonomy (NCBI): domain Eukaryota; kingdom Metazoa; phylum Arthropoda; class Insecta; order Hymenoptera; family Braconidae; genus Aleiodes; species Aleiodes leptofemur. The sequence goes on along the minus strand of OZ012617.1, from coordinate 15,574,644 downwards.
AAATCGTTATTATAAGATCTATCCATACTCTAGTAGCCATTGCGATCGAATCCCTTCAAAAACCAAAAAAAAATCATTTCCTATCAATTAAAATCCTTTTTTTTCTCTCCATTTTCATTCTCTATCAATTGCACATCAATTTCATTACATTCCAATTTCGATGTTGTAACCACACCCAAGGCTAAAATTTTTTTTAACGTTTCCTATGTCTATGCATGAACACAGTTGGTGATATTTCATATCCCCCAACATTTTTTTTTTTCCAATAATTCATATCTCGCCTGGTCAGGGTCGAATCTCGATAACTCGTTTCGCCCTCTATATATATTTTTTTCCCTATCTTCCTTCCCCCATTTTTGGTCTTTTTTGGGTCATACTCCATTTTTTTCCTCCGTTTAATTCATTTTTTGTGTGTATATATTGTAGAACTCTGAAAGCACTACATCTTGTTATAATTAATAAATCCGCCTTAAATCCGATTAATAAATTGTAATAATTTGTTAATGTAAATAAGTACAATATATACAAATATCTAAATTTTCTCTGCCTAGGATGGTAAAACTCGTAGATTCGTCCAAAGCAACCATTTTGTGTCATACTCCATTTTTTCCCTCCATTTAATTCATTTTTTGCGTATATATACAAAAATCCAAGTTTTCTCTGCCTAGGATGGTAAAACTCGTACATTCGTCCAAATCAACCATTTTGTGTCATACTCTTTTTTTTTCCTCTTCATTCAATTCGTTTTCTGGTATATATACAAAAATATCCAAGTATTCTCTGCCTAGGATGGTAAAACTCGTCCATTCGTTCAAATCGATCATTTTGTGTCATACTCCTATTCTTTCCTCTTCATTTAATTCGTTTTTTGTGTATATATATACAAAAATATCCAAGTTTTCTCTGCCTAGGATGGTAAAACTCGTACATTCATCCAAATCAACCATTTTGTGTCATACTCCATTTTTTCCCTCCATTTAATTCATTTTTTGCGTATATATACAAAAATATCAAAGTTTTCTCTGCCTAGGATGGTAAAACTCGTACATTCGTGCAAATCGACCGAGCAACCGGGCCGACAATCGAGCGAAAACCACGGAGCCTACAGTATCCTCCATCTCTCTTTCTCTCTTCCTTTCTTTATTTCTCGTTGAACAGTAACTCCGGCACATGCGCATCATATGTTCCATACGCGAGAGAGAAACCCCCTCCTTTCCTCCCCTTCCCCACAATCGGTTTTATCGTTGTACACCTCGGCCTGGTAATGCGATGTGTACTGACGAGTAGAAGTATAAGGAATTTTTTCGCCAATGTTCGGGTATACTCGGTAAATTTTCGCGAGTTTTAACGCCAACGACAAGAAGGAGGTCGAGTACGCGCATAGCCACGTACACAGCCGGAAATTACCGAGCACAATTCGACCGTACCAGGAACGTAGTAATTTTCAGCTACTGATGGTATTTCTGGTCTCCCTACGTTTTTTTTTTTTTTTTTTTTTTTTTTTTTTTTTTTTCTTCTAAAGAAGAAAAAAAAAAAGGGAAACAGAAAAAAAGTGGCAATTTCAATGAAAAAGAAGTAATTGATTCCTCGTACATTACTACGTGAATACTTACGATTTGATGCCACATCACAAAAGACTCTGATTCTGACTCCAACTCTGGATTTCTGCTCTTTTTTCCTTGTTTTCAATCAGCAAATTGGCAATGTTTCATTGTCAACTTATATCGATGTGAAAAGAAGAAGGAAAAAAAAAAAAAAAAACAACCAACATGACTTTTACCCATTGTCTCTTCAACCTAGTGATAAGAGCTTTTAGCAGCCTGTAAAACTACTCTTGATTAATGTCCTGAAACCGCAAACTTTCATTCCTCGATCGTGTCTCGTGGATCTGAAGATGAAAAAAAAAAAAAAAGGAGAAGGAGAGGATAAAAAATTTAATTCTACCATCAAAAAATAGGAGAAATAGAGATAGAGAGAGAGAGAGAGAGATGGAAAATGATTAATAAATGACCCTGCTCAACGTGGACGTCTTTCGACCTTGGTCATAATGTATTTTTAAAAGTGCGCATGTGCCCAGTTTTGTGTCTTGGTGTAGATTCGATCATATACCCAGAGTGTGTGTGCTCCATTCCAACATCTTCAGCCGTGACCCCCTGGAAAGTCCCTTTTCACTTTCATGCCCTCAGCACATTTGCCGGCTATTCTCGATATCCGTTTAGTCTTTAAATCACATTTTCAGTTGGCCAATATATATATATATGTATATATATATTGATCCGAATGGAAAAACTATATAATGCGAAATTATACTGGAAATTATATGGAAAATATGGGATCATATAATTCAGCGAAATTCTATATACTTTGATACATATATTGCAAATTACATAATATGATTATACATTTCAAATAAAAATTACTTTTTGAATTAACATGCTTCATTTAATATACAATTTTTTAGACATATATCAATGAGGATATTTTGGCATATAGGGGAGATTGGGGCAAAATGGACACTGTAATAGAACGGTTAGAGATGGATTTTTTTTGATGATTCTATTGAAAAGCTGAGGAAATTTTAGCCGGAAAACACGTGTCAAATGTATTTTTTTCGATTTTTTTGAAAATTCGATATTTTTCGGAATTTTTGAAGGGTAAAAGTCTTTTCTTTTTTGAAAATTTTCAGTTTTTTGCAAATATCTCTGGTTCTATTGATCGCAGCAATTCGGGGTTGGTTTCAAATGAAAGGTGAGCTCATTTCCCATCGATTTATGAGGTTTTGAATTCAAAAATATCAATTTTTGGGATAGTTATAGGCCAAAAACTGTTTCACAAAACTGTTTCACAAAAATGCCCATAAATACCTTAAAAATCGATATTTTCAAATTGAAAACCCTATGAATCGATGGCAAATGATCTCACCTTTCACCTCCATTCGGAATTTTTACGCTACGACAAATAGAACCGAAGATATTTTCAAAAAACTGAAAATTTTCAAAAAAGGAAGGCTTTTACCCCTCTAAAATGCTCAAAAAAGTCAAAATCGCCCAAAAATTCAAAAAAATTAATTCCGAAACTTGATTTCCGTCTAAAATTTCCTCAGCTTTCCAATGAAATCATCAAAAACAATCTGCCCCCAATATTTCTATTAATTTCCAGAGTTTTCCATAAGATTTGCCTAAAAATTTCGATGTGTCCATTTTACCCCTGAATCATATATATATTTATACTTCTAAGATATATAATGAAATATCAGTGACATATATTATTTATCATATTCAATTTGCTTATTTTCGAATCAGCAAAATGATCTATATATTGATATACTATTCAACATAATTTCTCATATAATGTTCTACATTAACGTTATATTTTCCCATATATTCATAGCTATATATAGTTTTTCCATTCGGGTATTAATTATAATTTTTTTTTCTCCTTTTATTACACTTAGTACACAAATTTGTGAGAAAAATTCGTTTTTTTTAACTGCGTAAATTTTTTTTTTCCTTCGTTAATACTCAATAATTCATTCTTTATAGCTTTGAATGATTCTTTTGACTTTGAAGATCATGTGCATTGATGATTGACGGATGAAATACGAAGAAACTCGTATCTCTCTGAGATGAAAAGAAGACAAACAGGCGCTATTCGAAGTCTCTCGATTTATCTTTTTCTTGATTGTCTATTTTCATTGAATCATATAACCATAAAAAGTTAGTACATCTTAACAGTCATTCACATTACTCTTAACGCCCACGAATCTACTCTCTGTATCAATGGTTCATTTCCTAGAAGGTATCTTAAAAGCGCTTTTTTTCCCCCCAAATTCATCAGTTGTCAGAATCAGATTCATTCATTTATCATTAGCAATTTAGTTGAGATGATGAATTATGAGAAATTCGGTCGAAATGGCTGGAAACATTTGAGATGGGATTTTTTTGAAGGATTCCATCGAAAAGCTGAGAAAATTTGGGATAATCAATATGGTTTGAAAGTAATTTTCAAGATTTTTTTGGGGGATTTTGAAAATTTTCAGTTTTTTGAGGATATCTTTTAATCTAATGGTCGAAACTCGGAAATTTCGAATCGAGGTGAAAGCTGAGCTTATTTGCCATTGATTTATGGGGTTTTGAAGCAATTTCCATCTATTTATGATGTCTTTATAGAGAAAAAAGTGGAATTTCGTAAAATTACATGAAATTCACTCAAAAATCGATGAAAATTTAGTGGAAAATATGAAAATTGGAACCAGAAATATCCCGAAATAATTCTCAAACTAATTAGGGGAAGGTGGGGCGAAATGGATGCATCAAAATTTTTAGGGTAATATTATGGAAAACTCGTGAAATTAATAGAAACATTGGTGGCGGATTGTTTTTGATGATTTCATTGGAAAGCTGAGGGAATTTTAGGCGGGAAACAAGTGTTAGAATTAATTTTTTTGAATTTTTGGACGATTTTGACTTTTTTGAGCATTTTAGAGGGGTAAAACCCTTTTTTGAAAATTTTCAGTTTTTTGAGAATATCTTCGGTTCTATTTGTCGTAGCGTAAAAATTCCGATGGGAGGTGAAAGATGAGATCATTTGCCATCGATTCATAGGGTTTTCAATCTAAAAATATCGATTTTCAATGTATTTATGGGCATTTTTGTGAAACAGTTTTGTGAAACCGTTTTTGGCCTATAACTATCCCAAAAATTGATATTTTTGAATTCGAAACCCCATAAATCGATGGGAAATGAGCTCACCTTTCATTTGAGACCATCCCCGAATTTCTGCGACCAATAGAACCAGAGATATTTGCAAAAAACTGAAAATTTTCAAAAAAGGAAAGCCTTTTACCCCTCAAAAATGCCGAAAATCATCGAATTTTCAAAAAAAATCGAAAAAAATACATTTAACACGTGTTTTCCGGCTAAAATTTTCTCAGCTTTTCAATGAAATTATCGAAATAATTCTCTTCTCGAGCCTTTGAATCATCACACAACAAATAATAACTCACTGTCCTAAAATTTTCAAGCTAATCGATAAATTCAGCGTCAGCACTCGAGGAAAAAAAAGAACTCCACTTAATTACTACTGGGAATATTCCATTCATACAGATTCATCAAGAGCACATCTACTGAGTGGGGAAATGTTGAAACGTCTATTTATCCCATGTGCCTTCGAAAAAATCATTATTTCTCCATAAAAAGTACTTCCGGGAAGGTAAAAACTAAAAAAAAGAAAAAAAAAGTTTTTTTTCAGGAAAATTTTCCTTTGCAATTTATATATATAATAATATATATTTAGTATATATAGTTAGATATTTTTATATCTAACTATATATATCAAAATATCTAAATTTTTGTTGCAACATTTCATTTTCCCCTCAATTCATAAATTTCTCTGAAAACATTAAATAATCGTTTATTTCTAATTTTAATATTTTTTTTCGTTTTTCTTCTAAAAATATAAGAGAAACGATAGTTTTACTGAATATAGGCTATTTTGCCTCTGTAATTTGTACAAATCACACAAGCGGAAACGAGATGATGATAATGCTGCAGGATCGCTTGAGAGAAAAAGATGATTTTTTTTTTTTTTTTTCAATTTAAAAATGAAAAATTTATCTCTCACTGATAATATCTCTCGCGTTTTCTTTCACGGCTTGACACTTTTATTTCTGCAGTGTCAACTCCGTTTAGTCTTATCGGAATTAAAATACATATATATATATATATACTTTGAGGCAGAGATCGGCAAAAAAAAAATTCGCACTTAATTTTTTAATTTTTTTTATTTCTGTAATTTTCATCGAAAAAATTTTAATTACTTTCTTAATGAAAAATTTGGATTTAAAAATTTTTCATTAGTTTGAAAATTAATTTTTTTTTTTTAACAATTTTGATTACTATTGTAATTTAAAATTTGACTGATGAAATTTCATAATTATTTTCTTTATCAAACTTATTAACATTTTTATTAGTTAAATTGAATTATAAATGTCATATAAGCGTCATTTAAATTGGATTAAATTATAAGTTCTTATTAGTGTTACATTTAGTTAAAACTCTCAACTCAAAATTTTTGTCTGAAAAACGTTTATATTTGGGAAGATTAAACGTAGTAGCGTTGATTTTATTATAAAATTAATTATTCCAATCAATTAATAAGTAAGAAAGAATCAAAATTTCGAATAAGAAAAAGAATTATAAAATTTCATCAGTCAAATTTTTAATTACAATAGTAATCAAAATTGTTAAAAAAAAAAAATTAATTTTCAAACTAATGAAAAATTTAAAAATCCAAATTTTTCATTGAGAAAGTAATTAAAATTTTTTCGATGGAAATTACAGAAATAAAAAAAGTTAAAAAATTAAAAATGCGAATTTTTTTTTGCCAATCTCTATTCTGAGGTCTCAAACATTGAGGGTACTCACATTTTTTTTTAATCTCTCTCTCTCTCTCTCTCTCTCTCCTCTTTACATTCTTTATTCCCTTTATTCAAAAACGACAACTCGAGTAGAGAGAGAGAGAGACTGGGACTGAAAGCGTTTAAAGTAGGTAGACAAGAATTACAGGCAAAGCCTGCGGGCAGAGTAAGGATGAAAAAAAAAAGAAAAAAATTAAATGTACGAATTCTCATTGACGTTCTCGTCGAAAAATCTCCCTCTATGTGTGTATGAAGAATAAGAAAAAAAAAAGCATTTTTCTCGATGACCTCGTTCATCTAAAAAAAAAAAAACCTTCTTAAAATCCACCTAACAAGTCTAATTCTAATTGACTGGCAAAAATTATTGAAAAAATATCGATTAATCCATACTCGAAACTTAAAAAGCAGAAAATTCACAATTTTTTTTTTTTAACACACACATATATATATATATAGTTGCCTTAGAAACAACGGGGCGTAAGTGTCATTTTTATACACAGCACTTACGCCTCTTTGACACTAAGGTGACTATATATACACATATACATATATCTATATATCTATATATTTTTTATATATATATATATCGTCAGCTGGATACTGTAGCACAGGGCACTGAATTCAAAGTGCACATGACTGTACGTAAAAGGCCACGAGTATACACGAAGTTTACCGATTAAACCCGAATTTTCTATTCGGCTGGTTACGAGAGACAGTGTGTGTTTGTGTTCGGGAAAAGTAGCGGCACTTGTGTGTGTGTGTGTGTGTATATATGTGTATGTGTGTGTGTGTGTGTGTGTGTGTGTGTGTGTGTGTGTGTGTGTGTGTGTGTGTGTGTGTGTGTGTGTGTGTGTGTGTTAGTGTGTATGTGTGCGTGTTTCTTTGTGTGTGTGTGCGTGTGTTAGTGTTAGTGTGTATTAGTGTGTATGTGTGTGTGCGTGTTCGAATGTGTGTGTATCTGTGTTTGTGTGTGTGCGTGTGTTTGTGTGTGTTTTTCTGTGTGTGTGTGTGGCTATTAACTGAACCCTTCCAGAGACCGGCCGGTCAGCTGTAAGAGCAGAGAGTTTGTCTCACTGCCACAGAAAAAGAGAGAGAGAGAGAGAGAGAGAGAGAAAAACTGCTGTTTTTCCCAAAAGAACTGTGCGTAAGTGCAAAAAAAAGGAAAAATCGAAGAAACGAAAAAAAGGAGAAATACCTAAATACTATTACAATTTAAAATTGAAGGATTTTATGTGTGTGTATGTGTGTGCAGAAAACTCGAAAGAAAAAAGGGGAAAAGGGACCAAGAAAGTGCGAAAATCAAGGAACGCGTGGAACGGAGTAAACCCCGCGAAAAAGCGCGTTTTTTTGAAAAAAAAAAAAAAGTGCTTTTTAAATAAAAAAAAGGGAAAAACGTGCGAGAAAAAAAGGCAAGTTCGCTAAAGCAAGAAAGGAGAAGTTGAGCCTGTGTGTCTGTGTATCTGTATCTGTGTCTGTGTGTCTGTGTGTGTTTCTCGGGGAGAGTAGTGAATAGAGAGAGAGAGAGAAAACAGAGATATAGTAGAGTTCATAAGTGAGTGAAATCCGGTGAGGGCGACACGAGCAACGACGAGAGAAGGCGAAGCAAAAGACGAAGGCAAGCGATTCTCTCTGTGTGTGTGTGTATATATGTATATGTGTGTGTGTGTGTGTATCACACAAAAGCCTGGCAGTTGCTGTCGGTCAGCCTCGAGACACGGTTCATGAGTTGCCGGTGCTCTTCTCACGGCTTTTGATAAAAAAAAAAAAAGAAAGAAAGAAGGAGTTGAGGGGAAATAAAGAGAAAGAGAGAGAAAGAAAGAGTGAAAAAAAAAAGTGAAGAATCTACGAATATGATTAATTCGTAGTTTCATAGAAGCGCAAAAAAAGGGGAAAAAAAGAGGATAGAAATTTGAATCGAATGTGTCAAGTGTCTATGTATATATATATAATATATATATATGTGTGTGTGTGTGTGTGTGTGTGTACATAATCGAGGAGAGTTCATGTTATGTGGGAAGGTGAGGAAAGAATTTTAAACTCCACTTTTTTTTTGATTAAAAAAAAAAGAGAAAAAAAAACGAAGAATATTATATATATATGTATAGCACACACACAAAGTGGCGTGAAGTCGAGTCCAAGGTAGTCTAGTGTATGTGTGTGTGTGTTGAGAACATTTCTGGGCTCGGACTAGTGAATTTTCATCGAGTGCCGATAAAATATCGATAATTTTACGTTTTCGATGGAATTTAATACTGTGAATTTAAAAAAAAGGGATAAATCGATGGAAATTTGATGAAAAAAAAGGAAAATTGATAGAAAAAAAGGGGAATTCTCTATATTTTAGGGAGAATTGACAAATTGGAGAGCAAATCAGCTCTTAAATCATCGAAAAAAAGTTAAAAAAACGTGAAAAAAAGAGAAATACAGTGAAAAGTGTGGCAGGTTCTTGTGTCAGGTGCACTAGACCGTCCATTCAGTGTTTTAAAGTGCATTAACCGTTATAATTTTCGCAAAACACAAAAATCCACTAAAAAAATAAAAAAAAACTGTGTTTTTTATTTTAGTGTAAAAAAAAAAAAATTCAATCAAATTTGAATTTTCTGATTTTTTGCGCGGAAAATTTGCAATTTTCCCCGCGAAATTTGAATTAAAATTAAATTATTAAAAAATCCAGTGATTTTTCGATTCAATGGAATTTTTTAAATGTCATTGAAAAATTACGAATTTATTGGAGTTAAATTTTTCTGGATATTTTGCAGTGTACTAGAACATCTAGTCTCACTGTTTTACCGACTGAGCTGGACTGCTGATAAAATAACGTGAAATATATGTTCTCTTTTTCCATGGGATAGCAACACGATGCTCCAAAAATTTTGACTCTGCTCCAAAAAAAAAAAAAAAAAAAAGGAAAAAATGAGGAAAAAATCATAATTTCTCGATTAAAAATGAGAAATATAAAATGAATATGAAAATTTACCTAATAGACACGAAAAATGAATTAAAGACGAGTTTAATTTAAATGAAATAATTATTTATCAGCTTGAAGAGTTCATAGTAATCACTGAAAAGGGGCAAATTCTTCATTTTTTTTTATTTTCACTTCTTTATCCAATCAACACAACGAGAAATATGATAAAAATTTATTAAGTTGGAGTACACACACAATCATAATGAGCAAATAAATGAAATTTAATGGAATTCAAGTGATATTGAAGAATCGAGTAATTTTTGCCTCTTTTTTTATTCAAAAAAAAAAATAATTAATAAACTTTTTTTTCGTTATTTCAAATTTATCACAAAATTTGTACAAAAAAAAAAAACAGAAATTTGTGTACAATTGTGGAAATAAAACTAAATAATAAAAAAAAAAAAAAAAAAACACTAAATAATTGATAAAGTGAAGAAAATTAAGTGCAGAAAATTCGGTTTTTTCGATGGTTTAAATGAATTAAAACGTCTTTCAAAAGAAATACACAAAAAAAAAGGCTAATTTTTTTTTTATCGTGTGTTCAATTTTACAAGTTTCTTTTTCCTCTTCTTTTTACCAAGTATCATATCAAGATGGTTTAAAAGTGCCATGGACTTACGACATCACATCAAGTAATTCGTGAGCAGAGTATTCATACACTGGTATCGAACATATAGAAAGAGACGCAGAGAGAGAGAGAGAGAGGAAAAAGGAGGAGAAGAAGTGACGAGTGGCAAGAACAGTGACTAAAAAAAAAAAAAAAAAAAAAAAAAAAAAAAAAAAAAAAAAAAGTGGCGAGATAGTGTGGAAAGAATTTTCGTAAGATCCAAGGCAAGTAATGACCTTCGAGAATACGAGGGCCATTTGTGTATCGAGAGATTCCTCTCGTTGTGTGTTTCCGTATGAAGCACGCGACCACGAGACGAGTCTTAAAAGCCTCTTTTTTTTGGTCCATATGAGCCCTAAAACTACGAAAAATTGAAGAAACTCATGAAAATCTGGAAATTTAATAAAAAATCCTGGTGAAGAGAGATAAAAAAAACTGAAGGAGGAAGAGCCAAGAAGAAATACACAAGTGGTGGGAGTAGAAGTGTTGCGCAGCATCTTCCTCACTTTACGTCTTCCTCTTCGTTTTTTTTTCTCTTTCACCTCTCTTGGTTCTCAAAAGGGAGAAAAAAAAGCAGGATAAAGAAGGGAAAAAAAAAGGTGAAGAAGGTAAAAAAAAATCACGCAGCCTCTTTAACGTGCCTTGGAAACGAAGAGATTCCTCCCGCGTATCACCTCTGATCGAGACCGTTTCTCCAGTAGGCTCTATGGAACACTAAGCCAGAGGAATTGTACGTACCCGCCTTTCAAAAACCGGTTTTTCTTTGGCTTCTTGAAACTTACGTTTACACTGGTTGCTTTTGTGGAGTGTATGAGCCATTCAAAAAAAGGAAATAATAAAAAAAATAGTAAGAAAAAAAGGCAAAGAACGAGAAAATATTAACAAATGCAGGAAAATTCAGCAAAATATGAATAGATTTTTGACCAGTTGAAAAAGCGCGCGAAATAGCCCGACAATTCAAAAAATCGCCCCCCCGAAAAACGGGAGATTTTCCGATGATTAAAACAGCAGTAATCGGCAAAATGGCATTAAACCAAGTAAACAGCTACAAATCATTTGTAATTGATCAGTGCATCGTGGATCGTTGCAAGACTTAAAAAATCAACCAATTATTCAACGCTATTTATTAAATTCTTAATGAAAAAAGTTATTGAATTGTTTAGTAATGAAGCAGTCGGCAAATTCGCCAACAGCTGCCAAAGTGCAGTCAATCGTATTCACCGGAAGAATACGAACAGATAATCGTATTAAAACATTTGAAAAAGATAATAAATACGATGATGATAATAAAACAATGAAAATAACATTTGATCATAATATAGGAACAAAACAATTAAATAAATATCAATCAAAAAAAGATGATGATAGTAAAATAAAAACACCGGCAATGTCACGTATGTTGGCTGTTGATTCAGACAATTATATGCTACGTAAAGGTACTAATAGTTGTAATATTATAACAACAGTATCAACAACATCAACAATAACAGTAACAACAAGTGGTAATACGTCTATGACAAATTTACCAGTAACAACAAATACAATTGGACAACAATGTAATAGTAATGTTTTACTTGGTACATCATTGACTGAACGTAATACATCACGTATATATAGTATTAATAATAATCAAAATTGGCAGAATGATAAAATTTCAATTGCCAATGAACAATGTACTACATTTGGTGGATTTGATGATTCTAATTTTGCTGCTGCATCAGGCTTTAATAAGACAGAAATTGATCAAGAACAGCAATCTAGTAATACAAATGAATCAATTGAACGTATTAAATCGAAAAATTTAACATCAAATACACAGCGCCATATATTGAATCAAATACAAATGAATACAGCATCAAGTACAATTGGTAATTGTGTTAATCAATTATTATCAACAAATACAACAACATCAAATAGTCAGTCTAATAATTTTAATAAAAATAGTGATAAATTAATTGACAATGTTTTATTAAATAGTATTGCATTAGCAAGTCAAAATTTAATGAATAATACATTAAAATTAAAAATTAATGATTGTAATGATGATAAAAATAATACAGATGATACATATTCAGATGAGGATATTGGTAATATTGATTGTTATAATGACAGTAATAAACGTGATGTATCATGTGCACGTCCACTATCATTTCATCGACAAATATGTTGGTGTAATGGCAATTATTTTGATAATAATAAAATTTTAATTAATGATAATAATAAAAGTGATAAATTTGGAAATATTGAAGTCATTGATTCTGGTCAAATTATTAATGATATTAATAATATGAAATTTGATGATGATAAAATGAGATTTAATGGTAATTTTAATAATCAAAATGTTGATATTGATAGTGTTATTGAGAATAGTAGTACGATTAATGATAAATTAAATATAACTTATCAGAGACATAATGAAAAAAATAATAGTTTATGTTGCTGTATGTGCGGTTCTATGTGTCCTGTAGAGTGTCACGCATGTTTTCACATTGTCTGCTCGGAGTACAGTGGTCAGCATCTGTGCCAATGGGCTGCCAAGGGTCATGCACTTCCTGGACAGGTCTTTGACAAGGACAAGGTCAGTTGAATTTTTTTTTTTGGGTTTATTATTTTAATTTAATTCAGTGATTAAGGGGTAAAAGAGGCAAATTCGCGGTTTTCATTTTTTAATTTTTTGTTATTTCTGTAATTTCCATCGAAAAAATTTTAATTATTTTCTTAATGAAAAATTTGGATTTTTAAATTTTTCATCAGTTTGAAAATTAATTTTTTTTTTTAACAATTTTGATTACTATTGTAATTTAAAATTTGACTGATGGAATTTCATAATTATTTTCTTTATTAAACTTATTAACATTTTTATTAGTTAAATTGAATTATAAATGTCATATAAGCGTCATTTAGATTGGATTAAATTATAAGTTCTTATTTGTGTTACATTTAGTTAAAACTCTCAACTCAAAATTTTTGTCTGAAAAACGATTATATTTGGGAAGATTAAACATAGTAGCATTGATTTTATTATAAAATTAATTATTCCAATCAATTAATAAGTGTGAAAGAATCAAAATTTCGAATAAGACAAAGAATTATAAAATTTCATCAGTCAAATTTTTAATTACAATAGTAATCAAAATTGGTAAAAAAAAAAAAATTAATTTTCAAACTAATGAAAAATTAAAAAATCCAAATTTTTCATTAGGAAAGTAATTAAAATTTTTTCGATGAAAATTACAGAAATAGGAAAAATTAAAAAATTGAAACTGCAAATTTTTTTTTTTGATGTTTTCTGAAAACAAAATAAATCGACTTATTTTTGTGTTCATTTTTAAGAAAATATCTCGGTAACTAAGTGAGATAAGGCGATATTATCCATCTCTTTCAGTGGTAAAATGGATATTAATATAAAATAGTTGGAGATCCATTTTTTAAAATGTTTTTTTTTGAAAAGTTGAGGAAATTTTGGGTTGGAAACAAGTGGCAGAATTGATTTTTTTGATTTTTTTGAGAATTCGATTTTTTTTTGAGCAATATTTGAGATTATTTCTTTTCATTTTTGGAAAATTTCACTTTTTTTGAATTTTTTAAAAATTCTATTGGTCATAGCGTGAAAATTCCGAATGGAGGGGAAAGGTGAGATCGTTTGCCATAGATTTATTGGGTTTTGAATTAAAAAATATCGATTTTTAAGCCATTTAAGGACACTTTCGTGAAAATCAATTTTTGCTGCATAAATATGTTAAAAATCGACATTTTTTGATTTAAAACCCCATAAATCAATGGCAAATGATCTCACCTTCCACTTCCATTCAAAATTTATACACTACGACTCACAAAACTTGAGATAATTTCCAAAAAACATGATTTTTCCAAAAATTGAAAGGAAATCCCTTTAAAACTTGACGAAAAAAATCGAATTATCAACAAAATTACCAAAAATCATTTTTAACACACGAATTTCAACGAAAATTTCCTCAGCTTTTCAATGAAATAATGAGAAAAAATTTATTTCCATTTTTTTAAAAATTAATTTCAAGTTTTTTTTTTTTTTTATAACATACACTTTTCCAATTTCCTTTTTTCATAAAAAATGATTTTTATTCTTCGTTTTGAATTCATGAGATAGTACTTCCTGATAGCAGAAGTGAGTCATCACAGAGAATAGGAAAAAAAAATGATTTATTGTTTAATTCATAGTTTGATTCATGGAAAATTTCTTGAAGTTTTTTTTTTTTTTTTTTTCATTGAATATTTTTTGGAGCTTTGAACTATCGTACGATTTTCTCGTATCAATGAACTATCGGGCAAAGAAAAATCTGAATAAGTCGGTTAGTTTTAGAATTTTTTCTTTTTTTCCCCTTTTTTTTATTGATTATCTGTATTACAAATACGAAGAATAATCTACACAGATCATTGAACTATGCAGCCAGACCGAGGCCACACATTTTTTTTTTTTTTTTTTTTTTTTTTTTCTTCTTTTTTCCTTCTTCTTTTGCAATGAGAATGTGTGAATTAACGTCACCGAGAGACATTGACAAATATTTTGTGTGTAATCAAAATTAGCTTCATTCAAACTGCACTCAATTTAATCCATCAATTCCATTATATTTCTTTATCTTTGAATTTTTTTTTTTTTTTATAATTCATTAATTTTCCATATATTAATGAAATTTTTGAAGCTATAAAAGATGATTTATTTCCTAATTTTTATGAAAAAATAACTACTAATTATCATCTCTTTATGATTTGATGAGGAATATTACTGTTTTATTGTGGATAATTTTTTATTTTTGTGTGTTTGAGAATACAAAGTAGATTCCATCAAAAAGTACTGTAAAATAAATTAATTACATTTATCAGAAGAAAAAAAAAAGTAAATATTTACATCTGGGAATCATTACACAAAATATACAACTTTACATGATAAATTTTTTTTTTTTTTTTTTTTTTTGTAGTAGTCACGATTAAATTATGGGAAGAAGAGTATTTTTCCGATTGATTTCGAGCAAGATTTTCATTATCTAGTTATGTAAATGTTGATCAAGTATTGATAGGAAAATGTGCCGGAAATAGGTAGTCGTAAAAATGGAAAAATTCTGGAATTTTTAGAAAAATTGATGTTATTTCGTTTGAGGATTCTATTTAGAAATTCGCATTTTTAATTTTTCAAATTTTTTTATTTCTGTAATTTCCATCGAAAAAATTTTAATTACTTTCTCAACGAAAAATTTGGATTTTCAAATTTTTCATCAGTTTGAGAATTAATTTTTGTTTTTAACAATTTTGATTACTATTGTAATTAAAAATTTGACTGATGAAATTTTATAATTCTTTTTCTTATTCGAAATTTTGATTCTTTCTTACTTATTAATTGATTGGAATAATTAATTTTATAATAAAATCAACGCTACTATGTTTAAGGTATGACTATCACCAGAGGCTTGAAATACGAAAAATCTGAAAAAATTCAGAGATATTCTTCACAGGAAACCCAACAACTTTTCCTCATGGTGAAAAATTTTCTGACCCGTGGAATCCGAGATATTGAATTTCAAAAAGTGCATTTTTCCCATAAGAAAACGAGTAAATTGAGTCGCGATTCAATCATTATAAATTCAAAGAAAAACGGCATTTACGGGGCTTCTGAAAAAATTGTAGTTCATAGTCACCACTTTTAAGAATTTTTTGAGACCAAAATCAGTTATTTCTGACCCATAGTTTTGGAGAAAAAAAAAAAAACGATTAATGGCAGGCCAGCACCGCTGTGTACGTACACGCGGTCGCTCTGTATGTGTGTACAACTACAGGAGTATTCTCTAGTGTGCGCGCATACGTATACGCGCATATTAGTGTGCGTAGGCAGGCCCGTATCAGAATTTTAAAAAATGGTTCTTCGAAAAAAAAATCAAAATATTAGTAGATATAATTATTTTGATTAAATTATGCTTTCATATGAAAGCAAGAAATTATTGAGGCTGAATAGCATTATAGGCTGAACAATTTCTCCCTCCTTTGGTTGTTCCAAATAATTTTTTCCTAACCTCCCTTGCCCCCATGCTTAGTGGTGACGTGAGTGATAGTCTTACCTTAATCTTCCCAAATATAAACGTTTTTCAGACAAAAATTTTGAGTTGAGAGTTTTAACTAAATGTAACACAAATAAGAACTTATAATTTAATCCAATCTAAATGACGCTTATATGACATTTATAATTCAATTTAACTAATAAAAATGTTAATAAGTTTAATAAAGAAAATAATTATGAAATTCCATCAGTCAAATTTTAAATTACAATAGTAATCAAAGTTGTTAAAAAAAAAAATTAATTTTCAAACTAATGAAAAATTTAAAAATCCAAATTTTTCATTGACAAAGTAATCAAAATTTTTCGATGGAAATTACAGAAATGAAAAAAATTAAAAAATTAAAATTCGTGACTTTGACCGAGCAAAATGTGGATAATTGAACTGATTAGTAATTTCATGTGATTTCATCGATCGCAAGTGATTTTAATTGAAATCACCTGAAATCGATGAAGTCCTAGGATTTCATTGATTTCGATTGACTTCAACTGATTTCAGTCCTAAATGACGCAGTGATTTCCCCAATCAATAGCCCCTCGATTTCTTTTGCATTAAAAAAAAAACTCTGTAAATAATGGTTTGTCGAAAAATATTCAAGTACAACAAAAAAAAGACTCCTGCAAAACCGCTCTATCTCGCTAAGTTTCCAAATCACTCTAACTAACAAAACTCGATCGATTTGCATGAAAAATTTGATATTTCAACAAGATTCAATGATAAGAATACACGTGTACATCCAAGGAAGTAATACACAGAAGCAGTTGGAAGCAGTAGAAATAAGAAGTGGCAAGAAAAAGAAGAAAAAAAAAAAAGAAGGAACATTCCAAATGAAGCAGAGACGACTACAAATGCTGTTTTGTGTTCAGGCGATAATATTAACGCTTTATACTTGGCCTCCTCTCTTTATATTCCTTTTTCTATCTCAGTATTTTGCTCGTTAACTCTTCATCGCCTTTGCCAGTTGGCAATGGATACAAGACAGAGAAAAGATGATATTTTTCTCTCTTTTTTTTTTTTCTCTATCTAACTTCTCTCATAGCCATTCGTAAATCCGTCATTCGCCATCCCTTCTGGCTAGATACCAAATCCAAATAAGGATTGAGATTAAGGAGCTCTTTGCTCTATTACAATCGTAATTGTTACATTATAATGCTTCACACAAATCAATGTCACAGTAGCATTCTGATAAATTATCAGTTCTCCTCTTTGTGTTAGGGATTCAATGAAATAAATAAGGAGAAAAAGAAAAAAATGAATTGCTTCGAAGAAATATGAATTCGAAGATGAAAATATGGATTTTTTCCCTTTTTTTGCTCAATGTCATTTTTTTGTGTCTAGGAAAAAATAGGAAAAAAATTCTACGGAAGATATAAAGATAAGCAAACATGTGTTACTTTTTTTCTTTTTTTTTCGCTTAATGTGGTGTAAAAAAATATTTATCCTTTGAGGAACGACTTTGGCATTAATTTTACACTTGGACTTGGTTCAGAAATAACTTTGGTTTTAGGTAGTATCTCACTGGGAATTCGAGTACAGTTGATGCCTTATTTTTTTGATGCTGTTTTAAAGATGATAGTTTTTTTTTACTTTTTTTGAGATATTAATTATCAATGTTACTGGAAAATAGTGGAGGGGATGAAATGCCCTTAATCGGACGGAAATAACGAAATTACTGAAAAACCAGTGGGTTGAGCCATTATTTAAAAACAATTGGCGAAGAGAACAGCTTTTTAACTAAATAATAGAAGGAAAAAATATTCAATTTATCGTATAGTTATTGAGGAATTTTTATTAGCATTCGCATTTTTAATTTTTTGATTTTTTTTTTTTCTGTACTTTCCATCGAAAAAATTTTAATTACTTTCTTCATGAAAAATTTGGATTTTTAAATTTTTCATTAGTTTGAAAATTAATTTTTTTTTTTTAACAATTTTGATTACTATTGTAATTTAAAATTTGACCGATGGATTTTCATAATTATTTTCTTTATCAAACTTATTAACATTTTTATTAGTTAAATTGAATTATAAATGTCATATAAACCTCATTTAAATTGGATTAAATTATAAGTTCTTATTTGTGTTACATTTAGTTAACACTCTCAACTCAAAATTTTTGTCTGAAAGACGATTATATTTGGGAAGATTGAACATAGTAGCGTTGATTTTATTATAAAATTAATTATTCCAATCAATTAATAAGTAAGAAAGAATCAAAATTTCGAATAAGAAAAAGAATTATAAAATTTCATCAGTCAAATTTTTAATTACAATAGTAATCAAAATTGTTAAAAAAAAAAAATTAATTTTCAAACTAATGAAAAATTTAAAAATCTCAATTTTTCATTAAGAAAGTAATTAAAAAATTTTCTATAGTTGTAAATAAATTCTGGAAAATTCAGGGAAAAATCCAAAAATTAAAACAATTGATTTCTAATTTTTAATTTCAAAATTCTCGAAAATTCTGGAAAATTCAGGGATAAATCCAAAAATTGGAAAAAATTGATTTCTAATTTTCAATTTCAAAATTCTGGAAAATTCAGGAAAAAATCAAAAAATTAAAAAAAATTGATTTCTCATTTTTAATTTCAAAATTCTCAAAAATTCTGGAAAATTCAGGGATAAATCCAAAACTTCTAAAAAATTGATTTCTAATTTTTAATTTCAAAATTCTCGAAAATTCTGGAAAATTCAGGGATAAATCCAAAAATTGGAAAAAATTGATTTCTAATTTTTAATTTCAAAATTCTGGAAAATTCAGGAAAAAATCAAAAAATTAAAAAAAATTGATTTCTCATTTTTAATTTCAAAATTCTCAAAAATTCTGGAAAATTCAGGGATAAATCCAAAACTTCTAAAAAATTGATTTCTAATTTTTAATTTCAAAATTCTCGAAAATTCTGGAAAATTCAGGGATAAATCCAAAAATTGGAAAAAATTGATTTCTAATTTTTAATTTCAAAATTCTGGAAAATTCAGGAAAAAATCAAAAAATTAAAAAAAATTGATTTCTCATTTTTAATTTCAAAATTCTCAAAAATTCTGGAAAATTCAGGGATAAATCCAAAACTTCTAAAAAATTGATTTCTAATTTTTAATTTCAAAATTCTGGAAAATTCAGGGATAAATCCAGAAAATTGAAAAAATTGATTTCTAATTTCCAATTTCAGAATTCTGGAAAAATCCAGAAAATTAAAAAAATTGATTTCTAATTTTTAATTTC
Source organism: Aleiodes leptofemur (assembly GCA_963942555.1). Lineage (NCBI taxonomy): Eukaryota > Metazoa > Arthropoda > Insecta > Hymenoptera > Braconidae > Aleiodes > Aleiodes leptofemur. Next base: position 15,555,346 of record OZ012617.1, on the reverse strand, counting down.
AAAATTCTCAAAAATTTTAAAAAATTCAGGGACAATTTCAAAAATTAGCAAAAAATCAAATTTAAATTAAAAATTAAATTTAAAAAATTTGAAATAAAATGGATCATCATTTTTCCATTCTTCTAAATTCGATCATTAATCCTTTTTTTTATATATATATATATATTCTCTTGGAATTCTCTGTGGAGATGGAAAAAATTTTACGTCAGTGGAATTTTGTATTTGGGCACCCAAAAATAGCATTTATTGCTCGAAATAAGTGGATACACACGGGCTTTCAGCTTTCGTATGTTTCACATCACCACCTCATCCCCTCGCTTCTTCTTCCTCTTCTTCTTCGCAAACGAAGAAGATAAAGTCAATTTTTTTTTTTCTCTCTTTTTCAACTGTTTCCTCCTCTTTCTTCATTTATTTGAGTTTATATTGCGCGTCATTTAAGTAGGTATGGGTTCATTGGCGTTTGTTTCTACAAGTGAGCATGATTAGTGGCCTTTAAGGGGACAAATTTAATAGCGAAATAAATTACAAACGTTTCACGTGATATAGGGAACTTGCATATTTTTTTTTTTTTTTTTTTTTCTCTGGTTTGCTATTATTATATTTTTTTTTTCAATTTTTTTTTAAAGTTTTTTTTTTTCCCTTGTTTGCTATTATTATATTTTTTTCCATTTTTTTTTTTTTTCACTGGTTTGCTATTATTATATTTTTTTTCAATTTTTTCTTACAGGGAACAGTTTTTAAAATGAGAAAACCATGTTTGTGTTTTTTTTTAGTTACTTAATTAATTAACTATGAATTATTAAAAAATGGAATTTTTAAACAGCGATGAAAATCGCGAAAAATTGATGAAAATATTTGGTATAGAATTTTTTTGATAATTTTATCGAAAAACTGAGGAAATTTTAGATGAAAATAATGCGCGCGAAATTTTTTTTTTGAATTTTTAAAAAATCAATTTTTTTTGTTTTTTTTCGAGGTAATTATTGGGCAAAAATGGATTTTCATTGTAAAAAAACCCTGAAATATGTGAAAAATAGATCGTTTTTGATCTCAGCTTCCACTTCCATTCAGAATTTTCGCTCTGCAACCAATAGAACCGAAAATATTGCGAAAATAATCGAAAATTTTCGATTTTGCAAAAAAAAATTTTGCTCAAAAAATCAGAATTTTCTAAAAAAAATCGAGAAAAAAAAATTTCGCCACTCATTTCTAAATCCAAATTTCCTCAGTTTTTCAATGCAATCATCAAAAAAAAAATTATCTCAAATATTTCTACACGAAACTGTTAAAATTTCGAGCTAAATCTGAAAAATTCACAATTTTTTTTCTTTCATTAACTCTTTTTTCTTTATACGAGCAAAAAAAAAATTATGTGGCCTTTCATAATGATTCTCTACCTCAATTAGAACACTTATATTTGTACAAAAAGGTGTTTTATCTTAAAGATAAATATTGAAATATCAAATATTGTAGAATTTCATTTTTCCATTGGAATTAGCCATGTGATATTCTAACAAATTATCATTGAAATTGAGACGACTTTTTTATTCTGAAGTCTGTAAAAAAAATAAAAATCCTAAAAATTAATAATTAATATTAAATTTGGTGTATTTTTGTTGTAATGACTATTTAATGATTTATGAACTTCAAAGAGGCTTTAACACGATAAACTAATTGATTTTCCACGAAAATTTCATGTTGCCACGAATTTTTACATCGTAAACCCAAATTTCTCTCTGACAACTTCAATAATTTGTTTTTTTCAATGAATTTACATGAAAAAAGACATTTTTGCAAAAAAAATTAAATAAAAAAATCATTTTAATTTTTTCTTTCACCTTAAAAATTTTTATTTATTATTTTCCCTTTGATTTTTTTTACAGCCCGTGAGTGAGTGGACATCCCTTAACGTTGTTGAATGGATGTCGGCCCTCAATCTCTATAGATATGCCGATGTATTCAAGTCAAAAGACATCAAAGGAGCTGATCTACTTCACTTGGATCGGGAAAAGCTGATGGTAAGTTTTAAATTTCTTTAACAATTTTCTTTTTATTTTTTACCTTCAACTAAGCTTGAAGCTTAAAATACATTATTTTTCCTTGGAAAGAAAGTGGCGTAAGTGCTAGGCTTATATACAGCACTTATGCCCCTTTGTTTCTAAGGGACCTAAGTGCTGTATATAAGCAATAGCACTTATGTCCCTTTATTTCTAAGGTGTTTAAGTGCTTTATATAAGCAATAGCACTTATGTCCCTTTATTTCTAAGGTGTTTAAGTGCTTTATATAAGCAATAGCACTTATGTCCTTTTATTTCTAAGGAATATAAGTGCTATATATAAGCAATAACATTTACACCCCTTTGATTCTAAGGGATCTAAGTGCTGTTTATAAGCAATAGCACTTACATTCCTCTGTTTCTAAGGGATCTAAGTGTTGTATATAAGCAATAGCACTTACATCCCTTTATTTCTAAGGAATATAAGTGCTATATATAAGCAATAGCATTTACGCCCCTTTGGTTCTAAGGGATCTAAGTGCTGTTTATAAGCAATAGCACTTACGCCCCTTTGTTTCTAAGGGATCTAAGTGCTGTTTTGTAAGCAATAGCCCTTACATTCCTCTGTTTCTAAGGGATCTAAGTGCTGTTTATAAGCAATAGCGCTTACATTCCTCTGCTTCTAAGGGATCTAAGTGCTGTATACTTTGTTTCTAAGGAATATAAGTGCTCTATATAAGCAATAACACTTATGCCCCTTTGTTTCTAAGGAATATAAGTGCTGTATACTTTGTTTCTAAGGGATCTAAGTGCTGTTTTATAAGTAATAGCACTTACATTCCTTTATTTCTAAGGTGTTTAAGTGCTGTATATAAGCAATAGCACTTACGCCCTTTTAACTCTAAGGCCTATTAACTCCACATGGTAATAACAATAGTAATAATGAAAATAATAATAATAATAAAGGTTTAAAAGAAAGGGTTGAGACTTGACTTTACAAATAATCTGTGTTTCTTTGAAAGTTTTCAGTGTTTCGTAGAGAAGACGAGGTCGAACGATAAAAGAACCCACCAATTATCTAGGCGAATCGTTATTAGCTCAGTTTTACGATCATGGTTAAACATCGTTTTCTGTTAAAAAAAAAAAAAAAAAAAAAAAAAAAAAGACGTGTGTGTGCCTCTCCCTCGTACCGTTATAACCTTCTCGTGTTAAAATTGTATTTGCTGAATCTCTCAAAGCCCGTTGAGATTCAGAAACGAGTGAAAAATTTATCAGTTAAGAAATATCTCTCAGGCACAAAAGGTGACACGATTTTTCAGGGAGAGAAAAAAAGAAGAGAGAGAGAGAGAGAAGAAAAAAAAAGTTTTTATTTCAATTTTTAAATTTTTTTTGGTAAATGAAAAATTGTGATAAATTATATTTTCCCTTTTTTTTAAAGTTTTATAAATAATTCAAATCTTTTAGAACTTCATATATATATATGTATATATGAAGCTCTAGGAGATTTGACATATATATATGTAAAAGAATAAAATAGATTTTTCTTTCTTTTTTCCAGCATCGAAATAAAGCAAAAAAAAAGAAAAAAAGAGAGAAGAAAGTTTACTCCATTGCAATAATGAAATTCAAATAAAAGTTATTTACTACTGAAAAATTTTGGAATTATTTCAGTCACGATGCTTGGGTATATTACCATGAAATTTATTTCACAGAGAAAGAGAAATAAAAAAAAAAAAAAAAAAAAGTGAGAGAGATGTGAAAGAGAGAAGAAAGAAAGAGAAAAGAAAAAAAAACGAACAAGAATTGTGTATGTACGGTTTTGCAAAAAAAAAAGAGAAAAAAGATAAAAAAAAAAATTGGGAGGTAAAAAAAAAGAGAATATAAAAGATGCAAGACACCAAGGCTTTTTCATCCGCGTAAATCTCGATTAACATACTAATCGACTCGTAAATTGTCCACCGTGATCTCGAGTCCCTCTCGCGTGTATATATATATACATATATATATATATATATATATATGTTGGAACGACATACTCCCACTCCCCCCTCCCTCCCCCAGAGTACGCTGCTCCTTCTTTCACTTTAAATTCACCTCAGTTTCTTTTTCTCTCTCCCAATCCTCTTTCCTCCCCCCCCCCCCCCCTCCCCCAGCCTCCAGCCTCCATCCTCTCTTTTTACAGCTTTTTTTCGTTTTATCTAGCCTCTATGCTCGTCTCTGCGTTCACCGTGACTCCGTTTTGGCTCACGATCTTTCACCGGTAAGCGAATGTCACGTTTCGTTGGCCACGAGATCTCTCCCTCCCTCTCTCCTCCTTTCCCCCTCTTTTTCCCTCGAAAGATCTTTCGTTGAAGAGAAGAAAGAGAAGGAGATCTGCAATCTCGTCTCCCAATTCCCACCAGTCTCTGAGAATACGCTTCGTTTTTACTATTACCCCCCCCCCCCTCCCCCTTCCCCTCCCACCCCCTTTCCTCCCTCTCTTTCCCCCTCAATCCCACGAAACGATTCTCGCACCGTTAAACACTGATAAAACTTTATTATTATTATTATTATTATTTATTATAGAGAAGCTATGAAATTTATAAGAAAGAGAGCAATTTAATTAATTTGATCTAATTGAATGAGTCTAAGTCTATTTTTATACCTACTTTCCATTTAATTCTACTTTGCAAATAGGATATTATTAAATTAATTGATTTTTTAAAAATTTTTTTTTTGCTTTTTTTGTTTTTAATTTTAGAATATGGGAATTAAGGATGAATTTCATCAGAAAAATATTCTCGTTTGTATTGAGGAACTTTGTCAGCCATCAACATCATCAATTACTGGAGATACACAAAAAACATCATTGTCATCAACTAGCAATAGCAATGACAGTAATATTTCAAATGATAGAATTGGTGCATATACAAATAGCAGTAATCAGCACAATTTAGTACCACACAGTTTCAGTGTTTTGGAGAGATGCGACAAGTGCCACAAATATCTTCGGGGTTTACTGCATCAAGGCTTTTTGTGCCAAGGTATATTAATTTATTGATTTTTTTTTGCTTTTGAATTGGAAACTATGTCATTATGGGAATTTTCGATTGTAATTTTTTTTTGATAGAAGATACTTAAAATTATCTAAATAGAGAGAAAATGATATTTTTAGTCTGTTTGTGCATAAAAATCGCAAATACAGCAAAACGGTTTTATAGAAAAATTTCATATTTTTTGGAAAACTTCATCTCGATGAATTCTGTTTTTTAAGCTTCATTTGAAGAGAATCTGATCGATACTTTTTGAGATTTGTCCATTTTTTTGAAAATCAGTTTTTAATGGAATTTCTGGAAATTATTCAACTGATGTTATTTATAGGGGAAGGTGGGGGCAAAATGGACACATCCAAATTTTTTAGGCAAATATTATGAAAAACTCTTGAAATTAATAGAAATATTGGCGGTAGATTGTTTTTGATGATTTTATTGGAAAGCTGAGGAAATTTTAGGCGGGAAATAAGTGTTGGAATTAATTTTTTTGAATTTTTGGGCGATTTTGACTTTTTTGAGGATTTTAGAGGGGTAAAACTCTTCTTTTTTGAAAATTTTCAGTTTTTTGAAAATATCTTCGGTTCTATCTGTCGTAGCGTAAAAATTCCGATAGGAGGTGAAAGATGAGATCATTTGCCATCGATTCATAGGGTTTTCAATTTAAAAATATCGATTTTTAATGTATTTATGGTGATTTTTGTGAAACAGTTTTGTGAAACCGTTTTTGACCTATAATTATCCCAAAAATTAATATTTTTGAATTCAAAACCCCATAAATCGATGGGAAATGAGCTCTCCTTTCATTTGAGACCAACCCCGAATTGCTGCAACCAATAGAACCAGAGATATTTGCAAAAAACTGTAAATTTTCAAAAAAGGAAAGGCTTTTACCCCTCAAAAATACCGAAAAATATCGAACTTTCAAAAAAAAATCGTAAAAAATACATCTGACACTCGTTTTCTGGCTGAAATTTCCTCAGCTTTTCAATAGAATCATCAAAAAAAAAAAAAATGCTATCACAAGCTCCAATTCATCAAAATTCCCATTTGCCTCCACTTTTCCCTGTATTTCTTCTTTCTTTTCTCTTTCTTCAATTGTGTTAATTCGTTCTTTTTTTAGATTGCGGTTTGGTCGCCCACAGAACGTGCTCAGCAACGGGTTTGCCCACAGCCTGTGTACCATCCGATCCAGAGAGTCGTAACAATCGATGGACATCAGGTGAGCACCAAAAATACAATTTATTTGGTAAATATGCAGAACGGTGGGCCTACATAAAATTTAAGAATTATCAAATTCGTCAAATTTTTGGAAAAAAAATATGGAATGTGCAAGTGACCTGGAAAACCTGGAAAAGTCAGGCAATTTAAAATTTCTGGTTTAATCAGGGAAAATTCAGGGAATTTTAGTGTTAGTCAGGGAAATTTGTAGTTTATTCTTAACATTCTTGAATATACGACCTTAGTAATCCATTTAATTGTTAAGGTTGCCCTTAAGATCTCTGCAAATACCTAAAAAAACCACCTTTAATAATTAAAAGTAGTTTATTTTTTTTACCAAGATATATTACGTCATTTTCTCCACCTCCCCCTTCCTAAGGCAAATTTAAATTAACTTATTAACTTCCCGATTAGGAAAGTTTATGTATTTGCCCCGAAAATGAAAAATCGATTTTTCGATTGATCTTTACGTTTTGAAACCTTCACAACATTTTCTGATAGTTTTTAGGAACATGTCTGTATGTGTGTGTGTGTGTGTGTGTATGTGACCAATTTTTTCGTTCACGTTTTCTCGTTAATCAATAATGCGATCGAGATGATCAATATCGGAATCGAAGCATCTCGATATGGATTAGTGTTGATTAGATTTTTGTTGGAATCGGTTCAGCGATTTCTTAGTTTTTTACGAGAGCATAATCAAATTTCTTTCACAATATCTCCGGTCCTATTAGTGATAGCGTAAAAATTCTTAATGGAGGTGAAAGGTGGGATCATTCTTCAGCGATCTATGTGGTTTTCAATAAAAAATATCGATTATCGAGGTATTTATGGAGCCTTCCGTAGGAATCCATTGTTGCCCGTTAACTATCTCAAAAATCAATAATAAATGAATGAATAGATAAATATATAACTGGCAAATGATTTCATCTCTCACCTCCATTCAGAATTTTTATACTACGATCAATAAAACTGAAGATATTTTGAAAAACTTCTTCTCAACTTCGTTGTTTGCGTTCGTTTTTTTAATTCATCATTTTTTCTAATAATGAGTGAGAGAAATTATCGGGAAATTCTTAGTGCGGCTCAAAGAATCACACTCATCACAATACATTCCTACTAATTCCTCCAGTTTTATTTTCTTTTTAGTACCCTATTCCGCATATTTACCATTTATTCTTCAAAAACTCGACATTTTCAGTGTCAAATGATTTTTTTAAACCTTCTCGCGTCCTCTTCCCCGTGTAATAGAGGCATCGTTGACTCCCCTCATCAACAAATTATCGACTCTACCAGAATTATACGAAAGAAAACAGAAAAAACAAAAAGAAGAAGCGTCTCTGTCCAATTTGTGGTTTCATCAGAGTAGGAAAATATGATTACTATACCGAGCTGGTCATTAGTTACACTTTCCGGAGGTTAACCACGACTGATATTAAGTGGAATCCTCACGTTTTTGAATAATACTTGTAAAAACCACGAGTTTGAAGGTATTATTGCGTTAAACCGCATATATACATATATATATATATATATTAGGGGTGTGCGAATAATTCGAATCCACGAATTATTCGTACCAAATCGAATATTAATATTCGATTCGAAAGTTGAATCGAATAATTCGAATTGTCCAATATTTCGAATTTTCGAATAATTCGAATTTTCGAATTATTCCAAAAATTTCGAATAATTCTAATATTTTCGAATAATTCGAATTAATTAGATAAATGATTGAATTAAGAGATTTTTAGCCAAAAAAAACTGCAAAAGAGCAAAATAATGTGAATTTTCCTATAAAAAAGAGAAAAAAATCGCTTTCTTTTTCCCTGAATTTCAGGAAAAATAATCATTAACTTCCATGAATAAAAGATTTAAATGAAAACATTAAAAAAACACGATGAATTACTCATTTGCATAAATTAAATAATAAAATTGTATTATACATGTTGTGCTTAAAAAACAATTTTCGTTGTACGTGAGATATTTCAAGGATTTTCTAAACACAATAAGGAATTCATTACATACACTGAGAAAAAAATCCGCTACAAATCAATGAGGGTTTCCTCTGGAAATTAGTGTGCTACTCACCAACGATGGGACATATCGAGGGATACGTGAATAACCAAGATGTCACACTTCAATAAATGGAGGAAGTAATTCAGTAATTCCTAAGTGACGCTCTACAAATTAGTGTGCTCAAGTTTTCAAAAATTAGGGTGCCAATACGCGAGAATATATGGAAAACTCGCACTCATTATTCAGGGAAAGTTTTTAAATTTTTTTGTTTTTTATTTCAATTCAGTGGCAAGCGAGGCGAATGAGAGAATTTATGAATAATGATGGATTGGAAAAAATAACAATACTGGAATTATATTTACCTCGTTTCGTCTTTGTGATTGCAGAAATAGAATTTGATCAAGGGATAATTCATTGAAGAAAATATAAAAATGAATGGAATGACTTTTATTCATTTAGAAACATTTTTTATTCAGTAATAAACTTATTAACTAATTACATCCATTTTTTGAAGAGAAATTTGCCAATATTAGGGATATCAATTGAATGAGTCATTACGATTTCCTGTAACTGAGAACATTTTAGCACTTTCCACGAGGGGGGGAGTAGCCATATTGGAAAAAAAAATATGGACTTAATGGAAAATGGTGATCTCCCACTACAAATTAGGCTACTCCATGTTGGAAATTGGAAGGTTGGGTTATTAACATTTTATTTGTCCTACCAATCGATTGTTTAGATCACAGAGGTCACCACTGACTGTTGGGCGGTTTATGAAAATTCAGTCAGTGGCACCCTAAAATTCAAAGAAGGTCCACCATATTTCCATGTCCGGTACGATGAAAGAACGGTTCCTCATATTAGTTTTTAAAGAGCTGAAAAAAGTGGGGTGCCGCATACGAAAATTTGTAGAGAGGTAGTTCGGATTGCAGTTGCCGGACTCCAATTTCTGCAGAATGCTCGCTACTTTTTAGGTCCCCCTCCGATACGTCCCTTGCATTGGTGTGAAGGCACACTAATTTGTAACGGATTTTTTTCTCAGTGTATGGAAGTTTTGAATAATATAATCAATTGCGTCTCATAATTATTCAAACAACGTATATATATATTCATTCTGAAGTCACTCGTGTGCACTTTTTTTTTTTAGAGCCACATAGTTTTATATATATAGGGAAAGGTGGGGCAAAACGGACATGAGGGGTAAAATGGACACATTTGAGTTTTCATGCAAATATTACGAAAAAATCTCGAAATTAATGAAATTATTGGAGATAGATTTTTTTTGATGATTCCATTGGAAAGCTGAGGAAATTTTAGGCGAGAAATAAGTGCCAGAATTAATTTTTTACAATTTTTTTGAGAATTCTATTTTTTTTTTGCATTTTTGAGGGGAAAAAGTCTTTTGATTTTTGAGAAAATTTAGTTTTTTGGGAATATCTCCGGTTCTATTGGTCGTAGCGATCTGGGACCGATTTTAAATGAAAGGTGAGATCATTTCCCATCGATTTATGGGGTTTTGAATCCAAAAATATCGATTTTTCAGATAGTTATAGGGCAAAACCTGATGATCATAATTTTTCACAAAAGTAGCCATAAGTATCTGAAAAATCGATATTTTTAAATTCAAATCCACATAAATCGATGGAAAATCATCTCAGCTTTCATTTGAAATCGGTCCCATGTCGCTACGACCAATAGAACCAGAGATATTCCAAAAAAACTTTTTCAAAAATCAAAAGGTTTTTACCCCTCAAAATTGCTAAAAAAAATCAAATTCTCCAAAAATTGAATAAAATTAATTCTGGCACTTGTTTTCCACCTAAAATTTCCTCAGCTTTTCAATAGAATCATCAAAAAAAATCTATCTCCAACTGTTTCATTACAATGTCCCAGAAATCGGCAAAAAAAAAATTCGCATTTTTAATTTATGAATTTTTTTAATTTCTGTAATTTCTATCGAAAAAAATTTTCATTACTTTCTTAATGCAAAATTTGGATTTTTAAATTTTTCATTAGTTTGAAAATTAATTTTTTTTTTTTAACAATTTTGATTACTATTGTAATTAAAAATTTGTCTGATGAAATTTTATAATTCTTTTTCTTATTCGAAATTTTGATTCTTTCTCACTTATTAATTGATTGGAATAATTAATTTTATAATAAAATCAACGCTACTATGTTTAATCTTCCCAAATATAATCGTCTTTCAGACAAAAATTTTGAGTTGAGAGTGTTAACTAAATGTAACACAAATAAGAACTTATAATTTAATCCAATTTAAATGACGCTTATATGACATTTATAATTCAATTTAACTAATAAAAATGTTGATAAGTTTAATAAAGAAAATAATTATGAAATTCCATCAGTCAAATTTTAAATTACAATAGTAATCAAAATTGTTAAAAAAAAAATTAATTTTCAAACTAATGAAAAATTTAAAAATCCAAATTTTTCATTAAGAAAGTAATTAAAATTTTTTCGATGGAAATTACAGAAATAAAAAAAATTAAAAAATTAAAAATGCGATTTTTTTTTTTGCCCTCACTTTTTTCACAGCACTTACGCCCATTTGTTTCTAAGGCAACTATATATACTAGGAGTGTTAATACATTCAATCTTGTAAATACTTCTTTTTTTTACTCATAAATACAAGCGAACATAATAGCATTCACAATATTCCATTGCACGTGTCATATATTGAATATAAAACTGTAGTCTAAGCTTTTTTGCGATTTAATTCATACGAACTGTTGGCGCCAGTTGTCCACAAACACACAAATACTCTTCTGGCCATTACTTCAGATTCCAGTTCATCACCTCAATTTATCTTTTCTTCATTTTTTTCTTTATATTCTCTTCTCTTCTTCATCTCTGACTTGTCTTTAACTTCTCTTTTTTCTTCTTCTGCTTCTCTATGCTACTTTTAGTCTCCATAATTTAATTTCAAAATCATTATCAAGAACACAGAATGTTTCTCCATTTATTCAGCTTAAATCATCATATTACGGAGAATGAAGAGAAGAAGAAGGGAAAAAATTATCTTGATGAATGGAGAGAAGCAGAAAAAAAAAAACTGGAGAATCATTCGTACCTATTCAAGCAACATTATGCTAAATCGTTGAAAATATCTCTTTTTTTTTTAATATTTCATTTTTTTTTTCGACTCTCTTGCATCTGATGAATTTAAATAAATCATTATTTCTTCGGCAAATCATTATTATCATTGTTGATACATAGATAAAGTGATTCCCTTGACTTTTTACAATTATAATTTAATGTTTTTTTTTTTTTTTCAATATTTTTCCTGCTGTCATGTATGTCACAATCAAAAAATCGTAAAATTTCAAAGCGTAGGTGTTCTTGAACCATGAAAAAAGAAATATTCTTTTATTTCACTTTATTTCTGGTCTTGATATTCAAGAGATGATTATATATTGAGAGTTTTATAATTTATGCTAACTACAATGAAATGAATTATTGGAAAATTATCAGATTCTATTGATTGTTTATGTTTTTTTTCTCGTTTTTTAATTCTTTAATTTTTTTCATTTCTGTAATTTCCATCGAAATAATTTTAATTTCTTTTTCAATGAAAAATTTGGAGTTTTAAATTTTTCATTAGTTTGAAAATTAATTTTTTTTTTTTAACAATTTTGATTACTATTGTAATTTAAAATTTGACTGATGGAATTTCATAATTATTTTGTTTATTAAACTTATTAACATTTTTATTAGTTAAATTGAATTATAAATGTCATATAAGCGTCGTTTAGATTGGATTAACTTATAAGTTCTTATTTGTGTTACATTTAGTTAAAACTCTCAACTCAAAATTTTTGTCTGAAAGACGATTATATTTGGGAAGATTAAACATAGTAGCGTTGATTTTATTATAAAATTAATTATTCCAATCAATTAATAAGTAAGAAAGAATCAAAATTTCGAATAAGAAAAAGAATTATAAAATTTCATCAGTCAAATTTTTAATTACAATAGTAATTAAAATTGTTAAAAAAAAAAAATTAATTTTCAAACTAATGAAAAATTTAAAAATCCAAATTTTTCATTAAGAAAGTGATCAAGATTTTTTCGATGGAAATTACAGAAATAATAAAAATTAAAAAATTAAAAATGCGAATTTTTGATGTAAATTCTGAAAAACCAATAAAAAAAAATTATAATAAAATTTTTTTTTAATAAAAAAAAACCCTTGTATTTTTCAGTTTTTGGACTTGCTCTGTGCTCACAATTTGATGCAACATCACGAAAAGCACCACTGTTAGTCGAAAGATGCACTCGTGCACTGGAGGAACGTGCATTTGTTGATGCTAAACTTGATCTTTACAAAGTATATCACAACAGTACATCAAATGAACAAACAATAGAATTACGACAGAAGCTGAATCAAGGTATATTTTTTTTTTTTCTTTGGAAAATAAGAAAAATATTGTGATAATTAAATTGATACACATCTGATGATTTTTTTAAATTTTTTGATAAGGAAATTATTGTATTTTTCCTGAAAAATCGATTATCAATTTTTCTTCAGATCTCGATTTATTTAAAAAATAGGAATATTTCCTAAAAAATACGAATATTAACTTTTGACTTCTGGACTAAATTTTATTCCAGACCAGAATATTCCCCTGAATATTTTCAATTTTTTTGAATAACTCATTCATTAAAAGAAAAAAAAATCCAAAAATTGTCAGATGTCTGCTATTATGAATTATCACAAAACCATGAAATATTAAGGAAAAAGTGCAATAATAGCCAATTTTATTACACTTTAATCCAATTGTCAATCGTATTTACTCAACTAATTTAATTATTTTATTTTACAAGATGTCTACAATGCTGATTTGAGCTCATACAGTCCCCACTGTATTGCAAGTGTATTAAAAAAGTTTCTACGTGAATTACCTGATCCAATTATTCCTGTACAGTGGTACGACAGATTTTTAGAAGCATCAGGTAATGAATTTTCATCAATTACATGAATTTATTTTCCAATAATCGATATTTATAAAAAAAAAAATTAATTTTTTTTCTTTCGTAGAACAAATAATTCATTGAAGAAGAATAAGAAAAATCAACTTATTTTTTTTTTTTGTGGATTAAATGGGATGTGAAATTTTTGTGTGATTCATTTATTTCTTTCGTCAATTAATTCGTTCAATTTAACTTGGTCTCTATTAGAAACTTTTAGCCCTCCCAGGAAACATGAAGATACTTGGACTTATTCTTCGAGTTTTAGTTGGATTATTACGTAATTTATTGGAGAAAATGAAATGAGCTCAATTCTCTGGATAAAATAAATTCCCATTTGTAAATTTAGTGTTTAAGTTGAGGAAAATGGGGGGTAAAATGGATATTTCAATTGAATTGTTTGAGATGATGATTTTTTAATGATTTCATTGGGATGCTGAGGAAATTTTTGGGTCAAAAACATTTATCAAAATTGATTTTTTAGATTTTTTTTGGAAAATTTGAATTTTTTAGGTCAAGATTTTTGACCGAATTGGTCAAAAATCAGTTTTCGTTCTATATCTCTTCGAAAAAATAGTAATTTCTTGAAAAAAAAACATATAATTCGATGGGAAATGAGCTAAACTTTAATTTGAGACTGTCTCCAAGTCGCTGCGACTAATGGAATCGTAGATATTCCCAAAAAAGTGAAATTTTTCGCAATCGAAAAGACAAATTTTGACCAAAAAAAGTCGAATTTTCGAAAAAAATTAATTAAAACTAAGGGTGTGCGAATAGTGTTCGAATCGAATAATTCGAAAAGTCGAATTATTCGAAATTATTCGAAATTAGTCGAATTATTCGAATTATTCGAATTATTCGAATTATTCAAGAAAATTCCAATTATTCAAGAAAATTCGAATTATTCGAATATTCGAATTATTCAAGAAAATTTGAATTATTCAAAAAAATTTCAAATTATTCGAAAATTCGAATTGTTCGAAAATTTCAATTATTCGAAAATTCAAATTATTCAAGGAAATTCGAATTATTCGAGAAAATTCGAATAATTCGAAATATTCGACAATTCGAATTATTCGAAAATTCGAAATACTCGAAAATTCGAATTACTCGAAGATTCCAATTATTAAAAAAAAATCGAATCATTCAAAAAAATTCGACTAATCCAAAAAATCGAAATATTCGACAATCCGACTTATTCGATTCAAATTTCTCATCGACTATTAATATTCGCTTCGTTACGAATAATTCCCGGATTCGAATTATTCGCACTCCCTAATTAAAGCCCTAAAACCTAAGCATTTCCCTCCCAAATGAGACTAAATCTCCCTTCTCCCATCAAAATACAATGTAATTAAACCTCAAATTAAACTAAAAAAAAAATTATTTATAATTTTCAGGGTCAAGAAGTGACGAGCAATGTGCAGTACGTTTGAATCAATTGGCATCAGATCTGCCAGATCATCACAAAAGTACCCTCCACTACTTGATGTCGCATTTTTGTCGTATCTGTCAATTGCAACACGCACGTGGCTACACCGAGCCCCCCACAATTCTCGTGCAAGTTTTGTGTCATATATTTTTGCGTCCACCCTGGGAGCGTATAATCCAAGTTGTCTACAACACAGAAGCCCACATACGTATAATGGAGCTCTTACTATTAAACGGTAATTGGGGTGAAAGATTGCCAGAATTTGCAAGTGCCCCACAATTGCCACCTCGTAAAGTATCAAGACCACAATTTCCAGTAATCGAGCCATTTACATCCCTCGAAGATGAACAATCGGATCGTCAATTGAGTTTAGACAGTAAAGATCATCAGCAACACAGACCAAGAACATTACAAGAAGCTGAATGGTACTGGGGTGATATAACACGTGACGAAGTAAATGAAATGATGGTAGATTCACCAGATGGTACATTTTTAGTACGCAATGCGTCTTCCAAAGGTGGTGAATATACCCTAACATTACGTAAAGGTGGTACAAATAAACTCATTAAAATATGCCATAGAAATGGAAAATATGGCTTTTCAGAGCCATATAATTTTCATTCAGTCATTGAATTAGTTGATTATTATCGTAATTGTTCATTAGCCCAGTACAATTCAACACTAGACATTAAATTATTGTATCCAGTATCACGATATCAACAGGATGAAGAAATAGCTAGTACAACAAAAGATATGCCAAATGTTGTGCAAAAATTTGTTGAATTAGATCGTGAAATGCATATACATATGAAACAGTATCAGGAATGTTCAGAATTGTACAATAGAACAGCTTATGAGGTACAATTAAAACGTCAGGCATTGGATGCATTTTGTGAGGCTATTAAAATGTTTGAGGATCAAATGAAATTGCAGGAAAAATTTCAAAAAGAAGCACAACCACATGAAAAATGTACACTAACTGATAATGCTGAATTATTACGTAATCGTTTAAAATCACTTGAAGATAGTAAAGAACAATTGGATGACAGTTTGAGACAACAAATTGCTTATAATAGAACATTAGAACGTGAAATGTATAAATTAAAGCCAGATATGGTACAATTAATGAGACAAAGAGACAAACATTTGGTATGGCTTAGAAAACATGGTATGAAACAGTCAAAAATTAATCAATTAACATTAAATCATTCATATTCTAATCCAATTGGTGACAGTGATTTAGTATTAAATGATTTACAAGAATTTGATTTAGATATACATAGTGATGAAAAAACATGGCTTTATTTAGAGGGATCAAGATCAGATGCTGATAGAATACTTGCTGGTAAACAGGATGGTACATTTTTAGTTAGACGATCAAGAACAGGACAATATGCATTATCAATTATGTGCAATGGTACTGTTAATCATTGTATTATTTATGCTACTGAACGTGGATTTGGTTTTGCTGAACCATACAATATACATGAAACATTGAAACATTTGGTACTACATTATGCACAAAATTCATTGGAGGAACACAATGAAAGTTTAAATACAACATTAACTTATCCTGCATTTGCATCACATTCATCAATTTTACAATTACAAACACAACAGAGATCAATATTAGCACAAAATCAAAATCAAATGGCACTTGTTGCTGCTAATATGCGAATGGGTGGTTGAAATGATTTTTTTCCATTTTTTTTTTAAACTCGAAAAAAAAAAAAAATGATAATATGCATGAACATAAAGAAAAAGGAAATTTCTATTGAATTTAAATCATAGAAATTGACTCCGGTGATTATGAAAATTTGTGTCTGATGATAAAATGAGGTTTATTGCAGATTTGAGAGGATTATTCAAATAATTGCCTGTCTGAGTCAGTCTTTCTGCTTTAATGACCAGTTTCTCTATCCTTCCGATGATAAACGAACAAAAAAAAAACAAAAAAAATATGTAATTTCCAATTAATTTAAGGTGAAAAATACCGATCTCTATATTCCATGGGAAATAATTCACTGGACAGTGAATTTAATTAATTTTTTTTTTGTTAATCAGTAAAAAAATGAAAAAGGAATAAGAAACAAAATATGATATTCATCTTTTACGAAGAATTTTTTCCATCTGTGTACAACGAATTTTTTCTTTCTTATATTATTATTATAAAAGTAAAAAAAAAGAAGAAAAAACAGGTGAAATCAACTCATATTGAGAGAATTTTTGAAAAATATAAGAAATAATGAAGGAAGGTGAATTTTTACGTAATATATAAGTGCTGTGCCAGCTCCTGTTTGAGGTGCGCAATTTTTAGTACGCAAAAGTGGATTTATACTTTTTTTTTTAAAATAATTCATTTTTAAAAATTTTTTTTTTTTCTTTTTAGAAATAACTATCTGTGATTTCAGATTGATAAGACGTGCGATGGTTTATTTTGAATAATTGTTATTTCTTAATTAATCCCCCAAGCTTTTTATTTTCGCTATCCCCCTCCCCCCCCCCCCTTTTTTCTCCTCTTATTCACCCGCGAATTCTTATTTTTCAATTTATATTGATCCTTGTGTTGAGCACAAGGCAGTCCCCTTTGTATAATTGAATATAAATATCGTAATTATATGTCAAAAATGAAGAAAAAAATATGGGAAAAGAAGGAAAAAGTAAAAAAATTGTATGTAAAAAATTCAAATTATTGACAATTGTGTGTCAAAAAGGGAAAAAAAAAATAATAATTAATGACGAGAATAATTTTTCTCTGTTTCCAATTGAATTAACTGTGAAAATACAAAGGAAACATGTAATTTTAAATAATAATAATAATAATAATATGATAAATGTCAGAAGTATGGAGAAATGTGGAGAATGATGAGAGTAATTAACGCATGTATGATTAGAAAAAAAAAAGCACATTCAATTTGCCCTCTACTTGTCATTACAAATCATTAAAAATAATTTTTTTTTTTTTTTTTTTTTTATAAATCATGGGCAAATGTTCAAAGTTTCTGGAAGAGTAATTTTTTTTTTTTCATTATTCTAATCATTTCTATTGTAGTTTAATGTAGAATAACAAATTATTAGGTTCTCCCCTTTTTTAATCCACTAAAAAAAGTTATCAACGATAATTAATTTTTGTATTTTTTTTTTTTTTGGAAAAACGTTTTCTTTTTTTCATTTATTCTCGCATTGGAATTGTTTTAGGGTCGACACGAGGGATCTCAATATTGCAATTGACGAGAGTATCATTAATTCTTTTTTAAAAATGTTAATTTGATCAAAAAATATTTTTTTTTCAATTTTTTCTGGATTATCGAGAAATTTTTGACGTTTATATAGCGGTCTGTAAACGCAAAAGTATATCGATAATTTCTGGATTTTTTATTTTATTTAATTTTTTTAATAATTTCGTAATATCAAAATAATTTTTAACGATCTCTCGCATTTTCAAATTAAAACCAAAGCCATAAAATGGATTTTTAGTTTGGAAAAGAAAAAGAAAGAGAAAAAAAAATCAAAAAAGTGTAATTAAAAATTCACTAAAAGAATTTTTTTCTTCTTTTTTCTTTCGCATTATTTAAAAAATATTGGGCGAGAATAAATGAATTTAAAATTGAATTTAAAAAAAACGTGAAAATTAATACAAAAATGAATTTATCGAGTGGCAGTGGAACGACGAGGGTTGAAAAAAAAAAACAAATTAAAAATGACGATAGTGATTGACTTTTTTTCATGAATTTTATTGAAAATAAAATTTGATAATTGAATGATTTTTTTTGTTCGATGCCTTTTATTTTTTTTTTTTTTGTAAATTTTGTGTAGAAATTTCTTAGATAATATAGCTCAGATTTTTTAAAAAAATATGTAATGCATAATATGAAAAAAAAGAGGCCCTTTATTGCAAAAAGGAGAAGAAAAAAAATATTAATGAAATGAGAAAAATGTCAAATTATTTTATATTGATGTGAAAAAAAAGGAGAAATTAAGAAAATTGTGGGCAATATTTTTTTTGTGTTTAGAAAATAATTGTACGTCAAATTTCAGCTCTTAGAGTTGATAATGTGTAAGTCAGGGCTCGTTGACAATGTGAGGAACATAAAAAAAAGTGAATTAAAAAAAAAATTAATAAAAATAAATAAATAACACTTGACTGAGTGTTTTAGGGTCTCTGAATGTGTATGAGAGTCTCTTGAAGGTACTCCTGTGATAATTGAAGAGATGAAAAAGAAAAAAAATGAATATGAGAATTGTGGAAGATTTGAAAATCATGAATTAAATTAATCGAAATTAATTGTGAAAGAAAAAGAAAAAAAGCGATAATTTTTATTTTTTTAAATGTCAAGTGGAACAAAAAAAAAACTGTTTTGTAAACTTTCGGCAATTGGTCAGAAGTAGGGGTGTGCGAATGGTGTTCGAATCGAATCGAATCGAACAATTCGAAAATTCGAATTATTCGAAATTATTCGAATTATTCAAATTATTCGAAAATATTAGAATTATTTGAAAATTTTTGAATAATTCGAAAAATTTCGAATTATTCGAGAAGTTCGAATTATTCGAAAATTCGAATTATTCGAAAATTTGAATTATTTAAAAAAAATTCGAATTATTTAAAAAAATTCGAATTATTCGAAAATTCGAATTATTCAAAAATTTGAATTATTTAAAAAAAATTCGAATTATTTAAAAAAATTCGAATTATTCGAAAATTCGAATTATTCAAAAATTCAAATTATTCAAGGAAATTCGAATTGTTCGAATTATTAAAAAAAAATCGAATTATTCGAAAAAATTCGAATAATTCGAAAATTCGAATGATTCGATTCAAATTTCGAATCGAATATTAACATTCGTTTCGGTACGAATAATTCGTGGATTCGAATTATTCGCACACCCCTAGTCAGAAGTGTTTTATCAATTTTTTTTTTAAATTAAGTTTTACCTTCATGGCACTGTATTCAGCACTGGCGAACAAATGATCTCAATTAATGACGTCGTTTATTAATTAAAAAAAGCAGAGAAAATGAAAAAATTGATGAGAATTTAGAGAATTTGCCTTGAAGGGAATAATTGATATTTTCTAAATAATTTGTGTTTCAATTTTCTAATTTTTAAAATCAGTGAAATGAAAGAATTCAGTGTCTAGCCTCGTCGTTTCACTGTAATTAAATAAAAAATTTGAAAAAATTAGATATATATATATAAAAATATATATTCACTGGATAATTTGTATTGAAAAAAAAAAACAGAAACTATGAAACATGAAAAAAACTAAAAAAAAAAAATCTATATATATATACACATATATACATATATATTTACATAATATCTATATTTTTATTTACTTTCCAACCAATCATTAATCATTATTTTGAATCGAAGAAAAAAATAATAATTTATACAAAATAAAAAAAAATAATTAATTGAATGTTTCGATTTAATTGATCGGATAAATTGAATTTTGCTTTAACAAATGTTTTTCTTTATTTGAGGCAATAAAAATTATCTTGGATTCTTCATTCACGAGGATTTTTTAAATTATTAAAAAAAAGAAAAAAAATGATTTTTTTTTTTTTCACAAAATTGATATTGGAACATTTTTTTTTGCTATTTATTGACATGTGCCTGTATGGATTTTGGAAGATTTTATGATATAAAAATAGTACGGATTATTCTGAGACATAAAGAAAAAAAGGACTTTTTCTACATTTGCTATTTTTTTTTCTTCCATTCCCTTCCTACCCCTCTTTTTTAATTTTTAATTTTTATTAATTATTTTGTAGCATTTAGCTGTCGATAACACAACACAGACAGAAATAAATAAGATCATTTGCCCAGTGAATGAATTTTAATTAAAAAATTAAAAAATTCAAATTTTAAATAATTTCCATTATTTCTTCACAATTTGTGAAGATAGAAAAAAATTTCGAAATTAATTTACGTGTAATAATTAATTATCAGTAGCAAAAAAAAGGGGGGAGGGGGCAGCCCATTTGCTCATTGGCCTTTGAACCCAGTGCAAAAATCGATTATGTTCTGCATTTTTTTTTAAATCACCGATAGAAGAGACACCGGGGCAAAATGGGCCTCTGCTTTAAAATTCTTCACGATTTTTTTTTTTGAGAGAAATAATGCGTGAAAAAATTTGAAAAAATTTGGGAAGATGCTGCAACATGTTTACATCATTGTTGAATTTTTTCAAATTTTTCCGAAGATGACTTCGTCCTCAAAAAAAAAATCGCGAATCATTTTTTTGACATTTCCATTTTTTCGCGAAATAAAATTTTGATTTTTCAAGGGAAATCTGAAAGAAAGAGGGAAAAAGATGATTAGAGCATTGAAAAGAAAAAAAATCAATGGTTTTCCTCTGAAAATAATAAATTGTGACACTTTTTTCTTCTTTTTTGTGTGTGACTAAAAACACACGTGCAAAGACATTTAACGAAAAAAAAGATAAAAATAAGGGAAAGAAGGGTAAAAATGGAGATTTTAATTGAACGGTTGAAGATTGAAATTTTCTGATGATTTCATTGAAAAGCTGAGGAAATTTTAGGCGAAAAACATGTGTTAAAATTTTTTTTTCTCAATTTTTGGAAAAATTTACTTTTTTGGTCGAGTTTTGAAGGGGTTTTCCTTTTGAAAATCGAAAAAATTCACTTTTTCGATGATATCTCTGGTTCTGTTGGTCGTAGTGACCTGGAGTTGATCTCAAATGAAAGATGAGCTCATTTCTCATCGATTTATGAGGTTCAAATTTTTTTAAAATGAATTTTTCAAATATTTATAGGTCATTTTTTGAAAATCAGTTTTTGCCCTAAAAGTACTTGAAAAAATTGATATTTTTCTTTTTGAACCCCATAAATCTATGGGAAATGAGCTCATCTTTCATTTAAGATCAACCCCAGATCGCTACGATCAATAGAACCAGAGATATTCTCGAAAACCTGAAATTTTTCAAAAAAAAAAGACTTTTTACCTTCAAAACTCGCTCGAAAAATTGAAATTTTTGAAAAATTCCAAAAAATAACTTGTGACATATGATTTTCATGGGAAATTTTCTCATCTTTTCAATGGAATCATCAGAAAAAACTTATCTCCAATATTTCCATTCATTTCTCGTAATTTTCACAGTATAAAATACCAAAATCAACTCGTGCCCATTTTACCCCACTTTCCCCTAATGAAAAAACATTTGTTGTCTTTCGTGAAAGAAGAATGGATTTATAATGTTGCCTTAGCTTTTGTACAAGTCGCGAGAAGTGGAGGATAAGAGAAAAATGCTTTTTTAGTGAAAAAAAAAAAAAAAAACGTAAAAATAAACATATTTGGCTGAAGCATTCACTCGAGAATTGCAATAATGAGATAAATGAATAATAATAAATTCACTGAATGATAAATCCTGAAGCAGAGATCGGCGAAAAAAATTCGCATTTTTAATTTTTTAATTTTTTTTTATTTCTGTAATTTCCATCGAAAAAATTTTAATTACTTTCTAAATGAAAAATTTGGATTTTTGAATTTTTCATTAGTTTGAAAATTAATTTTTTTTTTTAACAATTTTGATTGCTATTGTAATTTAAAATTTGACTGATGGAATTTCATAATTATTTTCTTTATTAAACTTATTAACATTTTTATTAGTTAAATTGAATTATAAATGTCATATAAGCGTCATTTAGATTAGATTAAATTATAAGTTCTTATTTGTGTTACATTTAGTTAAAACTCTCAACTCAAAATTTTTGTCTGAAAAACGATTATATTTGGGAAGATTAAACATAGTAGCGTTGATTTTATTATAAAATTAATTATTCCAATCAATTAATAAGTAAGAAAGAATCAAAATTTCGAATAAGAAAAAGAATTTTAAAATTTCATCAGTCAAATTTTTAATGACAATAGTAATCAAAATTGTTAAAAAAAAAAAAATTAATTTTCAAACTAATGAAAAATTTAAAAATCCAAATTTTTCATTGAGAAAGTAATTAAAATTTTTTCGATGGAAATTACAGAAATAAAAAAAAATTAAAAAATTGAAAATGCGAATTTTTTTTTGCCGTTCTCTGCCTTGAAGTGAAAATTAAGAAACTTTTGCATTTCTGATAGTGAAGAAAAGAGAGAAATAAATTCCTGATAGAGAAGAAATGTAAAAAAAAAAATTAAAAAATTAAAAAATTAAAAAAAGGACAGCGTTTAATGAAGTGTAGAATTTTTTCGAATTAGTACGTGCAAAAAAATTAGTAGAGAGCCTTGCAGCAAAGAGAATAAAAAGAAATTAAGAAGAAATGATTTTAGGAAAAAAGTTTTGAAGATAATGAAAAAAGAAATGTGAGCACAAAAATTAATGTATGAAACAAGAAAAGAAAAAAAAAGATAATCAAACAGTTTAAATACTATTAAATATCAGTATAACGCATAATAAAAAGGGAATCATAATATTACATAATAATCATAATGATAAGAGTCATAATAATCATCGTTAATAAATTGTGCATCGAGTGTGATATCAAATTTTTTGTTTTTTTCCCCGAAAATGTTGAGGAAAGGTGGGCTAAAATGGACCCGAGTTAATTTTGGTATTTTTGTACTATGAAAATTACTCGAAATGAATGGAAATATTGGAGATAAATTTTTTCTGATGGTTTCATTGGAAAGCTGAGGAAATTTTAGGTGCAAAACAAGTGCCAGAATTAATTTTATTCAAATTTTGGAGAATTTGATTTTTTTTAGCAATTTTGAGGGGTAAAAACCTTTTGATTTTTGAAAAAATTCAGTTTTTTTGGAATATCTCTGGTTCTATTGGTCGTAGCGACATGGGACCGATTTCAAATGAAAGCTGAGATGATTTTCCATCGATTTATGTGGATTTGAATTTGAAAATATCGATTTTTCAGATAGTTATGGCTACTTTTGTGAAAAATTATGATCATCAGGTTTTGCCCTATAACTATGTGAAAAATTGATATTTTTGAATTCAAAACCCCATAAATCAATGGGAAATGATCTCACCTTTCATTTAAAATCGGTCCCAGATCGCTACGACCAATAGAACCGGAGATATTCCCAAAAAACTGAATTTTCCCAAAAATCAAAAGGCTTTTTCCCCTCAAAAATGCAAAAAAAAAATAGAATTCTCAAAAAAATTGTAAAAAATTAATTCTGGCACTTGTTTCTCGCCTAAAATTTCCTCAGCTTTCCAATGGAATCATCAAAAAAAATCTATCTCCAATATTTTCATTAATTTCAAGATTTTTTCGTAATATATGCATGAAAACTCAAATGTTTCCATTTTACCCCTCATGTCTGTTTTGCCCCACCTTCCCTTTGAAGATATCACAATGGTCCAATAGCTTCTGTGTATTTTATTAATTAATCAGTATAAAATTTTTCACGAGAAAAAAAATTCATGATAAAAAAAATTCATTTAAAATAAAAAAAAAATAGTTGAACTCAATCCAAAAAAAAAAAAAAAAAAAAAAAAAATAGATTAACTTGTTTAAGTGCGGGAAGAAATGAGAAAGAACTTCCGGGAACATTTGAAAGTCAAAAATTCAAGATTTTGATGATTATTCTTGATGATAAAGAAAAGAAGAAGAAAAAAAAGAGGCAAAATGCTGCAGGGCTCAATTTTATTAAAAAATAATATCAATGGATAATTAATTGGATTTTCAGAGAGAAAAAAAAAGAAAAAAAAAATTAATGAAAAAAAGAAACAATTAAAATATTAAGATGATAAAGTGATTAACATTAAAAATGAATTTAAAAAAAATTACAATGAAATTATCAAATTTCTGACAATTTTTCTCTTTTTTTTTGTGAACAAACAAATTATTATATAAAAAAAAATATATTTTAAAAAATAGGACTTTTCATTTTTTCGAATTATCTCAATGTGCATTTTTTGTTTTTAAAAATTATTTATTCGCTGTAGAAAAAAAATTACAAAAATTGTCGGATATCTGTTATTTTCAGTTTTACGAAAAACTAAGAAAAAAATATGGGATTATCGAAGCAATTTAGATGATAATATTACAAAAGTAAAGAAGAATGATGTTTAATTAAAAATAATAATAATAATAATAATAATAATACGCTGTCCCACTGTGATAAAACTTTTGTTTATGCATGTAAAATATATATATTATTATATTATTGTCACGAGTATTGAGATGAGAACAAAAATGAATTTACAAATGAATAAATAAATCATATTATATACGTAAAGTAATTGAAAAAAAAAAAAAAAACAGAAGTATTGAAATATGTGTATCTGAGTATGAAATTTATTGATTTCCATTGAAATTTTGATGATTTAATTCAGTAGTGAAGAGGTAAAAAAGGATAAATCGACTTATCTTTGAGGTCATTTCAAAGGAAATATCTCGGAAACTAAGCGAAATAAGGTGATATTATTCATCTATTTTTGTAGAGAATTTCAAGACCCAGGGAAAAATGCTCAGATCTGATCAGATCAAATTAGATGTGATTAGATCTAATTAGATGTGATTAGATCCAATTAGATGTAAGTCTGATCGGATCTGTTCAGATCTAACTAGATCTGATTAGATACAACTAGATCTGGTCAGATCTAACTAGATCTGGTCAGATCTAACTAGATCTGATCAGATCTAACTAGATCTGATCAGATCTAACTAGATCTGATCAGATCTAACTTAGATCTGAGTTTCTCAGATCTGACCAGATCTAGTTGGATCTGATCAGATCTAGTTAGATCTGAACAGATCCGATCAGACTTACATCTAATTAGATCTAATCAGATCTGAGTTCCTTAGATCTGATCAGATCTAATTTGATCTAATTAGATCTGAGTTTCTCAGATCTGACCAGATCTAGTTGGATCTGATCAGATCTAGTTAGATCTGAACAGATCCGATCAGACTTACATCTAATTAGATCTAATCAGATCTGAGTTCCTTAGATCTGATCAGATCTAATTTGATCTAATTAGATCTGAGTTTCTCAGATCTGACCAGATCTAGTTGGATCTGATCAGATCTAGTTAGATCTGAACAGATCCGATCAGACTTACATCTAATTAGATCTAATCAGATCTGAGTTCCTTAGATCTGATCAGATCTAATTTGATCTAATTAGATCTGAGTTTCTCAGATCTGACCAGATCTAGTTGGATCTAACTAGATCTGATCAGATCTAACTAGATCTGATCAGATCCAACTAGATCTGATCAGATCTAACTGGATCTGATTGAGTTTATCTATATTAGCTCATCAGATCTAATCAGATCTAGTTGGATCTGATCAGATCAAATTAGATCTGATCAGATCTGAGAAACTCAGATCTGATTAGATCAAATTAGATCTGATCAGATCTAAGGAACTCAGATCTGATTAGATCTAATTAGATGTAAGTCTGATCGGATCTGTTCAGATCTAACTAGATCTGATTAGATCCAACTAGATCTGATCAGATCTGAGAAACTCAGATCTAATTAGATCAAATTAGATCTGATCAGATCTAAGGAATTCAGATCTAGTTTGATCTGATCAGATCAAATTAGATCTGATCAGAGTGTGCCAATTCTCAGATCTGATCAGATCTAAGGAACTCAGATCTGATTAGATCTAATTTGATCTGATCAGATCTGAACATTTTTACCTGGGGAGTTACAAAAGAGCTTTAGGGCAAAATTGCTCTTTCTCGGTTATTTTCTAAGGTATTTTCAAATAACTTGATGAGAAAAAAAGATACTTATCTTGTTTTACCTCTTCACTACTGAATTGGAAATCATGTAATTTCATTGACTCTTAGGGGGAAATTCTTGAGTGAAGATACATGTAATGATGCTGATTATCAATTAAAAATAAATGAAAAAAGATACGATTTCAATTAATTGAATGCTCGATTGTGTCACGATGAATTTTCATTAATAAATGACTGGAATTTCCGAAAAAGTAATAATTGAAAAAAAAATGGGCATCGTTCGGAAAATTGAATGATTATAAAAAATTACTGCTAAAATGATGAAAAAAAAAAAAAGTTGATGATAAAATGAGTGAAAATAATTGAGATAGAATTATTAATGAAGAAAAATTAACAGAGTTTCCGGCCGAAAGTACAGTATTATATGGTCCTGAGCTTTAGGCTCATTCGATAATCATCGCCTGGTGTGATTCGATTGAAAAAAAAAGAATTATAATTATTTAAATGAGAAAATCGAATCCACTCTCCTATAATGTGATGTATAACAAATAGTGAAAAAAAAACATGAGAATTAAAATGAAAAAAAAAAAAAAATCCAATAATTGAATTCAAATATTTTTGCTCTGTATCTTCTGGGAGAAGAAATTATTGCATTTTTTATTTAAAAAAAAATAGAGGAGAACTGAAGATTGAATTTCCCTATTCTTTTTTCTTTATTTTCGTACGGTGTTTTCTGGGATGAATCTCTTGTGACAAATTAAAGTCAAATTACAAAGAAAAAGAAAAAAAATCTTTCAATTAACTTGGCATTTGATTTTAAATAATCTAATTGAATATAAAATTATTTATACGGTGAAAATGCAAAATAAATAATGGGAATGAACAAGAAAAAAAAAAAAGGTAATATATAATGAAATGGCCATTCTCGTATCACAAAATTTATTTCGTAGAGATGAAATTGTAAAACCATTTATATTTGCATATGATTAATATGTTTTTAATTATAATTCAATGTTCAATAATTTCATTCATATTTCCTTACTCAGCCACTTCCTCAAAGAATATATAAAAAAAAAATAAAAAAAAATATATATATATTTTCCCAGGAAAAACTGTTCAGATCTGATCAGATCAAATTAGATCTAATCAGATCTGAGTTCCTTAGATCTGCTCAGATCAAACTAGATCTGAGTTCCTTAGATTTGATCAGTTCTAATTTGATTTAATTAGATCTGAGTTTATCAGATCTGATCAGATCTAATTTGATCTGATCAGATCTAATTTGATCTGATCAGATCCAACTAGATCTGATCAGATCTGATGAGCCAATATAGATAAACTCAATCAGATCCAGTTAGATCTGACCAGATCTAGTTGGATCTAATCAGATCTAGTTAGATCTAAACAGATCCAATCAGACTTAGATCTAATTGGATCTAATCAGATCTAATTAGATCCAATTAGATCTGAACAGATCTGTGCATATTAAAAATTTCTATTTTGTCAGATCTACTTGGATCTAATTAGATCTGATCAGATCTATTTTGATCTGATCAGATCTGAACATTTTTCCCCGGATTCTCATACTTAATACATTAAATATATATTTACATGATGAATATCATATAAATTCCACCACCAAACCTTCATTTTGGCATAATTTGTTAAAATAATATAATTCAATCAGAGTGTGAATCGTTGAACGATACTCTGTTATTTATCATGTGATCAATTTTAAAATTATCAAAATATTGTGCATATTTGATTCCATATACTCTAAGCGAAATAAATCCAGCGTAACCGTCTGTGCCTTTATGAAAAATACCAACTCCACCCAAAGCTGATGGAAACTGAAGTGTAATTGGGATAGCATCGAATAATGGAAGTGTTGATTGTCCAAAATCATCTTGTAATGATGATTGTTTTAGTGTAACGTATTTCATGTCATCGGGACTGAGTGTATGAAGCAACGTTGTGTAAGCCGAACTCGTTGGCTTGAACGACAGATCCTTCCTGTGAATGAAAAAGCGAAAATTGAATTATTTACTCTGCTGAAACCATGAAAAAAAAGGTGATTCTGCTATTCTGACCCAGGCTCGGTTTCCTTGAATCTCTGGACTTCCATTTCAGGAAAAAGTTTACCACTTTTATGATAAAATGGTACACCAGCTATTTTTATAGCGAATCCGGTCACATTTCCCCTGGTCACTTTGATGAATTGAACTCCTAAAATGATACTTCACATGAAAAAAAAATCCTCAATCTCCTAATATTCCACCAAAATAACTTCCGGATACCTGTTAGAGCGAAGTTGAATGGTAAACGGAGATCATCGAAAAAGAATATTCTATTTTCAATATTTATCACATGAATGAAATTCCGATCATTATGTGGAATAGACATCCATTTTTGTGAATATCGTTGAATGTAGCCATTAGCACCTAATTTTCCTACTCTTGGTTGAATATATAGAATTCCACGGTTTCGAATGAATCGTAGACCGGTGATGATCCTTCGAAAATTTTATGGATTAATCTTAATCTTCACTTTTCTTTCATTGATTCACTTAAATTACTCACATGCTGAAATTTACTCGGCTCTTCAACATCAATAAACTGATTTTATTATTATTCCCATAACAATTGCAGGCACATGCAGAATGAGTGAAATTCCAGCCCCATCCATCTTCAATCATGTACCCATTATCTTTTGGACATTCTGAATTTCGGCCAAGGAGACCCAAATTCTTTGATTCAACATACTGAAATTTGTGGGGACCATTTTTCTATTTTCATGAAAAATATGAGAAATTATTGTAACAGGAGATGAATAAATCGTTGGATATCCTGGCAGATCA
The DNA here is from genome assembly GCA_963942555.1 of Aleiodes leptofemur. Taxonomy (NCBI): domain Eukaryota; kingdom Metazoa; phylum Arthropoda; class Insecta; order Hymenoptera; family Braconidae; genus Aleiodes; species Aleiodes leptofemur. The sequence goes on along the minus strand of OZ012617.1, from coordinate 15,526,129 downwards.
CTCGATTGGGAGGGGTCGACTTGTGCGCTCACCTAATCACTAGTCGAGCATTAGTCGATAGTAATATGAATAACGAGATGACCAGCGATGAGCTGAACATTGGGTTGACTGTCGGTCGATCCCAAGTGGAAACCTCGACTCGATTAACGATCGACCATGAACATTTTTTGAGCACTTTTCGATCATGGATGATAAATGGCTTCATCGATGCGCGTCTGATTATGTATAGAGTCGATCGTTAATCGAGTCGAGGTTTCCACTTGGGATCGACCGACAGTCGACTCAATGTTCAGCTGATCACTGGTCATCTTGTTATCCATATTACCATCGACTGATGCTCGAATAGCGATGAGGTGAGCGCACAAGTCGACCTCTCAATCGAATGGCAATCAAATAGTAATCGATGGATCCACCAGGGTAATCGGGAAATATTTTCTCACCAATACACAGGCTTTTATGGCATTTAAATAAGTACAGTTACCAACAGTACTTGAGCAGCCACTTCGGCGATCATAATAGCATACTTCGCATGCATCCTGCATTTGAGATAATACAGTCTCGCAGCTGCTATACCTACATAATCCCCAACGATAGCGAAAAATTGTTGCCTGAAAAACTCCTGCTAGTTCATAAAAAGATACACCTGTAAATATTTTCTCATTTAGACAAATACTTCATTCAAACGGTAGATATTGACTGTTTTTACTTAGATTTGTAGTCAGAATAATATAAAAACCTTGAATCCAAGTGCCATTGATCGGATCACAAGCTCTCATATAGGATTCATCGATCTGACGTAAATTTTCTGCAAATACGTTGACGTAAATTCCAAACCGTTTCTCCAATTGTTCTCTAGTGAATGCATTCATTTTTTTCAATTCTGTATAAGAATAATTTATCAAAATGAAAAATAACAAAATTTAGTTTTTTACTATATTTTACGATGAAGTACCTGTGATCTGATCAGAGTAATATATATTCACAAAAGCCAGCATAATATTTGATTTCATTTCAGCTATGATTGCAATGTTGAACAGATGAACCAGAAAATTCGACATCATTTGAGTACCATTGCACAACTCTGGGCTCATCACCTGTAGCAGACAATTAATTAACTCCCATCATTTCTAAATGAATTTATCAAATTAAGAATATGAATTCAGTAGTGAAGAGGTAAAGCAGGATAAATCGACTTATCTTTGTAATCTTTTTGCAAGGAACTAGCTCGGAAACTAAGCAAGATAAGGCGCTATTACCTATCTTTTTTGGTAGAGAATTTCAAGAGTTACAAAAGAGTTTCAGAGCAGCATTGCTCTATCTCGCTTATTTTTTTACATATTTCCAAAATAATTAAATGAGAAAAAAATAGACTTATCTCATTTTACCTCTTCGCTACTGAATTTTCAGTTATTCTTACCATTGTGTAACCAGCTATTTCAGATACTAAATTTGCATAATGTGGCAACTGTCTCGAATCAACCGAAACTTTATAAATTATTTCAAGATATCCAGGAATATGTAGAGAAATTCTGTCTATCAAAGACTGCGATGGTAATTCTGTAGAAGTGTTGCTCTGAATGATATATTCATGGAATTCTTCATAAACTTCATCAATTCTTTGAATGAATAGTTCAAACGTATCAATATCTTTAATCACTATGACGTCAGACGGCAATGATTTGAATGACGTACTAATATTTTTTGAACTCAGGGTTCCTTCAATTTTACAAAATCTCTCATGAATCACTTTAATTTGCTTTATCAATTGCTGATTAGCTTCATTGCTAGGACTGAGTAGTTCATATATCCTCGAATTTTGGGATGTATCGAATTCCATACTGTCTATTATCGAGTAGAATTTCCATATTTCTTTGCCTGGAAATTTCAATATTTCTTGAGGTAAATGAGTATTATTGTTTACGGGAAGGTGGAGTAAAATGGATACAAAGGATAAAACGGACACGGGTTGATTTTTGTATTTTATTCTATGAAATTTATTAGAAAGGAATGAAAATATTGGAGGTTGGTTCTTTCTGATGATTCCATTGGAAAGATGAGGAAATTTCCCATGAAAATCATATGTTATGAGTTATTTTTAGAAATTTTTTCAAAAATCTCATTGTTTGGGTTTTGATGAATTCCCGTAGATGTTGTAGCCGATGATTCGAATGAAGTGGACTGTATTTACCAATTAATAGATTCTATGAATTGCCCCCAAATTAGCACCGTCACTGGCCTGAAATTCGGGACAGGTATCTTTTCTTAAATGATTAACACGCCGTTTATATAAAAATATAGATTTAATTAACACTTGTTTTTGGATAAAATACGCATTTGGTTAATGATGATAAAAAGCCGCGCCGTTAATTAATGGATTAAAAAGATCGATTGATAATGGGCCGAAGCCCCGAAACACCGTTTTTCCCCGATTCAGATGCCCATGCACACCGTTTGATGGATAAACCAAGTAGGAAGTGATGAGAAGTGAGCTCTCGCAGTACAGCCGAATAGCACTGCTGGCCCACGCGAAGATTGACGAGTTGACCCGATGTCACTCGATCCGTTTGATGGCAAACCTCAGACTTTTATGCAAAAGTCTGAACATTAATTTTTAGGTCAAATTTTAAAGGTAAAAAGTCTTCTTTTTTTGAAAAATTTCAGGTTTTCGAGAATATCTCTGGTTCTATTGATCGTAGCGACCTGGAGTTGATCTTAAATGAAAGATGAGCTCATTTCCCATAGATTTATGGGGTTCAGAAAGAAAAATATCAATTTTTCGAGCACTTATGGGGCAAAAACTGATTTTCAAAAAATGACTTATAAATATTTGAAAAATTGATTTTAAAAAAATTTGAACCACGCAAATTGATGAGAAATGAGCTCACCTTTCATTTGAGATCAACTCCAGGTCGCTACGACCAACAGAACCGGAAATATCTTCGAAAAAGTGAATTTTTTCGATTTTCGAGAGGGAACCCCTCCAAAACTTGGCCAAAAAAGGAAATTTTTCCAAAAATTGAAAAAAAAAAATTTTAACTCATGTTTTTCGCCTATAATTTCCTCAGCTTTTCAATTGAATCATAAGAGAATACCTATCTCGAATCGTTCAATTTGAGTGTCCATTTTACCCCATCTTACTCTATTATTTGATTCATTTCAGTAGTGAAGAAGTAAAACAAGATAAGTCTCTTTGTTTTTCATTAAGTTTTTTGAAAATACTTCAAAAAATAACCGAGAAAAAGCAATTTTGCCCTAAAACTCTTTTGTAACTCTTGAAAATCTCTACAAAAACAGATGAGTAATATCATCTTATCTCGCTTAGTCTCCGAGATATTTCCTTTGAAATGACCTCAAAGATAAGTCGATTTATCCTGTTTTACCTCTTCACAACTGATTTCATTACCTGCATCATACACAGCTTCAATAACACACGATGAAGGATACACGTTAATTAGAAGGAAGAGAAGAAGCTGTCCGCCAATCATTTTCGGTTTCGATCTTCAATTTGACAAAAAAAAGTTGTAGAGAAATGAAGTTTAAGAACAGAACTGTTCTGCAAAGTGGCACAATGAATTTAATTGTTGAAAATAATTTATGATGATGAGATAAGATTTGTCTGGAAGTAGTTACACACTCTTCATCAAATAGCACAATAGCTCTTGCCAATTGTGCAAACTTTATCATTACAGAAAATAATTTTTGCCAAGTGGAACCAGTTTTTTTTCCATTAAATCCACTGGTTTTGAAGATATTCACAATCTAATGATTAATTCCATTTTTTTACTTCCTCATGGAAGCTTAACGATCGTGAAAATTTTTGATTCGATTTTTTTTTTGTTGCAAATCACTTTAAATGATGTGGAGAATCAGAAAATGTATGCATGAAAACTCAAATGTTTCCATTTTACCCCACCTTTCCCTAATTTATTTCGTAGAGATCAAATTGTAAAAACATTTATATTTCCATATAATTAATATATTTCAATTATAATTCAATTTTCAATAATTTCATTCATATTTTCTTACACATCCACTTTCTCAGAGAATAGAATTCAATCTGAGCGTGAATCATTGAACAATACTCTGTCATTTATCATGTGATCAATTTTAAATTTATCAAAATATTGTGCATATTTGATTCCATATACTCTTAGTGAAATAAATCCAGCGTAACCCTCTACGCCTTTATGGAAAATACCAACTCCACCCAAAGCTGATGGAAAATTAAGTGTAATTGGGATAGCATCGAATAATGGTAGTGTTGTTTGTCCAAAATCATCTTGTAATGATGATTGTTTCAGTGAAACATATTTTATGTTACGCGGACTGAGTGTATGACGCAATGTTGTGTAAGCCGAACTTCTTGGCTTGAACAACAGACCCTTCCTTTAAATAAAAAAAACCAGAAATTGAATGATTTACTCTACTGAAGCCATCAGATAATGGTGATTCTGCTATGCTCACCCAAAGGCTGTGTCTGGATCTTGCTTGAATATCCGAATCTCTCCTTCAGAAGAAAGTTCACCACTTTTATAGTTGAATGGTAGACCAACAATATTTATGGCAAATCCTGTTAAATTCCTCCTAGTTAGTTTGATGAATTGAATTCCTGAAATGATGAATCATACAAAAAAATAATCACTTTCGTCCCCTTATATTTTACCGAAATATCTTCGGAATACCTGTTAAAGCAAAGCCAGCTGGTAAACGAAGATCATCGAGAAAGAATGTTCTGTTTTTTGAATTTATCACATGAATGAGATTCTCATCAATATTCTTTGGAATGGGCATCCAGTGTTGTGTATATCGCTTGATATAACCATTAGCACCTAATTTTCCTTCTCTCGGTTGAATATATAGAATTCCGCCGTTGTATATGAATCGTAAACCGGTGATAATCCTTTGAATAATTTATGAATCAATTTCTAACGTGTGCCATTCTACGCATTCTTTTTTTATTTTTTCATTTTTATTCAGTTAAATTACTCACATGTTGGATTCTACTCGGCTCTTCCACATCAATAGACTGATTTTATTATCATTCCCATAACAATTGCAGGCACATGCGGCATAACTGAAATTCCAGCTCCGTCCATCTTCAATCATGTACCCATTATTTTTTGAACATTCTGAATCCCGTCCAAGAAAACCCAAATTCTTTGAATCAACATACTGAAATTTATGGGGACCCTTTTTCTGTTTACATGAAAAATATAATCAATTATTGTAACAGGAGATGAATAAATCGTTGGACAATCGAAAAATGTATACTCACCAGTACACATGCTTTTATGGCATTTAAATAAGTACAGTTACCAATACCAGTTAAACAGCCACTTCGGAAATCGTAATAGGATGGATCGCATCGATCACTCTTCTGAAATAATATAGTCTCGCAACTGTCATGCTTACAATTTGCCCAATGATAGCGAAAAATTGTTGCTTGAAAAACACCAGCTAGTTCATGAAAAGATTGACCTGTAAATATTTTCTCATTTACCCGGGAAAAAATATTCAGATCTGATCAGATCGAATTAGATCTGACAAAATGGAAATTTTTAACATGAATAGATCTGAATAGATCTGAATAGATCTGATCAGATCTAATTAGATCTGATTAGATCCAATTAGATCTAAGTCTGATCGGATCTGTTTAGATCTAACTAGATCCGATTAGATCCAACTAGATATGGTCAGATCTAACTAGATCTGATCAGATCTAACTGGATCTGATTGAGTTCATTCATATTGTCCCATCAGATCTGATCAGATCTAGTTGGATCTGATCAGATCTAATTAGATCTGATCATGTCTAAAGAACTCAGATCTAGTTTGATCTGATCAGATCTGAATATTTTTTCCTGGGTAGACAAATTCTTCATTCAAATGGTGGATATTGACTGTTTTTACTCAGATTTGTAATCAGAATAATATAAAAACCTCGAATCCAACTGCCGTGGATTGGGTCGCATGCTCTCATATAGGATCCATCGATCTGACGTAAATTTTCTGCAAATACGTTGATGTAAGTTCCAAAACGTTCCTCCAATTGTTCTCTAGCGAGTGAATTCGCTCTCTTCAATTCTGTATGTAAATAATTCATCAGAATAATGATAAAACAAAATTTTTCTCTATATTCTGTAATGAACTACCTTCAATCTGATTATATTCATATATATTCACGAAAGCCAGCATAATATTTGTTTTCATTTCAGCTATAATCGCAATATTGAACAGATGAACGAGAAAATTCGACACTATTTGAGTTCCATTGCACAACTGTGGGCTCATCACCTGTAGCAAACAATTAATTCACTCCCATCACTTCTAAATAAATTTATCAAATTAAGAATATGAATTACTAGTTATATTCTTACAATTGTGTGACCAGCTATTGCAGATACTAAATTTGCATGCTGTGGCAATTCTTTTAAATTAAACAAAACATTATGAATTCTTTCACGATATCCAGGAACGTGTATAAAAATTGTATCTATCAAAGTCTGCAGTGAAAATTCTGTATAAGAACTGCTCTGAATTATATATTTATAGAATTCTTCGTAAACTTCATCAATTTTTTGAATGAATAGTTTAAAACTGTCAATGGACTTCATCAGCATTACATCAGACGACAATAATGTCGATGACGCATTAATATCTTCAAAACTCAGGGTTCCTTCAACTTTATGAAATTGCTTATGAATCAGTTTAATTTGATATTTCAAATCCCGAATAGCTATATTTTGAGAACTTAGTAATTCATATATCCTGGAATTACGTGGTGTATCGAATTCCATGCTGTCTATCATCAAGTGAAACTTCCATAGTTCTCTGCCTAAAATTTTTAAATTCTCGTGAAGTGAATGAGTTTTATCATTCATTATTTGTTTTATTACGTTACCTGCATCATAGACAGCTTCAACAGCACATGACGAAGAATGCACGTTAATAATGAGAAGGAAGAGGAGAAGCTGTTCTCCAAACATTTTTACTTTTAAAAATGGAGTTTTAAAAGAGAACTATTCTGTTAAATCGAAAAAAAAATAAATTTCGGATACCAAATCCAATTACTTAAAATGATTTATGATGATGCGATAAGATTTGTCTTGTAATATTTGAATATTCTTCAACGAATATACTCAATGGCATCACATTATTTGCCAATTGCGCAAATTTCATCGTCAAATAGAATGACTTTTGTATCGTGGAATAATTTTTTGATTTATTCAATTCATTCGTTTTAGAGATTTCATAATCTCATGATTCATTCCCCTTTATTTGCAGATGTCTGAAGAGAAAAAATTAACTCGCTAACCGCTGAAGTCGGACTAACTCGTATCCGTGGCAGTAGAGTGGGAATGGCAAATCGTCTGCGCAATCACGTTACTTTTTCGATTAACTTGGCATTTGCTTTTTCATAATGACTTTAATTGATTACAATGATATAATTCCATTAATGGAGAGATGCGTTATTACTGATTAGGAGGAATTAGTAGGAATGTATTGTGATGAGTGTGATTCTTTGAGCCACACTAAGAACTTCCCGATAATTTCTCTTATTTATTATTAGAAAAAATTATGAATTAAAAAAACGAACGCAAACAACGAAGTTGAGAAGAAGTTTTTCAAAATATCTTCAATTTTATTGATTGTAGTATAAAAATTCTGAATGGAGGTGAGAGATGAAATCATTTGCCAGTTATATATTGATTTATTCATTCATTTAGAATTGATTTTTGAGATGGTTAACGGGCAACAATGGATGCCTACGGAAGGCTCCATAAATACCTCAATAATCGATATTTTTTATTGAAAACCACATAGATCGCTGAAGAATGATCCCACTTTTCACCTCCATTAAGAATTTTTACGCTATCATTAATAGGACCGGAGATATTGTGAAAGAAATTTGATTATGCTCTCGTAAAAAACTAAGAAATCGCTGAACCGATTCCAACCAAAATCGAATCAACACTAATCTATATCGAGATGCTTCGATTCCGATATTGATCATCTCGATCGCATTATTGATTAACGAGAAAACGTGAACGATAGAATGGGTCACATACACACACACACACACACACACACATACAGACATGTTCCTAAAAACTATCAGAAAATGTTGTGGAGGTCTCAAAACTTAAAGATCAATCAAAAAATCGATTTTTCATTTTCGGGGTAAATACATAAACTTCCCTAATCGGGAAGTTCAAAATGAATGAGGGAAATGGGTATAAATAAATATTCAATGAAATAGCCATTCTCGTTTTATAAAATTTATCTTTTTTTACATATGATTAATATTTTTTAAATTACAATTCAATGTTCAATTATTTCATTCATATTTTCTTAGTCATCTACTTCCTCAAAGAATAAGTCAACTACAGTGTGAATCGTTGAGTGATACTCTATCATTTATCATGTGATCAAATTTAAAATTCTTAAAATATTCTGCATATTTGATTCCATATACTCGGAGTGAAATTAATCCAGAATAACCCTTCACGCCTTTATGAAAAATACCAACTCCGCCCAAAACTGATGAAAATTGAAGTTTAATCGGGACAGCATCGAATAATGGTAGTGTTGATTGTGCAAAATCATCTTGTAATGTCGATTGTTTCAGTGAAACGTATTTCATGTCCGTTGGACTGAGTGTATGAGGCAACGTTGTGTAAGCCGAACTTGTTGGCTTGAACGACAGAACCTTCCTGCAAATGAATGAGCATAAATTGAATTATTTACACTGCTAAAGTCATAAAAAATGTTGATTATCTTATTCTCACCCAGAGTCTGTGATTGACGCTTGCTGGAATCTCTGAGCTCCAAGAAGAAGTTTACCACTTCTATATTGTAGATATTCACCAGCTATTTTTATGGCAAACCCTGTTACGCTCCCTCTAGTTACTTTGATGAATTGAATGCCTGAAATGATGCATCATATGAAAAGAATTCCTCTATTTCTCAATATTTTACTAAATTATTTTCGGGGTACCAGTTAAAACGAAGCTATGTGGTAAACGCAGATCATCGAAGAAGAATATTTTGTTTTTTGTATTTATTGCATGAATAAGATCCGGATCAATATGATTTGGAATGGCCATCCATTTTTGTGAATATCGTTGAATATAACCATTAGGACCTAATTTTCCTTCTCTCGGTTGAATATGTAGAATTCCACTCTGGCGAATGAATCGTAAGCCGGTGATGACCCTTCAAATAATTCATGGATTAATCTCAATCTTCAGTTTTTTTTTTTTTTATTCATTCAAGTCACTCACATGTTAGATTTAACTCGACTCTCCAACATCAACAAACTGATTTTATTATTATTCCCATAACAATTGCAGGCACATGCTGAATGCGTGTAATTCCAGCCCCATCCATCTTCAATCATGTACCCATTATTTTTTGAACATTCTGAATTCTGCCCAAGGAGACCCAAATTCTTTGAATAGACATACTGAAATCTGTGGAGACCACTTTTCTGTTTGCATGAAAAATATAATTAATTATTGTAACAGGAGACAAATAACCCTAGAGGATCCATCGATTACTATTTGATTGCTACTCGATTGGGGGGGGGGGGGGGGGGGGGGTCGACTTGTGCTCTCATCTGATCACTAGTCGAGCATTAGTCGATGGTAATATGGATAACGAGATGACCAGCGATCAGCTGAACATTGGGTCGATTGTCGGTCGATCCCAAGTGGAAACCTCGACTCGACTAACGATCGACTCTATACATAGTCAGACGTGCATCGATGAAGCCATTCATCATCCATGATCGAAAAGTGCTCAAAAAATGTTCATGGTCGATCGTTAGTCGAGTCGAGGTTTCCACTTGGGATCGACCGACAGTCAACCCAATGTTCAGCTCATCGCTGGTCATCTCGTTATTCATATTACTATCGACTAATGCTTGACTAGTGATTAGGTGAGCGCACAAGGCGACCTCTCCCAATCGAGTGATCTGCCAGGGAAATCGTTGGACAATCGAAAAATAGATACTCACCAGTACACAGGCTTTTATGGCATTCAAATAAGTACAGTTACCAATACCAATTAAACAGCTACTTCGGAGATCGTAATGGGATGGATCGCATCGATCACTCTTCTGAAATAATACAGTCTCGCAACTGTCATGCTTACAATTCGCCCAATGATAGCGAAAAATTGTTGCTTGAAAAACACCTGCTAGTTCATGAAAAGATTGACCTGTAAATATTTTCTCATTTAGACAAATTCTTTATCCAAACAGTAGATATTGACTGTTTTTACTCAGATTTGTAGTCAGAATGATATAAAAACCTCGAATCCAAGTGCCATTGATTGGATCGCAAGCTCTCATATAGGATCCATCGATCTGAAGTAAATTTTCTGCAAATATATTGACGTAAATTCCAAAACGTTCCTCCAATTGTTTTCTAGCCAGTAAATTCACTCTCTTCAATTCTGTATGAAAATAATTCATTAGAATAATCATAAAATCAAATTTTTTCCTAGATTCTGTGATGAACTTACCTTCAATCTGACTAGAGTCATATATATTCACAAATGCCAGCATAATATTTGATTTCATTTCAGCTATGATCGCAATGTTAAACAGATGAACCAGAAAAGTCGACATTATTTGAGTACCATTGCATAAATTTGCGCTTTTAATCTATAAATATAATATTAATGTACATATATGTTCATATATGACGATTTTTTCCCGGTATCATTTGACAGTTTTTAATACTTCTTTTTTCAGTGTAATAAATGAATTTTAAATTATTCTTACAATTGTGTAACCAGCTATTGCAGATACCAAATTTTTATGATTTGGCAAATCTTTTGTGTCAACCAAAATCCCATGAATTCTTTCACGATAACCAGGGATATTTATAGAAATTCTGTTTATCAAAGGCTGCAGTAAGTATTTGGTATGAGAACTGCTTTCATGAATATACTGATAAAAATCTTCATAAACTTCATCAATACTTTGAATAAATAATTCAAATGTACTAATACACTTAATCACCATTATGTCAGATGGTAATAATGCAAATGACTTGCTGATATTTTTAGAACTCACGGTTTCTTCAATTTTATGAAATTTCTCATTAATTTCTTCAATTTGGTTTTTCAATTCCTGAATAGCTTCATTGCTATCACTGTGTATTCCACATATTCTAGAATCACAGGGTGTATTCAATTTTATACTGTCTATTATTGAGTAGAATTTCCATATTTCGATGCCTTAAAATTTTAATTTTTCGTGAAATAAATGGGTAGGGGAGGGTGGGGTAAAATGGACACTCTAATTAAACGGTTCGAGATAGAAATTTTTTGATGATTTCATTGAAAAGCTGAGGTAATTTTAGGCGAAAAATATGTGTAAAAATTTTTTTTTCTTAATTTTTGGCAAAATTTTACTTTTTTGGTCAATTTTCGAAGGGATTTCTCTTTTGAAAATGGAAAAAAGTCACTTTTTCAGCGATATCTCTGGTTCTGTTGGTCACAGCAACTTGAGATTGATCTCAAATGAAAGGTGAGCTCATTTTCCATCGATTTGTGTGGTTTATATTTTTTTTAAATCAATTTTTCAAATGTTTATAGGTCATTTTCTGAAAAATTCAGTTTTTGCCCTAAAAGTACTTGGAAAAATTGATATTTTTCTTCTTGAACCTCATAAATCTATGGGAAATGAGCTCCTCTTTCATTTAAGATCGATACTAGATCGCTACGATCAGTAGAACCAGAGATAGTCTCGAAAACCTGAAATTTTTCAAAAAAAGAAGACTTTTTACCTTTAAAATTCGACCTAAAAATTAATGTTCAGACTTTTGCATAAAAGTCTGAGGTTTGCCATCAAAAGGATCGAGTGACATCGGATCAACTCGTCAATCTTCGCGTGGGCCAGCGGTGCTATTCGGCTGTACTGCAAGAGCTCACTTCTCATCACTTCCTACTTGGTTCATCCATCAAACAGTGTGCATGGGCATTTGAATCGGGGAAAGACGGTGTTTCGGGGCTTCGGCTCATTATCAATCGGTCTTTTTAATCCATTAATTAACGGCGCGGCTTTTTATCATCATTAACCAAATGTGTATTTTATCCAAAAACAAGTGTTAATTAAATCTATATTTTTATATGAACGGCGTGTTAATCATTTAAGAAAAGATACCTGTCCTGACTTTCAGGCCAGCGACGGTGCCAATTTGGGGGCAATTCATCGAATCTATTAATTGGTAAATACAGTCCACTTCATTCGAATCATCGGCTACAACATCTACGGGAATTCATCAAAACCCAAACAATGAGATTTTTGAAAAATTTCTAAAAATAACTTATGACATATGATTTTCATGGGAAATTTCCTCATCATTTCAATGGAATCAACAGAAAAAATCTATCTCCAATATTTTCATCCGATTTCGAGTAAATTTCATAGTATTAAATATCGAAGCCAGCTCGTGTCCGTTTTACCCCATCTTCCCTTAGTGTTATTTTCTATTTGATTTATTTAATTACCTATATCATAGACAGCTTCAACAACACAAGATGAAGGATGCACGTTTATGAGAAGAAAGAGGAGAAGCTGTTCTCCAAACATTTTTTATTTTAATATTAGATTTGAAAAAAAAAGTTGTAGTGAGACGTAGTTTTAGAACAGAACTATTTTGTGAAGCAGAGAAATTAGGAGAATACTAAAATTCTAATGGCTCAGAATAATTTATGATGATGAGATAAGATTTATCTAGAGATGGTTACACATTTCTTATCAAATGGCATCATATTTTTTGCTCGTTGAGCAAACTTTATTGGCAAATAGAAGAAGTTTCATGTAGCAAAGTGAATTTTTTTATTCTCAAAATTCACGTGTTTTAGAGATATTCACGATTTAATGATTAATTCCCCTCTTTTTTTTTTTTGACAGATCTTTGGAGAAACATGAAAGGTTGAATTTATTTTTTTCCTGGGTTCAATAATCAGTGGAAAAATCTGAAAAAAACCGGAATTCTGGTGGACTGAGCCAAGAATATCCCTGAATTTTTTCAGAATTTTTTAATGAGGGACTTGAGCAGGAAAAAATCGACGGTGATCATGGAAATTAATCAGGAGAATTTTAAAAAATGAAGTAATATTAAATAAAATGGTGATTTTTGAAATTGTAAAACCATTTATATTTGCATATGATTGATATGTTTTGAATCATAATTCGATGTTCAATAATTTCATTCATATTTTCTTACACATCCACTCTCTCAAAGAAAAGAATTTAATCAGTGTGAATCGTTGAAAAATACTCTATCATTTATCATGTGATCATCTTTAAAATTATCAAAATATTCTGCGTATCTGATTCCATAGATTCTAAGTGAAATAAATCCAGCGTAGCCCTCTACGCCTTTATGGAAAATACCAACTCCACCCAAAGCTGATGAAAACTGGACTGTAATTGGGATAGCATCGAATAATGGTAGTGTTGATTGGCCAAAATCATCTTCTAATGATGATCGTTTTAATGAAACATATTTCATATTCCTCGGACTGAGTGTATGAAGCAATTTTGTGTAAGCCGAACTTGTTGGCGTGAACAATAGGCCCTCCCTGTAAATAAAAAAGCAGAAATTGAGTTATTTACTGTGCTGAAGCCATAAAAAATAGTGATTCTCCTATTCTCACCCAGGGTCCATGTTCGATGATTGCTTGAAGCTCTGATCTTGCTCTGCAACAGAAATTTTACCACTTTTATGATCAAAGTGGTGACCGGCTATTTTGATAGCAAACCCTGTTAGATTCATCCTAGTTACTTTGATGAATTGAATCCCTGAAATAATGCATCACATGAAAACAATTCCTTTATTTCCCATGATTTTACTCAATTTTTTTCTGGGTACCTGTTAAAACGAAGCCATATGGTAAACGCAAATCATCAAAAAAGAATATTCTGTTTTTTGAATTTATCACATGAATATGATTCTGGTTAATATTATTTGGAATGGATATCCATTTTTGTGAATATCGTTGAATATGACCATTAGCACCTAATTTTCCTTCTTTCGGTTGAATATATAGAATTCCATTCTTGCGAAAGAATCGTAAGCCGGTAATGACCCTTCAAATAATTTATGGATTAATTTCAATCTTCATTTTTAAAATTTTTTTTTTTTATTCATTCAAGTCACTCACATGTTGGATTTAACTCGACTCTTTAACATTAACAAGTTGATTTTATTATAATCCCCATAACAATTGCAGGCACATGCAGAATGCGTAAAATCCCAGCCCCATCCGTCTTCAATCATGTACCCATTATCTTTTGGACATTCTGAATTTCGGCCAAGAAGACCCAAGTCCTTTGATTCAACATACTGAAATTTGTGGGGACCCTTTTTCTGTTTGCATGAAAAATATAATTGATTATTGCAACTGGAGATAAATAAATTGTTGCACAATCGAAAAATATATTCTCACCAGTACACAGGCTTTTATGGCATTTAAATAAGTACAGTTACCAATACCAGTTAAACAGCCACTTCGAAGATCGTAATGGGATGGATCGCATCGATCACTCTTCTGAAATAATACAGTATGGCAACTGTCATGCTTACAATTTGCCCAATGATAGCGAAAAATTGTTGCTTGAAAAACACCTGCTAGTTCATGAAAAGATTGACCTGTAAATATTTTCTCATTTAGACAAATTCTTCATTCAAACGGTAGATATTGACTGTTTTTAATCAGATTTGTAGTCAGAATAATATAAAAACCTCGAATCCAAGTGCCATTGATTGGATCGCAAGCTCTCATATAGGATCCATCAATTTGACGTAAATTATCTGCAAATATATTGACGTAAATTCCAAACCGTTCCTCCAATTGTTTTCTAGCCAGGAAATTCACTCTCCTCAATTCTGTATGAAAATAATTCATTAGATAAATCATAAAATCAAATTTTTTCCTATATTCTGTGATGAACTACCTTCGATATCATTGGATTCATATATATTAACAAGAGCCACCATCATATCCGATTTCATTTCAGCTATAATGGCAATGTTAAACAGTTGTACCAAAATATTTGACATTAGTTGAGTACCATTGCATAAATCTGTGCTCGCAGCCTGTAATAGACAATTAATTAACTCTCATCACTTCTTAATTGATTTATCAAATTAATAATATGAATTGAAAGTTATCGAAGTTATTCTTACAATTGCGTAACCAGCTATTGCAGTTACTAAATTTCTATGAATTCGCAAATCTTTTGCTTCAACCAAAATCTCATGAATTCTTTCGCGATATCCAGGAACATGTATAGAAATACTGTTCATCAAAGTCCGAAATGAAAGTCTTGTATAAGAATTGCTGTCATGCATGTATTTATAGAATGATTCGTAAACTTCATCAATACTTTGAATTAATAGTTCAAAGGTATCAATACACTTAATCATCATTATGTCAACTGGTGATGATGTGAATGATGCACTGATATTTCTAGGACTCAAAGTTCCTTCAATTCCATGAATTCGATCATGAATCTCTTCAATTTGATCCTTCAATTTTCGAATAGCTGAATTGCTATGACTGTGTATCTCATCTATCCTGGAATCCCGGGGTGTATTCAATTCCATGCGGTCTATTATTGAATAGAACATCCATACTTGTCTACCTAAAAATATTAATTTTTCGTTAAGTGAAAGAGTATTATTGTTGATTAATTAACTTCCCGATTAGGAAAGTTTATGTATTTGCCCTGAAAATGAAAAATTGATTTTTTGATTGATCTTTACGTTTTAAGACCTCCACAACATTTTCTGATAGTTTTTAGGAACATGTCTGTATGTGTGTGTGTGTGTGTTTATGTGACCAATTTTTTCGTTCACGTTTTCTCGTTAATCAATAATGCGATCGAGATGATCAATATCGGAATCAAAGCATCTCGATATAGATTAGTGTTGATTAGATTTTGGTTGGAATCGGTTCAGCGATTTCTTAGTTTTTTACGAGAGAATCATCAAATTTCTTTCACAATATCTCCGGTTCTATTAGTGATAGCGTAAAAATTTTTAATGGAGGTGAAAGGTGGGATCATTCTTTAGCGATCTATGTGGTCTTCAATAAAAAATATCGATTATCGAGGTATTTATGGAACCTTCCGTAGGAATCCATTGTTGCCCGTTAACTATCTCAAAAATCAATAATAAATGAATGAATAGATAAATATATAACTGGCAAATGATTTCATCTCTCACCTCCATTCAGAATTTTTATACTACGATCAATAAAACTGAAGATATTTTGAAGAACTTCTTCTCAACTTCAGTGTTTGCGTTCGTTTTTTTAATTCATCATTTTTTCTAATAATGAGTAAGAGAAATGATCGGGAAGTCACACTCATCACAATACATTCCTACTAATTTCTCCTAATCAGCAATAACGCACCCCTCAATTCGCGAGCGAGCAACTATGCACCTCTAGTTGATTTATTCTATTACCTGCATCATAAACAGCACTAACAACACATGATGAAGGATGCACACTGATGAGAAGAAATAGGAGAAGCTGCCTTCCAAACATTTTTTTGATTTTAATATTGAATATGAAAAGAAGTTGTAGAGAGTAATGGAGTTTTCAAACGAAACTAACTTCTGTAGAGTAGAAATACTGTTTCGCACGCGAAATTTAATTCATAAAAATGATTTACAACGATGAGATACGATTTATCTTGAAATTTTTAAACATTTCTTATCAAATAACATCACATTATAGGCCAAATGGCCCAGACTTTATCGTCAAATATAATAAATTAATTTAGTGATTAATTCCACTTTTTTTTTAGCGAATCTCTGTAGGAAGACGGAGAGAATAATTTGGATTTCTCTGGATGCTATTGTGTAAAGAATAATTTTTTATAAATTGAAAGAGTTACGTAAAATATCGTGTAAATAGAATAAAAATTGTTAGTGATATTATATTATTTTACTTGTTAGTTATTTGGTTGAAAAAGTCAAGTGAAGTCGTTGCTAAAAGCCTCACTTATCAGTTCACTCGTTGCGGTGAACTAATACGTCACAGTAGTCCTTATATACCCTCCGAGGGAGTGGAGGGGGGTAGGTAGGGGTGGGAGGTAGAGCCAATCAGGAGCTTTTAATTGATCAGCTAATATTCCTTAGCTTCTCTAGAATGATTCGGAAATACAATCGGGAAAAAAGTTAAATTTTTGTATAAAATCGTTAATAACAATTTATAGAAGATGAAATTCCCAAAACCGATTCAGTGAATCTGTGAAAAATATAATGTGGAATGAAATGAGCCCTAAAACCAAAAAATTAGTTGAAAATTGAAAAATTTTCATTATTTTTGCAAATTTTTTTCAAGATTTGAAGAAATATGGATATTTTGGAGGTGTATGAAAATGCCAGTTTCTGAAAATGCCAGGCCCGAAATGGGTATAGAAGAAATGAGTAGGGTCATCTTTGGGTGCCATATAGGAATAATTTTTTCCTATACTTCTGCCATCTGTTGGTTTGAATCAAAATTATTATTCCCATATGGCACTCAAAGATGACGCTACTCATATCTTCTATACCCATTATCGGCCTGGCATTTTCAGAAACTGGCATTTACATACACCTCCAATAATTCCCGTGTCTACACGGGAAAAAAATTCCCGTGTGATAAACGGGAAAATTCCCGTGTTCACACGGGAAAAGAATTCCCGTGTCTACACGGGAAAATAATTCCCGTGTCTACACGGGAAAAAAATTCTCGTGTCTACACGGGAAAAAAAATCCCGTGTCTACACGGGAAAAAAATTCCCGTGTCCACACGGGAAAAAAATTCCCGTGTCCACACGGGAAAAGAATTCCCGTGTCTACACGGGAAAATAATTCCCGTGTCTACATGGGAAAATAATTCCCGTGTGATAAACGGGAAAATTCCCGTGTCCACACGGGAAAAGAATTCCCGTGTCTACACGGGAAAATAATTCCCGTGTGATAAACGGGAAAAATCCCGTGTCCACACGGGAAAAGAATTCCCGTGTCTACACGGGAAAATAATTCCCGTGTCTACACGGGAAAATAATTCCCGTGTCTACATGGGAAAATAATTCCCGTGTGATAAACGGGAAAATTCCCGTGTCCACACGGGAAAAGAATTCCCGTGTCTACACGGGAAAATAATTCCCGTGTGATAAACAGGAAAATTCCCGTGTCCACACGGGAAAAGAATTCCCGTTTCTACACGGGAAAATAATTTCCGTGTGATAAACGGAAAAATTCCCGTGTCTACACGGGAAAATAATTCCCGTGTGATAAACGGAAAAATTCCCGTGTCTACACGGGAAAAGAATTCCCGTGTCTACACGGGAAAAGAATTCCCGTGTCTACACGGGAAAATAATTCCCGTGTGATAAACGGGAAAAATCCCGTGTCCACACGGGAAAAGAATTCCCGTGTCTACACGGGGAAATAATTCCCGTGTCTACACGGGAAAAAAATTCCCGTGTGATAAACGAGAAAATTCCCGTGTCTACACGGGAAAAAAATTCCCGTGTCTACACGGGAAAGAAATTCCCGTGTCTTAACCGAATTCACGGTTCGGGATCCGTGAATTCACGGGTACTAAACCGTGTATTCACGGGTCGTGCAAGTAACCTTGTCCGTGCTTCATCGATGAAAATCCGTAGATTC
Organism: Aleiodes leptofemur; assembly: GCA_963942555.1. Taxonomy (NCBI): domain Eukaryota; kingdom Metazoa; phylum Arthropoda; class Insecta; order Hymenoptera; family Braconidae; genus Aleiodes; species Aleiodes leptofemur. The sequence goes on along the minus strand of OZ012617.1, from coordinate 15,507,437 downwards.
ACGGGAAAATGACCGTGGATCCACGGCAAAATGACCGTGGATTCTACGGAAAATTCGCCGTGGAGAGTGTGTCTAGCCACTGCCAAAAATTAATGGCGTTTTCGATTTGCTGCACTGCACCGGTGCAGTGTAGGAAACTAACCTAATGTGAGCACCCTCACGCGCGGCTCTTTTAAAATTGTTCGGTTTGAATAAAATAGTCACCATTTTTTTTGGTTAAAAAATTAGAATAAATTGCCGTCAATTAAATGAAGCAATGATTGACGGATTACTGAATTTTTCAGAATCGAGTCGTGATGACAACGAGCAAATGGCAGCATCAATGGGAAATGATTTAACGACATGAGGTCAAGGCATTTTGAATACCAAAGTTTTCATTGAAAATATTGTTAGCAATTGTTCAGATGGAAAGATGCATATAGTTATAATTGATGCCCGCACCTGTGTATCTGCACAATTGCTCACAATATTTTCAGTAAAATTTTTCATGCTCAGAGTGCCTTGACCTCATGTCGTCAAATCATTTTCATTAATATTACCATTTTTTCTTCGCAATCACGACTCGATTCTGAAAAATTCCATAATTCGTGAATCATTGCTTCATTCAATTAATGACAATTTGTTCTAATTTTTTGCTAAAAAAAATGTAGACTATTTTACTCGAACCGAACAATTTTAAGAGAGCCGCGCGTGCGGGCGCTCACATTAGGTTAGTTTCCTACACTACACCGGTGCAGGGGAGAGATTCCGCGCGTTATAAGCAGTATCCAATTAGACTTTTTTTTTTTTTTAATTTTGAATTATTTATAATAGCACTTATTAAAACGTTAGTATTTCGTTCGCGAGTGATTGTAGTGCTGTTACAATCGTTTAAGAGTTAATTGGTTAATTGTAATTGAATAAAATATAACACAAAGCTAACGCTTTTACGTTATAACGCAGTACCTTATAACGCGCGGAATCTCTCCCCAGTGCAGCAAATCGAAAACGCCATTAGTAATAAAAAAATTCTGGAAGTTTTGAGAAAAAGGCGGGAATATTTGAAATTAAATGAGAAATACTCTGAAATCACTTTGATAAAAGGAAAAAGGCCCTTTTTCCCCCCATTTCGACGTGAATTTTATTCTGTTTTTAATTATTAAGTAATAAAAACATTCTGGAAGTTTTGAAAAAAGGCGGGAATATTTGAAATTAAATTAGAAATACTCTGAAATCATTTTAATAAAAGGAAAAAGGCACTTTTTCCCCATCTAGACGTGAATTTTATTTTGTTTTTAATTATTTGGTAATGAAAAAATTCGGGAAGTTTTGAAAAAAAGGCGGGAATATTTGAAATTAAATTAGAAATACTCTGAAATTAATAAAAAAAAAAAAAAAAATACTCTGAAATCATTTTAATAGAAGGAAAAAGGCACTTTTTGCCCCATTTCGACGTGAATTTTATTTTGTTTTTGATTATTTGGTAATAAAAAAATTCTGGAAGTTCTAAAAAAAAGGCGGGAATATTTGAAATTAAATTAGAAATCCTCCGAAATAATTTTAAATGTGTTTTCCTATTTTACCGACTGATTTTCCGGCATTTTCAGTGATTGCGCAGTTCTCTAAAAACATTTTTTTTTCATCGGATGACAGTTTATTTGTTTTTTCTTCACAAAAAACACACATGTGCTCCAAATTGTCATCATAATAATAATAACAATGAATGAAATTTGAAAAAATGAGTAAATTATCAGTAGTAAAATGAAGAAGAAAACAGTTATTTTCTGTTATTGAACGAATAAACGAATTGATTTTATCAAATTATTGTCTTTGTTTATAAAGAAATAATTATATTTAATAATTTATAAATTATTAAAATTCAAATTAAAAATCAGTTAAAATGGTGAATAATTTGAAATTCGAATGCTCTATTTGCAAGTGGTATCCAAATTTTTCAAAGGATGCAATTGAATCAATTTTATTGCCAATTCCTGACAATGTTTTGGAGTATTTGGAGAATGATGCATTTATTTTGCCAATCGAGGCTATAAATAAAGGGAAAAATAATGGAGAATGGACTGATGGTTCTGCTGTTGAGGATTCTGCTGAGGTAATTTGATTTTTTTGTTTAAAATTCCCCTTTTTGCTTTCAAATGGAAGCTATGTAATCATCAGAATTATCGATTGTAATTTTTTTTAAATAGAAGATACTTAAAATCATCTAAATAGAGAGAAAATGATATTTTTAGTCTGTGTGTGCATAAAAGTCTCAATTACAGCAAAACGATTTTATAGAAAAATTTCATATTTTGTGGAAAACTTCATCTCGATGAAGTCTATTTTTTAAGCTTTATTTGAACAGAATTCGATCGATACTTTTTGAGATTTGTCCATTTTTTGAAAATCAGTTTTTAATGGAATTTCTGGAAATTATTCAACTGATGTTATTTATAGGGGAAGGTGGGGGCAAAATGGACATCAGGGGTAAAATGGACACATCCAAATTTTTTAGGCAAATATTATGAAAAACTCTTGAAATTAATAGAAATATTGGCGATAGATTGTTTTTGATGATATCATTGGAAAGCTGAGGAAATTTTAGGCGGGAAACAAGTGTTGGAATTAATTTTTTTAAATTTTTGGGCGATTTTGACTTTTTTGAGGATTTTAGAGGGGTAAAACTCTTCTTTTTTGAAAATTTTCAGTTTTTTGAAAATATCTTCGGTTCTATTTGTCGTAGCGTAAAAATTCCGATGGGAGGTGAAAGATGAGATCATTTGCCATCGATTCATAGGGTTTTCAATTTAAAAATATCGATTTTTAATGTATTAATGGGCATTTTTGTGAAACAGTTTTGTGAAACAATTTTTGGCCTATAACTATCCCAAAAATTGATATTTTTGAATTCAAAACCCCATAAATCGATGGGAAATGAGCTCACCTTTCATTTGAGACCAACCCCGAATTGCTACGACCAATAGAACCAGAGATATTCGCAAAAAACTGAAAATTTTCAAAAAAGGAAAGGCTTTTACTTTACTTCACTTGTTTTTATACTTTCTATACTAAAAAAATTCATAATTTTTTTCAGGATTCTGAGTTGCAACCTACATTTCCAGAGTTTAGCACCAAAATTAAAGACATTATTGATGAATTTGGAGCTGTTTTCGTCAAATGCAACTGGACATCACCTTTGGTAATTAGATAAATATTAATTTTTTAATGATTCCATTGAAAAGCTGAGAAAATTCTAGACAGAAAATAAATTTAGACACATGTTTTTCGCCTGAAATTTCCTCAACTTTTCAATGGAATCATCAGAAAATTTCTATCTTGAACCATTCAATTAAAGTGTCCATTTTACCCCAACTTCCCATATATTTACATGATGAAAAAAAAAAATTACCTATGGATAAATGCATATTTTTCATTAATTAAACATGATTTTCAGGATGCAACGTGGGTAGCACCAACGAAAACATTGAAATGTACGTCTTTGGAGGAAGTTTATCTGCTTTTGAAGAGCTCAAACAGGATTTCCGGGGATATCAATGCTGCCAGACAAATTTCAGATAATTCAAAAGGACTGAAGTGCTGTTTGGTGCTGAAAAAGTGGAGAGATATTAATCCAAGCTCTGAGTTTAGATGTTTTGTCGTTGAGAAAGAATTGATTGGTAATTATTGGATAATAGAGGAGGAAAAATGGGGATTCTGATGAAAGGAGTTGAGATGGATTTTTTTTGATGATTCCATTGAAAAAGTGAGGTAATTTTGAGTGGAAAACATGGGTCAGAATTTATTTTTTTGAATTTTTTTAAGAATTCCACTTTTTTTGGTCGAGATTTGAAGGGTTGAACCTTTTCAAAAACGAAAAATTTCGGTTTTTTGACAATTTCTCTGGTTCTATTGGTCGTAGCTTGAAAATTCCGAATGGAGGTGAAAGGTGAGATGATTTGCCATAATTTCATGTGGTTTCGAATTAAAAATCATCGATTTTTAAGGTATTTAGGGGCACTTTAATGAAAATCCATTTTTGGCCAATAAATACATCAAAATTCGATAATTTTCTTGTTTAAACCACATAAATTGATGGCAAATGATCTCATCTTCCATTTAAAACCGACCCCAGATCGCTACGACCAATAGAGCCAGAGATATCCTCGAAAAAGTGAAATTTTTCAAAAATTAAAGAATTTCACCTTCAAATTTTGCCCCCAAAAAATCGAATTTTTAAAAAAAATTCAAAAAAATAAATTCTCACACATGATTTTCATCGCAAATTTCCTCAGCTTTTCAATGAAATCATCAGAAAAAATCTGTCTCAAATATTTCCATCAATTTCTCACGATTTTCATCGTATAACTCATCAATTAATCTTTTATTTTTACAGGAATTTGCCAGAGAGATTCATCACAGTATCATTCATACATTGAAACTGAAAAATACGATATTCCAAGAGACATAAAGAGTTTTTTCAATGAAAGAGTAAAAAACAGATTCAATCTTGATAATTGTTAGTATAAAATTATTTACACTTTTTTGAAACTAAAATTCTCAATTATTTTGACTTTTTTTAAATTTTAAAATTTTTTTTTTTTGCAGATACATTTGATGTCATCAGAATAAAAAAAGATAGAGTCAAACTCGTTGATTTTGGCTCACTCGATGAATCAGCAACAAAAGGAACACTCTTCACTTACTCTGAACTTCAGAATTCAATTGTTGAACCACCAGAATTTCGTTTTATCGCTGAAGATATGGGAATTCAGCCAAATACTAGTAATCATTTTTGTGTACCTCAAGAAATCAATGAATTCTTCAGATCTGGAAACGAGTCCATGATGGATCTCATAAGAAAAGTAAAAAAAAATTAATAAAGAGGAGACTGGGACAAAATGGACCAAAAGTTGACAATAAAAAATTCGAAATTTTTTTTTTAAGACTGAAGGAGGCTTTAATAAAATCTGAAAAAATTCACCAACAATCTACACATATTCGAGGATTTTCTCAAATTTTTTCAGAATTTTTCATCAACTCCTTCACTCCAAAAAAAAATTCTGGAGTTCATTTTGCCCCAATCTTCCCTACTCAATAAATAAAATGGTAAATTCAGTAAAAAAAAAATTTTTTTGTTGCAGGAAGTCGAAAATCAACGTTTGGAATGAAGAAAAAAAAAGAAATAATTGGAAAAATTATAAAACAGGAAAAAAAAAAGAAGGTGTATTGAATTAAATTGAAATATTTAAATACAGAATTTTTCATTTATATTCTGTCAGACCTTCTTCTATTGATACATTACATAAACTGATGAAACACTATCCTAAGTATTTTCTTTTGTTTTTTTCATTTTTTTTTCATGTTTATTTTTTCATTATTTAAATTTTCTCCTCGAAAGAAAAATCGTAATATTGCAGTATCTTTTTTTTTTTTTTTTTTTCATTTTTTTTTTGTTTCAGACCGTCAATCTTATCGAGTGACGTGCCTTATTATAGAAAATATGTCTTGTTTATGTACAATATGCAACCCTTAATACTTCCACTTAAATTTTTTTTTTAATTATTATTTTTTTTTTTTCTTTGAAAAAGAATTTTACGATATATGTGTTTAATTTCTGACACGTATTATTTAGTAATTTACTCTTCATTCGTATTATTTTTCTTTTTTCACTCTCATTATCTTTTAAACCTGCTGTACAGTAATATAATCGGAGTATTAATTAATTTTCATTATTACCTGTGAATTTTTTTCTTCAAATCAGCCAAGAAAATTCAGCTAATTTTTTAAATTTTTCATTTAAAGCTGTAAAGTAAACAAGTTATGCGCTCGTTTTATTTTTTTAATTAATCATTTCTTCATTTCTTCTATTAATTAAAGCCCTCGGATTTAATTTCTTTAAATTATTGATTTTGGTACCATTTTGGTATTAATCTTCACCATTTGTGCATTGTTATTAACTTTTTTTTTTATTACATGCACACATAATTTAATTATTTATATATATATGTATATATATATATAGATATATATATATACATGTATATATAAATAAATACATAGTGTGATCAGTAAATTAATTAATTGAGGAATTATTTCATTAATTCTCTTTCATTATTTCTTCTTTTCTTCTTGTTTTTCTGTTAATTTATCACTTGAGACAGTAATAAAAGTGATAATTATACATTTACTGATACCAATCTGTGTACTACTATTCGATAAGAGTATGATAATGCTGTAATTTAATTTTCTTCTCTCTCTCTCTCTTTTTTTTTATTTATTCTAAAAATTTCACCTTTTTTATCAATACATTATCTGCAATTATCAATTAATTCCCACTTTTTCTTTAATTACAGAGCGATTAGAAATATATTCTCGCACTAATTACTAAAAGTATTTACAGAACAGCTTTTGCAGGGATTAAAAATCCATAAACGTTTTTTTTTTGCTTTTTAATCATAAGCTATTCCGAATTTTTTCTCCTTTAATCTCTGTATTTTTTTTTTATTAATTTGTGCTAATTTAAAGTCATCTCAAAATACAGTTTTTCGTATTTTTTTTTTTTACTTATTTTTTGTTAAAAAATATTGTCCGTAGTGACGATTCACTAGCAATATTTTTCATTAAATTATTTTTTTCGTGGTTTTTTTCTTTAATTATCACGAAATTTAATCAACGATTGAAAGAAGAAAAAAAACAACCAATCTGAATACTGTTTAAGTGCTTAGAAATGCGAAAAACACTTCTTATTTTTTTTTAGATTTTTTTTCTTCTCAATTCATCAGTTTTTTTTTATTTCATTCTTTTTTTTTATTTTTTTTTTCATCAACTTTTATAAATGTACATTACAAAAACACTTAAGTTTATCTTAATGGCTTTTAAGCAGCTTTTTAAGTACCTGGAGTTAGCATTGGAAAACTTTTATTTATTTCACTTGTTTTTTAATTCAATTTAATTATTTTTTTTTACTTAATTACTAATTAATCATTTAGATTTTTTTCATGTATTTTCATTTAATTAATTTAATTTTTATTTTTTTTTCATTAGTTCATCTAATTAAATGCATTTGGTACGACTAAATTGGAGAATTTTTTTTTTTTTGAAAAAAGCTTGTCACCAATTAGAGAAAATTTACTTTTTTTAATCATTTTCTCGTTTTTTTAAATCTCTTTCTCATTTTTCTTAATTATAAATTGTTTATAATTCATTGAAAAATACAGAATTTTCAGTGGAATGAAGTTTTGGAATTCTTTTTTTTACACATAAAACATTGCTAACTATTAAATTTACAGGAAGATAGAAGATCATCTTTTTTTTTTCTCTTTTTACTCGTTTTCTCTCAAATTTAAGGGCACAGTTAGCAAATAGGATTCATTCGAAATAATATTTTACTTTAAATTTCAGGAAAAAAAATTCATTTTTTCTTCCCTTTTTTACATTGAATTTAAAAACAGAGAAATAAATAATAAATTAGGATTTTTTTGGCGATGAAACCAATTATTATAATTATTAATTAAAATTCTATCAAAAAAATGCCTTAGGAATTAATTCATTACTACCAATATCAGAGGTAATTGCACAAAAAAAAAAAAAAAAAGAAAAAAATCCTTAAAAAAATGAAAATGAACGAAAAAAAAATCAAAATAAGCCGCAAAAAAACAAAGTCGTATTTGTAAATACGAAGTTTATTGAACTAAGGTTTTTTTTCTTTCATATAATGAGATCAAGAATTAAAAAAGAAATAAACAGTTAAAGTACACATAATTATTGAATATTTTTTTTTTCTACTTCACAGTCATTACAATTTTATTTAAATTAAATTTTTTTTCATTTAATTCTAAAAAAAAAAAAAATGAAACTGAAAAAAAAAATGATATTTATACGTTTTAACACTAATTTTTTCATATCTACAGTTTATTAACTTTTTCTATTAAATCATAATTACTTTTATTATTCCATCGAAATTATTAATTCTTAATTATCTAATTGTTACTCCAATTAAATCATTTTTAAATTAAATGAATTTAATTAAGAGGTTTTTCGCGTTTTTTTATTTAATACACACAGGTTTCACCGCCCCCCCCCCTAATTATTTTATAATTAATTAAAGGAGAAAAAGCATTTAATGTTCACTATAGAATAATCATGAAAATTTCTTTACAAAAATGCAAGTGTTTTTAATTATAATACGTACAGAGACAAATTTTTGCCTTTTTTTTTTCTGCAAAAATTTCTTAATCATTTTTTTCATTTATTTTTTATTCAAAGTAGAATGAAGCAGTTTTGTACTAAAGTGCAGCGATATTATATGATATATATACTTTATTTTTTTTTTTACTTCAATGAGTTTTTTACTTTTTTTACTTACAGAAACTACCCAATGTACAGAATGGATTTACACATGCAATGATATTAAATATTCGGGCAAAAATAGATTTAACAATAGCAAAATCAGATTTCTAATCTCGAATTTAATTAGAAATAATGGAAAAAAATTTTTTTTATTTTTTTTAAATTTATTAAATGAAGAATGCAAGAGGCAACCTTTCTTTTGCCTTTTTTTTTACGATTATATGCGATTTAAAGAGGCGAGAAAAGAGAGAGAGAGAGTATACAGAAGTGAAAGCACGTGTTTTTTTTTTCTAATTTTTATTTTTTCCTTTTTCACAAAAACTAAAATAAAATGCAAAAGAATTCCGCATGAAATGGCCCTTTTTTTTCTCTTATTTCAAATGCCAAAAAAAAAAATAAAGTGCAGTTGAATATAATATGACATAAACTACAGATGAAATTGATATAAAGAAAATAAAAAAAGAAAAGAGAGAAAAAAATATTATGAAAACAATGAAAATTTGCTCATTCATCAAATGACACGCTTTTAAATTAAATCATAATTCATTTATTAATTAATTTTCATTACTCTTGACATGTCTTTCTTCATTTTTTCTTTTTTTTTCTTCGAGTTTTCAATTATTTTATCATTTTTCCAGCCTCCACCTGACTAGATTGCATTTCCTCATCTCATCTTCTCCTTTTTTTTCTCTTTATATTTAAGTTTCGCATTTTTCTCTTCATTTTTTCCATTAAACCTAAATTTTTGTCACTTAATTAAGATTCAAACTACTGCTAGAATCGCTTTTTTTTTTGCTTTTTTTAATTTTTATTCATTTTTTCTTTTTTTTTTTCTTTAATAACACCTAAACGTAAAACGATGATTCTATATTATAAAGAACAGCTAATAAAACTTGGATTCTAATTGAATTAATTTAATCTTAAATTTATTATTAATTAATGAAGAGCATTATCTAGAAAATTTGTGTTCTTATTTTCCTCTTTTCTTTAAATATATAATAATAAGTTTTTTTTTTGTTTTTTTTAACTTTTTTCGTCTTTCTCAGAGTCTTTAAAGCTCTTTGAAAATTTGCCTGGATGGCATGGTGGAGAGCCTCTTATAAACTGTATTTTCAAGCATACTATATTATTTACAATGTCATTATAATCAATAATTAAAATCCCTTAAATACAAGGATTTACACAAGAGCATGAAATTTAAATTTTTCCTTATTTTTTTCTTTTTTCTTTGAAAATTACTGTGTTTCAATCAATTTTCTCTGTTAATTATTCTTTTAATTACTTAAATCATTTATTCACTGTAAATATTATCAACAAAAATTGTGTGTTTTTCCTCATAAATCATTAATAATTCACAATCAAATTTTCTTACAATCCTTTAAAATCATTTTCTCATTCTTCTATTTTTTTCTCTTTTTTTTTGGTCAAGTGCTGCAATTGTTAACTTATTATAAGTTTTTACCATCGTAAAACTCATCCAAACTCATTAGCCATATCTCTCTGTCTCTCTCTTCCCCTCATTATTGTTTTTCATATTTAATTTAATTAATTATAAATTTTATACATATATAAGATACACAATTTTTCCCATTTTTCATTTTTTTTTTGTAAATTAATTGAAAGCATGAGTACGAGATTTTGCTAACAACACTATCTCTTTTTTCCAATTTGTTTATTTAACAATTTTTTCTTCAATTTATTATCAATTTTAATTGTTGTTTTTTTTTTAAGCCTATCTGGTGAACCATTGCAGCATGAACATCCTTTTTTAACTTGTCCACGTGAACTTGATCTTCTAGCACGACAATCAGGTTTAATTAATGTTGAATGACATGTATTATCATCATCAGAAGCTTCTGATTGTTTGTCACTATTAACATTGCATGTATCATTAATATTATCAATTTTCATACGTTGTTTTGCTGTTGTTATAATACTTTTTTTTTCCGTACGATTTAATACAACTCTAGCATTAACATTTATTTTATCATTATTTTTATTATTTTTCTTTAAATACGTACAATTATCGTTATTTTTTGAGTTAATAATTTGTTGTACAGTATCGTCCAATCCATTTGTTATTATATCATTGTCATTGTGACTGACAATTGATTCGTTTATACTCGAATCATCGTCATCATCATCATCATCATCATTATCATCATCATCATCATCATCATCACTGCTTGTACGTGTACGTTCAGATATTGGACTTTCCCATGACAAATATTCAGCAGTTAGTACCTTTGTTTTAGCACGTTTTTTATTCGAATAAGTGTACTTGTGAGTTGACAATAATGATGGTATTGTAATATCAGTATTTGTTGATAGTAATGTTAGACTTTCATCATCACAAGAGCTGCCAGTTGATGGATTATTAGGATTAGTACTTAGTACAATTGACTCATTGTCTAAATCCATATCCAATTTAATATTATTAACACTACTTGGTGATGATTCTTTTGATCCATTACGTGATATTATTTTACACTGGCTATTAGTATCTTTTGATGAATCATTGTCAATTGGCAAATTAACTGGTGAAATACGTGATATATCAGATGTACTTGATCCATCATCCTGGCTCAATGTACCAGGACTTAATCTCATATGTTTAGCTTGATTATCATTATTATCATCATTTCTTTCACGTTTAATACGTTTTTTACATTCTTTAATAGCACGTACTCTATGTCCTTGTAATTTTCTCTTATCATTTATTTTTAAATCATTAATTGGACTATTATCTCTGCTGCCACTTGATGAATCCAATGGACGAAAATATGTTGAATTAAATTTCATACCAATTTGTTGACTACTGCATGATGCTGCATCCTGTGATAAATGATCAAATGATGGTGAATGATTATTATCAAATAATAAATCAGCTTCTGGAAATAAATCACTTGTTGATGGTTCATCAACACCAAGATCTTCACATTCTTCTGATAAACTTTTTTGTAATCTCAATTCTCTTTCAATAGCAGCACGTGTTCTATCAATTCTTTGTAATTCACGATTATCTGTACGTATATTATTTATTTGATTTTTATTATTAATAATATTTGTTTTATTTGTATAATTTTGAAATGATTCTAATGTATGATTAATAAAGTATTTTTTTGTATTTGTTTGATAAACTTGTCCATCAGCCATTTCAATACTTTGTCCTTTATTTATTATTTGCAGTACATTTTGTACTGTTTCCGAATTTTCACCATCACGTGAATATACTTTTAATGATTCTATACCAATTTGATTTGTTGTTGTTGGTACATAACGCCATGGTGTATCTGGTGATGATTTTCTTTCTGGTTCCCATGCTTCTTGTAGTCTAGCATTTGTGCATAATACACCATTTTCAACTTTTATTGTATTATCAATTATTTCAGACTGTCTTGTTGAATTATGATTGTCTGTTGATGTTTCATTAGTAACTAAATAATTATTACTACAATCATCATTTTTATCAGCCAATGTTGTTACTGTATTTGGCTCAATTTTAATTGTACTCTGCAGTGTAGTTACAGCATCTGTACCAACTGAATTATCAGTAATCAAGGCAATTGATGGCTTTTCATCTGCATCAATTGAATCATCAATTTTTCTTTTAACTGATTTCGGTGATATTACTTTGTCTCTATTTGTCATATCTTTTGTCATTTTTAACTGATTAATTTCCTGTATTTGATTGTTATTAATACCAGTACTATCAGATTGTGTTGCAAAAGCCAGTGCTATTGTAGCTCCATGCATATGATTAATTGATTTATCACCAACATCATGTGCCAATTTTTTATCAGACAATTGCGATGGATTTGTTGCTGTTGCCAAACAAACAACACTCTCTGTCTTAATTCCACTTGATCCTGATAATTTAGCAATTGTTGAATTAAACAATCTCGTTCCTTGAATCGTCAAATTAGGATTACTCGTAATAACACCACAAATCTGCTGATTATCACTCAAATCATTGATATTACGTTGTATCAAGCCAATAGCAGACGATTTATTTACCAATATTGTACTCGTAGATTCACTGATAACAGGAGTTATCGGTTCACTCTTTGGTATAATCTCAGAAGCTTCAGTTTTAATTGTTATCTCATTGCCAGATGTATCATTTGTAAATCCTGTATTATTGCCAGTTTGTGACATAACAACTGTACTCTGTGAATTCTGTGAATTTAATTGCTGTGATGTTGTTAATGTCTGTAATGTTGGCATTTTTACCTGTTTAATTTGTCCTGGTTGTGACATTATTTTACTTGCCTGATTTAAAAATGACTGGAGAACAAGTGTATTTGATACACCAGTACTTCCAGCTGTTCTTACTGTTGCTGGTACTGTTAACAGCTTTGATGAACCAGATACAATATGAAATTGCTGTGTACCTTTCACCAAATTCATTGGCAATACGTAATTTGCACCAGAAACAAAAACAGCTGTACCAGCCATTTTTCCAGTTACTGATGCAATTGCCTCACTAACACTGACTGATGCTGTTGGTACAGTTTCCTGTACAATAACAGCTCTTGGCTGTCCATTAGTAGATTCAGTAAAAAATAAATTTCTCCTTTTAACATTAACTTCAATACCATCATTCGAATCATTTGTTGTATTTCTTGTTGTTTCTGATATTGAATCAATTGATTGTGCTGGTGTTACAGACTCATCCTGTGATGTAAAACCAGCTGGTGAATCATTAACATGTATAATACCACTTGATGAATCCTCTGAACCCATTGTTCTACCAATATCATCATTACTTGGACTCAATTCAGATGAATGTTGTCCAGTTAATTTTGATTTTCCTGTACTTGATTTTTTACGTTTTGATGATTGACTTGGATTTGTTGGTGGATTTGATCGTCTACGTGGTGCTGGTTTATTATTTAAATCTGGTGAATTTCTCAATTGTTCAGCATACTCAGCTAATATTGTATAAATTCTTTGTGCTGTTTGTTCATCCTCCTGTGGTTTTTGCTGTGGTTTTGGAATTGGTGATGACTTTGATGTATTTGTTGCACTTGTTTTTACGGTTTTAGATAATGGCTTTTTGCCACTTTTTGGTGATGGTGTTGGGGGTGTTTTGCCAGATGATGGAACTGATGATGGAGCTGGTGTTACACAGGGACTCGAGGAACTTTGTGATGTTACTGATAATGCTGGTGATGCTGCTGGTTGACAGTAACTTGTAAAAACAACTACTGGTGTTGAATTAGTCATTTTTTGGGCTGTTGTTACGTTGTTTTGGGTGATACTGGCTAATGACACTTTTTGAGAGAATACTTCCTGCTGAAATGTTACAGGATTTCCATTTGTTGAAAATTCAGAGTTCGAGGAGGATTGAGAGGAGATCAACAGTTGTTGGGCGAGAGCAACTGATGTTTGTTGATCATGCTGCTTGGTTGAAGGTTGTTGTTGTTGGGTTACTGTTTGTGTCTGAACAGTTGTTGTTGTTGTTGTTGGTGTATCCTGATGCTGTTGCGGTTGTATTGTACTTCTCTCCTTTACTTGCTCCAAAACACTCTCAAATTCACGTAATTGCTCCAATGTCGTTGAACTAACTGCATTTGTTACTTCCATTGATGAATTTAATAAACCATCAGTACGTACACTTGATTGTACTGTTGTTTGTGATGTTGATGTTGGTCGTGATTGTGTTGTTTGCTGTTGTTGGATACGTGAACCAGTCAATGCTGCTTGTATTGCTATATTTTGCTGTCTCAATGGTGTTCTAATTATATTTAATTTAACAACACCAGCTCTATTACCTTGCAATGAATTAGCATTTGATATTGTTGGTATTAAATTTAATTGTCCTGGATTTGTTGTTGATATTGTTACATTTGTTGGTATTTTTTGAGCATAAATAACACCTGGTGTCGTTGAATTTTGTACAATTTGTGCTATTGTTTGTCCAGTTGTTGTTGTTGTTGATGTTGTTGTTGTTGCTGTTGTTGTTGTTGTTGTAATTGAATTAGCACTTGTACTCTGTACAATATTTAATATTTGCCTTCCACTTGATAATTGTATATTTGGAATATTTGTTATTGATTGTACACTTATATTTGATGATGATTGTGTACTTGGTACTGATGTCTGTACAGCTTTTGATAAATTTGTTGTTTTTTGTAAACTCAATGGTTGTATTATTGTATCAGTTGTTGATGATGTTGCTACAGTTGATGTATCAGTTGACAATGTATAAATTGTTTTACCAAATGCATGTTGAAATTTTGGTAAACCAGTATTTTGTAAATTTTGTGACTGTGATACTTTAACTGATGATATTTCATAGATATTACGTGTATTACCAGGTAATTCTTGTAATCTTTGTATTTGACGTGATACATTAACACTTGTATCATCCAAATTTTGTAGTGTCAATACACTACGTTGATTTGTAACAATATTTGGATTAACTGATGCCAATTGATACGTACCATCTTGTTTATAAACTATTTGTATTTGTTCAGTTGTTATTGGCACATTATTAACACCAGTTGATGATGATGATGATGATGATGATGGTGATGTTTTATTTGGTGAATTACTATGACTTATTAAACGTTGATTTGTTCTTGGGCTATCTGGCTCAATTGTTGATGTATTTGTTGAACCTGGTGATGATGATGATGATGTATCTGGTAATTGATTAGCCTCATCACAAACATCATTTAGTCCTGATAAACGTAATGGTGGTGTTTGTCCAGCTGGACTCATACCAACACCACTGTCATGACCACCAGACAATGGTGTACCTGGTAATTGTATATTACCAATTAAACTTGATGTTCTATTTCTTGATGGTGTATTATCACTATTTATTGTACTAGAATTTGGACTCTGTGGAATGTTACGTGATAATTGTACAACATTAATTGTTTGCTGTACACACTGTGGTACAATCATATCCAATGTATTTAAACCAGGAACATTATTAGCTATTCTATTTATATCAGAATTACGTACAGCTTTAGCCAATATATCATAATTATTTTCATTTTTTGATTTAATTTTTTTACGATTTCTACGATTATTAATATTATTAATATTATTATTAATATTATTTTTATTTCTACCATTTGGATTATTTTCACATTTATGAAATGTACCAACTGTATTTTTATTATTACTGTGCTGTTGATTATAATTCATAGCTTTTTGTATATTAATAAGCTCATTTGATAAATCACCAGCACTTAATTTTTGTTTTTTTTTACAATGTAATAATAATTTTTTGTCAATTTCATCAGTTCTTGTTAATACAATTTTTGGATTTAAATTCAATGTACTTAACATTGGTGCAAATTTAGCAACTGTATTTGTATTATTATTATTATTATTATTATTATTTGTAAAATTAACTTTATTTTTATTATTTAATATATTTTTTTGTATTATTTTTGAATTTTGTGGTCTAAACATACGCAATGATTTTAATACAGCTGGATCACTACGTTTTTCAGTTAATATTCTCAATTGTGCTGTTGCTGGATATGCTGATGCATTAATTTTTTCACATTTATTTTCATCCATATCAGCTGAAAATAATGTTATAATATCATTGTTAACATCATTAACACTGACATCATCATTACTATTATTTTGTATTCTAACATTTTCATTGATTAACATACGAAAATGCTTTGTTTTACCACCACATTTTTTAGATATATCATTATTGCACAATTTATTAATTTTTATATCCTGTCTACAGCCATCACTACCAAGGCTATCAGTTTGACTGTCCTGTGTATTAGTATCATCTGTATCAGTTATAATTTTTTCATTATTAACATGATAATTTTTTGTTTTACATACATCACTGTCATAATCACTCTCTGATGATTCTAATCTGTGTAATTTACGTTGTCTAGCTGTTCTACGTACTTGCAATAAACTACCACTGTCTGAATCAGATGAATCATCATCTAAACTACGTCTTGTTGCTGTTCTTTTGTATGTACGTGCTGGTTGAAATGAACCATACTGTTCAGATCCATCAGATTGTACATCAATCCACTGTTCATATCCTTTTTCAATTCCAAAATATCCATCTTTATCATCGTCTGATGGCCAATCTTTAAATTGTGAATAATCAATATTTAAATATTTCAATTCTTTATTTGATACACGCATTTCTTCAGCATGATCAATGTATTTTTCACACAGTGCTGATAATTCATTCCATTCCATACCCCATTTTAACATGTGATATCTTGGACTATTCAGTACTGTTGATAAATCATCACACAATTGTCTTGATAATCCAAGTTTTGCACCATCTAATACTTGATTTGTTGTACATTTTTCATCGTAATTTGTTTCAGTAATTTTACCATCATTATTTAATATGAATAATGCATCAAGTGGTCGTTCAACAACATTTTTACCTGATTTTTCGCATTTTTCAGCATTTTCAATTTTTGAAAAATCACTGGAAATTATATTATCAATTGGTCCATCATTGCCTATTGTATTTGAAGAATTCAGCAAATTACTGGACAAATCTGTCTTCAATGGTGATGCCAATAAGCTCTTCAATAATTTATCCTTACAATCATACGTATTTTCACCTATATTGTCTCTTTGTTTATTCGATTTATTGTTGTCCTCTTGTTTTTTATTTTTACAATCAATTTTAATTTCATCAGTATTTGTTGTTATTCTTTCACATACAATTAAATCATTTTTATTATGGCATTCATCCTTTATTTTACCACATGCCAATGCTATTTCACGTATTCTATCGTAACATGCACGTGTTGGATTTAATGAAAATGCTGTTAATATTGCTTCTCTAGCAATACCAATATCACGATCAACAACATCAGCCAATTTTAAAAATTGACTACTCAAACGTTTTGCTATTTCACGTACATTATCCTTGTCTGATTTGAGCTTTTGATTTTCCAATTCATTCATATCAGTTGTTAATGCACGTATATATGATTCAATTACAAGGGGCTTTATACTTTCACCAAACTGTAAAATAAAATAGTTTATATTACAATTAGGAAGTTTAATGAATTTTTGATTTAATTATTTTTGGTTTATGAGAGTTTGGGAAAATTGAATTTAAAGTTTTTCTGTTTTTATAGTAGAAAAAAGTTAAATTTTTGTATAAAATCATTAATAACAATCTAAATTTTTAGGGAAATGTTGTGAAATTAATGGAAATATTGGTGGTAGATTGTTTTTGATGATTTTATTGGAAAACTGAGGAAATTTTAGGCGGGAAACAAGCGCCGGAATCAATTTTTTTGAATTTTTGGGCGATTTTGACTTTTTTGAGCATTTTAGAGGGGGAAAATCCTTCTTTTTATGAAAATTTTCAGTTTTTTGAGAATATCTTCGGTTCTATTTGTCGTAGCGTAAAAATTCCGATGGGAGGTGAAAGATGAGATCATTTGCCATCGATTCATAGGGTTTTCAATTTAAAAATATCGATTTTTAAGGTATTTATGGTAATTTTTGTGAAACAGTTTTGTGAAACTGTTTTTGGCCTATAACTATCCCAAAAATTGATATTTTTGAATTCAAAACCCCATAAATCGATGGGAAATGAGCTCACCTTTCATTTGAGACCAACCCCGAATTGCTACGACCAATACAACCAGAGATATTTGCAAAAAACTGAAAATTTTCAAAAAAGAAAAGACTTTTACCCCTCAAAAATTCCGAAAAATATCGAATTTTCAAAAAAATCGAAAAAAATTCATTTGACACTCGTTTTCCGGCTAAAATTTCCTCAGCTTTTCAATAAAATCATCAAAAAAAATCCATCTCTAACCGTTTCATTACAGTGCCCATTTTGCCCCACTCTTCCCTGAATTACTCAAATTTAATTGAGTAAATCTGAATAAAATAAGTCCTAAAAACTAGAAATTGTTTAAAAATTGTAAAATTTTCTGTATTTTTGGAAAATGCCTTCAAAACTTGGAAAAAAAATGGAAGAAATATAAAAAATACAGAAAATTTTCCAATTTTCAATTAATTTTTCGTTTCTGAGACTTATTTTATTTCTCATTAAATTCTTTAGAGATTCACTTCATCAAATTTCAGAATTTTATCACTTTTAAATTGTTATCAACGATTTTATACGAAAATTTAATTTTTTTTTTCACTGGAGAGACAGAAACACGTTAATTCAGATTTATCTGGACTAAGAAAAAAAAAGAAGGAAAATAAGGAAAATAAACAATTCAATGAACTCACATGTTTCAAAAGTACTGCACAAAACAAGTATATATGTTGGGCACTCTCAGCTGGCTCAATTAATTTTCTAATCATGTCAGGCAGTGTTGATTCACTTTGCAATGAAATTTTTACATACAATTTTGCCCATGAATTAAATATTTCTTCTAGTATATTGTAGCCAGTATCTGATACAGGTCGTACCATACCAGCACTTGCCAAATACTGTGCAACATATTCAGCTGTTTTTGATGATAGACGCCAAATACGTGCTGTTCTGAATTTCGTTGGTTTTTCACCGCTTAATCTCTGTAGTATACCAAGTCCATCATTGAAGTCCATTAATTTTAACTGTAAATTACAAATTTTTTTTGAATTAAAAAGCCTAAATATCACAATCAGAGATCGGCAAAAAAAAAATTCGCATTTTTAATTTTTTAATTTTTTTCATTTCTGTAATTTCCATCGAAAAAATTTTAATTACTTTCTCAATGAAAAATTCGGATTTTCAAATTTTTCATTAGTTTGAAAATTAATTTTTTTTTTAACAATTTTGATTACTATTGTAATTTGAAATTTGACTGATGGAATTTCATAATTATTTTCTTTATCAAACTTATTAACATTTTTATTAGTTAAATTGAATTATAAATGTCATATAAGCGTCATTTAGATTGGATTAAATTATAAGTTCTTATTTGTGTTACATTTAATTAAAACTCTCAACTCAAAATTTTTGTCTGAAAAACGATTATATGTGGGAAGATTAAACATAGTAGCGTTGATTTTATTATAAAATTAATTATTCCAATCAATTAATAAGTAAGAAAGAATCAAAATTTCGAATAAGAAAAAGAATTATAAAATTTCATCAGTCAAATTTTTAATTACAACAGTAATCAAAATTGTTAAAAAAAAAAAATTAATTTTCAAACTAATGAAAAATTTAAAAATCCAAATTTTTCATTAAGAAAGCGATTAAAATTATTTCGATGAAAATTACAGAAATAAAAAAAATTAAAAAATTAAAAATCCAAATTATTTTTTTTACCAATCTCTGATATAAAATAACTATTTTTATATAATAAAATTATATAATATTTACTTGAGCGAGGATATCTTTAGTGCGTTTTAGTTTGTACAGTATAACAATGTACAAATCAATCATGTATTGAACATGATGAATCTCTGATACTGATTGTAAACGATTACTTCTTCTCAATGTACGTACACAAGCAGCAGCAAGATGTATTGCTATATCCTCACACCGTTCTTCACACAATATTTTAAGTCTCATAACTAATAATTCACCTTTTTCTTTGAAACAAAAATCATCCTCATGTTCAATATTGTATTCATCTTCATTTTCATTTGATTTACCATTTATTATTTTTTCTAATACTGGATGTGACCATGGATTGTGTACAAATGCTATTAGTGATGTACATTTTGTTGCTGCAGGATGATGTGCAAGATGGCTTGCACATCTCTGCAGGGTAACACTTAAATGTGTTTTTGTTGCTGGTGCCAATGTTGGCCAGTCTCCACGTAGTACAAGTTCCAGGGTGTGCCTGTAAATATTTGAAAAAATGAAAAAAAATTAGTATATGGGGAGAGTGGGGCAAAATGGATACTGTATTGAAACGATTGGAGATAGATTTTTTGTGATGATTCTATTGAAAATATGTGTTTTTTTCGATTTTTTTTTGAAAATTCGATGATTTTCGGCGTTTTTGAGGGGTAAAAGCCTTTTCTTTTTTGAAAATTTTCAGTTTTTTGCAAATATCTCTGGTTCTATTGGTCGCAGCAATTCGGGGGTGGTCTCGAATGAAAGGTGAGCTCATTTCCCATCGATTTATGGGGTTTTGAATTCAAAAATATCAATTTTTGGGATAGTTATAGGCCAAAAACTGTTTCACAAAACTGTTTCACAAAAATGCCCATAAATACTTTGAAAATCGATATTTTTAAATTGAAAACCCTATGAATCGATGGCAAATGATCTCATCTTTCATCTCCCATCGGAATTTTTACGCTACGACAAATAGAACCGAAGATATTCTCAAAAAACTGAAAATTTTCAAAAAAAGAAGGATTTTACCCCTCTAAAATGCTCGAAAAAGTCTAAATCGCCCAAAAATTCAAAAAAATTAATTCCTGCGCTTGTTTCCCGCCTAAAATTTCTTCAGTTTTCCAATGAAATCATCAAAAACAATCTACCACCAATATTTCTATCAATTTCCGATGATTCCATTGAAAAGTTGAGGAAATTTTAGGCGAAAAACATGTGTCCAAATTTTTTTTTTCAATTTTTGGGCAAAATTCACTTGTTTAGCCAAGTTTTGAAGGGATTTTCCTTTTGAAAATCGAAAAAAATTCATTTTTTCGGGGATATCTCTGGTTCTGTTGGTCGTAGCGACCTGGGATTGATCTCAAATGAAAGATGAGCTCATTTCTCATCGATTTATGTGGTTCAAATTTTTTTTAAATCAATTTTTCAAATATTTATACTTCATTTTTTTTGTTAAAAATCAGTTTTTGCCCTAAAAGTACTTGAAAAAAATGATATTTTTCTTTCTAAATCCCATAAATCTATGGGAAATGAGCTCATCTTTCATTTAAGATCAATTCCAGATCGCTAAGATCAATAGAATCAGAGATATTCTCGAAAACCTGAAATTTTTTCAAAAACCGAAGAGTTTTTTACCTTCAAATCTTGCGGAAAAATATGAAATTTTTGAAAAATTCAAAAAAATAACTTCTGACATATGATTTTTATGGGAAATTTCCTCAGCTTTTCAATGGAATCATCAGAAAAAATCTTTTCACAATATTTTCATCCATTTCGAGTAATTTTCATAGTATAAAATACAAAAATCAACCCATGCCCATTTTACCCCATCTTTTTCCTATATTTTATTATTTATTAAAAAAATGAAAAATAAAGAAAATTTAAAATTCACTCACTTGTGGACCCATTCTATGAGAGACTGTGTGTCTTCTGGGCTTGCTGCAGGAATGTAATTGGTGACATGCTCCCAGGCAGACAAAAGTGCATTCACCTTGTCGCCGTATTTTTTTTTGCTGTCACTCAATGTCGCTTCAAGCCCCTGAAATCAGTTTTACCTTTTTATTACATTTGAAAAATTCGAAAGAAATTTTTTTTTATTACCAAGAAACAAGAAAAGATGATGTTAAAAGGATGATTGGGAGGAAAAATCGACAAAAAACTTGAATTTTTTGTAGAAAATCGTTAAAAACAATTTATACAAGATGAAAATTTTCAAATTTGATTCAGTGAATCTGTGGAGAATGTAATGAGGAATAAAATAAGCCCGCGAAACAAAAAATTAATTTAAAATTGAAGAATTTTCATTATTTTTTACATTTCTTCAAATTTTTCAAGATTCAAAAAAATGTAAAGAATAATGAAAATTTTTCAATTTTCAATTAATTTTTTGTTTCTTTGATTGAATTCTTTGATTGAGAAAATGCCCCAATATATCTGCATTATTGTCGAATTTTTTCAGATTTTTTTCTGGAAGAACTTGTCTCTGAAAAAAAAAATTCAGGGAAAAAATGAATTTAATAGAGAGAAATTTTTGAAAAATATATAAGAATTTTTTTTTCAAAACGAAGGACTTTATGAAAAAATCTGAAAAAATTTGGAGAGATGCTCTGGCATGTCTACATTGTTGGTGAATTTTTTCAGATTTTTTTTTAGAGTCGCCTTTTCAGAGGAAATTCTAGAAGATAATAGATTCAGCAAAATGATTTTCTCCAACTCTTCACAAACTGAAAATATGACTTTCGAATAGTTTAATCACTTTTTTTTCCAAATTTTTCCAAGATTCAAAGGAATGTAAAAAATAATGAAAATGTTTCAATTTTCAATTAATTTTTTGTTTCTCCGGCTTATTTTATTCTTCATTACATTCTTTACAGATTCACTGAATCAAATTTAAGAATTTCATCTTGTATAAATTGTTATTAATGATTTTATACAAAAATTTAACTTTTTTTCCGATTAACTTTTATTTAATTTTCATTAAAAAATTTCATCTAAAATGAAAAATAAAAATAAATTAATAATTGATAATTTATAAATAAAATGAATAATTAATTTTTTTTTTCTGCTCTGATTTGACAAAAATTTAGAAATAATCATTTTAAATTACAATAAAAATGAGAAAAAAAATCGTTTTAAAATTTTGAAAATTCAGACAGCATCAATGATATAATTGATTTAAGTCGAAAGATTTTGTGAATATCTTTGAGTGCATTCTGCTGCTGTTGCTGCATTGCAATAACCATTTGGGTTGAAACTATCCAGTTGTCTGCTGGAATAATATCTCTGACAACCGCAGAATTTCGTGATCTTACATATAACTTGAGAGGCAAAACCGCAAATGCATACTGTATCTCTTTGGTGCATTTGCATTGTAATAGAAATGATAATTGTCTAAGATAGTATTCTAGAACATAGTTGATAAAACAGAAGAAATAAAAAAATGAGTATTTTTTTCCAATTAATTGATTAAACATGATTAAACTATTGGAAAGTCATATTTTAAGTTTGTGAAAAATTGCAGAAAATCAGTTTTGCTGAATCTATTATCTTCTAGAATTTCCTCTGGAAAGGCGACTCTGAAAAAAAATCTGAAAAAATTCACCAACAATGTAGACATGCCAGAGCATCTCTCCAAATTTTTTCAGATTTTTTCACAAAGTCCTTCGTTTCGAAAAAAAAATTCTTATATATTTTAGAAAAAAAATTTTCTCTATTAAATTCATTTTTTTTCCTGAATTTTTTTTTTCAGAGACAAGTTCTTCCAGAAAAAAATCTGAAAAAATTCGACAATAATGCAGAAATATTGGGGCATTATCTCAATTTTTTTCGACATTTTTCTTGATGTAACGATATAAACTGTACTCGAGTTTACTCCCAAAACCATCCACTTTCCCTTTATTTTTCATGATCAATTATTTGCCTGAAAATTGATGAATATTGGATTCCTTTATCCAATGAGAAAAAAAAATTAAAAAAAAAAAAGATTTTATCATACTGCTTGAGCCGATTAATATCTCACTCTCGAATAATCTCCACGTGAAATGAAAAAAGTTTGGTATTTGCAAAAAAAATTTAGAACTATTTTTATCTGTAAAATTTTCCAACAGGAAATTGAAAATTCTTATCATATTGCTAGAAAAAAAAAGGGCAAGATTTTCTGATGCATTTTTCTAATCAGCAAAAAAATTCGCAGTGACGTGCAGAATTAGGAGATCAAGGAAATTATGTGGAAACAAGTGGATAATAGTATTGCTTTGCAACTGATACAGCTTTTTCTGCTGATAGTTTAGCAATATGCTTCCGAATGAAAGTGATACAATTTTTTTTCAAATCATCATTGGAATATCAAATTTTGAAGAAATTCATTAAATTGCCAATAACTCGAGAACTAATTATGCAAATAAGCTCAAAATTTACGAGCATCTTAACTGATAAAACTCTCGAGATAATATATGAGTAGGGGAGAATGGAGCAAAATGGATACTGTAATGAAACGTTTAGAGATGGATTTTTTTCGATGATTCTATTGAAAAGCTGAGGAAATTTTAGCCGAAAAACGCGTGTCAGATATATTTTTTTCGATTTTTTTTTGAAAATTCTATATTGTTCGGTGTTTTTGAGGGGTAAAAGCCTTTCTTTTTCTGAAAATTTTCAGTTTTTTGCGAATATCTATGGTTCTATTGGTCGTAGCAATTCGGGGTTGGTCTCAAATGAAAGGTGAGCTCATTTCCCATCGATTTATGGGGTTTGGAATTCAGAAATATCAATTTTTGGGATAGTTATAAGCCAAAAATTGCTTCACAAAACTGTTTTACAAAAATGCCCATAAATACATTAAAAATCGATATTTTTAAATTGAAAACCCTATGAATCGATGGCAAATGATCTCATCTTTCACCTCCCATCGGAATTTTTACGCTACGACAAATAGAACCGAAGATATTTTCAAAAAACTGAAAATTTTCAAAAAAGAAGAGTTTTACCCCTCTAAAATGCTCAAAAAAGTCAAAATCGCCCAAAAATTCAAAAAAATTAATTCCAACACTTGTTTCCCGCCTAAAATTTCCTCAGCTTTCCAATGAAATCATCAAAAACAATCTACCGCCAATATTTCTATCAATTTCAAGAGTTTTTCTTAATATTTGCCTAAAAAATTTGGATGTGTCCATTTTACCCCTGATGTCCATTTTGCCCCCACCTTCCCCTATAAATAACATCAGTTGAATAATTTCCAGGAATTCCATTAAAAACTGATTTTCGAAAAATGGACAAATCTCAAAAAGTATCGATTGGATTCTCTTCAAATGAAGCTTAAAAAATAGAGTTCGTCGAGATGAAGTTTTCCACAAAATATGTAATTTTTCTATAAAATCGTTTTGCTGTAATTGAGACTTTTATGCACACACAGACTAAAAATATCATTTTCTCTCTATTTAGATAATTTTAAGAATCTTTTATTTTAAAAAATTACAATCGAAAATTCTGATGATTAAATAGCTTCGATTCGGAGGCAAAACTTTTGAATTCAAAACCCCATAAATCGATGGGAAATGAGCTCACCTTCCATTCGAGACCAACCCCGAATTGCTGTGACCAATAGAACCAGAGATATTTGCAAGAAACTGAAAATTTTCAAAAAAGGAAAGCCTTTTACCCCTCAAAAATACCGAAAATCATCGAATTTTCAAAAAAAATCGAAAAAAATACATCTTACACTCGTTTTCCGGCTGAAATTTCCTCCCCTTTTCAATAGAACCATCAAAAAAAATCCATCTCTAATCGTTTCAATACAGTATCCATTTTGCCCCACTCTCCCCTATATATATATATCTCATTCACAGACAGATATTCTCGGATTATTCCTGCATGTGAAATGGTATTTGGTCCATGAATTTCCCAGCAAATTTACAGATATGCGTGTGGGATTTGCGGTTAAGATATATATGTATGGACCACAATTGCCTAGATAGTCGACAAGAATACGATTTTTTTACTTCGCGAATTGAACTGGATTTCGTAATATTGATCGATTAATTCGATGGTAAAGGAATATCCAAGAACATTAGAATTAAAAATTTCTGAGGATCTTAAAAATGCATTTACGATTATGTCGTGAGCTTAGAAACAAAGTAGCGAAATTTAAGAAAATTCATGTGGTACCGATTTAATTAGTAAAAAAAATCAATATAACTAGCGTAGTCATAATGTGTACAGCTGATATATCCTAGGAATACTTCCCCATCAATCATAATTTTTCTTCTGTAAAAAATCGAATTTATAGAAATAATTTTTTTGAAGATCAAATAGAAAAAGGTCAATTCATGACATTTTCAGCTAATTTTGTATGACTTGATGTACAAGCGTAGTATAAATTGCGTTGTTAGAAAAGCATTCTTATTAATTTCAAAAAGCGCGCGGTTCTGACGTCACTGTTAATGCGCGTAAGACAAAGATTAATCTCCCAAAAATCAGGATTTTTCGAGACAAATTAATTTATTCTAAAATCACCAAGTATCTAATGGATTTGAGGAAGCTCTTAAACTGTTCTTTACACATTTATTTATCCATCATGAAAGTTTTTCCTCCCCTGAAAATCTGTTAATTGCCACAAATTTCATATTTCCAGACGAAAACCCATAAATAGACCGTGTTAATTGAAAAAAGAAATCTTCATTTATTGATTTCTCCCGAACAAGATGTCCAAAGAGTTTGAAATTTTAACAGATGACTTTTCATATTTTCAGAAGTATATTCAAATTTTTTCATAATTATTGATCTATCAATTCAGTTCCCATATGAACTCCCATAAAGAGAAATACTCGAGATTTCCGGATAAATCTCGAATTATTTGAAATAAAACTGATTTTTTATTTTTTTCTTAAGTGCTATATATATACATGAGATTGTACATAGCACTTACGCCCTTTTGCTTCCAAGATGACGATATCTTATCAAATTCTTTTTTTTTTAACAAAAACAAAATTTTATTAAATTCTTCGAAAAAAATTTCTCTATCAAGATATTGTGATATTGTGTTTTTCGAAAAAAATAATTGGCGAAACGAATGAGAAAATTCATGAACACTGCTAGAGATTGATTAGGACACACGAGTGGACAGGTGTTATTCGAATTGGCACTCAATGAATGCATCAACAGTGTGCTTCACTAATCGATAATCAATATCCGGCCGAAACTATCATAATTAAGAATGGGGAAAAGTGGAGTAAAATGAGGATTCTGATGAAAGGAGTTGAGATGGATTTTTTTTTAATGATTCCATTGAAAAGGTGAGGTAATTTTGAGTGGAAAACATGGGTCAGAATTTATTTTTTTGAATTTTTTTTAAGAATTCCACTTTTTTTGGTCAAGATTTGAAGGGTTGAATCTTTTCAAAATCGAAAAATTTCGGTTTTTTGACGATTTCTCTGGTTCTATTGGTCGTAGCTTGAAAATTCCGAATGGAGGTGAAAGGTGAGATGATTTGCCATAATTTCATGTGGTTTTGAATTAAAAATCATCGATTTTTAAGGTATTTAGGGGCACTTTAATGAAAATCCATTTTTGGCCAATAAATACATCGAAATTCGATAATTTTTTTGTTTAAACCACATAAATTGATGGCAAATGATCTCATCTTTCATTTAAAACCGACCCCAGATCGCTACGACCAATAGAACCAAAGATATCCTCGAAAAAGTGAAATTTTTCAAAAATTAAAGGATTTCACCTTCAAATTTTGCCCCCAAAAAATCGAAGTTTTGAAAAAATTCAAAAAAATAAATTCTCGCACATGATTTTCATCGCAAATTTCCTCAGCTTTTCAATGAAATCATCAGAAAAATCCTAACTCATATATTTTCACTGATTTTTCACGATTTTCGTGATGAAAAAAATCCAAGAAAATTTGGAGAAATTACAAAATCCAACAAAAAATTCGGCTTTTTCATACCTCAAGTCTTTTTTTTTTTTTTTTTTTCACCACAATCTTCTCTTACGTGACTCACTCAGTTAATAGTATTTAACTGTTACATGATTTTCACTCCATTGAAATTCAGTGCAACTAAGAAACTTTGGAGTTAAATGTTTGACAAGTTTTTGGTATTGAGGAAATGGGAGAAGAGAATTGAGTTTTGTGAGCTTGATGTGTTGAATCTGTCTCAGTTTTACTCTAATTGTCAAGAAAAAGCTGCTATTCTCAACATCTGAAGATGAAGTGAATCAACTTTTATTCAAAAGAATTAAGAATATTCATAAAATAAATTTTATGAAAATTTGCAAATTTTAAATTTGATAATTACAAATTTGATTAAATTTAATTAAATTTAATTTAATTAAATTTTATTACAAATCCTTTTTTTTTTTGGGTCAAAAGGTGAAATTTGGGCTTTTTTCGGTGCAGCAAAAATTAGAACGAATGTGCAAAAACGCGTGAATGCTCCAATTTAATAAAATATTGATGAATAATCGATTCTGCTTTGAATAATTAAAGCAAAATTATATTATCGAATATTTGCTTGGAACAATGTACATAATCCCGAATTATTACGTTTTATTTTTTAATACGAAATGAATTTTTAAAAATAGGAAAATTCAATTAATTTAATTGAAAATTAAAAATTAACTACGAGGAGCATTTCTTGAATGAGAAAATATTCGTAATCAATTTTATTGAATTAAACGTGAATCTGCAGTGAGGATGATTGGAAAGTAAAATTGAGAAACAAAAAGTTAATTTTTTTTTGTATGAAATCGTTAATAACAATTGATACAAGATGAAATTCGCGGATTTGATTCAGTGAATCTGTAAAGAATGTAATGAGGAATAAAATAAGCCGGAGAAACAAATAATCAATTGAAAATTGAAAAATTTTAATTATTTTTCACATTCCTTTGAATCTTGGAAAAATTTGGAAAAAAAAGTGATTAAACTATTCGAAAGTTATATTTTCAGTTTGTGAAAAATTGGAGAAAATCATTTTGCTGAATCTATTATCTTCTAGAATTTCCTCTGAAAAGGCGACTCTAAAAAAAAATCTGAAAAAATTCACCAACAATGTAGACATGCCAGAGCATCTCTCCAAATTTTTTCAGATTTTTTCATAAAGTCCTTCGTTTCGGAAAAAAAATTCTTATATATTTTTCAAAAATTTCTCTCTATTAAATTCATTTTTTCCCTGAATTTTTTTTTTCAGAGACAAGTTCTTCCAGAAAAAAATCTGAAAAAATTCGACAATAATGCAGATATATTGGGGCATTTTCTCAATCAAAGAATTCAATCAAAGAAACAAAAAATTAATTGAAAATTGAAAAATTTTCATTATTTTCTACATTTCGTTGAATCTTAAAAAATTTGAAAAAATGTAAAAAATAATGAAAATTCTTCAATTTTAAATTAATTTTTTGTTTCGCGGGCTTATTTTATTCCTCATGACATTCTTCACAGATTCACTGAATCAAATTTGGAAATTTTCATCTTGTATAAATTGTTTTTAACGATTTTATACGGAAATTGAACTTTTTTCCCAATTGTACCTTTCAATCATCCTTAAAAAAAAATTCAGAAAACAACAAATTTGCAGGAACTCAAGTAAAACAAAAAAGAAAGAAATGCCTACCGGAAGTTGAACCATTATAATGCTGTATGTATCTTTGTAATTTTCTGTCGATGAATTAAATGTTTCCTCGTTACATTACGACAATAATCCATTGTACGTGCCAGTCGTTCCTCTCGCGGGTTTAGGCTAAAAAACAACACAATACAAAAAAAAAAAAAAAAAAAAAAAAAAAGGAAACACATGTGTTTGAGTAATCTATTTTTCAATCAAATTTTCCGGCACAAATTTTCCTTTACAAAATAACGTTTCGTATTTTGGCTTCCGAATGGAAGCTATTTTAATCATCAGAATTTTCGATTGTAATTTTTTTTAAATAGAAGGTACTTATAATCATCTAAATAGAGAGAAAATGATATTTTTAGTCTGTGTGTGCATAAAAGTCTCAATTACAGCAAAACGATTTCATAGAAAAATTTCATATTTTGTGGAAAACTTCCTCTCGATGAACTCTGTTTTTTAAGCTTCATTTGAAGAGAATCCAATCGATACTTTTTGAGATTTGTCCATTTTTCGAAAATCAGTTTTTAATGGAATTTCTGGGAATTATTCAACTGATGTTATTTATAGGGGAAGGTGGGGGCAAAATGGACATCAGGGGTAAAATGGACACATCCAAATTTTTTAGGCAAATATTATGAAAAACTCTTGAAATTAATAGAAATATTGGCGGTAAATTGTTTTTGATGATTTCATTGGAAAGCTGAGGAAATTTTAGGCGGGAAGCAAGTGTTGGAATTAATTTTTTTGAATTTTTGGGCGATTTTGACTTTTTTGAGCATTTTAGAGGGGTAAAACTCTTCTTTTTTGAAAATTTTCAGTTTTTTGAAAATATCTTCGGTTCTATTTGTTGTAGCGTAAAAATTCCGATAGGAGGTGAAAGATGAGATTATTCGCCATCGATTCATAGGGTTTTCAATTAAAAAATATCGATTTTTAATGTATTTATGGGCATTTTTGTGAAACAGTTTTGTGAAACAATTTTTGGCCTATAACTATCCCAAAAATTGATATTTTTGAATTCAAAACCCCATAAATCGATGGGAAATGAGCTCTCCTTTCATTTGAGACCAGCCCCGAATTGCTATGACCAATAGAACCATAGATATTCGCAAAAAACTGAAAATTTTCAAAAAAAGAAAGGCTTTTACCCCTCAAAAATATCGAAAAATATAGAATTTTCAAAGAAAAATCGAAAAAAAAATACATCTGAAACGCGTTTTTCGGCTAAAATTTCCTCAGCTTTTCAATAGAATCATCGAAAAAAATCCATCTCTAACCGTTTGATTACAGTGCCCATTCTGCCCCATTCTCCCCTACTCATATATTATCTCGAGAGTTTTATCAGTTAAGATGCTCGTAAATTTTGAGCTCATTTGCATAATTAGTTCTCGAGTTATTGGCATTTCAATGAATTTCTTCAAAATTTGATATTTCAATGATGATTTGAAAAAAAGTTGTATCACTTCCATTCGGAAGCATATTGCTAAACTATCAGCAGAAAAAGCTATATCAGTTGAAAAGCAGTACTATTAATCCACTTGTTTTTCTACATAATTGATTGAGAATAACGAAATTGAATGTAGGAAGAAAGATGATAATTGAGATTACTCTCTTCAAAAGCCATTGGAATACAAAAGATGTTCCATTATTGGAAGGAATAATTAAAGACACTTCCAGAAACCATTTGCCTTTGAAATTTATGAAAATTAAGTGCTTCTCGTCTAATCCAAAAGTTGAAAACCTTTTTTTTTTTTTTTTTAATGAAAAAAAAAAGGGAAAATGTGTCGAGCAAGTTTGCTAACAGCTCTGAAGAAAACTACATTTTATTACAAATTCTCAGCTTTTTTTTCCTCCTTTTTTCCGTTATCCAGAATTTTTCTCTTTTTTTTTTATCAGAGCAGAACAATTCAACAACTGGAGATCTTTAGTGTTTCAGGAACACAGACACACAAATACCACAAAATGTAGGGTTTTAAAATAAAAAAAGGGAGGTAAAGGAAGAATAATGTGTTGAAATAGAGTTTTGAGAATAAAAATAAAAAAATATGTTACAAAAAAAAAAAAAAAGAGAAGAGAAGTGAGCACTTTACGCAACTTTTTTTTTCATTCTCAAAAGTTTACTTTACGAGAATATCAAATTATTTCTTTTTTTTCTGCAAAAAAAAATAAGTATCGCATTACAGGAGAGTTGAGAAAAGAGTAAACATTTTTTTCTTAGTTACACAATTAAAAGTTCAAATAAAAAAAAAGAAAATTTGAAAATTCAGATCAATTTTTGGTGAATTTCTTCAAATTTTAGGGAAAATTAATTAAAATGAAAAACAGCAAATATCTGACAATTTCACTTTTTTTTTTAAATTAATTATAAAATAAAATGACAAAATATGCAAAAATTTCCAGAAAATATCAAAAATTTAAGTGCAAATTTTGGAAAAATATTTTTTTAAAATTTCTTCAAATTTGAGGGAGAAATTAATTAAAATTACATAAAAATTAGGGAATATCTGATAATTTCTAATTTTTTTCCTATTAAAAAATAAAATGATTAAATATGCAAAAATTTCCAGAAACCATCAAGAATTTAAGTGCAAATTTTTCGCAATATTTTTTTCATAATAATTTATTTTCCTAGAAAAAAGATAAAAAAAATGGAAAAAGTCAGATTTTTGTTAATTTCATTAAAATTAATTAAAGTAATTATTTTTTTCTAAAATCTTACCAAGCACGCTTTTTGAATGTGTGAAGACATTCAGAGTTGTGTCGTATCCAGCAGTGTTTGATGCACTTAAATCGCTGGTTATTGATAAAAAATTGTTCGTTCAATGTATCTTTGTAATTATTGTTTGAGTGCTCTTTACAGAGCACTGATGTTAATATTGGCACTTTTTTAATAGCCACCTTTACGATGACACTTGGACATGCTTTTTTACGTGTCCATGAGCATCGTCCTGGAGCAACATGGACCAAATCCGTGGCGAACATCAGCTATCATCCAAAAATTTACAAAACCAGGTATTTTCACCCTTCTCGTTTGAACTCAGTTTCCCAAGATTTTCCTCTTTTCCTCTTTTCTTCTTTTTCTCTTTGAGAAATTTAATTAATTTTTTTTCTTCTTTCTTGTAGTTGGGATTCAGCCTTGGATTTTATCTTCAGAGGAAAAACTGGATCTTCTGAAATGATGAAAGCAATTTAACCATTAGTTTTCATTCTCGAGAGGAGAAATACAAGATTAAAATAGGGTAAAATGGGGTTGTGGAGGAAATTAAAGAGATTTTAGACTTAATAAAGTGTAAAATTGATAAATATACTTAGGGGAGAGTGGGGCAAAATGGAGACCGTATTGAAACGGTTGGAGATAGATTTTTTTTGATGATTCTATTGAAAAGATGTATTTTTTTCGATTTTTTTTTGAAAATTCGATGATTTTCGGCGTTTTTGAGGGGTAAAAGGCTTTCCTTTTTTGAAAATTTTCAGTTTTTTGCCAATATCTCTGGTTCTATTGGTCGTAGCGATTCGGGGTTGGTCTCAAATGAAAGGTGAGCTCATTTCCCATCGATTTATGGGGATTCGAATTCAAAAATATCAATTTTTGGGATAGTTATAGGCCAAAAACGGTTTCACAAAACTGTTTCACAAAAATGCCCATAAATACTTTGAAAATCGATATTTTTAAATTGAAAACCCTATGAATCGATGGCAAATGATCTCATCTTTCATCTCCATTCGGAATTTTTAGGCTACGACAAATAGAACCGAAGATATTCTCAAAAAACTGAAAATTTTCAAAAAAGAGTTTTACCTCTCTAAAATGCTCAAAAAAGTCAAAATCGCCCAGAAATTCAAAAAAATTAATTCCGGCGCTTGTTTCCCGCCTAAAATTTCCTCAGTTTTCCAATGAAATCATCAAAAACAATCTACCACCAATATTTCTATTAATTTGAAGAGTTTTCCATAGAAACACACTTTTAGAAGAAAAAAATTACGAAATAATTTTCGAAATACTTGGAAAATATTTTTTAAAAATTTCGAAAATTCTGAAAAAGTCTTAAATAGTGAAATATAATAGATTTTAATAAAATCTTGGCGAAGGGACTTTGTCGGAGTTTAATTTGCGAAAATTTCGAGAAAAAAAAACACTTTTTGGGAGAAAAAAAACGAAATAATTTTTGAAATACTTCGAAAATATTTTTAAAAAATTTCGAAAAATTCTGAAAAATCGCAAACAGTGAAATATAATCAATTTTCAAAATATCTCAGCAAAAAAAAGTTGGCGGAGTGTAATTTTGAAAGAAAAAACACTTTTCGAAAATGAAAATTTCGAAAATATTTTTAAAAAATTTCAAAAATATTTTTTAAAAATTTCGAAAATATTTTTTAAAAATTTCGAAAATATTCTTTAAAAATTTTGATAATAGTTAAATATAATAAATTTTTTCATTTCTCTCTTTAGAAGGAATTTTTAATATTATATCTCTTGATTCTCGATTTTTCCAACTGTTTCAATGAACTCAGTTTCCCAAGGGTTTTCGATTCTCCCCTTTTCTTCCCTGTTGTGTAAATGTGCCAAGAGCAAAATATTCCCGGGTCAGACATATTCTTCTTTTCCCCTCCCTATTCATCTTCCTATTCTTCTATTCTCACGCACATTGAACAACATTCTAGGCCTTTAAACCCCTCAACTCCAATTCCAACAGCGAATTCAAAGGATTTAAACGGAGAAAATATCGAATTACGTAAGAAAGTTAGAAAAAAATGGAAAATTTCATAAACGTGGGGCAAAAAGGACATTGTAATGAAACAGTTGGAGATAGATTTTTTTTGATGATTCTATTGAAAAGCTGAGGAAATTTTAGGTGGAAAACAAGTGCCAGAATTAATTTTATTCAATTTTTGGAGAATTTGATTTTTTTAAAGCAATTTTGAGGGGTAAAAGCCTTTCGATTTTTGAAAAAATTCAGTTTTTTTGGAATATCTCTGGTTCTATTGGTCATAGCGACATGGGACCGATTTCAAATGAAAGCTGAGATCATTTTCCATCGATTTATGTGGATTTGAATTCAAAAATATCGATTTTTCCGATATTTATGGCTACTTTTGTGAAAAATCATGATCATCAGGTTTTGCCCTATAACTATGTGAAAAATCGATATTTTTGAATTCAAAACCCCATAAATCGATGGGAAATGATCTCACCTTTCATTTAAAATCGGTCCCAGATCGCTACGACCAATAGAACCGGAGATATTCCCAAAAAACTGAATTTTCCCAAAAATCAAAAGGCTTTTACCCCTCAAAAATGCAAAAAAAAAATAGAATTCTCAAAAAAATTATGGTAAAAAATTAATTCTGGCACTTATTTCTCGCCTAAAATTTCCTCAGCTTTCCAATGGAATCATCAAAAAAAATCTATCTCCAATATTTTCATTAATTTCAAGATTTTTTCGTAATATATGCATGAAAACTCAAATGTTTCCATTTTACCCCTCATGTCCGTTTTGCCCCACCCTCCTCTACATTTATAAAGAATTTTATTAATTAACCCGAATATTTTGGACATGTTTCAATTAATATACAAACATCTGTACATTATCTTATGACCACTTTTTTTTTTTTCTCCTTTTTTTTTTAATTCACTTCCGGGGGGGTTGAAACAGAAATTTTTTGGATAGGGAACGTTGGAAATAGCTCAGGCAGTATAAAACTAGTTGTTATCGTACAAAACTTCCCTCTGTTCAATTCAAATGGTTTATATTAAAGCCACTGGGAATTGACGTGTATGGCACCCTAAAACCAATTTGAAGTTTGGAGGAAAAAAAAAATATATATATATATATATATATATATATAAATTCATCATTAATTCCAGGATTATGAGTTTTAATTAGAAAAACTTGGTTAATGGCCTTTTTTTTTTTTTTCAAATCGAAGCAAAATGCAAATTATGGTTTTTTAAAAAAAAATTCAGGAATTTATTGGAAATTTATTGAATAATTTTTAAAAAAATGCGAATTAATATTCACATATTTCGAATATTTGAAAAAAAATTATTGGAGCAAAATTAATTGCATTATAAAATATTATAGGATTATCTTAGAAATAAAGTGGCTTAAGTGTTTTGTATAAACATAGGCACTTACGCCCTTTTGCTTCTAAGACAATGAAATTAATTTTTTTTTTAAATAATGAAAAATATGCAAATGTAGAAAATTCGAAAAACTATAAGTGCAAATTTTTTAATTATTTTATTTATAATAATTTGTTTCTTTTTTAACAAACAAATCATTTTTTATTATTTATTATTTATTTATCATTTTTTTTAAATTATTAAATTATTAAAATTAGTTATTATTAAAAAAAAAATACAAAAAATGTAAAATTATTAAATTTATTAAATTATTCTTTATTGAAAAAAAAAAATCAAAAAAATTTATCCAATTTTTTTTTTTTGTCTACAATTGTAACAAATTGCGTTTTATGTAACAAGAACAAAGATATGAAGATACAGAACATAAACCTCAAGTGACAGGGAAAAAAAAAAAACATTCACCCCTGGAGTTCGACGAGGAAAAAAAAGAAATAAATGGGGAAAGAAACTTCGAGGGAAAACTTTTGGATGCTGGTATGAGAGAGAGGAGAAGATGAAGAAGAAGGAAAAAAAAAAAGTGGAATGCAGAGGTTTCATTTTGTTTGTAACTTTCGAGAAAAAATAATTGCGATTCACGTTTTAGACGTTTTGCAAGGAAAATATGCCACATCTGGCTGTATAAAAAGACTTATTATTATATATTTTGGAATAAAAGTGAAGATGGATGAACTCGAATAGAGAAAAAATAGAAATTGAAGAATTTTCATTATTTTTTACATTTTTTCAAATTTTTCAAGATTCAAAAAAATGTAAAAAATAATGAAAATTTTTCAATTTTCAATTAATTTTTTGTTTCTTTGATTGAATTCTTTGATTGAGAAAATGCCCTAATATATCTGCATTATTGTCGAATTTTTTCAGATTTTTTTCTGGAAGAACTTGTATCTGAAAAAAAAAATTCAGGGAAAAAATGAATTTAATAGAGAGAAATTTTTGAAAAATATATAAGAATTTTTTTTTCAAAACGAAGGACTTTATGAAAAAATCTGAAAAAATTTGGAGAGATGCTCTGGCATGTCTACATTGTTGGTGAATTTTTTCAGATTTTTTTTTAGAGTCGCCTTTCCAGAGGAAATTCTAGAAGATAATAGATTCAGCAAAATGATTTTCTCCAATTCTTCACAAACTGAAAATATGACTTTCGAATAGTTTAATCACTTTTTTTTTCCAAATTTTTCCAAGATTCAAAGGAATGTAAAAAATGATGAAAATGTTTCAATTTTCAATTAATTTTTTGTTTCTCCGGCTTGTTTTATTCCTCATTACATTATTCACAGATTCACTCAATCATATTCGTGAATTTCATCTTGCATAAATTGTTATTAACGATTTTATACAAAAAAAAATTAATTTTTCTCCCGATTGTATCTCCAAATCATCCTCAAGTTGAATAATGAATTATCGGAAAATGTCATTTATTATGGATTTAAATTCGTCGCGTAAAAAATTTATACTATTGACAGTTGATTGAATAGTTTCGTTGTATTCGAAAATTCCAAACACAATTCTCATTAGATAGTAACGCTTGCAATGCGCGTGTTTCTATCCACATATATGTGTTATATATGTATGTATATATATATATAATATATATATATATAACACAAACCGAAAAAAGAGGGGATGAAAAGGGCACGCCCTATACGCGTTAGTAGAGAACAGTATGATTGCTTGTACAATATATATATGTATATATATATATATATACAAGCCCTCGTGTACACTAACAATTTTCAGTCAACTATTCCCCTCGTGAATAGCACAGAGACTGAATGTGCATCGTGGAATAAGGAAAAAAAAGTTTTTGTTAAAGAAAACTTGAGTTTACCACAATACATATATATATATATCAACAGAGTTTGCTAAATTTTTCAACGAGATTCATTAAATTACCTTTTTTCATATCTTTTAATGAGGCTTATTCGCGAATAGCAGGATTATGTGCTATATATCTGAATGAAAAAATCATGTATAGCTATAGATATATGGGAAAATATAACGCTAATATAAAACATTATATAAGAAATTATATTGAAACGGTTAGAGATAGATTTTTTTTGATGATTCTATTGAAAAGCTGAGGAAATTTCAGCCGAAAAACGAGTGTAAGATGTATTTTTTTCGATTTTTTTTGAACATTCGATGATTTTCGGCGTTTTTGAGGGGTAAACGGCTTTCCTTTTTTGAAAATTTTCAGTTTTTTGCAAATATCTCTGGTTCTATCGGTCGTAGAAATTCGGGGTCGGTCTCAAATGAAAGGTGAGCTCATTTCCCATCGATTTATGGGGTTTTGAATTCAAAAATATCAATTTTTGGGATAGTTATAGGCCAAAAACGGTTTCACAAAACTGTTTCACAAAAATGCCCATAAATACATTAAAAATCGATATTTTTAAATTGAAAACCCTGTGAATCGATGGCAAATGATCTCATCTTTCACCTCCATTCGGAATTTTTACGCTACGACAAATAGAACCGAAGATATTCTCAAAAAACTGAAAATTTTCAAAAAAGGAAGGATTTTACCTCTCTAAAATACTCAAAAAAGTAAAAATCGCCCAAAAATTCAAAAAAATCAATTCCAACACTTGTTTCCCGCCCAAAATTTCTTAATTATTTAATTAATTATCATATGTGTAAAAATTTGTGTATCAAATGATGCATTTTAATTAAAAAGTAATTTTTATTTGAAATATATAGCAAAGTATATAGAATTTTGCAGAATTATATGATCCCATATTTTTCATATAATTTTTAGTATAATTTCGCATTATATAGTTTTTTTGGGACATATTCCACTATTTTTTATGCTCCACAAGCAGTGGAATTGAATAAATGAATCACATGTCTCCAATTTTTCATAATTTCCAATATTTTTTTTTTTTCGTTTGAAAAATTCATTTTTGCCACTGGAATTTAAAACGAATGAGAATAAATGTCAGCAGAGTTATAATTTTACTAGCCCCCAATAATTGGCAATTACTATTCTGCTCGTGTTGAGCCTCCAAGTTTTTTTCCCATTATTATTATTATTATTATTATTATTATTAAAATCCGAAATAAAATTGGGGTATTAATTGATGGGATTGATTGAATTTTATTGAATTAAATTGAGAAATAAGAGATTTTAATTTGAGAAAATTTAAAAAAAAAAAAAGAAAAATTGTTAATAATTTTTTAATTATTTCGAAAATATTTGAAATTTTTTTAAAAATAATTCAAAAAAATTTCAAAATTATATCCAAAAAATTTGGAAAATATTTTCATAAAATTTAGAAAATATTTGGAGAATAATTTTAAAAAATTTTAAAAAATCCATTTGATTTCTGGTTAAAATCCAAGATATCATGAGCATTCAATTTTTTTTTAAATTCCCATATTGAAGCCCCCAGTGTGTTATCACACGTGGAAGGATGAGAATGAGAGATTTAAAAAAATAAAAGGGGAAAAAAGCGACTGAACCAGGACAATAGCTAGGATACGTGTGTATTTCGACAGGAGGACGAGGCCACTTAATCCCATAATTGTCCTGGAGCCACAGTGAAGAAACTTGAGAGAAAGAGAAATACAAAAAATATGAATTTCGAGTCGCGGAAAATTATGCCAACCCTTTTTTATCTGTGTCACGTAAAAAATAATAGAGAATTTTTTTTTCAATCCTAAATTAACAAAAAAAAAATAAGCTATTTTTTTTTTAACTTCCCGATTAGCGAAGTTTATGTATTTGCCCCGAAAATGAAAAATCGATTTTTCGATTGATCTTTACGTTTTGAGACCTTCACAACATTTTCTGATAGTTTTTAGGAACATGTCTGTATGTGTGTGTGTGTGTGTATGTGACCAATTTTTTCGTTCACGTTTTCTCGTTAATCAATAATGCGATCGAGATGATCAATATCGGAATCGAAGCATCTCGATATGGATTAGTGTTGATTAGATTTTGGTTGGAATCGGTTCAGCGATTTCTTAGTTTTTTACGAGAGCATAATCAAATTTCTTTCACAATATCTCCGGTCCTATTAGTGATAGCGTAAAAATTCTTAATGGAGGTGAAAGGTGGGATCATTCTTCAGCGATCTATGTGGTTTTCAATAAAAAATATCGATTATCGAGGTATTTATGGAGCCTTCCGTAGGAATCCATTGTAGCCCGTTAACTATCTCAAAAATCAATTCTAAATGAATGAATAAATCAATATATAACTGGCAAATGATTTCATCTCTCACCTCCATTCAGAATTTTTATACTACAATCAATAAAACTGAAGATATTTTGAAAAACTTCTTCTCAACTTCGTTGTTTGCGTTCGTTTTTTTAATTCATCATTGTTTCTAATAATAAGTGAGAGAAATTATCGGGAAGTTCTTAGTGCGGCTCAAAGAGTCAAACTCATCACAATACATTCCTACTAATTCCTCCTAATCAGCAATAATGCAGCCCTCAGAAATGAGATTTGTTATATCATGAGCGCAATAACACCAAAAATGATGTAAATCTACTCTTCATATTTTTTTGGAAATGACAAATTTTTTTTTCCATCAATCACAAATATTTCATGAATGAAAGCGGATTATTGGAATTTTCAATGCGAATAAATCGCGTGCGAAATATGATTTTTTTTTCTAGGTGAAAAAATGACCTAAAAAGAGAGAAAAAAAATGACCTGATTTTACGAGTTAAAATTGTGTGGAAAAAAGAGAGGAAAAAAAACAGGGAAAAGATGAATGCGTATAAAAATATAATATGCACCCCCCCCCCCCCTCCCCTCTAATGGAATCATAGTGAGTGTACGCATGGTACGATGAGAGATACCGAATAAACTACCAAGGGTTGAAACGCTCAGTGACTTTCACTACTTGTTGTCGCGTGTTGCACGCAAGGCTTACAACCAATACTCCTCCCCTCTTCTTTATTTCCCTTCACTTTGAAAGACAAGTTCAAATAGATTTTTCACAAATTCCGGGGTGAACAAAGATAGAAGTATAATTTTGAAAAATGAATGTTTTGAGGGAATGGTTGGAGGTAGAATTTTTTTGATGGTTGCATTGAAAAGCTGAGAAAATTTCAGCTGGAAAACATGTGTCGGAACATATTTTTAAAAAAATTTTAAAAACTCGAAATTTTGAAAAATTTTTAAAACTCAAAATTTGGGAAATTTTCAAAAAAATCGTAAAAGTCGATGTGACATATGATTTTCATGTCAAATTTTCTCAGCTTTTCAATGGAATCATCAAAAAAAATCTATCTCAATTACTTAAAACTATTTTCATAATATATATGTTCGTAAAACTGAACGGTTGGAGGTAGATTTTTTTTGATGGTTCCATTGAAAAGCTGAGAAAATTTCACGTGAAAAACATGTGTCGGAACATATTTTTTAAATTTTTTTTCAAAAACTCAAAATTTTAAAAAATTTTCAAAACTCAAAAGTTTTTAAAATTTTCCAAAAAAATTA
The DNA here is from genome assembly GCA_963942555.1 of Aleiodes leptofemur. Taxonomy (NCBI): domain Eukaryota; kingdom Metazoa; phylum Arthropoda; class Insecta; order Hymenoptera; family Braconidae; genus Aleiodes; species Aleiodes leptofemur. Next base: position 15,466,620 of record OZ012617.1, on the reverse strand, counting down.
TAAAAATCGATGTGACATATGGTTTCCACCTCAAATTTTCTCAGTTTTTCACTGAAATCATCAAAAAAAGTCTCCCCCAATTATTTCCCCGGATTTCCACAATATAGAGCCCTAAAATGTCCGCAATATATTTATATTGAAGCAAAAACTTTATTTCCTCGTACCAAACAAAATTACTACAAATTGCTCTTGTTTCCACCAATCTATTATCTCTCCACAAAAAAAAAAAAAAAATAGGAAAATGATAAAATATATATCTTTGTGCATGAAATTGAAAATACATCGAGATCCAATAAAATATATAGGATGACGGTATTCGTAGTTCACAGTCTAACATTTTTTCCTTTCAATTCAGAATTGTTGAAACACCCAACAGCAAGATGTTCATATAGATACTTTTCCACCCATACCCATTTCAACTCCAACTATCCTCCCTCCCCTCCCCCCTTTCCTCCCTCCCCCCTCTCCTCTCCCCCTCTTCACCCATTCATGTTTCTATCTTTTTCTCTTTCAACTCTTGGTGGCAGCGAATTTTCCCATTTACCTCCCCTCTAGCAACCCCCCCCCCCCCCCTCCTCCCCCTAAGCTTGTCCTCGCTCGTTTACCCATTTCTCTATCTTTTACTCTTCCAACGCCTCTCACTATCCCTCTTTTCTCTCTTTTTCTCTCGCTCCAATTACCCAAGTGTACTGAAGAATATTTCTTCTCTGTACATATATATATATATGTATACATATATATATATCGTCATCTTAGAGTTAAAGGGGCGTAAGTGCTATTCTTATACACAGGACTTACGTCACTTTGTTTCTAAGCCAACGATATACATATATATATCGTTATATATATATATATATATTTTTCTAGTGGTACTCGTAAAGGAAAGAGAGAGAGAGAAAGAAAATGTCTTTAAATCGAAACTTTGTATCTCAGTTGAGGAAAAAAGAAGCATTTAAAGGCCATTTCAAAGGGCACTTTCAAGAGAGAGAGAGAATAAAATGTAATTAGATTTTTTTTTAAGGATCGTTGAAAATGGAGCTTATCAGTGGAAATATTTGAAATGGGATTTTTTTTTTTTTTTTTTTTTTTTTTTTTTTTTGATGATACTATTGGAAAGTTGAGAGAATTTACAATCGAAAATTTGAGAATTTAAAATCGTGTTTCAGAATGCGTTATTCTCTCTTCGCAATTGAAAAAGAACTTGTCAATACAGCATTAACATCTCATCTGCTCCGGTAAATACGGATTTCCCCCAAAGTAACTGAATTATTTGACTCAGCAATAAATTCTCTTTTAAAGGGAATTGATATGCCTGAAATATCTCAATTAATGATGTTTGGGAGGTAAAATCAGAAAAAAAGTTCATTATTTGTATAAAATTGTTAATAACAATTTTATACGAAAATTCAACGTTTTTTTCTGATTTTACCTCCCAATTATCGTTCATCCAAAAATATCCGGCAAAACTGAATAATGAAAATTTTTCCCATCAAAACCATTAGTCTGAAAAATCAGAAGAATCGATACAGTTAAATAAAAAGAAAAATAGCCAATGGAATTCCAATTGGTTTATGTTTTGCTGTAAAAAAAAAAAAAAAAAAAAAAAAAAAAAAAAAGGAATGGAAGCTCAGAGAGCTACGTGTGAAGCATGAAGTATACGTAACAGCAAAAATATATATGTATACACACGTGGGTATGAGAAAATGGAAGAAAATAGGAGATACGATATTCATCCTGTCTAAAAAAAAATTGGCCCAGGGCTGTCGTTAAATATCATCTTCGCAGAATAGAGGATTTATTCTGGCCAGTGAATTTAAAGAAAAAAAAAAAAAAGTCACATAAAAAATTCAAAAGAAGGAGAATAACTTTTTATCGTGAATAAAATCTCGAATTTCTATGAAGAATAAAATACGTGAAAAATTGATAATTTGTTAGATTTTTGTTTTTTATTCCTGTAATTTCCATCGAAAAAATTTTAATTACTTTCTTAATGAAAAATTTGGATTTTTAAATTTTTCATTAGTTTGAAAATTAATTTTTTTTTTTTAACAATTTTGATTACTATTGTAATTAAAAATTTGACTGATGAAATTTTATAATTCTTTTTCTTATTCGAAATTTTGATTCTTTCTTACTTATTAATTGATTGGAATAATTAATTTTATAATAAAATCAACGCTACTATGTTTAATTTTCCCAAATATAATCGTCTTTCAGACAAAAATTTTGAGTTGAGAGTGTTAACTAAATGTAACACAAATAAGAACTTATAATTTAATCCAATCTAAATGACGCTTATATGACATTTATAATTCAATTTAACTAATAAAAATGTTAATAAGTTTAATAAAGAAAATAATTATGAAATTCCATCAGTCAAATTTTGAATTACAATAGTAATCAAAATTGTTAAAAAAAAAAAATTAATTTTCAAACTAATGAAAAATTTGAAAATCCAAATTTTTCATTAAGAAAGTAATTAAAATTTTTTCGATGGAAATTACAGAAATAAAAAAAAATTAAAAAATTAAAAATGCGAATTTTTTTTTGACGATCTCTAATATAGATTTTCTCGTAAATTTCACAGTGAATGACGTTCTCTCAAATCCCACAGAAGCGACAATTGTTTAAAAATAAAAACAGCTTCACTGGATTTTTTTCAATGCTCTCAAATTCACGTTTTATCGTGATTAATTCAATGAAAAAATATATAAATTTTATCACAAATTCTGGAGATGAATAAAAATGAAGATTTCGATGGAAGGTTTGGAGATAGAATTTTTTTGATGATTCCATTGAAAAACTGAGGAAATTTCAGCTGGAAAACATGTGTCGGACCAAATTTTTGAAATTTTTTCAAAAAACTCAAAATTTTTGAAATTTTCCCAAAACTCAAAATTTTGAGTATTTTCAAAAAATGATAAAAATTAATGTGACATATGGTTTCCACCCCAAATTTTCTCAGCTTTTCAATGGAATCATCAAAAAAAATCTATCTCAATTATTTCTCAAGATTCTCCATATAATAATAAATAAGAAAATAACACTCAAATGTTATTTTTTTGAAATATAGATACAGAAATATAAAATCAATGGAAATAGCCATTTTCACTAGTAAAAAATGAAAAAAAAGCTTCCTAAATTTTTTTAAATGCCCATAAGCTTACATTCTGTCGTGATTAATTAAAAAAAAAAAAAAAAAAATTGTATCTCGTTCAAGTGAATGGGAGAGAAGAAAAATAATGAAAATATGCATCAAAAGCGACTGGGATATCTAATTTGATGGCGTTCCTCTACTGCTACCCCAGCAGAGTCTCAATGAGAAGGGGAAAAGTGGGGGGGGGGGGAGAGAAAGAGGGGCTCTTAGGGGAAAATGAGAGGAAGAATAAATCCAGTGAAAAAAAGAACCCAAAAACAGAAACAGAGAGAGAGAAATGGGGAAATCCCCTTTGAGGCCAGAGTCCACTTGTGGGGGGGGGGGGGGGGGGGTAGAACGAGGGGCAGTATGATGCTTAGGGGTTGCATGTTTCGAAATAACTGGAGGGATTATGAACGTGTGGACGAGACAATTTCAAAGAGAAAGTTGACCAGAAGTGAAAAAAATTTGGTGACCACAGCGTGAGACAATGTTTTTCGGGAGATGAAGGGAGGGGAGGGGAGAGGAGGAGTTGAGACTGTGACATTTGGGTCTGACATCGGCGAAATAGTGGAAACACTAGAATTTACTTTGCACTTTGTATTTCAGAATGTGGAGAAGGGGGCGCCACCTGGACTTCAAATGAAGCGTACCGGTTTTTAGTGTTCTTATTGTTTATTTGAAAATATATATAAATAACAAGGAAACTGGAAAAGAAAGACTCATCACAGAGATAAATAACCACGCAGCCGTCCACTAGATATAAATCCGAAATCCCAGAGAGCAGAGGAATTAAGGAAATAATAGAAAAGAGAAGACAGGCGCACCCCAACCTCACTTCTCTCGCCGAAAACTCGAGATAAAGTCTGCCAAAACAAAGTGGAACCCACAAAGTAAAAGGAAAAATACAGCAGTTGCCGCAAAAGGGAAGTATAAACTGCTGATTATTTCCTTAGCTAGGCTATAGTACAGAACTAATCAATATAAATTCCCAAGGTCGAGACAAATCAACAATCTCCTCTCTGAAAAAGAGCAAACGATATATTAAAAGCTCGGAGAGAGAGTCCTGAAGAACTCCAATAACGGAGAGCGGCGAAGATCAGTGACCAAACAACGACAACAACAACAATAGCAATAATATAATATTAAAAAAAAAAAAAAAAAAAAAAAAAAAAAAAAAAATCAGCCAATAAACAACCAGCTAGTTCAAGACTCGGTTGTTGAAAAACTAAAAATAAGAAATTAAAAATAAATAGAAAAGAATAAATAAGGTGACTTTCACTAAAGCAGTGAAAAATGATAAGTAATCAAAGACAAGCGAAAGCAATGACAAATACCTCAATGGAGGGAATAGAAAGTTTAGATAAACATGACGTGGCCAGCATTATAGGCTATACACTTGAACCGAAGGAACACCTGGCCGAAATATCGACTCCAGGTTCAAACACTAGGAAAAGAAAAGCAGAAGATGAAAAATCGCCCAGTTCTCAGAGTGAGACAAACAATGAAAACAGGAGACAGACTGATGGGGCGGGAGTCCCCCCCAATAAAAAAACCAGACATGAATCAGTGGAAAATATGAGTTCTCGAAACAGATACTCCAAGTCCAACAGCTCTACCTTCCAGGTAATAGTGGTTAGCAAAGTACCAGAGCAAAATCTAGGATATTTTCACTGTATGTCAGTAGACAAAAAACTAAGACCCCACCTAAGTGGTATTACCCAAGTGAAAAATGGTACATCCAGAGACAGAATTGTGATGAACTTCAAATCTGCAGAAGAGGCTAACAAAGCAGTGGAAAAGATTCCAACCATAAGTGAGGGGAAATGGATAGCATACATCCCCTCTTTCATGGTTCAGAAACAAGGCATTATAAAGGGAGTATTCACCCAATTTTCAGAAGAAGAAATAGCTGAAGGACTGGAAGTGGAGGAAAAATTTCAAGTCATCAGACTAGAACGCATCATGCAGAAAGACTTCAGACGAGGAAATGGACTCATTCCAACGGAGAGAGTAAAAATTACCTTCCATGGGGACTCTCTACCAAGAAAAGTCGAGGTTTGGCACAAACACTGCAAAGTTGAACCCTATATTTCTAGGATTATCAGGTGTTACAAATGCCAACACTATGGCCACGTGACCTTGCAGTGTAAGGCGATAACGGATATTTGTGGACGATGCTCAGGCCCTCACAGAACAAAAGACTGTGAAAGCACTGAATTAAAGTGTGAGAACTGCAAGGGAAACCACACTACAACATCTATCAAGTGCCGATCACTTGCTGAGGAAAAACAAATCAGAAAATACATGGCATACGAAGATGTAGGATACAAACAAGCCAAAGAAGCTGTCCGAGACAATAACAGTCGTAAAGAGAGACTGTTCGCTGACTTGACAGAAGTAGAACGACGATCCAAGAACATCAAGTTCTCAGATGTAGCAGCACACAGGCCTACAAGCAACAGAACAGATAAGAGGAAGAAAGGGAGGAGAAACCAGGTTGGAGAAGCTCGAGCTGAGGGGAGGACCCAAGTAATATCAACTGGAAGTTTAGACGATCCAGTGGAAGATGGTCCACGTGAAGAAGACGGTAATCTCGAATCCTCAACCTCAACCTCAACTTCCCCAAACGACAGCACGCCAGAGATCCAATCCAGCTTAGACATCATCGAGGAATCGGTCCCCTCATCAGAAGAACCAGTTTCTACACCAGATAAAACATTCGTGAATAAGGCACCTGTACCTCCAAAGGTGAGAAAGGAGAGAAAACCATTGGCGAAACCAGTTGTGGTATGCACAAAAAGTCCGATGGACACTAAATCCGACAAGGTGGACCAAAACCCCGTCAAACACGATAAATTGAAAGCTAGGAGAGACCTCCAAGCGCAATTTGACCCCCCTGCATTAGAGAGGACCTCTAGGATGGTAGTCCACTGCTACCCTGAGGACAACCTGGAAGGCGGGAGAAGTGAGCCAGAGACCAAGAAGGCTGCCAAGCAGATAAAACAAACCAGTAAAATTACCAAAAGCAAAAGAGGTGAACTCCTCAGAAACTTGGGGCTACCCAGGAAGTAAGACATTCGACTGTCGCACAAGCTCTGCTCAGAAAATAAACCTCAACAGCAATTAATCTAAAATTTAAAACCTAAAATGAATTATCAAGGTAATAAAAAGGTTCAAAAAATGAAAGGAAAATTTAAGATAGAAATGAAACAATGGAATTGCAGGGCTATTAAAAACAAAATCCCAGAAATCCCAGTTATCACTGAAAACACAGACATCTTATGTATGATGGAGACATGGCTGAAGAAAGAGGATAGGCTAAAAATCCCAGGCTTCAATGTAATTAGAACTGACAGAGAAAACGGCGATGGCCATGGAGGAACACTAATTGCAGTAAAGAAAGAGATAAAGGCAGAATCAATGAAATCTCTGAATAGAAATTTCAACGGCATCGAAAATACCCATGTGAAGATACAGCTTGGACCAGCAGATGAAAGAGAAATACTACACATCTTATGCTCATACCGACCACCTGGAAAATATGTATCTAAACAGAATTGGGCGAACTACTTTCAAACAATGGTCCAAATACTAGGGAACGAGAACGTGATCTGGTGTGGGGACTTTAATACTCATCACCAAGACTGGGGAAGTGAGCTGAAGAATACTGAAGGAGAATACCTCAGTGAAATAATCAAGGATATGGATCTGAGAATAATTAACTCTGGAGAATCCACAAGGCCGCAGAATGATGGAAGGAGAAGTGTGCCTGACCTAACACTGTCCACGGAAAAAGTTCTGACCATCACCAACTGGAAGACCTTGGACGAAAACCACTTGAGTGATCACTCAATTATCGCCATGACAATAGAAACCAATGCCAAAAATGAATATAACACCAGACCCACACTAAACCTCCGGGAAGTGGATTGGGAACAGTTCAAAGATAAACTGGAAGAGTGGGCAGCAAATCGAGTGCCTGAGGATAGTAACTATCTGGAAATCTATGACGATCTCACCAAGCACATGCTGTCGACTGCCCAAGAATCTGGAGCAAAAAGTATAGAGAAAAAGAAAATTAAGAGAGACCAAATCAATTCTAACACGAGAAGCCGCTATGACAAATTGTGGTGGACCCCAAGTTGTGACGAAGCTCTGAGGATAAGGAAAGTAGCCAAAATCCGATACGACGCAGATGGTTCAGATGAAAACTCAGCCAGATGGCTAGATGCAGTGAAAGAATCGAAAAAAGTTTTCAAGGAAGCCAGGGAGAACAACTTCCACAAATTCACAGAAAAACTCAGCCCGAACACTAACAGCAGGGAAGTATGGCAATACCTTAACAAATTTAAGGGTGGAGTCCAAAACCCTGCTACGGTGAGGAACCTGGAAGATGGAATAAAAGTATTGGACACAATATACAGTCTGACCCCTCCAACGGCAATCAACCCTCTGTCCCTAGGTGAGGAGGTAACAGAAAAACCCCACATTCTGCTGAAGAATTTTTCGATAGAAGAAATGGAAAATGCTAAAAGAGAGCTGAAACAAAGCTCAGCAGCGGGAGTAGACCTCATTAATAATGAGATGCTGAAAAACATGGGCCCCAAAGCCACAGAAATGCTCAGACAAATATTTGTCTTTTGCCTCAAACATGGACACACACCAGATTCGTGGAAAGAATACAATGTGATCTTAATCCCGAAAGGCCCCAATAAAGGCTTCAGACCTATTGCCCTAGCTTCATGCTTGATGAAACTTTTCGAGAGATTGATTAAAACGAGAATGGATCACTGGGCAGAGAGAAACCTATTAATCCCTCCAACACAGTATGGATTCAGAAGAGGCCACTCCTGTATGGAGAGTGTAGCATCATTAGTGACAGAAATTATTTCAGCTAAAATGAAGGAAAAAATCTTAGCAGCGGCCTTCGTCGACATAAGAGGAGCATACGACAACGTCGTGGTCAAAATACTACAAGAGAAATTAAGAGAACAAAAATTCCCAGTAAAGATAGTAAACATTATTGGAGAGATGATCAGAAAGAGAAAACTCAACTTTTACGCCGATGGGGAACTAGTAACTACAAGAGTCACAGGGACAGGTTTACCCCAAGGATCCGTGTTAAGCCCCCTGCTTTTTAACCTATATGTTGCCGACATTAATAGAGTTATTAATCAGGAATGCAGAATTAAACAATTCGCGGATGATATCGCGATCTTATCAGAAGAATCCAAGCTGGCTAAAGCTGGCAACAATCTTCAACAAGGTCTAAATGAGTTAAATGAAGAATTGAAAACCCTCGGACTAGATCTGGCTCCGAATAAGACGAAGATCAACTACTTCAATGCTCCAAAAAGTCAAGATGAGGAAGAAATCCCAATCTTAATCAATGGAACAGTCATTGAAAGGGAACATGTATCAGAATTCTTAGGAATGCACTTGGACTCCAATCTTACATGGAAAGCCCACATTAACAGCATAGTGAGAGGCGCAAAAGGAGCTCTAACAATAATCAGCTACCTCTCTGGGAAATCATGGGGAGCTCATCCTGCCACTATGATGATGTTCTATAAAGCATTAATAAGGTCGAAACTGGAATGGGGAAGCCAACTCACCCTAGGGGCCGCGGCAACACACAGAAATAAACTAGAGGTAGTACAAAACGCAGCTCTGAAGAAAGCACTTGGAGTGATGAAATCATCCCCAACTAACACAGTTCTCCACATGACAGGGTCCCTACCCTTAAAATTCAGACAACTAGAAATCACCAGCAAATTCCTGCTAAAGCTACACAGGATCCAGGACAACCAGCTAATAGAATCACTGGACCGTTTGGGGGAGCTCTTAGCCCAAACTAGGAGAAAGAGCAAAAGACCCTTCCCTCTCCTAGAGGTTTGGGAGGAAATCAAACAAAATGACACCAAGATGATGCAAACCACGTACCAGCCAGCGTATGACGTCCCTTACGAGGTGTGGTTCGAGAAGATTAACATCAACACCGAGATAGGTGGAGAAATTAAAGAACAAATTCAGACAGAAGAACAAGTCCTTGAGCAAATAATATCACGATCCCCCCAAGGGTCAATCATCCTCACAGACGCAGCGAGGACCAACAACAACGAGCATCAAAAGACAAGTTTGGCCTTCTGGGACAGTACGAGTAACTATCGATACCAGGAAAGGCTGACAAATGAAACCTCAATCTTGTCGGGGGAAGCACTAGCAATCCTTGAAGCCACCAAATACATCAAGAGAGAGCAAATCAAAAATTCGATAGTCATCTCGGACGCTAAATGGGTTTTACAAAAATTGAGAAAGTCAGGTATCCAGAATGATATCCACCCGGTAGTCTTAGAAATACGATCACTCGCCTCAAGACTGGCGAAAGGAGGATATCACATCCAGTTCTTCTGGTTTCCAGCCAAGAGTGGGGAGAAAACTAGGAAAATCGACCAGCTAGCAAAGGAAGCACTACACATAGAGAGAGAGAAGACACCCAGAGCCACTTGGGAAGACCTGAATACAGAAATAAAAGAAAAAATCAGAAGGGAAGCTCTCAAGGACATGATGAAGGAGTCTACCTCAAAAGGAAAGATATACTTCCAGCATGCCAACTCACTGGAACAAAGAGACTGGACCGCCTGGTTCAAAAAGTCCAGACTCAAAGCCAACCAGATCAAGACCATCAACAGGTTGAGGACCAATCACACAAGAGTGAATGAACACCTGGCGAGATTCAAAATGATTTCATCTCCAGAATGTGAGTGCGGGTTTCCCTCTCAGGACTTACAACATATCCTGAGAATTTGCCCAATACACCAGGAGACAAGAGATAAATTGGAAGAAAACTTGACAAAAATGAACGTGAACGGATCAAGCAATATTTCTGAACTAGCATTCTCGGAGTCAGAAGAGGTTTTAGCGGCCCTAGCGAACTTCTTCACAGGAGAAAGGGCGAGGTTCATCTAGAAGGGGAGAAAACAGGATTAAAAAAAAAAAAAAAAAAAAAAAAAAAAAAAAAAAAAAGTAGAAAAACAGGAAGAAAGAGAAGATGATCCTGGGACTCCAAATAAAAAGCGCTCCCTCGATAGGTATTCTCACCTCCCTAATGAGAATTAGGGCTTAGGTAGATGAATCAAGAGATTGAGGAGTACGGACCAACAGCGACAGTTTCTTCCTCTCTTTTGGAAAAAAGAGACAAGAAGAGCCCACGTCACTGTTAAATCTCCAGCGCCAAGAACTTCAATGGGAGCCCCAAGGCTAGATCTAATTTGAAGAAACCCCGGGAAGAGAGTGACGCCAACTATCGGTAGTCACTGGTAACAGCAGAACAGATGGACAAGATGGTACAAGAGAAGTAGCCATCTTGAACGAGCGAATGGGACATGGCGAAAGCCCTACCCAAAGAAAGGACTTAACAACAACAAAGAATGTGGAGAAGAGATGGGGAAATGTTCTTGTGCTTTTTTTTTTCTTCATCTTTTTGGAAGACTAATAGCATTGTTGACAATGGCTTTTGAGGGAAATTTAAGATTACAGGAAATGTGGGGAGAAAATGGGAATTTGGATGGAATGATATGAGATAGAATTTTTTTTTGATGATTTCATTGAAAAGCTGAGGAAATTTCAGGAGGAAAAGAAGAGTTGGAACTTATTTTTGGGAATTTTTTGAAAATTCCATCTTTTTTTTTGGAATTTTTGGAAAATTTCACTTTTTTTTGAATTTTTTGAAAATTTCACTTTTTTGGAATTTTTGGAAAATTCCACTTTTTTGGAATTTCTTTAAAATTTCACTTTTTTAATTTTTTAAAAATTCTACTTTTTCGAGATTTTTTGAAAAGTCCACTTTTTTCGAAATCCTTTGTTTTTTTTGACAATATCTCTGATTTGCCATCGATTCATGTAGTCCTGAAAACAAAAATGATTGATTTTTCACAAATTTATGGACACTTTGATAAAAATCTATTTTTTCCCCAATAAATAACTCGAAATTCGATCATTTTTTTCTCTTCAAATCCGATAAATTGATGGCGAATAATCTCACCTATCATTCAAAACCAATCCCAGATAGCTACGACCAATAGAACCAGAAATATCCCCAAAAAAGTGAAATTTTCCCAAAATCGCAAGTATTTATCTTCCAAATCTGGACCAAAAAAAAATCAAATTGCCGAAAAATCCTAAAAAAAAATTGTGCCACACGGATTTCATCAGAAATTTCCTCAGCTTCTCAACGAAATCATCGGAAAAAAACCTATTTTCAATATTTTCCCAGATTTCCTATGATTTCCATAATATAAAACATCAAAAAAATTAAATGTGTCCATTTCACCCCTTATGTCCTTTTTCCCCTCAATTGATCTTTCGAGTTAGTCACGTTTGTTTGAAATATATCCTATTACTCTGCCTTTTTTTTCATTTCGTTTCGAGTGTAAACGAGGAGGGAGGGATGGGGGGGGGGGGGGGGGGGCGAATTGTGTATCCATGAATCAGAGAAAATCCGAGACCCTCACTTCCATTAAACTCCAGGAAAAACCACCGTGTTATTGGTTCTATTTTCAGCCAACGATGAAAAATGAATAATTCTTTAGAAAAAAAATTACCATATTTCGAAAGACTCACTTTCAGAAATACAATTCATTTGTGCGTAAGTGTGTGTTCACATTGATGCAGATATGACGCATAAATGATGCTGCTCTTGCACTTGAACAGTGTACCACTTTGCAACGAATGGATGAAGCAGACGAATGATTTGCTCATTACTTGAGAGTGCTTCTCAAAATGATGCCTCGTTATTTTGAACACAATTCAATGATTGAGATTTAAACCAAAAAGTAATCAATCGAATCATTGAAAGAGAAATAATGTTTGGTATGTTCTGGAACATTTCGCTCATCATTTATGGGAGTTCATATGGGAACTGAATTGATAGACCAATAATTATGAAAAAATTTGAATATACTTCTGAAAATATAAAAAGTCATCTGTTAAAATTTCAAACTCTTTGGACATCTTGTTCGGGAGAAATCAATAAATGAAGATTTCTTTTTTCAATTAACACGGTCAATTTATGGGTTTTCGTCTGGAAATATGAAATTTGTGGCAATTAACAGATTTTCAGGGGGGGAAAAACTTTCATGATGGATAAATAAATGTGTAAAGAACAGTTTAAGAGCTTCCTCAAATCCATTAGATACTTGGTGATTTTAGAATAAATTAATTTGTCTCGAAAAATCCTGATTTTTGGGAGATTAACCTTTGTCTTACGCGCATTAACAGTGACGTCAGAACCGCGCGCTTTTTGAAATTAATAAGAATGCTTTTCTAACAACGCAATGTATACTACGCTTGTACATCAAGTCATACAAAATTAGCTGAAAATGTCATGAATTGACCTTTTTCTATTTGATCTTCAAAAAAATTATTTCTATAAATTCGATTTTTTACAGACGAAAAATTATGATTGATGAGGAAGAATTCCTAGTATATATCAGCTGTACAGGTTATGACTACGCTAGTTATATTGATTTTTTTTTTACTAATTAAATCGGTACCAAGCACATTATATAGACCACTTGTATAATCATCTGTTTTTTTTTTTGAAAATATTTCGGAAACTAAATGAGATGAAGCGATTTTGCCCTGAGACTTTTTTGCAGCTTCTCAGATCTTTTGAGATTTTCTCTAAAAATAAGTTAAAATTAATTTGAATTAAATTAAAGACTATTTTTTCTTTCAGTATAGATGAGAAAAATTGAAAAAAATTCATGTGCAAATGATAAAGTTTAATGTTGTTTGCTTCTGAAGCCAGCGACATACAGAGATTTCATTATTAAAAGATGAAAATAAAAGCTTCCTTTGTCTTATTAAATATTTCATCAGACTATAAACGTATTTCCTCTCTGTGAAACTAATGAGGTCGTTTATTATGCAGAAGAAGAAGTAGAATTTCTCAGTTCTGTGTCAATTGTGACCTATGAACTTAATATTATAAAAAAATAAGGTACAAAGAATTACGTTTGAATAATTGAATTTCAATTTTATATATAAATATAAAAATATATAGGAGAGAGTGGGGCAAAATGGACACTGTATTGAAACGGTTAGAGATAGATTTTTTTTGATGATTCTATTGAAAAGCTGAGGAAATTCCAGCCGGAAAACGAGTGTAAGATGTATTTTTTTCAATTTTTTTTGAAAATTCGATGATTTTTTGCATTTTTGAGGGGTAAAAGCCTTTTCTTTTTTGAAAATTTTCAGTTTCTTGCAAATATCTCTGGTTCTATTGGTCGTAGCAATTCGGGGTTGGTCTCAAACGAAAGGTGAGCTCATTTCCCATCGATTCATGGGGTTTTGAATTCAAAAATATCAATTTTTGGGATAGTTATAGGTCAAAAACGGTTTCACAAAACTGTTTCACAAAAATGCCCATAAATACTTTGAAAATCAATATTTTTAAATTGAAAACCCTATGAATCGATGGCAAATGATCTCACCTTTCACCTCCCATCGAAATTTTTACGCTATGACAAATAGAACCGAAGATATTCTCAAAAAACTGAACATTTTCAAAAAAAAGAAGGTTTTTACCTCTCTAAAATGCTCAAAAAAGTCAAAATCGCCCAAAAATTCAAAAAAATTAATTCCAACACTTGTTTCCCGCCTAAAATTTCCTCAGCTTTCCAATGAAATCATCAAAAACAATCTACCGCCAATATTTCTATTAATTCCAAGAGTTTTCCATAATATTTGCCTAAAAATTGAGATGTTTCAATTTTACCCCTGATGTCCATTTTGCCCCATCTTCCCCTATATATTATATATATATATATATATATATATATTTTATAGAAGAATATTGGATGAAGCGAGGAGAATTATTTGCAGAGGAGCTTGGAATATAAAAAAGATGAATCCAGGGTAGATCCCCTCTGATTGGATCCTTCGTAATCCATGCTTTTCCTTCTTGAATTCGATTTTTACTTCGCAATATTAACTTGAGAAATCAGAATTTAAAGTGAAGAAAATCGGGTCAATATTAATAAGAGAAGAATGAAGAAAAATTAGTGATGATTAAATTATTTTTTTTTTAACAAATAATTTGGGTGAAGGTGGGGTAAAATGGACAGTTTAATCGATCGGTTTGAGATAGAAATTTTCTAATGATTCCTTTGAAAAGCTGAAGAAATTTTAGGCAGAAAACATGTGTTAAATTTTGTTTTTTTCAATTTTTGGAAAAGATTTACTTTTTTGGCCAAGTTTTGAAGGGAATTTCCCTTTTGAAAATCGAAAAAATTCACTTTTTCAACGATATCTTCGGTTCTGTTTGTCGTAGCGATCTGGAGTTGATCTCAAATGAAAGAGGAGCTCATTTCTCATCGATTTATGTGGTTCAAATTTTTTGAAAATTAATTTTTCAAATATTAATATGTCATTTTTTTGAAAATCAGTTTTTGCCCTATAAGTACTTGAAAAAATTGGTATTTTTCTTTTAAAACCCCATAAATCTATGGAAAATGAGCTCATCTTCCATTTAAGATCAACCCCAGATCGCTAAGATCAATAGAACCAGAGATATTCTCAAAAACCTGAAATTTTTCCAAAAACAGAAGCGTTTTACCTTCAAATCTTGCGTAAAAAATGAAATTTTTGAGAAATTCCAAAAAATAACTTTTGACATATGATTTTCATGGGAAATTTTCTCATCTTTCTAATGCAATCATCAGAAAAAACCTATCTCCAATATTTTCATCCATTTCTCCTAATTTTCATAGCATAAAGTACCAAAATCAACACGTGTCCATTTTACTCCATTTTCTCCTAATTCACTGCAATTTTTTCAAATACGTCCCCTTCAAATTGTAGAAGTCTTTATAAATTTGTCTCGAACTTCAGATCGATAGTAGATGGCGCATTGAAGTTGGTACAATTGAAGTAATTCAACTGATTTTATTCTCTCTCTGAAATTTAATTTTTTTTTTGGCTCCAAGAACTTTCAAGAAGAAAAGATTTTCTTCATGTTCTATTTTTCGATTTTTTTTTCCTTTTTTTTTGGGAGATTACTACATTTTTGAGGGCAATGACTCCACATTTAACTCCATTTTACGATAATTAAGATGTTTCTATCTGTACAGTCAAAAAAAAAGGCAAATTTTTGGATAAAATCGTTGATAAAAATTTGTACGAGATAAAACTCTCAAATTTGGCATCGTTTTTTTTTCGTAACGATTTTGATTATATTACTAATTTTTTCAAAAAATTAGTATTTAGCTAGAAAATATTGCTAATTTTTTCTAAAAAATATCACTAATTATTTTTGAAAAATTAGCAATTAGGAAAAAAATATTTCTAATTATTTTCGAAAAATTAGTAATTAGGAAAAAAGTATTACTTGATACAAGTTTATATTGATAATAAATTTAGTACAGAAATAATCTCAATAAATATTTCAAATTAAAAATGATAGAGAAGTTTAATTGATCGTGGTAAATTTTATATAATTCATTACTGAATAAATACAATTTTTAACGTCAACTAAAATCTTTTTTATTGAAAAATTTTAACCCATCAGTTGAGTATTATTTTTTGTAACACTCGAGTTGCACTTAATAACTACCCTCCGCTCAAAATTAAGATCCGATAATAATTAGTAATAATTTTTTCCTAATTACTAATTTTTCGAGAATAATTAGTAATATTTTTATCCTAATTACTAGCTTTTTCAAAAAAAAATTAGTAATATTTTCTCGCTAATTGCTAATTTTTTCAAAAAATTAGAAAATGGAAAAAGATAATTTTTTCTTTGCCGATCTCTGCTACAGGTCCATTTTGCCCCAGTTTCCACTGTATCATTTTTTTTTAATAAAAAATGAGAGTAAAATGGATATTTCAATGAAATTGCATTGAATTTTTTTTAAATTAGTGCATTGAATAGCAATAATTCAGTGACAAGGATTATTAATTAAAATCCTTTCAAATATTCAAAAATAATTTTCAATTAAATTCATAAAATTTGCAGGAGAATTTGTCGACTCGTGGGACTTTTATAAATGAATTATTCACGATTATTAAATGGAAGATTTAGAAAAAAAATAGAATAATCAATTCTGATTATTGAAAGTGCATATCCTGAATTATCACTGATAAATTAATCACTTTAAATTCTATTATTATCCTCAGAATTATTTCTTCAATTTTGTGGAAAACGAGAAATATAAAATTTTTAGACTGACTTGATTTTGTCATCAATTTTTTCAAAATATCTCGTAAATTAATGGAGATACGCCCTTTTTACCCTAATATGATTTTAAAGAGAATTTCAAGAGCTACAAAAAAGGATTGAATAAAAATCGCTCTATCTCGCTTAGTTTCCGAGATATTTAAGAAAAATAAATGGAATAAAATATAAAAACATAAAAAGAAGAAAAAATTTTCTAAAAAAAGAAGAGAAAGAGTCTGTGAGAAAAAGGCAGGATAAAAATACCTGAAGAGAAGATCAAAGTGCGAACTGACGACAAAAAAAAACACAAAAAAACCAAAAAAATGACCATCAAACATAAAAATTTTAATTAAAAAAAAAAACAGAAATTATATTGTCATTTAAATTTTTAACTTGAAAAATAAATTGACTTTAATTAAATGAAGCAATGAAAGAAATAAAAATAAATGTGAAAAAATGACGAGATAACCTAGAGAGATATGATGCAGTTATGATGACCAAGTGAATAGTTAGAATAGATTTTATATGAGAAATTCAATGGTGCCTGAGACGAGAAAAATGAGATGAAAAAATACAAACAGAGAGAAACGTGTGACAAGTGGAAGGAAAAAATATGGATGAAAGAAGAATGAGTAGTGTATGTGTGTTTCTCTCTCTCTTCAAAAGAAGGATATATATAGGGAAGAATGGGGCAGAATGGACATGAAACGGTGGCATGAAACGGTTGGAGATGGATTTTTTTCGATGATTCTATTGAAAAGCTGAGGAAATTTTAGCCGAAAAACGAGTGTTATATGTATTTTTTTTCGATTTTTTTGGAAAATTCTATATTTTTCGGTGTTTTTGAGGGGTAAAAGCCTTTCTTTTTTTGAAAATTTTCAGTTTTTTGCAAATATCTCTGGTTCTATTGGTCGTAGCAATTCGGGGTTGGTCTCAAATGAAAGGTGAGCTCATTTCCCATCGATTTATGGGGTTTCGAATTCAAAAATATCAATTTTTGGGATAGTTATAGGCCAAAAATTGTTTCACAAAACTGTTTCACAAAAATGCCCATAAATACATTAAAAATCGATATTTTTAAATTGAAAACCCTATGAATCGATGGCAAATGATCTCATCTTTCACCTCCCATCGGAATTTTTACGCTACGACAAATAGAACCGAAGATATTTTCAAAAAACTGAAAATTTTCAAAAAAGAAGAGTTTTACCCCTCTAAAATGCTCAAAAAAGTCAAAATCACCCAAAAATTCAAAAAAATTAATTCCAACACTTGTTTCCCGCCTAAAATTTCCTCAGCTTTCCAATGAAATCATCAAAAACAATCTAACGCCAATATTTCTATCAATTTCAAGAGTTTTTCATAATATTTGACTAAAAATTTGGATGTTTCCATTTTAACCCTGATGTCCATTTTACCCCCACCTTCCCCTATATATATACATATATATAATGAATTTATAAACATAGATAACTAAAAAAATCAAAAAATTATAAAATTAAAAAAATGTATAGTTATACATTGCCTTTGGAGATCTTGTATCTCAGGAAATTAATAAAACGCTCTCTCTCTCATGTGTTTATGTGTTTGTGTGTGTGTGTGTGTGTGTGTGTGAGGGACAGGGTACCCAGGGGCAACAGGAACAAACCCTGAAATACACGAGTTTACTCACAAAATTTCCCCATTTTTTCACCATGAAAAAAGCCCCTTTTTCCTCATTTTCAACCACTGTGAGGTAAAATCCACAGGAATTAAATATAAAACATCCAAGAGTTCACGAAAAAAAAAGAAGAAAATAATAAAATAAAACACGATTCAACACAACAATCAGTCGGTTGTGTTAAATGTTGTTTTTCAAGTTTTTTTTCTTTTTTCCCCTTTTTTTTCAGAGGAAAATACACGCACTAGACTGGAGCACCGTCATCACGAAGTGGAGACTTCACACACACACATACACACACACACATATATATATATATATATATACACACACACACAGCTAAAAAAAAAACAGTGAGAAAAAAAACGTGAATACTCCAAAACTCCAAAAAAAAATTTAATAGAAAATTCATTTAAAGTCTCAAGGTCATTTTAATATTTCCCCCCCCCTCTTTTTTCCAAGATTTTTAAACAGAAAAAGAGGGGGGGAGGGGTGGGAAGAAAATAAATTGCTCTTCCCATTTTTTTTTGTTTTTTAATATCTATTATTTTTTTCAGTGGCAAATTTTTTTTTTGACGTTCTTCTCCACTTTTTTTTGTCAGAACTTTTTTTTACACTACTAAAAAAAAAAAAAAAAAAAAAAAAAAAAAGACAAAAAAAAACTTCAATGACTCCGGGTCTCCAGATTAAAATATGGCCGTCCATTGACACGAAGTCTTCTATTGGGGGCCAAAAATTGTTTGTATATGATAATAATAATATGTTTGTTAATTTCACATGAAAAAATATCACATTTTTCAAAGTTGCCCCTCCCCCCTTTTTTTTTGGAATCCTTGAAAATAATTTTTCAACTGAAAAAAAAATGAAAAAATAAAATAAATGAGATGATTTTTACGAGAAAAATGAGAAATTAATTATTTTCTCTACTTTTAGACCGAAAATTCAATGTTTAAATTAATGAAAAAATATCACATTTTTCATAATATTTTTAGACACAAAATTCTCCAAATTTCCCCATTTTTTTTCTCTCTTTTGAGTCTGAAAATAATTTGTCAACTGAAAAAAAAAAAATAAATGGAACGATTTTTTACAAGAAAAATACAGAAATTATTTCCTCCACTTTTAGGCCAAAAATAAATGTTTATTATTAAAAAAAAAAAAAAATAATAATTTCTCACACACTTCACTTTTCAACAATTTAAATTATTATTATTATTATTATTATTCACTCACCTTCTCACCTCCCTTTCCATTTTCTTTTTTTTTCCTCGAATTTTCTTGTCCCCCCCCTCCCCACCAGCACACAAACACACACACACACAGAATCTCACTGAATTCAGTGTAAAAAAGCACAAAATTATTACACAAAGAAAAATAAAATAAATTAAAAAAATAACAAAACAGAGAGAAATTTTCCTTTTTTTCGTGAAAATAATAAACGCAGTTACACACACACACACATAGACACAGAGGCACAGACACAAAAAAAAAAAAAAAGAATTATCAAATTTTTCTTGCTGATTATTTTATTTTACAATATTTTATATCCTCGCAACACTGATTAAATGGGTGCAATTTTATTTTTTTTTCACCTCTCCAATAAACACGAATATTTAATTCTTTTAAAACTCCAATGATAATCACACTGACACACAGTGGACGCGAGGGTTTTATGTGTGAAAACTACGTCAACATTACACCACCGTACGATCTAGTGGCGGCCATCTTTTCTGGGCCATATACGATTGAAAATGCACACGAAACGTAGAGGGAAACATCGACACACACACATACAAAAGGAAACACACACACACCAACACAACAGGACACACACATACACACACACACACACACATACACTCACACACACACACACATATATATGTATATACACACACACACATATATATACACGCTCACACACACACACATACACACACATATATACACATACACACATCTACATATATATATATATATATACATACACATACACACATATATATGCACACACATACACAGAGTACAATTGCTGTCTCTCTCTTTTCTCTGTCTCCCTAATTATTATATATATATATATATATATATATACATGTGCCTATATATACAGATATATGTAATATATATATTCTTATATTTTTTTTTTTGCTGCTTCCTCCTTTATTCATTCGCGTTTACGCCCGTGGGATATTTCCATGTGTGTGTATTCTACATATATATATATAAATATATATGTGTGTTTTCATGGTAAAACGGGGAATTTTCATAAATGAGAAATTCTGTCTGGGTTCACGGACGACGCTCATTATCACTAGGTATGGCCAACCAAAAAAGCACACTTTCTCAACTTGCATATATATATAGAACATGGATAAAGGAAATGAGCGTGTGTGTGTGTGGGTTTTAGTTAGTGGCGCTAGGGTCGAGTGCGAGAAAAAAGGGGCCTTGGAGGCGAAAGGGCGGAAGTTGTGTGGGGGGGGATGGGACTTACGCCCTTTTGTTACTGAGGCGATTATATAGACACACACCGACTGATTGGTGCAACGCCGAAAGAGGAGAAAGGGAGGGGGGGGAAGACATGGAGCGACCCCTTATCGGTGAGTTTTGGAGGTAAGCGCGGGAATTTCAAATTTTTTAAAATGAATAAGACACATTTTAATGCAGAAAATGTCTAAAATATATATTTCTCTGTAAATATTCGTATTTCTCTATTTTTTTTTTTTTTAATTTCTGTCAAATTCTTTTAATTATCAATATTTCATAGAAAATATGTAAATCCTTTTACAAAAAAGCCTATTTAATAATTTTTTTTTACAAACTGTATTAATATATGAAATGTTAATTAATTAACATTGTAATGTAGAGAAGAACAAAAAAACTGATAATTCCATATTGTGCTGTGGAAGACACTTTTCGAATAGAAAAAGATTTGAAAAAAAACATTGAAATGCACTGGAATGTGTCAGTTTGTGTTGCGTGAGATTCCTCAGTGTTTGATGATCTCTTGAACAGCGGCAATGATGTTACGTGCACTGATTCCAAATGCATCGAGAAGAACATTAGGTGGTCCAGACCGTGGTACTTTGGGTACTGCTAGTTTTTTGACGATGATATTGCGTTCGAGAGCAACAGCAGATATGACAGCTTCGCCTAATCCTCCCTCTGGATAATGATCCTCAACGGTTATGATTCGACCACCGCTTTCTTTGGCATTGCTGATGATAGCTGCAGCATCGATGGGTTTGACAGTGAAGGGATCCAAAACCCGAACATGAACCCCAGCTTTTCCAAGTTCTACAGCAGCTTTCAAAGCCTCATGAAGCGTCACTCCAGCTCCAATGATAAGCGCCTGATCTTTCTGCGATGATTTGACGACTTTGGCTTTTCCGATGACGAATGGCTCCTCATTCTTGTACAGAATAGCAGTATTAGGCCTCGATGTTCTAATAAAACAGACGCCTTTCGTATTGGCAGCAAGTTCAACTGCTCTTTCAGTCGAAACAGCGTCACTCGGATAGAAAACAGTTGACCCAGGAATTGTCCTGAACATAGCAATATCTTCTAATCCCATCTGCGATGGACCATCCTCACCGATCGAAACACCACAATGTGATCCAACGAAGTTAACATTAGTCTGGGATATTGCACCCATTCTAATTTGATCAAAGGCACGTGTGAAGAAGGTGGCAAATGTTGATACGAAAGCAACTGTTCGATCTCTGCAAGCCGCACCAATGGCAATTCCAACCAAATTCTGTTCGGCAATGAAGCATTCGATGAAACGTGATGGATCAACGGTTTTGATCTTTTCGGAGAATGTCGAGTTCTTTGTATCACCGTCCAATGCTATTACACGGTTATTGTTCTTGGCTATTTTGATGAGAGCTGTTCCATAAGCAAGACGTGTTGCTACTAAATCAGTTGTTTTGTAACTTGGAGGAGAATCGAGTTTTATGTTTGTTATGTTGACGACTGGCGCATCTTCGATTAGTGGCTTTTGCGGATGAAGACCGAGGGGTCCATGGTTTTTGATCATTGATGTTAATGCTTGAATTGTCTCATCTGCTTTGTTGCCTAATGGCTTACCGTGCCAATTCTCGAGATCCTCGATGTTTGGGAAGTACTTGCCTTTGAATGTTTTAGCGAGAATTGCTGTTGGACGGCCTTTTGTTGTGTTTGCTTCGTGGAATGCTTTGACAATTTCTTCGACATCGTGACCGTCAACTACAATGGCATTGAAACCGAAGGATTCGAGGCGTTTACGGTAGATCTCCATGTTGTGCTGGAGGGATGTTGGCTCGCTTTGACCGAGACGGTTAATGTCGAAAATTGCACACAAGTTGTCGAGCTTGTAGTAGGAGGCGAAGTGCAGGGCTTCCCATATTGAACCTTCTGCTGATTCGCCATCACCGATTAGACAGTAAACTCTGCAAAAAAAGGAAAAATGCAGTAAATATTTAGATTCCCAGGAAAAAATGTTCAGATCTGATCAGATCAAATTAGATCTGATCAGATCTAAACAGATCTGATCAGGCATTGATCTGATTAGATCTAATTAGATCTAATCAGATCTATTCATATCAAAATTCTGTATCGACAGTCCAATAAAGAGAAGTTTGAATTCTTCACTCGTCTATCAGCTTAATTCCCTTTTTTTTAATAAATTAGGTTTGATCAATATTTTACTGATCTCTAATTCAAAAAAACCCATAAGAAAAAAATCAAAACTACCCCAAAAATGAATTTTTCTTTACCAACATCTCGGAAATGGCAAATAATACGAAAAAATAAAAGTTTCAAACAAAAGTTGAAGATATCAAAATTATCCAGAAATTTTTTCTGAATGTTTGATTTAAAATTGCTGTTTAATGGACAATGGAGTGGGAATAAGACTGTTTTAGTGGGATTTAAAAAATGAAAATTTGGAAAAAATAGTACATAATGAGCATAACGTTAAGAACGTCCTGTATGAATTTCAGAGCAATATCAATGAACCCAAAATGGTAAAGAAACTCCGCAAAACAAAATTTTCTTTTGAATCATCGTATTTAAGGGGTAAGACCACTGTAGAATTGCTTAAAAATCAGTTATCACCTAAAACCCATTATTTCCCATGAAATTTTGAATTTTTTCCAAAGCATTTCTTTATATTCATAGCCCAAGTCAAAATTTCAATCGTATTTTTCTCTCGAAACATGATTTTTCAAATTGGCACACAGCATAACTCCAATAATTTTCATTATTTTCATTTGAATTTCCCCCAAGCATCTTGAAAACAATATTTCAAACAGAAATACGTAGGGAATTTTCAAAAAATTGATTTGCACATTTTTTATTGATAAAAAATTGCCGATTTTTTGGCTGAAATTTGAATTTTTTCATTCAAATGGTCACCAATCCCACAAAAAACAATATTTTTGAAATTCCCTACGTATTCCTGTAGCTATATGTATCTAGAATGAGCCAATTTTTTTTTTTTTTCAATTGAAATTTGCACCAGTTACACTGAGTGCCACAGAGTATTTTAAATTCGAGGGGGCCTCGCAAGAATGGCTCTTGTGTCGTCATTTTTTGATATTTTTTGATGAATTTTTCTTTCTGAAGACTCGAATATATGCTCAATCACTGCCTCGAATATCATTATTTGCTTGCCACTTTTTCTATAGAAAAAAATAGCCAAAAACGCCTTTTTTTTAAGACTTTTACAGTGGTGTTACGTGTTAATTGACTTTTTTAAGTGCTTTACTGACCGGTAACTGGCCTTGTCGAGATTCTTTCCAACGTATGCCATTCCAGCAGCAACGGAGAGTCCCTGACCAAGTGAACCAGTACCTACGTCAATAAAATTGAGCCTTGGAGTTGGATGGCCTTCTAAATCACTGTCAAATTTACGAAGATTCTGGAGCTCGGCTACTGGAAAAAGTCCTGCTTCAGCCCATGCTGTAAATAAAAATAATTATCAATAATTGTTTAATTGAGAACATCTCTAGATCTTAATGAAATTAACACACATTCGACAATTTTTTTAATTAATAAATGATTATAGAAATGTTTGAAAAATTTGCACTCATGAGAAAACAATTTTTTTTTCTTAATTTTTCCAATTTTAAAAAAAATAGTTTTTTGAAAATATCTCGGAAATTAAGCGAGATACAGCGATTTCGCCCTAATTCTTTTTTGTAACTCTTTGAATGCTCTAAATAATGAGAATTGAGGCCCTATCTCCACGAAAGAAGATAAACGCCTTATCTCGTTTAAATTGGAAAAAATAGGAGAGATCGTAGCAAAATGCTTTGAGATTTTTTTTTTTTAATGAAGGAGTCCTCGAAAAAATTTGAAAAAATTCACCAACAATGTTCACATATTGGAGCATCTTCTCAAATTTTCTCAGATTTTTCCATCAAGTTCTTGACTCTAAAGAAAAATTTCTCGATCATGTTATTGAAGAAGTCTATTTTGCCTTATTCTCTCTTATTTAAAAAAAATACAAAAAACTAATGAGAAAATGAAATTAATTTGTCTGAAAAATTGAACGGTTCGAGATATGAATTTTCTAATGATTCCATTGAAAAATTGAGGAAATTTTAGGCAAAAAAAATGTGTCAAAAATTTTTTTTTCTCAATTTTGAGAACAATTCACTTTTTTTGGCCAAGTTTTGCAGAGGTTTTCTTTTTTAAAATCGAAAAAATTCGCTTTTTCGAAGATATCCTCGGTTCTGTTGGTCATAGCGATCTGGAGTTGATCTCAAATGAAAGATGAGCTCATTTCTCATCGATTCATGTGGTTCAAATTTTTTTAAAATCAATTTTCCAAATATTTATAGGTCATTTTTTGAAAATCAGTTTTTGTCCTGTAAGTACATTGAAAAAATTGATATTTTTCTTTTTAAACTCCATAAATCGATGGGAAATGAGCTCACCTTTCATTTAAGATCAATCCTAGATCGCTAAGATCAATAGAACCAGAGATATTCTCGAAAACCAGAAATTTTTCAAAAACAAGAATTTTACCTTCAAATCTTGCGCAAAAAATGAAATTTTTGAAAAATTCCAAAAAATAACTTTTGACATATGATTTTCATGGGAAATTTTCTCATCTTTCCAATGAAATCATCAGAAAAAAATCTATCTCCAATATTTCCATTCATTTCACGTAATTTTCATAGTATAAAATACCAAAATCAACTCGTGTCCATTTTACCCCATTTTTCTCTATATTTTATCATTGAAATTACCAGCATAAAGAATTGGAGCAGAATGACCCTTGCTGAGTACAAATCTGTCGCTATTAGCATCACGTGGAGACGACAATTTGTATCTCATAGTATGGAAAAACAAGACAGACATGAGTTCTGCCATTGAAGAGCATGATGTTGGATGTCTGAAAAAGGGAAAAAAAAACAAGTGGATTAATAGTATTGCTTTTCAACTGATATAGCTTTTTTCTGCTAATACTTTAGCAATATGCTTCCAAACTGGAAGTGATACAACTTTTTTTCAAATCATCATTGAAATATCAAATTTTGAAGAAATTCATTGAAATACCAATAACTCGAGAACTAATCATGCAAATAAGCTCAAAATTTACGAGCATCTTAACTGATAAAACTCTCGAGATAATATATGAGTTGGGGAGAATGGGGCAAAATGGATACTGTAATGAAACGGTTAGAGATGGATTTTTTTCGATGATTCTATTGAAAAGCTGAGGAAATTTTACCCCATAAACGCGTGTCAGATGTATTTTTTTTCGATTTTTTTTGGAAAATTCGATATTTTTCGGTATTTTTGAGGGGTGAAAGCCTTTCTTTTTTTGAAAATTTTCAGTTTTTTGCTAATATCTATGGTTCTATTAGTCGTAACAATTCGGGGTTGGTCTCAAATGAAAGGTGAGCTCATTTCCCATCGATTTATGGGGTTTTGAATTCAAAAATATCAATTTTTGGGATAGTTATAGGCCAAAAACTGTTTCACAGAACTGTTTCACAAAAATGCCCATAAATACATGAAAAATCGATATTTTTAAATTGAAAACCCTATGAATCGATGGCAAATGATCTCATCTTTCACCTCCCATCGGAATTTTTACGCTACGACAAATAGAACCGAAGATATTTTCAAAAAACTGAAAATTTTCAAAAAAGAAGAGTTTTACCCCTCTAAAATACTCAAAAAAGTCAAAATCGCCCAAAAATTCAAAAAAATTAATTCCAACACTTGTTTCCCGCCCAAAATTTCCTCAGCTTTCCAATGAAATCATCAAAAACAATCTACCGCCAATATTTCTATTAATTTCAAGAGTTTTTCATAATATTTGCCTAAAAAATTTGGATGTGTCCATTTTACCCCTGATGTCCGTTTTGCCCCCACCTTCCCCTGTAAATAACATCAGTTGAACAATTTCCAGAAATTCCATTAAAAACTGATTTTCAAAAAATGGACAAATCTCAAAAAGTATCGATTGGATTCTCTTCAAATAAAGCTTAAAAAATAGAGTTCATCGAGAGGAAGTTTTCCACAAAATATGAAATTTTTCTATAAAACCGTTTAGCTGTAATTGAGACTTTTATGCACACACAGACTAAAAATATCATTTTCTCTCTATTTAGATAATTTTAAGTATCTTCTATCCAAAAAATTACAATCAAAAATTCTGATGATTACATAGCTTCCATTTAGAAGCAAAAATAACAAATTAATTTCCCAATAATCTTCTGTGTTTCAAAACAAAAACACCAAATTTAAGGGTATTGAATTTTAAATTTCGCGAACAGAAGAGACTATTGATCCGGCTGCGTGGTTGACAATTTCAAAACGTAGAAATCTAGAGTTTTCACCTCGAAAATACAAAACTACTTGTTTATATTTACATTAATTTGCAAATAGAAATGAATGAATTTCAAGTTTATTTTTTCGTATTCTGAAATAAATTTAATTGCCGGAATTATTTTCATCAAAGTTCAAAGATAAATTACTTAAATACACACAAATTATATTATTACGTAAATCTTAGAATTGTTTTTTTTTTTAATTTTTTTTTTTCAAAGAAATATGATTAGAAACATTGTATTTTTCTTCGATATCAAGAGGTCAGATGACCTTGATTAACGTTGGAATAAATTTCCAAAAGAATGTGATTTTTCGATTGATTTTTTTTTTTTTTTCGTAATTTTTCCAGAAATTTAAAGAAAAAAACAAAAAAAAATCCGAAAATTTTTAGGAATTTTTCAAATTTAAATTCACAAAAAATTCGAAAAAGAGAAAAAATCGAAAAAAAAGTGTTTAAACATTTTTAAATATAGTTTACCCGCTTTTTGAGGCTTCAGTAGCTTTTACACTCAAAATTCTGAGCGTATGAGCCATATCCTTCAATTTTTGAATTTCCATATCGCGCACCATAATATTTTTTAATTAATAGAAAATTTAACAAAAAAAATTAACTATTATACTTTTATAAAGTAATCGACTGTATTCAACGAAGGCTCGATACGCACTGACTGTCGCCTCAACAAATATTGAACGAAAACTCATCGTATCGGTCACTCGAGTGATGGAAAAGTGCCAAAGTAGCGCGAAATAAATTCAAAATTCAAATAAAAGTACTATTCTGATAATTTTTTCTTGCTGAAAAATTAAAAAACTTAATCAGCAGTTTTCCGCTGCTGATTACTTCTTGAGATTATTTTGTTCTATTTTATTATTAGTGCAGTGGGATTTCTCGATGAAATACAGCACTGAAGTGTTACATAATACGAGCAAGTGTAATCTCATGCTATCGTATGATTCCGGCACATAAGCAAAAAAAACGCAACTTGCGGAAAGTAGAAATTGTGGGGAATAATAAACGATGAGAATTTTTGTCTTTTTTTTAAACAGGAATCTCCAAATTTAATAAAACAAGCGAATAATAGTATTGCTTTGCAACTGATCTAGCTTTTTCTGCTGATACTTTAGCAATATGCTTCCGAAATGGAAGTGATACAATTTTTTTCAAATCATCATCAAAATATCAAATTTTGATATGCCGCGCGCGGGTATCGCTAGTTTTGGCGTCGAAAAAATGAAATGTATACGTTTTTTTTTTTTCATTGAAACGAAATTGTCAATTTCTAAAAACTGACTTTATTTTTTTTACAAATAAGTATATAATGTTGAGAACTGAAAATTGAGAAAGATCTGCAGAATGAAATTTATATTTCTGGACGTCTATTGACGGTTTATGGACGGTTAGAAGATGATGATCTTCTAAACGTAGAAGAATGACATATCCTTTTTCTTTGACATGAACATCTTTTACTTGAAATTTTTACATGATTTATCCTGAATTGATTCAGACAGGAGGGACTGAATAAATGGATGAGTCTCACAGAAAAAGGCGATATATATATGTACATATGCATATGTATATGTATACATATATATACATATATATGTATATAGTCTAGAATAGTAATATTTATATACATATTCTAGAATAATATATATATATGTATATATCTAGATATTACAATGCGAATAAATCGGTGACACAAAACGTTTCATGTATTTTCTCAGAAGGGAAATTTTGAAGAAATTCATTGAAACACCAATAACTCGAGAACTAATCATGCAAATAAGCTCAAAATTTACGAGCATCTTAACTGATACAATTCTCGAGATAATTTTTTTTTCATGATTCCATCAAAAAATTGCCGCATTTCTGGTGAAAAACACGTTTTAAAAATCACTTGTGAATTTTTTTTTGTAAATTCGATTTTTTTTTCTTTTAAAATAGTTCAAAAATTATCGTATGATTCGAGAAAAAAAAACCAATGAAGTTTTCAATCGTCATTCAGGACAATTCTTCTCTTTTTCACATGAAATAAAAAGAAGAAGAAAAAAAACAGAATTAATTTACATTGTCTTACATAACAAAATAATTTTTCACAGCTGATAAATAAATTTTTTAATTTAAATTTCATTGACTTTCAAATAAAACAAAATATCCGGAACTAGATTATTTTAATATGAATATGCAATTTTAAAAATGCGTCAGTCCACCTTGAACTGAGTGTAATGGCACTATTATCCATCTATATATATATATATTTTTTTTAACATTTTTTTTATTCATATCTAATTAAAATATATTTATTTTATTGCATCATCAGTTGATCACAATTTCATTGATAAATTTTTCAAATTCTCAATTTTTGGAAAAATCCAAAATTTAATTATGCATAATAGAAGTTAATTAAACAATTTTTTTTCAATTCTCAAGAATGAAAAAAAGTTGAGTTTGAAAAGTTTAAAAAAATTAAAATTGAATTTTTGCGGGAAAAGCGATTTTTTCCTATTTCCAGTGTTTTTATTACAATATATCTCGGAAACTAAGCGAGATAGAGCGATTTTGGCCTAAACTGGTTTTGCAGACAATTTCAAGAGCTACAAAAGAGGATTTTTTGACAAAAACTGCTCTATCTCGCTTAGTTTCCGAAGATATTCTCAAAAAAAAATAAAAAATGATAAAATAAAATCGATTTTACTGAAAAATTTGGAGTCGCGTTTAAAAATAAATTTTAACGAGTTCATTAGCATTGAACTGTATTTTTTTGCCTGAAAAACACGTGGTTCTAAAATTAGCAGAGGTCTCAAAAGATTGCGGCAATTCATCGTATTTTTTATTTTTTCAAAAATAATCTATCGTAATTAATGAATTTACTGGAAAATTTATAGCAAATTTCGATGAAATTATGGATTTTTCAGTTCTCTGCCTTAGAAACAAAGTGGCATAAGTGCTATATATAAGTACAAAACATACGCCACTTTGTTTCTAAGCCCATAATTTACTGAATACAGTTTAATCTGATTTCGAACGCTTTTTAAATCGCAAATAAACATTTTTAATAATTAAAAAAAAACCGCCAAAATTCAAATAATGCGATTTTTCCCTCTTTTTTTAATGTTTCGGGGATGAGCTCCTAATGTTGAAGGACTCACAAATTTTATTAAGATTCTTCTCCCTTCAAATTTATCATTATTATTATTATTATCATTATCATTATTATTATAGAGTAATAAAAAATTTCCAAGTGTGCTAAACTGAGAAAAAAAAAAAATTAAATAATATTAAATAAATCTGTATAATCAGCACAAAATTAGTTGACTAAAGAATTCTCATTAAGAACAATTAATAATTAATTAGAAGAGATTGAATTGCCATCTTAGACGCAAAGGGGCGTAAGTGCTGTTTATAAAAAATAGGACTTACGCCTTTTTGCTTCTAAGAAAACTCAATTTTTCTTCAAAATTTCGATAAAAAAATAAGAAATTCGATTTTAAAAAAAGAGTTAGTCTCCTTAGAAACAAAAGGGCGTAAGTGCTATTAATAAAAATAGGACTTACGCCCTTTTGCTTCTAAGGAAGTGAAATTTTTCTTCAAAATTTCGATAAAAAAATGAAAAATTCGATTTGAAAAAAAAAAAATTATTCTCTTTTAATCGATAATAATTTTTTTTCTCTATAAAAATTTTTTACAGTTAACTTTTTTTAAATTTTTTTTGTGAACTCTACAGTTTTATTTAATTTTTTAATATTAATTAATTTTTTTTACACAATTTTTATGTGTGCCAGGGTCACTTACCCAGACTTGCTAGCCTGTGTAGACTGAATTGAATGAATACGTAGTTTATTTGAAATATCTTTGAGTTCCTGAATAGTTTTGGCCTCTGGTTTATGATAATTTTCCATTGTCAATGAATTTTTATTAACACTTAAAAAAACTAATGACAATTAAAAATGATTATTTTTTGCGTTTGTAAAGAATTGAAGGAAAATAAAAAATTGAAAAAAACGTGTTGGCGAAAAATGCCGGCAGCAGTAGAGTTCGAGTCTAGTTATAGTGATCGTTGTTTTACAAATGTAAAGATGTGAATGAGTAGTAAAAAATGAGTCGAGAATGCTTACCCGCCACCAGTCGGTTTGAATTCGCTTCGATTTATCTGGGGACCCTAGATCCTGGAAAAATTTAATTTAATTTTTTTTTTCGCGGATTTTTTTTCGAATTTTTCGCGCTTTTTTTATCTTTGATTTTATTGGGAAAATCATGGGAAATTAGTGGAATTATTGGAGATGGATTTTTTCTGATGATTTCATTGAAAAGCTGGGGAAATTTACGATGGAAATCGGGTGTCACGTGATTTTTTTTTGAATTTTTCGAAAATTTGATTTTTTGATAAAAAATTTTCGTTTTTGAAATATTTCGATTTTTTGAAAATTTTCGATTTTACCAATAAATAAACAGGAAAAGCTAATTTCCAAAAAAAGGGCTATAAATAATTGAAAAATTGATTTGAAAAAAAATTAAACCACGTAAATTGATGGGAAAAGAGCTCATCTTTCATTCAAGATCAACCCCAGGTTGCTACGACCAATAGAATCAGAGATATTCCCAAAAACTGATTTTTTTCGAATTTTAAAAATTTTTTCGAAAAAGCAAAGATCGGCAAAAAAAAATTCGCATTTTTAATTTTTTAATTTTTTTTATTTCTGTAATTTCCATCGAAAAAATTTTAATCACTTTCTTAATGAAAAATTTGGATTTTTAAATTTTTCATTAGTTTGAAAATTAATTTTTTTTTTTTAACAATTTTGATTACTATTGTAATTAAAAATTTGACTGATGAAATTTTATAATTCTTTTTCTTATTCGAAATTTTGATTCTTTCTTACTTATTAATTGATTGGAATAATTAATTTTATAATAAAATCAACGCTACTATGTTTAATCTTCCCAAATATAATCGTCTTTCAGACAAAAATTTTGAGTCGAGAGTGTTAACTAAATGTAACACAAATAAGAACTTATAATTTAATCCAATCTAAATGACGCTTATATGACATTTATAATTCAATTTAACTAATAAAAATGTTAATAAGTTTAATAAACAAAATAATTATGAAATTCCATCAGTCAAATTTTGAATTACAATAGTAATCAAAATTGTTAAAAAAAAAATTTAATTTTCAAACTAATGAAAAATTAAAAAATCCAAATTTTTCATTGAGAAAGTAATTAAAATTTCTCCGATGGAAATTACAGAAATAAAAAAAATTAAAAAATTGAAAATGCGATTTTTTTTTGCCGATCTCTGCGAAAAAGTAAAATTTTCAAAAAATCGAAAAAAAAATATTTAACAAAAGTTTTTCACCTGAAATTATCTCAGCTTTTCAATGGAATCATCAAAAAATCTCTACATCCACTTCTTCAATTAGAATGTCCCCTTTTCCCTAAATAAAAAAAAATGCACATTATGTTAATTTATGTAAAGTTTCATTCATTTAAAAAAGTTGGTACAAAAATTTACAAAAAATACTGCATATAAGTAATTAAATAAAAATGTTACAAGTTGTTTATGGCTTTTGAGAATACGTGAATATACATTTATAAAACTAAATCCAGATGTTAAATTGCTTAATTAATCTCGATGAAGTAAAAATCAACTAATTATCCTGTTAATGCACCTCTAATAAATATCGTTTTTTTAAATCATAATTTTAATAATATACGATTACAAAAAACATGACTGTTCGGAAAATTTGATTATTAAAATGGCTCATTAAATTTTTCATAATTAATTAATTAATGAAAAAATTGCCACTATTATTACATGGAAGAATATTAATTGTTCATACGAACTACATTATTTTCTATTATTATATAATTATGAAACATACATCGAGTAAATTGATTTATGAAACAATATTATCTATCATTGAAATAGTTCTATTTATCTTTTCAATACTGAATGAATCTTAATCTACGAAAAAAAAAAAAAAAAATTTCCAAACTTCTATTAATTGTTTTATCATTGATTACATTATAATGAAGAATTTTTTATCTTTTTTTAATCAGACATAGCAATATATCACCATCGTTTCTAAAATTAAGAGTGAGAAGACATAATAATGGAAGAAAAATATCAGTCCTTGTGCAATTAAGTTTTTTTTTATCTTTCTTTTTTTCCCTTTAAATATCACAAACTTCTGATCTGCATTCATTTTATTTTGATTAACTCAATTTTTTTTGTTATTGATAATTCTTGACTATAAATGCAAGAAATTCGCCCTAAATTTTAAGCAAGCATGAATTTAAAAAATCGAAAAATGGAGTAGTTCCTTTTGATTTTTTCCCCTTTTTTTTATTTAATAGGATAGAATTACTAGTTTTGGGCGACTTTGCACCTTTTTTGGCCACTTCAAATTGAAATTAATTTTAAAAAAAAAAATTCTTAAATCAAAATAATATTTTTATAGAATTTTGAAAACTTGAGACGTTGGTTTGATCTATTTTTCGCTTTTTTAATAATTAATTTTAACATAGGGGAAGGTGGGGTAAAATGGACACATCTAAATTTTTAGGCAAATATTATGGGAAACTCGAAATTAATAGAAATATTGGTGGTAGATTGTTTTTGATGATTTCATTGGAAAACTGAGGAAATTTTAGGCGGGAAACAAGTGCCGGAATTAATTTTTTTGAATTTTTGGGCGATTTTGACTTTTTTGAGCATTTTAGAGGGGTAAAACTCTTCTTTTTTGAAAATTTTCAGTTTTTTGAGAATATCTTCGGTTCTATTTGTCGTAGCGTAAAAATTCCGATGGGAGGTGAAAGATGAGATCATTTGCCATCGATTCATAGGGTTTTCAATCAAAAATATCGATTTTCAAAGTATTTATGGGCATTTTTGTGAAACAGTTTTGTGAAACCATTTTTGGCCTATAACTATCCCAAAAATTGATATTTTTGAATTCAAAACCCCATAAATCGATGGGAAATGAGCTCACCTTTCATTCGAGACCAACCCCGAATTGCTACGACCAATAGAACCAAAGATATTTGCAAAAAACTGAAAATTTTCGAAAAAGAAAAGGCTTTTTGCCCCTCAAAAATCCCGAAAATCATCGAATTTTCAAAAAAAATCGAAAAAAATACATCTGACCCTCGTTTTCCGGCCAAAATTTCCTCAGCTTTTCAATAGAATCATCAACAAAAATCCATCCCCAACCGTTTCATTAGTCTCCATTTTGCCCCATTATCCCCTAATAAAATAATTGATTAACATTTTTTTATCTCAAATGAATACTTTGTATATTTTCTCGCCTTAGAAACGCAGATTAGCAGCACTTACGCCTCTCTA
This sequence comes from Aleiodes leptofemur, assembly GCA_963942555.1. NCBI lineage: Eukaryota > Metazoa > Arthropoda > Insecta > Hymenoptera > Braconidae > Aleiodes > Aleiodes leptofemur. The sequence continues at coordinate 15,432,424 of OZ012617.1, read as the reverse complement.
GTTCTAAAGCAACAATTTAAAGTCCACAATACACTTTTATTAATTGAAAAAAAAAATAAAAAAAATAACAATTATACTATTAATTGAGAAAAAAAACCATTTCGTCCAAAGATGTCCTTCTCCCCTACTTTAAAAAAAAATTAATATTCAAATTTGGACATGAAGATGGCTAAAAAAGGTAAAAGTCCCCAAAAAATCATCCTCTTCCCCTCATTTCATTAAAAAAAAAAAAAAAAGAGTTGAATCTCCCCTGACAACTTACTCAGTTGCAGTTTTACGTGCAAATGCAGTTAACGAAAGCATTTCATTAGGTTCCGTAGAAAGTCTAGCAAATTCAATTTCCTCACTTAAACTCTGATCAGTAGGTTCAATTGGCCATTTTTTGTGCGATGGTGCATAAAGACATAGTAACGCAAGTATATAAATATTCCACATTCCATAAACTCCCGTAAAAAAAGCAGAAGTAGTTTCGATTTCCAGATCCTCGTCCCATTTCCACTGTCCTTCAGCAACTTGTCCGAGAATGAATCCAATGACGGTTAATGATGCACACAACAAAGTAGCAATCATCAAAAATTTGAAGCGATAGATGATCCCCTCATAATGCAAACGTCTTGCCGAACTCATGCTGGGTAACGCCGATCTCTTAACATTGATATTAACGAACACATTCCATATCATGTAAGTCAAAAAGAGAAGATACAGTCCAGCAGATATGCCTGCAAGTATGATGAAGGATAATGCAAGTTTGGCTCCAATGTTCGATACCCAAATCGAAAAGAACGGATTTCTGAGCTGAACTCCACGCTCGCACATGTCGAATACGAATAAAGAGAGGCAGCCAACTGCGACTGCACTTAGATGACGCCAATAGCACTTAAGACTGTTTCTCTGATCGCCATCCTGGACCATAAGATGCTCTCCAGCAAAAATCAGCCAAAACGAGAGCAAAACAGCGTAGAATACACCTTGTCTGATGTCGCTGAGGAGCAACATGAATGGCATATCATAAGACAATGTTAAGTACTCGAGAGGCATATTCAGGAACGTTAATGCAGATCCAAGAGCGAGAAGCATGTACTCCAATAGTGCTGGTGATCTTGAAAGCAAGTTGACGCGTCTCCAGTACCAGATCAAAAAGCAGATGACTATTGGAAAGAATATGGTTTTGAGACTGACCCAAACTTTAGTGAAGCCTCCGTTTTGATTGATTACAGTCAGCCATAAATCGGTGATGTGTCCCAGGTTTTGGTTAACGTTTTTGTCGACTGGTAAACGAATGTTGAGGAGGTAGTAGTCGTGATAGAGTGAACCTAATTCGAATAATGGAATCATTCCGCAATTGTAGTTGTAGTGTTCTTGCGCATCGGCTATTGAACACTCGAGGAATCTTTCGATTCGGGAGGTTGCATAGAGCTTCCATGCATCATCGGGATCGCCCTTGTTTCTGTAGGCTAAATAGGCGTCGAGGACTATGGGAGCTCGTGGAGCTATTTGCAGCTGATCGTGGTACATTATTTCTACTTGGAGAACACCGATTAGGTTCTGCTGCCATCTGGAGTAATCGAGGATTTTTCCACTTCTTGGGACTGGCATCTGTAGAAAATGAATTGGCTCTTAGGTTTTTTGGGTTGGATGGAAGCTATGTTATTATCAGGATTTTTGATTGTAGATTTTTTTAATAGGAGATTGTTGAAATGATCTAAATAGAGGGAAAATGATATTTTTAGACTGTGTGTGCATAAAAGTCTCGATTACAGCAAAACGGTTTTATAGAAAAATTTCATATTTTTTGGAAAACTTCATCTCGATGAATTCTGTTTTTTAAGCTTCATTTGAAGAGAATCCGATCGATACTTTTTGAGATTTGTCCATTTTTCGAAAATCAGTTTTTAATGGAATTTCTGGAAACTATTCAACTGGTGTTATTTATAGGGGAAGGTGGGGGCAAAATGGACATCAGGGGTAAAATGGACACATCCAAATTTTTTAGGCAAATATTATGAAAAACTCTTGAAATTAATAGAAATATTGGCGGTAGATTGTTTTTGATGATTTCATTGGAAAGCTGAGGAAATTTTAGGCGGGAAACAAGTGTTGGAATTAATTTTTTTGCATTTTTGGGCGATTTTGACTTTTTTGAGCATTTTAGAGGGGTAAAACTCTTTTTTTTTGAAAATTTTCAGTTTTTTGAAAATATCTTCGGTTCTATTTGTCGTAGCGTAAAAATTCCGATGGGAGGTGAAAGATGAGATCATTTGCCATCGATTCATAGGGTTTTCAATTTAAAAATATCGATTTTTAATGTATTTATGGGCATTTTTGTGAAACAGTTTGGTGAAACAATTTTTGGCTTATAACTATCCCAGAAATTGATATTTTTGAATTCAAAACCCCATAAATCGATGGGAAATGAGCTCACCTTTCATTTGAGACCAACCGCGAATTGCTACGACCAATAGAGCCAGAGATATTTGCAAAAAACTGGAAATTTTCAAAAAAGGAAAGGCTTTTACCCCTCAAAAATACCGAAAAGTATCGAATTTTCAAAAAAATCGAAAAAAATACATCTGACACTCGTTTTCCGGCTAAATTTTTCTCAGCTTTTCAGTAGAATCATCAGAAAAAATCCATCTCTAACCGTTTCATTACAATGTCCATTTTGCCCCACTCTCCCCTATATAAAATAATAGTAATAATGACAATAATTAAAAAATAAACATAATAATTACTTTTCTAATCAATTGAATTAATCGAAAAAAATGAATAAAAAGAACAATTAAAATAATTAAAAATTTATCTTTATCATTATTAAAAAGTCTAGTTTACCTGAAATGTGTAGACCATTTGAAAAGCCTTGTACTGACTGTCAACATCAAATTGATGCATTTCTTCAGGTTGACAGGCACCTACACCACGTGAATAATACCATTTAACTGATTCAGGATCAGTTCTATTGACTCTGTCATCTTTGCATGGAATTCCAAGAATATTCTGATTAGTGGCTGGTTTTGGAGCTGAAAAAATAAAAAAAAATCAATTGCCAAATTTCTGATTTTTTTATATTAATATTATGAAAATCATAACACTGGAAATAACAGAAATTTAAAAATTTTGGCATTTTTTTTGCTTTCAATAAATAAATTATCATAAAAAAATGAAAAATATGCAAATATAGTAAATTCAAAAAATTGCAAATGCAAATTTTTTGATTATTTTTTCTTTACAATAATTTATTTGCTTAAAAAAAAAAAGAAAATTATCAAATTTCTTTTTTTTTTTTTAAATATTATAATGAAAATGGAAATATTTTCTTACCTACAAGACCTCCAATTAAAAAACAGATAATTTGCGATAGAATGAGAAGAAAAACGAGAACTGACAGTTTTTTACCGCTCAAATTTTCAATTATTGTTCCCTGCATTGTTGCAATCGAGAATTGCTCCAAAAATGAGAGAGAAAGTGATTTAAAAAAAAATGAGGATCTTAAAAATTCGCAGAAAAGTGTAAAAATCGATGAGAGCGTCTAAAAAGGGGGCAAACCACCGAAAATTCAATAATTTCGAATCATTGAATCATTCGAAGACACTCCCACATCAATAATAATCATTCACATTCCCATAAACAATAATGAATCACAAAAAATCGCCTTTTTTTTGTATTTTATTTTTTTTAAACAATTGTTGGAGTCTCTTGAACCTCAAAACTTCAACGAATTCAACTTTTTTCCGGCCACCCAATGAGCGTTTTCACTGTCATCTGGCTGTTGTCTCTCAAGAGGGCATTGCAGAAACATCTACCCCCCCCCCCCCCCTCCTTGCCGCACTATATATACCGTCACCATAGAAACAAAATGGTGTAAGTGCAATATATAAGCATAGCACTTACGCCCCTTTGTTTCTAAGGCAACGAATATTCTCATTTTAGAAACAAAATGGCGTAAGTGCAGTGGGTTATAATAGAACTTACGCCCCTTTGTTTCTAAGGCAACCAATATTCTCACCTTAGAAACAAAATGGCGTAAGTGCAATGTCTAAAAATAGGACTTACGCCTCTTTGTTTCTAAGGCAACGAATATTCTCACTTTAGAAACAGAATGGCGTAAGTGCTTATCTTATATATCTATAGAAACAAAATGGCGTAAGTACAATGTCTAAAAATAGGACTTACGCCTCTTTGTTTCTAAGGCAACGAATATTGTCACTTTAGAAACAAAATGGCGTAAGTACAATGTGTAAAAATAGAACTTACGCCCTTTTGTTTCTAAGGCAACGAATATTTTCACTTCAGAAACAAAATGGCGTAAGTACAATGTCTAAAAATAGGACTTACGCCTCTTTGTTTCCAAGACAACGATATTGTCATCTTAGAAACAAAGGGGCGTAGGTGCTATTTTTAGCAAAATGGCGTAAGTGCTATGCTTATTGTCTATATATATCGTCATCTTAGAAACAAAATGGCGTAAGTGCAATGTCTAAAAATAGGACTTACGCTCTTTTGTTTCCAAGGCAATGACATTATCATGTTAGAAACAAAATGGCGTAAGTGCTATTGTTAACAAAATGGCGTAAGTGCAATGTATAAAGATAGGACTTACGCCTCTTTGTTTCTAAGGCAACGAATATTCTTACTTTAGAAACAAAATGGCGTAAGTGCTATTGTTAACAAAATGGCGTAAGTGCAATGTATAAAGATAGGACTTACGCCCCTTTGTTTCTAAGGCAACGAATATTCTTACTTTAGAAACAAAATGGCGTAAGTGCAATATATAAGCATAGCACTTACGCCTCTTTGTTTCTAAGGCAACGATATCGTCACCTTAGGAACAAAGGGGCGTAAGTCCTATTCTTACACATTGCACTTACGCCATTTTGTTTATAAGATGACTATATCTACAGTTGAGGCATGCTCACAATTACGCGATTACTATAGTAACTCCGAGTGACGCCACTCGTGCACGACTCGAGAAGTGGTGGGAGGGGGTTGAAGAGGGGGAGGGGATGAGGGCTCGAAAATACAAAATAGCCGCAAGAAAAGCTGAAAGTGCACTTAGAGCTCAAGGTTTGTTTTGAAGGATTTCAATTCACTTTTTTTCCATGTAAAAACGGAAATAATTTATTTTAAATAAATAAAAATGTATTTTTTTCAAATTTTTGAAATTTCCGGTTAATTATTAATTGTTACTCGTGATTTTTTTTTAAATTTTGGTAGTTCTAACCTCGTAAAATAAATTGTTTTTATTATAAGGATGTTAAAGAATTCTTTGTTTTTCAGGTTTTTTTTGCTGAAACAATGAGGAAAAATGTCAATTGAACAGTCGCTCCAGAATTCATCGAGAAAAGGCCTTTTTTTCGCTGCTCTAACAGGTGATAAAAAGTGAAACCACGAAGTTTCTAGACAAAATGACAAATATCACGGAGTTTAAGTGAGATAGAGCGATTTCATTTCAGTCCATTTTGTAGCTCTTGAAATTCTCTACAAAAAAGGATTCGTGTAAAAAAGGCGTATCTCGCTTAGTTTCCAAGATATATTTAAAAAACGAGAAAAAATTGAATTAATTTGAAAGAATTTCTTATTTTTATGAAAATATATATTAATCTTTTGGGTATTTTAATTTGATTTTTTTTCTTTTTTCTTTACAGGGGGAATTGGTGTAGCTTTGAGTGCCATTTGCATCCCCTTTGTGAGCCCAGCTTTGAGGAGAATATGCTTGCCCTATGTACCTGCAACTACTGTACAAGTAGAAAATATACTGCAAGCACTTCGAGGACGAAGTGGAAGTCTCATTGACTTGGGTAGTGGAGATGGTCGTTTAGTTAGTTAATTTATTCAAATAAAAAAGTTAATTAATAGTAAAAGTTATTAATATTAAGTTTTTTAGTTAATAATTCAAATCATTCCAGTTGTAGAGAAGGTGTGGTGGGGTAAAAAGGGGGTGAGGGATGGTTTTGATGATTTATCATTGAGAAAATCGGGGAAAATCGTGAAAATTGAATTTTTCTAATGATTTTTTTGAGAGTCGTCTATAGTTAGTTAATTTATTTGAATTATTCCAGATTTGGAGAAGTGGTGAAAAGGGGGTGAGGGGTTGTTTTAATGTTTTAACGTTAAAAAAATCGCGAAAAATCAGGAAAAATATTGGAAATAGAAATTTTCTGATGGTCGTTTAGTTAGTTAATTTATTTGAATTTTTCCAGATGTGGAGAAGGGGTGAAAAGGGGGTGGTGGGGTAAAAAAGGCGTAAGGGGTGGTTTTGATGATTTAACGTTGAGAAAATCACGAGAAATTGGGGAAAATATTGAAAATAGAATTTTTTTGATTATTTTTTTAATTGTCGTCTAGTTAGTTAATTTATTTGAATTTTTACAGTTGTGGAGAAGGGGTGAAAAGGGGGTGAGGGGTTGTTTTAGTGTTTTATCGTTGAGAAAATCGCGAAAAATCGGGGAAAATATTGAAAATAAAATTTTTTTGATTATTTTTTTAATTGTCGTTTAGTTAGTTAATTTATTTGAATTATTCCAGATGTAGAGAAGGCTCATTTCGCTCCAATTTCCCTCCTTTTTTTTTTCAGGTTTTTGCAGCAGCCAATAATGGTTTCAAAGCCTCCGGTGTTGAATTGAATTCCTGCCTCATTCTATATTCGAGAACTGTCGCTCTTCTCAGTGGATTATCCTCTAAAGTTAAATTTTACAGAAAAGATCTTTGGAAATTTGATTTGAGCAATTACGACAATGTCATAATCTTTGGAGTCGATCAAATGGTGAATATAGTTCAAGTAACGTGGTTGTCCCAGTTTCTGACACTTTAGAATTAGTGTTCAACACTTTAGAACCAGTTTCTGACACTTTGCCATGAAAATTTCATGAAAAAATTCGAAAATTTCATGAAAAAATTCAAAAATTTCATGAAAAAAATCGAAAATTTCATGAAAAAATTCGAAAATTTCATGAAAAAATTCGCATATTTCATGAAAAAATTTGAAAATTTCATGAAAAAAATCGAAAATTTCATGGCAAAAAATTCGACCGTTTCATGACAGTGTCCATTTTGCCCCACTCTCCCCTAACTGAGAAATTTCCAAAAATTCTCAGTTACTGGGACAAAGTCAGAAACCGGAACAATCACTGTAGCCCTAAAAAGTTAAAAAAATTATTTTTTAAAAACCAAGAAATAATAATTATTCTTCCAGATGAAAGAGATAGAGGAAAAATTCATATCAGAACTAAAAAATGATTGCACAATAGTCGCATGTCGTTTTCCTCTACCAAATTTGATGCCAATTAAAATAATTGGAAGTGGCGTTGACACAGTATGGGTTTACAAATCTCCACGCCAAAAAAACAGATAAAGAAAAGTAAATAACTTAAGATAGTTTGCTTAATTTAGACTCAATAAAATCCTCAAAGATAGAAGATTTTATCATTATTATTATTACTGAACGTTTACATCATAAGCTTCTATATTACAATGAATTCATTTAGATCTATCGAAGTAAAAAAAAAAAAAAAGATCTATCGAAGTAATGGAATCAAAGATCGGCAAAAAAAAATTCGCATTTTTAATTTTTTAATTTTTTCTATTTCTGTAATTTCCATCGAAAAAATTTGAATTACTTTCTCAATGAAAAATTTGGATTTTTAAATTTTTCATTAGTTTGAAAATTAATTTTTTTTTTAACAATTTTGATTACTATTGTAATTAAAAATTTGACTGATGAAATTTTATAATTCTTTTTCTTATTCGAAATTCTGATTCTTTCTTACTTATTAATTGATTGGAATAATTAATTTTATAATAAAATCAACGCTACTATGTTTAATCATTCCAAATATAACCGTCTTTCAGACAAAAATTTTGAGTTGAGAGTGTTAACTAAATGTAACACAAATAAGAACTTATAATTTAATCCAATCTAAATGACGCTTATATGACATTTATAATTCAATTTAACTAATAAAAATGTTAATAAGTTTAATAAAGAAAATAATTATGAAATTCCATCAGTCAAATTTTGAATTACAATAGTAATCAAAATTGTTAGAAAAAAAATTAATTTTCAAACTAATGAAAAAATTTGAAAATCCAAATTCTTCATTAAGAAAGTAATTAAATTTTTTTCGATGGAAATTACAGAAATAAAAAAAATTAAAAAATTGAAAATTCGAATTTTTTTTAGCCGATCTCTGAATGGAATAGTAATTGTTCAAAAAAAAAATCACAAGAGTCCTTCCATCTCCTGCATAAATTGCATATACGCATCATCCTTCGTCTTTGGTGGAACAGGTCTAGATGTATGTATCTCAGGTATTCTCTCTGGTAATCTCATTGTTATTGAATTTGTTGTTTTCTTTTTGTCCTCGCGTTTAACTCTAAGTGATGTAGGTAAGAATCTCGTTACATCTGCTGCCAAATTACGAATCTGTGGTTTTGCCTCAATTGTTGTTGTGCTCTTTCCATCCTTGTCTTTTCTATTTATTAGCTGTGGTGCAGCTGACAGGACATTTGGTTGTTTTTGTTGATTCATATTTCCAGTGGGATTTTGAAGCTGAGAATTGGAGAGATTTGCCAGACTACCGAGATTCTGCATCTGCATTTGGGGCGGTGGAGGCATACGAGGCATACTTGGTGGTCCAGGTCGCAGCATCCGTGGCATTCCTGGTGGAGGACCTAATTAATAAAAAAAAAACACAATTATTTAAATTCGGGAAAGATATTCGCAGGAATTTTTTTCATGAATTTTAAGATGAGATATCATTACCTTGGAAACAAAGGGGCGTAAGTGCTATGCTTAGACACAGGAGTTGTGCCCCTTTGCTTCTAAGGCAACGATTATATATTATAATACTGGGAATAACAAAAATCTGACGATTTCAAGTTTTTTTCACCTTTTTTGTTACGAATAAATAATTTTAAAAAATATGTATATGTGGAAAGTTTGAAAAATTGTGACTGTAAATTTTTTAAATATTTTTTTGATGATAATTAATGTGTTTAAAAAATGACAAAATAAAAAAAATCATTTTTATCTCAAACAATTTGAGATCAGAGATCGGCGGTATCATTTTTTTTCGTAACGATTTTGATTATATTACTAATTTTTTCAAAAAATTAGTACTTAGCTAGAAAATATTACTAATTTTTTCTAAAAAATATCACTAATTATTTTCGAAAAATTAGCAATTAGGAAAAAAATATTACTAATTATTTTCGAAAAATTAGTAATTAGGAAAAAAGTATTACTTGATACAAGTTTATATTGATAATAAATTTAGTACAGAAATAATCTCAATAAATATTTCAAATTAAAAATGATAGAGAAGTTTAATTGATCGTGGTAAATTTTATATAATTCATTACTGGATAAATACAATTTTTAACGTCAACTAAAATCTTTTTTATTGAAAAATTTTAACCCATCAGTTGAGTATTATTTTTTGTAACACTCGAGTTGCACTTCATACCTACCCTACGCTCGAAATTAAGATCCGATAATAATTAGTAATAATTTTTTCCTAATTACTAATTTTTCGAGAATAATTAGTAATATTTTTATCCTAATAACTAATTTTTTCGAAAAAAAATTAGTAATATATTCTCGCTAATTACTGATTTTTTCAAAAAATTAGAAAATGGAAAAAGATAATTTTTTTTTTGCCGATCTCTGAGATATCCAAAAATCTTGAAATTCGAAGATTTCTAGATTTCATCATGAAATCACCTGGCGGTAGACGAATTCCCATTCGTGGCGGTGGAGGTGGTGGCATCCTGAGATGCATAGGAGGTGGTGGTGGCCTGTACATGAGTGGAGGTGGTGGCATTCCCATAGATGGTAATCCATGCTGCTGCATATGAACCCCAGAACTATGCGAATTAATTGAACCTGAATTACCAGACTCCCCAGCCAATCCCGTTCCCTCATCCTTCCCATTCTCCCCTTTACTACCCTTCCCCAAAGCCTTCCCATCCTTTTCATCCAAAAGCGACAACCTAGCATTCAAGTCTTGTGCCCTCTCATTTTCCCTCTTCTTATGTACAACCTCCATCTCCCTCATGAACTGATCAATATCCTGTCCAGCCATTGCCAGCATTTTTTGCTGCAGTGTCGTAGGTTTGACTTTCTCAATATCCCTCTCCTTCTCCTTTCCTATCACCGTATTTTTGTCCTTATCAGACTCAACTCTGTTCTCATCATTGTCATCAGCAAATCTAATTGTCCGCGCTTTTCCGGACGTGTCTTTGGATTTTTCCGATAATTCCTCGTCCTCGCTGAGGTCAGGCGGTGGATATGGAGGCACACCCGGTGGCTCTTTTGTCGGTGCCAGTATCGGAACAGTTGCACCAGCAGTATAGGCACTTGTTTTCTTCAGTATACTCGGAGGTATAGGTATACTCATAAGTGGATGATGCTGAGCGATAAAGTGGGGATGTGGAGGATAAATGTGGGCGGGTGCTTGAGGCATGTCTGGCAATGGAATCTGCGAGGGTATCGCACCTGGATAAATCCGCGACATATCTGCATTGGATGAAGGCAATGGAATCTCGTCTACTTGAACCTGTTGGGCATGCTTAACAGCCTCGAAATAAGAGACCAAATCAATTCTTCTTCGCTCATACTGAATCAACTGCTCCTTCAATTCCGTCCATTTTTCATGGTCATCCTTTGCGTACATCTTCAAAACACGATCCAATGTTTCTTTTAGCTTCTTTCGCTTGTCTTTGAGGACTTTTTCATTAAGGGGCGGTGGCTGCATAACATTGTACTCCATTTGATCAATTTTCTCCATTTCTTCGATTATTTGAGCGGGATCCTTGCCCTTCAAAACTGCCGCTCTCACCAATTGTCGCTGTTTCTTGTTCTTTTTCAACTCTTTTTTACGTGCCTCTTTACCTGATAAGAAAATAAGGAGAATTAATCAAAGACGGTTTTTAAATTTTTTTATTTATTTTTAATAGAAAAGGTTTAGAGGAAGAGGAGGTTATGTGCGGTTTTTTTTACTTACGTGCTTGATCAGTGGGATTCATGTATTTTCCACTTTTAGTGGTATTTATCGAACGTCGTCCCATTTTTTTTTTAAAAGTGATTAATATCTACAATAATATAAACACAAATAGAGCACTTTCTATTCACTAAAATCCTTTTATTTTTTGTGTTTTTTCCTCAATTTGAGGGATCAGTGTGTTTCATCTGATGTAAACTGAAACTGATAAAAAGGCGAATTTTCATTTGATGATGAAAGAAAAAAAAGGGGGGGGGGGGAAGGTGTTTTGTGTAATTTTGGTGGAGTTTTGGAGCACATGTAGAGTCGAAACTTCAAATGCCAGTCAAATTTAGAGAAACAACAATAAAGTCACGAAAAAAAGAAGCTAATTACCAATTGTTGTTATTTTTGTCGTTTATGATGATAAATAATTAATTCAGAGGTTAAGTGGGATATTGAATTGGATAAATAAATATTTGAATTCAATCTTCACATTTATTTTCTAAAATCGCTAAAATCAGCTAATTGCCAATAATTTGTGTTTCAAACTAAATGACATCCTTTTAAAATTCAATTTAAATTTCCCGCTCAATTTGCAACACTCCCATTGGCTCACACCTTTCACCCAACCAATAAGACCACTGCCCATCTCAATAACTATGCATTCAATGGTGTCAAATGCCAGTCAAATTTAGAGAAACAACAGTAAAGTCACGAAAAAAAGGAGCTAATTACCAATTGTTATTATTTTTGTCGTCCATGATGATAAATAATTAATTCAGAGGTTAATTGGGATATTGAATTGAATAAATAAATATTTGAATTCAATCTTCACATTCATTTTCTAAAATCGCTAAAATCAGCTAATTGCCAATAATTTGTGTTTCAAACTAAATGACATCCCTTTAAAATTCAATTTGAATTCGCCGCTCAATTTGCAGCACTCCCATTGGCTCGCACCTTTCACCCAACCAATAAGACCACTGCCCATCTCAATAACTATGCATTCAATGGTGTCAAATGCCAGTCAAATTTAGAGAAACAACAATAAAGTCACGAAAAAAAGAAGCTAATTACCAATTGTTATTATTTTTGTCGTTCATGATGATAAATAATTAATTCAGAGGTTAATTGGGATATTGAATTGAATAAATAAATATTTGAATTCAATCTTCACATTTATTTTCTAAACTCGCTAAAATCAGCTAATTGCCAATAATTTGTGTTACAAACTAAATGAAATCCTTTTAAAATTCAATTTAAATTTGCCGCTCAATTTGCAACACTCCCATTGGCTCGCACCTTTCACCCAACCAATAAGACCACTGCCCATCTCAATAACTATGCATTCAATGGTATCAAATGCCAGTCAAATTTAGAGAAACAACAATAAAGTCACAGAAAAAAGAAGCTAATTACCAATTGTTATTATTTTTGTCGTCCATGATGATAAATAATTAATTCAGAGGTTAATTGGGATATCGAATTGAATAAATAAATATTTGAATTCAATCTTCACATTTATTTTATAAAATTGTTAAAATCAGCTAATTGCCAATAATTTGTGTTTCAAACTAAATGACATCCTTTTAAAATTCAATTTAAATTTCCCGCTCAATTTGCAGCACTCCCATTGGCTCGCACCTTTCACCCATCCAATAAGACCACTGTCCATCTCAATAACTACACACTCAATGGTACAAAAGTGAACTTTTTCTCCCACTCTTCTATATTGAGCATCCCAGCAAAACACATCGTGTGTGTGTCTCAACCGCGCCGAGTAGAATTAAATGGCTGGTGTGTCGGCCATGATGGCTTCGAAGCACAGGGATTGTGTGTCACGCAAACATGTATCTGCATTGTGAATATAATTATTTGGTGATAAAATTTTTTTCTAAGTGTAAAAAATGAGTGTTAAGGATGGACAATAAATGATATTAAATTTGTGAAAAATGAGATATCTATAGATACTTGTTGTGTGGTGGGTGTTGAGGGCCTTTTGTGGGGCCTCGATACAGGCCCCACATTAAAACTAAAAAAAAAAAACTAGAAGGAAACACACACACACACAGGAGAGAAAGAGAGAGAGACAGATACAGTGTGTGCGCGTGAAGGGGCAGAAAGAGAGGGAGAGAGGGGGGGGGAAACGATATAGACAGAGCGACAGAGAGAAGAGGGAGGGGGGAGAGAGAGACACACACACACAGAGTGTGTGAGTGCAAAAAGAGAGAGAGTCCAAGTAAGAGTGAGATAAACCACTACAAGCTCACTCGAAGCACACACACACACATATATATATACACACATATATATATATATATACACACATACATACACACATACAAACACATACATACACACACATACAAACACACACATACATACACACACATACACACACGCATACACACACATACATACAAACACACACATACACACACTCTTGTATATCTGTATATACATATAAAATATACATTCTATATATATATATATAGTGAAATATATATATATGATAATATACACATACCACATACACACAAGTTCTGTGTGTGTGTCTGTGTGTGTTAAAACCCGCAAACAATACACAGAATACATGTGAGTGTGTGTGTACACATATATTTCATTCATTCCGAAAAAAAGAAACTGCAAAAATTGTTTTTAAATTTTTTCACACAACTTTTTTTTTTTGCCAACAAAAAAAAATTCTTGAATCTGTGGGTTTTTCCTTTTTTATTCATTCATCATATATATATAACACACAAGTGAGATTAAATACATTTTCTCATTATTTCAGTCATTTTTCTGTCGAAAAAAAGTAACTTTTTTTTTTTTTTTTTTTTTTTTTTTTTTTTGTCATCTTAATGTTGGACACAACACAGCCTGATGGCATTATTATTGTTTAAACGACATATATACTGCTTTTAAGGTTAAGTAACAAATTTTTTTCGTCACTTTTTGTGTTGAAAAATGAAGTGAGTGACAATAAAAATTCTCTTTATTTTTCATTTTTATTATTATTATTATTTTTTTTGTTGGGAATGACAAATTTTTGCATTAAATGAAGGAAGGAAAAGGTAAAAAAATCACATACACACACAGACACACACACACAAACACAGACAATGCCCTTTTTTGTCGTTGTCGGTATTTTTCTAATCAATTAAAATGAAAATTTGTGATTAAAGTGGAGAAATAATAAATAAATCGAACATCTGCGTGTGTGTAATTACATGTATTCATGGAAAAATTTAATTGTGAAGTTATATATATATAAACTTGATTGTTAAATTTGAAAGAAAAAAAAAAAAATGAGTAAATTGTCGTTCAGGGCAAGGGCCCTGGATGCCTCAAAACCAATGCCTATATATATGGCTGAGGAATTACCAGATTTACCAGATTATTCAGCAATTAATCGTGCTGTACCACAAATGCCAAGTGGAATGACAAAAGAAGAGGAATGTGTGAGTATTTAAATTATTATTTAATTTAAAAAAATTGAAATAAAGATATTTTTAATTAATATAAAAGGGATTAATATTTAATCATCATTTATAAAAATTATTTTTAATAATATAAAAAGGATTTTTATTTTATTATCATCATTTTCATTTATAAAAAGCATGTTTTTCTAATAATCCGCCATTTTGAATTGGAGCTCTTGGTGTGTTTCACTTGACTCTTTGTAAACACATCCAATAGAGGGCAGTTTATTTTTTTTTAAATTTAATAATAATTTTGGTGTTTTCACTATTTTTTAAAAAATAAATTTTTCAGTTTTTTTCTTTTTTTACAGTTATTTAATTGGCCCAGTTTCTCACAGTTTGGAAGGATAATTTTTGAAGAAAATCAGAGACAATAACTGTCAATTTCTGTTTTTTTTTACTTATTTGTTTATTAATTATTGCAGATTGTTGCAGAAATCATGGGATTTTGTTTAAAAAAAGGAAGAAAAAAAAGCTGATTTAATAATGCTAATTAATTGTCGAATAAACGATGGATTTGATTATTTTATGATTTATTGAGGCTTCATCAGATTCTGAAAATCATAAAAAATAGAGAACTTTAAATTTTAAAATTCAAAAATTGGTATTGATTATATTTTGGATATTACTTCATGGCTTGCTGTTAATTTCTAGCAGAAACCCAAAAGTTTGTTAATCATCGACAAATATTATGGAAAATTCTTGAAATTAATAGAAATATTGGCGGTAGATTGTTTTTGATGATTTCATTGGAAAGCTGAGGACATTTTAGGCGGGAAAAAAGTGTTGGAATTAATTTTTTTGAATTTTTGGCGATTTTGACTTTTTGGAGCATTTTAGAGCGGTAAAATCCTTCCTTTTTTGAAAATTTTCAGTTTTTTGAGAATATCTTCGGTTCTATTTGTCGTAGCGTAAAAATTCCGATGGGAGGTGAAAGATGAGATGATTTGCCATCGATTCATAGGGTTTTCAATTTAAAAATATCGATTTTTAAGGTATTTATGGGCATTTTTGTGAAACAGTTTTGTGAAACAGTTTTTGGCCTATAACTATCCCAAAAATTGATATTTTTGAATTCAAAACCCCATGAATCGATGGGAAATGAGCTCACCTTTCATTTGAGACCAACCGCGAATTTCTACGACCAATAGAACCAGAGATATTTGCAAAAAACTGAAAAATTTCAAAAAAGAAAAAGCTTTTACCTCTTAAAAATGCTGAAAAATATCGAATTTTCAAAAAAATGGAAAAAAATACATCTGACACTCGTTTTCCGGCTAAAATTTCCTCAGCTTTTCAATAGAATCATCAGAAAAAATCCATCTCTAACCGTTTCATTACAATGTCCATTTTGCCCCGCTCTTCCCTATATTTTATTATTAAGGGGTAATAGCGAAACCCAGTAAATTTTCAAATTTTCAAATCCATTGTTTAGAAATAATTATGATTTTTTATTTTTTTCATGAAATACCAGAAGCATTGATTTTTCGATTTCCTTAGTCATTGCTACTTTTTTTTATAACGAAAATATTAATAAATATTGTCAAATAATTAGTTTAAAGATTCAATGTAGGGGAGAGTGGGGCAAAATGGACTCTGTAATGAAACGGTTGGAGATGGATTTTTTTTTGATGATTCTATTGAAAAGCTGAGAAAATTTTAGCTAGAAAACGAGTGTCAGATGTATTTTTTTCGATTTTTTTGAAAAATTCTATATTTTTGGGCATTTTTGAGGGGTAAAAACCTTTCCTTTTTTGAAAATTTTCAGTTTTTTGCGAATATCTCTGGTTCTATTGGTCGTAGCAATTAGGGGTTGATCTCAAATGAAAGGTGAGCTCATTTCCCATCGATTTATGGGGTTTTGAATTCAAAAATATCAATTTTTGGAATAGTTATAGGCCAAAAACTGTGTCACAAAACTGTTTCACAAAAATGCCCATAAATACATTAAAAATTGATATTTTTAAATTGAAAACCCTATGAATCGATGGCAAATGATCTCATCTTTCACCTCCCATCGGAATTTTTACGCTACGACAAATAGAACCGAAGATATTTTCAAAAAACTGAAAATTTTCAAAAAAGAAGAGTTTTACCCCTCTAAAATGCTCAAAAAAGTCAAAATCGCCCGAAAATTCAAAAAAATTAATTCCACCACTTGTTTCCCGCCCAAAATTTCCTCAGCTTTCCAATGAAATCATCAAAAACAATCTACCACCAATATTTCTATTAATTTCAAGAGCTTTCCATAATATTTGCCTAAAAATTTAGATGTGTCCATTTTGCCCCACCTTCCCCTAATTGAGAAATTGGCAGTTACTGGGACACTGTCAGAAACTGGGGCAACTGCGGTATTTCTTTCTTTTTTTTAAATCCTGAGAAAAACAATTTTGAAAAAATTCGAGGGGAGTGAAATCAAAAAATCACATTTTAAGTCAATGCAATTTTTTTTTAAACATTTTTTTCTGATAAAAACTCATGAAAATTCATTTTTTAATTACAGGAACATCATCTTCAAAGGGCAATATGCGCTGGATTAATAATTCCTACACCCGAGGTATCAGATTTAACAGACGTCGAGGCATACGATAAGATTTATCCAGCTGATTACAAATTACCTCGACAATTAATACATATGCAACGTAAGTTGTTAATTAAAATTGCGGGAAAATCTAATTTTTTAAAAATTGATTTCATATTGTCACCAGTTTTTTTTTCTAAATATTTTGGTAAATAATGGAGATACGCCCTTTTTACAATCTGGTTTTATATAGATGACTTTAAGAGTTAAAAAACAGATTTTTGGGCCAAAATTGCTATATCTCTTTTAATTTCCGAGATATTTAAAAAAAAAAGACATAAAAAAAAAATTTTCTAAAAGTTTTTATAATTTTTATATTTTTTTAAAAATTAATTAATTCTTCATTTAATTTTTTTTATTTTTTTTTCAGCATTTGCTATGGAACAAGATATACCAGATTATGATATGGATTCTGAGGATGAAAAATGGGTTGGTATACAGAGTAGAAAAATGGATCTTACACCACTTCAATTTGAGGAAATGATGGATAGATTAGAAAAAAGCTCTGGACAAAATGTTGTTACATTAAATGAGGCTAAAGCATTGTTAAAAGAGGATGATGATTTGATAATTGCTGTGTTCGATTATTGGCTGAATAAACGTCTGAAAACGGTAAATTGAAATGACTTAAAAAAATAGCGAATATCTGACAATTTTTCCTTTTTACATTTTCAAAGAATAAATTACATTTAAAAAAAGAAAGAAAAAAAAATATGTAGGAAGGGGAGAATGGGGCAAAATGGAGACTGTAATGAAACGATTAGAGATGGATTTTTTTTGATGATTCTATTGAAAAGCTGAGGAAATTTTAGCCGGAAAACAAGTGTCAGATGTATTTTTTTCAATTTTTTTGAAAATTCGATGATTTTCGGTATTTTTGAGGGAAAAAGCCTTTTCTTTTTTGAAAATTTTCAGTTTTTTGCAAATATCTCTGGTTCTATTGGTCGTAGAAATTCGGGTTCGGTCTCAAATGAAAGGTGAGCTCATTTCCCATCGATTTATGGGGTTTTGAATTGAAAAATATCAATTTTTGGGATAGTTATAGGCAAAAAACTGTTTCACAAAACTGTTTCACAAAAATGCCCATAAATATCTCAAAAATCGATATTTTTCAATTGAAAACCCTATGAATCGATAGCAAATGATCTCACCTTTCACCTCCTTTCGGAATTTTTACGCTACGACAAATAGAACCGAAGATATTTTCAAAAAACTGAAAATTTTCATAAAAGGAAGGATTTCCAGCCCTCTAAAAGGCTCGAAAAAGTCAAAATCGCCCAAAAATTCAAAAAAATTAATTCCGGCGCTTGTTTCCCGCCTAAAATTTTCTCAGCTTTCCAATGGAATCATCAAAAACAATCTACCGCCAATATTTCTATTAATTTAGACAGTTTTCCACAATATTTGCCTCAAAATTTAGATGTCTCCATTTTGCCCCACTTTCCCCTCAATATGAAAAATTATAAATTAAAAACCTACAAGTTTGAATTTTTTAAATATTTTTTTTTTGATCATAATTTATTTGTTTGAAAAAATCCCCCAAAAAATTGTCAGATCTGCTAATTTTATTATAATAAATCAAATATTTTTCTTTTCGAGCAAAATTGCCTCATTTTATAGGATTATGCTTATTAATTATTTATGTTTTCAAATTTACAGCAACATCCTCTACTATTAACGGTAAAAACTGACCATCGATTAGGATCAGCAGCCAATAATCCTTATCTAGCATTCAGGCGAATAACGGAAAAAATGCAGACAAGAAAAAATCGTAAAAATGACGAGACAAGTTATGAAAAAATGCTTAAATTAAGGAGAGATCTCAGTAGAGCAGTAACTCTTTTGGAATTGGTTAAAAGAAGAGAAAAAACGAAACGTGAACATTTACATTTAACCATTGAAGTCTATGAAAAGAGGTAAATTCAATAAAAACCATAATTTTTATTATTTTTAAATTACTATCAGACCTTTTAATCAAATTTTTTTTTCTCAGTTTTCTTAATTTATCCACTGAATATCATTTCTCAATGATTATTTAACGTAAACAATGATAATGAATCTCTAAATAATTTTTTAATACAATTAGGTATCAAGCGGAGGACTTTAGTGGACAAATATTGTCTGAAGTATCGGCATTGAAAACAACGAGACCAGCATTTGCACCATTGTTCACAAATCATTCCGGTGTACACCAAAACTGGGCGAACAAAGTCTCTAATAAGGTGATTTTTATTATTCAACAGTATTTTGTTGCAAGATTGTTTTTTTTTAAATGAAACTGATGAAAATAGGAGACATTTTTCAATTTTTCTTCCTTTTTTTCGTCAACACAAGCAAATTATGTATTTTTTTAATTAAAAATATGCACATTTAGAAAATTAAAAAGCCTATAATTGCAAATTATTCAAATATTTTGTTTGTAATCATTGTTTTTTTTTAAGAAAAATCAAAAAAATTGTCAGATGTCTGCTTTTTTCATCAAATCATGTTTTTTTCACCCTTGTTACCTTTAAGAAAACGAAAAAAAATCAAATAATCCATAAATTAATGAGTAAATAACAGAGATCGCATTTAAATTCGCATTTTTAATTTTTTAATTTTTTTTATTTCTGTAATTTCCATCGAAAAAATTTTAATTACTTTCTCAATGAAAAATTTGGATTTTTAAATTTTTCATTAGTTTGAAAATTAATTTTTTTTTTTTAACAATTTTGATTACTATTGTAATTAAAAATTTGACTGATGAAATTTTATAATTCTTTTTCTTATTCGAAATTTTGATTCTTTCTTACTTATTAATTGATTGGAATAATTAATTTTATAATAAAATCAACGCTACTATGTTTAATCTTCCCAAATATAATCGTCTTTCAGACAAAAATTTTGAGTTGAGAGTGTTAACTAAATGTAACAAAAATAAGAACTTATAATTTCATCAAATCTAAATGACGCTTATATGACATTTATAATTCAATTTAACTAATAAAAATGTTGATAAGTTTGATAAAGAAAATAATTATGAAATTCCATCAGTCAAATTTTGAATTACAAAAGTAATCAAAATTGTTAAAAAAAAAAAATTAATTTTCAAACTAATGAAAAATTTGAAAATCCAAATTTTTCATCAAGAAAGTAATTGAATTTTTTTTGATGGAAATTACAGAAATGAAAAAAATTAAAAAATTAAAATTGCAAATTTTTTTTTTGCCGATAAATAATGATAAAAAATTGATTTCTAGGAGGATGGATTACCGCGAAAGGAAAAAAGACAGTATAAAAAAAGAAAACACAAAGTTGATGGTAGAACAAGTCAATTGGATGAGAGTAGTGGAGGTGGTGGTGGTGTACGTAGTGGCCCTGGTACTGGAGGAAGTAGGAATTCACGAACGGGTGTAACCGGTAGCGGGCTGGACCCGCTCGTTAGCTCGGACGAGGACAGCCCTTTTCCGCATACACAAATACCTGTACCATCTGATCGTGAGGAAGATGATAATAATGATGAGGGACTCTATGCCTTTCGTCGAAATCGTTATTCCACTTACCTACCAGTAAGACACAAAATTATATTGTAATACTAATTTAATTGATTATTTTATTATGAGATTTTGGCTATTTGCACAATACATTTCAAAGTAATTCCAGAAAAAAAAAATTGAATAGTCCTGCACTGGGAGTCGAATCCAGGATCTTCACATTCGAATTTCGAATCGAATAATTCGAAAAGTTGAATTATTCGAAAATATTAGAATTATTTGAAATTTTTGGAATAATTCGAAAATTTTCAAATTATTCGAAAAGTTCGAATTATTCGAATTGTTCGAAAATTCGAACTATTCGAAAATTTGAATTATTCCAAAAAATTCGAATTATTCCAAAAAATTCGAATTGTTCGAAAATTCGAATTGTTCGAAAATTCGAATTATTCAAAAATTCGAATTATTCAAGAAAATTTGAATTATTCAAAAAAATTTGAATTATTCAAAAAAATTAAAATTATTATTATTAATTTAATTAATTTTTGCAGCCTGTATCGGATGGATTTGGCAATTGGCCGTGGTGTGAAAAAAGTGAAGGTGGTACAGCTGATAAAAAGTACCGATTTGCACTTACAAGCATTAGTAAACCACTTCCAAGGTGTATTGGTTTGGCGAGGAGAAGACTCGGTCGAGGAGGAAGGTAAAATATTGCTATTTTTTTACTATAAAAATAAAATTACCAGACATCTGACAATTTTTTTGGATTTTTTCAAAATTGCTCTTGCAATTTGTTTTTCTCGAATTTCCTACTTTTACATATCTTTAATTTTTTTTAACATAATTTATTTGTTGAGAAAATAAAACACTAAAAATTGTCATATATCTGCTATTTTCAGTATCATGATTTTCCCACTAAATTTCTCAATATGACTGCCCTGATATAAATAACTGCATTAATTAATTAAAACTCTGATTGTTCATAGGGAAATTGGAAAATTATTAACAAAAAATCAATTATTGTTAAATCGCGACATTTCACTGAACAATATCAGTTTTTTCAGCCTGTAGAAGCTGACATTGTTTAATTCAGAGATCGGCAAAAAAAAAATTCGCATTTTTAATTTTTTAATTTTTTTTATTTCTGTAATTTCCATCAAAAAAATTTTAATTACTTTCTTAATAAAAAATTTGTATTTTTAAATTTTTTATTTGTTTGAAAATTAATTTTTTTTTTTTTTTAATTTTGATTACTATTGTAATTAAAAATTTGACTGATGAAATTTTATAATTCTTTTTCTTATTCGAAATTTTGATTCTTTCTTACTCATTAATTGATTGGAATAATTAATTTTATAATAAAATCAACGCTACTATGTTTAATCTTCCCAAATATAATCGTCTTTCAGACAAAAATTTTGAGTTGAGAGTGTTAACTAAATGTAACACAAATAAGAACTTATAATTTAATCCAATCTAAATGACGCTTATATAACATTTATAATTCAATTTAACTAATAAAAATGTTAATAAGTTTAATAAAGAAAATAATTATGAAATTCCATCAGTCAAATTTTGAATTACAATAGTAATCAAAATTGTTAAAAAAAAAAATTAATTTTAAAACTAATAAAAATTTGAAAATTCAAATTTTTCATTAAGAAAGTAATTAAAATTTTTTCGATAGAAATTACAGAAATAAAAAAAATTAAAAATGCGAATTTCCAATTTCCCTATGAACAATCAGAGTTTTAATTCAAAAATCAATGGAAATAAATCCAATAATTAATTAATTAATTATAATTGTTTCAGAGTTATACTGGATCGTTATTCAAGTAGTATGGACGATATTTGGTCGTCTCTAGACTTTACAATTCACGAATCCCAGCGTGAAGAAATTGCCGATCCAGGTATAACAGGAAGTACAACAACAACAACCACAACAACAACAACGCCAATGAGAAAAGAAATATTACATTTTCGACCAAAATTAAATTCGCAGTCGGAGCAACAATTGAGTGAGGATCACATAAATTCATGGAGTACAACAAGTAGTAGTACAGATGAATCAGATCACGAAACTGATAGTAATATCTCACAAACAAGTCAAATATTTCAAATACCTCCAGAAGCAACATCAATATGTGTAGATATTGAGCCAGAACGTCCTGGAGATGAATCGCCATTTACAACTGAATTTAACGTATCTGATTACTTCAATGTCGATACATTATCAGAATTTGATCTTTTATCATCATCATCAACAACAAATGATGATCAATTGCAATTTGGTAGTTCGCGCTTCCACGTGACTCAATTAAATGACAATGTTATATCATGTCGCACTAATAATCAGTGCAGTGTTAGTGGTACAAGTGTAAATACAACAAAAATCCCAATAGTGACATCAACAATATCCTCAACATTATCAACATTATCATCATCATTATTATCATCATCATCATTGTCAACAAATTTAACGTCATCCATAACTACCTCTAATGTCAATCCTTCCACATCAACATCAACAATAATTTCATCAGTTATTAACAGTACACATCAATCAATTGATATTCTTACAAATCAACAACAACAAATTAAAAATCAGCATAGACATGTTTTAAGTAATAGTGGTAATACAACAACATCATCGTCATTATCATCGTCATCTTCTGTATTGACAAAAACAATTACCAATACAACTGGTAGAAATAGTGGTGGTAATGTACGTTTATCTGGTATTACGAACTTTGGTAATGGTCATCAGAATGGTCCGTCCACTAATTTACATGGTAGTAGTGTTGTACTACAAAATAGCAGTGGTCATCACAGTGGAAATAGTCAAACGGCATTATTATTACCGCAAAAACATCAAACAACTAGCTTGTTACCTGGATTTATTGCACAGAGCAAATTGGCTAATCTTGCGAGACAACAGCATCATCAGGTACAACAGCAAGGACAAATACAGGGACAACAATTACCAACGTCCGGGGAGATTACGCTTAATAGTAATAATAGGTGAGTATTTCATTTAATAGGGGGGGGGGGGGAATGGATACGAGTTGATTTTTGGTATTTTATACCAGAGATCGGCGAGAACAAATTTGCATTTTTAATAGGGGTGTGCGAATAATTTGGATCCACGAATTAGTCGTACCGAATCGAATATTAATATTCGATTCGAAATTTGAATTGAGTAATTCGGATTGTCGAATATTTTGAATTTTTGGATTATTCGAATTTTTTCGAATCATTCTATTTTTTTTGAATAATTCGAATTTTCGAATAATTCGAATTGTCGAATATTTCGAATTATTCGAATTTTCGAATATTTCGAATTTTTTCGAATAATTCGAATTTTTTCGAATAATTCGAATTTCCTTGAATAATTTGAATTTTCGAATAATTCAAATTTTTGAATAATTCAAATTTTGGAATAATTCGAATTTTGGAATAATTCGAATTTTGGAATAATTCGAATTTTCGAACAATTCGAATTTTTGAACTATTCGAATTTTCTTGAATAATTCGAATATTTGAATTATTCAAATTTTCGAATAATTTGAATTTTCTTGAATAATTCGGATTTTTGAATAATTCGAATTTTCGAACAATTCGAATTTTCGAACAATTCGAATTTTCGAATAATTCGAATTTTAGAATTTTCGAATTATCCGAATTTTTTCGAATAATTCGAATTTTCGAATGATTCGAACTTCTCGAATAATTCGAAAATTTTCAAATTATTCCAAAAATTTCAAATAATTCAAAAATTTTCCAATAATTCGAATAATTTCGAATAATTCAACCTTTCGAATTATTCGATTCGAAATTCGAATCGAATAGTAATATTCGATTCGATTCGATCACTATTCGCACACCCCTAATTTTTAATTTTTTAATTTTTTTTATTTCTGTAATTTCTATCGAAAAAATTTTAATTACTTTCTTAATGAAAAATTTGGATTTTTAAATTTTTCATTAGTTTGAAAATTAATTTTTTTTTTTTAACAATTTCGATTACTGTTGTAATTTAAAATTTGACTGATGGAATTTCATAATTATTTTCTTTATTAAACTTATTAACATTTTTATTAGTTAAATTGAATTATAAATGTCATATAAGCGTCATTTAGATTGGATTAAATTATAAGTTCTTATTTGTGTTACATTTAGTTAAAACTCTCAACTCAAAATTTTTGTCTGAAAAATGATTATATTTGGGAAGATTAAACATAGTAGCGTTGATTTTATTATAAAATTAATTATTCCAATCAATTAATAAGTAAGAAAGAATCAAAATTTCGAATAAGAAAAGGAATTATAAAATTTCATCAGTCAAATTTTTAATTACAACAGTAATCAAAATTGTTAAAAAAAAAAATTAATTTTCAAACTAATGAAAAAATTCAAAAATTCAAATTCAAATTTTTTTAAATTTAATTTTATTTTTTTCAGTGAAGGACTGGATATGGAGGTAGATGGAGTTGAGAGATCATCGTGTGAAAATAATTCACAACAGCAGCAATTAGTGCGAACAAATAAGGCAAATTCACTTGCAATGGAAGTAACATGATCCCTGTTGTTGGCACCCCCATTGAATATTATACGTTATTGGGGGCTTCGCTGACTCTTGCTTCATTTACGAATTTCAAAACTGAAAGACAGAAGAAAATTCAACAAAAAAAAAAAAAAAATGATAATAACAGATAAATCATTTTTCATTGATTATCGATGGATAATCAGCTCATTGGCAGGTTTTTTTTTTCGTTTCCTCGTCAATTTTTTTTTATTCGTGTTTATAATAAATGGGAAAATTCAGAAGAAACTGAGAAAAAGAGAGAAAAAGTTCTGTTGATGAGAGTAAATTTTTTTTTTTTCGTTAATCGCGCTATCGTCAATTTTTTCAAAAATTAATCGATAAATAAAAACAGAAAATCAAACAATTTTACCAATATAAATATGTAGTAAAAAATGAATTGTTTGATTTTCATTGATAAAAAAAAAATACTGTCTCTAGAGATAATAACAAAGTATGCTCATTATTACAAAATGCCAATTTTTTTTCCTCTTTTTTAACAAATTATTTTTCCATTATTTTCACTGTAAAATCTTCAACGACTTATTTCTTTCATTATTTTTTTTTTTTTAGAAACTATTAAATTTAATGATTTATTAAAGAATAGCGCAAAATGGTCAACCGTACTAAAAATTAAAAAAAAAAAAATTACTGAAAAAAACATAAATGACAGATTTTTATGTTCGTAAAGAAAAAAAAAAAATTTCACTCTTCTCCTCCTTGGTCTTTTGTAAAATGAATGAGATGAAATGAAAAGAGTATTATTAATATTATTTAAAGAAAAAAAAACAAAATGTGCTTCGTGACAGCTCGGAAAAAGTAATTTAGAAATTAACAAAAAAATATCACTGTAAAAAAGAAAAAGAAACGAGCAAGTCGGGAGTGTAATTGAAAAATCTCCTCTTGAGAGTAAAAAAAAGGAAAGATTCACAATATGTATTTAGTTTTCTTTTAATTTTTTTTTTTCTTTCATTTTCTAAATCTCTCTAATTTAATGCGTAAAGTTTCGTGCGAGTTTTAGCCTCCAGTCTCTGCCAATTTAATTTATTACTTTTTATGTAAAATAGTTGAATTATTTTTTATGCCTGAACGTTTAAAAGAAAGAGGAAATGACAGGCCAACAGAATAGAAACTAAAGAAAAAATTAAAAAAATCCTTTTTTTGAATTTAAAAAAAGAATGAAAAATATTTGAATTAGAACAAAAAAAAATATATTAACAAGGAAAAAAAAATCACATAATTGTATTATAAGGTTTTTTCTTTTCTTCAATGTAAGTGATTAGATTTGTCATCAAAAAAAAAAAACAAATCATTACGTGTACATAATGCTTAAAACGGGACTATTGAGTATATAATGCATTGCTCAATTAACTGAAGAAGGAAAAATAAAAAATGAAATAATTACTTAAAAAGAAAAGTGCAAAAAAAAAACAATAAAACAGAAGAAAAAAAAAAACAGTTGAAAAAAACGAATTGTGCATATTCTTTAATGCTTAAATAACAATAATTTGATATGTTACATTATTTGAAGCAATAATTGAAGATTGAGGAAAAAAAATAAATAATCATTGTGATACAAAACAGTTTTTGAAAAAAAATCGAAAAAATTTCGAAATTTCAAAAATTTGAAAAAAATCGAAAAGATTTCGAAATTTCAAAAATTTGAAAAAAATCGAAAAAAATCTCAAATATTAAAATAAAACTGTTTTTTTTTTTTTAAGAGTCATTAATAAATCGAGAACAAGTAAAATAAAATATATAATATTCAAAAAAAAAAGTAAATAATACAAATCAATGAAAAAATTTAAAAAAATGAAATTGTTGAAATTTTTGGTTTATTCAATTTATAAATTTGCTCATTATCATCAATTCAAATGCAAAAATTCTCATCTTTCACGATGAAATAAAGAAATAATAGTAACTTTCAAAAAAAAAAAAAAAAAAAAATTAATAACAAGTACCAAGGAATAATGCCCGGATAATACTCATGTGCAATTAACAGTCCAGATTAATTTAACGCTGAGATAATTGCCAAATTACACGGTGATTAAAAAAAATATGAAAAATTTCTAAATCGGTACGAAAAAAAAAAAACTATAAATTCAAGGAGAAAAAGAGTCTGTCACCTGCATCTTAACTTTAAATTAAAAAAAAAACTAATTAAAATGACTAAGTAAAAAAAAAGGCAAAAAAAAAAATATTAAGAATAAAAAATAGCAAGAAAGAAGTGGAAAAAAGGGGGAAAAAATCGCGAAACCTAATTTTATCGAAAAAAAAAAAAAATTGTAAATGTTGAATGGCATAGAAGATGGGGGGGAACTAAATAAGATGTAAAAAATGAAATAAACTCTACACACGACCGATGATATAATAGAATGAATAGTAATTATTCATTTGAAGAATTTCAATGAAGAAAAAAAACTGAAAAAAAAAATGTGAATGAGAGAAAAAAAACACCGAAAATAAAAAACAAAAAAAAAAACTATTATATATATATATACATGATAAGAAGAGAACTTTGTAAATACAAAAATAATTACGCTTACTGTATCTTTTAATTTTAGGCGATCAATTTAAATCAGTGTAATTAAATGTTGTTGTGGTAGGTGCGCAGCGAGTTGTAAAAAAGTTATGACTAAATTGAAAGATAAATGAAAACAAAAAAAAATGAAAAACTAAAAAAATATGAATAAATAAATCCGAGGAAAGAATGAATTGAAAAAAAAAATTTTTAGGAAGAATAATAAAGAAATTTTATCCTGGATAGACGAAAAAAGAAGAAAAAAAACATATTATTTTGTAATTTTCCTGCTTATTTTATTTTTGATGTGAGTTTTTTTTTGACCTTTTTACGCTTCAAAATTTGATCATGACCATTAGACTATACCGGAAATAATGGAAATAGAATATTTCCGATGAAAAACATGTTTCAGAATTAATTTTGGGAGATTTTGTGGAAATTTCCATTTTTTTTAAGGAATAACTCTAGTTTTAACTGTCGCAGTGCAAAAATTTGGATTAGAGATGAAAGATGAGATCATTTCCGATAAATTCATATTCTTTTTCATCAATTTCCATCGATTTTTGAATTAATTATGAAATTTTTTGAACTAAAGTTTTTTAAATTAAAGTTTTTTTTTATGAATTTGTTTTATAATCGGGTTTTTCTGCATAACTACCTCAAAAATCAGTAAAAATCGCTTCGAAACTCCATGAATTGATGGGAAATGATCTCACCTTTCACCTCCAATCAAAATTTTCGCGCTACAACATTTAAAAACCGAGATATTCCGAAAAAAAAACTTCAAATTCTGTTCCACAATGTTTAAATTTCCCCAAAAATTCAAAAAAAGTCAATTCTGATAAATTTTTCCCGCCTCAAATTTCCTCAATTTTTCAAAAAAATCATTTAAAAAAAACATATATCGACAACCGCTCAATTTAAAACACTCCTATTATCCCATTCAATTCAAATTTCCATAATAATAAAAAAATTCAAATTTTCGCGCCTTTCATCTAGTCACATCTAGGGAAAAGATGGACGTGCCTCCCTAGATACCCTAAACAACGAGCCAATGAGATTCCTCCATTAATAATTAAAAACAGAATAAAAATCACGTCCAAATTGAAAAAAAGTGCCTCTTTCCCTTTATTATTTAAAATGATTTCGGAGTATTTCTAATTTAATTTCAAATATTCCCGCCTTTTTTTCAAAACTTCCAGAATTTTTTTATCACCAAATAATTAAAAACAAAATAAAATTCACGTCGAAATGGAAAAAAAGGTGCCTTTCTCCTTTTATCAAAATGATTTCAGAATATTGCTAATTTAATTTCAAATATTCCCGCCTTTTTTTCAAACCTTCCAGAATTTTTTTATTACCAAATAATTAAAAACAAGATAAAATTCACGTCGAAATGGAAAAAAGTGCCTTTTTCCTTTTATCAAAATGATTTCAGCATATTTTTAATTTAATTTCAAATATTCCCGCCTTTTTTCCAAAACTTCCATAATTTTCTCATTACCAATTAATAAAAAACAAAATAAAATTCACGTCTAAGTAGAAAAAAACCATTCTCCTTTATTATTTAATTTAAAATTTAATTATTTAAAATTATTTCCGAGTATTTCTAATTTAATTTCAAATATTCCCGCCTTTTCTTCAAAACTTCCCCGGGAAATTTAAAATGCTGTCACGTGACCTGATTTAACGCTGTCACTAGCGTCAAAAACGCTTGAATGGAAACCTTACCTTTAAATCGAAAACGCCACAAGTGACTTGGACCAATCACCGACTGCCAAATATACACTATAGTATAATTACTAACTGCTCTGTGATTCGTTGATTTTAACGAATTTTCCATCTCCCTTTAATTCGTAATATTTCAGTGTTATTTCGATGTGTCTGTGTTTAGTTCATTTTGTGTGTCTCTCATAATCAGTATCTCAATTAATTTCAGCTAAAAACAGTTTCATATAATTAAATAATTTCAATGTAAATTTGCTGATAATATATATAAATAACCCAGTTTTCAGTGTAAAAAATCCCAATTATTAAATTTAAAAAAAGGCAAAAAAACTTTAAATTTTATATTTAAAAAAAAAAACAATTCTCTCCTTTTTTCTGCGTAAAATAGAAAAAAAAGGGGGGGAAATAATTGAGGAAAATTGAATAATGTTTTATTTTATTTAAATTTTACATTTATTTAAATTGACAATTACTCATTTCTTTCAAGTGTTAAATCAATAATTTTTCACCAAAAAAATAGAAATTTAATAATTTCAATTAAATTAAATAGTGAATTATTTTCTAAAAAAATTGATTTTTTCCAGTGCACAAAAAAAGGGGAAAAATATTGAATATTTAATAAAATTGTGATTTAGTGTCGTATCTTTTACAAAAAATTTCCCCATTTAATTAATTTTTTTTTCCAATAAAAAAAAGGAAAACTTGAAAATTTGCAGAATTTTTTAAAATAAAATTAAGATTTTTGAACTTGAAAAATCTTCCACACAACCATAAAAGTGTTTTTCCACATTTTTTAATAAATTAATAAATCAATAAAATTAATAGAAAAAAGTAAAAACACTGAGAGAATGATTACGTTACTTGTTAAAGCCCCTGATCAGCAAATTGACGATCAAATTGTCAAGTGTGAGTTGAATTGGAGTGTTGAAAAACTCAAGGATCACTTAGAAAATGTACATCCAAATAAACCAGTGAGTTTTTTGCATTGAATTATCGTATTTTCAAGTTTATTTTGATTATTTTACAGGATGACGATTGATCTGGAGAACCTAAAAAGCCCGGGAAAAGTCAGGAAATTTGAAATTTCTGGAAAAATCAGGGAAATTCGTAGTTTATTCTTAATATTTTTGGATAAACGACCTTAGTAATTCAGTAGTGAAGAGGTAAAGAAAGATAAGTCACTTATTTTCTCATTAAGTTTTTTGAAAATACCTCAGAAAATAAGCGAGAAAGAGCAATTTTACTATAAAACTCTTTTGTAACTCTTGAAATTCTCTTCAAAAAAAAAAAAAATAATATCACCTTATCTCGCTTAGTTTCCGAGATATTTCCTTCGTAATGACCTCAAAGATGAGTCGACTTATCCTGTTTTACCTCTTCACTACTTAATTCATTTAAATGTTAAAGGTTGCCTTTTAGATCTCTGCGAATACGTAAAAAACCGACTTTAAGGGATAAATCCACTGTAAAAGTCTAAAAAAAGGCGTTTTTGGCTATTTTTTTTCTACAGAAAAAGTGGCAAGCAAATAATGATATTTGAGGCAGTGATTGAGCATTTATTCGAGTCTTCAGAAAGAAAAATTCATCGAAAAATATCAAAAAATGACGACACTAGAGCCATTCTTGCGAGACCCCCTCGAATTTAAAATACTCTGTGGCACGCGGTGTAACTGATGCAAATTTCAATTGAAAAAAAAAAAAAATTGGCTCATTCTAGATACATATAGCTACAGGAATACGTAGGGAATTTCAAAAATATTGTTTTTTGTGGGATTGGTGACAATTTGAATGAAAAAATTCAAATTTCAGCCGAAAAATCGGCAATTTTTTATCAATAAAAAATGTGCAGATCAATTTTTTGAAAATTCCCTACGTATTTCTGGTTGAAATGTTGTTTTCAAGAGGCTTGGGGGAAATTCAAATGAAAGTAATGAAAATTATTGGAGTTATGCTGTGTGCCAATTTGAAAAATCATGTTTCGAGAGAAAAACACGATTGAAGTTTTGACTTAGATCATTGTTTTTTGGAGATATTTCGGAAACTAAGAGAGATACGCTCTTTTTGCCCGAGAACGGATTTGTACAGAATTTCAAGAGCTGCAAAAAAGGACTCTAGCAAAATCGCTCTATCTCTCTTAGTTTCCGAGATATTCCCAAAAAAGAAATGTTGATCAAACAAAATTCATTTTTCTGGAAATTTCGAAGTCGTGATGATAATAATGATTAAACCTCATGATAATGATTTTAGTAAGAGAGAATCAGAGATAACAGGTCGTGTATGATTACGAATGATCAACAAACGGAATATTTACATACAACGAGGGGAACAATCTTTGAAGAATAAAAAATACATATTTCATCATTCGTTCAATGTCAAAAATTGAAATTTGAATTTTTTAAAATTATTTTTCATCATGAAAAACGAATTTATAATACATGAAAAATGTTAAAAAAATCGAGGAATATCATTCCAGCTGTTTTGAAAAATGATAAATCATCGTGTTATACTTCTAGAAACATTCTCTACATTATTTTCAATTTATTCTTATCTCATACTTGCTACAAATAGATAAAAAAAAAGACTATTACATAGTTTCTGCCTTTTTTTTCTTTACATCAAAAATTATTTCATGCTCGAAGACTATTAAAATTATTTTTCCATTTTTTTTGCTCCCGAATGGAAGCTATGTAATCTTCAGAATTTTCAATTGTAATTTTTTTAATTGAACATATTTAAAATGATCTAAATAGAGAAAAAATGATATTTTCAGTCTGTGTGTTTATAAAAGTCTCAATTACAAAAAAACGATTTTATAGAAAAATTTCCTATTTTTTGGAAAACTTCCTCTCAACGAACTCTATTTTTTAAGCTTCATTTGAAGAGAATCCAATCGATACTTTTTGAGATATGTCCATTTTTCGAAAATCAATTTTTAATAGAATTTCTGTAAACTATTCAACTGATGTTATTTATACTCATTTATTATCTCGAGAATGTATCAGTTAAGATGCTCGTAAATTTTGAGCTTATTTGCATGATTAGTTCTCGAGTTATTGGTGTTTCAATGAATTTCTTCAAAATTTCCCTTCTAAGAAAATACATGAAACGTTTTGTGTCACCGATTTATTTGCATTGTAATATCTAGATATATACATATATATATATTATTCTAGAATATGTATATAAATATTACTATTCTAGACTATATACATATATATGTATATATATGTATACATATACATATGCATATGTACATATATATATCGCCTTTTTCTGTGAGACTCATCCACTTATTCAGTGCCTCCTGTCTGAATCAATTCAGGATAAATCATGTAAAAATTTCAAGTAAAAGATGTTCATGTCAAAGAAAAAGGATATGTCATTCTTCTACGTTTAGAAGATCATCATCTTCTAACCGTCCATAAACCGTCAATAGACGTCCAAAAATATAAATTTCATTCTGCAGATCTTTCTCAATTTTCAGTTCTCAACATTATATACTTATTTGTAAAAAAAATAAAGTCAGTTTTTAGAAATTGACAATTTCGTTTCAATGAAAAAAAAAAAACGTATACATTTCATTTTTTTGACGCCAAAACTAGCGATGACCGCGCGCGGCATATCAAAATTTGATATTTCGATGATGATTTGAAAAAAATTGTATCACTTCCATTTCGGAAGCATATTGCTAAAGTATCAGCAGAAAAAACTATATCAGTTGCAAAGCAATACTATTATTCAATTGCTTTTTAGATTGAAATCCCCTTTATTATCATGATTTTTTCCCCCTTTTTTCACTATTTATAGCAATTGAATGAGGTGATAATCGATTGTTAATTATTGTACACGTGGAGTATTGACGTTATGTGTCTTGGCCTTCGTGTTGACGCAGTTCAACATGAATTCTCATGATTTTTTTGCATTTGCCTAATGAAACACTTGACGAAGCTCATTAAATTCCAAAATTTACATGAATAATTGCCATTCAAGTACCAGTTATCGGACAGTAAAGAGAATTGCACTAGTATCCGGACATTGAGAACTAACTTATCAAAATGATAAAAAAGTGAATCAAAATATAGAATTTATTAAATATTATCATTTGCTTTTTTTTTTTACAAGTTTTTAGAATTTTTAAATTTTTTCGTATAAATCTTAGTAATTAAATAGTAACACTAAATAGATTTAATAATTTTTTTTTAAAATTCCTTGAACTAATTGTATTTTTTTTCTTTTTTCAGAAACGATGTGAACAAAAAATCATATTTTCCGGTCAAGTCCTGAATGATTCAATGATATTACAAGATATATTTCAACAATACAATCAAAATAATGAAGCTGATAATACACTAACTGTACATTTGGTTTGCTCAATGAAATTAAAGGCTAGTCAGTCATTGGAAAATACACAAATACCAGCAAATACTGTTAACACACCTGATGTACCTATACAAACACCAACAGCACAACAGTACTATGGTCAATTGAATAATCAACAAATGGCATGGATGCAACAAGCATATGCTCATTATTTGACGCAGTATATGCAATTGTAAGTTTATAAAAGACTTCTAGATTTTTAACAAATTTTTTTTTTTAGTAATAATATTTTTAATATTTTTTAGAAAAGGCTTTTCGAATTTTAATAAATTTTTTTTTTTAATAATAATATTTTTAATATTTTTTTTAAAAAGGCTTCTTGAATTTTAATATATTTTTTTTAAATAATAATATTTTTTATAAAAAGGCTTCTTGACTTTTAATATTTTTTTTTCAATAATAAGATTTTTAATATTTTTTATAAAAGGCTTTTCGACTCTTAATATTGTTTCTTTTAAATAATCATATTTTTAATATTTTTTATAAAGAGCTTCTCGACTTTTAATATATTTCTTTAAAATAGAAATTTAATAATTTTCATTTTAAAAAATTGTTTTTTTTCTTTGAAGAAATGATTTTTAAAAAATGCAAAAAATATGCATATAGAAAAAATTCAAAAAAACTATAACTGCAACTTTTTTCATCATTTTTTTGTGATAATTTATTAATTTAAAAAAAAATCATAAAAATTGTTAGATGTATGCTAATTAAAAAAATAAATAAATAAATAAACATTATTAACTCACGTAATAATGAGGAGTTAAAAAATGCAGAATTGCGTCAATAAATAAATGAATAAATCAATTAATTAATTAATAAATAATAAACTCACGAAATTTTTGATAATTTCAGGATGGCAGCCCAGGGAATTCCACTGCAGAGTACAATACCTTATTCTCAATCGGCAAATTCTCATGCAACAGATGCAGCAACAAGTGCAAATCCATTGAATAACAATATAAATCGTGAAGATAACGAGGAGAGACGTGGAGCTGGTCCAGAAGTAGCTGATGCCCTTGGTAATCCCCAAAATAATAATAATAATGGAGCTGAGGATGGTGAAGTTGGTCTGAATCGTGATTGGCTGGATGTCTTTGATGTACTAGCACGTGTCGTTGTACTCTCCAGTATTGTCTACTTTTACTCATCTCCATCGAGATTTCTCATCGTAACATTCTTGGGATTTGCCATTTATTTGATACAGGGTGGCTTCTTCCGGGGCCAACCAATGTTCATGAATGACAACAACAATGGAAGAATGGAAAACAATAATAATGGAGTCAATGATAATAATGCTGGTCAGCCGGCTGATCCAGTACAACCGAGAAATCAACCAAATATTGATGAAACACATCAGGAATTGCGTGCAACGAATCCACAAGAAGAAAATGAAAGGCCTGGTGCATGGGCATTTACGTGGACATTTTTTAGTTCATTTTTTGCATCACTAATCCCTGAACAGCCTCCAGTTATTTAAATTAAATTAAATTTTCCAATGATATTGTTATTTTTTCATTGATTTTTTTCTTGTGAAAAAACAAAAAAATTGAGTAAAATAATATGTAAATTTGGGTCGTATGGGGGATATTAATTAGAAATTATTATTTCATCATATATTCTCTTGAAGTGTCTGCAATAATCATATTAAAATAATTTTTCAATGAAATTTTTCCATCAGGGTAACGTAAAATTATCGATATAATCATTATTAAATACTGGGATTTATTCTCAATTTCTTTAATTATTTGCAGTTAATTTCGAGAGAATACTGCGATGAACAGTTTTTCCTCCTGTGATAAAAAAAAATAATGTAATCATATATATCTAGATTAATTTATTTTTCTTGCAATTCGAAAGGGAATTATATGAAAAAAAAGCCTATTGATAGGAAAAAAAAGGAAGAGACTGGGTGAAGATGAATATTTGGGGAGAACTTTGATGATTTTGATGCAATATTTGTTGAATATACTTTGGCCCAGTCTCTTTTGTTTTTAAAACAACTTTTTTTTTCTCCCCATCATTTTCGATATAAAGCATTATCCAAAGATGTAAATTTTATTGAGAAAAAAAAATAAGACTCTTTAATTTGATTCATCGTTATTATATTCTTGATTATAATGTATACACGAAAAAAAAAACGTAAAAATAACGTATAATATAAATAATTCAATTATGATATTTCCATTTATTTTTACTGATACTCAAGAAATCCTCTTATTCCATTTTTTTTTTTGAGGTAGATTTATACTCAATAAGTAGGGCCGAGACGTTGGTGTAAGGTTTGATCTAGACTGATGTTGCCTATAAATAAAATCCATTTTAAATGGTTATTAATGCCGAATTGACATTTATAAACTTTGAACTGACGTTGGAAACGTTAAAGAATTCGTGTTTCCTAATAATTTGAAGAATTGGTCAACATTTGGATATTATTATTCATCGTGATGAGTTACTCTACGAGTTCCCTGAAAAGTTCCTCTGGAAGTTCCCCTTAAAGTTCTTCTAGGAGTTCCCTCAAAAGTTTCTCTGGAAGTTCCCCTAGAAGTTCTTCTAGGAGTTCCGTAAAAGTTTCTCTTGGAGTTCCCCAAAAGTTCTTCTGGAAGTTCCCCCAAAAGTTTCTTTCGAAGTTTCCCTAGAAGTTCTTTTGGGAGTTCCCCTAAAAGTTTCTCTTGAAGTTCCCCTAAAAGTCTCTCTTGAAGTTCCTCTGAAAATTTCCCCTGGAACTTCCCCTAAAAGTTTCTCTTGGAGTTCCCCCAAAAGTTCTTCTGGAAGTTCCCCTAAAAGTTCTTCTAGAGTTCTCCTAAAAATTCCTCTGGAAGTTTCTCCAAGAGTTTTGAACGCTCATAAAGTCAGTTGGACGTTTATAAATGTCAGTTCAACACTCATAATCATTCAGAATGTGTTTGATTCAGAGGCAGCCTCAGCTTCTAAGCTGAGGTTTGATCTATCAAACCGTACACCAACGTCTCGACCCTATCAATGGGATGAAAAAAAATAATTTTCCATATTCACTTTAGTAATTCAATACATTATCCATTTTTTAATAAAATATTTTACATAATTTCATATTTTTTTTTATATATCGCAATTAGAAAACAGGCAATAAAATTCATTTTTAGTCAGTCAGGAAAGAAAAAAAAACGGTAAAAATTTTCCGATTAAGAGAGAAAATAAAATTTTCATTATTAGATTGTAGGAGATTTAGTAGAAAAATAAGTTACATTATAGTGCATGGCATGGCACAGCATAAGGGCAGACAAACAGGAACAACAGCTTTTCCACTACTTTGCTTCTGTTTGCTTTTGGATCCTGACTCATACTCGTACATTCCCTTTCCCTTTGCCCATTCACCCTAGCAAATAGAATTCAACAAAATTAACAATGTTTATAAATTTTTCAGACAAATTTAATTTCTTCCATCATTGGTTTTATGAGAACATCTCGGAAACTAAGCGAGATAGAGCGATTTTGCCTTGAGATTCGTTTTTCAGAGAATTTCCAGAACTCCAAAAAATAATTAAGGCAAAATCGTTCTATCTCGCTTAATTTCCAAGATATCTTCAAAAAAATTGATGAGGAAATAAAATTAATTTGCAAATCAAATGTAGAAAATTCGAAAAATTATAACTCAAATTTTTTTAAACATTTTTTAAATGATAATTTTTTTTTTTTAAACAAATTCCGAAAATTTTGAGATGTATGCTAATTTTATTTTTAAATTTTTTTCGATAATGATACTTACTCCTCCTTCTCTCATCATCATAGAACTCTCCTCTTTCATCTTAAATTCACCGGCTCCAGGTGGATAATAAACTGGTGGTCCAGCCAAATTTTTACTTTGTACTTTTGGTGGTGTGTGATTGACAAATTCCACTTCTTTCTTGGGCGAAACTTGATCGTTGATTCTATTCTTCTTTTGGGCTCTTTCTTCGCGCTGAATATCCACTAATACTTCTCTCTGAAAGTCAAAAGATTCGCATAAACAACCAATTAAGAAAATCCTCATGAAATCCTCAGAAATAAAATTCCAAGACCTAGAAAAGAAAAAAATTATTTAAATATACGTTAAGAGTCTTAGTTATTCCTGAAAACAATTTTTTAAATTAGAATTTAACAATAATACCCGAAACTGCGTTAAATTTTTAGAATTGTGATTTTCTCTTAATTTTTTTGCAGATTTCCGACTAATCGAAAAGTTCAATTTTTTTCGATTAACTATCTGTAACTTTTAAAAATATGGAAATAATAAAAAATAAAGTACTTTTAATGGTTAAAGGTGGTTTTTTTAGGTATCCGCAGAGATCTAAAAGGCCGCCTTCAACAATTAAATGAATTACTAAGGTCATAAATCCAAAAATATTAAGAATAAACTACGAATTTCCCTGACTAACACTAAAATTCCCTGATTTTTCCCTGACTATTCCCGAAATTTTGAATTCCCTGACTTTTCCAGGTTTTTCAGGTTCTCCAGGTCAATCGCCACCCTGATTAAATGAGCAAATAGTTGTTGCCTTTGATTTATACTGTCAGAAATTAGCTTCAAAGTGTCAGAAAATAGCTTCAAAACTATCAGAAATTGACTCTAAAGTGTCAGAAACTAGTTCCAAACTGTTAGAAACTAGTTCCAAACTGTTAGAAACTAGTTCCAAACTGTTAGAAACTAGTTCCAAACTGTTAGAAACTAGTTCCAAACGTTAGGAACTAGTTCCAAACTGTTAGAAACTAGTTCCAAACGTTAGGAACTAGTTCCAAGCTGTTAGAAACTATTTCCAAGCTGTTGAAAACTAGTTCCAAACTGTTTGAAACTAGTTCCGAACATTATAAACTAGTTCCAAACGGTTGAAAACTAGTTCTAAACTGTTATAAACTAGTTCCAAACGTTAGAAACTAGTTCCAAACTGTTGAAAACTAGTTCCAAACGTTAGAAACTAGTTCCTAACTGTTAGAAACTAGTTCCAAACATTAGAAACTAGTTCCAAACTGTTGAAAACTAGTTCCAAACTGTTAAAAACTAATTCCAAACGTTAGAAACTAGTTCCAAACCGTTAGAAACTAGTTCCAAACCGTCAAAAACTAGTTCCAAGTATCAGAAACTGTTTCCAAAATATCCACCACAATAAAATCTCCCAAAAAACCTCCAACAAACCTCCGAATCAGAAAAAGAAGCCATAAGATCATCGATTTTTTTTGGTGGTCCTTGTCCATTGCTCGAACCTTTTCCATTAACTGGATAAAGTTGTGTACCAGTCGGAAATGGTTTCGGTAAAAGCACCTCACGATCATTGAGATTGTGGCTTTCCTTCGAGTATTTGTAGACACTTGTACCGACTGGAGGTCCAGTTACTGGAGCCACTGAAGGATAATATCCATGTGGAGATCCTGGTTTATCAGGATAATGCTCCTCGATTCTCTCGATTACTGTAGTATTCGTCGTTTCTGTAAACGGTGGCTGTCCAGAATGTCCAACATTATGTCCGGGATGATCAACCCTGTCAACCGGCAAATATCCATTATCGTATCTTTCATCTCTAATATAGAAATTCTCTCTTTTCGTTGTTGTTGTCTCGTAATTCGTTGGAGATGCAGGAAGAGGTTTGCCATAAGGCGAAGATCCGCGAAAATCTTCGTGATAATATTTCGCTTCTTTATGAAGAACTGATGATTTTTGACTTATTTCTGGTGTACTTG
Source organism: Aleiodes leptofemur (assembly GCA_963942555.1). Taxonomy (NCBI): domain Eukaryota; kingdom Metazoa; phylum Arthropoda; class Insecta; order Hymenoptera; family Braconidae; genus Aleiodes; species Aleiodes leptofemur. The sequence goes on along the minus strand of OZ012617.1, from coordinate 15,393,010 downwards.
TGTATAAATTTGGACTAGTTGATCGTTCCAGGGTTTTATCAACTTTGTAGGTGACTTTTTGATCGACATTGGCACCACTAGGACCACCTGGAGGCACGTAACTCTCTGGTGCACCTGAAATCGTCATTTTATAGCTTATGGATGGATAGATAGTTTGATTTTTTAACGAATGTAGGCAAATTCTCATATAACCGAAATAATGCATATAGGGGAACGTGGGGCAAAATGGACATTGTAATGAAACGGTGGGAGATAGATTTTTTTTGATGATTCCATTGGAAAGCTGAGGAAATTTTAGTCGAGAAATATGTGCAAGAATTAATTATTGTCAATTTTTTGAGAATTCGACTTTTTCTGGGATTTTTGAGGGGTAAAAACCTTTCGATTTTTGGGCAAATTCAGTTTTTTGGGAATATCTCTGGTTCTATTGGTCGTAGCGACCTGGGACCGATTTTAAATGAAAGGTGAGATCATTTCCCATCGATTTATGGGGTTTTGAATCTAAAAATATCGATTTTTCAGATAGTTATGGGAACTTTTGTGAAAAATCATGATCATCAGTTTTTGTCCTATAACTATGTAAAAAATCGATATTTCTGAATCCAAAACCACATGAATCGATGGGAAATTATCTCACCTTTCATTTAAAATCGGTCCCAGGTCGCTACGATCAATAGAACCAGAGATATTTACGAAAAACTGAATTTGCTCAAAAATCGAAAGCCTTTTACCCCTCAAAAATCCCAGAAAAAATCGAATTCTCAAAAAATTGAAAAAAATTAATTCTGGCACATGTTTCTCGACTGAAATTTCCTCAGCTTTCCAATGGAATCATTAAAAAAAATCCATCTCCAATATTTTCATTCATTTAAAGATTTTCTCATAATATATGCATGAAAACTCAAATGTGCTCATTTTACCGCTTATCTCCGTATTGCCCCACATTTCCCTAGAATTATAATAATGATTTAATAGTTCTGTAATTTACAGTTTGTCTAAAGACTTAATAAATATCAAAAATATTATAATAAGATAACATAAAATATTTGAGTGACGATTTTCGAATAGAAAACAAATTGTTTCTAAAAAAAAATCGATTCTCAAAATTGAAATTGATTGAATTCACGAACTTCGTTAACAATTCGACTAATTTTTCCTATTAATTTCAATTTTTCAAATTTTTCATCTTAATTTTACTTTTTCATTTGTCAATTTTTCAATTATAATTTCACCAAATGTTCATTTGATTAATTTTCAGTTGTTCAATGTCCTTTTATAATATTCTATATTATGATTGTTTTTGCTTTTTAAGCAATGATAATTTAAATACAGAGATAAATAGTGATATTAAGAGAAATTTTTAACAGTATTGTGAAATAAAGATGTTTCTCTATGAATATGAGATAATGTGCATACAATACGATATATCGCACAGAAAAAATCAAGATTTCTCAATAATTTCAAAATTTGGCATGAAATTGTCTTTTCTTTTTTTATCATTTTTTTTTTACCTGGCAGCTCGTAAGTATAGGTTTTAATTGTCGTTGTCACTTTAGTGTTTGGACCTGGTGCCAAATGATCAGGTACTGGTACACGCTCAATCCCATACTCTTCGTTGTGCTCTCTTGTATGATAATTCGTTGATACTGTCTTTGTTTCAGGATAAGCTGATGTCTCACGGATTATTTTTACTTCCTTCGATTGAGTCCCGGGTAAGGGGGAAATTTGCTTGGAACGTCCGGATGACAGAGTATCTCCGTAAATCTGGAAAAATCGCATTAATTTGATGGATTAGGACATTTTTTAATGTTTTTCAAGGAAATTGGGAGATTAGCAGACATCAGAACATTTTTAGCTTCTTTTTTTTAATAAATAAATCGAAATTGTAGTAAAAAACGTACATGAAAAAAATCCGAAGAACTAGGATTTTTTTTTAAATAGTGAAGGACTCCATGAAAAAATCTGAAAAAATTTGAGAACATGCTACAATATGTGGACATTGTTGGTGAATTTTTTCAAATTTTTTTGAAGACCCCTTATAACTCTAAAAAAAAAAACCAAATCATTTTGACCTGCAGTTCCATTTTGTCCCGATTTTCTCTAAGTACTATTTTTTTAAATGTTCTTCTATAATTTATTTATTTGAAAAAATGGCAAGAATCGTCAGATGTGTGTCAATTTCATTAACATAGATTTTTACCAGTTCTCTATTGACTGTCGTTTTTGCGCTTCTCTCGGGGCTTCTTCGTCTCGTTGTAAATTCCTCGTAACTTCTTTCATGTATGTCGTCACTGTAAAAAATGATTAAAATCCATAGAATTTTTAAAAATAGCTACTAGTAATACGCAGATCAATAAATTAGAACAGTTGATGCAAAAAAAAGGGGATTATTCTCTAAACAACTTTTATTTATGCGTTTTTCTCTGTTTTTCTTTCTTTTTTAAACGTAAAAAAATCCCCGGGTTACACAATGACGAAGTATTTGGATGTGCGCCAAAAGTACCAGAGTATTTTTGAATGAATTTCAGGTAGAATGAAAGAATAATAAAAGAAAAAATTTGAAATAATATGTGAAATTTTATACTTACGACAATGGCAAAGTATTTGCGGATAATGCATTGTCAGTTGCGGAAAATGAATCTGAAACAGAAATAAATATAAATTTTTTTGACAATTAAAATCTGATATCTAGAAATTTTGCATTTTTTCAAACAAATAGATTATAATTTAAGAAAGGCACTCATTTTCGAAAATATTCTGGACATTTCTATTTTTAATTTTTTTAAAATAATTCATTTATTAAGAAAAAAAATTAGAAAATTTGAGATTCCTATTAATTCGTCGCGTTAGAGCTAAAAGGACGTATGTACTCTGTTTTTACATAACACTTACGCCCCTCTATTTCTGAGGCAACAATAATTTTTTTTCCCATTCACATTCAATTCTTCATATGGAGCGCCGAGATGTTGGTGTACGGTTTAATCTAGGCTGAAGCTGCCTCTGAATCAAACACATTATGAATGATTATGAATGTTAAGCTGACATTTATGAACGTCAAACTGACTTATAAGCGTTCAAAACTCTTAGGGGAACTTCTAGATGAACTTTTAGGGGAACTTCCAGAGGAACTTTTAAGGGAACTTCCAAAGGAACTTTGAAGGAAACTTCCAGAGGAACTCTTAGGGGAGCTTCCAGAGGAACTTCTGAGGGAACTTCCAAAGGAACTCTTAGGGAACTTCCAAAGGAACTTAGGGAACTTCCAGAGGAACTTTTAAGGGAACTTCCAGAGGAACTTCTAAGGGAACTTCCAAAGGAACTTCCAAAGGAACTTAGGGAACTTCCAAAGGAACTTTTAAGGGAACTTCCAAAGGAACTTAGGGAACTTCCAGAGGAACTTTTAAGGGAACTTCCAGAGGAACTTCTAAGGAAACTTCCAAAGGAACTTCCAAAGGAACTTAGGGAACTTCCAGAGGAACTTTTAAGGGAACTTCCAAAGGAACTTAGGGAACTTCGAGAGGAACTTTTAAGGGAACTTCCGAAGGAACTTTTAGGGGAACTTTTAGGGAACTTCCAGAGGAACTTTTAGGGGAACTTCATAAGGAACTTTTCAGGAAACTCGTACAGTAACTCATCACGATGAATAATAATATCCAAATGTTGACTAATTCTTCATATTATTAGGAAACACGAATTCTATAACGTTTATAAAGTCAGTTCAACGTTTATAAATGTCAATTTGGCATTAATAACCATTTAAAATGGGTTTTCTATTTATAGGCAACATCAGTCTAGATCAAACCTTACACCAACGTCTCAGCCCTATTCATATAGTACATTAGCAATTTAATCCATGGCTTTCTATTCCATTGACTAGTTTCAGCTTTTCTCACATTTCAAAAACCGAGAAATCAGGTTGACACATTAATCATGTCATAATAATTCCTAATACGTATTGTATTGCAGCTGGATGTCTTTTTATTTGAAATCATGAATTATTTCTTCTTTCGTGCGTTTTCTTCATGAAAAAAGGAATTTGTTAATAACAAATTAGTTGTAAAATAAAATGACCTTGATGTCTTCATTTTTCTTATTTAAATCTCGAATTTTTTAATTTATTATATGCGATGTCCAACCAGTTATGGAGAGTAACAGAATAAATGCGCGTGAAGAGGGCTTCCTCTCTTCTCAAGGTCGTCTCATTCTCGGCCTTTCGGCCCCAGAGACGCAAAGAGATTGCTCACAGTGCCCCTCTTTCATATGCTTTTTTTTATTTTTATTAATAAATATAAGGTGTGCAGCAAGGACATCACCGTAAAAGGTGGGCGAATCGAAATTATCCTCAAAATTCTGAATTTTTCTTGAATTGAGAGAAAAAAAAGTGGTAAAAACAAGCAAATAATGATTTCATCGGTCTAAAGCTGATATTTTTTTTTAGTAATTAAAAAAATTGGTGGATTTACGAAATTTAATTAATTCAAATTGTTTATTTGTTGGATCAACTAAATATTGTTCTATTTCGATTAATTTTCGAGATATTTTAAAAAAACTGATAGAATGAAATTGATGTTTTTTTAAAAATTTTATAATCATAATTTTTTATTAGAAATTCTTTATTTGAATTTCGCGGGAAAAAAAAATTTCAAATTTTTGAAAAAAAATCTTTGCTAAGTACTAATTGCATCAATATTCCATTGTTTTTACTACTTTTTTTTTTCTCGTGTAATTAAGTAGGGAAAACTCACCTATTGGATGGCCGTCTTGACTTTTGTTAAATTGATAGGACACTTGCTTGTAGGCAACAGTTTTGCTCTGTCCTGGCTGGACCTGTTCACCAAAAAAATTAAAGAAATTAAAAAAAAATTCTTACAGAACAATTAAAATAAAAATTTTAATGACCTAAATTTTTCACCAGTTTTTCAAAAGGCTCTCGGTAAATAATGGAGATACGCCCTTTTTGCCCTGAAATGATTTTATAGAGAATTTTGAGAGCTACAAAAAAGGATTGATGCAAAATCGCTCTATCTCGCTTAATTTCCAAGATATTCTCAAAAAACTGATGACGAAATAAGTTTTTTTGCGAAAATTTCGTAATCGCACTTTTTTATCAGAAATTTTCATTTGAATTTCGCGGTGAAAAAATACTTTGAATTTTTTTTCTTTGCAATGAGATGAATCTCGAGTACCGAGAATTCGAACGGTTCGCTGCAGGCAAATGAGAAAAGGGTGAGCAGTGGAAAGAAAGAGGGTTTTATCTAAAGTGAAAAAAAAATGAAAAAAAAAAAAAGAAAGAAATAGTTTTAGAAAAAACAGACTCGCCTCGACCGGCTTGCCTTATAAGAGCATAGAGACAGGCTTGGCTGTCGCTGGCATAATACGAATACAAAAAAACAACAGTATAATCATTGAGCGTAAGCACGCGTTGGCGGATCGGTAGCACATTTGAATTCCATGGAATTCTAGGTGTCAACAAAAGGGGCCAAGCAATAAAATAGAATAAAAGCTTCATTTTTCTTTTCAATTGGAGATTTTCTAGGATTTTTTTACATTTTCTCGACATTGTTTTTCATAATTTTTGAAAAAAATCGAAATCTCGTTTTTTCATAATTTTCGAAAAAATCGAAATTTTGCATTTTTTTCATAATTTTCGAAAAGAATCGAAATCTCGTTTTTTCAGAATTTTCGAAAAAATCCAAATTTTGCCTTTTTTTTGAAGAGGTTCCAAAAAATTTGAAATTTTGCATTTTTTTTGCCGAATTTTCGATTTTTTCAGAATTTTTGAAGAAAAATCGAAATTTTCGATGATTTTTCCCAGATTTTTCGAAGAAAACATCAAAATTTTTGATTTTTCTTAAATTTTCGAAAAAAACAAAATTTTGTAGAATTTGCCAAATTGTGCAATTATTTTTTCTTCTTTCGACTTCAAATTAAATTAACCCTCACCAATATTCTAGTAATTAATCCAAAGTTATTATATACCTTCACAACTGCAGAGAATTTCTCAATCTCAAACGTACATTAATGTGTTACTTCTCACATATATATCATCATCTCACAATGTCTTTCATCTCAGTTTATTTTTCATTCCGGAAGTTGAAGCTTCACGCGAACCAGTTTAGAAGCAAGGATGTGTGGTTAGTATGACATGATGCTAAAGAAAAAATTAGAAAATTTTATGTCATCTCTTACATTACGTAATTCAGCATCGAGTGACTCTAATCCAGGAATACCGCTACCTATGCCACTTGGTACTGTGCTAATATATTTTTCTGTAGTTGTTGTAGCTGTACGAGTTGGTGAAATTGATCTGAAACAACAGAAAAATTGAAGATCATGTAAATTTCCTGTATTTTCCCCGATATTTTGAAAATCAAGCCGAATTTCTATTCGGCTTGATTTCCAAGATATCGGGAAGAAAATAATATAATTATTATATAATATATATATATATATATATAATATAATTATATAGTTTTTCTAAACGATATTATACTGTAAATTATATGGAAAGTATGGGTTCATATAATTCAGCTAAATTCCATATACTTTGCCATATATTCCAAATTACATGATATGATTATACTGCGGTTATATTCATTAGTAGAACTCGTAGTATATAACTCATTAAAAATTTGTTAAAAAATAAAGAAAATGAATAGCTTGTACCGCAATGTACTAAAAATGTTTGACATAGAGGTTTTCTGATGATTTCATTGGAAAGCTGAGGAAATTTTAGGTGGAAAACATGAGTCCTAATTGATTTTCCTGAGTCTTTTCGAAATGGTTCTTTTTTAGACAAGATACCTAAAAATTTGGTTTTTTGAAAATATTTGCGATTCTATTGGTCGTAGCGTAAAAATTCCACATGGAGGTGAAAAGTGAGATCATTTGCTATTGGTTTATGGGGTTTTGGAAAGAACATGATCATTTTTTGAAATACTCATCAGAAAAAAACTGATTTTTGATCGAACAACCCATAAGTATGACATCATAGGGTTTTTTTTTTTCTTCTAAACTTATCCTTATTCCAAATCAACCCGAATGGAAAAACTATACAATGCGAAATTATACTGAAAATTATATGGAAAATATGGGATCATATAATTCAGCGAAATTCTATATACTTTGCCATATATTCCAAATTACATAATATGATTATACTGTGGTTATATTCATCAGTAGAACTGGTAGTATATAACTCATTATATTTCACAATATACTACTCAATATATGATTTTTCATATATACTCATCATATCTATTACTTATATTTCAAATAAAAATTAATTTTTAATTAACATGCATCATTTCATACACAAATTTTTACACATATAATAATTAATTAGTATTGAATTATATAATAAACGAAAATATAAAATATACATATATCAATGAGTATACTTTGTCATATATCTTAGAATTATATATATATTTATACTTCCAAGATATACAATCAAATATAAGTATTTCGTATGTTTTATCCAAATATTGAAGATATATCAGTGACATATATTATTTATTATATTCAATTGTATATTTTCAAATCAGCGAAAAGCGCGGTGATCTTCGCGTTCCAAACCCGATCTCCTTGCTAAAAGTTTCCAGGGAACTCGAACGCTTATACAGAAAAGAAAACTCTTCCTGGATCTCCCGACGGCGTCTCCAAGTCATTTTGGGTTGCATTTTATCCAAATATTGAAGATATATCAGTGACATATATTATTTATTATATTCAATTTTATATTTTCAAATCAGCGAAATTATCTATATGGCCTCGATATACTATTCGATATAATTTCTCATATAATGTTTGATATTAGCGTTATATTTCCCCATATATTCATAGCTATATATAGTTTTTCCATTCGGAAAGCGAGTTAGAATAATGCCCACCTCGCCCTAACATCCTTGAACACCAAGAACTAGGTTTTAAATCATAAATATTAATTTTTGGGTGATTTTTCTGTTTTTTTTCGTGCTTTACACTAGAAAACTAGTGCAAAGAATTATATAGAACTCCTTCAAATATCTTTTTACCTAACTTCACTGACTGTTTTCACAGGATTTGAAGCTAATCTGTACTCATACTGCGGTGAAATAGGTCGTCTTCCACTGGGTGTTGCACTTCTCGAGACACTTGTCTGAAGATCCTCGAGGAGAGCATCTGCAAGAACAAAAAAACCCCACAAAAGTCTTTATTTGATACTCTTTTCCTTCCAAGTGCAACAAACACATAGAATCGATTTTTCTCGCGTGCATATCGTTAATGATCTTGAAATATCCGGTTGCAAGATGTGATGCAGTTGGAAATGTACCTTTTTCCTTTTCTTTTCTTTATCTTATATATATATATATATATATATGATTGGACATTATTTTACCCAAGTTGTTTTCGAGGCTGTTGGCCGAGTTTGTTGAGTGGCCCTGTCCAGATATAGCACCACCATGACTCATGTATTTTCTGCTCACGTGTGAGCTCTCTCTCGTCATAGGCATTGCCTAGAATTTTTTATTCCCAAAGATACAGGATGAAAATCTATGAGATAACATAAAAAAAAAATAGTAGAATTAGAATAAGTCACGAATTTTTACTAAAATTTCAGATGATTACGTCATTAAAAAATGAACATATCGATTTTCAAATTATTTTATGCCTTAAAATCAATGAAATTTCGTAAATTTCGGTTTAATTCAGGGTGGCGATTGACCTGGAGAACCTGGAAAAGTCATAGAATTCGAAATTTCTGGAATAGTCAGGGAAAAGTCAGGGAATTTTAGTGTTAGTCAGGGAAATTTGTAGTTTATTCTTAATATTTTTGGATTTATGACCTTAGTAATTCATTTAATTGTTAAAGGTGGCCTTTCAAATCTCTGCGGATACCTAAAAAACCACCTTTAACAATTAAAAGTATTTTATTTTTCATTACTTCCATATTTTTAAAAGTTACAGATAGTTAATCGAAAAAAATTGAACTTTTCGATTAGTCGGAAATCTGCAAAAAAATTAAGAGAAAATCACAATTCTAAAAATTTAACGCAGTTTCGGGTATTATTGTTAAATTCTAATTTAAAAAATTGTTTTCAGGAATAACTAAGAATTTTAACGTTTATTTAAATAATTTTTTGTCTTTGTAGGTCCTGGAATTTTATTTTTAGTCAGGGAAAAGTCATGGAAAACGTCAGGAAATTTTGAAATTAGTTTTCAGTCGCCACTTTGCTAATTGTATCTTGGAAATTTAGTGAAAATAGGAAAATTTCAAAAAAAAAATTGAAAATTCAAGTAATTTGTAGAATTTTCGTCTCAATTCTACTCAAGATTCATAGATTCCGTCGATTTGTCTATGGAATTTCCATTCTTTTCTAACAGTGAATTTGAAAAGAAATGAAAAAAAAAAACAAAACGCAACTAGTTGGTAATACATTCACATGTCTTTGGTGGGTCTTTGGTCATTTCAATTGGGGTCAAGGAGAATTCACGAGAATCCGTCACTACTATGCAGAACACGCCAAATATAAAGCGTGCACATGAGGATTTATTCATTTTATACTCTCCTTTCATCTTCAAACCGTATTCCAACAAATCAAATTGTAAAAAAAAAAATAATTACGTCATTGGTAATTATTTATTATTGGAAGAATTAAATAGAATAATACTATTAAATTGTCAAATCTCGACATCTGAGGACTATTTAATTTATTTTCGAACACTAAACTTGAATTATAATTTTATTTTAAAGAACCGCGACTATGTTTTGTACCTTTTTGTGTCGTGATGAGAGAATATGTTTTTTTTTTAGAAATTTAGGGAAAAGAAGGTTTCAGATGTCTTATAAAAGAGAGAAAAAAATTAATTGATTGAATTTTATAATATTTAAGAAATGATGATTTAAGGGGGGGGGGGGGTAAGGATTTACTCTGTAATTGCCATATTTTTACCGCATTATTTCACCCATTTCGATCCTTTTTTTCTACTTTAAATAGGCACAATCTTTTGGATGATTGGACATACAGTAAAATTAAAATGAAGTCAATTGTTTTGTACTTGAGAAGACAAATTGTCAATTATTAAGAGGAAACTTTCTTTTATCAAGTTCATTGTCATTTGTCCAAATCCATTCATCCTCAATCATAATACGTCGAAAAATTTTATTTGCATTAATTAATTTCTGTTGGGGAAAGATTTAAAAATAATAATAAAATAATAATAATCATAATAATAATAATAATAATAATAATAATAATAATAATAATAGGGAAAAATAGACATAAGGGGTAAAACGGACACATTTGAGTTTTCATGTCTATATTATGAAAAATACATGAAATTGATAAAAAAATAGTGGAGATAGATTTTTTCTGAACATTTCATTGGAAAAATGAGAAATTTTGCGGTGAAAATCATGTGTTAGAAATTTTTTTTTGTAATTTTTTAATAATTCTACTTTTTTGGTCGAAATTAGAAGGGATTCTCTTTCTTTTTTCGAAAGAAAAATGAACAAAAATAATTTATTAATCAAAAAAAAATTGAAAAAAATAATTTATTAATCAAAAAAAATTGAATAAAAAAAAGATTATTAGATTTAGCTTCTGAATAATTTGTTCACAATGTATTATATACATCAATCATCAATATTGCCTGTAATGTTAATTTCTTATTTATCTGAAAATATGACTTGAGGTAGCTGAAGAGAAATGAAGGATGTAATTCAAATGCAATTAGCATTATTAATACTGTATCTAATCCATGTTTAGATATATAATTTTCTGAATTGCGTGAATTTAAAAATTCTCAATGCGTACATATTTTATCCAATACATTGATCGTATATTGCTGTATTGAATACTGAATCATGTTTTGATTGAAGATAAGGATAATTACATATGCATAAAGACAAGTTGTTGAGGAGAGAGAAAGAGAGAAAGAGAGAGAGAGAGAGAGAGAAGATCAAAGTAGCGACTGTGTAGAATTATCAGCAGAAATTCATTTCTTCCATCAATAATTACTCGTTTCTTTGACTTCCTCCACTATAAAAAAAAAAAAAAAAAAAAAAAAAAAAAAAAAATCATCTTCTGTACATGAAGTTATGAAGATTTTTCTTGACATAAATTCTTTCATTAATATTCAGAAGCAATTATACTACTTTGCGAATAAAAAAAAGAGTGATTTTTTTTTTTATTCATTGATTTTCCTCCAGCTGAATCAACAGTTTGTCGAATCGACCATGATACAGATATAGATCTTTCGTAATTCCACCCTCGTGTAAAAATATAGGCGTGGGTGATGGTGACGTCATATATGAAATTATATTGATGAATAAACCATTTTTTTTTAATTCTTTATTTTTTTGCTTTTATTTGATTTTATTAGATTTTTTTGAGGTAGTATTGGCGTATGGGCGATAAAACGGGGAATATGAGGATTTAGACGTTAGTTTTTGATTAATTGCTGATAATTCGGGGGAAAAGCTGCTTTAATTTATCTGGAAAAGCGATTAAACTATTCGCAAGTCATGTCTTCAGTCTGTGAAGAATTGGAGAAAATCATTTTGCTGAATCTATCATCTTCCACAATTTCCCCTGAAAAGGCGACTCTACAAAAAAATCTGAAAAAATTCACCAACAATGTAGACATGCCAGAGCATCTCTTCAAATTTTTTCAGATTTTTTCATAAAGTCCTTCGCTCCGAAAAAAATTCTTATATATTTTTCAAAAATATCTCTTTATTAAATTCATTTTTTCCCTGAATTTTTTTCAGAGACAAGATCTTCCAGAAAAAATCTGAAAAAATTCGACAATAATGCAGACATATTGGGGCATTTTCTCAATTTTTTTCCACATTTTTCTTGATCACATGCATGAGATAGAGAGAGAGAGAGGCAAATAGTTACGACTACCTTCTAATTAAAATTTCTCAATAACTGTACAGTGAATTGAATATTTTTTTCTTCTATTATTTAGTTAAAATGCTGTTCTTTTCGCCAATTGTTTTTAAATAATGGGTCAACCCAGTGGTTTTTTAGTAATTTCGTTATTTCCGTCCGATTTAGGGCGCTTCATCCCCACCAGCAACTTTGATAATCCATATCTCATAAACAGCACGAAAAAAAATTATTAAAAAATTCAGAAAAACGTAAAAAAATATCATTTTTAACACAGCATCAAAAAAATAAAGAATTAACTGTACTCGACCTCATAGCACAAAGTTTATATCACTTAATTCAACGTTTTAGCCACATTTCAATTACAGAATAATTGAAAATAGAAAAGATTTACTAAACGTAAATGATAGGCCTCGAAAATTGATCTGACCGATTAATTGACTCTTATTATAATACAAATTGTGTTTGATGCTTCTCAGATTCTTGCTTCATCTCATGCAAAAAAAAAAAAAAAAAAAAAGAGGTTCTTTACTCAAAGTACTGAAAAAAATTGGAATTCCAGGAACGAAAATATGATTATTTCCAGAGTAAATAATGTTTGATGTCCAAAATACCGGTTTATGTTTTTTGAGGAAAAAAAAAATTTTTTTTTTTAGAGAAGGCACTAAATTAAATGAAAGGGAATTTTTTTTTTTTAAATTTTTTTTTTAATGAAAGGGAATTAGCCATGACGAAATAACGAAAGGGAGAGACACCAAACGTGGAAACACTTAGATCAGAATACACTACGTGCGTGTGTCTGGCTGAGTTAAGTGGGCGCGTTAATAACACGCTTATATAGCTATAGCTATAGTTTTTTACGTGCAATTGCACACCCACGCGCAAATTCAGATGAAAAGAGAGAGAGAGAGAGTGGATTAAAATGAATTGGTTGCGGTTCAGTTATTAATTATTACGGTGATTTGTATTTGTTGATGTTAATGAGGATTATTTTAAGAGGGGGGGGGGGGGAGGGGGGTAGAGGGTGGTCATGCATGAAGCTTGTTTATCGCTAATCTGTCATCCGACCCAATTCATAAAGGACAGAAAAAACCGAAGCAAAATGGACCATACCATCAAAACTGATTTGGCATTTTTTTTGAGAATGAAGGACTCTTCAAAAAAAATTGAAAAAATTCACCAACAATGTCCACATATCCTAGCATCTTCTCGAATTTTTTCAGATTTTTTCATCGACCCCTTCACTCCCAAAAAAATTCCTGAATCATGTTTATCTGTAGGTTCACTTTACCCCACTTTCCACAGGAAATCATTTTTTTTCAGGATGAAGTCATGTCCGAAAAAATCTGAAAAAATTTGACAACAATGAAGACAAGTTGCAGCATCATCTCAAATTTTTTCAGATTTTTCAAGCAAACAGCGCAAAGAAGCGAAAAAAAAAGAGAACGCGTAAATGATAAATTACAAGCAATTCTCCCTGAGACCTTGTGAATATTAGGAGTTATTGGGACAGTTGGTGTGTTAAATCGAGTAAAAGTGGATGACTAAACTTCTCCGTTACCAAAACTATATTCGGCATCTTGGCCTCGACTAACGACTCTGTGCTATAAACCCAGTCAAAAAAAAATCTTCTCTGGCATTTTGCCTTCATTTACCAAAATTTTGCACAATTCATGTGCATATGTACATGCTCATGGGTATAATAATAATAATAATAATAATAATAATAATAATAATAATAATGATAAGTAATAGTGAAGGAGATGGGAGCGCTCGAAGATTATTCGGCAATTAATATATTTAATATATAATAATAATAATAATAATAATGTTGTACCATTGTGGCCTAAGTGAAAAGAACTATTTTTACTTTTATCGATAAAGAGCATCAAGGGTTCAATGATGGATTGATCTATGCAAAAATAACTAACACTGAAATTCGATAGTATCCTGTCAAGTGGCAAAATATTTGAAAAAAATTTGGGGAAAAAAAGTAAGAATTTTGCTTGGACGAAACACAGTTGTATCATTTTTAAAAATAATCACTTTGAAATTTCTAATAATAAATAAACATTGCCAATGAATTTTAAAACGCAGGTTTTTTTATTTTAAACACAACCGGTTTTTTTGCATTTTTCTTTTGCATTTATTCAAAAACTCACCGGAATAAAGTGCGAAAATATAATCCCAGCAGTTGTACACAAGCGTAAATACACAGGTAATACTGCCGAATAAAAAAATTAATAAATTAAAAAATTCGATATAACAAGTAGTTTTGTACGCGCGGAGATAACTCGACGCGTCTCCCAAGAATGTCTGGCTAGTACTGGCCTCGTCTACTGACAGTATTCTCTTCGTGTCCACAAGTTTTGCTTTCTCTCTCTCTCTCTCCCTCTCCGTCTCTCTCTTTCTGTCTCTCTCTCTCCCTCTCTTTCTTTCAAGTTGTGCCAAGTTGAGACCCAGACGGTCACTTGGATAATATAAGTCTCATACGAAGGTTCTGGACCCAAAACTCTGATAAATACAGTACTGGCCAAATTTTTTCATAATTTTTGACCGTGCAGTTAATGAGATATGGATTATCAAAGTTGCTGGTGGGGATGAAACGCCCTAAATCGGACGGAAATAACGAGATTACTAAAAAACCACAGGGTTGACCCATTATTTAAAAACAATTGGCGAAGAGAACAGCATTTTAACTAAATAATAGAAGAAAAAAATATTCAATTCACCGTACAGTTATTGAGAAATTTTAATTAGAAGGTAGTCGTAACTATTTGCCTCTCTCTCTCTCTATCTCATGCATGTGATCGAGAAAAATGTGGAAAAAAATTGAGAAAATGCCCCAATATGTCTGCATTATTGTCGAATTTTTTCAGATTTTTTCTGGAAGATCTTGTCTCTGAAAAAAATTCAGGGAAAAAATGAATTTAATAAAGAGATATTTTTGAAAAATATATAAGTATTTTTTTCGGAGCGAAGGACTTTGTGAAAAAATCTGAAAAAATTTGAAGAGATGCTCTGGCATGTCTACATTGTTGGTGAATTTTTTCAGATTTTTTTGTAGAGTCGCCTTTTTGGGGGAAATTCTGGAAGATGATAGATTTAGCAAACTGATTTTCTCCGATTCTTCACAGACTGAAGATATGACTTGCGAATAGTTTAATCGCTTTTCCAGCTAAATTAAAGCAGCTTTTCTCGAATTATCAGCAATTATTTGGAAACAAACCTAAGACTTGAGAGAAAAATAATAAAATTACTGGGTAAATTGAAGACGACATTCTCCATCGACATAAGCAGATGCTAATGAAAAGAATTATGTCATTACCGATAAACTTTAGCTATTAGCATTTATCTCCATGCATTCACAAAGTTTCGTAGTAATCGAATGACGTTAAATTCCACTGGCAAATATGTGTGCGAAGGCGTCCGGAGGCTGCGAGTGACCGTGAAACGGATGTTAACCATTCACGATGAAGCATGAGGAGAGTCGTAAAAGGAATTAGCTGTACCGTTCTCTCAGCGAATGACGATCTTCATCGTCATTGAGCTGAATGGGCTGGATCTCGTGATTCCATTTGTGGAGAGGCATTTTCAAGGGAAATAAGGTGGAAAGTTCTTTGCAATTGAGCAATGCTTTTTGAATCATTGATTTTTGACGCGCTAACAGCGCCATTTTTTATGTACTCCTGTGACTTTTTGATTTTACTCAGATCTTTCATTATATTTTCGTCACACTAACTAAAATCATTCATTTTTTTTCAAAATTTTTCGTCAGAGATCGGCAAAACAAAAATTCGCATTTTTAATTTTTTTTATTTCTGTAATTTACATCGGAAAAATGTTAATTACTTTCCTAATGAAAAATTTGGATTTTCAAATTTTGGAGATGTATGAAAATTCCAGTTTCTACGGTTAATTCGGTGAATAAGCGAGATAAAGCGAAATGGACGGTAATTTGAGATCACCAGTGAGTTTTACAGCTTTTTACGATTATTTCGGTGAATAAGCGAGATGAAGCGAAATGGACGGTAATTTGGGATCTTCAGGGAATTTTACAGTTTTTTACGATTAATTCGGTGAATAAGCGAGATAAAGCGAAATGGACCGTAATTTGGGATCTTTAGGGAATTTTACAGTTTTTTACGATTAATTCGGTGAATAAGCGAGATAGAGCGAAATGGACGGTAATTTGGGATCACCAGGGAGCTTTAAGGTACGGCCTCATGCAGTCGCTTGTCGCTCGTTTTCTGCGATAAATCGGGTCACGTGATATGTAGCGACAAAGCTCAACAATTTGAGCTTTATCGCTGAGGAAGGAGCGAGATGAAATAACGGTCTCTGGAAGTGAATCCGAGTTAATAAATGTCGGCATTAGATAGATAATATATGATTCCCCAATATTTGGAACAACTGAAACATCAAATATGCGGGAGGCCTTTTAATTCATGCAAATAAATCAGTGCAAATAGCCATATTTGTCGCCGCGACTTGTCGCTAAATTTTTTTTAATTGGCGGGAAACGTAAAAATTTGTCACGTGACCCAATTTATCGCGGAAATCGAGCGACAAGCGACTGCATGAGGCCGTACCTTTAGGCTGAGCTCGCGGAAGGCTAAACTCGAGTTAGCTAACTTGACTCTGAAATTAAAGTCAAAGTTAACTACCCCCTCTACCGATGCAAAAGTAGGGGAAAGTCACTTCTCGGCTTACTACGGTTTATTACGGCTTATTTTATACCAAAATTTACATTTTTCCCCCCATTGTATCTCTCAATTATTCTTAATGAGTATTTTTTTCAAATAAAGCGGGTAATTCCCGCCAAGAATACCACATCACTGCCATCTGCTTCTATTTCTCCGAACTTTCCTATGAAAATCAGCTTATCGACACAGTACTTATCGATTCAAGATGGCGATATTAAATTCTAGAGATTCAGCCATCTTTTTTTTGCGGTGGAAATAGAGGGAAACGGGATAAACAATCAGAAGCAATCAGAAGTGTTGAAGATGCAGATGGAATCACTGGGAGATTTGCCGTAAGTAACCTCTTCAAATTCCATTAAAACCCTTCAAATGAAAATTTTTTTCCAACAATTCTATTGTTGGGGGAGGTGGGGTAAAATGGACGCAGGTTGATTTTTGTTATTTTATGATATGAAAATTAGGAGAAATGAATGGAAATATTGGAGATAAGTTTTGTCTGATGATTTCATTGTAAAGATGAGGAAATTTCCCATTAAAATCATATGTCATAAGTTTTTTTTTTGAATTTTTTAAAAAATTTCATTTTTGGCGCAAGATTTGAAGGTAAAAGTCTTCTTTTTTTGAAAAATTTCAGGTTTTCGAGGATATCTCTGATTCTATTGATCGTAGCGATCTGGAGTTGATCTTAAATGAAAGGTGAGCTAATTTTCCATCGATTTATGGGGTATAAAAAGAAAAATATCAATTTTTTCAAGTACTTATAGGGCAAAAACTGATTTTCAAAAAAATGACCTATAAATATTTGAAAAATTGATTTTAAAAAAATTTGAACCACATAAATCGATGAGAAATGAGCTCATCTTTCATTTGAGATCAACCCCAGGTCGCTACGACAAACAGAACCGAAGATATCCCCGAAAAAGTGAATTTTTTCCATTTTCAAAAGGAAAACCCCTTCAAAACTTGGCCAAAAAAGTAAATTTTTCCAAAAATTGGAGAAAAAAAATTTTTAACACATCTTTTCCGCCTAAAATTTCCTCAGCTTTTCAATGCAATCATCAGAAAATTTCTATCTCGAACCGTTCAATGAGAGTGTCCATTTTACCCCACCTTCCCCTATCTTAAATTGACGAAATTCATAATTTAACGGTTTTTTTCTTCTTTTAATTGATATATAGTTACTGCAAGGGCCTTTGGTTGGTGATATCCGGTACTACAAGCAGATGCGAAAAGGACCTCGTTATTGACGAGATAAAAAATGCAACAGAGCTCCTAAAAAATGGCATCAATTACTTCAAAAAATTCACTGAAATGTCTCTTCAAAAATTCGAAGAGACAAATCCACGTTCAAAAATGTACGATCTTATTTCAAAATTATCACCATTGTTAAATCTTGATGCAACAATAGCCTGGGAATTAACACTAAATTACATGGTTTATGAATACAGAAGTTGTGCTGAAACATTTGCCTCACAATTAGCTGATTTAACATCAGTTAAAGTATTAATAGATGAATTATGGAATTTTTACTACTCAGAAAGAATAACAATGATAAAATGCCTCAAATTAATGATAGAATACAGAGATAATGAGAATCATCCTTATCAACGTGAATTTTCCAAGTTTTTTCGTGATAATTCATTGGAAAATTTGCTTAAGTCAATTTTAGATCAAATTGAACGTTTGAAGTTTACTAATACAACGAGTAGATCACATTTAATAACAGAAGAGCATTTTCACAAATTGTACAACAGTAATTTAATTGAAATGCGTGAATTACTGCAGATAATAACGATTATTTTGGATACAATGAGACCGGATAATTTTGATGAAATTTACGGAAGCATATGCGGTGAGCCAAGACGTTTATCAAGCACAAAAAGCCATGAAGACAAGGAAATTGTATCAAGAAGACTCGAGGAAATACGCAAATGTCAATCCGCCCTTTGCATCGTAATTTTAGACATCAAAAAACACTCGGCACTTGTTGACGACACGAGCGTCGTTGAAAATTGGGTGAAAAACGTGCGAAAAAGCATGCAGGACACTTTAGAGCACAAGTGTCTTCGAGAAAGTTCGCCAGAAGATGGACCCTTACTTTTATCCTGGATGCTGGCGAATTATGCAGTTGAACCCGAAAATTCAGAGACATTGAATCAATTTCGAGCATTTGGAGTTCGTGCAGTTCATCTCAATGTATTCACTTACCTCAAGAATTTAGTTACCAGTGAGATGATCAAAGAGGAGACAAAATACGCACAAATTGTACGTGGAAGTATCTATAATTTGTTGTCATTTCTTTGTGCATTTATAGATGAAGATAAACTCAGTACTTTCGATGATATTTTCGAGGCGGTTGCATCGACCCTGAGTTTTCCAGAACTTGCTGCTAATTTTTGGAAGGATAAGGACGAGGAAAATGGACTGTGGCCATTTTACAATCGTGCAGCATCATTATTTCCGTATCTTTTTGAGCCCCTAACGATAATAGCCACTGGATTAGCCCGTGCATCTTCAATAAGTGCCAAAAAAATCTCCCTTCAACTCGAACAATTGAGTACTTTAACACTTCAAGTACCAAGACATCGCAATACTATTATGATGAGAAATGCACAGAGACTGGATGGTATTTATAGACCCTATGACAATGATTGTACACTTCATCGAAATGATTTTTTCATTCCCGAGAACTGCGAGAAGATTGTTTTAGACAGTGATATGGCGGAAACGGAGATTGTCATGTTCAAGGTAAAAGGAAGATATGGTGATTCATTTCATCATAAAATCGAGAAGCTGTTTGGTCATACGGGCGGTGGTCTGACGAATGTCAGCGATCATCAGACGAATTTACTGGAGAACATAGCTCAAGGTTTTGCTCTTTTAAATGCCCTTCTAGCTGCGGATCTCGATATACCACCGGGTATGGTAATTCCCACGGAACTGAGCCTCGAGATCATCAACCGATTTTCATACCCAGTTTTACCGAGAAATCTGTATAAAATCGTGGCATCGTGCCTGCAGGTGACGTCACAATTGGTTCTTAAATATCCAGAGGACATTTTTACGCGAATGCGAGCCGGTGTTTATCCGAGATTCAGCAATGGCTATCAGGATGTCATGGAACTGGCTAAAGCCACGTCATTCGATGGCGGATTGATTGCTTCTTGGCTGTCTGGAATCGAAACAATTGAGCATAGATATCCAATTCTAAACGCTTATCTTGATGCATTATCGAATTATTTGATCGCCAAACATAATACCGAAGTTATGGATAATGTTGAGATACCAGGAATGGTATTTTTGCTTCAGGGAGTTCTACCGAAATTAGATTCATGGTATTTTGCATCGGAAGCTGAACGCATTGATCTGTGGTTCAAATCAATGTTCTGTATTCATCGAGTTTTGGACGCCAATCTATCGAAGAGCGAGCCACGAAAAAAGCTGCAGCTTGTTGTTGCCTACAGTCTTTTGTATCTGGAGCCAAGACATGCACTGTTGAAGCTGATTAGAACCGGCGAGAGAAATCTGAGAAACAAGATGATCAATGAGACAGATTGGATAAGTGGAAAGGGATTCAAGATAATAAAAAGCGTTCAATTAGCATTGTCACTTGTTAATCGACTGCTCATGTTTCGGAAGAGCTTAGGACTGAGTCATGATGAGCGTTCACCTCTTGAAGTTGCGCTTTACACATCGCCTTCACTACCAAATGCACTTTTGATAGTTCCAACGATAGTTAATTACCTTTACGTTGAGTTCAGTCCAGCACTTCAGGCGATGGCTGTTCGATTGCTGAAAAAATTTGCCCATGGATTCTCTATGTCACTGCTAGTATGCATGGGAATGGATGGCACGTCTATCCGCGGTACATTTGCTTCAAGATTGATGTCCCCAACATGTTCAGTTGAGGTAAAAGTTGCTATTTTGGAGTTAGTAGCTGTTTGTTTGGAACGACAGCCTGGATTGACCGAAGCCCTCTTCAACATAATGCATCAGGCCGAACAAAAGCGCATTTTTCCACGTCCCGCTGATCAGTTTCTCACTGAAGGCTGCAGTCAATTTCTCGATCTCTATCTACAGAGAATGGCCAAAGAAAAGGAGATTGTTTGCGATAGACTCTACGACAATACAATGAGCTTGTTAAGAGCAATGTGGTACAACAGAAATGTTATTCTCGTTAATTTCTTTAGGAAACGCGAAAATTTCTGGACGCAGGTGTTCTCGCCGCTGTTTAATCCGCTGATTCAAGGATCACGTGGCTATGCTCATTTGATTGACATTGCGACTTTGGAACTGTTCGAGTCATCACCGCCGTCGACTCCAGAAGACGATTTTACGAAGAACTTGGAGAAACTCTTGCATAAGGACAACAATTGGGAGCGAATTATCGAGTACATTTTGGTTAATGTACCTCCAGCGTCTTCGGGACCGGGAAGAGATAAGTTGAATCAGGCACGTGAACCTGATGACAGTAGTTCTGTAGAAGCTCCTCTTTACGAGGCGAATATCGAGGCCTGGTACCACTTCATCGTCACTTTGACGGACGCCAAAATTTCCTCCGAACTATTATCGCGAATGGAACCAGCGAGAATTCAACTGATGATGAGACTAACGATGGAATCATTGTCCATGAGGATCAAAAGAACCGCCGACATCGGAGATGCGAGGATCACTATGCTATTAGCATCATTAGCACTTCGCTGCGTCTATACATGGAGAATGAAGTGCGTCGATGATTCAGGGATATTCGTCGGAAAAATCGTCGAATTGATGGAGGACATCTTCCATTCCTACACCGCCTACGGAGTTCCTCTGAGAAGAATTCTGATTTCTCTGCTGCTTGGATGTATTCAACTGATCAAAGACACTTTGGCTCACGATAAATCCAGTTTGGAGTATCTCCTGGTTCACGCCTGTTTATTATCCAATGTAGAACTGCGAAAACTCGGGGAAATGCCGAAAAAAATCAAGGAGAGCTGGATAAAACCCGAGGAGGATGATCACGAAAGCCTGGATGAAATGAAACAGTTGAATTCATTGAGATCTCATCAAGTCTGTACACCAGCCACATTAACTATCTCCATGGTAACTCAATTGTTACGCTGCAATCCTCATCAGTATCAAGCAGCAAAGTTCGGCAGTAGATCTAGTTGTCTTCATCTACGTCAGTTGGTACCAGAACTGATGAATTGTCTTCATGAAACCCTTGAAATTCACAGATTCATTGGATTTAGCAAAGCTGCATTGGAATTTTTGGGGACAATAGCACGATCTCCTTACTACAATCCACTTCCAAGACCCATTGACAATGAGGAGTCCATATCAAAGCTTTGGTTGAGCCTGATTCCACCTCAGACACTTGGTAACAGTATGCTCGAGTCTCTGTACGATGACAGGGCTAATACAGGTCAATGGAGATGTCAGGACTGGTGGGAGATTTATACACTAGGTCTTGAGTTCTTAACAGGTCTCGTTAACGAATCAGGTGCCGATAAATCAACGCCTCCACCAACAAACATGAAAGCAATTGTACTGTTTCTCGGATCTCACGAGCATCAATTAACCGAAGTTGCTACATTACTAAGGCATACAGCTGATCCACTAGCAATTGATCTTGTTCAATCACTAGTTGCCCTAATTTCATCATTAACAATGCAAAAAATTGCCTGGGAATTCATCCAGCCAAGTGTTCGTGAGGGTCTAATGAAGTGCATGTACCTGATTTACGACAGTACAGTAAATTTATTACTGCGTCCACGTATTCTAAAGTTCATTATCGATGGAGTGAGTGTAGAAAGTGCTGAGGATCTTCATTTTTGCGATGAAAAACTACCCAGCAATGAATTAAAATTACTTGTTAATAAATTAATTGTTGTTAATTGGTGGTGTGCACAGTGTTTTGTGCGTTTTTCACCGAGGATCAATGCACTTGTAGACACGATTTATACGCAGGATTTCTGGCATACACATTTGGCGGAGATGAATTTTGGACCTCCGCAGATGTCGATGAGCTCTGGACCGAGTCTGACTTATGGGACTATCATAAGTTCAACGCAATTATTTACGCAGGCTTTGAATTCACAGCTTTCTATTGAATCTACTGTTAATCAGAATAAACGGGTTAAGGATGGGATAGATTCTGCTAAAAGAGAGTGGGAACGTGCTACGCCGGAGAGCTCGAGGAAGATTCATCCCAAGGACTTGAAGAAGATTTTCAATCCACAATTATCGGGATCAGAGGTCCTTGGACATCCGCGGCTTCTTCGGAGGCCTTATGATCCACTTATCGTTGAAAATACGATATTATCGAGGGCAACATCGTTTGTGGCACATCACAGTGGCAGACACGTGTCGAAAAACGGGCAACAAGGGTCACAAAGTCAGATTGGAGCTGGACCATCAACTTCGTTGGGAAGAAATGAGAGGACAGATGCTAATCCATGGTTTTCATCGATGAACGAGAATAACTCGAGATTAGCACTGGAAGTTAATCTCATTTTGGTCCTCTGTCAGACGCTGGAAGGCATGAAGAGTCCAAGATTAGCGCTCAGGGATCGCCAGTTAATTGCCAGGGAAACTGCCAATGAAATTGGAGTTTTCTTCGACTTTTTGGAGCAGAGGGCAGCGAAATTGTCCGAGTGGAACATCGAAGGAGCTCTGGTTGGGGCTGGAGTTGATGATACTTCGGTTAGATGCGTACAACCACCCGCCAAAAATTATTCAACTGTTCCGATGACTGCGAGACTACAAAATAACTGCACTATTAATCGAGTACCTGTTGGCACTGTTGATCATGATCCTGGGGAAGCCACTAGTCGTGAGGCCATTTCTCTGAGACTTGAAACACGACTGGATGATGAAGTCATCACTACTGGTTCATTTCATACTACTATTACTGGAATTAGATTTTTATCATTAATTGGGAAATTGTTTAAATCAATGCTCGAGTCATTGGACTCTGCTCAATATGGATGATGAATTATTTCATCCTATTAATGCATTTTGGTAATTTCATACAACATTTATCAGTAGAATTTTTCAAATAAAGAAAAATTTTCAAGACACAGACACAGATTCAATTTTTTTCTCTTTTCTTCTTTTATCTTGGGCCAAAGTGCTTTTGGCTCATTCCACTAGACGTAATTTCTCTATTATTCTAATATTAATTAATAATAATTATTCATTTTTTTCTTCTTTTTTATCATCTTTTACGATACAGTAGAAAAATATAATTCAAAGTGCTAAAGAATATTATGCCTTATTGTTGATTTTTCTTCTTCTTTTACTCGAGTCATTTCTTTTTCTTGTCAAATTGCAGCAATGCCTGACATGTTTAAATTAGCAATAAAAATTACTACAGAATTTAATAACAAGTCAAAATTTTTGCCGGTGATTCAATGATTCCAGAGAAAATCGCAAAAATCAATAGAATTTGTTTTTTTTCGATTTTTTTTATAAATTTGTGTAAAAACACGATTTTTGTGAACAATGATTTTCATTTTTTTTTTTTTTTTTTTTTTGAACAAAAATGATGGCAGCTGCAGAGGTAGTGAGTCCAAATTGGGGACTTTTCAACAATTTATTATTTTTAATAATTATTATTTTATATTCATTGAAATTAATTGAATGCTAAGGCGGTAAATGAGATGTAACATTATCAGATGATGAATGTGTTTGTGATAATTCATTTGAATTATTTTGAGATATTGAATTTATGGAAATTTCTGTTACTGTATTTTGGATTATTGATGAATTACTTGATTGTTCGGGAATTGATTGATATAATGGTGATGATAGGAGTGAAGATGGTGAAGATGTTGGAGGATTTGTTGAATCTGTATTGGTAACTGCATTACCAAGAGCAATTGCATCTTCATTTGTTGGATTTTCCCAGGAATCTGTTTGTTTAACACCTTCGTGATTGTTTGAGAGATTTGCATTTGTACGTTGGCGTTTTACATCACCATGAATGAGACAATTGACATTTGGAGAACTGCTACGATCACGAACACCCTCTTGCTCCTCCAGAAATCGGTCCATATAGTCTCTGCTTGGAAGCCATTTGAAGAAAAAATATTCAGTTGATTTTCATTGAATTTTCGGGTGAATTTTATGAGGAAAAAGGGGAATTATGTAGGGGCAGAAGGGGTGAGGTCTTGGAGGGGCTGGAAAGAGCTGAAATAGGACTTTCTGATGATTTTCGCTGAAAAGCTGAGGACATTTTTGATAGAAATCCGGGGATGCAATTAATTTTTTAGAGTTTTTTGAAAATTTTTAGTTTTTTTGGGGGGATATCTCTTGTTCTATTGGTTGTAGCGACTTGGGATCGATTTTAAATGAAAGGTGAGATCATTTGCCATTAATTTTAATGGCTTGAACAAGAAAATGATCGATTTTTGAGGTATTTATTGAGTTAAAATGAATTTTCGGAAAAGTGAGCCATTGGTATGAAGAAATTTTGATAGGGGAAGGTGGGGTAAAATGGACACATCTAAATTTTTAGTTATATATTATGAAAAACTCTTGAAATTAATAGAAATATTGGCGGTAGATTGTTTTTGATGATTGTATTGAGAAGCTGACGAAATTTTACGCGGGAAATAAGTTCCGGAATTAATTTTTTTGAATTTTTGGCAATTTTGACTTATTTGAGGATTTTAGAGGGGTAAAACCCTTCTTTTCTTGAAAATTTTCAGTTTTTTGAGAATATCTTCGGTTCTATTTGTCGTAGCGTAGAAATTCTAACGGGAGGTGAAAGGTGAGATCATTTGCCATCGATTCATAGGGTTTTAAATTAAAAAATATCGATTGTCAAGGTATTTATGGCTATTTTCGTGAAACAGTTTTGTGAAACCGTTTTTGGCTCATAACTATCTCAAAAATCGATATTTTTGAATTCAAAACCCCATAAATCGATGGGAAATGAGCTCATCTTTCATTTGAGATCAACCCCGAATTGCTACGACCAATAAAATTAGAGATATTGGCAAAAAACTAAAAATTTCCAAAAAAGGCAAGACTTTTAGCCCTCAAAAATGCCGAAAAATATCGAATTCTCCAAAAAATCGAAAAAAATATTTTATTTTATTTATTTATTTTATTTAAAAAATATTTCAATAGAAACATCAAAAAAAAATCCATCTCTAACCATTTGATTACAGTGTCCATTTTGCCCCACTCTCCCCTATTTTTATTCTTAAACCCACATAAATCAATGGAAAATGATCTCACCTTTCATCTTCATTCAAATTTCTTACGCTATGACTAATAAAACCAAAGATATTGCAAAAAAAACGAAATTTTTCAATTTTTCGATTTTTGTAATATTCAAAAAAAAAAGAAATTTACTCAGTTTCTCAATGAAATCATCGAAAAAATTCTGTCTCAACATCTTTCATCAGAATCCCCCATTTCCCCCCCCCCCCCCCTTTCCCTTCAAATAGAAATAATCAAACACTACTTACGTAATACCAGGATGAAGAGCATACTTCTTTTTTTCCAATCTCGCCTTATAAGTAAATATATCATGTCTCTCCGTCTTTTTCCAAAGATAATAAAACTGCACGAGTTCCCCCACCGATCTCGTTCTCACCTGCAAGTAAAGGAAAACCATCAAAAAACCACCGCAAATCCCAAATTTCCCATTTTCAAAAAAATCCAGAAAATTCAGTCCTAATTACTTTATTTTTCTGAATGAGATGAAAGTCCTTTCCATAAGTTCTGAGTCCCGACTCAAAATTATGACACTCCTCCTCGGACCAAAGACTGATCGCATCAATAGGAGGTAAAACATTCATTCTTCTTCGTCTCAGTGCCTCTTCAAGATTATATCCACACTGCAGTAACAGATAAAGTGCCTGTTCATCGTCCCTAACATGTGCACCGGCTGGCAAAATATTTCCCTTATTACTCGGTAATTGTGCACGTTCAAGAAACTCCTCTGTTTCTTCTTCCGGTATGAAACTTGGATTCCACAGGATTTTATCCTCGTTTTCATAAGGCAATGCATCGTCATAACGACACAAACCCTCTGGTATTGTTGCCTGATAATCACTACCGACCATGATAGTTTTTTTCCATTCCTCCTCGTCAGGACTGTAATCACAATCATCGTCTTCTTCTTCACTCTGTGGACGGGATACACTTCTTAGTAATCTTGATGATCCAGAACTAACACCTGTAATAATACCACTCGTTTAAATAAAACCGCCAGGACAAAACCTGGATAAGTGACCATAAGGAGGGACAGTAGTCGCAGAGAAGAGAGGGGATCTCGCAAGGAGCCCGAAAAGAGAGGCACTGGTTACTCAGACGCGGAAGCGTCAATACGATCGATCGAATTTGTCATTTTGGAGTAGCAGTCTTGTTTAAAAGAAAAATTGAGATAATTTGAGAGATGAAAACATTATAATTTTATCATCCCAGGAAAAAATTTTCAGATCTGATCAGATCAAATTAGATCTAATCAGATCTGAGTTCCTTAGATCTGATCAGATCTGAGAATTGGCACGCTCTGATCAGATCTAATTTGATCTGATCAGATCAAACTAGATCTGAGTTTCTTAGATCTGATCAGATCTGAGAATTGGCACGCTCTGATCAGATCTAATTTGATCTGATCAGATCAAACTAGATCTGAGTTTCTTAGATCTGATCAGATCTAATTTGATCTAATTAGATCTGCGTTTCTTAGATCTGATCAGATCTAATTTGATCTAATTAGATCCGAGTTTCTCAGATCTGATCAGATCTAATTAGATCTGATCAGATCCAGTTAGATCTGACCAGATCCGATCAGACTTAGATCTAATTGGATCTAATCAGATCTAATTAGATCTAATTAGAGTCATGAATTTAATTCGAGTTATTTTATAAAACAACTACACACCTCCACCAGCAGCAGCACCAACAACACCAATTCCACTTCCTCCAACAGCATCAGTAACATCAGGTATCTCTGGTACACCATTGCCATCACTGTCCTCACTGTCCTCATCATCCTCCTCATCCTCATAATTAATATCATCATCAAATTTGCATACGGAATTATCATTATTAATTCCCTCAATTTCATGAATTCTAGAATTATCAATTGTATTAATAGCAATTCCATCATTTCTTCGTACCTGAATATCCGTTTTTTTTCCATGCACTGTTCCCATGAGTTCGGCTTCCTTCTCTTTTACTAGTTCTGTGTAAAATTGACGCAATGACGGCTGTGAATCGTCGTCCTCGTAGTCATCCTCGTCGTCATCGTCAAAGTCATCCGGCTCGTTGTCCAATTTTTCGGGTGACTGGAGAGATGATGGATCATTATCGTCACGTGTCAGTACTATTTGATCTGAAGAATTTGAATCTGGTGAAGTTCTTCCGTAACCGTATTTAGCAAGTAATTCTTTCAATGGCATATCACCTTCCTGAAATCATTTGTAATTGTTAAGATTTTTTTGTTTAGAGGGGAAGATTGATTTTTTGTAGGGGTGTGCGAATAGTGTTCGAATCGAATATTACTATTCGATTCGAATTTCGAATCGAATAATTCGAAAATATTAGAATTATTTGAAATTTTTGGAATAATTCGAAAATTTTCGAATTATTCGAGAAATTTGAATTATTCGAAAAAATTCGAATTATTCGAGAAGTTCGAATCATTCAAAAATTCGAATTATTCAAAAATTCGAATTATTCGAAAATTCGAATTATTCAAGAAAATTCGAATTATTTGAAAAAATTCGAGGTTTTCGAGAATATCTCTGGTTCTATTAGTCGTAGCGACCTGGGGTTGATTTTAAATGAAAGGTGAGCTCATTTCCCATTGATTTATGGGGTTTAAGAAGAAAAAAAAAATTTATTAATTTTTTTAAGTATTCAAAGGGCAAAAACTGATTTTCAAAAAAATGACCTATAAATATTTGGAAAATTGATTTTAAAAAATTTGAACCACATAAATTGATGAGAAATGAGCTCATCTTTCATTTGAGATCAACCCCAGGTCACTACGACCAACAGAACCGAAGATATCAACGAAAAAGTGAATTCTTTCGATTTTCAAAAGGAAAACCCCTTCAAAACTTGGCCAAAAAAGTAAATTTTTTCAAAAATTACAAAAAAAAAATTTTAACACATGTTTATTGCCTAAAATTTCCTCAGCTTTCCAATGGAACCGATGGGCAATTGGAGTGCCCATTTTACCCCACCTTTCCCTAATTTAAACAATTTGAAGTTTTCAGACAAATTTCGTTTTGTCAACAGTTTTTTGAGGATATCTTGGAAACTAAGCGAGATAGAGCGATTTTGTCAGATAACGATTTTTTAGATCATTTCGAGGGCTACAGAAAAGAATTCGAGCAAAATAGCGCTATCTCACTTAGTTTCCGAGATATTCTTCAAAAACGATTTATCTTCTCATGATAGAATAAAATCAATTTGTCTGAAAAATTGAGATTTTTTTCTATTTTTACGGACTTTTTGAAGATTTGACAGTTCATTGTGAGAGTCCTCGCTTCCCTCCATCGCCTCTTCCTCATCTAGTGTCCTTTCGTCGTCAAAATCGTTGACAATTAAATCTGACGTTGGGCCAATGTTGTAATTCCGCTCTGACCTGAAAAATGATTTTTTTTTTTTAATTTATATTTTTTTATTTCTTGAATAAATAACTAAATAAATAAATAAATAAATAAATGAAAGTCTCCAATAGTTTCCAAGATATTTAGAAAAAAACAACTCAAGGTTTTTGAAATTTCAAAAAATCTGAATATTTTCGAATTTTCAAAAAAATTAAAGATTTTTCAATTTCCAAAAGAAACTAAAGATTTTTGGATCTCCAAAAAAAACTAAAGATTTTTGAATTTTCAAAAAAAAATCAAGATTGTTCAATTTATTTATTTACTTATTTATTTATTTAAAAAAAAACTCAGCATCTCTGAATTTTCGAGAAAACTGAAGATTTTGAAATTTTCAAAAAAAACTCAAGATTGTTGAATTAAAAAAAAAACTCTACATCTTTGAATTTCTGAGGAAACTGAAATTTTTGAAATTTTCAAGAGAAGAAATAAAAAAAAAATTGAATTTTTGAAGAAACTAAAAATTCATGAGTTATCAAAAAAAACCTAAAGATTTTTGAATTTTCAAAAAAAAAAAAAAAAAACTCAAGATTTTGTAGTTTTCAAAAAACCTAAAGATTTTTGAATTTTCAAAAAAAAACTCAAGATTTTGTAATTTTCAAAAAACCTAAAGATTTTTGAATTTTCAAAAAAAAACTCAAGATTTTGTAATTTTCAAAAAACCCAAAGATTTTTGAATTAAAAAAAAAAAAAAAATTCAAAATTTTGTAATTTTCAAAAAAGCTAAAGATTCTGGAATTTAAAAAAAAAATACTCAAGATTTTGTAGTTTTTGAAAAACCTAAAGATTTCTGAATTTTCAAAAAAAAAATTCAAGATTTTGTAATTTTCAAAAAAGCTCTGGAATTTAAAGACTTTGGAATTTTCAAAAAAAAGAAAAAAAAATCAGCATCCTTAATTTTTCGAAAAAACTGAAGAATTTTGAATTTTTAAGAAAAAAAAAAAATTGACATTAAAAAAAAAAACTAAAGATTTACAAATGTTTCCAGAAAAAGGCCAAATTTTTAAAATTTTCACCTTCTCGAGCATCCGTTGCCTGTCATTCTTCTCGTTAGAGTCCTTCCTCCTCCACCGGCTGATGCTGTGCCCCCTCCAGTCGCACCTGTCCTCGATGTTCTCGAGTCTTGGAGCATTTCTTTTGAAATAATTAGCAGCGTTAACAAACGGCAGCTGTTTGTCAGCAAAAAACATAGCAAAATATTGAGAGTTCACTTCACTCCCCCCGCAACCCCCTTTTCTCTCTTTGTTTCCTAGAGAATTTTGCTACTTGACTTCTTTGTAGTCACTTTTTTACGCTTGTTTATCCATCAGAGAAAAGCTCTTTTTTAGCACAACACAAAAAGTATATACATCACAAACTCACGAACTCCTCAAAAAAAGGAACTTTTTAATCATGTAGATGAAAAATATAGGACACTGAATTTTTTTATTACTTTCAATTTAAAATAATTCCCCTTGCGCTTCTTTTTTTCTTTCACTTACTAGTGGATATCATTATCGCGCGGGGAACGCTCCTGCATCGATTCATTGCGCTTTCTCTCTCTCTCTCTCTCTCTTTTTTGCTCTCGCGAATCGACAACACGTAAGACCATCGAATAAATGGGTCATACTTAGAAATGGTATTGCGTTCAATTTTATTTTTTTTCTTAATGTTACTTAGTGAAGTTCGTGGAAGAGGGCAGTGCTGTTGCTTTCATCATGCAGGCGTTTTCAACGCTAGCGACAGCGTCAAATCAGGTCACGTGACAGCATTTCAAATTTCCCGCTGCTCGAAAAAATGTAGCGACAAGTAGCAAGAAAGCTCCTGAGCTTTAAGGTACGGCCTCATGTAGGCGTTTTTGACGCTAGCGTCAGTGTCAAATCAGGTCACGTGACAGGATTTCAAATTTCCCGCTGCTCGAAAAAATGTAGCGACAAGTAGCAAGAAAGCTTAACAGTCTGAGCTTTAAGGTATGGCCTCATGCAGGCGTTTTTGACGCTGGCGTCAGCGTCAAATCAGGTCACGTGACACTATTTTGAATTTCCCGCTGCTTAAAAAAATTTAGCGAAAAGTAGCAAGAAAGCTTAACAATCTGAGCTTTCAGGTACGGCCTCATGTAGGCGTTTTTGACGCTAGCGTCAGCGTCAAATCAGGTCACGTGACACTATTTTGAATTTCCCGCTGCTTAAAAAAATTTAGTGATAAGTCGCCGCGTCAAACAGCAACATCAACATGGCTGTTTACAGGATTTAAGCGTCAGTAGATGATGAAAAATAGCAAATATTGTCTGAATCTATATTTTTATCATTTAATAAAATATCTTTTAATATTTACCTCATCTGAAGTCATTATTTTTAATATTTTATGACGACAATATTGACGCTCCTTTTCCAGCGATAAAGCTCAGATTGTTGAGCTTTTTGCTACTTGTCGCTAAATTTCTCATTAGTGGCGGGAAATTTAAAATTGTGTCACGTGACCCGATTTGACGCTGACGCTAACGTCAAAAAGGCCTGCATGAGAACGTACCTTGAGGAATTCCATCGGAAAATATGGAGTAGGAGAAAAGTTGAATTTGAATTTTGGGGAATTTTGAGGAAAAAAATTCTGGTGATTTGAGGATTTTTACACTAGATATTCTAGGGGGAATTCCCGCATTCCGCCTTCTTTAAAAATTCTTTTATGATTAAGCGGTTGAATAAAAATTCACAAAAAAATTGGATTAGTTAATTAAAGCGTTTAACAAACGACTATATTTATTAGAGTTTCTGAAACACTTTAATGAATGAATTAAAAAAAATGAAAACGTCGAAAGGCGGGAATTCCTCCATAAAATTACGAATTTTCAAAAAAAAAAATAATTTAAAAAGAAGCGTTTCCGTGTTTAAATATTTCAGGATTTTTGTAGGATTTTGTATCTTTTTTCAGTGAAAATCCCGATTATTCTCCATTTGATCCCAATAATACAATGAATTATTCATAATTTAATTTATTAATTAATTTCATTTTATTGATTTTTTTTTAAATTCATTTTTTTCCCATTTTTTAAATTTCAATCACTAAGTTTTCACGTTAATTCGTTCATATTAAAAACATACACAATTTCACAGACAATTGTATATTATCTCATTTTTTAAATTTCCTGTTATTTTTTTTGTTTTTCATTATTTCGTTTTTTCAAATTAATTTTTTTCTGTTTTTAAATTAAATTAAACAGTGTTTTTATATACATTGTTAATAGTTTTGTACCGATCATCCGATTGAGGAACATTTCTTGTTTCATGTTTTATCAAATAAATAATTTTAAAAAATGAATTTAATCAGATCTAACGAGACGCATTTTTTTTTGTATATTTCAATAAAAGAATTCATTTTGTTATTACCCAAGAAAAAATGTTCAGATCTGATCAGATCAAATTAGATCTAATCAGATCTAATTAGATCTGAGTTCCTTAGATCTGATCAGATCTGAGAATTGGCACGCTCTGATCAGATCTAGTTTGATCTGAGTTTCTTAGACTTGATCAGATCTAATTAGATCTGAGTTTCTCAGATCTGATCAATCTAATTAGATCTGAGTTCCTTAGATCAGATCAGATCTGAGAATTGGCACGCTCTGATCAGATCAAACTAGATCTGAGTTCCTTACACTTGATCAGATCTAATTAGATCTGAGTTCCTTAGATCGGATCAGATCTGAGAATTGGCACGCTCTGATC
This sequence comes from Aleiodes leptofemur, assembly GCA_963942555.1. Taxonomy (NCBI): domain Eukaryota; kingdom Metazoa; phylum Arthropoda; class Insecta; order Hymenoptera; family Braconidae; genus Aleiodes; species Aleiodes leptofemur. The sequence continues at coordinate 15,360,107 of OZ012617.1, read as the reverse complement.
AGATCAAACTAGATCTGAGGTCCTTAGACTTGATCAGATCTAATTAGATCTGAGTTTCTCAGATCTGGTCAGATCTAATTAGATCTGAGTTCCTTAGACTTGATCACATCTAATTAGATCTGGGTTCCTTAGATCTGATCAGATCTAATTAGATCTGGGTTCCTTAGATCTGATCAGATCTGAGAATTGGCACGCTCTGATCAGATCAAACTAGATCTGAGTTCCTTAGACGTGATCAGATCTAATTAGATCTGATCAGATCTAATTAGATCTGATCAGATCCAACTAGATCTGATCAGATCTGATGAGCCAATATGAATGAACTCAATCAGATCCAGTTAGATCTGATCCGATCTAGTTAGATATGACCATATCTAGTTGGATCTAATCGGATCTAGTTAGATCTAAACAAATCCGATCAGACTTAGATCTAATTGGATCTAATTAGATATAATTAGATCTGATCAGATCTATTCAGATCTATTCACGTTAAAAATTTCCATTTTGTCAGATCTAATTAGATCTAATTAGATCTGATCAGATATCATTTAATCTGATCAGATCTGAACATTTTTTCCCGGGTAGCAAATTATTGGACAAAAATTGGCATTTTTTAAAAATTGAAATAATCGCTTCATATACACTTTCTCATTACACACACAATTACAATGATTTTTCAATGCTCTCGCATTTTCTTTAAAAACTTCTTTTTTTTCATCATTTGTAGTAAAAACTTATCTATTTACTCTTTCTTTCAGGAATAAAAACATGTAAAGTATAATTTTTTTTTTTTCACTTTTTCTCATATAAAATGTTTGAATACGTGACTAATTATTTTCTTACCAAGGAATAAGTATTTGGTATTTATTTAATTCTTCGTAAATTCATTCATTAATTTTTTTTTTCTGTCACTTTTAAGCAAACAAATTTAACATACTCATCAACATGTAACGTGTTAATTAACACAATTCAATTTTTAAAAAAAAGGGATGAACGAAATGCAGAATTACAAAAAAAAAGTATCTTTTTTTCATTAAAAACAAAAATAAAAAAAATAAATTTTTCAAATTTTTCTGAAAATTATTTCATTTTTTTCGTAATTTTCAAAATATTTATCATTTAAAATTCTGAAAATTCTGGAAATAATTTTGAAAAAAACTGATTCAAAATTGAAAAAAATAGGACAATTATTTTTTTTTTCAATAGAATTTTAAAAATATTGAATTATAAACATTTTGCAAATTCTATTTGAAAAAAAAATTGACCTTTTCTTTTGATTTTGTATTTTTTTCATTTTTTTTCTTAGTTCCCAAAATATTTATAATTTAATATTTCAAAAATTCTTGAAATAATTTTTGAAAAATCATTAAAAATTTGAAAATAAAATGAAACAATTTTTTTTTAACAGTATTTTAAAAATATCGAATTGAAAACATTTTGCGAATCAAATTTTAAAAAAATTGTTCTTTTTTTCAATTAATTTTTTTTTTTAATTTTTAAAAATTGTTTCGACGTTAATTAATTGCTTTATCTCGTTCTACCCCTTAATTATTGAATTTTACAACTAATAATGACCAACCATGAACATTACACACAATTATCGAACTTAATTATCCTTAAAATAATACAGAAAATGCCATTTGTTTAATTAAGAAACGAAAAAAATATCAATATGAATTATAAAATATTATTGCGATATAGATTTATAAAACTATTAAATTAAATAATTTGTTCGTTGAGAATAGATTTGAAGAAAAAAAATAATTAATACAGGGCGTTTTATCTCCAAAAAATTGAGTTCATTAATTAAACATTCAATTGGATAAAAAATACATTATCTTTCATTCATTCAATTATCCCAATAGGACCGATCGGCGGTTTACAATGATCGTGCAATTTTTAAAAAACATTTCTCATCATTTACTTTTTTTTTTTTTCAAATTTTTTCTTAATTTTATTTATTCCATAATTTTTTTTATTTATTTTAATTTTATTTTTCTCATTTCTCAACTATTTTTAAATGCAAAAAATGGAGTAGGAAGAATTTGCAACAAAGTCCTAGTACGATGTGAATATTAGTATTTAAATATTAACTGCACTTGCACGCTCGCTTTATAATTTTTTTTCTTCTTTTTTTCCTCATTTATTACATTTTTTCAAAACACTTTGAATTTTTTTTTATTTATTAAATTTTTTTTTCTTTAAATTAATTGCTATATTCTGTTTTCGATGAAAAAGTGAAATGAGATTTTTTTTTTGGGGGGAAAGTATCTCGAAAAACAATTTTTGAAAATTATTTTGAAGAAAAAAATTTTAAAATTGCATTAAAATTGTTTTGGTATTTTATACTGTAAAAATTACTCGAAATCGATGGAAATATTGGAGATAGATTTTTTCTGATGATTCCATTGAAAAGCTGAGGAAATTTCCCATGAAAATCATATGTCAAAAGTTATTTTTTTGAATTTTTCAAAAATTTCATTTTTGGCGCGAGATTTGAAGGTGAAAAGCTTCTGTTTTTGAAAAATTTCAGGTTTTCGAGGATATCTCTGGTTCTATTGGTCGTAACGACCTGGGGTTGATCTTGAATGAAAGGTGAGCTCATTTCCCATCGATTTATGGGGTTTAAAAAGAAAAATACCAATTTTTTCAAGAACTTATAAGGCAAAAACTGATTTTCAAAAAAATGACCTATAAATATTTGAAAAATTGATTTTAAAAAAATTTGAACCACATAAATCGATGAGAAATGAGCTCATCTTTCATTTGAGATCAACCCTAGGTCGCTACGACCAACAGAACCGGAGATATCCCCGAAAAAGTGAATTTTTTCGAATTTTCGAAAGGAAAACCCTTTCAAAAATTCACCAAAACGTTCAAATTTCCAAAAAAATAACTTTGACACATGTTTTCCACCTAAAATTTTCTCAGCTTTTCAATGGAATCATCAGAAAATCTCCATCTCCAACTATTCTAACTGAAATCATTCATTTTACCCCATTTTTCCACAAAAAAATATTTTTTTCCAAAATTTTACTCAAAAAAATTACTCGTATTTCACTTTTTCACAATCGTACTTTTTTTTTTTTTTCGTGTTTCTTCTTTATTTTCAGCTTTTTATTTTGTGCATGGACTCACGTATACGAGGAGGACTAGATGACTACTGTATAAATTTGTTCAACAACTTCGTTGAGTATTTTTTTTTACTATTATTTTTTTTTCCCTTATTTTTTTTAATATTTATTTATTTTTTTCATCTTTTCATTTATTGGATAACAGTGATACTTGTAAAATGATAGTGTCATTGGCTAAGTTTTGAGAAAGCGAAGCTCAGATATTTTTTTCTTAGTTTTCCCTGATTTTTTTATTATTGAATTAACGATTCTAACATTTTTTTTTTCAACAATGTTGTCGTCAGTCGAAGAATAAAAAATCAAAAAATTAATTGACAAAGTCATTATTTTGTAAAAAAAAAGAGTATTAAAAAAAATTCATTTAAAATATTGGCAAAATTGCACTAATCGAGGAGTATTGTGCGACTTTTGGCAAATTTTCTAATGTGAATATTACATTTTTCTTTTTTATCAAAAAAAAAATATATATACGATTTCATTTTTACTAAAAAAACCTTAAAAAGAAACTTATGAAAAACAATTATTGATCCAATATTCGCAAAAATCGATAAAACTTGGACGATATTCGCTGCGACTGTAGTTGCAGGCATTTAAAATTCATCAAAAAAATCAATAAAAAATTTGACAAAAAAATCTTTGATCGATGATATCATTAATTGAGTAGAAAAACAATTTTTCAAAATTTTTGGAAAATTTTTAAAAAATTCTTAGAAATTTTTAAAAAATTTCTGAGTAATTTTTAAAAATTGTTGAAACATTTTTGTAAAATTAATAATAATAATAATTTAACTTGCAATTAGCTTTTCCAAAATATATTGATGCAAAAAAAATGGCAGAAGCTTTTTTTTCTATTTTTTTAAATAAATTTTCGATAATTTTTTAAGATAATTTTCTAAAAATTTCAAAATTTTCCCATTTTTCCCACTCAATCAATGATACAATTTTTACAGCAACAACATATTATCATTATTTTTTTTTGAAAATTGATTACAATATTAATAATGTTTCGAAACATCAGCTTGTTCATGATAAATTAAACTAATTGAATTATTTGTCATTTGATTGAAATATTTTATCCATTTTTCCTCCCCTCTTTTTTATTTATTTTTATTCAATTAATTACTAACTGTAAATTGTGCACTTTGTATAAGTTATTATTATTATTATTTTTTTTTTTTGTTTTTTTTTCCTACGATTATTCAAAGGGACACAGTTTCCAAAAAAAAAAACTCAACAGCATTCTTGTAATCTTGTCATATCAATAATTTTGATATGTTTGGGAGTTTTAATTAATTGAATATTCTTCAACTCCATTAATTATTTACGAAGCTCTTGTTAATTATTTGGAAAATCGAGCATTTTTCATTTAAACGAAAAAAAAAAAATGAACTACATAAAATTAAAAAAAAAATATCAGTCTCATTGACAAAAATAATAATAATATTAATCAATAATAATAACCATTAGTTAGTCTTAATATTAATTCGAAATGGAGTTTTTTACTAAAATATTCATTTACTAATTAATTTTTTTTTCTTTCTGCTGAAACTTTATACAATGGCAACTTTGTGCATGGCAAAGACTTGTAAAAAATCGCTGATTTATTGAAAAAAATAAAAAAAAATGATTAAATAATTGATTCAATAGTGAAATAATGAAAAAATGAATGAAAACTTTTTTAAAAAAATTATTTTTTGCGAATACTCCAAAAAAATATTGGATTTAGAGAAATTTTAAATGAAATTCTAGACAAAAAGGTGAATTTTCGTAAATCCATTGATTATTGAAATCTCCCCAATTTTAATTTTTCTAATTTTTCAAAAATTAAAATATAAAAAAGTAAAAATTGGAAATGAAAAAAGAGATTATCTGAGAATTTTTTGTTTTTGAAAGAAAAAAATTAAATCTGGCACATTTTTTTTTTTACTAAAATTATCAATTAAAGTGGCACAATTGAAAAAATTCTATTCTGGAAGGAGTTTAACTAAGATATGCATTTTTTTTTTTTTGGAACATGGCCCTTCGTTAATAATTGCCACCATTTTAAACAATCTGGTGACATGATTTTCATTTAATTTCATGATTAAAATCATATTTTGCCGATTTTCATGATTATTATTATTTTTTTTTTTCATTTTCATTATCTCATGATCAGGTCGTCACGTCCTGCGTCACAATCGTAATTACTTTAAAATCTTTTTTTTTAAAAACAAAAATTCATTTAAAAAAAGAATTAATAAAGAAACGTAAAATTTTTACTTATGTTTGGAGTGTATTGGTTATTTCTCGATGCACTGTTGCTAAATCTTGAATATAACCAGCTAATCGTGAATTTAATGTATCCAAATTTTGTTTCTGAACTCTATTTGCACTTAATGCAAGCTCCAATTGCTCGTGCACAACACCCAGCATTTCACGTAATTCGTCATTTTCTTTCTGCAATGCCTGAAAATTGATTAAGAATTATTTTTTAATAAATAAAATCAGTAGAAATCAATGGAAATATTGAAGATGGGTTTTTTCTGATGATTCCATTGGAAAGCTGAGGAAATTTTGGATGGAAATCATGTGCGAGAATTGATTTTTTGGGATTTTTCGAAAAATTCGATTCTTTGGGGCAAGATTTGAAGGTGAAATCCTTTTAGTTTTTGAAAAATTTCACTTTTTCGGGGATTTCTTCGGTTTCATTGGTTGCAGCTACCTGGGACTCGTCTCAAATGAAAGGTGAGCTCATTCCCTATCGATTTATATAGTTCTAAAAAAAAATTATCGATTTTTCAAATAGATACAGAGCAAAAACTGATTTCCAGAAAATCGGCTATAAGTAATTGAAAAATCGATAAAAAAAATTTAGAACTACATGATTCAATGGGAAATGAGCTCACCTTTCATTCAAGATCAACCCCAGATCGCTACGACCAATAGAACCAAAGATATCCCCAAAAAAGTGAATTTTTTCGATTTTCGAAAATCTTCCCCAAAAAATCGAATTTTCAAGAAATTCGAAAAAATTAATTTCGACACATGTTTTCCAGCTAAAATTTCCTCAGCTTTCCAATGGAATCATCAGAAAATCTCTATCTCGAACCCTCTAATAAAAATACCGATTTTTCATGCAATTCCCCCCCTTTTCTTTTATTTACCATGAAATCTTTATTCTTCGTTGCGATCGTCATTGCCTTAAGTTCTTCATTTCTTGTCCTCAATTCGTTCTCCAGTGCTTCTACACGTAATTTAAGGGCCTCGCTGTTGCCCTCTGCCACTTTTCCAGCTTCCAAATCTGCGTATTTCGCTTTAATACGCATATTCTCTTCCTTGTAGAGCTGCAATTGTCGTTTCCATTCATCTACATTCGCCGTTGACTCCTGAAGTGCACTAGTTAATCTCGCGTTATTCATCTTCAACGTTGAGAGCTCCACCTTAAAAAAAAAAAATTACATTTTTTAATAAAATTTTTAGAAAATTGCAATTTTTTTTCTTCAAAAATTTATAGTTTTTCATTGAAATTTTGAAGAAAAAAGTGTTTTTTTCTTTTAAATCCATATTTTTCATAAAAATTCTTATAAGTCCTTTTTTTTTCTCAAAAATTCATATTTTTAGATCGAAATATTGAAAAATTATGTTTTTTTTCTCAAAAAATTCATATTTTTCTATCGAATTTTTGAAAAAAAAATCCTTTTTTTTTCTCCTAAATCTATATTTCTTAAAGAAATTTTGAAAAATCATTTTTTCTTTCAAAAATTCATATGTATTATCGAAATTTTGAAGAAAAAAATGTTTTTTTTCTTTTCAATTAATATTTTTCATAAAAATTCAAAAAAAATCCTTTTTTTTTTTCAATAATTCAGATTTTTTATCGAAATTTTGATTTTTTTTTTTTTTAATTAAAGAAAAAAATCCAAATTAATTTGAAGTGCGGTTTAAATCCATGATTTATTCGCGTGGAAGCATTGAAAAATTAGTGACGACCTCGAACCTAACACATGGAATTCAGTTTATTTATAAATCTCGTTCTACTGCCACGTGCGAAAACAGAACAGAAATAAATTCTGAAGAACTTTCATTTAAGTCACACGAGTTATTCTCAAAAATAAACGAATAATTCACTGAGAATTTCTGTAAATCTAAAGAGAAATGAAGGTGATTTATTTAAAACTTTGAGAAAATCAAACAGAAAAGTTGGGAAAATTAAAAGTTCTTCATTCTGAAATTTGTCGATTCGAGAGAAATTCTTGTTTTCTGTTGACTTTGAGTCACTGAAACTTTTTATTACTTTCGAGAGTAATTTTATTCAAATTCTTTTTTGGGAAAATCAAATGAAAACTGGGACAGACACGTGCACTTTTTCTTCGAATAACTGTAACCCATGAAAATGTTAATTTTTCTAGAGAAAAAATGATTTTTTTTGCACTTTTTAAGGAATTAAATGATGAAAGGACTTTAATAAAAAGGGAAAGTGGGGTAAAATGGGTATTTTTATTGGGGGGTTTGAGATAGAGATTTTCTGATGATTGCATTGAAAAGCTGAGGAAATTTTAGGGAAAAAACATGTGTCGAAATTGATTTTTTTGAATTTTTTGAAAATTCGAGATTTTTGGGGAAAATTTTCGAAAATCGAAAAAATTCACTTTTTTGGGGATATCTCTGGTTCTATTGGTCGTAGCGACCTGGGGTTGATCTTGAATGAAAGGTGAGCTCATTTCCCATCGATTCATGCATTTCTAAATTTTTTTTATCGATTTTTCAATTACTTATAGCCGATTTTCTGGAAATCAGTTTTTGCTCTGTATCTATTTGAAAAATCGATAATTTTTTTTTAGAACTATATAAATCGATGGAAAATGAGCTCACCTTTCATTTGAGACGAGCCCCAGGTAGCTGCAACCAATAAAACCGAAGAAATCCCCGAAAAAGTGAAATTTTTCAAAAACTAAAAGGATTTCACCGTCAAATCTTGCCCCAAAAAATCGAATTTTTCGAAAAATTCCAAAAAATCAATTCTCGCACATGATTTCCATCCAAAATTTCCTCAGCTTTCCAATGGAATCATCAGAAAAACCCTATCTTCAATATTTCCCCTTCATTCCCCACAATTTTCATAACAAAAACCATCAAAAACTAACATCCACCCCTTTTTTTCCCCCAAATTTAAAGAAAAAAAAAAAATTTCTCACCTCCCATTTTTTTGCATTCGCTGAACTTTGTGCCAATGCAAGTTTTAATCTATCATTTTCATATTTCAATTGCATTTCAATCGATTGACCCTGATTTCCACTCATTTGTTGTCCTTTATTACCCTGATGCTGTGGACTTTCTGTACTTTGTTGTTGTTGTTGTTGTTGTACTTGTTGATTTATAATTTGTGATCTTGCATGTACAGCATTTTTCAATTCTTCATCAACCTTATTTTGGCATGTACCTGGTAATGGACTGCTACTAACTGAAGAAACACTATTTTGTGCTGATATCATGTTAGCATTTGGATTTGGATTATTTGATGCAGATAAATTTGAATTAATCATTGATGAATTTGGTGGATCAATCAAATCTTGTTCAGTCGATGGCATACAGGAGCGTTGAGTTATTGGACTGACATTTGCACTAGTTGATGGGGTTACTGATGAACTGTTTGATTGTAATTTTGCACCAGCTATTTTTGTTGCCTCTTTTACCTCGTGAAATTTCTCAATAAACTAGAAAAAAAAGAAAAAAAATTAGTAAATATTTAATAAAAGACATTTTTATCATTTAATTAAAAGTAATAATATTTTAATCCATGAATTATTCGTACCGAATCGAATATTAATATTCGATTCGAAATTTGAATCAAATAATTCGAATTGTCGAATATTTCGAATTATTCGAATTTTTTTCGAATAATTCGAATTTTTTCGAATAATTCGAATTTCCTTGAATAATTTGAATTTTCGAAAATTCGAATTTTCGAACAATTCGAATAATTCGAATTTTATTGAATAATTCAAATTTTTTAATGATTCAAATTTTTGATAATTCGAATTTTCGAATAATTCGAATTTCCTTGAATAATTTGAATTTTCGAATAATTCGAATTTTTCTGAATAATTCAAATTTTTGAATGATTCAAATTTTTGAATAATTCGAATTTTCAAATAATTCGAATTTTCGAATAATTCAAATTTTCGAACAGTTTGAATTTTCGAATAATTAGAATTTTCGAATAATTCGAATTTTCAAATAATTCGAATTTTTTTGAATAATTCAAATTTTCGAACAATTCGAATTTTCGAATAATTCGAACTTCTTGAATAATTCGAAAATTTTCGAATTATTCCTAAAATTTCAAATAATTCTAATATTTTCGAATAATGCGAATAATTCAAATAATTCCGAATAATTCGAATGTTCCAATTATTCGATTCGAAATTCGAATCGAATAGTAATATTCGATTCGATTCGAACACTATTCGCACACCCCTAATATAGATATATATATATATATGTAAGAGAATGAACCTTAAATCAAGGTTTTTATAGACCATAAGAAAAAAATAAAAATTAAAAAACTGAAAAAACCAAAAAATTTCTCATTAAATTCGATGAAAATTACTTACTTTTCCCAATTCAGCTTCTGATGAAAAGCCCAATCCATAGACAGTATTTGCTCTAACATCAGACCATTGTCCAAATTTTTGTGAAGTTTTTGTAAACGTCATATTTGGTGTAATTGTGCTATTAATAACAGCCTGAAATTAATAAAAATATAATTAATTTTTGAAAATTATTTTTTTTTTCAAAAATTCCAAATTTTTTGTGATAGTTTTCTATTTTTGTGCCTTTTTTTTAAACTCTTTTTGCTAATAAATTAATATTTAATATTTAATTTTTAATTTTTTTAAATTATTTACCTTTGTTCCTTCCACTGATATTATTCTGTACAAACTTCTTGTTGAATCATAAAAAAATGATACAGAAACAGCAGCAGTTGATGCTGATACCCATGAACGTTTTGTCTTGGGGTCGATGTGAAACACATGCGCTTTGCACGTGAAAATTGGCTGTTCACTGCAAATTCAAATTGAAGAAATGAAATTTAAAAAAATTACAATTAAAACACACATTTTTTAAATAATTATCAAAAAAAATAAAATAAAAGAAAAAATTATTTAATTAAAATGAATTTAATTTTCAAATTTTTAAATTCGATTGAGGTTTTAAATTTTTAAATTTTCAAATTCAAATCAATTTTTAAATTTTCCAAAATTTGATTCATTTTTTAATAAATATAAAAAAATTGCAATAAAATTAATGCTACTACTGATTTTAATGTACAGAGATATAGAATGGCAATAATATTAGCAGAAATCTCACAATTTTTAGATTTTTTTTTCTTTTAACAAATAAAAAATAGTGGAAAAAAAAAATAAAAAAAATTTGAAAATTTGAAAAATTAATTTAATTCAAATTTCAAAATTAAACTACAAATGCAAATTTTTTAAATATTCATTTTTATCATTTAATCATTGATTTGTTTAAAAAATCCTCCAAAAATTGTCAGATTTTTGCTAATTTCATGATTTTATCAAAACTAAAGACAAGAATCTTTGATTAAAATTTTTGAAATATTCAAATAAAAAATTTAAATAATGTGCAAAAAAAGACTAATTTAAGGGCAAAAAGGGGAGAAGAGGGGGGTGGGGAGGGGGGGGGGGGGAAGTTAATGTACAAGTGTCCAAGAGTTCATCGAATTGAAAAAAAGATAAATAAATTGAAAAAAACTGATTTTTTTTTTTAATGTTTTTTTTAAATTATTTTTTTTTTCAAAATTAATTATCACGAAAAATAAAAAATAGAAGAAAAAGGAAAATTAATGAAGAAGGAAATTTTAATTGAAAAAAAGGGGAAGAAAAAAAGGGAAAAATTCCCCTTTAATTGTAATTTTTCTGCTCCAATTATTTTTAACGATAAATCTATGTACCAATTGATCGTGATTAAATAGGGGGACAGACACATATATATACATTATTAATAAGTATGTGTGTGTGTGAATTGAAATGAGGGATTGGGGCGAATTATTAATGAACGTGTGACTGCACTAATTAATTAAAGAAAAAAATGAAAAAATTAATTAATTAAAAAAAAAAAATCAATTTTCTTTTTTTTTCTAAAAAAAAAGGAATTTAACGAAATTTTTTGAAATTTTGAATTTTTTTTTTCGAACCTACCCCATATTTTCCTTTCCGGATGTCATATATGATGCTATATGACAAGACACATAGATATATCCAATAAAACCTGAGTTAAACTCCTCGAAATTGCCCAAAAATTTGAAAAAAACGGTTTTTTCCTTCAAATTATGATTAAAACTCCTTTTTTTAATTTGAATTTTTTGCTTTTTTTTGGAGTAAAATTTTTTTTTTCACTTATTTTTCGACAGGACGTGCCATTCGTTGGCCCCCTTCTATATATATGTATATATATATATATATTCACTCTAGTGATCCATGAAATACACTAGACGAAGAGACACAACGTGAATTGTAGACAGGAAAAACCGTTTTTCCCATTACAACACACATATATATATATATTTATATATTGAAAAAAAAATACACACACACTAATAGGGGAAGAGGACACACACACACACACAGAGAAACCAGCACCTGCGTTTAATCGATTTTTCTTCAAACGACACACACACACACACATATATATATACACATACACATACACACACACAGACACAGAGAAATGGAGGAACAAGTGCTGCTCTTAGCGATTTTCACTGTGGAATGAACTGGAATTTCACAGGAGGTTGATGGTATTTTGGGGAGTGGGGGAAATGGAGGGGAAAAGAAGCTGGGATTGGAGGGAAAGGGGCGTAAGTGCTGGGGATAACTATAGCACTTAAGCCCCTTTGTTGGGAGGGGTGGGGGAAAGGAGTGGGGTTGGAAGGAAAGGGGCGCAAGTGCTGTGCATGAATATAGGCACTTACGCCTATTTGCTTTGGAGCAAAGGGGCGTAAGTGCAGTGGTATTTGGAGGGGTGGGGGAAGTGGAGGGGAGGGAGAAGTGGGATTAGAAGCAAAGGGGCGCAAGTGCAGGCGGTTAGGCACAGCACTTGCGCCTATTTGTTAGTAGGGGAGGGGAAATGGAGGGGAAGAAGAAGTGGGATTAGAAGCAAATGGGCGTAAGTGCAATGGGATTTGGAGAGAGGGGGAAATGGAGGGGAGGAAGAAGTGGGATTAGAAGCAAAGGGGCGCAAGTGCTGTGAATAGGCATATGCACTTGTGCCTATTTGTTAATAGGGGAGGGGGAAATGGAAGGGAGAGGAAGTTAGTTTGGAGGCAAAGGGGCGTAAGTGCAATGGTATTTGGAAAAGAGGGGAAATGGAGGGGAGGAAGAAGTGGGATCAGAAGCAAAGGGGCGTAAGTGCTGCGAATAAGCATATGCACTTGTGCCTATTTGTTAGTAGGGGAGGGGAAAATGGAGGGGAAAAGGAGTGGGATTAGAAGCAAAGGGGCGCAAGTGCATGTGGTTATACACAACACTTGCGCCTATTTGTTAGTAGGGGAGGGGGGAATGGAGGGGAAAAGAAGTGAGCTTAGAAGTAAAGGGGCGTAAGTGCTGTGCATAACTATATGCACTTACGCCTCTTTGCTTCAGAGTAAAGGGGCGTAAGTGCAATGGTATTTGGAAAAGAGGGGGGGGAATAGAGGGGAGGAAGAAGTGGGATTAGAAGCAGACGGGCGTAAGTGCTGTGTATAACTATATATACTTGCGCCTCTTTGTTTGGCAGTAGAGGGGAGGAAAGAAGTTGGCTTAGAAACAAAGGGGCGTAAGTGCTGTGTATAACTATAGGCACTTACGCCCCTTTTTTCCTGAGGGGAAATGATGATGTTCTGTAGGTGCGTTTTTCTGTGGTGGAGGAAGCGCCAATGAGAAGAAGCGGTACAGGAGAAAGGAACGACGCTGATTGGTCGAATTTTGAGTAGAAATTAAGGGGATTGGAGGATTTGGAAGCATTTTGAAGTGCACCTGTGTAATAGAGAGGAAATTTTCTGCGGTTTTTTGGAAAATTGAGGGGAAAAAAGTGAGGGGAAAAATTGGGAAATTTTGGAGGAGGGGGTAATAAGAATTGAAGTTAAGGAGGGGGAGTTTTTTTTTTATGTTTTTGAACATGGCGAGTGTTGCAGTTCGAAGCGGGCGATTACAATCGTTTTTTAAATATGCAGGAAACAGGTAATTATGAGGAATTTTCATTTAAAAAAGGGGAATTTGATGATTTTTTGTATTTTGAGAATTCTGGAGTGGAAAAATGGGTATATAGAGGGTTTTTAAGGGGTGGAGAAAAGAAAACATAACCTATAGCGGTTTTATGTATTTTATTAGAGACGAAAAAAAATTTAAAAAAATACAAAAATATGATTTTTTTAAACAATTTATTTATTTTCGTCAGTTTTTTAGAAATATTTCTGTAAATAATGGAGATACGCCCTTTTTGCTCGAAAATTGTTTTTTAGAGAATTTCAAGAGCTAGAAAACAAGATTACGGTAAAAGTGCTCTATCTCGCTTAGTTTCCGAGATATTCCAAAAAAACTGGTGACAAAATAGAATTAGTTCCGAAAAATTTCATTTTTTTTTCTTAAAGTTTTATAAATGTTTTAATTTTTCCATTAAAAATGTGTTTATTTATTTTTACAGAGTTTTGGGTGTTGGAGCCATCAAATACTACAGTGTTTTTCCAAAACACTATCAACCGCCAGTTTTTCGAAAAACAGAACAAGGAATTCTTGAGCAAACTGGACAATTCGAGGAATTGGCTCATTTACAATTTTTACCAGCAATGAAAAGTCAAACTTCATCTGAATTTTATGATCCAGTTGTCGAGTGGGTAACACTCTCTAAAAATTAATTCTCTAAAAATTTCAAATTCTCAAAAAAAAAAAAAAAAAAAATTCGAATCTATCAACAGTTTCTTGAAGAATTTTCCAGTAAAGAATGGAGATACGTCCTTTTTGTCCTAAAGAGGTTTTTAGAGAATTTCAAGAGCTACAAAAAAGGATTCCTTCAAAATTTCTCCATCTCACTTAGTTTCCGAGATATTCTAAAAAAATGAATTTAAAAAAATGGATTTTTCCTTTTTTTCAGGAAAATTCCATTTTTTTCGAATTTCTCTAAAGAATATCTCGGTAAATAATGGAGATACGCCCTTTTTGCCCTAAGAAAGTTTTATTCAGAATTTTAAGGGCTACAAAAAAGAATTCCTGCAAAATCGCTCTATCTCACTTAGTTTCTGAGATATTCTAAAAAAATAAATTTAAAAAAATGGATTTTTCCTTTTTTTTTTAGAACAATTCCATTTTTCTTCGAATTTCTTTAGAGAATATTTCAGTAAATAATGGAGATACGCCCTTTTTGCTCTAAGCAAAAGGTTTTTTATTTATTTATTTATGTATTTATTTATTGATTTATTTATTTTTCTAATTTCCGAGATATTGTTAAAAAATTGTCGAGAGAATAAAATCGATTTTTTCTGAAAATCGATTTTTTTTAGATTTTTTAAGAAAAAAAAAAGAAAAAATTAGTTTTATTTAATAATTTTTGGTTTTTTTTTCTAGAAAAAAATAGAGAATTTGATTAAATATATTTGTTAATGAATTTGCTCAATATTTTTTTTTTCCAGGAAATTTTCAAGATTTATTATGAGAGAAGGAAAAAAAGCTCTTGCAAGGAGTCTTTTGCAAGAAACATTCGAGAAAATAAAACGTCAACAATTGGAAATTTATCATGCAGCAAATCCTATTGAACAACCGAATATTCTACTGGATCCAAAAGAAATTCTTCACAAAGCTGTAGAAAATTGTAAACCAGTTATGGAACTCAAGCCAATGAAAAAAGGTGGAGCAACTTATCGAGTGAGTTTAATTTTTTTTTGTATTATTTTAAAGATAATTGAGTTAAAAGTTTAATTTTTTTTATAAAATCATTAATAAAAATTTTATACAAGATGAAATTCTTGAATCTGATTCTAGTAAATCTGTAAAGAATGGTAATGAGGAATAAAATAAGCCCTAGAAACAAAAAATTAATTGAAAATTGAAAAATTTTCATTATTTTTTGCATTTTTTCAAATTTCTCAAGATTTAAAGAAATGTAAAAAATGATGAAAATTTTTCAATTTTCAATTAATTTTTTGTTTCTTGAGCTTATTTCATTTTTCATTAAATTTTTTACAGATTCACTGAATCAGATTTGAGAATTTCATCTTGTATAAATTGTTATTAAAGATTTTAAACAAAATTTTTTATTTTTTCTTCAATTGTGCCTCTCAATTATTCTTAAATCAGGTGAAACTGGAAATTTTTACATTTTCATTTCTTTGAACAAATTAATTATTTGATAAAAAGAAAATAAAAAAATGCACATGTAGAAAATTTAAAAATCTATGAGCGCGAATTTTTCAAATATTTTTTTTTACCAATTTTTTTGAAATTTTTCAGGTACCAATCCCGGTTTTGGAAAATCGTCAGAGGTTCTTGTCTATGAATTGGCTAATTGAAGCTGCTAAAGATAAAAATGGAAAGATTCCTTTTACGACGCAATTAGCGAAAGAACTCACTGAAGCAGCGAACAATAAAGTAATTATTAATTTTTTAGTTTTTTAATTAATAATTGTATTGGGGAAAATGGTGTAAAATGGACTATTTCAATTGAACGGTTCGAGATAGAGATTTTCTGATGATTCCATTGGAAAGCTGAGAAAATTTCAGGTGGAAAACATGTGTCAAAATTTTTTTTTTCCAATGTTTTAAAAATTTTACGTTTTTGGTCAATCTTTGAAGGGATTTTCCTTTCGAAAATCGAAAAAATTCACTTTTTCGGCGATATCTCCGGTTCTGTTGGTCGTAGCGACCTGGGGTTCATCTCAAATGAAAGATGAGCTCATTTCTCATCGATTTATGTGGTTCAAATTTTTTTAAAATCAATTTTTCAAATATTTATAGGTCATTTTTTTGAAAATCAGTTTTTGCCCTATAAGTACTTGAAAAAATTGATATTTTTCTTTTTGAACCCCATAAATCGATGGGAAATGAGCTCACCTTTCATTCAAGATCAATCCCAGATCGCTACGACCAATAGAACCAGAGATATTCTCGAAAAACTGAAATTTTTCGAAAACAGAAGAATTTCACCTTCAAATCTCGCGCCAAAAATGAAATTATTGAAAAATTCAAAAAAATAACTTTTGACGTATGATTTTCATGGGAAATTTTCTCAGCTTTTCAATGAAATCATCAGAAAAAATCTATCTCCAATAATTCCATCGATTTCCAGTCATTTTCATAGTTTTCCCCTTTTTTTTCAATTTTTCTCCATAAAATAAAATTTCTTTTTTCTTCTGATATTAAAAAATATATATATATATTCCAGGGTCGAGTCGTGAAGAAGAAGCAGGATCTTCACAAGCAGTGTGAAGCAAACAGAGCCTACGCCCACTTCAGATGGTCTTAATTTGAGAAAAAATCATTAATTTAAAAATTACAAAAAAAAAATGAATAATTATAAACTGTAAATAAAAGAAAAATTTCATTAACATTAATTTTTATTCACGAAGTCATTGATAAATTTGTGGATTTAGAAGTCAGAACCTACTAATTTGTCGAAATTCTTACTGTCGATAACTTTACCATCAACGAACAGTCTCAATTTTTTATTCTGCGATTTAACTAACAATTGATTAAATAATGGATCACGAATCTTTGAAGATGACTCGGTGCAAACAATATCGTCGTAAGTTGTGTCAATGTCTATACGTTTACCCCAGTAACTAACGTATGCTATTTTAACTTCGTCTGAATCTTTTTTCGAGTAAATTATACCAACAACATTGTTGCAAAAGTAGCCAATTAGGTGAAGAAAAACTGTTACTGCTCCAACTGCAAAAAAAAAATATTTAAAAATTAGAAATTAAAATTAAAAAATGTTTAAAATTAAAATTAAAAAATTTTAAAATTAAGTTTCAGAAAAATGTTAAAAAAAGTTAAAATATTAGTTTTTTTCTTGCTTTTTTTAAAAGAATATCTTGGAAACTAAGAGAGATAGAGCCAATTTATAAAAATCCATTTCTTGGAGCTCTTGAAATTGTTTAGAAAACCTTGTTATGGCAAAAAGGGTGTATCTCCATTATTTTCCTAGATATTATCTAAAAAAATATCGAAAAAAAATTGAAAATATCGAAAAATTGATTTTAGTTTATTTGTTTTTTTTTAATAACTCGGTAAATAATGGAGATACGCTCTTGTTGTTAGGATAAGTTTTTGTACAGAATTTCAAGAGCTACAAAAAAGGATTCTACCAAAATTGCCCTATCTCCTTTAATTTCCAAGATATTCTAAAAAAACAAATAACAAAAAAATGAATTTTTCGTACTTTTAAAAAATTCCATTTTTTCCAATATTTTTTTTTCAATATCTCAGTAAATAATGAAGATACGCCCTTATTGTCCCAGACAGCTTTTGTACAGAATTTCAAGAGCTACAAAAAAGGATTCCACCAAAATTGCCCTATCTCCTTTAATTTCCAAGATATTCTAAAAAAACGAGTAACAAAAAAGTAAATTTTTCGTATTTTTAAAAAATTGAATTTTTTTTCAATATTTTTTTTTTCAAATATCTCAGTAAATGATGGAGATACGCCCTTATTACCCGGAGAAGCTTTTGTACAGAATTTCAAGAGCTATAAAACCACATTAGGGCAAAAAGGGCGTATCTCCATTATTTACCCATAAATTATCAAAAAAATAGGAATAAAATTGTGTTTTTCTCAAGAAAATTTTCTTTTTTGCATTTAAAAAATCGTAAAAAAATTGAGAAAAATAGGAAAAAAACTTACGAGTGAGGGAAACAGTATTTACAAATTCAGTTCCCATGCCCAATGATAATTCCATAACATTAATTGTCGGTATAATAACACCAGATACAATTGTTGTCCTGTATTTTAGACGATTAACTGAATTAATTGTTCTTACATTCTCTAAATTGTACATAACATAGTATCCTGGCCATTTTTTGGATTCATGTGATCTGTATCTTGGTAAAATTTGGCTTACAACTGATGGACGAAGTAGATTTTTACTCAAAATTGACAATCGTTGACAATTAAATGCTGATAATGCCATTTTTTTGCTTTTTTCTGGTTTTTTAACAAATTAAATTTCACTTGAAATCAAACAAAGTGATTAAATAATTAATAAATAACGATAATTCGAGATAGTGAACATCATCAACACACAATTTCTGCAGTCTACAGATATATATAGTTACTTTGGAGAGAAAAGGGCGTAAGTGCATATGCTTACACGAAGGACTTATGCCTCTTTGGTTCTAAGGGGACGATATAAGTTTGGTTTCAAGAAAATCACCACCAGATGGCGATTTTCCTGTTTTTTTTGTATTTATTTTGGAGCATGGCGAGATTGAGAAACACGTGGTTTGCTCCGGCAAAACAATAATTTTGACAATTTGAAATATATTTGTGTTTTTAAAGTATTTTTAGGAATTTATTATTGATTATTTCGAAATGAGTTCAGGGAATCTTAAGGAAACGTAAGTAATCGTAATTTATTTTTGGTGAAAATTAACAATTTCAGGATTTATTGAGGTTATATTGGTTTTTTAAAGATATCGGGGAAACTAAGCGAGATAGAGCGATTTTGATAGAATCCTTTTTTGTAGCTTTTGAAATTGTGGACAAAAAAGGATTCGGGTGAAATCGCTCTATCTCGCTTAGTTTCCGAGATATTTTTGAAAAACTGATGACAAAAACAAATTGATTTGTCTGAAGATTTCAGATTCTTAAATTATAAATAAATTTTATTCCATCTTCAGTTTTTTGGAAATAGCTCAGAAATGAAGCGAGATAGAGCGATTTTACTAGAATCCTTTTTTGTAGCTCTTGAAATTTTCTATAAAAAAGAATTCAGTCAATATCGCTCTATCTCGCTTAGTTTCCAAAATATTCTTAAAAAACTGATGACAAAATCTAAGTCAATTTAAAAACTTAATATTTTTGTTTTTTAGGTATTCAGTGGAAACAAAGCATGGACCGTTCTACACTGGTGGAGCAATTCAGGTGATTTTCGAAAATAATTAAAAAAATTCTCCAAAAAATTATTCCCACTTCCCATGAATTTCAAAATAATTTATATAAAAATCAATTTCTCTAAAAAAAAAAACTCTGAACTTTTTAGACAAATTAATTCAATTTTGTTCCGAATTCTATTGGAATATTTCGGAAAATAAGCAAAATAGAACGATTTTGCTCAAATCATTTTTTTTTAAAGCTATAACATGGATTAGGGACTCACAAAAAACGAAATTTATGAGAAATTATGGAAATAAAAGTAACTAACTCCCGAGAATTGGAGCAGAATCGCTCTATCTCGTTTATTTTCCGAGATATTCTCAAAAAACTAATGATAATAAAATCCGATTTATCTAAAAACTTTATATTATCACCTCAGAAACAAAGTGGCGTAAGGGCTTCCGAAGAAATTTCGAGAAAAATTTGGGATAATATCAAATCTACCAAAAAGTCTCGAAATCTACAAATTTCCTGATTTTCTAGTTAATTTCAAATAATTTGAAATAAAACTCCTTTTTTCCTGGATAACCATAGCACTTAAGCCACTTTGTTCCTAATGTGAAGATATTCTTCCCTTTAATTTTCCTCGTCACTAACAACTCTTCCTCAATTTTCATGAAAATTCCAGTGGAGCTCCGATGGCTCCACCTTATTCTGTCAGAACGGAGCCTCCATATCCATCCTCTCAGTGCCAAAAGGTTCAGTAATAGCCTCCCTCGGTTCTTCCGATTCCACCGAAGACGAGGACACCATAAACACCTTCACCCTAAGCCCAAACAACGAATTCCTCATAAGCCACCACAAAAGTGGTCTCTTCAAGCTCTGGCTGTGGAAGGACCACAAGCTCCAAAAGCTATGGAAGTCCATCCACAAAGGTCCAGTCCAAAGGATCACCCTATCTCCATCAAACACATTAATGGCCTCAGGAGGCAGTGATTCGAGCGTTCGACTCTGGGATCTCCAGCATCACGCATGCACCCACAGTCTAAAAGGTCTCCAAGGCGTCGTAAGTGTCCTAAAATTCCACCCAACCCCCGAGAAGAACCTCCTCTTCGCTGCCGGTGACGACACAAAAATCTACGGCTGGGACACATCATCCGGAAACGTAAAAATCATCCTCTCCGGTCATTTCAGCAAAATCACAGATCTTTCCTTCCACGAGAACGGCAAAAACCTAGTGTCTTCCGGTCGAGACAAGGTTCTAATCCTCTGGGACCTCGAAAAAAGCGCATCGATCCGGACACTTCCGGTTTACGAAGCTGTCGAAGGAATCTTCCTAATTCCAAAAGCCTCAAATTTCCCCGGAAAAAACGTAGGTTCAGCTTTAGATTCGGGTGGAATGTACGTTAGCAGCGCTGGGGAGAAAGGCGCGGTCAAGATCTGGGACATGACTACGGGTCGAGAAGTCTACCATCAGCAGCATCCGCTGGTCCAGCCTGCGAAAGAAGAAGGAGGTCTAGCTGTGACCCATATGCTCCTAAACGAATCCCTAAACAGCTTCGCAGTAGTTTCCGCTGATCACAACATCATCATCCACTCGTTAACGGACTTCGTTCCTGAGAAGCAGTTCGTTGGATACAGCGACGAGATCCTAGACATCGTTTACGTTGGTGACGGAACTCATGTAGCCGTTGCCACTAACAGCTGCGACATCAAACTGTACGAATTAGCTACGATGAGCTGTCAGCTGCTGAAAGGACACAGTGATCTAGTCCTTTCGTTAGCCGTCACTCCAGCCAATAAACGTCTCATGATATCATCAGCTAAGGACAACAGCGTGAGACTCTGGTTAATGTCAGAAGAGATGAAGATGATGTGCATTGCATCGGGCATTCGTCACACAGCTTCCGTTGGATCTGTCGCCTTTTCCCAGTCGACCGCAAGTTTCTTTGTTTCGGTCAGTCAGGACCAGTGTTTGAAACTGTGGTCCATCCCGGATAAGCTGGACCAGGATGTGACGCTCCAAGTAGCGCATACGGTCCTTGCGCATCAGAAGGACATCAACTGCGCTATTGTATCGCCTAATGACAAGTTGATCGCAACGGGATCCCAGGACAAAACAGCTAAATTGTGGACGGCTGATTCGTTGAAGTGCGTTGGGACGTTTAGGGGACATAGAAGGGGCGTTTGGTGTGTTAGGTTCTCGCCTATTGATCAAGTACTGCTTACGTCATCAGCGGATTGTACGATTAAGCTCTGGTCACTATCGGAATTGAACTGTTTGAAGACTTTTGAGGGCCATGAATCCTCGGTTTTGAGGGCTGAGTTTCTTTCGAGGGGAATGCAGATTGTTAGTAGTGGGGCTGATGGGTTACTGAAGCTGTGGAATATCAAGAGTTCGGAGTGTATGGGGACGTTTGAGGAGCATGATAACAGGGTTTGGGCACTTGCGGTTGATCGTGATGAGGGGCACATTGTGAGTGGGGGTTCGGATTCGTTGATGATCTTTTGGCGGGATGTGACGCAGGAGAAACGGCAGAAGGAGGCTGCGGAGAAGGAACTGATCATTTTGGAGGAGCAGAAGCTCGCGAATTTGCTGAAGGCGAATGAACTTGTGGCTGCTTTGAGACTTGCGTTGAAGTTAGAGAAACCGTTTCAGGTTTTGAGGATTGTGGAGGGCATTGTTAGGGAGGATGAGGAGGGGAGTGGGAGACTGGGGGAGGCGGTGAGGGAGCTGAAGGTTAGGGAGAAGGAGGGATTGGTGAGGTGCGCTGTTGGGTGGAATACTAATAGCAGGAATTCTCATGCTGCACAGGTAAGATTGGGTTTTTGAAAGGGTTTTTTTGGGAGGAAAGGAAGGGGAAGGGGGAGAGGAAAGGTTCTCAAGGTCGTTGGAGGTTCTTAAACCTTTAAAGAACTTGCGAATCTTCTTAGAAAAGGTTCTTAAGGTTCTCAAAGGTCTGAGAATGTTTGAGGACCTTAAAAACCTTTAGGTCTTGAAGAACCTATTAATTGAGGTTCTTTAGGTCTTGAAGAATCTATTAATTGAGGTTCTTCAGGTCTTAAAGTACCTATTAAGTTAGGTTCTTTAGGTCTTAGAGAACCTATCAATTTAAGTTCTTTAGGTCTTGAAGAACCTATTAATTGAAGTTCTTCAGGTCTTAAAGAACCTATTAATTTAGGTTCTTTAGGTCTTAAAGAACCTATTTATCTAGTTTCTTGAGGTCTTAAAGAGCCTGTTAAGGTTATCTAGGTCTTAAAGAACCTATTAATTTAGGTTTTTCAGGTCCTAAAGAACCTATTAATTCAAGTTCTTCAGATCCTAAAGAACCTATTAATTTATGTTCTTTGAGTATTTTTTTCCGATCTTTCATTGAGAATATCTCGATAAATAATGAAGATACGTCTTTTTTGCCCTGAAATGTTTTCTTTAGAGAATTTCAAGAGCTTCAAAACCATCTCATACCAAAATCACTCTATCCCGTTTACTTTCCAAGATATTCTCAAATATTCTCAAAAAACCGGTCACTTCCATCTAATTTCCTTCTTCCACCTCTAAAATCATAACTTCTTCATTAATCACCCTTTTTTTGTTTTCAGCTCGTGATAAATGCGCTTTTGACTGATCCCGAGAGCAATAGTCTCGATTCAAGTGGCCTATCATCATCCCTGGAAGCCCTAATTCCCTACACCGAGCGTCACTTCAAACGAATAACAAAATTACTCCAAGATCTTCATTTTCTAAATTACACAATTAATTGTATAAAACCTCACACAATGAATCAAACCTAACAATAAAAAAAAAAAATTTTTTTTAAATAAAAACGTCAATGTAAATTTAAACCACATTGTGTATTTCAACTCAAATAAAAGCCACTCAATTAAAAAACAAACAGACAAATGAGAAAAAAAAATCATGTGACAATATTCTTCTTGCATATAATCAAAGAAAGAAGCCAAAGAAAAAAAAAGATGTATTTTTAATCAGTATATTCACTTATCATTTACCGTTGTTTGTAAAATACACGTGAGAGCAATTAAAGTATTATATTTTTTTTGTCATTAATTGTATGCATAGTACACAAGTTTTGTGTCATCACTACCAAATCATGCTTTATACATTTCTTCTTCATCTTCTTCCTCTTTCGTTTATTTTTTTTTTTTTTTTAATTAATTTTTTCTTTCCTTTCGCTTCTTATAGACAAAATGTTTTGTGTGTAAGTTTAACAAGCAGTCGGATAAAACGTCTTTGGGAAAAATTAAACGTTTGACTTTTGCGGTTTACTTTTTTATTACTCGTGTTATTTAACGGAAAAACAAAGTGAGATAATAAACACCTTTTGTTGGAACCGACAGCATCAGTTGTTGGCTGACGGTCCAACTGTTAAGGACTCGAATTTTTCAATTTTTTTTTTCGGTTTTTTTAATGTAATGAAAAATGTTTTTCAATAGAAAATGTGGATTTTTGTTGATTATTGGTTTTTCGGTGGTTTTTAATGTTTTTTGTGCAAGATTGTAAGTATTATAATTTTTTAAAAAATGTTAATTAATAATTAATTTGTAAAAAAAAAAGGAAAATATGAATTTTTTTAAGGAAATTTTCCTTTTTTTTGCAAATCTTGTTATTTTTGGGGTAATTTTTGAAAATTAGAAGCGAAAAATTAAGTTTTCTTTGTTCGTTTTACCTTTTCACTGTTTAAAAATCGATAGACAAAGGAGTTTTGTAATGAATTTACTAGTGCATGACATTGTTTTGTCCTTCTCTTCTGGTTTTTGATGATGAAAAGGAAAAAAAAAAAAAAGGAATTAAATAAAAGAGATTATCATCTGAAGGTCTCGATGAAAATGTGCAAGAGTTGATGCCAAGGCTGATGCTTTTCAATGAAGAAGGGAAAATCTGGAGTGAAAGAAGAAAAAAAATTACTTTTTTGCAGAAATTTTGGATTTTTTTTTTGAATATTCAAAGAAATAAGAATTATTTTTGTCCAGAAAGTTTCTAATTTTTTTGAAAATTTGAAAAAAAAAAAAAATGTACAGAAATTTTGAGTTTTTTTTGAATATTTAAAGAACAAAAAATCATTTTTGCGCAGAAATTTCAATTTTTGTTTTAATATTTAAAGAAAAAAGAATTGTGCAGAAATTTTGATTTTTTTTTGAATATTTAAAGGACAAAAACGTCATTTTTGCGCAATATTTGAATTTTTTTTGAATATTTGAAGGACAAAAAATCACTTTTACGCAATATTTGATTTTTTTTTGAATATTTAAAGAATAAAAAATCATTTTCGCGCAATATTTGAATTTTTTTGAATATTTAAAGAACAAAAAATCATTTTCGCGCAATATTTGAATTGTTTTGAATCTTTGAAGAAAAAAAAAGTCACTTTCTTGCAGAAATTTCAATTTTTTTTCTGAATATTTGAAGAAAAAAGAATTTCGCAGAAATTTTGAATTTTTTTTTGAATATTTGAATGAAAAAAAAATCAATTTTGTGTCGAAAGTTTCAAAAAAAATTGAATATTCGAAGAAAAAAAAATTATTTCTGTGCAGCAATTTTGATTTTTTTTTTAAATATTGAGAGAACAAGGAAATTCGTTATTTTGGGGTGTGAAGCTCATACTCACTTGTTCAAACAAATATTCTCTAATTTTTTTGACCTAGACGACAATAAATGGATGTGACAAAAAAAAAGTCAAAGCCAAATTGTCATTTCAAGGAAATAAAAATGAAATAATGATAATTTGCCGTTATTTTATTTTAGAATCATGTAATTCATGAATTTAACGGATTTTTTTATCACTTGATTTCGTGATGACGATTGTTTGCTCTGAGTAGAACAATCTTCTCTTTCTTGAGTTCTGATTTTTTTTTCCTTTTGTTTTGCTTCATTTCTTTTTTTCCTGTTTAATTATTATTCAAAGGTAGAATACCGAAGAATTCTGTTGGACGAAGTACTACAGTGGATAATAATGGAGCATGTGATCCTTTGTTTTGCCGATTGTACTGGAAAAATGACAGTTGCAAGAGCATGGCCATGAATAACAATTTCTTTGACAATTTTTTTTTTTGCTAATGAATTCGATAAATGCTTGATAATTAATTTTTCAAATATTGCGAAAATAGTGAAATTTATAAAAATTTATAGTAAAATATTTTTTTTAGCCCATTTCATTCTTTGTGAAGAAAACTGCATGACGATTTGCTTAATTTCTATTTATTTTTTGAATATTTACAAATAACAAGAAGATTTTTTATTTTTTACAAAAGAATTGACAACAAGTGTCTTGGCGCCTTTTTTTAAAATTATTCTAGGGATTTTTCTTAGGGAATTGATTGGCCCTAGACTTGGCGCCCTTCCGGGGATTCCCCGCGTTCCGCAATTTTTATTAAGGTAGTGTCCCAACGAATTCGAGTATAGTCAAACCCTTATTTTTTTGATGCCACATCAAAGATGATAATTTTTTACATATTTCTAAATTTTTTCATAATTTTTGTCCGTGCAGTTTACGAGATATGAATTATCAAAGTTACTGAAAATAGCGGTGGTGGAGATGAAACGCCCCAAATCGAACAGAAATAACGAAATTACTAAAAAACCACAGGGTTGACCCATTATTTAAAAACAATTGTCGAAGAGAACAGCATTTTAACTAAATAATAGAAGAAAAAAATCTTCAATTCTCCAAAAATTCTTGAAAATAATAAAAGAATCACAAATTATTAGAGTGAAAATTTGATTGGGAGGTGAAATTTCGGCTCGCTGGATATTTTTTTTGTGTATAAATACGTAGACGGGATTATTTGAAGTTTTTTCCCCAATTCTCTACATTTTTTTTAGATTTAGGAACAAAAATTGATGAATTTCTATGAAATGGAGGGAGATAGAGTTTTTTTGATGCTTCCAGTGAAGAGCTGAGGAAATTTCACGTAGAAAACATGTGCTACAAGTGATTTTTGTTTTTTTTTCTCGAAATTTCGAAAATTTGGGCTCAATTTTTTCAAAAAATCCTGGAATTCTCAAAAAAAACGTTAAAAACAATGCGACATATGGTTTCCATGTCAAATTTCCTCAGCTCTCCAATGGAATCATCTAAAATACCCTATCTCAAGTATTTCCCCCGATTTTCATCCTGTAGAACCTAAGAAACCTAAAAAACCACACAGTTGACTCATTATTTAAAAACAATTGGCGAAAAAAACAGCATTTTAACTAAATAATAGAAGAAAAAAATATTCAATTCACCGTATAGTTATTGAGAAATTTTAATTAGAAGGTAGTCGTAACTATTTGCCTCTCTCTCTGTCTCATGCATGTGATAGGAGATTGATGTAAAAAAAATTCGAGAAAAAAAAATTATATTCACAAGCTGAAGATATGATTTCCCAATAGTTTAATCACCCCTTATATATTCATCAAGTGTTATACTTCACGTCTCCACTTCTATGTCTCTCCTTTTTTTCTTTTTTCAATAAATCATGTCCATTATTATCATTATAGAAACACCGAGGGTGGTACATGCACGACCTTCAGTTCTCCAAGTACATTGACACAGACTGAATTACTTCAAGAATTAACAGAGGATTGTCGCTATGACAGAATGGTCAGGCCACCGGGTGAGATCAATGCAAGTGACCCGATTCACGTTGTCTGCAGGGCCAACATATATACGATTAAATCAAACATGGCTAAGACATTAGTAATTTAATTTTTTAGTTACATAAATTTATAAATTTATATTTGATTTTATTTGAAAAAAAATTGAAAAAATCCACTTTTTTCCAATGATTTTTCGAAAAATATCTCGGAAATTAGTGGAGATACGCTTTTTTACTATCATCCTCTTTTTTCGTAGTACTCGAAATTTTCTGCAAAAAGAGTCAGGATAAAAAGGGCGTATCTCCT
The DNA here is from genome assembly GCA_963942555.1 of Aleiodes leptofemur. Classification (NCBI taxonomy): domain Eukaryota; kingdom Metazoa; phylum Arthropoda; class Insecta; order Hymenoptera; family Braconidae; genus Aleiodes; species Aleiodes leptofemur. The sequence continues at coordinate 15,333,002 of OZ012617.1, read as the reverse complement.
TTGATTTCCCAAATATTTAAAAAAAAAAAAAAAATTATTTTCTCAATGATTTTTAAAAAATATTTTTTCAACAAATATGAATTTCCCTGATATTTTCGAAAGAAAAATCAATTTCTCCTTTTTTTATTTTCCAATTTCTCTATTTTTTCTGCTTTAAATAGCAATTTGATGTCCACATGATGCTCCAATTTCGTTACCACGATAGTAGATTAGCATATTCGAAAATAGCACCACAATATACACAAATTTATGGAGGAAGATCAACACATGATCTCATTTGGACACCAACAGTATTTGTTTCTAATGAAAGAAGTTCAGCAATTATGGGTAATGGTGTTAAGGATTTACTTATCTCTATTGATCCAACTGGCATGGTTATTCTTAATACAAGGTAGAGTAGCATAAATTTTTTTTTTTTTTCTTGTGTAAAGAAGCTCTCAACACTTCTTAAAATAGTTGACGAAAAATTTTTACGATTGTTTCATAATTTATTTATTTATTTATATTTTTTTTGCAGACTTGAAGCTACGTTAAACTGTGGATTGAGACTTGAAAAATTTCCTTTTGATGTTCAAGAGTGTCCGCTTGTTTTCGAAAGTTGTAAGTCTATTAGGGAAAGTTGGGGTAAAACGGGCACGAGTTGTTTTTTGTATTTTATACTTTGAAAATTAGGAGAAATTGATGGAAATATTGGAGATAGATTTTTTCTGATGATTTCATTGGAAAGCTGAGGAAATTTCCCATGAAAATCATATGTCAAAAATTATTTTTTCGAATTTTTCAAAAATTTCATTTTTGGCGCGAAATTTGAAGGTAAAAGTCTTCTGTTTTTGAAAAATTTCAGGTTTTCGAGAATATCTCTGGTTCTATTGATCGTAGCGATCTGTGGTTGATCTTAAATGAAAGGTGAGCTCATTTCCCATCGATTTATGGGGTTTAAAAAGAAAAATATCAATTTTTTCAAGTACTTATAGGGCAAAAACTGATTTTCAAAAAAATGACCTATAAATATTTGAAAAATTGATTTTAAAAAAATTTGAACCACATAAATCGATGAGAAATGAGCTCACCTTTCATTTGAGATCAACCCCAGGTCGCTACGACCAACAGAACCGGAGATATCCTCGAAAAACTGAATTTTTTCGATTTTCAAATGGAAAACCCCTTCAAAACTTGGCCAAAAAAGTAAATTTTTTCAAAAATTGAAGAAAAAAAATTTTGACACATGTTTTCCGCCTAAAATTTCCTCAGCTTTTCAATGGAATCATCAGAAAATTTCTATCTCGAACCGTTCAATTGGAGTGTCCATGTTACCCCACCTTCCCCCTCCAAAAAAAAAATAATTATTTGATAAGCATCTATTTAATTCAATTATTTTAGGGACACATAGTGTACAGGATATGATACTAGACTGGGACGAGTCGCCAATAGTACTTGCAGACGAATTACATTTGACAGAATATCGACTTGTTGGTAAATGGGTCAACAGGACTGAGGTATCGTACACAGCTGCGCAACAGCATTATGGTCATTTTGGTAATTTTTAAATTATACACGTCAAAACACTACAAATCAAGTACTTAGGATGTTTTTTTTTTTTTTAATAAAGGACTAATTTTTATTTTTTTATTTTTTTTCAAATTTTACAGCTGGAAATTTTAGCTCAATAAGCATAACGTTCAAGCTAGCACGTGAAATGGGTTTTTTCATGATGGATTACTATATTCCTTCGATATTGATTGTCGTTATTTCATGGGTTTCATTCTGGCTTCACATGGACGCTGGTCCACCGAGAATTGTCCTTGGAACTAATACAATTCTTGCATTTATGACACTTGCATCGAAAGTTGAAAATTCATTGCCCAAAGTTTCGTATATTAAGGCCAGTGAAATATGGTTTTTGGGATGTACTATTTTTTTGTTTGCTGCTATGGTTGAATTTGCGTTTGTCAACACTATTTACAGGCGAAAGTATGATTATTGTTAATTATTATGATTTCATTGGGAAGCTGAGGAAATTTTAGTTGAAAAACATGTGTCGAAATAGATTTTTTCGAATTTCTTGAAAATTCGATTTTTTGGGGGAAAATTTTCGAAAATCGAAAAAATTCACTTTTTTGGGGATATCTTTGGTTCTATTGGTCGTAGCGATCTGGGGCCGATCTTGAATGAAAGGTGAGCTCATTTCCCATTGATTCATGTAGTTCTAAATTTTTTTTATCGATTTTTCAATTACTTATAGCCGATTTTCTGGAAATCAGTTTTTGCTCTGTATCTATTTGAAAAATCGATAATTTTTTTTTAGAACTATATGAATCGATGGGAAATGAGCTCACCTTTCATTTGAGACGAGTCCCAGGTAGCTGCGACCAATAGAACCGAAGAAATCCCCGAAAAAGTGAAATTTTTCAAAAACTAAAAGAATTTCACCTTCAAATCTTGACCCAAAAAATCGAATTTTTGAAAAAATTCCAAAAAATCAATTCTCGCACATGATTTCCATCCAAAATTTCCTCAGCTTTCCAATGAAATCATCAGAAAAAAACCTATCTTCAATATTTTCATCAATTTCCCACGATTTTCATAACATAAAACCTCAATTTACGTCTTTTTTACCCCATTTTTCCATATAATTCTCTTTAAACTAATTTTTTTTGCATCTGACGTAGCATTATACTAAATTAATCGTCTCTCTTGGACTTCCCAAACATTTGCACAATTATTTCACTCAATAATGCATTATTATTCAGGAAGAACGTACCACTGAAAAAAGTCAACAGCAAATATATTTTAAAATCAACTTTAACTCCGCGTTTGGCGCGAAAACAATTTCAAAAAAATACAACAGGCCTGGAGCGTTCACGTTCTTGGTCATCACTCGATCATGGACCATCCAGTGATCACGACTATACAAGTCAAAATTATTTGACAGTTCACGTAAGTCAATTAATTATTTTCAAAAAAAAATAAAAAAAAATTAATCATTTTCAGATAAATTTATTCCATTTTGTCACCTTTTTTTTCGAAATATCTAAGAAACTAATGGAGATACGCCCTTTTTGCTCTGAAACGGTTTTGTAGAGAATTTCAAGAGCTACAAAACCAGATTGGGGCAAAATCGCTCTATCTCGCTTAGTTTCCGAGATATTTAAGAAAAATTGATGGAAAAAAATAATTTTAATTAAATCGAAAAAAAATCGAAGTTCTACGATTTAAAATATCTCGGAAACTAATGGAGATACGCCCTTTTTGCCCTTAGATGGTTTTGTAGAGAATTTCAAGAGCTACAAAGCAAGATTCCGGTGAAATCGCTCTATCTCACTTAGTTTCCGAGATATTCTCAAAAAACAAATGGAAAAAAATTGATTTTAATTGAATTGGCGAAAAAAAATTGGATTTTTAGGGAAAAAAATAAGAACCTTTGATATTTTCAGAGTTTTCCATCTACCGTAAATCTGCCAACAGTTCGTGTTGAGGATGAAGACAGAGAACGTGATTATTCAGGGAGTGTAATGACAATTGACAGTTTAACTGCTCCACCACCTCCAAAACCATTTACAAGAAGACCAACACTAGCTAAATTACATAATTTTACAACAATGACACCACAAGAAATAGCACAATGGATTGATAGAAGAAGTAGAATTGTATTTCCAGCTGCTTTTCTTATTTTTAATATATTGTATTGGTCTTTCATATGGATATAAAATCATTTTACTTAAATTGAGAATATTTATTGATTTATTTCTTTAATTTTTTAGGGAAATTTTCGAGAAATTAATAATTTAGGAGAATTATGTTGAACTGTTTTTTGAAAATATCTTGGAAACTAAGCGAGATAGAACGATTTTGCAGGAATCCTTTTTTGTAGCTCTTGAAATTTTCTACAAAAAAGGATTCATGCAAAATTACTCTATCCCGCTTAGTTTCCGAGATATTCATCAACAGGTGTCCAAAATCCAATTCAGCATGAAAAACTCAGGTTTTTTAAATTTAATTCACGATTTTTTCTGTTTTTAAAAATATCTCGGAAACTAAGCGGAATAGAGCGATTTTGCTCGAATCCTTTTTTGTAGCTCTTAAAATTTTCTACAAAATTGCTTTGGTGCGAAAAGGGCCTATCTCCATTAGTTTCCGAGATATTCTTAAAAGACTGACGAAGTAAAATTTATCGAAAATTTTTGTATTCTTTAGAAAAAAATTTTTTTTAAGATTCCTTCAAAATTCATTGAATCTCATTGACTGATGATTTATTTAACTGCGAATTTATAAATAAATTCGTTTGATCGATGATACAATTCCAATTTCCCTTTAATTATTCTTGATTCATTCTATGCTCAACCTTGGCCATGGAGCATTGACATTGGTGAGCTTTTATAGCTATTATTTCTTCCATTATACGATGAATTGAGGACAAATTATAGTCCCTTGAAATTTATCAAAACTTTTTCACCTTTTTACACATTCTACCCTTGCTCTCTATACCTCTTTATTTTTTATCTTGAAAATAAGGTAGGAAAAAAAAATGAGGATATTGATATTAAGGTATAGCTATAGTGTTCCAGTGAACTTGAGTGCAGTTAACTCCTTATTTTTTTGATGCAGTATCAAAGATGATATTTTTTTACGGTTTTCTGAATTTTTTCATAATTTCTGTTCGTGCAGTTTACGAGATATGAATTATCAAAGTTACTGAAAATAGCTGTGGTGGGGATGAAACGCCCTAAATCGGACAGAAATAACGAAATTACTAAAAAACCACAGGGTTGACCCATTATTTAAAAACAATTGTCGAAAAAAACAGCATTTTAACTAAATAATAGAATAAAAAAATCTTCAATTCTCCAAAAATTCTTGAAAATAATAAAAGAATCACAAATTATTAGAGTGAAAATTTGATTGGGAGCTGAAATTTTGGCTCGCTGGATATTTTTTTTGTGTATAAATACGTAGACGGGATTATTTGAAGTTTTTTCCCCAATTCTCTACATTTTTTTTAGATTTAGGAACAAAAATTGATGGATTTCTATGAAATGGAGGGAGATAGAGTTTTTTTGATGCTTCCAGTGAAGAGCTGAGGAAATTTCACGTAGAAAACATGTGCTACAAGTGATTTTTGTTTTTTTTCTCGAAATTTCGAAAATTTGGGCTCAATTTTTTCAAAAAATCCTGGAATTCTCAAAAAAATCTTAAAAACAATGCGACATATGGTTTCCATGTCAAATTTCCTCAGCTTTCCAATGGAATCATCTAAAATACCCTATCTCAAGTATTTCCCCCGATTTTCATCCTATAGAACCTAAGAAACCTAAAAAAACCACACAGTTGACCCATTATTTGAAAACAATTGTCGAAGAGAACAGCATTTTAACTAAATAATAGAAGAAAAAAATATTCAATTCACCGTATAGTCATTGAGAAATTTTAATTAGAAGGTAGTCGTAACTATTTGCCTCTCTCTCTATCTCATGCATGTGATAGGAGATTGATGTAAAAAAAATTCGAGAAAAAAAAATTATATTCACAAGTTGAAGACATGACTTTCGAACAGTTTAGTCATTTTTTTCGGCTAAATTAAAGCACTTTTTCCCCGAATTATCAGCAATTAATTGGAAAAAAAGCTAAAAATCCTCATTTTTTCCCCCTTTCGTGTGAATTTCCTCAATTCCCTCGTTAGCATTCCGATGAAATAATAAATTTTCCATAATTTCAGAGGGATTTAACACGAAAATTCCTTTGTTAAACCGAAAAAAACACCATTGACTTATCCATTTCATCAGGAAAAATCACTGAAGGTCATCACCTTCAAGTAAATTTTCGTGTCTCACGCAACTTGTGCTCAAGGTGTATATTAACAAAAGGAAAGAAAAAAGAAATGAAAAAAAAAAAGGAAAGGAAAGGGAGAGTCTAAATTAGTTGAGCATTTCTCTTCTGTTGAAATCAGCAATTCTCCCCTCCCCCCCCCCCCCCTCCTCCTTCTCCCCCTTCAAGTACGTACAAGAAGTGCGTCAAGGTAAAATTTCGCTGATAAGAGTGTTACACTAAAAAAAAAGTGATAGTTAAACTCAGAGCCCCTTTTTCCCTTTTTTTCCTTTCTTTCCTTCCTTTTTTTTCCTTTGAAACAGTATATCAGACATCTCACACATACGTATACATGATATATTGATCGAGCGAGCATAATGACCACATTAATGCATATACTAAACATTAAAATAAAATAATGGGTTTATATTATTGTTTTATATTAAAAGTAACGACACAATAAAAATATCAATTTTTGTGGAAAATGAAAAAAAGATATTATAGATAAAAATATAAAAATGGAAAAAGAAAGACAATTTAATCTCAAATTTTAAATTTTTTGAAAATATCAAAAAAAAAAATCAATTTTAAAAGATATTTAAAAAAATGATTTTTTTTTATTCAATTTTTTTTTGAAGCAAAGATGCATGGGATATATATTTGCTCGCATTTACTGGAAAATTGTAGAGCAAATGTTAAATTTTAAATTTTAAAAAATACAATTTTTTTTGGAGAGGAAATTGACATTCAAAATTCAAATCCTAACGGAATTTTTTTTTTTATTAGTTGAATTTTTAAAAATTTCTGCTTTTTTTTACTCAAATTTTTAAACATAAATGTTCTTTTTTGACGTGAAAAAAAAGAAATGAAAGGATTTACTGTAAAAATTTCGAGAAATGTCAATTTGAAGACACGCAACATTCCATCTTTCTGTCTCGTGACATTTCCTGTAATGGCAATCAGGGCTGCCATATGATAAAAAGCCCCTATTGTTAACAGGGTACCAATTATTGATACCCAATTTCATTTTATTTACTTTTTTTTCAACAAATTTTCCTCAAATATCTTGGAAACTAATGGAGATACGTCTCGTTTCACTCCAATCCTTATTTGTAGCTCTTGAAATTCTTTGCAAACCCGTTTTAGGGCAAAAAATGAGGATTTTTAGCTTTTTTTTTCCAATGAATTGCAGATAATTCGGGGAGAAAGTGCCTTAATTTACCCGAAAAAGTGATTAAACTATTCAAAAGTCATATTTGCAGCTTGTGAATATAATTTTTTTTCTCGAATTTTTTTTACATTAATTTCCTATCACATGCATGAGATAGAGAGAGAGGCAAATAGTTACGACTACCTTCTAATTAAAATTTCTCAAGAACTATACGGTGAATTGAATATTTTTTTCTTCTATTATTTAGTTAAAATGCTGTTCTCTTCGACAATTGTTTTTAAATAATGGGTCAACTGTGTGGTTTTTTAGGTTTCTTAGGTTCTACAGTATGAAAATCGGGGGAAATACTTGAGATAGGGTATTTTAGATGATTTCATTGGAGAGCTGAGGAAATTTGACATGGAAACCATATGCCACATTGTTTTTAAGGTTTTTTTTGAGAATTCCAGGATTTTTTGAAAAAATTGAGCCCAAATTTTCGAAATTTCGAGAAAAAAAAACAAAAATCACTTGTAGCACATGTTTTCTACGTGAAATTTCCTCAGCTCTTCACTGGAAGCATCAAAAAAACTCTATCTCCCTCCATTTCATAGAAATCCATCAATTTTTGTTCCTAAATCTAAAAAAAATGTAGAGAATTGGGGAAAAAACTTCAAATAATTCCGTCTACGTATTTATACACAAAAAAAATATCCAGCAAGCCGAAATTTCACCTCCCAATCAAATTTTCACTCTAATAATTTGTGATTCTTTTATTATTTTCAAGAATTTTTGGAGAATTGAATATTTTTTTCTTCTATTATTTAGTTAAAATACTGTTCTCTTCGACAATTGTTTTTAAATAATGGGTCAACCCTGTGGTTTTTTAGTAATTTCATTATTTCCGTCCGATTTGGGGCGTTTCATCCCCACAACCGCTATTTTCAGTAACTTTGATAATTCATATCTCATAAACTGTACGGACAAAAATTATGAAAAAATTCCGAAAAACGTAAAAAAATATCATTTTCAATACATGATCAAAAAAAACTCCTAAAATTCATTAAGAAACGAAAAATACCACTTTTTCCTTCATTATCACTAAAAACGAATAATGACATGTCGATTTCTAAGCAAAATAGACTTTTACAACTGATGAGGGTGAAAAAAATCATAAATAACGATTATGAAGAAAATTTATGAAAATAACAGTTATAAAAAAAAAGAAAAAAATCATTTTCCACCTATATTCTAGTCTCATTTGACTAATAACAATAATAATAATAATGACATCACTGATATCGTTGACAGGCCGCGGGCATAGGGGTAAAATGGAAATTATTTCGCTCTCTGTGTCGTTTATGAATAAATAAAAGAGAATAAAACGAGAAAATAAAAGGGGAATGTTGCGCTGTTGCTTCTGCGCTGGACATTGTGTATTGGACTGCTCGAATACTTTGAAGATAGTTTTGTTTTGCGGTCAGTTGAAAGCTCGCGGACTTATGGACATGAATGCGCGCTTTTTTTTTTTAAATCACGTGGAAAAAAAAGAAATGAACCGTTTTTTTCCCTTATTTTTTATGAAGAAATACAGTTTTTTCGTCCCTAATTTTTGATGAAAAAATACAATTTTTTTTCCCAATTTTTCATGAAAAAAAAACATTTTTTTTCTGATTTTTTGTGAAAAAATGCAGTTTTTATTACACTTGTGTCAATGAATTTGTGGATTTTTTTGGAATTTTTGTGACAATGATGACTCAGTTTAGTAGTGGAAGTGGAAGCAGCAGCTCTAGCAGTAGCTGCAGAAGAGATCAGAAGGATCGAACTAATCGGGGAATTGAAGAAAAATTAATGGTATTTTTTTGATTAGTAAAAATAATTAAAAAATTGATTTTTTTATATCATTTGTTTTTTGAGGATATTGAGGAAACTAAGGGAGATGGAGCGATTTTGCTTGAAGATGGTTTTCTAGAGAATTTCAAAGGCTAAAAAAAAGGATTGATGGGAAATCGCTCTATCTCGCTTAGTTTCAAAGAATGAAAAATCTTAGTTTTGATGTTTTATGTTAGGAAAATCGTGGGAAATTGATGGAAATATTGAAGATAGGTTTTTTCTCATGATTCCATTGGAAAGCTGAGGAAATTTTGGATGAAAATCGTGTGCGAGAATTGATTTTTCGGAAGTTTTCAAAAATTCGATTTTTTGGGGCAAGATTTGAAGGCGAAATCCTTTTAGTTTTTGAAAAATTTCACATTTTCGGGGATTTCTTCGGTTCTATTGTTCGCAGCTACCTGGGACTCGTCTCAAATGAAAGGTGAGCTCATTTCCCATCGATTTATATAGTTCTAAAAAAAAATTATCGATTTTTCAAATAGATACAGAGCAAAAACTGATTTCCAGAAAATCGGCTATAAGTAATTGAAAAATCGATAAAAAAAATTTAGAACTACATGAATCAATGGGAAATGAGCTCACCTTTCATTCAAGATCAGCCCCAGATCGCTACGACCAATAGAACCGGAGATATCCCCAAAAAAGTAAATTTTTTCGATTTTCGAAAATCTTCCCCAAAAAAGTCGAATTTTCAAAAAATTCAAAAAAATCAATTTCAACACATGCTTTCCCTCTAAAATTTCCTCAGCTTTCCAATAAAATCATCAAAAAATGTCAATCTCAAACTCCCCAATCAAAATACCCATTTTACCCCTCTTTCATCCACTTTTTTTTTGTAAAAAAAAATTCAAAAAAAATACTTTTCTACCTCTTTTCTTTCAAATTTACTCCAAACTGTGAAAATTTGCCAGTTTGAATAATTTATAAAATAATAACAAATGGATTGAGTTGCGTGCAATTGGCTCGTTAAAGACGTATTAGGTGGTGGATGAGTCAAGTTAGTAAAAGGAGTATGAACGAAGAGAGGAAAGAGGAGGGGGTGAGAGGGGGTGGGAGGTGGCAGGATACCTGCAAAGAATTGATCGATATTGGGTCGTTGTGCGGACAATGAATTGCATGGAGACTCGAGAATGTTACAACTGACCACATGTGTATTTGCACTAAAATTACCACTTCTCGTTTTGCAGGTCACTGGGAGTTTTATCGATTTCCTTCCACTTTTTTTTTTTTTTTTTTTTCATACCTTTCCTCAATAAATTAGAAGAATCTCCATAATTTCTAACGAATTTTCTTTATCTAGGTTGCCGTGAGAATTAGGCCACTTGGAACAGATGAATCTGGTCCACGTGCACTGCATGCTGTTAATAATAAGGTAATTTAATTATAAAAAAATATGTTAATTAAATTATGTGATAAATCATGATTTTCGCAAGATTTGTTGAGTTAAAAATACAATATTAATGTGCTTTATTATTAATGGGAAAGATTATGTATTTTTAGAAATAATTTTGCATTTTTCTTGTAAAAAAAATAAAAAGAAAAAAAAAGGAGAAATTTCTGAAGTAAAATAAAAAAAATTCAATCCAATTTTGAGAAAATTTAATTGAAATTTTTTTTTAAATCATTTTTTGAATGTCTACAATTTAGGAAAAGTAATAGTCCCCATGATATAATAATAATAATAATAATGTGTTTATTTAGCCAATGACTACCAATTGATACACTTGTTAAAACATTTTGTGTTCCATTGTTCCTCTTTCTTCTTATTTATTTATTTTTATAACACACCACTTCTAATTTCCCCTGTCAAGAGTCTTTTAAATAATGCTAGTTTATTTACATTTTTGATTTGTTCACTCAATTTGTTGTATAAAGAAAAACCATACGCATTTATTGTTTTATCGGCAGTTTTTGTTCTCTTTTTTTGTAATATGCAGTTCATTCCTTCTTCTAGTATCATAACTGTGCTCACGTCTTATTATCATTCTCGAAAAATAATCCGGTGTTAAACCATTTATCATTTTGTAAATCATCACACAAACGTGAAACTTAGTTCTCTCTTTAATTGACATAAAGCATAATGCATCCAACATACTCTTAACTGGCGTATACTTATTCACTCTGAGGATAATTCTCATGGCTCGATTTTGCGTTTTTTGTAACAGAAATAAACTTTTCTCATTCAAATTTAACAATAAAGAAGAACAATACTCATAATGGGGTGCAATAATAGTTTTATAAACTAACACCTTGTTGTAATCACCAATATAGCTGCCTATCCTATATAATAATAATAATAATTATTATTATCAATAATAATAATGATAATAACATTTGCAGATGGTCATGCTAGATGACGTAGAATATGATAAACAGAAGCGAAGTCCTCCACGACAACACTTGTATGATTCAGTTTTTGGAGAAGATTCTACGCAAGAAGCGGTTTATGAAGGTACAACGAAACCTCTTGTTCAAGATATCATTGAGGGATACAATGCAACTGTTTTTGCGTATGGAGCTACAGGAGCTGGAAAGACTCATACAATGGTTGGAAGCTCGTCAGAGCCTGGAATAATGGTTCGAGCTCTGAATGATATCTTTCTAGCTAGTCGACAAGTACCGGAAGCCGTTGACTTTCAAGTAATTTTGCTTTTTGATGATTTGATTATCCTTTAAATGGGTTTTTCGATCAATTTTTCGCAATGCAATTGTTTTTGATTTTTTTTGAGAGTGAAGGGCTTTATGAAAAAATTCGAAAAAATTTAGCAACCATGTAGACATATTGGAGCACTTTCTGGAATTTTTTCGGATTTTTTTATGGGGTTCTTCACTGGGAAAAAAATTCTATGGTAAAATGGACCCAAAAAGCGAAATAATCCAGGATTTTTTTTAAAGGTGAAGACCTTTATGAAGAATTTTGAAAAAATTCAGCAACAATGTACACATGTTGGAGCACTTTCTGGAATTTTTTTAGATTTTTTCATGATGTCCTTCACTGCGACAAAAAATTCCTGGAATTAAAAAAGTTCTATCGATTATTTTAGAAATGTTTCTGTTTAGAAATTTAATTTAATTTTTAGTTTCACGAGAATTCTTGAAGAGCCATTTTTTTAGAGCGTTCGATAATCTGCAAAAAAAGGCCTCTCGAGACATTTCCATCCCCTCGTTGTGGACATATCGACCTAACAATTTCATTTCCCGAGAAAATTGTTGATTAATAATTGATTAATTCCACTCCACCTTTTTCCTTTTTCTTAGGTAACAATGTCATATCTTGAAATATACAATGAAAATATTCGCGACCTGTTGAATCCAAGTACTGGCTACTTAGAGTTGCGTGACGAGTCTCGTGGTCGTAACGTTCAAGTAACAGGACTGACTGAAATATCAACGAATTCAACTGAGGAAGTAATAACTCGATTAAATTCATTCAATGAAACTTATATTAAGAACTGTCCAAAGAATTCAAATAATTGATGAGATTTTTTTTTTCTGAAGGTGATGAAGCTGTTGCATCGTGGAAATGTAGCGAGAACTGTTGAGCCAACTGCAGCCAATGAAACGTCTTCAAGAAGTCATGCACTGTTGAGTGTTTTGGTTAAACAAACAGTAAAGCCAACATCAGGAAGAAATATTGCGCATTCGAGAGTCAAACAGGGAAAATTGTTCATGATTGATCTAGCGGGTTCGGAACGTGCAAAACAAACGAAGGTATGATTTTTATTGAATTCTGGGGTATTAAGGTAGTATGGCAGAGAACTTGAGTACAGTAAACCCCTTATTTTTTTGATGGCATATCAAAAATGATATTTTTTTACATTTTTCTGAATTTTTTCATAATTTTTGACCGTGCAGTTTACGAGATATGAATTATCATACTGAAGATATGACTTTCGAATAGTTTAATTTTAAAAAATTGACTCATCCTATTTTATTTAAATTAATCTTGCAGAATCAAGGAAAACGTCTTCAGGAAGGTGGCCACATAAATAGATCTCTTCTTGCCCTTGGAAATTGCATCACAGCTCTATCTGGTGGTGCACGTTACGTAAATTATCGTGATTCAAAATTAACAAGACTACTAAAAGATGCACTAGGTGGTAATAGCCGTACAGTAATGATTGCACATGTATCACCCTGTCTTATTCATCGTGATGAGAGTAAAAATACACTGATGTATGCAGATCGTGCAAATAGAATAACTAACAAAGTTGAAAGAAACATTGTAGATGTTAATTATCATGTGTCACAGTATAGAGACATAATAAGTGACTTGAAGAATGAAATTTCAAGGCTAAGGACTAAAATGCACGATCCTGAAAGGTCAAGGCCAATTTTAGAAACAACGGAATTGAAGTCAAATGATTTGAGAACACTTAGAGAAAAAATAGTATCGGCATTTAAAGAGCAAATGCGACTAAGGTATTTATTATAATTATTATTATTATTTTTTGAAATTTAAATATTCATTATTTTGACTTTGAAGAATTTCAAAAATGAAAAAAAAAATACAGGGTCAAAATTAAATTCATAAAATTAATTGGTTTGAACTTTTTTTGTTTTTTGAATAGGCGGAAATTAATGGAATTGGACAGTCATTTACTCGGACTGAACATTGCTGCAGAACAACAGCATGCAGTAATTGCACACTGGGAATCCCGTAATAATAAACTTTATAAAGCCAATAAAGAATCAACAAGAAGACGATCAAGTGCAGACAGTCAAGTTGAGGAAGTTGATAATGAAGGTAAGAGTATAGATAAATGAATTGATAGGAAAAACCAATCGATATTTGTAGCATAACTTGAGTTATAAGCCTAGACTGGTTGCCATATAAGAGATTCTCCGCTATCTGCCATTTCTTCTTTAATGAATCGGTTGAGCATAAAATTCTATAAAAAATTGCCTTTATTTAACGAAGTGTTTAACACATTATTATATTTTTATAGCACACCGTGCATAAAGTTCCACTTTACGCACGCTACGTGCGGTTAGTGGCACTTTTTACACGTTGTACACTAAAATACTGTACTTTACTCACCTTCCGCTCATTTTGCAGCCTTACACTCATCAGAAAAGTACTTTACCGCACTCGTTAGATAATATCCTAATTTCGAAATTGCTGCTACGTTCGTCCCGTACGGAAAAGTCCCTTTTCGTTTATTCGTGAACGAAAAGAAGCACATTTTGCCACTCGTAGAACGTAACATCACTGTCACATAGTGTATTACCTAAAAAGTTATGAAAAGCTTGGCCGTGCGTATAAGTAACACGTTTTTTTTATGTACAACGTGTGGAAAGTGGCTACTTCTCGCACGGCGTGCGGAAAAGTCTTTTCTAACGAGTGTGAGGCTGTAAAACGAGCCAAAAGCGAGTTCTGTAATCACAAGAGTCTGAAAATCTGAACCACACGTGTTAGGTACAGTTTTTTTTATGTACAACGTGTAAAAAGGGCCACTGACCGCACGCGTAGCGGGAAAAGTATTGTTCGACACGTGTGGGACTGGGTTTTCTAGCTCGTGTGCGATTGGCTCGGTTTTTGCTTCGGGTCACCAACGCTTCGATGCACGTGTATCGAAATATACTATTTTTTCACTTTCTCTGACTCTCGACCTATTTTTAGAGCTTATAAAAAGATATTAAATAAGCTGAGTCATTCTGCATAATTTCTTACTGCTACTGTTTACTTCTTCACGCAGACAGAAACAATTCGGGCACTCAAAGTGTCTATATCTTCACGTCGGCACGTGCTCACGTCGATACGATCATCATGAAATACGTGATTACAAAGCGTTTTGTACTTATCGGATTTTTATGTCTGAAAATGAGATTTCATGAGACATGGATTTTTAAACGAAAAGTGCGAGTTTTGAAGCAATAAAGAACTGAGTTCATGCAAAAAGAATTTGCCTTCTTTTTGTGATCAAATTCTTGTTATTCTGGAATATTGAGGTATCTATACTTTTTCATCTGATGAGATCATTATAGTCTTGGTAAATGATGAACAAACTTGCGCATAAGATATTGCAAACCCATATTTCTTTATTTGACAATCATGATGAGTACAAACGGAAATCGAAAATGTCGATTTTTCTTTTACATTTTTATGAAAATTGTTTGACTCAATCAATAACTTGATGAGTATCATAGAATAATAGGGGAGAGGAGGGGAGGGGGGGGGGGGGGTAAAAACCGCATTTGCTGACTAAAATGATCGATTTTTTTGGAGTCTGGCTTCGACAAATTTTTTCAGGGAGAATCAACGTATGATATACATTTACTGGAGCATGTCGGCAACTTTGGCTTAGAAGACACATAAACTTTCGTGTTTTTCATAATTTCGGGTGAAACAGTAATTGGATCAGAAGACACATGAAATTGCGTATTTTTCATGATTTCTGGTGGAACAGTAATTGGATCAGAAGACACATCAAATTGATTTTTTTTTATAATTTCGGGTTCAGGTTCAGTAATTGTATCAGTCCATTCATGATTTTGATTAACCAATTCCAGGATTCTCTCGTGAATTAATTTTCTGCCTCCTTTGAAGAAGAAGAAGTCAGAATGACGGAATATGGGAGATTGTACTGGTTCAGAGCTTCTCAAGTTCGTTAAGTTGCCGGCAAGTAACTGAACATCCTGAAATTATAAAGTGAAAAGATAAAACAATGATCATCCTTCAACAGCCCTGATGGAAATATGCACGTTGAAGTGGCATAAAAAATGTCATAATATAACAAAAAATGCCAAAATAAAAGTCAAATTATGACATTTTATAATAGATCCCGTCAACATTTGATATGATAATTTCCACCTGAGAATCTCCTCGAAAGAATCTTAATAAATCTTACCAATTCATTTGAAACCCTGTCATTGTGAACCCAAATCAGTGAGACCTTAGTTGTAACTTTACGAATATCATACTGTGGTGGATTTGGTGAGTTGTATGCTATCATGTTCCTTTCATTAGATCGATAATCGTATTTTTTAAAGGCACCTGATCACATTTGTAGTATAAAATTTGAATATCATTGGACAAGTATATCGAAATTGAATCATCTTACCATCATTTATTAGCTGTCGAAAATGCTCTAAAACTTTCAAAGATGTACCGGCAGGGGCATACCTACTTATATGTTTGATCTCGTCCTGAAATTTAAAGATTGAAGAATCATGTTTGTCAAATGATTGCTTCAAATTCAAAATATCAAAGATTACTCACAGGGGTAAGATTAGTTCCACTCGGTTTATACCAACTATTCATAACTTCTGTACAAAATGCGTTATGCGATTCACTGCAAAGCTTTCTCACCACTTCAGTAAGATTGTTATATTGTGAGAGTATCTCAGTAGAATAATCTTTAACCTTCTGGAAATTCTGCGATTAGAACAAAAATATTGCATTCAATCAAATACCGTCAATAATAAATTAATTACTCATTATGATTGACGAATTGGGACCAGAACTTGAATTCGGGCAGAAAAATCTGGTATAATTATATCTAATTAGATCAAATTATATCAAAATACACTTTCCTGAGGACTATTAAAGAGTGATTTTCATTATTCCGAAGATTTCTGAGTTTATGATGGTTCTAAAAAACTTCTTCATTATCAATTCTTATAATTCAATTTATATGTTCAATAACCAAATTCAGATCCAAATTTCAAACCGTAATGATGTTCTCATTGTTATAATTCTAGCCGTGTCAAGTTCTGGACCTCGTTAATCAATTCTTCAATTTGCACATACTTTAGTAAGACTTATGATAAAATGCAAATCGAGGCGGTTATCAAAAGTGAAGCTAGTATGATAGAAATAAACAACTGGCGCTAGACTTATTAGATAATTGATTTTCTTGTTGTATTCTGGTAGTTCTGACAGGAGAATATAACTCAAAGTTGTTCCCATTGAATGACCAATGTATGTTAGACGTGGCTTATTTGTCTTTTCTAATATATAGTCAATCATTGTTGGCAAATCTATAGTTCCCATTTCGTGGAGACTGAAAATTGATAATATTCATAATTAATAAAATTGGGTAGACCACTGCAATTGGACCTGCTGGGCAGAATCAACCAGATTTTTTTCAGAACTGAAGATCTTAGAAAATTTTCAAAAATCAGCCAATAATGCAGACATAGAAAAGCATCTTCACGTGTTTTTAGGTTTTCTTCTCAAATCCTTCACTCCAAAAAAAATCGTGGTTCATTCTGCACCAGACGTCCCTGCAGAAACACTATCTTCATTAGCCCTACGTAAAGTTCCAGAATGCTTGATCCTCCGGTGATAGATTCACGTGGCTTCGTCCATGTGTATTACCTCGAATATTTGTCACCCAAATATCATAACCAGAATCAGAGAGTAGATAAGCTTATAAAAAAAAAAGAAGAATAATTCAGTAGCGAAGTGGTAAAGGGAGTTAAGTATATATGGTTGTCCTATATGACTTGACTCCCTTTACCACTTCGCTACTAAATTATACTTATTAGATATGAACACCTTAGAAACAAAGGGGCGTAAGTGCTATATTTATACATAACACTTACGCCCCTTTGTTTCTAAGGTGACGATATATCTTATTAGAAAGGCTAGTGTTCTTTCCTTCGGATTTGGATGATTAATTTTGTGGGCTGTTGATATGAAAATTGTCAAATTCATGTGTTTGACTGAATTAAGTGATTTTTTTTTGGAAATTTCCTTTTTAGATCCCAAAGATTTCATAATTTCGGGACTTCTATTGACATGAATCATTACTTTCTTCATGAACAATTCAGAAAATCAATCTAACAGCTCCAAAAAAATTATTCACCGCTTATACTGATTATAATTGAATAAGTTATCGTACAAAGTGAGTCGGAGGGATCCATGAAGACCCAAAAATCTGAGGAAGAATAGAATCCATGTTGAAGTATAACTACTGGCTTTCCTGGAGCCGGTGGTGATAATGGAGATCCTGTCATTCTGTAAAATCTCAATTTGTAACCGTCTCTAGTTACGACCTGATGAGATTCAGCACTGTAACCATTACCACGTACTAACTGCATCTAATTATGCATTATAGATTATCAGTACTTAGTTTTTCAATTCTGTACTATTTGAGAACCCGGAAAGAAAATTCTGATATAATTATATCAAAAACATTTTCCCGGGAATATTAAAAAATAATTATGATTAGCTTACGAAATCTGGAGGAGCTGAGACATTAACTTCAGAATTCACAAAAAAATCTACTAAACTCACTAAAACTATCAACTTTCGGATCATGTTCACAGTTTTTGGAGGAAAAAAATTAAAATAGGAAAATATCAAGTAATTACGCAATAATTATTGATTAATCCTTATTCTTTCGTCAAGAAATTCTAGCTCCTATTTTTTTACACTGAGAAGCAATGATTCTAGGAATCGAGTGCATAGATATTTAGATCCACGTTAGCAAAAACGTCACATAATACGTGGCGGAAACCGAATGGAGTTAGTTTATTACAAGAAAGATATGATTTCGTGCAGGAACTATTTGGTCACGAGTATGACGACTTTCCGATTATTCATATTTGAACTGATCTGAGACTGCATGCCTAGACTTTTTACTCTAGAATTTCAATAGGGTGAGTGGTCCAATGGTCAAACGGATAAGATTCGTCAGACACCAGTGATCGAACATGAGAAATACAATAATTACTGAATAATTACTCAATAATACCATGTTCCTACCGATGACGTCATATGTCTGTGTTTTAAGCGTTCTAACCGAACGGTTTTATCATTGTGCTTTTCGCCCTTAAACTTTCCAACCGCATTTTCATTTTAAATGACTAATGATTTCCATTTTTACTTCAATTTAGACTCAACCGAAGAGCACGAGGTAGACGATCTAACTGTTCAACAAGCCTGGACGGAATTATCAGAGATAAACAAAGAGCAGGAACGTTACGTAGAACTGCGTGCATTAACAGAACGCGAGTTGGAGAATTGTCGTCAGAGAAGTGCTAATTTGGAGGACGAATTGCCATCGCGAATTAATTCAGACGAGGAACGAGAGCTATTAGCCCTAATGCTGCGGGTCCATGAGCTGGAAGCTGACAAGATGATGCTGCAGAGTGAGAGACTAGTCAAACAGCATGAGTTGAGGAGAAGAGAACTATTGCTGCTGAGATATGACAGGCAACGGCAAATATCGGATGAAATAATAACGAGACAACGGAGAATTATGGAGGATGGTAAATTGGAGCTTCCAAATGATTTGCAGGACTTGTATGTCATGTATCAGCAAGAGATTCATGCGGCCGCTTACAATGACAGCAATTTAGTGGATTTGTCGGTCTCGTCGATGCTTTTTAATAATCGGTTACCACCGATTGCAAGGACTATTAATATTGAGAGCTTGGATGACACTAGGATACCAAGTAGCTCGACCGATTCCGACTGGGAATCACCGTTACCACCAATTCCGGAGCCTAAGGAAATTGAAAATGTTATGGGGGCCATTGTGAGACCAATTGATTCACCGTCAATTTTATTTCCACCGATTTCATCGGCTTCATCGCGTAATAGGTAATTCATTGTTATTCTTGATCAATAGATCGTTGGAAACTTTATTTTAATAAAGTCATTTGTGTGCAATGTTTTGTAAATGGCGATGGAAGGGGTCGTTTTGTGCACTCACCTAATCATTAGTCGAGCATTAGTCGATAGTAATATGAATAACGAGATGACCAGCGATCAGCTAAACATTGGGTTGACTGTCGGTCGATCCCAAGTGAAAACCTCGACTCGACTAACGATCGACCATGAACATTTTTTGAGCACTTTTCGATCATGGATGATAAATGGCTTCATCGATACGCGTCTATGTATAGAGTCGATCGTTAGTCGAGTCGAGGTTTCCACTTGGGATCGACCGACAGTCGACTCGATGTTCAGCTGATCGCTGGTCATCTCGTTATCCATATTACCATCGACTAATGTTCGACTAATGATCAGGTGAGTGGACAAGTCGACCCCCCCCCCCCCCCCAATCGAATGGCAATCAAATAGTAATCGATGGATCCACCAGGGTAATCCTATAAAGCATCTCAAACTGCACAGACAAAAATTATGAAAAAATTCAGAAAAATGTCAAAAAAATATCCTTAATCCAAAGAAAATTACACATTAATCAGTTTTAATCAATTTATATTCAAATTACAGGGACAATAAACTGCGGCGAGTTGCAAGTGACAACAACGTGAGTTCAATGAAAAATTCACGTGGCCGATTTGTCAGTGATACCGGAAGATTTACCGGACGTAAATGATGAAGAATCCAACGAACCTTCAAAAAAAAAGGAAAATGATTTAAAAAAAAAGGAAAAAATCCAGCTAAGAGCTACGAGTACCTGAATGTTTCAGAACAGTTTTTCTATTAAGAAATCGAGTTTCTCTGACGACGCCTCTGTCTTGCAATCGAATCAGAATTCGTCGAGTTTTCACAAATTTCTTTAGCATTTGAATTATACATAACATCGATTAGTGTTTCAAAGGCTCTGTATTGATCTTCTCCAGGATTTTTTACGAGTGTGAGTCGTCTGCGACCTTGAGCATGATGAATCTATTTGGAGACATGAATTTTTTAGTAGACGAGTAGTGAACTGGGGGAGAAAGTTTAATGTTTCGTCGTTTATTTTATGGAATTATCTGTGAATCTAAAGAGATAACGGAATTTTTGTAGAATTAAATGAGATTTATACATAAAAAAAAAAATCGAGAAATCTTGTTGATGGGATTCCCCGTATTATTTAGGCTGCAATGTTGCCGAATCCACTATGAAACGAACAAAAATTCCCTAGACACTAGAATTCATTTTATTCCCTAATTTTTTGAAAATAATTCAAAAAAACGAACAATTTATTAATTAGTTCAATGGATAAACGCAGTTTTTTGCAGAATTTTTCGTTAAATCGATTGATCATTAAAAAATAAAAAAACGGAGGGGGGGAAGGGGGAGTCCCTCACAGGATGACCAATCTAGGGTTAAAAAATTCCCTAGACAATGAAAAAAAGAACAAAATTGTATATTTCACCGTTTCGACTCGCCCCTTCATGATTCCATAACATTTTCCGAACTCTTCGACAGATCCACACGTTCCGAAATTCATTAAATTATCTTTAATTTGTTCTCTCGAACTAACATCATCATCTTCATCAGTCGATGATACTTCAGTTTCAGTGATAATATCAGTTCCGCGCTTCCACAATTCCAGTCGTTTATTCCATTCGCGCTTCCGTTCAATCCACCAAGTTTTTGGATGACCGTAGATCAAAGTTTCCGTATTGAACAATTGTTCCTTCAGTGTCTGCATCAAATTATCAAAAAAAAATAATTATTAAATATTAATTATATAATATAATTTTTATTATATGATGTTAAATATATAAAATTAAATATTATATAATATTAAATAATTATTTATTATTATTATTAATAATTAGGAGAAAGTGGGGAAAAATGATTTAGGATTTTTTTTGAGGATGAAGGCCTTCACCGAAAAATTTGAAAAAATTCAACAACAATTTAGACATATTTCTGCACTTTCTTGAATTTTTTGGGAATTTTTCATGAAGTCCTTCACTCCGAAAAAAAATCCTTCATCATTTTGGCTCAGTCTCCTCTTTTAATAATTCTTTAAATAGATTTTTTTTATCAATGATTTTATTTTTATTGTTATTATTATTGATTTTTTCTTATAAATTCGACTGGAGTTAATTTTTTTCAAATTGTTATTTTAGATAATTTATATTTTTTCATGTTAATTCAACTCACCCTTTTAGGATTTGCCCCTAATTCACTGTCGATAATTTCATTTTCTCGCAAACTTTCAATTTTATTTGATATTTCATTGAGAATATAATTGATGTATCGAGAAACAATTTTTTGATGATCTGAAGTCATTGACTGATGAAATGTTAGAGTCAGATACTTAATGAGGCTTGCTCCAAAAGTCTTGATATCAGAAGAAGAAGAAAAAAAAATGGAAATTATATTTAACAAATTTTATTTTTGAGTATTAAAGAATAATTAGAAATTAATCAAAATTAACTAAAATTTTCAGGGAAAAAAAAGGATTTTATTTTATCATTAAAATTTTGAGAATATTTGATTATGAAAAATGCTCTATCTCGTTTAAATTCCGAGATATCCTCGAAAAATTGATGATAAAATAGATTTGATTTTTACTGAAATTAATTTGATCGATTAAATCAATTAATTGATTTTTTTAAAAATTATTTTGATTTTTAATAAATTTTTCTTCAATTAAAAATGATTACAAATTATAAAACTGTAAAAACTTTCATTAAAAAATGTTTAAATCTAAAATTTTAATTATTTTCACGTAAGAATAATTAAATTTGAAAATAAAAGCAAATTACAAACATATCTGTGCGTGTTAATTCCATATCTTTATGAATCATTGCAATATATCCAATAACGTATTTTGATTGGCTTGGTTTTTTGTAGAAATCAATTAATAAATAGCCAATTGCCTCGATAATCAATCGAAATTTTAAACTTGTACGTGCATCAATTTTCACTGGGATGTGTAAATTTTTTGTGTAATATTTCGAATAATGCGGATGATTTTTGCATAATCTAGAAAATTTAAAAAATTATGAAAAATAATTTTTTTTGGATAAATCAATGTATTGCCTTGGAGTTAAAAGGGCGTAAGTACTATATATAAAAATAGCACTAACGCCCCTTTGTTTCTAAGATGAAAATATGAAATGAAAAAAAAAATTGGCAGCAAAGAGATGAAAAAAAAACTAAGTTTTAAGAAGATTTCCAAAAAAAATCCCCATAAAAAGAGGAATTGGGCCACAGCCCATGATATTTTCGAAGGGGGGACCTCAAATTATTCTAATTGGGGCAACGCGAGCTGCGGGTTTCGATTTTTCCATCTAAAATCGATTGATTTTCCCTCTTTAGGTCCCAAAGGTCCTTGAAGTAAGAAGGGAATCATGATTTTTGATGATTTCCAAAAAAAATCCCCATAAAAAGAGGAATTGGGTCACATCCCATGATATTTTCGAAGGGGGGACCTCAAATTATTCTAATTGGGGCAACGCGAGCTGCGGGTTCTGATTTTTCCATCTAAAATCGATTGATTTCCCTTCTCTAGGTCCTAAAGGTCCTTGAAGTAAAAAGGGAATCATGATTTTCGATGATTTCCAAAAAAAATCCCCATCAAAAGAGGAATTGGGTCACATCCCATGATATTTTCGAAGGGGGGACCTCAAATTATTCTATTTGGGGCAACGCGAGCTGCGGGTTTCGATTTTTCCATCTAAAATCGATTGATTTTCCCTCTTTAGGTCCCAAAGGTCCTTGAAGTAAAAAGGGAATCATGATTTTCGATGATTTCCAAAAAAAATCCCCATCAAAAGAGGAATTGGGCCACAGCCCATGATATTTTCGAAGGGGGGGACCTCAAATTATTCTATTTGGGGCAACGCGAGCTGCGGGTTTCGATTTTTCCATCTAAAATCGATTGATTTTCCCTCTTTAGGTCCCAAAGGTCCTTGAAGTAAGAAGGGAATCATGATTTTTGATGATTTCCAAAAAAAATCCCCATCAAAAGAGGAATTGGGTCACATCCCATGATATTTTCGAAGGGGGGACCTCAAATTATTCTAATTGGGGCAACGCGAGCTGCGGGTTTCGATTTTTCCATCTAAAATCGATTGATTTTCCCTCTTTAGGTCCCAAAGGTCCTTGAAGTAAGAAGGGAATCATGATTTTTGATGATTTCCAAAAAAAATCCCCATCAAAAGAGGAATTGGGTCACATCCCATGATATTTTCGAAGGGGGGACCTCAAATTATTCTAATTCGGGCAACGCGAGCTGCGGGTTTCGATTTTTCCATCTAAAATCGATTGATTTCCCTTCTCTAGGTCCTAAAGGTCCTTGAAGTAAAAAGGGAATCATGATTTTCGATGATTTCCAAAAAAAATCCCCATCAAAAGAGGAATTGGGTCACATCCCATGATATTTTCGAAGGGGGGACCTCAAATTATTCTATTTGGGGCAACGCGAGCTGCGGGTTTCGATTTTTCCATCTAAAATCGATTGATTTTCCCTCTTTAGGTCCCAAAGGTCCTTGAAGTAAAAAGGGAATCATGATTTTCGATGATTTCCAAAAAAAATCCCCATCAAAAGAGGAATTGGGCCACAGCCCATGATATTTTCGAAGGGGGGACCTCAAATTATTCTAATTGGGGCAACGCGAGCTGCGGGTTCTGATTTTTCCATCTAAAATCGATTGATTTCCCTTCTCTAGGTCCTAAAGGTCCTTGAAGTAAAAAGGGAATCATGATTTTCGATGATTTCCAAAAAAAATCCCCATCAAAAGAGGAATTGGGTCACATCCCATGATATTTTCGAAGGGGGGACCTCAAATTATTCTATTTGGGGCAACGCGAGCTGCGGGTTTCGATTTTTCCATCTAAAATCGATTGATTTTCCCTCTTTAGGTCCCAAAGGTCCTTGAAGTAAAAAGGGAATCATGATTTTCGATGATTTCCAAAAAAAATCCCCATCAAAAGAGGAATTGGGCCACAGCCCATGATATTTTCGAAGGGGGGACCTCAAATTATTCTATTTGGGGCAACGCGAGCTGCGGGTTTCGATTTTTCCATCTAAAATCGATTGATTTTCCCTCTTTAGGTCCCAAAGGTCCTTGAAGTAAGAAGGGAATCATGATTTTTGATGATTTCCAAAAAAAATCCCCATCAAAAGAGGAATTGGGTCACATCCCATGATATTTTCGAAGGGGGGACCTCAAATTATTCTAATTGGGGCAACGCGAGCTGCGGGTTTCGATTTTTCCATCTAAAATCGATTGATTTTCCCTCTTTAGGTCCCAAAGGTCCTTGAAGTAAGAAGGGAATCATGATTTTTGATGATTTCCAAAAAAAATCCCCATCAAAAGAGGAATTGGGTCACATCCCATGATATTTTCGAAGGGGGGACCTCAAATTATTCTAATTCGGGCAACGCGAGCTGCGGGTTTCGATTTTTCCATCTAAAATCGATTGATTTCCCTTCTCTAGGTCCTAAAGGTCCTTGAAGTAAAAAGGGAATCATGATTTTCGATGATTTCTAAAAAAAATCCCCATACAAAGAGGAATTGGGCCACAGCCCATAATATTTTCGAAGTGGGGACCTCAAATTATTCTAATTGGGGCAACGCGAGCTGCGGGTTTCGATTTTTCCATCTAAAATCGATTGATTTCCCTTCTCTAGGTCCTAAAGGTCCTTGAAGTAAAAAGGGAATCATGATTTTTGATGATTTCCAAAAAAAATCCCCATCAAAAGAGGAATTGGGTCACATCCCATGATATTTTCGAAGGGGGGACCTCAAATTATTCTAATTGGGGCAACGCGAGCTGCGGGTTTCGATTTTTCCATCTAAAATCGATTGATTTCCCTTCTCTAGGTCCTAAAGGTCCTTGAAGTAAAAAGGGAATCATGATTTTCGATGATTTCCAAAAAAAATCCCCATCAAAAGAGGAATTGGGTCACATCCCATGATATTTTCGAAGGGGGGACCTCAAATTATTCTATTTGGGGCAACGCGAGCTGCGGGTTTCGATTTTTCCATCTAAAATCGATTGATTTTCCCTCTTTAGGTCCCAAAGGTCCTTGAAGTAAGAAGGGAATCATGATTTTTGATGATTTCCAAAAAAAATCCCCATCAAAAGAGGAATTGGGTCACATCCCATGATATTTTCGAAGGGGGGACCTCAAATTATTCTAATTGGGGCAACGCGAGCTGCGGGTTTCGATTTTTCCATCTAAAATCGATTGATTTCCCTTCTCTAGGTCCTAAAGGTCCTTGAAGTAAAAAGGGAATCATGATTTTCGATGATTTCCAAAAAAAATCCCCATACAAAGAGGAATTGGGCCACAGCCCATAATATTTTCGAAGTGGGGACCTCAAATTATTCTAATTGGGGCAACGCGAGCTGCGGGTTTCGATTTTTCCATCTAAAATCGATTGATTTCCCTTCTCTAGGTCCTAAAGGTCCTTGAAGTAAAAAGGGAATCATGATTTTCGATGATTTCCAAAAAAAATCCCCATACAAAGAGGAATTGGGCCACAGCCCATAATATTTTCGAAGTGGGGACCTCAAATTATTCTAATTGGGGCAACGCGAGCTGCGGGTTTCGATTTTTCCATCTAAAATCGATTGATTTCCCTTCTCTAGGTCCTAAAGGTCCTTGAAGTAAAAAGGGAATTATGATTTTCGATGATTTCCAAAAAAAATCCCCATCAAAAGAGGAATTGGGTCACATCCCATGATATTTTCGAAGGGGGGACCTCAAATTATTCTAATTGGGGCAACGCGAGCTGCGGGTTTCGATTTTTCCATCTAAAATCGATTGATTTTCCCTCTTTAGGTCCCAAAGGTCCTTGAAGTAAGAAGGGAATCATGATTTTTGATGATTTCCAAAAAAAATCCCCATCAAAAGAGGAATTGGGTCACATCCCATGATATTTTCGAAGGGGGGACCTCAAATTATTCTAATTCGGGCAACGCGAGCTGCGGGTTTCGATTTTTCCATCTAAAATCGATTGATTTCCCTTCTCTAGGTCCTAAAGGTCCTTGAAGTAAAAAGGGAATCATGATTTTCGATGATTTCTAAAAAAAATCCCCATACAAAGAGGAATTGGGCCACAGCCCATAATATTTTCGAAGTGGGGACCTCAAATTATTCTAATTGGGGCAACGCGAGCTGCGGGTTTCGATTTTTCCATCTAAAATCGATTGATTTCCCTTCTCTAGGTCCTAAAGGTCCTTGAAGTAAAAAGGGAATCATGATTTTTGATGATTTCCAAAAAAAATCCCCATCAAAAGAGGAATTGGGTCACATCCCATGATATTTTCGAAGGGGGGACCTCAAATTATTCTAATTGGGGCAACGCGAGCTGCGGGTTTCGATTTTTCCATCTAAAATCGATTGATTTCCCTTCTCTAGGTCCTAAAGGTCCTTGAAGTAAAAAGGGAATCATGATTTTCGATGATTTCCAAAAAAAATCCCCATCAAAAGAGGAATTGGGTCACATCCCATGATATTTTCGAAGGGGGGACCTCAAATTATTCTATTTGGGGCAACGCGAGCTGCGGGTTTCGATTTTTCCATCTAAAATCGATTGATTTTCCCTCTTTAGGTCCCAAAGGTCCTTGAAGTAAGAAGGGAATCATGATTTTTGATGATTTCCAAAAAAAATCCCCATCAAAAGAGGAATTGGGTCACATCCCATGATATTTTCGAAGGGGGGACCTCAAATTATTCTAATTGGGGCAACGCGAGCTGCGGGTTTCGATTTTTCCATCTAAAATCGATTGATTTTCCCTCTTTAGGTCCCAAAGGTCCTTGAAGTAAGAAGGGAATCATGATTTTTGATGATTTCCAAAAAAAATCCCCATCAAAAGAGGAATTGGGTCACATCCCATGATATTTTCGAAGGGGGGACCTCAAATTATTCTAATTCGGGCAACGCGAGCTGCGGGTTTCGATTTTTCCATCTAAAATCGATTGATTTCCCTTCTCTAGGTCCTAAAGGTCCTTGAAGTAAAAAGGGAATCATGATTTTCGATGATTTCTAAAAAAAATCCCCATACAAAGAGGAATTGGGCCACAGCCCATAATATTTTCGAAGTGGGGACCTCAAATTATTCTAATTGGGGCAACGCGAGCTGCGGGTTTCGATTTTTCCATCTAAAATCGATTGATTTCCCTTCTCTAGGTCCTAAAGGTCCTTGAAGTAAAAAGGGAATCATGATTTTTGATGATTTCCAAAAAAAATCCCCATCAAAAGAGGAATTGGGTCACATCCCATGATATTTTCGAAGGGGGGACCTCAAATTATTCTAATTGGGGCAACGCGAGCTGCGGGTTTCGATTTTTCCATCTAAAATCGATTGATTTCCCTTCTCTAGGTCCTAAAGGTCCTTGAAGTAAAAAGGGAATCATGATTTTCGATGATTTCCAAAAAAAATCCCCATCAAAAGAGGAATTGGGTCACATCCCATGATATTTTCGAAGGGGGGACCTCAAATTATTCTATTTGGGGCAACGCGAGCTGCGGGTTTCGATTTTTCCATCTAAAATCGATTGATTTTCCCTCTTTAGGTCCCAAAGGTCCTTGAAGTAAGAAGGGAATCATGATTTTTGATGATTTCCAAAAAAAATCCCCATCAAAAGAGGAATTGGGTCACATCCCATGATATTTTCGAAGGGGGGACCTCAAATTATTCTAATTGGGGCAACGCGAGCTGCGGGTTTCGATTTTTCCATCTAAAATCGATTGATTTCCCTTCTCTAGGTCCTAAAGGTCCTTGAAGTAAAAAGGGAATCATGATTTTCGATGATTTCCAAAAAAAATCCCCATACAAAGAGGAATTGGGCCACAGCCCATAATATTTTCGAAGTGGGGACCTCAAATTATTCTAATTGGGGCAACGCGAGCTGCGGGTTTCGATTTTTCCATCTAAAATCGATTGATTTCCCTTCTCTAGGTCCTAAAGGTCCTTGAAGTAAAAAGGGAATCATGATTTTCGATGATTTCCAAAAAAAATCCCCATACAAAGAGGAATTGGGCCACAGCCCATAATATTTTCGAAGTGGGGACCTCAAATTATTCTAATTGGGGCAACGCGAGCTGCGGGTTTCGATTTTTCCATCTAAAATCGATTGATTTCCCTTCTCTAGGTCCTAAAGGTCCTTGAAGTAAAAAGGGAATTATGATTTTCGATGATTTCCAAAAAAAATCCCCATCAAAAGAGGAATTGGGTCACATCCCATGATATTTTCGAAGGGGGGACCTCAAATTATTCTAATTGGGGCAACGCGAGCTGCGGGTTTCGATTTTTCCATCTAAAATCGATTGATTTTCCCTCTTTAGGTCCCAAAGGTCCTTGAAGTAAGAAGGGAATCATGATTTTTGATGATTTCCAAAAAAAATCCCCATCAAAAGAGGAATTGGGTCACATCCCATGATATTTTCGAAGGGGGGACCTCAAATTATTCTAATTCGGGCAACGCGAGCTGCGGGTTTCGATTTTTCCATCTAAAATCGATTGATTTCCCTTCTCTAGGTCCTAAAGGTCCTTGAAGTAAAAAGGGAATCATGATTTTCGATGATTTCTAAAAAAAATCCCCATACAAAGAGGAATTGGGCCACAGCCCATAATATTTTCGAAGTGGGGACCTCAAATTATTCTAATTGGGGCAACGCGAGCTGCGGGTTTCGATTTTTCCATCTAAAATCGATTGATTTCCCTTCTCTAGGTCCTAAAGGTCCTTGAAGTAAAAAGGGAATCATGATTTTTGATGATTTCCAAAAAAAATCCCCATCAAAAGAGGAATTGGGTCACATCCCATGATATTTTCGAAGGGGGGACCTCAAATTATTCTAATTGGGGCAACGCGAGCTGCGGGTTTCGATTTTTCCATCTAAAATCGATTGATTTCCCTTCTCTAGGTCCTAAAGGTCCTTGAAGTAAAAAGGGAATCATGATTTTCGATGATTTCCAAAAAAAATCCCCATCAAAAGAGGAATTGGGTCACATCCCATGATATTTTCGAAGGGGGGACCTCAAATTATTCTATTTGGGGCAACGCGAGCTGCGGGTTTCGATTTTTCCATCTAAAATCGATTGATTTTCCCTCTTTAGGTCCCAAAGGTCCTTGAAGTAAGAAGGGAATCATGATTTTTGATGATTTCCAAAAAAAATCCCCATCAAAAGAGGAATTGGGTCACATCCCATGATATTTTCGAAGGGGGGACCTCAAATTATTCTAATTGGGGCAACGCGAGCTGCGGGTTTCGATTTTTCCATCTAAAATCGATTGATTTTCCCTCTTTAGGTCCCAAAGGTCCTTGAAGTAAGAAGGGAATCATGATTTTTGATGATTTCCAAAAAAAATCCCCATCAAAAGAGGAATTGGGTCACATCCCATGATATTTTCGAAGGGGGGACCTCAAATTATTCTAATTCGGGCAACGCGAGCTGCGGGTTTCGATTTTTCCATCTAAAATCGATTGATTTCCCTTCTCTAGGTCCTAAAGGTCCTTGAAGTAAAAAGGGAATCATGATTTTCGATGATTTCTAAAAAAAATCCCCATACAAAGAGGAATTGGGCCACAGCCCATAATATTTTCGAAGTGGGGACCTCAAATTATTCTAATTGGGGCAACGCGAGCTGCGGGTTTCGATTTTTCCATCTAAAATCGATTGATTTCCCTTCTCTAGGTCCTAAAGGTCCTTGAAGTAAAAAGGGAATCATGATTTTTGATGATTTCCAAAAAAAATCCCCATCAAAAGAGGAATTGGGTCACATCCCATGATATTTTCGAAGGGGGGACCTCAAATTATTCTAATTGGGGCAACGCGAGCTGCGGGTTTCGATTTTTCCATCTAAAATCGATTGATTTCCCTTCTCTAGGTCCTAAAGGTCCTTGAAGTAAAAAGGGAATCATGATTTTCGATGATTTCCAAAAAAAATCCCCATCAAAAGAGGAATTGGGTCACATCCCATGATATTTTCGAAGGGGGGACCTCAAATTATTCTATTTGGGGCAACGCGAGCTGCGGGTTTCGATTTTTCCATCTAAAATCGATTGATTTTCCCTCTTTAGGTCCCAAAGGTCCTTGAAGTAAGAAGGGAATCATGATTTTTGATGATTTCCAAAAAAAATCCCCATCAAAAGAGGAATTGGGTCACATCCCATGATATTTTCGAAGGGGGGACCTCAAATTATTCTAATTGGGGCAACGCGAGCTGCGGGTTTCGATTTTTCCATCTAAAATCGATTGATTTCCCTTCTCTAGGTCCTAAAGGTCCTTGAAGTAAAAAGGGAATCATGATTTTCGATGATTTCCAAAAAAAATCCCCATACAAAGAGGAATTGGGCCACAGCCCATAATATTTTCGAAGTGGGGACCTCAAATTATTCTAATTGGGGTAACGCGAGCTGCGGGTTTCGATTTTTCCATCTAAAATCGATTGATTTCCCTTCTCTAGGTCCTAGAGGTCCTTGAAGTAAAAAGGGAATTATGATTTTCGATGATTTCCAAAAAAAATCCCCATCAAAAGAGGAATTGGGTCACATCCCATGATATTTTCGAAGGGGGGACCTCAAATTATTCTAATTGGGGCAACGCGAGCTGCGGGTTTCGATTTTTCCATCTAAAATCGATTGATTTCCCTTCTCTAGGTCCTAAAGGTCCTTGAAGTAAAAAGGGAATCATGATTTTCGATGATTTCCAAAAAAAATCCCCATCAAAAGAGGAATTGGGTCACATCCCATGATATTTTCGAAGGGGGGACCTCAAATTATTCTAATTGGGGCAACGCGAGCTGCGGGTTTCGATTTTTCCATCTAAAATCGATTGATTTCCCTTCTCTAGGTCCTAAAGGTCCTTGAAGTAAAAAGGGAATCATGATTTTCGATGATTTCCAAAAAAAATCCCCATTAAAAGAGGAATTGGGTCACATCCCATGATATTTTCGAAGGGGGGACCTCAAATTATTCTAATTGGGGCAACGCGAGCTGCGGGTTTCGATTTTTCCATCTAAAATCGATTGATTTCCCTTCGAAAAATAGAATTGAAAAAAAAGGAAAAGGTTTCGAAAATTAATGGAGATACGCCCTTTTAACTCTAACTCAAGAGTGACAGAGGAAAAGAGAATGATCCTCTAAAAAAAAAACAGTTTTATTTCAATATTTGAGATTTTTCGAAATTTTTTTTTCAAATTTTTAAAAATTAGAAAAATATTCAAATTTTTAAAAATTTGAATAAAATTCAAATTCTTGAAAATTTGAGAAAAATTCAAATTTTTGAAAATTTGAAAAAAATTCAAATTTTTGAAAATTTGAAAAAACATCAAGTTTTTGAAAATTTGAAAAAAATTCAAATTTTTGAAAATTTCAAAAAAAAACAAATTTTTGAAAATTTGAATTCTTTTTTGAAATTTCTTTCGGGAAATAATGGAAATACATATTTTTAGACGAATCCCCATTATTTCCCGAGACATTTACAAAAAAAAGTCAGAAAAAAAAATTCAAATTATCCTAAAATGTTATTAAAAAATGAAGATTGACCTCAAAAAGAATAGATTTGCATGATACTGTGGATTTTCATGGATTCCCGACCACACAAGCTTCATAACATTGATGTCTTCCTCTGGACTGCTGGATTTCTGTCCCATTCTCAAGAACCTTCGCCTCTAAGGTTACAAAAAACACGATAAAACCCTCCAAAACAAAAGAAATTGCAAAAAGAAAGAGCTCAATTTTTTTAAAAAATATTAGTTTAATGACAAATGAACATAAAAATACACATAATAAAAAAAAGAATTATTTCAAATCACCTAAGACAATGCATCTTTACCACCAGGTGTAAAAACTTTGATCTGACGATCCATTAATTTAAACAAAAACGACATTTTTTCAGGCCAATGATACTTGTTTCTAATCGAATCAATTCTCCACTGTACATTTAATTTACCTGAAATATCATTGGCATGACCAGTAACAAGTGGTTCAACAATAATACTTAAATGTGCCATTCTCCTCAAACCAACAACAAGTATATCAGGCTGGCATGTATCTGTATTAGTCTCATAAGTATGTGTCATTATGCAAATTGACATTTTTGGTTCATATTGCATCAATGATCTTAGATATCTAACATAGGTCCAAACATCAGTTAAACTCAAATTCATATCGAACAAATGACTCAAATCATCGATGATAACCGTTACAGATTCACGTATTTTCGATGTTTCAAAGTACTTTGTTTTGAGGGCAAGGAACAAGTGACGAACCAATTGTTCGTCTAGTTTCATTGCATCTGGTATGACATTTTCATTAACAATTTTACGTAAATTATCGTCTAATTCTTGGGATGATGCATCAACAGCATCGTGACCAAGTTCTTCGATGTTCTGGGTGATTATCTTCATTGGCTCGACTACTGTGACTTCTCCACGTTCGCGGAGAACATTCAAATTGTATCCTAAAAAAAAAAAAAAAAAAAAAAAAAAAAAAAAAAAAAAAAATTAGTTTTTATGGAAAATTTCGAAAATATTCATCTAGAATCGAAAATACTCATCACCTAGCTTCATTCCAATGTTGTGATAGTGACCAAATGTATTGTGAAATAGCACCAAACAAATTCCTCGACCCTTTTCCAAGGCTTGGGACAAGATTGTGTTGATTAGGAAATTGGCATCGCTACCGTGCTGCTCCTCTATCACAACCATCTTTCCACGTAGATCTACTTGATCGATTCCTATCGCACGACGAACACTGTCAGTCATTTTTGTTTATCTGGAAAAAGATGAATTGAGAAATTAGTGGAATTAATGGAATTAATGGAATTAATAGAATCAATGAGATTAATAGAATTAATGGAATTAATTTGGGGGATTTTAAAGGGTGTGGGAGGGGTTTCTTAAGGGTATTTTGGAGATTAAGGGAGATGGAGCGATTTTATTTTAGTCCTTTTGGAGAGGATTTTGAGGGGTACTATTAAGGATTTGGGGGAAAAAGGGCGTATCTCCATTAGTTTCGGAGATATTTGGGGGAAATTGGTTTAAAACGTTACAAGACGATTTTTTCGGTTGTTTTTTTTTTAATATTTTGAATCAATCGTTTTTTTTATGGTTCTTGAAATTTTTTTGGGGGGGGGGGGGGGGGGGAGGAATAGGGAGAAATTGATCTATCTCGTTTAGTTTCTGAGATATTTTTGAAAAATGTTAGTTTTGACGTTTTGAATTATGAAAATTGTGGGAAATGGATGGAAATATTGGAGATAGGTTTTTTCTGATGATTTCATTGGAAAGCTGAGGAAATTTTGGATGGAAATCATGTGCGAGATTTGATTTTTTGGAATTTTTCAAAAATTCGATTTTTTGGGGCAAGATTTGAAGGTAAAATCCTTTTAGTTTTTGAAAAATTTCACTTTTTCGGGGATTTCTTCGGTTTTATTGGTTGCAGCTACCTGGGGCTCATCTCAAATGAAAGGTGAGCTCATTCCCCATTGATTTATATAGTTCTAAAAAAAAATTATCGATTTTTCAAATAGATACAGAGCAAAAACTGATTTCCAGAAAATCGGATATAAGTAATTGAAAAATCGATAAAAAAAAATTAGAACTACATGAATCAATGGGAAATGAGCTCACCTTTCATTCAAGATCAGCCCCAGATCGCTACGACCAATAGAACCAGAGATATCCCCAAAAAAGTGAATTTTTTCGATTTTCGAAAATCTCCCCCAAAAAACTCGAATTTTCAAAAAATTCAAAAAACCAATTTCAACACATGCTTTCCCCCCAAAATTTTCTCAGCTCTCCAATGAAATCGTCAAAAATTCTCCACCTCAAACCCCTCAATAAAAATACCCATTTTACCCCTCATTCCTCTATCACAAAAAAATAACCTCAAATTCCCCATAAACCTCAAAAAAAGCAACTCACCTTATATCAACACTCTCTATAAACATAAACCCCTAATTTCTCACTTCTAAAATCCACTTAAACTCTTTTCCTCTCCCCAAAAATTCAAATTCTCCTTTCACAAAAACCCTAAAACTCCAAAAACCCCTTTTTTTAACGTGCCATTCAAAAACTCACGTGTTTACAGAACACGTGGCGCTCTCTGTTGCATTTATCTCCTCCCCCCCCTCCCAGGCTCGTTCCCCTCCCTCCCCTTCACCCGCCTTACCCCTCCAACCCCTTCGCCCCTTCGCCTGTCTTTTCCTTCCAGCGCACATTCATACCTTTCATTTAAAAAAAAAATGAAATCATGTTAGAAAATCGAATGTTGAAATAAATTATGTTGAAAAAAAAAGGTTGAAAAAAATTATTAAAATTATTAAAAAAAAAAAATGTTGAGTTACATGTTGAAATGACCGAATGTCAGCATTTACAAATGTTAAATAGACCGGCTCCCCCCCCCCCCCCCCCTCCTCCCCTTAAGCGCCATCACCTCAAGATAAAGAGGGAGGGAATGAGGGGAATATGGGAATGAGGGGAAAAAAGCAATATGGCAGATATATGTCTCTGACGTCACAAATTTTTCGGCTCTTTTGGGCTGTCAACAGACCACGTGGCTGCGTCACTCCCTGCGCGCGCATCAATTTCCCCTCTTTTTTCATTTTTTACGTTTTTTTTTTATATTATAACATTGAAAGTGTCTTTCTGACACTGATAACAGTCGACTCAGGCGTTCGGCCACGATCGCCACGAGTTTTTTAACTCTATAGTAATAAAACACATCTGCAGCACCCCTCCATCTCGTAAATATTGACCTATTAATTATTAACATAATTTGAAAAAATTTTAAAAACATTTTTTTATTGTCATAATTGTTGTAATCCCTATAATTTTGATAGAATGTGTTTTAATATTTTTTTTTCATTAAAATTCACTTTAATTACTTATTAAATTGTGGAAAGTGTTAATTGTCTGTTTTTTTTTTTTTTTGGAGTGCACGGAATTTTTTCACCTTTTATCGACTGCTCCAGAAATAAAAGGGCGTAAGTGCTATGGATAAGCACAGCACTTATGCCACTTTGTTCCTAAGTGCTCGGACGTGATAATGCAGAATTTTTCATACTGACCTCCCTTTGTTGCAAACACAATCACTGCTTATTTAAAATTTATGAATTAATATTTAATTAAATTTTTTGAAGTTTCAAATTTTTTTTTTTTTTTTTTTTAAGGAGATTTTGAGAATTATAAAAAAGGATTCGATAAAAAATTTTCATATTTTCTAATGGATTATGAAAATATTCAACAAAAACTGAAGTAAACTTCAGTTTAATAAAAATTTAAAAGAAAATAAAAATTAAATAAAAGATTAATAATTTAATTAAATAATGGAATAATAATGAAATGATAAAATAATAATATTTAATTAAATATTTAATTATTTAATTTTTTAGTATTTAAAAATTGAATAAAAATTCAATTTTTCAATTTTTTAAAATTTTTTACTGGATATTTGATTGTTTTTGAAATTTTGATAATTAGAAGGCTTTTAAGTAAATTAAAGCATTTAAACAAATTAAGAGCTTAATAGATTTTTTAAAATTAATTTTATATTGATTTTTTTTTTTTTTTTTAATTTCATTAAATTTCAATTTATGGAAATTTCTGTAGTCATTCGATAAAAATTGATAATTAACGGAATAAAAATGGAGAAGAAAGAGACAAAAAAATTATCACGATGGTACTTTGGTGGTGTTGCTTCATCTGGAGCTGCCTGTGTAACTCATCCATTAGATTTGTTAAAGGTATTGTTACTAAATTAACTAAAACTAAATTAACTAATTAACTAACTAGAAAAAATTCCAGCAAAAAGTGACCTCCAGAGGTAAAATAATCGCCCAATTTTTTTTGAAGATCAAGGACTCGATGAAAAATTCTGAAAAAATTTGGGAAAGTGCTCCAACATGTTTTCATTATTGCTGAATTTTTTCAGATTTTTTCGTACACTCCTTCACCCCAAAAAAAAATCTCAGATCATTTTGCTCCTCTGGTCCATTTTCCCCTAATTTCAAGATAATAAAATCAGCAGACATTTGACAATCTTCTACTTTTTTTTAAACAAATAAACAATTTTTTTTTAAATATTAAAAAAATTTGCATTTCTAGATTTTTAAATTTTTTTAATTTACAGAATTTTTATTTAAAAAAAAATAATTTATTTGTTAAAAAAAAATTAATTAAAAATTGTTAAATGTCTCTTATTTTTATTATCATTCAAAAAATTCTTTAAAAAATTATCTTGCATCATTTCCAGCTATTGATTTTTTATTCCTATCTATTCTTAGTCTATTCGTAAATAGAGCATATGTTTATTAACTTCATGCGAATGTTTCCAAATTTATTAATAAATTTTTTTCTGTTCAGATTCATTGAATTATTTAAAAAGACTAGATTGATTCATCGAAATTTCACCATTTTTTTTCATTTACTTAAAAAAAATTTGCCTTATTAATGTAATTAAGTTTGTAATAAACGTGGGAATTTAATTAAAGAGACTTTTTTTTTTTTTTGGAAATCTAAATTTATGAAAATGTGTTTTCTTTATATAACTCGTTAACACGTGTTATGTAAGAGGAAGCCAGAAATTCGACAACACTGTGTTCGGTCAGATAAATATTTAGATTTTTTTTGTGCCCTCCAAAGGCCCTGGCCTCAATTAATCCAATTTTTTTAAACCATTTTTTATTTTTTCTCTGCTTCTTTTAACTTTACAGGTTCAACTGCAAACGCAACAAGAGGGCAAAGTATCAATTATCAAACTAACAACAAATATTATTAAGAAACAGGGTGTTTTAGCACTTTACAATGG
The DNA here is from genome assembly GCA_963942555.1 of Aleiodes leptofemur. NCBI lineage: Eukaryota > Metazoa > Arthropoda > Insecta > Hymenoptera > Braconidae > Aleiodes > Aleiodes leptofemur. The sequence continues at coordinate 15,295,738 of OZ012617.1, read as the reverse complement.
ACTCAGTGCTTCCTTATTGCGACAGGGTACTTATTCAACAACAAGATTTGGAGTTTATGAGGTTTATAATTAATTTTTGAAGTATAAAAAATAAGAAATGATTAATATTCATGGAAATTCTAGAGAAATTTTATAAGGAAAGGTGGGGTAAAATGGACAAATTTGAGTTTTTATGTATATATTATGAAAAAATCTTCAAATAAATGAAAATATTGAAAATAGATTTTTTTCGATGATTCCATCGAAAAGCTGAGGAAATTTGAGTCTAGAAACATGTGCGAGAACTATTTTTTTTCAATTTTTTTGAGAATTCGATTTTTTTTGCATTTTTGAGGGGTAAAACCTTTCGATTTTTGAGGAGATTCAGTTTTTTGGGAATATCTCTGGTTCTATTGGTCGTAGCGACCTGGGACCGATTTCAAATGAAAGGTGAGATCATTTCCCATCGATTCATGGGGTTTTGGATTCAGAAATATCGATTTTTTACAGAGTTATAGGACAAAAACCGATGATCATAATTTTTCACAAAAGTTCCCATAACTATCAGAAAAATCGATATTTTTAAATTCAAAACCCCATAAATCGATGGGAAATGATCTCACCTTTCATTTAAAATCGGTCCCAGGTCGCTACGACCAATAGAACCAGAGATATTCTGAAAAAACTGAATTTCCTCAAAAATCGAAAGCCTTTTACCCCTCAAAAATGCCAGAAAAAATCGAATTCTCAAAAAATTGAAAAAATTTAATTCTTGCACATGTTTTTAGACTAAAATTTCCTCAGCTCTTCGATGGAATCATTCAAAAAAATCTATCTCCAATATTTTCATTGCAATGTCCATTTTTCTCCTGATTTCCCATAAATTATTAAGAGAAAATAAGAAATTTTCATTCAATTTTTTAGGTAGTCAAGCAAATGCTGGAAACACCTGGAGAACCTCTTCCATTTTACAAAAAATTGCTGATTGCTGGATCAGCTGGTGCAGTTGGAGGAATTCTTGGTACACCAGCAGATCTAATTAATGTGCGAATGCAGAATGACGTTAAATTATCTCCAGCATTGAGGAGAAAGTGAGAAACATTTATTTAGAAATTTTTTCAATATCTCAGAAAATAAGAGAAATAGAGCGATTTTTTTTTCAGAATAATTCTATTTTTTTTGTTGATTTCGTTTAAAAAGTATTTCGAAAATTAATGGACATACGTCCTTTTTATCCTAAGTACGCAAAAAAAAAATATCAGGGTAAAAAGGGCGTATCTCCACTATTTTCCGAAATAATCCCAGAAAATAATGGAGATACGCCCTTTTTATCCTCAATTTTCTTTCCAATTTTTAAAATTCCTAAAAATTATTTGAAAAAAAAACGAAGAAAAATATAGAATTATCCTATTTTACGTTTTTTGTGAAGTAAAATTGACTCTCTCCTCTTTTTTTTCCATTTCTATTAATAATTCTATCGTAATAAATAAAATATGCATTTTTTTATTGATTTTTTCAGTTATAAACATGCATTGGATGGATTAATAAGAGTATCAAGGGAGGAGGGTGTATTAAAATTATTTAATGGTTGTTCAACAGCAACCGGTCGTGCTATTTTAATGACAATTGGACAATTGAGCTTTTACGATCAGATCAAACAGTATTTGCTTGAATCTGGCAAATTTCAGGATAATCTTGGCACTCATTTCACTGCCAGTCTCACTGCCGTAAGTTATAATGGATATTTCGCCTGTTTTTCATTGAATATTTTGTAATATTTAATGTATTGTTGGTTTAAATATCATGGAAGGAAAATTGAAAGGTTTAAAAAAAAAAAAAATACTAAAGCATTGTTTTTTGAAAAAAAACCTTCCAATTTCCCATGATATTTAAAAAAATCATCATTAACATGGAAATAAATCCGATTATTAATTCAATCGACTTATTTTCTACGAATTTGAAATAATGAAGGAAATTTTGGAGATTAATTAATCTTTCTTTAATTTTTTTTAGGGAGCCATTGCTACAACATTGACACAGCCTCTTGATGTACTTAAGACACGTGCCATGAATGCTAAACCTGGAGAATACAAAAATATCGGACAATTAGTTTTATATACAGCAAAAATGGGACCTTTAGGATTTTTCAAGGTATTTTTCTTTCAAATTTATATTAAGAAAAAGGAATTGCTATTACTTTCATTTTGGAAATTAATGGAGATACGCCCTTTTTATCCCAAGTACACAAAAAAATTGATTAATTAGATAAATTAATAATAATAATAATTTCTTATCATTTTCCTTTTTTTTAAAGTCATTTTTTCGATTTTCTGAAATTTTGTCCAATTTTTTTTGATAATTTTTTTTTTTAAATTTGTGATTAATAATGTTTAATATTTTTGTTAATAGGGATATGTACCTGCATTTGTGCGGCTGGCACCGCACACAATATTGACCTTTATCTTCCTCGAGCAGCTTCGTATTTACTTTGGTTATTTGCCAAAAGAAAGAAGATTTTAAGAATTACATGAAATTATAATTATTAATAATTTCATAATGTAAATAATTGCTTCCATATTTTTTTCATGTCGATGAAAAAGAACAAACATTCCGTCAATGCAGTTGTCAAGTAATGTATATTTTTTTTTTTTCGCGTCAGAAAAAGAATCCACGAGCTCTAATGACAGAACAAAAAAATTCGTCCACATGAATTACCTTATATATTTTTTTTTCAACAATGTGAAGACGAAAAATATCCAAAAACATATGAATCCTTTTATAAAACATTCCATTTGAAATATATTTTGTTATATATATGCTGGCATATATTGTTGTAAATTTATATAACAGAAATTCCAGAGGAAAATATGATGAAAAGAAAAAAAGAACGCACAAAGCGGTGTATTAAGTAATTTTCTATTGAAAAATAGAAAAGAAAAATTGTTGGCGCTAAAATAAATAAAATATTGTAAAGTTACTGTCTGTGTCGTCAAGATGGTGAAATAAAAAATTATGAATTGTGGAGCTTTGTGTTCAAATTTGAAGGAAAATCCTCTTGGTACCATGGTGGGCCCAGTTTCTGACACCTGTTAAGCTCGTTTAGCGCAAAAAATATCGTCACCTTAGAGTCAAAGGGGCGTAAGTCCAGCGTATAAGCATAGCACTCACGTTCCTTTGTTTCTAAGACGACAATATGTATTACAATAAAATTACGCTCAATAAGCAAATAATTGCCTTTAATTTATGCTGTCAGAAACTAGTTGTCAAGTGTCAGAAACCGGTTCCACAACGGTAATTTAGTGCAATAATGCATTTTTTTAATCCCATATAGTCAAGTGGTTATGATTCGTGGCATTCAATAATTCATTTAATTTATTTTAATCGACAAAATTCGTTGATATTACATAATTTTGTGTATATATAAGGCGTATCAAAATAGTAATTAAGTTGCATCTACAATCTTTATCACAACTATTTTTTTTTCCTGAACGTGAACAAACATATAATGTGATATTAACATAATTTAAATCAAAGTTAACGCCTAATGAATACGGTACAATTTCATGGTTTTTTCGGTTTCTATTACTTATATACAACTTTATATTATGAACTTTTTTTTACTTATATTACTAGGATTATACAATTTATGACTCGATTGTGCATTGATTATGTGAGAAAATGGCTTATGTCTCAGCAACAATAATTGCGATGAAATTTAATCAACAAATTGTGTGAAGAATTCTCTCGAAAATGAATACAGAACTAAAAAATTCTACAATTATCTTTATATAAAAAAAAATGTTAATAGCTAGATGAAACAATTTCAGCTTCTTCTCTCACTAGTTTTCATGAATTATCTTCTGTAGATCCTAAAATAATTGATGAAAATTGATTTCAGCCAGAGTGAAATCAATCTAAGAGTTCGTTAATTTCATAATTTCATTAACAAATCTAATTACCTCTATTTTCGTGCTTAGCATCAATTCTAAATGGTATTAGATGATGATTCCAAACGAAAGGTACAAAAAAAAAGTACGTACATGTCACAATGTTTCATGTGTTTTCATTAATTGACGTTTTTCATACTAATTTCTCACTCAAAATCTGGTAAATCTAATATTTTCTCAACAAATTCAGCGACATTAGTATCTTTTTTTGAGTGCTCTATTACGAAATCTAATTCGAGTAATTGACTGTAGTTTGGACGGGCCGTATAATCTTTCATTAAGCTGAAAATTGCAAAAAAATATAATTAAACCGTATTTTTATTGGAATAATTCAGTAGCGAAAAGGCAAAAATAGATGCTTTCTCCAAGGATTTTTTTAGAAATATATACGAAATCAATGGAGATTCGCCCTTTTAATCCGAAGAATATGTCCTTTTTGCAGAGAATTTTAAAAGCTACAAAGAAGATTCGAGGAAAAAGACGTATCTATAAAAAAATGAAGTAAGTTTGATTAATTAAACTCTCACCACTTAGTTATGAGGTCTTCAAAAGCTGGAGAAAACTTTCCAGGTGGAAGTTTTGGAGGATCGTCTTTGACAACTTGTTTCAATTGTTCGAAGGGGGTGCCCCAAGATTCATAAGGAAACTTGCCAGTTGCCAGTTCAACGAGAGAAATTCCTAAGGACCAGACATCTGATCGTATGTCGTATTGTGATGGATTTCCTGATGGGTCTATTCTCTCTGGCTGTCATAAAAATGGAGAAGAAAAAAATATTAATAAATTTTGAAAACTGTAATTCTACTTGGAAAGAAGTTTTTCACGCAAATTTTCGGATCTTCCTTCGAATTTGAATCAGTATTCTATTAAAATAGAAGAAATATTACTCACAGCCATGTAAGGTTTACATCCAGCATCAATTGTTTTGGCTACTGAATCAACGAGATAACCGGATATACCAAAATCACAGATCTTCACTTCGCCCTTACGATTTATTAATATGTTACTAGGCTTAACGTCTCTATGTATTACCCTGAGTTGAGAATATAAATAATGCAGTGCACTAACTACCTGAAAATATTTGAAAAAAAGGAGAGAAAAATGATTTCATCAATGAAGCAATGCACATTTTTTCGTGATATATTTCTGGAACTTTTGAATCAGTTAAAAAAAAAATAAAAAAAAAAGATTGAAGTACAAAAAAAAGTTGCAAAAGAATTTCCAATAAATTTATCGGTTTTTCTATTATTAAATAAAAAATTTAACTTACCGCGAATGCTATTTTGCCTAAGATATCCTCAGGGATTGGGCATCCATTTTTGTATGCTTTTGTGTAAAATTTGTCTAAACTCATGTCCATGACTTCCATGCAAATCCATACATCTCCTTCACGAAAAAGTGCACCATAAAATTGTACTGTATACGGACAATCTGAACTTCTCATTGAAATATCCAAATCCATTAATAGTCTCTTCTGTTCTTGTGTATTCACTGTCGCTGTGATTCTCTAATAGAAAGCAGAAAAATCATTTATTTTGAGTTTCTTTCGATACATCTCAAAATCAAAAACAGATGATTTTCCAAGATGACCTTTTTTCGACGAAAAAAATGGAATTACAAAAAAGATTTTCAGGAGAATTATCTGTCTTTTCCAGATTTATGAAATATTGTTGATAAACTCAACAAATTACTGAGAAAAATCATGCAAAAAATGAAAAAAATGATGTTTTTAGACAAATTTTTCTAATCTCATCAATTTTTTTTTTTTAGAAATATCTCGAAATTTAGGCGAGATAGAGCGAAAAAATATTAGGCCAAGATCGGTCCATCTCGCTTGGTTTCCGATCAATTCGAAAAAAAAGATGAAATAAAATTGAATTGTCTGAAAAATAGAAATATTCCAAATAGAGAATAAATATTAATTTTGTCTTCTTTTTATAAAAATTTTTTTATACCTTCACAGCCATTATTGTTCCACTCTGCTTGTGTTTCATTTTATCAACAACACCATAAGCACCACGACCAAGTATACAAAGTGTTTCAAGATCATCTGCTTCAACGATGAATGTTTTTTCTCCAATTGTTATAGTTGTTCTTTTATCAAGATTTCTTGGAGGAGTTCTGTTCAAAAAATATAAAAAAATTTTACTCAACAATAAAAACAAAGAATTCGAGGAGAAACCATTGATTAAGAAAATATTCTATACTTACACAGGAACCGGAGCTTCCTCAGACACTTGTAACTTCAAATTTCTCTTTCCCTTTCGAAGAGCCATTTTCTTAGATCCTCGAAAAAAAGGTCAGACTTGATGAAACACTGCTATCAATGATCATCAATCGTCTTCCATATTCGAACAAAAAATCCTCAATAATCGGTGAATTTTCCTTGTTGACTGTGAACAAACAATAGTATTTTGCAGGTTATTAAGCAAGTACTCTTTATTATTATGTTGGAGAGTAAAAATTATCAAGTTTAAGATTCATGACTTGATCTGGTTACTTTTAATTTGATTTAGTTAGGATTTGAGGGGAAATGTGAGATGTTACCTTTTTATTCAGAATTTTTCCAAACAAAATCGGTCGTTCATGGGTGATTCCTGTTTTTTTTTGTTCAAGTGATTCCGACCTCTCTGGACCAGGATGAACAAACCACCAAGCAGATTAGAACACTTGCACTCAGTGTACAGAAAGTAGCAAGAGTATTCGTTATGTTCGATGTTCTGCGGGGTAAATAGAAGGTAAACTGCAGCTTTAGATGTTTTCGAGGTTTTTAATGCGGCTGTACCTTCTTCTTCTTCTTGTTCTTCTTGGTTTATGGCTCTGGGTACAAGCTCATCAGGCCTTTGTCCCTCTACTGGGGTATTTCGAAAGTGTGTTGAGTGGATTGTTGGTAATGTCGATGTTTAAAGGTACGGCCTCATGCAGACGCTATACGCTAGCGTCAGCGTCAAATCGGGGGTGTGTTCCACTTGGGACCAGTAGTTGGTCAGTAGTAGGGACTTTAACGTTTAGGAACTAGAGGCTGGTAGTACTTTCTATTATTGTAGGTAGGGAGTACTACCAATTTCTGGTTCCTAAACGTAAAAGTACCTGCTACTGACCAGCTACTGGTGCCAAGTGAAACACACCCCTGATCGTCAAATTCTGTTTTTTCGCTCTCTCACTATTTCGATCATGAAAATTGAATATGAGAGACCCCTGGGTAGTTAATGATCCATGTTGAGGGTCCCATCGAGGCAAATCAATTGATTTTTCGCGATATAATTGAAATCGGCAGTCAAGAAAATGTGTATAAGTCCAATATTAGTCTCCGGGTTGATGGATCTGATCGTCAAATTCTGTTTTTTCGCTCTCTCACTATTTCGATTATGAAAATTGAATGAGAGACCCCTGGGTAGTTAATGATCCATGTTGAGGGTCCCATCGAGGCAAATCAATTGATTTTTTGCGATATCATTGAAATCGGCAGTCAAGAAAATGTGTATAAGTCCAATATTAGTCTCCGGGTCGATGGATCTGATCGTCAAATTCTGTTTTTTCGCTCTCTCACTATTTCGATTATGAAAATTGAATATGAGAGACCCCTGGGTAGTTAATGATCCATGTTGAGGGTCTCATCGAGGCAAATCAATTGATTTTTCGCGATATCATTGAAATCGGCAGTCAAGAAAATGTGTATAAGTCCAATATTAGTCTCCGGGTCGATGGATCTGATCGTCAAATTCTGTTTTTTCGCTCTCTCACTATTTCGATTATGAAAATTGAATATGAGAGACCCCTGGGTAGTTAATGATCCATGTTGAGGGTCTCATCGAGGCAAATCAATTGATTTTTCGCGATATCATTGAAATCGGCAGTCAAGAAAATGTGTATAAGTCCAATATTAGTCTCCGGGTCGATGGATCTGATCGTCAAATTCTGTTTTTTCGCTCTCTCACTATTTCGATTATGAAAATTGAATATGAGAGACCCCTGGGTAGTTAATGATCCATGTTGAGGGTCCCATCGAGGCAAATCAATTGATTTTTCGCGATATAATTGAAATCGGCAGTCAAGAAAATGTGTATAAGTCCAATATTAGTCTCCGGGTCGATGGATCTGATCGTCAAATTCTGTTTTTTCGCTCTCTCACTATTTCGATTATGAAAATTGAATATGAGAGACCCCTGGGTAGTTAATGATCCATGTTGAGGGTCCCATCGAGGCAAATCAATTGATTTTTTGCGATATCATTGAAATCGGCAGTCAAGAAAATGTGTATAAGTCCAATATTAGTCTCCGGGTCGATGGATCTGATCGTCAAATTCTGTTTTTTCGCTCTCTCACTATTTCGATTATGAAAATTGAATATGAGAGACCCCTGGGTAGTTAATGATCCATGTTGAGGGTCTCATCGAGGCAAATCAATTGATTTTTCGCGATATCATTGAAATCGGCAGTCAAGAAAATGTGTATAAGTCCAATATTAGTCTCCGGGTCGATGGATCTGATCGTCAAATTCTGTTTTTTCGCTCTCTCACTATTTCGATTATGAAAATTGAATATGAGAGACCCCTGGGTAGTTAATGATCCATGTTGAGGGTCTCATCGAGGCAAATCAATTGATTTTTCGCGATATCATTGAAATCGGCAGTCAAGAAAATGTGTATAAGTCCAATATTAGTCTCCGGGTCGATGGATCTGATCGTCAAATTCTGTTTTTTCGCTCTCTCACTATTTCGATTATGAAAATTGAATATGAGAGACCCCTGGGTAGTTAATGATCCATGTTGAGGGTCCCATCGAGGCAAATCAATTGATTTTTCGCGATATAATTGAAATCGGCAGTCAAGAAAATGTGTATAAGTCCAATATTAGTCTCCGGGTCGATGGATCTGATCGTCAAATTCTGTTTTTTCGCTCTCTCACTATTTCGATTATGAAAATTGAATATGAGAGACCCCTGGGTAGTTAATGATCCATGTTGAGGGTCCCATCGAGGCAAATCAATTGATTTTTCGCGATATAATTGAAATCGGCAGTCAAGAAAATGTGTATAAGTCCAATATTAGTCTCCGGGTCGATGGATCTGATCGTCAAATTCTGTTTTTTCGCTCTCTCACTATTTCGATTATGAAAATTGAATATGAGAGACCCCTGGGTAGTTAATGATCCATGTTGAGGGTCTCATCGAGGCAAATCAATTGATTTTTCGCGATATAATTGAAATCGGCAGTCAAGAAAATGTGTATAAGTCCAATATTAGTCTCCGGGTCGATGGATCTGATCGTCAAATTCTGTTTTTTCGCTCTCTCACTATTTCGATTATGAAAATTGAATATGAGAGACCCCTGGGTAGTTAATGATCCATGTTGAGGGTCCCATCGAGGCAAATCAATTGATTTTTCGCGATATAATTGAAATCGGCAGTCAAGAAAATGTGTATAAGTCCAATATTAGTCTCCGGGTCGATGGATCTGATCGTCAAATTCTGTTTTTTCGCTCTCTCACTATTTCGATTATGAAAATTGAATGAGAGACCCCTGGGTAGTTAATGATCCATGTTGAGGGTCCCATCGAGGCAAATCAATTGATTTTTTGCGATATCATTGAAATCGGCAGTCAAGAAAATGTGTATAAGTCCAATATTAGTCTCCGGGTCGATGGATCTGATCGTCAAATTCTGTTTTTTCGCTCTCTCACTATTTCGATTATGAAAATTGAATATGAGAGACCCCTGGGTAGTTAATGATCCATGTTGAGGGTCCCATCGAGGCAAATCAATTGATTTTTCGCGATATAATTGAAATCGGCAGTCAAGAAAATGTATATAAGTCCAATATTAGTCTCCGGGTCGATGGATCTGATCGTCAAATTCTGTTTTTTCGCTCTCTCACTATTTCGATTATGAAAATTGAATATGAGAGACCCCTGGGTAGTTAATGATCCATGTTGAGGGTCCCATCGAGGCAAATCAATTGATTTTTCGCGATATAATTGAAATCGGCAGTCAAGAAAATGTGTATAAGTCCAATATTAGTCTCCGGGTCGATGGATCTGATCGTCAAATTCTGTTTTTTCGCTCTCTCACTATTTCGATTATGAAAATTGAATATGAGAGACCCGTGGGTAGTTAATGATCCATGTTGAGGGTCTCATCGAGGCAAATCAATTGATTTTTCGCGATATCATTGAAATCGGCAGTCAAGAAAATGTGTATAAGTCCAATATTAGTCTCCGGGTCGATGGATCTGATCGTCAAATTCTGTTTTTTCGCTCTCTCACTATTTCGATTATGAAAATTGAATATGAGAGACCCCTGGGTAGTTAATGATCCATGTTGAGGGTCCCATCGAGGCAAATCAATTGATTTTTCGCGATATAATTGAAATCGGCAGTCAAGAAAATGTGTATAAGTCCAATATTAGTCTCCGGGTCGATGGATCTGATCGTCAAATTCTGTTTTTTCGCTCTCTCACTATTTCGATTATGAAAATTGAATATGAGAGACCCCTGGGTAGTAAATGATCCATGTTGAGGGTCTCATCGAGGCAAATCAATTGATTTTTCGCGATATCATTGAAATCGGCAGTCAAGAAAATGTGTATAAGTCCAATATTAGTCTCCGGGTCGATGGATCTGATCGTCAAATTCTGTTTTTTCGCTCTCTCACTATTTCGATTATGAAAATTGAATATGAGAGACCCCTGGGTAGTTAATGATCCATGTTGAGGGTCCCATCGAGGCAAATCAATTGATTTTTCGCGATATAATTGAAATCGGCAGTCAAGAAAATGTATATAAGTCCAATATTAGTCTCCGGGTCGATGGATCTGATCGTCAAATTCTGTTTTTTCGCTCTCTCACTATTTCGATTATGAAAATTGAATATGAGAGACCCCTGGGTAGTTAATGATCCATGTTGAGGGTCCCATCGAGGCAAATCAATTGATTTTTTGCGATATCATTGAAATCGGCAGTCAAGAAAATGTGTATAAGTCCAATATTAGTCTCCGGGTCGATGGATCTGATCGTCAAATTCTGTTTTTTCGCTCTCTCACTATTTCGATTATGAAAATTGAATATGAGAGACCCCTGGGTAGTTAATGATCCATGTTGAGGGTCCCATCGAGGCAAATCAATTGATTTTTCGCGATATAATTGAAATCGGCAGTCAAGAAAATGTGTATAAGTCCAATATTAGTCTCCGGGTCGATGGATCTGATCGTCAAATTCTGTTTTTTCGCTCTCTCACTATTTCGATTATGAAAATTGAATATGAGAGACCCCTGGGTAGTTAATGATCCATGTTGAGGGTCTCATCGAGGCAAATCAATTGATTTTTCGCGATATCATTGAAATCGGCAGTCAAGAAAATGTGTATAAGTCCAATATTAGTCTCCGGGTCGATGGATCTGATCGTCAAATTCTGTTTTTTCGCTCTCTCACTATTTCGATTATGAAAATTGAATATGAGAGACCCCTGGGTAGTTAATGATCCATGTTGAGGGTCCCATCGAGGCAAATCAATTGATTTTTCGCGATATAATTGAAATCGGCAGTCAAGAAAATGTGTATAAGTCCAATATTAGTCTCCGGGTCGATGGATCTGATCGTCAAATTCTGTTTTTTCGCTCTCTCACTATTTCGATTATGAAAATTGAATATGAGAGACCCCTGGGTAGTTAATGATCCATGTTGAGGGTCCCATCGAGGCAAATCAATTGATTTTTCGCGATATAATTGAAATCGGCAGTCAAGAAAATGTGTATAAGTCCAATATTAGTCTCCGGGTCGATGGATCCGATCGTCAAATTCTGTTTTTTCGCTCTCTCACTATTTCGATCATGAAAATTGAATATGAGAGACCCCTGGGTAGTTAATGATCCATAATGAGGGTCCCATCGAGGCAAATCAATTGATTTTTCGCGATATAATTGAAATCGGCAGTCAAGAAAATGGGTATAAGTCCAATATTAGTCTCCGGGTCGATGGATCTGATCGTCAAATTCTGTTTTTTCGCTCTCTCACTATTTCGATCATGAAAATTGAATATGAGAGACCCCTGGGTAGTTAATGATCCATAATGAGGGTCCCATCGAGGCAAATCAATTGATTTGTCGCGATATAATTGAAATCGGCAGTCAAGAAAATGTGTATAAGTCCAATATTAGTCTCCGGGTCGATGGATCTGGGGTGTGTTCCACTTGGGACCAGTAAGGCTGAGTTTTTCATTCGTGTGCTAGCTAATCTGGAGATTAGCTAACACTGTGTTAGCGCCATATTGGAGAATTTGGACGTATGCGCCGTCTGACGGTCAGAGGCGACAATACAAATCACTGAAAGAAATATCTCAAGAAGGAGGCTAAGTGAGGATTATGATGCCTACGTCTCATTGAAGCTTTACCCACGAAGATGGCGCATACATCCGAAGTCTCCAAAATGGCGCTAACACAGTGTTAGCTAATCTTCAGATTAGCTAGCACACGAATGAAAAACTCAGCCTAACTGGTCAGTAGTAGGGACTTTTACGTTTAGGAACTAGAGGCTGGTAGTACTTTCTATTAGTAGGTAGGGAGTACTACCAACTTCTGGTTCCTAAACGTAAAAGTACCTGCTACTGACCAGCTACTGGTCCCAAGTGAAACACACCCTGAATTTCCCGCTGCTTATAAAAATTTAGCGATAAGTCACCGCGTCAAAGAGCAACGTCAACATGGCTGTTTACAAGAGTTTTAAGCATTAGTAGATGATGAAAAATAGCAATTATTGTCCGAATTTATATTTTTGTCATTTACTGAAACATTTTTTAAGGTTTACATCATCTGAATTCATTATTTTCAATATTTTATGACAACAATATTGACGCTGCTTTTCCAGCGATAAAGCTCAGATTGTTGAGCTTTTTTGCTACTTGTCGCTACATTTTTTCGAGCAGCGAGAAATTTGAAATACTGTCACGTGATCTGATTTGACGCTGACGCTAGCGTCAAGCGTCTGCATGAGGCTGTACCTTTAGTCTCGTGATTAGGAGATTTCATCTACGAATTTCGGAAGTTCTCCTTCCTCTGAGTAATTTTTTTTTGAAAATTATTATTAGCGGCTATTGGATATTGAAACTAGGTAGTTCAGGGGTGCTATTCCTGAAGCAATTTAAGAAAGTTAAAATTTTGCTCCCGCTAGGTGACAGCAGTGAGTTTCCGAAAAAAAATTGAGCCGGTTTGAGAACGCATCACTTCTGCCTCTGAATGCCAAAGGTTATCAATCATCAATCGGCTGTATAGACTGATGGCTGAAGGCCAGCTTGTTTTTCCTTCATCGTGCTGTGGTTATGGTACAGCTGGCCTCCAGCCATCAGTCTATACAGCCAATGGATGATTGATAACCTTTGTCCTTCATAAGCAGAAGCGATGCGTTCTCAAACCAGCTCAATTTTTTTTCGGAAACTCACTGCTGTCACCTAGCGGGAGCAAAATTTTAACTTTCTTAAATTGCTTCAGGAATAGCACCCCAGAGTCCAGAAGAACCCACTCAATTTTCCCCGAATTCAAGATATAAAATTCAAGTCCTCAAAATGATGGTTCTGAATTTGAGACTTCCCGCCCATCTCTTTTCAGGGTGAATGAGGGATGGGAGAGAAATGATTAGATTGATAAGTAGACAGAACAGATATTCATTATCATGGTACAAAGAATGGTATCATTACAGTTTTTAAAATCAGAGTATGATCATAAATACGAGTAGATTCGATTGAATGAATTTGGGAAGCTTTTTACAACATTTTTGGTATGACTTATTTTGGTAAGCTTTGCAATGATGCCCTCATATACGCGGAATAATCAAGTGAATGCAATTTCGGGGAAAGGAACATGATACCCATGTTCGGATTTTCTTTGTGAACAAGTCCGAATCCACCAAGTGCAGTCGGTGGAGATGATGTTAGTGGTTGACCATCGAACAATGGTAGTGTTGTTTGGCCGGAATCGGTTCTCCAATCAGATGCATAGAATGTCACATAAACTTTTCCTGGAAAGTCTGTACGTTCCTGCATGGTGCTGACACCAGTCAATGAGTGAGCGTTGGTAGACCATTCCGTTCTGAATTAGATTGTTGGATCATTAGTTGTCCTTTCATTTTCATTATGGATAATACATACCGAGGTCCTCTTGCTCCTTCTACAATATTTGGTTCATCAGAGATTTCTATTTCACCTTTTATTGGATTGAATTCTCTTGAGAGAATGGCAATTTGCAAGTGTCGATCAGAGCCATAGTGAAATTTGACGCCTAACGGAAAAAAAATATCATAATCATGAATATAAAGAGTAGTAAACAATTGGTCTCTTCCTCTTTTTTTTATCAGACTTACCGGTCAGAACATGATTGAGAGGAACTTTGATCTCATCTATGTTGAACGCTTCATCCGCGGAAATTATATGATAGTCTACATTGGCAACGAGATTAGGTACTCCGCCACGCATCGGTCTCTTAGTTCGATGAGAATAAATTTCTTCAGATATGTCATTAACTGGTTTCCAAGTGACATTTTCAACTCGCCAATTATTTGTTAGTGTTCCCTGCTGTATTTGTAAATTAAGAACCCTGTATTCTACGATGATTCTCACACCAGTGACAACTCTGAAATTGTATTTAGAAGCATAATTATTTTACTCGATCTATATAAATTATAGTTGTGAATAAAAACAGTTTGAGAATTACTTGTTTTCTTCAACGTCAGCCTCAACTTTCTGTAGATTGACAATGTGAGTACTCATTGAATCAGGCTGATTATCAATGCATCTGCAAACACAAACTTCGCCAGGATATCCGTCCCTTGAAAAATATAGGAGAAAATGTGAGAACAGCACAGCATTGAAACATTCCTAGCTTCAACGAACTCAAGATATTGCATTAATTTATGGAACCTTGTGATATTCACATTCAATTAGTGGCATCAAACGGAAATTTTTATGAAATCTATATCACGGAATACATTTTGTTATATATGATTGTATAGATTCATGTAAATAACCCATCAGGATGGATTATTTACATGAATCTATACAATATAAATCTACGAGTATCAACCTTGGTTTATACTTATTAATAACGGAAAAATGTGGAAAGAAGACTAGAAGGAAGAAGAGGATCAATCCTTCTTTGAGATTAAAAGATGGGACATATGACCATTCGATATTTCACTGTAAAATTGAGAACTATATTTACCATATCTGATAAAAATTTTCTTTGGGACAAGTTTCTTTAGTGCCACGATACACTTCAGAGATCCATTTATAACGTCTTGGTGATGGTGAATTCTGAAAGATACAGTAATTTTTTAGTTCCTGATTTAGTAAAATTCCTATGGAGGATTAACGGTAAATATCACTCACATCCACGCAGAAACCGATTTGGTAGTTGATATTCAAGCAGCGGTAAATACGACCAGGGCATGATCTCGGCAAATCGCGACAATAATAATTAAGGGGATACTCTGAACAGTAATCCCCACGATTGAGACCAATTGAGTCAATTTGTGAGCAGTACGGCCTATTTGCTGTTGAACAAATGATTAATATTGAACATGAAGACAGTATGATCGAATGGGAAATAATGAGAATACTTACAGCTAGCAGGCATGACAACAGCTTGTATTGCGCCTTCCATTTCAATAAATGTTACATCTAGAGGATCAAAATGAATAACAATATTGTGAGTCAATATTATGTGAACTGTACGATCAAATAATTCGTGAAAGAAAAGTCATTGTCAATTTCACGTGATAGTACTCATATCAGTGATATTTACCACGTTCTAAGCTGCTTGGATTGCATGGTATCCGAGAGGAAATTACGCTACTTATAATTGGATGGAACTTTTCAGTATAATCTTTCATTTTTTGCACGAAAACTTTGTGCAAATCTGCCATCTTTTCGGATGGAGGTGTTTTGAGCCAATATTGACCTATAAAGATCAGAAGGTTCATTGAAAATAATTTTTTAAATGAACTAGGCTGTGTCGCGCGCTACGCGCGCGTATAACTTCGCTTGAAGCGCCAGCCGAAGCATGTATGTATAACGTAAGAATACAGCCTAATAATAGTCTACTTAATCGATGAATTGTCTTTTTACCCTTAATATATTGAGGAAAAAACAGGTTTTGTTAATTAAAGAGAATTTTTATTATATAAGAATTCTGTATTCGAATTCGAATTAATTCAAATAAATTACAATCATCCTATTTTTCGGAATATTTCAGTGACTAAGTGAGATAGAGCAATTTGCTGGAATTCTTTTGTGTAGCTCTTCAAGTTTTCTACAAAACATTTTCAGGGTAGAAAGGGGATATCTCTATTATTCTTTATCAAGATTTAAAGACAAAAATTGTCTCTTAACAAAATTTTCCATAAGACTTTCAATGTGTAGTAAGCAGGGATTACTGCAGGTGACTTTTTCGAGCTGTAGGACCTTATTTCATCGGATTTGGAGCATTCCCTCTCTCTGTTTTCGTCTTTCTCCCTTCAAATCACTCAAGATGCCTTCTATGGAGTCCGAACTTGTATGCAGGAAGTGGAAATTATGATCCGGGTCGATTTTCCATAAAACTTTCAATGTGTAGTAAGCATGGGCTACTGAAGGTGACGTTTCTCAGCCTTAGGACCTTATTTCATCGGATTTGGAGCATTCCCTCTCTCTGTTTTTGTCTTTCTCCCTTCAAATCACTCAAGATGCCTTCTATGGAGTCCGAACTTGTATGCAGGAAGTGGAAATTATGATCCGGGTCGATTTTCCATAAAACTTTCAATGTGTAGTAAGCATGGGCCACTGTAGGTGACGTTTCTCAGCCTTAGGACCTCATTATATCAGATATGGAGCATTCCCTCTCTCTATTTTTGTCTTTCTCCCTTCAAATCACTCAAGATGCCTTCTATGGAGTCCGAACTTGTATGCGGGAAGTGGAAATTATGATCCGGGTCGATTTTCCATGAAACTTTCAATGTGTAGTAAGCATGGGCCACTGTAGGTGACGTTTCTCAGCCTTAGGACCTCATTATATCAGATATGGAGCATTCCCTCTCTCTGTTTTTGTCTTTCTCCCTTCAAATCACTCAAGATGCCTTCTATGGAGTCCGAACTAGTATGCAGGAAGTGGAAATTATGATCCGGGTCGATTTTCCATAAAACTTTCAATGTGTAGTAAGCATGGGCCACTGTAGGTGACGTTTCTCAGCCTTAGGACCTTATTTCATCGGATTTGGAGCATTCCCTCTCTCTGTTTTTGTCTTTCTCCCTTCAAATCACTCAAGATGCCTTCTATGGAGTCCGAACTTGTATGCAGGAAGTGGAAATTATGATCCGGGTCGATTTTCCATAAAACTTTCAATGTGTAGTAAGCATGGGCCACTGTAGGTGACGTTTCTCAGCCTTAGGACCTCATTATATCAGATATGGAGCATTCCTTCTCTCTGTTTTTGTCTTTCTCCCTTCAAATCACTCAGGATGCCTTCTATGGAGTCCGAACTTGTATGCGGGGAGTGGAAATTATGATCCGGGTCGATTTTCCATGAAACTTTCAATGTGTAGTAAGCATGGGCCACTGTAGGTGACGTTTCTCGGCCTTAGGACCTTATTTCATCGGATTTAGAGCATTCCCTCTCTCTATTTTTGTCTTTCTCCCTTCAAATCACTCAAGATGCCTTCTATGGAGTCCGAACTTGTATGCAGGAAGTGGAAATTATGATCCGGGTCGATTTTCCATAAAACTTTTAATGTGTAGTAAGCATGGGCCACTGAAGGTGACGTTTCTCAGCCTTAGGACCTTATTCCATCGGATTTAGAGCATTCCCTCTCTCTATTTTTGTCTTTCTCCCTTCAAATCACTCAAGATGCCTTCTATGGAGTCCGAACTTGTATGCAGGAAGTGGAAATTATGATCCGGGTCGATTTTCCATAAAACTTTCAATGTGTAGTAAGCATGGGCCACTGAAGGTGACGTTTCTCAGCCTTAGGACCTTATTTCATCGGATTTGGAGCATTCCCTCTCTCTGTTTTTGTCTTTCTCCCTTCAAATCACTCAAGATGCCTTCTATGGAGTCCGAACTTGTATGCAGGAAGTGGGAATTATGATCCGGGTCGATTTTCCATAAAACTTTCAATGTGTAGTAAGCATGGGCCACTGTAGGTGACGTTTCTCAGCCTTAGGACCTCATTATATCAGATATGGAGCATTCCCTCTCTCTGTTTTTGTCTGTCTCCCTTCAAATCACTCAGGATGCCTTCTATGGAGTCCGAACTTGTATGCGGGAAGTGGAAATTATGATCCGGGTCGATTTTCCATGAAACTTTCAATGTGTAGTAAGCATGGGCCACTGTAGGTGACGTGTCTCAGCCTTAGGACCTTATTTCATCGGATTTGGAGCATTCCCTCTCTCTGTTTTTGTCTTTCTCCCTTCAAATCACTCAGGATGCCTTCTATGGAGTCCGAACTTGTATGCAGGAAGTGGAAATTATGATCCGGGTCGATTTTCCATAAAACTTTCAATGTGTAGGAAGCATGGGCCACTGAAGGTGACGTTTCTCAGCCTTAGGACCTTATTTCATCGGATTTGGAGCATTCCCTCTCTCTGTTTTTGTCTTTCTCCCTTCAAATCACTCAAGATGCCTTCTATGGAGTCCGAACTTGTATGCAGGAAGTGGAAATTATGATCCGGGTCGATTTTCCATAAAACTTTCAATGTGTAGTAAGCATGGGCCACTGAAGGTGACGTTTCTCAGCCTTAGGACCTCATTTCATCGGATTTGGAGCATTCCCTCTCTCTGTTTTTGTCTTTCTCCCTTCAAATCACTCAAGATGCCTTCTATGGAGTCCGAACTTGTATGCAGGAAGTGGAAATTATGATCCGGGTCGATTTTCCATAAAACTTTCAATGTGTAGTAAGCATGGGCCACTGTAGGTGACGTTTCTCAGCCTTAGGACCTCATTATATCAGATATGGAGCATTCCCTCTCTCTGTTTTTGTCTTTCTCCCTTCAAATCACTCAGGATGCCTTCTATGGAGTCCGAACTTGTATGCAGGAAGTGGAAATTATGATCCGGGTCGATTTTCCATAAAACTTTCAATGTGTAGTAAGCATGGACTAATGCAGGCGACTTTTTCCAGCTGTAGGACGTTATGTCATCGGATTTGGAGCATTCCCTCTCTCTGTTCTTGTCTTTCTTTCTTCAAATCACTCAATATGCCTTCTAAGGAGTCCGAACGGAGGTGACCGCAAAATGCTATGTATACATAATATATGTATATAATATATATATAAATATATATATTATATACATATATTATGAATGCATAGCGTCCCGCGGTGATATGAGAAAAGGCCATGCTTTTTTTTATTTAGGATATTGAATATATAACACATGTAAATGGAGGATTCCTCAGTGGCTACCGTACTTTGATGCTCCTGTGAGCCAATCAGAATTAAGATTAGACATATTCCAACATTCTGCGCATTGAGCTGCACAGAGGAGAATACTCCACCTAATAAGTCCGCGGGGAAAAATGTTCAGATCTAATAGGCTCAGACCAGATCCAATTGGATATTAATGAATTGGTTCATTTCAGATCATATCTGATTAGCTTTCTTTAGATCTAATTGAGTCTATATATATAAGCTCATCCGATCTAATTGAATCTAGTCAGATCTAATCAGGTCTAATGAGATCAGGACCAAGCAAAACTTCAAGAAATGATGAGAGTCTACTGTAAGTTGTGTTTTCGATTGAAAATAAGTCAATTTTACCCCATTCGCCCCATTTGCAAAAACAATATTATCTACATACATCCATCCGTTCCGTTATAGCTGTGAAGGTACCAAAAAAGGAATGATTCCGTTATGTATGTCTCTATTTCAACAGACAGCAGTTCCGAATAAAGTGAGTAAAGATACTCTGTTGGTGTGGTTCCAATGCCACAAAGAGGTGTCGGTGATTTCTGTAAAATATTGAAAATACATTCGGATGTAAGGAATAGTATCATCAGCCAATTTTATCCCCTTATCAATTTCTGGAAAATTCTTTCACAGTGAATAGAATATCACGAGCAAATAAAATTTTATCACTCACAGGCAAAATAAAGATATGTCATATACAAGGACACTTGCGAAATGAAATGACTACCAAAATTTTTAAAAATAGTAGATTTGGAAAAAAAATGATCTTTCATAGTATTCATTTGACTTACTTTATTGACATAACGTGTAGCCACGGTTGCGAGAAAATCAGATCCTGTTCGAGATGCATCCAATATTTCTCTACGTACATTGGTGATATCATTTTCCAACGTACCTAAACTTATGAAGTTTTTAGCATAATTACATAAATCTTTAGTATCTACGGAGCCATCATTAGTGGCTATTTTATCGACAAATGTGTGGAATGATTCGTGAACTTTCCAGATTTTCTCGAAAAATTGATATACTTTTGCATCTTCTAGATCTTTTATTGAATCGCGTCTCTGGTCGTGAATTTTTCGATTCTTCTCCAATTCAGTTCGAAGAGCAAGAAGTTCGTATGATAAAGATTGGAATATATACTTGTTATATGCTTTTGTATAGACACACTGGGCCACTTGACTAGCTGATTGTTTCGATCCCAAAAGTCCAGTTTGCAGTAGCTGTTCGAAGTTATCTATTAGTTGGATTGATTCAGAGGGTAAGAAGATCACTGGAGCAAACTCGGTAAATATGCATCGCGAAGTGAGAAATAAAATGAATATTTTCAACATTTTTTCTCTGGATTTTCAATTTTTTTTTTTTTTTCAAATTTTAGGGAATGTTATTTGAACGATCACTAAGAAGAAAAAAACGACTAACTTAGAATGATATCGCATTTTAAGTGAATATAATCGTGAACAGGAAAGGAAGTTATGACGGCATGGCTATAAACGATAAGTCGATATAATCGCATGAAATATTTGAATTTCCGTAAAATTATTGCTTTTTGTTTTTCGATAATCACATTCATTGGTTCATTAAAACAAGTGGATATAGTATGTTTTTTTTCAATCATAAATTTTTTGATTATGAAAATTTATGATCAGTACACGTTCAAGACGTGACTCATCTTCAATAAAGACAAATCGCAGTTTATTCATGATCACAAAAAAGGGTGTTTCAAGGGGAGAACAGCGAGCACAGTCGTGAGTATCCTTCTTCGTATCTGATTATCCGCGTGTCAAAAAGCTCGCGTGCTTCGGTACTTGAGAAAAAGCTGCAAGTAGCAGCAAAATCCCAGTCCCTATCTATTGACGAAAAAAGGCCAAAGAGGGACGCAAAATCCAAGCAGTTATCCTATTATTAATATTATAAAGACTGTTGACTGTTTGCAATTTTGATTATTTAGTTTAAGTCAAGCCAATATTAACATAAGCTACATAATTAATTAATTAAGTCATAAGTAAGATAAGCTCTGTTTCTTCTTTTTTGTAACAATGTAATAATATAAACCAAAGTTCATGTACAGGGGATCATTATACATGCGAAGAGGGGGGAATAAAGTGTAAAAGGCTGAGAAGCCATACATGTGCTAATAAAAATAAAAAATCATGATCACAAAAAATCATGAAAATAATCACAAAGTAAATCATCATGCAGTGATATACATTCTTCCGTTTTGTTTTTTATTTCCAATCCAATTTTATCATTATATGTAGGCAGTTACAATATTTACATACAGATGTAATGAACAATAATAATACTCTTCATACAATTATTATATTGCATTACCCATTTTAAATAGCAATAGGTATTGTGTGTTATATACAAAAATTGTTGATCTAATTTATAAATTACGTAATTTCACTTTCGGCGTTTTACGTGGAAAAAAAGAAAAATCATGAAATCTTCATTTTTTCTTCACTTTTTAATGAAAAATTAAATAAAAATAATAATGTGCAGATAGAAATAATTGAGTGACATTAATTGTTTTTTGAATTGTTCCTCTATTTTTTCATTCATAATCATTTTTAATTTGCTATATGTTTGGCGCGCATTTTCAAATTGTGAATTTGTGGCGAAATTCGTCGAGAGCATTGATTATTTATGTTTATTTTATAATTATCGCTTTCATAAGCAATTATTTTTATGGTTTTTTTCATACGAAATCGTTCGAGATAATCACTCAAACAATAAAAAGGAGCTCTTTTTAGATGTTTTTCGTTTTTTTTTATGAAAGAGAGGCACGCACTCCTCGAGTCACGTCGACCAACGATAAAATAGTTTTAACGAATAAATTACTTCTTTTCTTTCTTCTTCTCTTTCAATAATTCATTACTCATTGATTATTTTTTAATAAAATATTATATTACATTACTTATTTATCGCTTAATAACTAACTGCTTACGTTCAATCCTTGAGGGTGGTGTTATAGGCGTGTAATTATTTACTCCGTGTCTCTTTTTATTCACTATATATATTTATATATATATATTTATATTTATATATATTTTTTTTAATTTTTCCATTTTTTAATTTTTCAATAAAATTTTTAACAGGATAATAAGTTAAATGAATTTCCGAAAGTTTTGTAAATTTATTTTTCCGTCTAAGGATAGGAATGTAAGAAAATGAGAGGTTTTTTACTTCAATTTTTTGTTTTTTTTTTCTTCATAATTCAACGGATTTTATTCTGCTCGTGCTTAGCAGACACGAATAATTACAAAATTTCAATCAGTCTTAAAAAATTGGAATTTTAAAATGAAGGAATACAAAAATTTGCAAATTATTGTGAATTGTGTAAAATATTTTTGCTTTTTAAATGCCTTTTAAATTGTTTTCGTCAATGGTGCAATATTCATATTTCGAGTCCGATTAATCGATAATTTCTTGAAAATACAAAAAAAAAAAACTTAATCGAATTAATAAAATTTCATTTTAATAATCCTTTGAGGATAATTCATAAAATTTAATACTTCCACAATTTTTCCATTGAACTTTAACAACATCTCAATTTTTTTTTGTATTCAGGTAATTTATTTTTCCTCATTCGAATTGAAAAAGTGTGAGGAAGAATAATTATTAATACTCGTGGCTCCATTTTACTTTTTTTAAATTTCAACGTAACAATTACCGTTAATTTTTTCAGGTAAAAGATTCGAAGTGTGCGTAAAATAAATAATTCTTTTTTTTTATTTTTATCTATTAGTGACAGTGTGTCACTGCTACTTTAGCATTTCTGTAAATTCTAGTCATTTTCATTGGTGACCATCCACTTTTAAACAATTCTGTTAATTTCTTTCGTTTCAATTTTTCTCGTTTCAGTGTGTGAAACATGAAAAAAATGAAAAATTCGGTAATTCAATTTAAAGCGTCTTGTGACATGATTTACAGCACTGTTTTTGGTAGAGGGGTACTTGACACATATTCATCAATTTTACCCTGATGCAAAGTTTCGAGTGGTCCTGACAATCACCTGAAAAAAAAAATCAAAAATTATTTTCTTATTTTGACCTGGAAATTAAGTTAAAATTTCCGAAATTTCCAAAATTCGTTTTTTTTCGTCAAAATATCTTGGAATCTAAGCGAGATAGATCGATTTTGCTCTAAAATAGTCTTATAGAGATTTACAAGAGTTAAGAAATAAGAAAAGGAAACAAAAACGCTCTATCTCGCTTAGTTTCCAAGATATTCTAAAAAAAACCGACGACTAAATAAAATAGGGAATAAAGAATTTTGAGTGTATTTACCTGCCGCTTTGAAGCACGATGTACCTTTACAAATCTTCATTACCGGTGGACGTGGTATATCTCTGCATGCATTACCAGCTGGTTTCTTAGTTCCAAACCATACGCACTGCAGAATTCTGTATTTAATACCATCCTCTCCACAAGCAGCAGTACACTAATAAAAAAAATAAGAATATTAAAAATCTTCTTTCTTTCAAATTTCAAATACAATATACATTGCTATCATTATTATTACTATTATTGCACCCCATTATGAGGATTGTTCTTCTTTATTGGTAAACTTGAATGAGAAAAGTTCATTTCTGTTACAACAAACGCAAAATCGAGCTATGAGAATTATCCTTAGAGTGAATAAGTATACGCCAGTTGAGAGTATGTTGGATGCATTATGCTTTATGTCAATTAAAGAGAGAATTAAGTTTAACGTTTGTGTGATGATTTACAAAATGGTAAATGGTTTAACACCGGATTATCTTTCGAGAATGATAATAAGACGTGAGCACAGTTATGATACTAGAAGAAGGAATGAACTGCATATTACAAAAAAAGAGAACAAAAACTGCCGATAAAACAATAAATGCGTATGGTTTTTCTTTATACAACAAATTGAGTGAACATATCAAAAATGTAAATAAACTAGCATTATTTAAAAGACTCTTGACAGGGGAAATTGGAAGTGGTGTGTTATAAAAATAAATAAATAAGAAGAAAAAGGAACAAATGTAGCACATAATGTTTTAACAAATGTATCAATTGGTAGCCTTTGGCTAAATAAACACATTATTATTATTATTTATTATTATTATTATTTTCTCACCTCAGACCATTCACCAACCCTCCAGACACCCTTGCAAATATCGTTGTAGCACTCTTGTCTTTGGGGTGGCCTAATTCCGTCATCGCACTTGTTTGAATCGAGAATTGTCACATTCATAGTGCCATCAGGCATTTCATCGACTAAACGACACGTTATGTTTCTTCTCTGCATTGCTATTAACAATAGAATATAATAATTACGTGTTTGAAAGCAATGAATGCAAAAAAATTGAGATTATATCGTCATCTTAGGAACGAAGTGGCGTAAGTGCTATGTATAAGCATTAAAATCTCAAAAAATCTTCTTTTTTTTAATGAAGCATAGCACTTATGCCACTTTCTTTCCAAATTAATGATATTTAATGAAAGAGGGTAATTACCAGTTTTCCAGTTAAAGCATCGAGATGATTCACAAGGTGTCCACTCGCCTGCATGCCATTGTGGACACCTACCAGATCCACAGGGTCTAACTTTCTGTGGCATTGGAAAACCAGCATCTTCACACAAAGAAGCACCTATGACACTTCTTGCTGGTACTCTGGTTGAATTTGAAGCAGACTTCGTTGAACGCACTGTACACTGTGCTCCCCTCATCTTAGAAGAATAAAAGTAAATTAGAATGTGCAAGTTAGTCACGAAAGTTTTTTTTACTAATTAAAAGTAAAATGAGAAATGAAGTTATTTTTTTTTTATTTCAACCAGACTCACTTGAAAACCTCCACCTCCACAGGTCTGAGAGCACTTGGACCACTCAGTCGTGACCCATTCGAATACCAAGTCTTCACCAGTGCCTGATGATTGCAATGAAAAATAAACTATAATAATTAATTATGCATTTGTTTAACTCTTGGGAACTGGTTTTTTTGGACCTTCATTACTTGCAGCATGAACGGTGAATTATTTCTGTATGAAATATATGGTAAATAAGTGAATATATATAGCTGCAAAATTATGAATATGGAATAATATGTGTTCTCATCATATATATTATATTATAACTAAACTTGTATTCTCTTTTCATACGCTAACTTGTAATTCGAAATATATATGAAAATATATGTATCACAATATATTGAAATTTATAATTATTTTAATAGAATCTTGTATATCCAGCAATATATGATACCATATATATGTCACATATCGAAATTTATGTATATAATTTGATATTTTTTCATTCATAATAATATACAATAAAGTTAAAACAAATCACACTTCTTTAATTATCAATAGTTGTAAATATATAGTAATACTAAAAACATTTATAAATTTACATCATATATGCAGATATATAAATATATCATATATTTTTAAACAAATAAAAATAAATATATTCATCATTATATGTCAGTCATATGCTTGACTCATATATCTTACCATATGATTTAAATTACAGTATGAAATATTATAAGCAATACGTATATATTAGTATATAAAAAAACATATTACAGATATATATGCTGTGAATTATGAAATCATATGATATTCCAGCAAAATTAAGTGCATGGCTCCATACATGACATCTTATAATTCCACATAATTTACCATATATTTTAATTCATATTGATTTTTCAATATGTTCATTGCACGTGTAACGAAGGTTTAATTCAACTGAACATTTTACCTTTACTAAAGACATTCAAAGATCCTCCCAAACCCTGACTCGCATCGCTATCAAACTCAAGTGTCTCCATTTCTTCCTCCTTCAAACTACTCTTATCCTTATTTTTATCATTTCCTATCAAATCTGATTTCGTCAATTCTATAGATTTGTTATTCATGTCCTCATTACTGAGAATCTCCAAAGCACCTTTGTCCTCATTATCCGATTCAATTTCCCTGATATTCTCGTTACTCAAAGTAGTTCTGCTAATATTAGAATTATTAAATAATAGCTCGATCGTAACATTTCCATTGAACTTTTGTTTCATTAATTCAGATTCATAGGAATCTTCAGTTTGCTCCATTTCACTGCCAGAATCAGTGACTCTGTCGTAATCTTCACGTGAATTACTCGAAATGTCGAGGGTTTTCTCGATATTTTCGCTTGAAACTGTTGGCGGAAGAGTCATGAAAATATGATCAGTTTTCAATGATGCATTGGTATTTGGTGTAATAACTGCATTTTCTGGCTCATTTGTTGTCCAAACAGAAGTGCTGAAAACTTTTTCATCTTCATTTTTTCCTGATGAAGTTTCGAATGATGGAACGGTCGATTTTTCGTGATTTCTGTGATTTTTCGAATGCCGATGATTCGAATTTCCATTTTCGCTTGTTCCTCGCTGATTTCTCAAGTAATTATCGATGACGTCATGACGCTTTGCTTCTCTCAATGATTCCTCCAAATAATCTCGCTTTTTTTCGGCGCGCGAATTTTTGTTTTGATTTTTTATCAGAGATTCTGTGGATTTTTTGGCTTCTTCGACCTGATCGAGGGAAAGGACAGCTGTGTCCATGTCGAATGGATCGTCATCAATGAATATTCTTTCTTCATCGGGTCCATATGGCTCGTCTGGTAGTACTGTATTGTCACTGAATATTCCGAAGTCTTTTTCGGTATTTTCGTACGACAAATTCTTGTTTCTTAAGGTTGTTTTGTCTTCGGTGTTTGTTATTGTTGTGCGATGATTACGATGATTATTTGAGCCGGTTGTTCCTTGGAACGGCCAATAGGACTGGAAATATGGGAAATAATTCAAATTTTCTGTTGAAAACTATTCAAATTGAAAAAACAAATATTTTATGGAAAATCTGCGAACTTAAGAAAAATAAAGAAATTTTTGGACAGAATTTTTTTTGAATATTCTACATAAATAAGTCGGAATCAATGAATTTTGTGGAGAATTATTAGGGGAATGTGGGGCAAAATGGATGTTGTTATAAAAGAGTGGGAGATAGATTTTTTTTGATGATTTTACTGAAAAGCTGAGGAAATTTTAGGCAGATATCAAATGCGAAAATTGATTTTTTCTTAATTTTTTGCGAATTTGATTTTTTCTGGCATTTTTGAGGGGTAAAAGGCTTTCGATTTTTGAGTGAATTGAATTTTTTTCGAATATCTCCGTTTCTATTGGTCGTAGTGACCTGAGACCGATTTTAAATGAAAGGTGAGATCATTTCCCGTCGATTTATGGGGTTTTGAATTTGAAAATATCGATTTTTCAGATAGTTATGGGAACTTTTGTGAAAAATTATGATCATCGGTTTTTGTCCTATAACTATGTGAAAAATCGATATTTCTGAATCCAAAACCCCATGAATCGATGGGAAATGATCTCACCTTTCATTTAAAATCGGCCCCAGGTCGCTACGACCAATAGAACCAGAGATATTTCCAAAAAACTGAATCTGTTCAAAAATCGAAAGGTTTTTACCCCTCAAAAATGCCAGAAAAAATCGAATTTAAAAAAAAATTGAAAAAAATTAATTCTGGCACATGTTTTTGGACCAAAATTTTCTCAGCTTTTCGATGGAATCATTAAAAAAAATCCATTTCCAATATTTTCATTCATTTAAAGATTTTTTCGTAATATATGCATAAAAACTCAAATATGTCCATTTTACCCCTTAAATCCGTATTGCCCCACCTTCCCCTATAGTAATTTTCTGATGAATTAAAAAAATGGGGAAAAGAAGAAAAATCTGAAATTATTTACATTATAAATTTTTTCAATATTTTTTTTGAATAAAAAAATTGATAAAAGCACAAATTTTTCAATGAATTTTGATGATTCGCTGTTTCATTTCACTTTTACTGAATAGAAAACAATTTTCCAAATTTCGTAAAGCATTGAATCTTCAAAATTGCACCAAAGTTCCAATTTCACCTCTAAAACTTCGATTTCTTCATAAATTTCAGTGAGAACAATTTTCTATAACAGCGAATAGGAAGCAAAAGTATAATAAGAGAGTGATTATGATTAATTCACTACCTTCAAAGTAGATATTAGATGATTTAAAGATGGCAGAAGTCGACTAGCACCGGAAGAAGCAGTAGATTCCACAGATTCATGATAGCCAGGCTGTGTGTCCATATATATATATAAACCATACCCATTAATTTGCAGAAAATTCGTTAGTATTTGCAGTTGAAAATAGAAGTAGAGCAGCGAAAGATTCAAAGAGTAAAAAAAAAAAAGGATTCACTTCATTAGTATGGAGAAATATTTGATCAGGAATTAGATTTATTCATGCATGTAAATGAAATCCTCCTCCACGAACGGAAAATCAAAACAATCAGTGATTTTGAAATTATTTATGAGCACAATTTCAATTAATCACTGGGTTATCTCAAACTGTATTTGTGATTTCCGCATATGTGATTAATGAACAGCTCAGAATTCACATGAGAAGAAACATTATTTCTATCGCAGCATCATCATTTTAAGACTATCAATTATTTAGTGAAGACGTAAAAAATAAGTCAATTTTTTTTGGTCTTTTTTTTGGGAATGTCTTGGAAACTAATGGAGATATGCCTTTTTTATGCTGAGGATTTTTTGTAGAAAATGTTGAGAACTACAAAAATAATGGATAGAAGGGCATACGCAAAAAAAAAACAGTTAAATTAGAAATTTTTCAGGTAAACCGGACTTTTTTTTAGTCAAATCTGCTTTTGGCATTTTCCATTAAATTATTTTCCAGCTAAATCGGACATTTTCTCACTAATTTAGACATTTTCCAGCTATAATGGAAATTTTCCAACTAAATTAGAGATTTTCCAGTTAAACCGGACATTTTCCACCTCAATTAGAGATTTTCCAGCTAAACTGGAAATTTCCCACCTAAATTAGAAATTTTCCAGCTAAATTGGACATTTTCCACCTAAATCAGAGATTTTCCAGCTAAATTGGACATTTTCCACCTAAATTAGAGATTTTCCAGCTAAACTGGAAATTTTCCACCTAAAATAGAGATTTTCCAGTTAAACTGGAAATTTTCCACCTAAATTAGAGATTTTCCAGTTAAACTGGAAATTTTCCACCTAAATTAGAGATTTTCCAGCTAAATTAGAGGTTTTCCAGTTAAATCGGACATTTTCCACCTAAATTAGAGATTTTCCAGCTAAACTGGAAATTTTCCAGCTAAATTAGAGGTTTTCCAGTTAAATCGGACATTTTCCACCTAAATCAGAGATTTCCCAGTTAAACGGGACATTTTCCACTTAAATCAGAGATTTTCCAGTTAAACCGGAAATTTCCCACCTAAATTAGAGATTTTCCAGCTAAACTGGAAATTTCTCACCTAAATTAGAAATTTTCCAGTTAAACCGGAAATTTCCCACCTAAATTAGAGATTTTCCAGTTAAACTGGAAATTTCCCACCTAAATTAGAGATTTTCCAGCTAAACTGGAAATTTTCCAACGAAATTAGAGATTTTCCAGTTGAACCGGACATTTTCCGCCTAAATCAGAGATTTTCCAGCTAAACTGGAAATTTCCCACCTAAATTAGAGATTTTCCAGCTAAACTGGACATTTTCCACACCAACTTTCCTCCTAAAATGTTATTTTCCGGCCAAATCAGACAGTATGAAAGACACCTTCATTAGTTTCCGAAATACTCGAGGAAAATCCTTGTATTAAAATGAAAAATTGACTCATTGTCGTTTACTTTTTTATTATGAAATTAGAATTTGTCTGTTTTTTCTTCACTTACCTTATGAATAGATGTCACGGAATATTCTCCTTGTGAAGCAGCATCTGCAGGTCTTGGGCTCGGTTTTGGTCTTCGTTTTCTTCCCTTTTTCTCATTCTTCGGTTTTCCAGAAGTCGGAATTTCTGGACGTGATTCATGACTCAAGTCATCATTACCGAATGAAAAACCACCACCTTGATAAGCTGGAGCTAAAATTTAATAATCAAGAGTTTTTTTCATTTTTTTATTGGAATTTTTTTTCTCGACATTTCTACTGCACTTCGATATTTAATTTACCAGCATGATCGATCTGGAGACTTTCTCCTGAATTGGCAGAACCAGAGTTTAAGTGGGTAGCAGGACGTACACCATTACCGAAACGCAGAACTTCCTCACTGCTAATTTGTTCTCTCGTTCGATGCTTAACGATCAATCGAAGCTCCGCCTTAGAAGAACCAGCTGAAAATTATATGGAAGGATAAATGAGGTGAAATGGACATTTTAATTGAAGGGTTTGAGATAGAGATTTTCTGATGATTTCATTGAAAAGCTGAGGAAATTTTGGGTGGAAAACATGAGTCGAAATTTATTTTTTTGAATTTTTTGAAAATTCGAGGTTTTTAGGGAAATTTTCGAAAATCGAAAAAATTCACTTTTTTGGGGATATCTCCGGTTCTATTGGTCGCAGCGATCTGGGGTTGATCTTGAATGAAAGGTGAGCTCATTTCCCATTGATTCATGTAGGTCTAAATTTTTTTCATCGATTTTTCAATTACTTATAGCCCATCTTCTGGAAATCTGTTTTTGCTCTGTATCTATTTGAAAAATCGATAATTTTTTTTAGAACTATATAAATCGATGGGAAATGAGCTCACCTTTCATTTCAGACGAGTCTCAGGTCGCTGCGACCAATAAAACCGAAGAAATCCCCGAAAAAGTGAAATTTTTCAAAAACTAAAAGGATTTGACCTTCAAAACTTGACCCAAAAAATCGAATTTTTCAAAAAGTTGCGAAAAATCAATTCTGGCACATGATTTTAATACAAAATTTCCTCAGCTTTTCAATGGAATCATCAGAAAAAACCTATCTTCAATATTTCTATTGATTTTGCGTCATTTTCATAATGTGAAACATCAAAAAAAAATAATCTAATAGTCAATTTTTCATGAATAATGCAATAAAAATTGAAGAAATTTGAAAAAAATGGTCATCATAGTGCATCTAAACAAGAATTAATGAATAATCATAAGAAATTAAATAAAATTACCTCTACAAGCATAAAGTCCTGCATCTGTAACTCCAATATCGACGATCTTCAAAGCTCCCTTCCTACTAATCTTGTATTTCCTGGATTTTCTGATTTCCGCACGATCCTTCGTCCACGTAATTTGTTGTCTGACAGCCAAGATAAGTTGAATTATTTTCACATTCATCACCTTCTACTCTTTCTCCTTATCTCCTTATCTTCACCTTCTTTTTCTACTCAATTTGAACCGGAAAAAAAAATGTAGAAATAGAAGAAATAAACTTACTTGTTGAATTTTTTAACAGGACAACGAATCTTGACCATGGGAATCCCCTGAAATACCGTTGCTGTACCACCAATTTTAACATCAACTTTTTCATCAAGTGTTCTTTGTGAAAATGTTGAATTTTGACTGAATATAATTGGCTGCATTGCCAATCCAATTTCATGACATGGTCTACTGTTACATGGCTTTTCAGATGATGGCTTATTCCCTTGGCACTCACGGTCTGGAAGCTTTTGTTTGTGCCCCTGGGCCATTATCTGTTCGCATATTACCTCTCGCCTTTTTACACCGCCTCCGCAACTCTTTGAACACTGTTTTAAAAGATTTTGTTAAAAAAAAATTTTAAATACCTTATTATGTCTTTTTATAAAGAAAAAGGAAAAAAAGGAAAAAAATCGTTTTTTTACGAAAATAAAAAAATTAATGAGGTTCTTCATACGATTATCATGATTATCATTCACATATGTGCTTGTAATTTAAATAAATTTTAATTTTTTAATTTTTTTTTTGAAAAATAAATTTTCATTCTATTTTTCATGAGCTTGAATCAACTACTTCTGTTCTGAACTTTCTCTATTGAACTTCTGACGGTAAATTTTAACTAAGTTCTGATTGAATCTGTGTAGTTAACGTTTATTGTGGAAGTTTAAATTTCTGTTTATCATAGGTAATTATGAAAAGGAAAAAAAATTAATTTGGGAAAATAAACTCGATTTTCTTCGAAATTTTGGATATTCATTGAATTTGGGAAATTGAAGGGAATTGGCTTATTGGTGGACCAATGGTTCGAAATGAGCCATCGATGGGTCAAATAATCCAAAATTCTGAATATAGACTAATTTTTCATTCAATTTTTCAATTTTCTTCAAAATTTAGTTTAAAAAAAATTTATTGATAATTTAAGGATAATTGAGGAAAAAGTAAAATAATCAGGAAAAGCAAAATTTTTGTCTAAAATCGTTAATAACAATGTATACAAGATGAAATTCTCAAATCTGATTCAGTGAATCTGTGAAAAATGTAATAAAGAATAAAATAAGCCGACAAAACAAAAAATTAATTGAAAATTGAAGAATTTTCATTATTTCTAACGTTTTTTCAAATTTTCCAAAATTCAAAGAAATGTAAAAAATAATGAAAATTTTTCAATTTTCAATTAATTTTTTGTTTCTTTGATTGAATTCTTTGATTGAGAAAAGGCGCCAATATATCTGCATTATTGTCGAATTTTTTCAGATTTTTTTCTGTAAGAACTTGTCTCTGAAAAAAAAAATTCAGGGAAAAAATGAATTTAATAGAGAGAAATTTTTGAAAAATATGTAAGAATTTTTTTCCAAAACGAAGGACTTTATGAAAAAATCTGAAAAAAATTGGAGAGATGCTCTGGCATGTCTACATTGTTGGTGAATTTTTTCAGATTTTTTTTTAGAGTCGCCTTTCCAGAGGAAATTCCAGAAGATAATAGATTCAGCAAAATGATTTTCTCCAATTCTTCACAAACTGAAAATATGACTTTCGAATAGTTTAATCACTTTTTTTTCCAAATTTTTCCAAGATTCAAAGGAATGTAAAAAATAATGAGAATGTTTCAATTTTCAATTAATTTTTTGTTTCTCCAGCTTATTTTATTCCTCATTACATTCTTTACAGATTCACTGAATCAGATTTGAGAATTTCATCTTGTATGAATCGTTATTAACGAATTCATACGAAAATTCATCTTTTTTTTCTGATCGTACCTTCCAATCATCCTTAAGTTTGCTAATAGCACTTAAAAATTTTGCTAATCATTTAAGCAATAACTCTTAAAAAATTTTAGTGATTAAAATTTTTAAGTGACAATTTTGAAATAAAATGGGTGAAAAATTAATTTATTTTTTACCTTTTCCCATTCGCCTGTTTGCCAACCGGGAGGGCAGTCCCACACGTTACAATGCTGCCTGTCTACCGGTGGTGGTGTTTGACACATATGGTTTGGTACGATTACCGTATTCCCTGGTCCCCGTGCTACCTCATGTATGCAAGTGACGTCTCGCGTTTGTATACCAATACCACAGGGACTATTGCACGATGAGAAGTCACTGTAGTTCCACCTAGTAAAATCGAGCATAAAGCACCCAATGTACACAATGAATTTTGCTTTTTATATAGATTTTTTCTTTTTTTTTGAACTTTTCCCTATTTCAAAATTTCGTGCTTTTTAAAATTCCACACTAGTCTCACAAAAAAACCACGAAATCATAAATTTTTCGAGTTGACTGTTTTTTTTTTGAAAAAAATTGTATTAAATTGATGCAGGCAATTTTTAATGAGTAGTTATTAATTATGATGCAATTGCTGTGGGAAAAATCGGCATTTTTGCTGGAATCTTGTTCCTGAAATAGAAAAAAATGTTCTTGAGAATAAAAATAAATAAATTATTTACCTTGGAGTACATGCATGATCATTGCATGTACGTATTCGTGATTCTGGTTTAGTTTCTTTTGTACATAAAAGTGGAATTACGGTTTTTCCATTGTCATCACGTACACAGTTGATTATCAAATCTTGTGTACCTGTTTAAATAAAAATTATATAAAAAATTTAGTAAATGTTAATGATAATGATAAAAAATGTTAAGGTAGTATCCTGGAGTACGGTCGATAAAACAGAAAAAATGAGGATTTGTACGTTTATTTTCAATTAATTGCTGATAATTCGGGGCAAAAGTGCTTCAATTTACCCGAAAAAAGTGATTAAACTATTCGAAAGTCATGTCTTCAGCTTGTGAATATAATTTTTTTTTCTCGAATTTTTTTTACATCAATCTCCTATCACATGCATGAGATAGAGAGAGAGGCAAATAGTTGCGACTACCTTCTAATTAAAATTTCTCAATAACTATACGGTGAATTGAATATTTTTTTCTTCTATTATTTAGTTAAAATGCTGTTCTCTTCGACAATTGTTTTTGAATAATCGGTCAACTGTGTGGTTTTTTATGTTTCTTAGGTTCTACAGGATGATAATCGGGGGAAATACTTGAGATAGGGTATTTTAGATGATTTCATTGAAGAGCTGAGGAAATTTGACATGGAAACCATATGTCGCATTGTTTTTAAGTTTTTTTTTGAGAATTCCAGGATTTTTTGGAAAAATTGACGTGGCTCGATGTGTATGTGTGCGTACTCATATACGTATACGTAGAGGTTGCCACGCTCTCTAGTGCGATTTCATGCATATAAAACTGAAGTATTTTAGCCAGGGACGAATGAAATTTCGGGTTCCGTCAGTAATAGGCGCCCGATAAATTGATGGTTTTTAATTCAATTAATCAAGAGATAAGTCAAAAGAAAAGATTTATTTCTTGAAATAATCATCTCCATATTAATTTGACAGATATAACATCTCGAATTGAGCTCCAACTTTATCTAGAAATTGACCTCACTCAGACCCCTACAGAGCTACGATCCCTCATGCCCGATATACCTTAATTCATACTTTTTTTATGTATAGATAGCAGAAATAGCTATCAGAGATAGCAAAATTTAGGATTAGTTAGAATTCAGGGCCAGCCAGGCTCAGCCAGGCTCAGCCGGGCTCCGCCAGGCTCAGCCGGGCTCCGCCAGGCTCAGCCGGGCTCCGCCAGGCTCCGCCAGGCTATATAATCAAAAACAACAATCCATAAATGCTTTCCTCAACTTCCCTCAACTATTCCCAAACGTTTAGGATTAGTTAGGCTTCAGGCTCAGCCCGAATTCTAACTAATCCTAAATGTTTGGGAATAGTTTAGGGAAGTTTAGGAAAGCAATTATAGATTGCTATTTTTGATTTATATAGATTTTCTTGCGCTTAGAGGCTCAAGACATAATTTTCATTTTAATTAAATAATTATTCATTCTTAAAGGATGAAAGTGATTTTCTTAATATCCCCAAATGACTTCCAAGGAAAGGAAAATAATTTCAATGTTTTTAAAATTTATTTCTGCTATCTATACATAAAAAAAGTTTTAATTAATAATAAATTAATGACTCTTCCCCAAATTATAAAAATGCTTTCCTAAACTTCCCCAAACTATTCCCAAACGTTTAGGATTAGTTGAAATTGAAAATAATTTTTCTATCTGCTAAGTATGATGACTAAATAATTCAAAAAAATTAGTTTCCGTAATGTC
Source organism: Aleiodes leptofemur (assembly GCA_963942555.1). Taxonomy (NCBI): domain Eukaryota; kingdom Metazoa; phylum Arthropoda; class Insecta; order Hymenoptera; family Braconidae; genus Aleiodes; species Aleiodes leptofemur. Next base: position 15,259,959 of record OZ012617.1, on the reverse strand, counting down.
CACCAGAATGCGCTTTTGTCGATTCGAGTTCGACTATTTTCATTTCGAGTTCGATTATCCTTCAACTCGAGATGAAATCCGCCATGTTCGATTTTAATGCCCTGTCCTTTTTACTATAGGATATAGGATACTGTTCTCTTCGCCAATTGTTTTTAAATAATGGGTCAACCCTGTGCTTTTTTAATAATTTCGTTTTTTTTTGTCCGAATTAGGGCGCTTTATCCCCACCACCACTATTTTCAGTAACTCGGATAATTCATATCTCGTAAACTGCACGGACAAAAATTATGAAAAAATTCAGAGAGATATGAAGAAATATCATCTTTGATGAGGCATCAAAAAAATAAGGAGTTAACTGTACTCGAGTTCGCTGGGATACTACCTTAAATAAATTTTCACTGCATTATTTTTTACATACCCCCCAAACAAGATGCTGTACAAGCACTGTATCCTCCCTCTTTCCACGAATAAGTAGTTTGTCCTGAATTACCAGACGCCACTTTAACAGTACTCTCATAGTCACTTCCACTCGTTCCCGATCTGTAGGAATCCATCAAGTTGGATTCTTCGTAACCACTATCACCGACTGTATCGATTCTGTAAGACAAAGTGTTGTCCAATGGTGAACATTTGCGTAACATACATTTTTCAGTCTCTGGTGGCTTTGGTCCAGCACATTGACGATCCGGTAATTTTGTAATTGTTCTACTGAATTCAAGGAAAATTTTGCAGTGAACTTCACGATGACGAATTCCCTCGCCGCATGTGGCAGAACATGTGGACCATTCATCTGCAATAAATCTGAGGGACAAATTCATTAAAAATTAATTAATTATGATAATTTTAGGGTTTTTTTTGGTTTTTTGAAGAGTGTAATGATTTTTGCTGTTTTTTTGGAAAGAGGTGAATTTCGATGGGTGATGGAGAGATTCATGTCTCTGCTGCATGAATAGTAAATTACTAGAAGCTTTGAAGTATTACGTAAATTTGATGATTTCCGTATTTAACTGAATAGTAATGTTAAGCGGTGGAAAATTCAATGTACCGTATATTTTAAGCATCTTAGCGATTTATCATTCATTTATATAAATGAAGGGAATTTACATTCTTGGAAGAAAATACCTAGTCTATGAATGAAAGAGGGTGGATCGAAAAAGACACAAGGAATGAAAGGGACATATCTTAGTTTTGATGTTTTATAATGATTGATTTATAATAACAAATATAAAAATTATAATATAATTAATAATTGAATAATATTATGAAAATCATGAGAAATCAATTGGAAATATTGAAGATAGGTCCTTTTTTCTGATGATTTCATTGGAAAGCTGAGAAAATTTACGATGGAATCATTTGCCAGAGTTGATTTTTTAAATATTCTTTTATATTATTGACATAAATTGGCGGGAAATCAGCTCACCTTTCATTTGAAATCAACCCCAGATCGCTACGACCAATAAAACCGGAGATAACGCCGACAATGCGAATTTTTTCGATTTTTGAAAATTTTGCCCAAAAAAGTCTAATTTTTGGAGAAATTTCGAAAACTTAATTTTAACACATGTTTTTCAATTAAAATTTTCTAGATTCATCGATAGAATAATGAGAAAATCTCTATTCCCGACCGTTAAATTGGAATGTCACTTTCACTAATGATAAAAAAAAAGTCCATACAATTGAAAAAATCTATAATATTTAAAAACCAAGATAATCGTCCTCATTTAAATCGAATAGACCTGCCTATCATTGATTAATTACTGTATTTTCAATAATTAATTTTGCACATTCAAGTACATTGAATTCCCCGATGCTTTTGTTCTGTTTCGCAAACAATTGAAATTGACGCAGATGTATCACGTCCAATCCCATAAGTATTAAATATCAATGCAGCATTCACACATGCGAAATTTACATAAATATATAGACAATTCAATGATAACAACACATGAGCACGTATGTTTATTCAACTAATTGAATAAAATGATAAAAATATAAAAATATTGCTCATTTCGGGGTATTCTCAATATTTCCCATCACTGATGACTGATTTTTAAAACATTGAATGCTAATATCTTCCGTTCACACCCATTTTTTCTTCTTTTCAAAGTACCCCAAATTGATTTATCCAAATTTATTCCCAATAAAATCAATAGTTTTTCTAAAATTCATTATTCACTAAATTTGGATCAAAAAATGCCGATTAATAGCATATTAGTACAATTTTCCACCACAATGTTGCCAGTTTGCCAAAAATATCAATAGTTCCCAGGATATTTCTCCAAAACGATCATAACAAGTCAAAAGCAAAAATCCAGCAAAAAACATGAATTATTTATTATTATTATCATTATTATTTTATAATTAAAAAATTTTTTTTTTTGGTTGTAATTCGATATTATTTTACTAGACAGTTGGCAACATTGTTGGCACGCCTACAGAAGGATGGAAGCATTACGCAGAGGTTAAGGCGATAATGTAGAGGTATTTGAGGAAGAAAAAGACGGTTATTATCGTCCCAAGCTTTCGGATATTACCGCAACCCTAAGCCGAAAAAGAAACGATATCAGAATGTTATTAGACGTCAATATTGGCATGTTATGTCTGGTCGATATTATCGAAAAATGACTTTGTATTAAGGAGCAGATGGAGGGATAATATGAGAACGATCACTTTTTTCCTATTCTAGGGCATCTTTTGGGGGAAATAATCAATTTTAGGGTTAGTCGTCAATACATTTCCGCCTATTATTTTTCGATCACTTTTCAGAAGTTGAGGTTATTCTTAATGTCATCTGAAGATGACAAACATCTTTAGTCTGTTTCTCAAATTTTTTTGATCATTTACTGATTCATGCAGGAAATGATCTAAAAACAATCATTTATTACAGAGTCATGAGACGGTCAATAATTTCCATATTGGATCGTAAATGTTTGTTTTTTTTTCAACTTCCCGATCAGGGAAGTTTATGTATTTGCCCCGAAAATGAAAAATCGATTTTTTGATTGATCTTTACGTTTTGAGACCTTCACAACATTTTCTGATAGTTTTTAGGAACATGTCTGTATGTGTGTGTGTGTGTATGTGACCATTTTTTTCGTTCACGTTTTCTCGTTAATCAATAATGCGATCGAGATGATCATTATCGGAATCGGAGCATCTCGATATAGATTAGTGTTGATTAGATTTTGGTTGGAATCGGTTCAGCGATTTCTTAGTTTGTTACGAGAGCATAATCAAATTTCTTTCACAATATCTCCGGTCCTATTAGTGATAGCGTAAAAATTCTTAATGGAGGTGAAACGTGGGATCATTCTTTAGCGATCTATGTGGTTTTCAATAAAAAATATCGATTATTGAGGTATTTATGGAGCCTTCCGTAGGAATCCGTTGTTGCCCGTTTACTATCTCAAAAATCAATACTAAATGGATGAATAAATCAATATATAACTGGCAAATGATTTCATCTCTCACCTCCATTCAGAATTTTTATACTACGATCAATAAAACTGAAGATATTTTGAAAAACTTCTTCTCAACTTCGTTGTTTGCGTTCGTTTTTTTTAATTCATCATTTTTTCTAATAATGAGTGAGAGAAATTATCGGGAAGTTCTTAGTGCTGCTCAAAGAGTCACACTCATCACAATACAATTCTACTAATTCCTGAAAAATGAACATTTATTTTCTGGCTTACGTGGATTCAGATGGCACTGGCTGATCAATAAGTTTTTCTGGAGCTGGTGGCGCTGGATAGGATTCATGTGCCATTTCTTCAGAGTCTAGATGAACAAAAATGGACAAAAATGATCATGATTAGATTCAGATGATTATCGAGATTCTAGTAAACCAGAAAAAAATACTCACAAATTGGACAATCTATGCTGGTTTTGCACTCCTGTTCATCACGTGGACGCTCTTGTGAATCGCAGTCATTTGATAATCTACCATTTCCATCTCTGCACTCAATTGTCCGGGTTCTTATTCCATTTCCACAAGTCACTGAACACTGGAATAATCAATTTAATCCAGTTTGATTTGGCTTAACGAATTTCCTTCTGATATTAGTTGGAGAAATTCGATGGTTTTTATTAGATATTTGGGATTGATTCAACAGTAAAGTTATTGGATAAAATAAGGAACATTTATTTCGATCCTTCTTTTTATAAAATGTTCTAGAATTCAATTCAGATAGAGGATTCTTCTTAAAACTGGAATAATATCTCAGTTAAATTTAATATTGTCACGTTATTTTGGGATCAATCGTTTGATTTGATGTAAACATTGATTTTTAATGAACATGAAAAATAGACTTCTTCTTTGGGATTAATCAACTAATTCATATCATTTTCTTTCAAAGAATCATAGAACTAAAATAGAAAAATCGTGATCAAACCAAATTTATCATTTTTTGATCGATTTTGAAACTATTCACAAAATTTAAAAAAATTTAAAATTCGTTATTTCACGTTTTACATCAATAAAATTACTTTAGTTTATTATATTCTTGATATTTCACTTGAAATTCCGACAATGTATAGAATTTTCTGAATACCTAATATTTTTAAAAGCATAATAGAAGCAAAATTTATCGAAATTTTGCAGAATAAATATGTCCGCTCCAAAGAAATCATCCGATAGATTCTATTCAAGTAGTTATATCGAAGTGAAAATGTATGAAGCGATAGAAAAAAAAAATTGGAGAAGCTCTTATTCATTGTTATCTGATACCGCCAGGAGCCTGAAGATACTTCCACTGCTTTTATCCACACTATTTGCTTGGGTTTTATACACAATAGACGTAAATCTATCAATTTCTATCTTCCGCTTTTCATTGATAGTGCATATACTCCATTTGTGAAATCATTATCGAGTGAAATGTAGCCCTCTCTTTATTTTTGTACATTTTTCCTTCTCATTCTTCTCATCTCTTCTTCGTTTATGGAATAGCCTTTGAAGTATGAAAGGTAAACTGATGCAGCATCGTAAATCACTTCTTTTTTTTTATTCAATATTTTTTGTGATAAGTTCTCAAAGAACCACGTTTAATTGGAATCTGCCCAATCAAACGCAGAAAATTCATTGATTCCTCAATTCTGTGTTCAAATATTGACATGAAAATATTTACAGGGATTGAATCAACTGTGATAGAATAATTTTTCTTCATTTTTTAAAATAAAAAATAAGAGTTTAGAAATATTCATTTAATATGAAAATTGATAATTTCTTAAAAAAATGTTTCTGCCTATTTAAATTAAGTATCAAATGAGATGCACAATTTAAAATGTGACACAAAAAAGCGAAATGTTCACAAAATTTGACGCTTTTTCCCTATTTATTCACATTTTGCTCCAACGATTCCCCTATTTCAGAAATGTTCTCTTCTACATTTTACTAGAGCATAAAATTACTCAAAGAAAAGAATTAGAGTGTATGACGTCACTTGTTTAACGACTCAGCACATTTATTTTTCCTCTGACAAGTGTTTATCTTTTCGAACCGCAAATATTTGCTACACTGTAATTTTTCGCTAAAATATATGTTTGATGTTTTTGATGTTTAAATTGAGTGGAAAAAAATCAAAAATTTGTTGAAGGAATAAAGATTATTTGGAATGTTTCATATTTTCGAGTTTATCATTATTATCGTCATTATTACGTTAAAAATGACGTAACTATATAAAAATACTCTTGTTTTTTCAATCCTGAGCTCCTACATATTTTAATGGTGAAAAAAAAGCGCTCGGAGCATGGAAAATTTGCAATTCAATTTTCACAGCCACTGAAAATCAATATTTGGTGTTTTTTTTAATTGGGAAGCTTTTTTATTTTTAAACTCACCTCATTCCACTGATCCGTTTCCCACATTGGACAGGAAAAGGTATTGCATATTTCTTGGTCACGTGGCTTGTGACTGGTACTGCAGCGATGATCAGACAACTGTAGAAAAATAAAATTAATTGGAGTGAAATTGCATTGAAAAATCAAAGAAAGCCTTCATTCCTTTGATAGAAAAACTATATAATGCGGAATTATACTGGAAAATATATGGAAAATATGGGATCATATAATTCAGCGAAATTCTATATACTTTGTCATATATTCCAAATTACATAATATGATTATACTGTGGTTATATTCATTAGCAGAACTGTTAGTATATAACTCATTATATTTCACAATATACTACTCAATATATGATTTTTCATATATACTCATTATACCTATTACTTATATTTCAAATAAAAATTACTTTTTAATGAACATGCATCATTTAATACACAAATTTTTACACATATAATAATTAATTAATATTGAATTATATAATAAACGAAAATATAAAATATACATATATCAATGAGTATACTTTGTCATATATCTTAGAATTATATATATATTTATACTTCCAAGATATATAATCAAATATAAGTATTTCGTATATTTTATCCAAATATTGAAGATATATCAGTGACATATATTATTTATTATATTCAATTTCATATTTTCAAATCAGCGAAATTATCTATATGGCCTCGATATACTATTCGATATAATTTCTCATATAATGTTTTATATCAGCGTTATATTTTCCCATATATTTATAGCTATATATAGTTTTTCCAGTCGGGTATTAGCATAGCACTTACGCCCCTTTGTTTCTAAGGCGACGATATAATGGGGAGAGTGGGGCAAAATGGATCTCCGGGGCAAAAAATGATTCAGGATTTTTTTTCGGAGTGAAAGACTTGTTGAAAAAATCTGAAAAAATTTGAGAAGATGCTCTAATGTGTCTTCATTGTTGTGTAATTTTTTCAAATTTTTTCATCAAGCTGCCTATTCTCTAAAAAATCACAAATCATTTTGAACAGGTCTTCAATTTCATATTTTCAAATCAGCGAAATTATCTGTATGGCCTCGATATGCTATTCGATATAATTTCTTATATAATGTTTTATATCAGCGTTATATTTTCCCATATATTCATAGCTATATATAGTTTTTCCATTCGGGATCGATCATCTCACAATAAAATTTTAATTTTTAAAAAATAAAAAAAATGTGTGCACTAAATTCACCTTGGTCGTCTCATTTCCGTTTTCTTCAGTGCAAAAAACTGGCCTAGTCCTCGATCCACCCCCGCAACTGGCACTGCACCTACTCCATTCCCCAGTAATCCATCTGAAATTGCACCAAAAGAAAGAAAAATCAGTTCATGAATAAAGCATAACACGATAAACCATAAGTTTCTCCCCTAAAAAAAAAAGAAATATAAAATCCTAATATTATCATTACAACGTAATTATTTTTGAATTTGAGTAAATCACCGTGGATACAAAATTAAACTGAAATCCAAAGGGATCCAAGCAATTAGCACGATTTAACATCCATTTCCTTCCTCATTCTATCCTGCTGCTTTCGCTCCCTGACACATGGGTCCTCTCTCGCTCAGTGATTTATTGACGTATCATAAGTGCGTGTAATTGCCAGTTTCCCATAACCGGTAGAAATTTGATAACGCCTAGAAATCCTAATGTTATCGTCAATGAGATTTTCATAACAAATATGAATATCCATTCGCTTGAGTTTTCTCCCCTGACCTCAATACATCTCAAACAATCTCACGACTAGTGAGATCGATTTAACTGCAACAGTGAAAAAGGGGGGGGGGGAGAGAAGGTAGAGAAAAAAAAACGATACAAAACAAAGAGGAAACAAAGCTTTTTCTATCAAGTGGCAAAGAACAATGATCAAAAGACTGCTTTCATCGAAAAAAAATACGAAAAGTCGAGTCTTCTATCGCGTGCCGTTTGCCTATATATATGTCTACCACTAGTTTCATAAACGAACAGCCAAGGGAAAGACGAGTGAAAAATAAAAAAATAAAAAAAAAATAAAAGAAAATAAAAGAATACACGAAAGAACAGCCGCAAGCCTTTCTCTACTCTCTAATGGCCGTTCAAGTGGCGGGGGGGGGGGGGGGGTGAGATGAAAAGCCATGTACGTTTGGAATGAGGAGAAAAAGTGCATACTAACGTCTTTCTCTTATTTCTCCAGCAAATTCAACCGCAAGTCTTGCAAAACGCATTCACCAGGTTTTTTTAATAAAATTGTGACACTGGTTGAAATAATTACAGTTTTTTAATTGACTTGAAAACAAAGGGAATATGCGATTTTTAGTTTCGAGATTTTTAGCCGGGGAAAAAAATATATATCAACAATAGGGGAAGGCGGGGTAAAATGGATACAAGAGGCAAAACAGATACGAATTGATTTTGGTATTTCATACTACGAAATTCAGTCGAAATGGATGAGAATATTGGAGATAGATTTTTTCTGATGATTTCATTGGAAAGATGAGGAAATTTCCCATGAAAATCATATGTGAAAAGTTATTTTTTGGAATTTTTCAAAAATTTCATTTTTTGAGCGAGATTTGAAGGTGAAAGTCTTCTGTTTTTGAAAAATTTCAGGTTTTCGAGAATATCTCTGGTTCTATTGATCGTAGCGACCTGGGGTTCATCTTAAATGAAAGGTGAGCTCATTTTCCATCGATTTGTGGGGTTTTAAAAGGAAAATATCAATTTTTTCAAGGACTTATAGGGCAAAAACTGATTTTTAAAAAAAATGACATAAATATTTGAAAAATTGATTTTAAAAAAATTTGAACCACATAAATCGATGAGAAATGAGCTCACCTTTCATTTGAGATCAACCCCAGATCGCTACGATCAACAGAACCGGAGATATCGCCGAAAAAGTGAATTTTTCCGATTGTAAAAAGGAAATCCCTTCAAAACTTGGCTGAAAAAAGGAAATTTTTCGAAAAATAGAGAAAAAAAAATTTTGACATTTGTTCTTTGCCTGAAATTTCCTCAGCTTTTCAATAGAATCATTAGAAAATTTCAATCTCAAACCGTTCAATCGGAGTGTCCATTCTACCCCACCTTCCTCTATATTTCTTCTTTTATTGTTGATACATTTTTTTTTCTATGAAAGTCCATCAAAAATGATTATTTTTCCACTTACTTTGTCGAACAAGGATGCGTGTTGCATGGTAGTGACGTTTTTGTTGGTCGCTCATTCGAATCACAATGACTCTCATCCACCACATTGTCCTCTTCAAATGACTTGCATGTTGCTATCGCCATTTTAAAGCCTGAAACAATATTCAAAAAATCATAAAATGATGTAAACATGTTCGAGCATCTTCTCAATTTTTTCCCTATTTTTTTGTAAAGTCTCTCCTTCTGAAAAAAGAATTTCCTAAATCACCTCATTGTTGTAAGGAAACAATTTTCCTCTCGCAATGTAAAGTTAATTCAATGAAAATTTAATGGAATCAACTCGAAAGTTCATAGGATGAAGTAGTAGAATTTTTAAATTCGAGAGTCGATAGTAACATTAGCAATTGGGTTATCGAAATGTCAAGTTAGAGTAGAGGTACTTAAATTTTTTAAGATTTTTTTTTTTTCGAAATAAGTATTTTCAGCGAATAGATTGTAAATTAAATGACAACTTGACCTGGCCATTTATCCTGAAAAGAAAGATATTCATGTATGAAGCATCGATATATTTTCACCTTTGACCTCATGAATGAAAACTCAATTTCCACCGTTTAAATACCAAATTCCCTGAAACATTTGAAATTAAAGGCAAAAAAAAGGAAACAAACGCACTTTAGAATTCAGATGTTATTGACAAGGAGTTTCGCTTCCAGCAGAACAGATTGAGAGGCACTTAAAAATTCTGTTTAATAAAGAGAGTGAAGGGGACTCTGAAAGGAAAAAAACTAAGAAGAAAAAAGAAACGAAAAGAGGCAAGAAAAAAAATAAACTAACCGCCTCCGCAAGACTTGGAGCAAGCTGATATTGATTCCAAACTCCAAGAGTATCTTGGCTGACAGCTTGAACCATTTCCACCGCAGACACCACATGCGTCCTTCGTTTTGCCACTGCTTACTCTCATGTCACATCCGACTTTCTGTAATATATTGAAAGAAAAACAAAAAAAAAATTAATTACTTTTATAAAGTTTTTCTTGTAGATATTGTGAGTTTATTAAAAAATCTGACGTTTTTAGAAAAATCGATCATATTTTTTGATCATCAAATTTCTGCAGATATATTGGAAATTTAGCGAGATAGAGCGGCAAAAAGAAGCTACAAAAAAGAATTAGGATGAAATCGCTCTATCTCGCTTAGTTTCCTGAATATTCATGAAAATGGATCATTCCTGATTCTGAACGTATCGAATGGTCATTAAAATGAAATCAGCCTCCAAATTTTGAAAATTCTTTCATAATTTTATCATATTATTCTTCAAATCCTCTAATTTGATGGGAATTCATTGAAAAAGTTTTGATACTCAATTAATGACAAATTTGTTCTCTAATTAATTCATGAAAAATGTTCTAGTCTAAATATTTTCAAGACCCTATCGATTTCTTATGGATACGACTTGAATTTTTATGGAGATCCATCATAGCAAGTAGAGAACTGATTTGTCATTCAGGCTGCAACACTGGAGGACTCAGAGGCTTCTGGTGGGGTTGTATTATTCATCCCTTATCTTACTCTACAACCAGGTTTCAACTCATACCAAAAAGCTATACTCTGACAGGAAAGCCAGTCGGATGCTCTGGGATTCACAAAATCCCAAGTACACAAGCACGAATTTTCCGTGAAACATTAATTGCTGTTAATATTTCATATGGAATACCCTTATCACTTGCATTGAAAATTAATTAAAATTTGTGGATCTTCAGTTATTTGATTAGTGATATTTCCTCAATTCAATTTTGAATGGTTTCCTTGCGGAAATGAAGGAAAAAGAGACAGGAGGAACATAGATTGATATGGAAAGCACTGAGAGGAGAAAAAAGCATGAAAAAGGTGTGGAACAAGAAAAGATGGAAGACAAAGGAAGACAAGAGAATAATAAAAAGCGAATGGGTATTAAGGATTCGAATGAAACAATCATTTTTTATCTCTATCAGACCCAAGGATTACGTTAATGTTTGAATTTTTCCTCTATCTTCAAGCGTTCATGAGTTATGAAGATTCGAAAACGCGAGGTGGAGGTAAAATCACAAAATGGCGGCATGTTTCAGCATTTGCACTCGAAATACGTGAAAATTCTCCTATTGGATTGAAGTTATATCGAGTTCCTATTGTTTGACAGTATTCGTTCATTATTGCCTATTAGGTGAGAGTGGGGCAAAACGGACTTCTGCAGTAACAGGATTTAGGAATTTTTTTCAAAGTGAAGGACGCGATGAAAAATTCTGAAAAAAATTGAGAAGATGCTCCAATATGTGGACATTGTTGGTGAATTTTTTCAATTTTTTTTAAATACTCCTTGACTCTCAAAAAAAATCCCGAATCATTTCGACCTACAGGTCCATTTTACCCTGATTTCCCCTATTATTGAACGAAGCACAAAAATATCAGTTTTTTCTTCAGCCCTTGATGAGTTTCACTAAAAAATGTTGAATAGCTGCTATTTGAAAATCAAAAGAGAATGACACAAGAAAAACAAAAAATCAATATAAAAAAGTACTCAGAGGTGAAAGAATCGCAAAAAAGCTTTGGAACATGAAGAAAAAGAAATACAAGAGAATAAAGAGTGTATGTGCATGGAGGGTAAGAGGTATCGCAGGTTTTCATCGGTGTGCATGCATAAATGAAAAAAGAAATGGAATTGAGAGGGTTACTCATGTGCTTGGATGCTCTAAGAAGACAACATAAAGGGTAGGAGTGGTGATGATACGAGAGATGAAAGTGAGTGAAAAAGAACTGAATGACATGACTCAAACAAGACCCTCCAATGTACCGAAAGATTCATCTTCTCTTCGTAGAATAAAGCCAGTTTTAGAAGAAATGTTTTTTAAATTCACATTCGATCCCAATTATTTCAATGAAACAGTTGAATATAGGACCGAAATTTCTGGCTTTTTTCTTTAACTTCAGTTTTCAGAGGATTTTCTTCCGAATGTAAAGTTGGTGAGTTATTTAATAATGGAAAAACTAGTTAGTGCGCAACGACCTGAGCTGGATGGGAGGGAGGAAGGGGGGGGGGGGGAGGCTCTGTAATTGCCTGGACACTCGTCACGGAAGCGTTCATTGGAAAACGTTCATTAGAAATTGTTATTCTTCGACTTTCAGTTCATTCGTAGTAATTTCTTAATTATTTATACTTTGATGAGTAACCAGTGGGAAATTTCGGAGTAATTACCATTAACGAATGAATTTTATGAATTTCCATCAATCACAATCTAATTTAGAACAATATGACATTAATTGGGTTATTAATTATTCTTGAATTACTTTTAGAGACCTTTGTCTTTTTTTCGGAAAGTGGCTTCTTAAGTAACGCCATCTAGACTTCGTGGCGCCAACTGAACAATGAATCTAATTGAGAGTAATTAGTGGTATGAAAGAAAGGATGGTTCAGTTGATGACTTCAAGCAACAGATGGCACCACAATTTTATGGGCAAATCAATACTGAAGATAACCATGAAAATTTTGGAATAATTAACATGAATAGATGAATATTATGAATTTCTATCAATCAAAATGTATTTTAGAACAATATGACATTAATTTGAGTAATCAACCATTCTTAAATAACTTTCAGGACTTTCGCCTGTTTTTAAAAGCGGTTTTTTAAGTAACGCCATCTAGCGTTTGGGGCGTCAACCCAATAATTGATCAAATTTAGAGTAATTTGGGGCACGAAAAGAGGTTAAATCAGTTGATGACTTCAAGCAGCAGATGGCGCCACAATCATCTCAATTTTATGATCGAATCAGAATATCGAACAGATCCTTGCAGATAAATAAAAGAAATTTTCCATCAAAATCTAAAATGATTGAATTAAATGCCTCGATAATGACAAAAAACGAAAAATCAATCAATTTGCATTTTTTTTACTCACCATACAAATTCCCCCAATGCAAACATCATTATCATCAGATCTGCACTTGGTACCATCCTCAACTTTATCAGCAAGCTGTACAACAAATGTTTCATCGCTTTCCCCAAATTCGCTATTCTCCATCGATCCATCAATCAATTGTCCATGAATTTTATTTCCAATTCCACCTGGATTAACATTGTAGTCAATTGAAGAAGTTGATGAAGAGTCACTTGATAACTGTATTCCACGACAGATCAAAGAGCATGGCTTCGTTTGATCGTAATAGGGTGACCATTTAAGTAACTGTCCACTGTACGGGACATTGTCAAAATTGGAGCACTGTTCAGCACGAAAATCACTCGGCACTGGGCAGGGCTGTAATTTAGAAAAGTTTTCAAGTGAACAATTTACTTTATAAAGAAATAGAAATAAATTGATAAAAAAAAAAAAAAAAAAAAAAAAAATGAAATAGTTTTGGTGTGAAGTCTTCTCTTCAGGGGTAGTATGGACCCTCAGAGGAGAATGATCTGTCTGGCCATTACTCTTTCTCTATGGTCAGTGGTAATTGTTTCTATTTCTCTTTCTCCCACTTCTATTTCAGCTGTATCTCATGTACAATTCTTTTTCTTTCTCAAGTAAAACCGGACACAGCAGGTAGCCAAGTAAGAAAACCATTGCACGTACAGACCTATATCACTGGCACTTTTATAGATTAGTCCTGCAGAGGAGTCTCCATGAAAAAAAAAAGGAAAAAGAAATCTACCCTCCCTTTCTTTTCTCACGATTTTCTCGTTCTCTTGCAAATCAAAAGGAGAAGGAAAAAAAAAAGAGCAATGAAAAAAAAAAAAAAAACTTAAAGAATGAGAAAAATGTCAAACGAGTTGAGATTGTGTGGCAGTCTGCCAGGCACGTGGATACTCATACCTGCAGGCAATTTTATTCTTCTTGAAAAAAATATCGAACTATGTAGAAAAGAATTGAGCTCAATCGGTAGTAATAATAATCGCAATAACCCAAGAATATGCGGTAGTAACTGTAGAGACATGGATATCATATCGTTTTTGGCCCTAAGGCTATCCAAACGATCATGCTTGAATGCTTCTCAGAGCACTCAACGTTTGTAACGTTTAAGTTTACCCATGAAGTTTCAGATTAACCATTGAATTTGATGCAGTAGTTGAAGAGAAAATTTATGAGAGTATTCGGTATTGTTGAATTACCCTCTGATTTCTCACTATTTACTTTTATGTAGAACAATTGGATTTTTTAAAGATTTTAATTTTGCGAGAGTTTGCGATTGTCTTTGGAATAAATTGAGATTTTGGAGTTTGGGAGGCTATTGTTTGAATATTTGGGTATAGGAGACGATGATTAGGGGAGAATTTCGGTGAAAATTATGAAACATTTCGAAAGAATGGAGTCCATATGCCCTTATCACGTGCTTTCATCCAGGAAAGGTTGCGTTCGCGCGGGAGAGATGGCTACAGTGTCCAACAGGATCAACTTTTTTGAACCAACCAACCGGCTTTTATCTCTATCAGACCCAAGGATTACGATAATCATCGGATTTTTCCTCTATTTTAAGCCGTTCAAAAGTTATGGAGGGTCGAAAACGCGAGGTGGAGGTAATTTCGGAACTCGTGAATGATCACAAAATGGCGGAAATGAAGCATGAGCACCTGCAACACATTTGAAGCTCTTCAACTCCGATTGATATTATATCGAGGTCCTATTCTTCGAAGATATTTGTCTATTATTCGCTTTTGTTATTGAACAAACCCCAAAAAAATCAGAATGTCCTCAATTTCCTGATAAGGCTTGCTAAAAAAACTGAAAGCAAAGATGACTCCGGAAAGCAAAATGGCTACGGTGTCTAACAGTATCAACTTTTTTGAACGAACCGACCACCTCTCATCTCTATCAGACCCAAAGATTACGAAAATCATCGAATTTTTCCTCTATTTCAAGTCGTTCAAAAGTTATGAACGTTCAAAAACGCGAGGTGGAGGTAACATCCCAAAATGGCGGCGCCAAAGCATTTTGCTCCAGTTCCTGATGAATTGCACTAAAAAAAAGCAGAAAATGAAAGAGAAAATAAACAAAAGGACGGATGAATGTGATTTGAATTCATTCGTTGATTTTCATGACACAAAAAGCTCATTGTCCTAATAAACTAGAATATCAACAGGGAGTGTGATAAATGAAAGAGTTAATAATGCTGGATTTTGCAAAAGCATTGGCAGTACGAATTATCAATTGTTATTATTTACAATTGTCAAAGCAGTGTTAGTGTATTTACATTCACAAATAACATCATTCTAGGTTTGTTTGCTGTCATTATCGAGGAGAGTTTAGTTTGGGTGAGCTGCACGGGACAAGTTTGGTGTGCGTAATGAAATTAACTTGGCCGTGGGTACACACAATTGCGCTACATGCAATGAGTAAAACTGCTTTTGCTCTATTCAATCGTCCTCTCTCTCTCTCTCTCTCTCTTCTTCTCTCTCTCTCTCTCTCTTCCTCTATCTAGACCAACCAATTTTCCAACGAATGGATGGTGTGTGCGTATTCTCGTGTGAAACGTGCGCGCAATTACGAAGTGGAATGGTTAACGAGCGTGATTTGTACGTCAGCGCGTGGGAATTCAAGGAAATTGCAGGTACTCGAAAAGTTTTAATAAACTTTGTTGTCAAAATTACTGCATATTATTGTGATTATTGTTCTTATAAAATTAGGAGTATTTTTGAAGTATCTGCAGCTGTTTTCACGGAATTTTGAGGTAAAAACGGATAATTCTATGTTATCTGCACTTTCTTGAAAAGAAAAAAGTTAAACATTCGTTACCGTTTATTTTCCAATTTTCTTTCAAGTATCCTTAAGTTTTTTTTTTTTTTTTTTTTTTTTTTTTTTCTGCATAAGTGCTTTGAGAAATTGAAATTTTATGCCGTTTTTTTTTAAATATTAGAATAATGAATGGATCATTATTTATAAAAAAAAGACCACTTCTTTCCTCAAGTGGAGGACTCGCGAATGAAGCATTCCGGGTACACATTTATTTGAGCCCCATTAAGAATCCAATAAGCTCTCATTTCATATTAAAATGAATCTTGTGGATGATGAGCCTCTGATAAATAAAACTCGCGGAATTCATTCATTTTTTCTCATTTATTTTTGCATTTAAATTTCTTTAGAGATTTTTAAAATGGAGCTTTTTGAATCCACAATTTTATGTCCATCTTTTTTTTCTGAGGGGGGGGGGGGGAGAAAAAGGTGAGTAGCAGGGGCATATTTCAAGGCAGACGAGCATTCAGATGATCCAGATGCACTTTATCTTCATTATGGAGGAGACTGGGGCAAAATGGACCGGGACGCTGAAATGATTCGGCATTTTTTTTGAGAGTGTAGGGGTCGACGAAAAAATTTGAAAAAATTCACCAACAATCTCTACATATTGGAGCATCTTCTCAAATTTTTTCAGATTTTTTTGTGAAGTCCTTCAAACCGAAAAAAATTCTCAAATCATGTAAAATCGGAAATCTATGTGAGAAAAGAAACAAAAATCATTAAAATTCTTGGATCATTTCGATTCGCGTGGTCATTTTGATTCCGGGGGGGGGGGGGGGGGGGCTTAATTGAACATTTTCGAATAATCAAAATTTCCAAAAATGCCCCAAATTCATCTGCTTCTTTTTTTACTGGAGAATAAAAACACTTTGTAAATACAAAGAGTGATGAAAAGTCCTGAATAATTCTCATTCCCATTAAATTTGCTGCCAAAAATTCTGGCTTTAGATATACAGTGGGCTTTTCAGTAACGGACGCGTAAGGATTTGACCTCGATAATATCCATAAAGCTTTTCGATTGTATTCACGTGACACTATTTCGCCTCTGTATCTGCGCATATTGCCCACGTGTTACATTCACAAGAGCCAATTGTATTATTTTATCCCTTTTACGATATCCTGACTGTGATATAATGGTTATATAGATTTATCAAATATTAATTGTATTGGGATTGAAAATTGGATTGCATTTGATTTCGTCTGATTGCATTGATAATTGTGATTCGGATTTGACATTCAATGCTTCAATTTTTTCGTTATGATCAGGAGGAAATCAGAATATGTCAGAAATTAATGGAGATACGCCCTTTTTACCCGAATTCTCTTTTGCAGCTCTTAAAAAATCACTGGAAATTTTTTAAAAATTGATATGAATTTTTTTTTTTATTTAATAAAAAAAATCGGTATTTTTTTTTTACTTATTTTTTTTAATAGAGATTTTTAAGAGCTACAAAAAAGGATTAGAATTAAAGGGGCGTATCTCCATTAATTTCGAAGATATTATTTTTTAAAAATGCAGAAAAAAACATTTTTTAATAATAAAATTTTAAAAAAATTCATAATAAAATTCATGAATCTTCAATGCAATTACCTGAATTAATTGAAAATTCCAATTAGCGATGGAAATGGAAACAATGTAAAATACTGTACAATATTCGTTTCCCTGACATTACTTTAATTCAAAGAAAAATCGATATAAATTTGATTAATCAATAATTATTCGGATGAAAAAAAAAATTGTTTTGATTGGATTGGCAATTAATGCACATCGCAATTTAATACTATTATAGATCCAATATGGCTATTGATTGTTTGTTGCCGATGCAGAGAGCAAGAGGGAGAGATAGGGGCATACGATAGAGTATACAGTAACATCGTTGACAGTTTGGCCACTCGGCTTGATGAGAATTAGACGGTAATTTACCTAGGATAATGGCTAATGTGTCCATTGAACTATGCACCAATAGTTACTCTCCCCCCTCCTCTCCCACCCCCTCCTCCCCCTCCTCTTCATCATCACACTCCAAAGCTGGATGCATTTCCCTAGTAAAATCGAGTAGTTTAAATTTACCTCAACTCGCGAGCTTCATCGATCCTTTCATGTTTATGGATGAGAAATATAGGAAATATTAAAAAAAAAAAGTGCCGGCAAAAAAAAATCGCATATTTAATTTTTTAAATTTTTTTATTTCTGTAATTTCCATCGAAAAAATTTTAATTACTTTCTTAATGAAAAATTTGGATTTTTAAATTTTTCATTAGTTTGAAAATTAATTTTTTTTTTAACAATTTTGATTACTATTGTAATTAAAAATTTGACTGATTAAATTTTATAATTCTTTTTCTTATTCGAAATTTTGATTCTTTCTTACTTATTAATTGATTGGAATAATTAATTTTATAATAAAATCAACGCTACTATGTTTAATCTTCCCAAATATAATCGTTTTTCAGACAAAAATTTTGAGTTGAGAGTTTTAACTAAATGTAACACAAATAAGAACTTATAATTTAATCCAATCTAAATGACGCTTATATGACATTTATAATTCAATTTAACTAATAAAAATGTTAATAAGTTTGATAAAGAAAATAATTATGAAATTCCATCAGTCAAATTTTAAATTACAATAGTAATCAAAATTGTTAAAAAAAAAAATTAATTTTCAAACTAATGAAAAATTTAAAAATCCAAATTTTTCATTGAGAAAGTAATTAAAATTTTTTCGATGGAAATTACAGAAATAAAAAAAATTAAAAATGCGAATTTTTTTTGTGCTGATCTCTGTTATATGCTACCAGTTCTACTAGTGAATATAACTACAGTATAATCATATTATGTAATTTGGAATATATAGCAAAGTATATAGAATTTAGCTGAATTATGTGAACCCATATTTTCCATATAATTTCCAGTATAATTTCGCATTATATAGTTTTTGCCAAAGTGAATATAGTATCATGAACTGAAAAGAGCAGAAAAGTTCCTTCATCATTGATAATGTCCTTTTTTTTTTTTTTTACCTATAAAAACGATTTTTAACTTGTTATTATTTTCCCTATTTCGACATTATCGGTATTCGTTTATGTGGGAATATGAAAACGTTATTGGAGGCTGTCTCGTGTCATCGGGATTCGATGATGCAAAAATTTCCAATCAAATGTCGGTAATTAATTTTTTTTTTTCACTATTCAACGTGCGGTTGTGTTTGATGTCGAACAATTTTTTTTTGTTGTCCCATCGTCCGCCTGACTATTTATTGACCCGATCACTCAGCACTGACAATTGTGGAGAATTGGAGTGACAGAGGGGTATTTTTAAAGGTTGATTGAATAATAGAACATTTTTAGTCGTTTCCTGGGGTTATGACAAATATGAGGACTGGGTTGGAATGATTAAGGAATTTTTTTTGGGGTGAAGGACTTTGTGAAAAAATCTGAAAAAATTTGAGAAGATGCTATAACGTGTCTTCATTTTCGGTGAATTTTTTCAAATTTTTGAGAGGCTCCGCCTTTTTTTGCCTAAATTTATTGCTTCATCAATAAGAAATATGAGCAAATTAATGAGTAATTAAAAGCTTCGGAGTGAAGGAGTCTTCAAAAAAATCTGAAAAAATTTGAGAAGATGATCCAAAGTGTCTACATTGTTGTTGAATTTTTTCAAATTTTTCTGGAGAAGGCTTCACTGCCAAAAAAATCTCGATTCATTTTGCCCCACGGGTCCATTTTACCCCACTCTCCCCTACTAGTGTTGATTTAGTTTCTGGAGTCGCACAATGTTTATTCTATTATTCTACATTCCTTTTCATTTCTGCATTCATGCATTTGCACTTTTTTCTCTTCCTGTGAATTGAAAATTTATGCTTTCTTTTGGTCTATTGTTCAACTGAATGAAATAGAAACGCACGAGAATATTTTTATTTCATTTATTCCTCAAAATTTTCCATAGAAACGGAGTCCAGAAATGGAAGATTCTTTCATCAGTATTTTAGTATCAAATGTAATTCTCAAAATATAGTTTGATTTATCAGAATATCCGATCTGTAATTCTATTTCCATTGAACAATTATCGACAATGAATTAATTGCAAGTCAATCAGTGATGAATGATATTATCAAAAATAGGAATATAAGTCAATTCAGAATTAGACGCGAAGCTTCAACAAGATAATTTCCGTTTAAATATTGAATGCAGTAATTTTAAATGATTCTGTCAAGTGATGAAAAATCTTATAATATCCAGAATTTCATTTTATTTCTCTAAATTGGGTCTAAATTTCAATCCGAGGAGATTTAAGGCAGGAAAGTGCAATTAGTAGTCATGATAATTTCAACATCCAAGAATATGTCTAGATCATTCTCATCAGTTTTCATCAAATTTTCATGACAGGATATAAACGAATTTATTATTAAGAAATAATCTCTTCATAATAAAGAAAATTGAGATTAGAAAATCATAATTCGGTACCAGAGACTGAAAAGCAAAATCAATTTCTTCTAATTTCTATGAAAAATTGATTCTTTCATGTTCTATATATAGTTGTATGCATATATTTTCATATTGATTCATCAAAAACCTCGAAAATTAAAAAATCTTAAAAATTTCTATCCAAATCCAAAAAAAACTGTAAACACAGGATAAGTCTATTTTTTGGAAAAATTTCCGGAGATTAAGCGAGATGAGTCCATTTCGTTCTAATATATTTTTCGTAGCACTTCAGATTTCCTATAATGAAGGATCAAAACAAAATCGCCCTATCTCGCTTAGTTTCCGACTAAAATGACGAAAGAAATAGCAAATACTCTCAATTTATTCTAATTATTAAGCAAGAATTTCCTCAAGGGAGTTGTTGAGAAGATCTTGTAAGCTGCATGTGATTCATGTATACGCACAGCATTTGATCATATATATATATATATATATATATTGTTATACACATGTAGAATAGCAGGAAGTACAGACGGAAGTAGTAGCATAGTCACCCCTGGGATATTCTGCGGACTAAATCCTATCCGGTTGGATTTTAACTTGAAATTTATTGTTGAACTGAGAAATTATTGTCTCTCCAGACTGCCTTTCACAAATATATATGTATATATAATGGTGAATAATGGAAAATCACTAACTGAATAAAAATGCAGCTGAAAAAAATTAATAATGCGCAATTTTATGGGTCATTTCGAATTTCAAAAAGAAGCTATCCTGATGAACATTTTCGAATTCTGTTCGTAATTCAATATTTTAAGTATAAAATTGTCTGTAATTTTGATGTTCATCATCTTTCATCATTTCCCAACATTTCCATATGTCAAGATGAATCAATTCATTGTTTTTTAGTCAAATCCCACAGAATTAATTCAACATATGTTCAACATGTAGCTACAGCTTTCATTCGAAAAATCTCCGAAAAACAAGTTTATTATGAAAACTGAAGATGAACATATTTTGTTGTCACAAACGATTTATACAGAATATAGTACGGGATTTAGCGTTGAATTTTGTGTGCCAGATTTAGAAGTAGGTCGGGTCACCTGCATCGCAGCATACCCAGAGGGACTAACGTATCTGCAGAGAGGATATTCTATCCCTAACAGTTATGTTCGTAGTAACATTTTGCGGTATTTATGGATATTTCACCTTTCGATATTTATTGGAAAGACAGAAAATGTTCTTAACCATATGGACGTCTGCGAAAATAGCTTTGAGTGGTGAAAAGGTCAATGACGTCATGTAACGATTCTTTAGGATCATGTCTTATGATTGCTATTGATCACCATTTGAACTGCAAGAATTTGCAAGAAATTATGATCATCCGAAGATTCAAAAGTCATCCAAAATTTTGAGTGATCCACTTTTTTCTGCTCATTGTCATCAAAGATTCTATCAAATTTGCATGAAATCTTGATAATGATACAAAGACAATTGAAGCTAATTTCGAGTTCACTGTACACATTCATGCAGTTGAATAAAACTTTGGTTAGTGCTAATAATAACAACTGAAAATCAATGATAACAGCAGTTTACCCAGAAGTTTTCCGCAAGATCAAACGTTGAAGGGAAACACCAACACAGAGTCCCCAAAGTTATCAGAACGAATATAACTGAGTTAACTTGGTTTCAAGTAGTATCTTGTATGAACCCCATTTCCCCAATTCCCAGTTAGCACAGTTTATAATCGTTGTTGTACATGCAATATATGTTTGTGTATGTGTTTGGGTGTGTAGAGCATAGAAGTGATAGTAAATCGTAAGAGTATTACGGTGATATATATAGGTTCAACATTGTATCAACGAGTCTCTCTATAGTTTGAATTATCCAATTTTATGACAGTATTGGGGGATACTGAGAACATGGCTTACCTGATTGTTGCAAATCTTGTATTTTATACTCCAGGCTTTTCCTTTGCATGGCTTTCTGCGACAACGACGTTGCTGGCGTGATATTCCACCACCACAGCTTCTGAAATGATTGTTTATTGTTAGACAAGAGAATTGAGCTCTGAAAACCATCTTTTTGGATTTTTTGGGGGGGATGGATTTTTAGGATGACTTTGATAAATATGATGACTCTAATGATTGTTTTAGGTGCTAATTGATCTAATTTATCGATTTGCTAGGTCTTTGTTCGATAGATTTGATCAAATCTGTTGGACTAAGTCATATTTTTTGGCGATCCTTCTTCAGCTATTCGGATTCCTAAGTCCTCATATGGATTGAAATGATGTATGGATTTGGTATGTTTGATGATTGAAATGATGTATGGATCTTCATTGACGTGGAGGAGAGTAGGGCAAAATGGACCATTAGGGTGAAATGATGCAAGATTTTCTTTTCAGTGAAAGAATCTGAATTTTTTTTTAAAATTGAGAAGATGCTGTAACATGTCTCCATTATTGGTGAATTTTTTCGATTCTCTTCGGAAAGAGCTTCATTATCAAAACAAAAGGCGCGGCTTCTCAAATGATTATTTATTGTTAGAAAATGGGAAGTTATGAAGATATTGATGAATATAATGACTTCAATGATCGTTTGAGGTTCTAATTGATTCATTTTAGGCTTTTGTCTAATAGAATTTAAATCTGTTGGACTGAATAATTTTCTTTTCGCGATCCTTCTTCTTCAGCTATTTAGATTCCTAGGTTCTTCTATTCTTTCCATATCAAGAAATTTATTAAATAATAAAATTGCAAATAGCGTATAGAATTCTTCGGAGCATTCTATATTCAATTGACCTGCTTCTTTAGCATTCAAAATGATAACAAAGTGAAATAATATTATTTTTCATTTCTTCCTTCCTGTGAAATACTGAAACTAGGTCTCTGTTAAACGACTTGGTGGAAACTCGCAGTTTATGAGACGCAATGTGCCTCGTGATATACACAGTACGTTTTTTTTTTTTCGTTTTCATTCCTTCCTTAAAAGTCAGTGCAGAAATATAAAAGACCGTAGAGAGTTTGGGATTATCGAGAACGTGAGAGTTTTATCTGGCGTTGGTCATAAAATAAATGCCATAGACCCTGGGCTACTACATAACATACTACGTTGAATACCAACGAGAACCGTAAAATATTAAGTTTTCGAGACTCATTGGACTCTAAATCGCCATGATATTATGTCATTATATTCAATTTTCAAGCTCCATTATTTTTTGAGTAAAAAGTTTAGCACCTCCTTGAAAATGTCGGAAATTTAGGATTTTTCTTTAAAAAAGTCATTATCCTGCAGAAATTGAGGGTCTAATAATTTTTGCCAAACTTACCTAGTACATGGTGACCACTTGGACCAGGGTGTCCATTCCCCCCAAGAAAGCGTCTGGAACACAAAAAAATAACCAAATTATTACTCAATTGTGATGTTCATTTCTATGTTCATAATTATGAATTGAAAGTATCATTCGACATTGGAAGGTTTTAGTAACTTAAATACTAAAAGATTTTCAATTCGTGACGTTTCGCTTATAATTTAAGCCTGAGGACGCTTAAATCATAAGCGAAACGTCACAAATTGACAATCTTTCAGTATTTTGTTATTGAAGCCTTCCAATGTCCTATGATACTTTAAATTTATTTTTATTAACATTGCAGTGTGTATGTATCTCGAATGTTATTCTACTTTTGAGTATGATTCTACAAATTATTGATCTGCCTTCAAGTGTTCATGAATCCTTTTCTGGACTTTTTTCGGAAATTATGTAGACAGATCTAATGAATGAATGGATGTCAATTGATACAAATTCGAATTGTTGAATAGCAGCTATCAATCAGACTTTTTCATATTTTTGAACAGTTTAGCTGCCTAGCAGCTAGATCATTTCAGTAGCGAAGTGGTAAAGGGAGTTAAGTCATATAGGATGACCATATATACTTAACTCTCTTTACCACTTCGCTACTGATTCGATACTCAAATATAAATGGAGTTTCTGACTCTATTAATGAACGATTTCTTCAATCATTGAATATTACAGAGCTGCGTGTTCTTCTTTAAGGTCATCCATTATTCCATATCATCAGAAAATTCAATCATTATGACTTGTTTCCATGATTAATAATTAACATACGAAGGAAATAACTTATTCATCATTGCAGGATTCCATCAAATATTACTGCATTATGAAGTTGAATATGACCATTTTCGAAAATTCGATCAATTGCATATTGGAATCTGCATTGGTTCATAAATAATGAACGTTTTATGTGAATCAATATTTAATTACGAATGCTTTCGTCAATTACAGATATTTTCATCAATATTTAATTACAAAAAAATGCGGAATCTTCGTGAAAGCTCCTGAATGAATTATACGTCCATTTGTTAATAGTTAATGAAGATTCTTCAACCTGAGCATGCATTCCTCCGCGAATAGTGAGCGTTCACCTTAAATTAAATTCTTTCAACAATTCTAACTGGACCATCCAACTCATTTATTGATATGTTCGTGAAGCAATTTCTAGGAATCCTGATGAAAGCTTTTACGATCCATTAGAATAGATAATCGATGTCATCTAGACATTCAGGAGCATCATCTTCTAATTTGAGTGGTTGGAATAGAAGTTTATTCGAGAAACTCATGTAACTTTCGTTGATCTAAGTGTTTCTCATATCAGATGTTCATGAAAAAGGATTTATGGGTTACAGATGTGTTTTGGGAAATTCTTTAGGACAAATCGCCCTAATTATGATCCAAAAACGGTTTCTAACGGTTCTTTCTTTTCAAAAAGATTGAAATTAATAAAGAATCGTTCATGTCATAGGAAAATAGGGAAAAAATGGACTTCTGGACCAAAATGATCCAGAATTTTTTTTAGCCATGAAGGTGTTCATCAAAAAATCTGAAAAAATTTGAGAAGATGACTCAAGTTGTCTTAATTATTGAGGAATTTTTTTAAATTTTTTCGTGAAGGCTTTCTCCTCCAAAAAAATTCCAATTCATCTAATTTTCAATGATTTCTGCAAAAAGTTTTTATCCGATAAAACTTTCAAGATTGTAGACAGGTGTTAAAACACTGCCACAAGTAAAGATGATTAGATTGCAATCTAAGATGATGATAAATCTATCCAGTGAATATTCTGTTATATCTCACACAAGTTAGTTTCAATTTGTGTGAAACAGAAGTAGAGCAGAAAGAGGAGTTGAAAGATCGATGAGGTTCTTACCAACTAGTAATATATTCCATCGACATTCAGCGATGTGTAAACTGTCCGTTAAGTGAAAAGCTCACTTTTTACACTATTTAATTTGAAAACCTCGTAATTTTTCATTCACTCTTTGGAAATGAAAAAAATTTCATAATTTATGGATGCTTCGAATTTTGTTAATAGTCCTTCGACTGCAAAGAGAAAAAAAAGCAGAAAATCTCAATCACTCTTGCATTGAATCAAAATTAATAGCTGACGAATAGCGATTATGTTGAAAGCCATAGGTGGTGAAAGCCACGGGGCTCTTCGTAACATATATTCCAAAGCAGAGATGGAATAAATGATGCCTTTAAAGCGATCCATAGCGGAAAGCAGAGGGAAAAAAAGAAGAAGAAGGAAACCATGCAGGAGTGAATGAGCTTGTGGGAGTTGGAAAAATCGATTCAGGGTTTCACCTCTCTCAAAAGTGTAGCAGCTTTCCCATCCCTCACGTTCGAGATCGTCGATGAGCAACGATGGCGTTATTCAAGAGGGCGAATATAGAGAGAAATGTAAAAAAAATCGCGAAGCATGCTTTTTCGTTCGAAAAATTCGTGCGTCCATCGATTTTTTCATGGAGGTGAAAGTGTTCTGTATGGATACAAAGCACTTTGCCTCTCGATTAGTCAATGAAAACGCCTCGATGTCAGTATGGGAAGCCAACTTCCGTAGTGATGCCTATAAATCTCTTCATATCACTCGTTTTTTTATTCATTGCTCCTAGACGTACAAAAAATTCTCTAGTGTCTCGTACTAGAGACGGGAAGTAAAGTGGGGGAAGTGATGCTATTGAGAGGCACTTGATGCTATGGAAAAACAGAAAAAGTAGGAGGATGATGTACTTGAGAATTGAAAAGTGACAGTAGGAATGAATTGTTGGATTATTCTTGATAGAGAGTTTTGATGTAGTGATGTGTTTGTTCTCTAGACTGCTAGAGGATATGTGGAAAACTTGGGAAAAGTCTTTTTTTGTTGGATGCTTATTGAATTCCGTATTTTTTACGGTTGATTTCTTTGCGGTGGTTTTTTCCGGCTTTGTGCTATGGACAATGGGAGCTTCTATTGAGTGCATTTCGAGGAGCTTTTCAATGTCTTTCCGTCATATTAGAGAGGAATGTAATTGAGAGGCTCTTCAATTCGCAAGGTTGTCAGCTGCAGAACTGTCAGCGCTATTTTCGAATACGTTGAATATGTTCGAAGTTGGTTGAAAAGGTTAAGAAATTATTGTAGGGGAGACCGGGGCAAAATGGATCAGTGGTTAAAAATGATTCTGGATTTTTTTTGAGAGTGAAGCGATCTTAAAAAAAATTCGAAAAAATTCACCAACAATTTTCACATATTGACGCATCTTCTCAAATTTTTTCAGATTTTTTCACGGAGTCCTTCACTCAAAAAAAAATTCCTAGATCATGTTGCCTCGGAAATCCATTTCACCCCACTTTCCCCTATTTTTAAAATTGTTCCATCAATTCAAGATTATTCTTTAAGGAGTGCCACCAATGAGCTTTTGATAAAAGCTCTCGTTTCAAACTAGTTTAAAAAAAAAATTAAATATCACTCCCTCCGCAAAATTGCGGTACTACATTTAACCAATACGTTTTTCATTCGTATTCTCAATTTAGAATCAATCTTACGTTTTACTCCAAGCATCTGAAGTAACCGGAAAAGAAGCTTCAGTGGTAGTAAGAAGGTGAAAACCGATCAATTTTAACCGAGTCGTCGTGATTTTGCATTATTCAAGCAGCCGTCTTGGTGGTTTTCGGCACACACTACCATTGCTCTCCGTGAACTGATCGTTTCGTGGATGCCTCTTTCCATTTTCCGAAGCACAAAGCTCCTTTCACCATCAAAAAAGTAAAAAAAAAGTCTCTTTAAACTCTATTTTATTTCTAGCTTCTCAATTCATTGGTATCTTTTGAATTTCGGATATCGACATGTTCGTTACATGATCACAAAGATCGGAAAAAAAAATTCGCATTGTTAATTTTTTAATTTTTTTTATTTTTGTAATTTCCATCGAAAAAATTTTCATCACTTTCTTAATGAAAAATTTGGATTTTTAAATTTTTCATTAGTTTGAAAATTAATTTTTTTTTTCAACAATTTTGATTACTATTGTAATTTAAAATTTGACTGATGGAATTTCATAATTATTTTCTTTATTAAACTTATTAACATTTTTATTAGTTAAATTGAATTATAAATGTCATATAAGCGTCATTTAGATTGGATTAAATTATAAGTTCTTATTTGTGTTAAATTTAGTTAACACTCTCAACTCAAAATTTTTGTCTGAAAGACGATTATATTTGGGAAAATTAAACATAGTAGCGTTGATTTTATTATAAAATTAATTATTCCAATCAATTAATAAGTAAGAAAGAATCAAAATTTCGAATAAGAAAAAGAATTATAAAATTTCATCAGTCAAATTTTTAATTACAATAGTAATCAAAATTGTTAAAAAAAAAAATTAATTTTCAAACTAATGAAAAATTTAAAAATCCAAATTTTTTGTTAAGAAAGTAATTAAAACTTTTTCGATGGAAATCACAGAAATAAAAAAAATTAAAAAAATTAAAAATGCGAATTTTTTTGTAATTTTCAAAAGTAATGCTTCTTCTTGAAGTATCTTAACACAGCTGCAAAAAAGCATTACTAGGACATCAATGTAAAAAAACATAGATTCTAGGTCTAAATCAGTACTTTGTAATCTTTCTAATCAATAATTTAAACTCCTTAAATAAGTCTAGAATATTCAGTGAACCACAAGGTATTAGAGCCACGGTTAAGAACATTTTTTCAGAACTCTGAATTATTTAGGATTTTCCTGCACAAAGTATAAGATATTTAATGCTGTCAAGCAGAATTATAAATCCTGCTTTCAGAATACGAGAAGCTCAAATATTTACGGATTATATCCATTATTTATTTGAATGAACTTATTGTCAGATACATAAACTCATGTTGACATCAATACAGATACTTATCCATATGAGCTGAATATATTTGCCTTCTAATGTAAATTCTAGAATATTTTTTGATCGTATTTCGAATGGAGGTTGCATTATTCAAAACTCTTCAACTAGGTGCTATATATATGGCTCTTCGATTTGTTCGTGAATTGGGAGCTTTCAACCTTCGAGATGTCTCACTCTATAGCAAACTCTTCGTGTCAATTTGTTCGCTTTCGAAATCTGAAAAATCACCTTTTTCGCAGTCACAAGAGTGGCAATGACAATGGATATTGACAGATGACTGAGGTCGATATCACTTCTCGTGTCTCACATTTTCCTTTTCATACAATTCTAAATTGCATTGAAATTGTTCTTCACGAATGGAAGGTTGAGACAGAGAGAGAGATGCCTCTGAAGTTTTGGCTCAGAATGGATAAATTAGACTCACAAATTATTGAAAGCAGCTGACGGAGGAAGTGGGTCCACTTTCTATTGCTAATGATTGCAGAGAGGAAATGATAGTAAAGGGTAGATAACTTGGGTGAAACCACTTTGCTGAGATTGCGGAGATTGTACCTATCGAATCATCTCGAGTTGACCTATTCTTGTTGTAGTTTAGTTGGGGTTAACTTTGTGGTAAGTCATATGGATAGTTGACACTATTTCTAATTATAAAGTCTAAACAGTTAGATTTATGGAGTAAATATTAGAATTGCAAGTTGGTTTTTTCTGTCACTAATTTATTGGGAATAAGAGAAACTGGGGGCAAAATGGACCTGTAGAGTACTATGATTCATGAATTTTTTTTGGATGAAGGAGTCGGTGGAAAAATCTGAAAAAATTTGAGAAGATGCTTCAATATGTGAACATTGTTGGTGAATTTTTTCAAATTTTTCTTAAAAGTCCTTCACTCTGAAAAAAAATCCCGAATAATTTTGAGGGGCAAATTCATTTTGTCCCGGTCTCCCATATTTCGGAAATTAAGCGAGATAAGCTAATTTCGCTCTACCCCTTCTTAGTACCCCTCCAAATTCTCTCAAAATGATCTCAGAATAAAATCGCGCTATCTCGTTTAATTTCCAAGAGATTCCATGAAAAAACCCGACTTTTTTACCTTTTTCCTACTGAATTATTTATGAATAACTGAAAGGTTTTTGATGTTTCGGTGATGCAGTTTCTTCCTGTCCTTATGAGGACAGCAAATCGAGTGTGAATGTGTTTCAGAAAAGATTTCATTTCAAATGATAAGGATTCCACAAAATTTGCCTTAAATTTTGCCATAAAATAATGAAAAAGGCATAATTGATTCATATATTCTGTTAACTTACGCCCTTTTCGCTATATAGCAACGATGTCATAAGCACAATACATCAAAAGTTATCAAAGCAATCTTATTCATACAATCCATTGGATTAGCTTCGCAGTATTGATCGTCAGAATTTCTCTCAGTTATAGTACAACACAAAAGAGTAAAGTCTGTGCCAATAATTCAATTGACTGAAAACTTAAGAACATTTGCGTTATACTATTTTCACATCAAATTCTACAGCCGTGGGAAGTAATGGTCGTAGAAAATGGCACAACCCAGAGCAATAAACTCAGTATTATAGTTCTCAGACACTATTTGATTATTTATATGTTTTATTTTTCTATTTGTGGGTTTTAAATCAATTTGATGAGCACAAAAATTCAATGTAAAATTGGAGAATCGTCAAATTTTATGGGGAAAATTAAAGGAATTACTGTGTTTCAGAAATCGGCAAAAAAATTCACTTTTTTAATTTTTTTTTTTTTATTTTTGTAATTTCCATCGAAAAAATTTTAATTACTTTCTCAATGAAAAATTTGGATTTTTAAATTTTTCATTAGTTTGAAAATTAATTTTTTTTTTTAACAATTTTGATTACTATTGTAATTAAAAATTTGACTGATGAAATTTTATAATTCTTTTTCTTATTCGAAATTTTGATTCTTTCTTACTTATTAATTGATTGGAATAATTAATTTTATAATAAAATCAACGCTACTATGTTTAATCTTCCCAAATATAATCGTCTTTCAGACAAAAATTTTGAGTTGAGAGTGTTAATTAAATGTAACACAAATAAGAACTTATAATTTAATCCAATCTAAATGACGCTTATATGACATTTATAATTCAATTTAACTAATAAAAATGTTAATAAGTTTAATAAAGAAAATAATTATGAAATTCCATCAGTCAAATTTTAAATTACAATAGTAATCAAAATTGTTAAAAAAAAAAATTAATTTTCAAACTAATGAAAAATTTGAAAATACAAATTTTCAATCGTTATATTGTCGATGAAAGTATTACATTGGGTTCTAGTCAAGCGTTCGTTAAATACAAGATGATATCCAGACAGAATTTTATGACGTTGTAAAAACGTTCTCATCTGATTCTCGAAACGATTTCTTCTTATTCTTTTCTCCTCCCTCAGTCTCCTCATCTCTCATGTTTTTCTGTCTTTTCCACTCACATTCAGCACAAAAAAGACAAAAAAAAAAAGCGAAGAAACGAAACGACTAGACTTGATGCTCAGAGCTGAACCAGTAAAATGGATTATTCCCCTGTGTTTACGATTATAACCATATTCCTTGATCATTTTTTTTCTTCTTCACTTTTGTTGCCTTTGGAAAGAATGTCTTTTTCCACTGTGATGCCTTGGACATCAAGAGACAAACTTTAGTGTCCAATTCTAACGACTTTGGCTCACGATTGGCTTCTCGTATGAATCCAAGTGGAATCACCACTTGAAAAATAGTGCTTTTCTCATGGAAAAATGAAAATTTCGAGGATTTCGAAGTTTTTCGAGGAGAAAAATTATTTATCGTCTTGCATATTTTGATGAATATATGTAAAATTTAGGGTTATATATGGTCATATATATATATATATATATATATAACGCCAACAATTTATCCTGCTTTAACAAAAGAACATTCGCATTTTTGAATATTATATTCGCATTTACTAAATAAACTGAATTATTCTTATTATTGATTCCATTTCTATGAAAAAGTTTAAAACGTTATAAATTTTAATTTTCCATTAAAAATAATTATTATGTAATGTTTCAGGACTTTCTATAATTTCTCATTAAATAGACTCCAAAAAATTGAATTACTAAATTTTCAATTAGTTTTTCCAAATCAGAACCACTCCAAACAATCGCTAAAAATGAACTTTTCATATTATTCGAAACAAGCGCAGATTGAATTCAATGTTTACGCTTTTATATAAATGTACGACAGAATGCTCGCCTAGTAATGAAAACAAAATACACACAAAAAAAAGGAAAAGAAAGAAATGAACGAAAAAAAAAAACATAAAAGGGGAGCACCGAGTGTTAGTAGTGTACAATGCAGAGCAAGAACCACTAGAGCGTGAGACACGGGAAAACCTCGTTAGCTTTCACTCTACAAAGCACAAAGTTTAAACTAACGCCAGTGAGAAACTCACGTCAGGCCGTTTAAAGCGATTTCCGAATTCAATAGACCCTGCCATTTTGTATTTTACAATGTTACATACTGTTTATTTGAAACTTATGCTTTGTGTAATGATTCACACTGTTAAATTTTACACAGTTTGACAAATTGTATTGTGGGGTTTCGTAGTTATGAATTTAAACACTTTTGACGGATAGTTAATTGCTCTTTTTTTTCACGCCAGAAGTTATTAATTAATTAATTTATTTATTTACGTATTCAGCATTTTACATTTAGTTCAAGTAAATAATTGAATTGATCGGTAAAATTTCACTCAGTGACTCAATTTGACCCAATTCAGGAACAAAAAATAAAAATATAAGTAGATGTTAGGTCCAGAATAATTTTTAAATTATTTATTTTAGTAAATATTGAATTTTCAATATTTATTTTAAATTCTTTTTGAAAACTTGAAATAAATATTATTTCAAAATTTTTCGGAAACTTGTGCATAAATTTTAAAAATTGATTTAATTATCAAAATTAAATCAATTAATTTAATTATTCCATCATTTCATGCGATAATTTGAGTCTCGATATTTAACTGAAGGGGTGGGAGGAGAATTCTACAAAGTTTATTTGGGACCTCTCCCTCCATCGGAACAGATGATTTCATAAACGAACGCGCCCTCTCTATGACCGAAAAGCCACTTAAAATTTAAAAAAATCTTAATATTGAACGGTCGATAAAATCAAATTCTATTATTTCAAAATTCCCTGTAAGAATTTTTACTGCTACTCTTTCGCAAGAAAGGAAATTATGACTCGATATTTGCAAATTCATAAGATGAGGAAATATTGAATCAAATTGAAGTTTGATTCAAAAAAATTGCAAAATTACCAAGTAAGCACATGGTCAGCAATTTCACAATATTTTCACAATTGAAGGAAGATTTTCTTCAATTTATTAAATTTACGTAAAATTAAGATGACCTTAATATTGTCGTTTTATTGGTTACATCTTTAATTTCCACAATTTTTCACAGAAAAAGTTATAAATTTAATAAAATAATTTGTAAAAGATATTAAAAAGCCTTTCAATTCCATTTGACACGGGAAGCTTCAATTGAATTTCATCGATTTCTGATGAAAGATTCTTAAGGTTTCTATTGAAGCCATTTGTATAAATTCAATTCAAGATAGAGGGAAATATAGAAGACGTGGAAAATTCGAAATACTGTCACTATAGAAACTGAAGATATCTATCTATTTTACTTTTGTTTCATTTATTTTGTCTATCTGTTCTTTGGATAGCTATATATATCTGGCAGTATACCACAGTGAAATGGAATGTAGATTTCAGAAAAGACATTCTTGCATTGGATAAAGTTAGTTTTATGCTACTATAGGGAAAAAAGAAGTGTCTATATAGATATATATATGTATATATATATATATATATATATATATATATATATATATATATATATAGATGTAGCGTGCTGTGAGAAGGGTTATGTGCAATCAGACCACGACGGAAACTTCAGAAATGCAAAGAGGATATAGATATTCTCACACGCAATGTATGTATGATTCAATCTGCTACAAATAAAATCCATTTCGAGAAAAAAAAAAAGAGAGAAATTCTATAAAAGCTATGCAAAAAGCAGCACGAGGGTTTTTCAGTTTTTACGTGGGAGTGAAGTTACTTCAATTTAGTTTACTTTTCAAATATATGAACGGCAGCTCGAAAGTTGAATCTAGTCAAAAGGGCCTGTGTGCATACTGCAAGCTGGAGTATTCAAGTAAATGTTTTAAATTTTCTAAATTCAAGTGAAGGGTATTCGTACTTTGATATGAAATGTAGAGATTTAATTTCTGTGATTGACACTCCAAACGCTTTTTGGTATTATGCCTAATTTATGAGGTTCATATATTCACAGCATACATATCTGTAATATGTTTTTTTATATACTAATATATACGTATTGCTTATAATATTTCATACTGCAATTTAAATGATATGGTAAGATATATGAGTCAAGCATATGA
Organism: Aleiodes leptofemur; assembly: GCA_963942555.1. Lineage (NCBI taxonomy): Eukaryota > Metazoa > Arthropoda > Insecta > Hymenoptera > Braconidae > Aleiodes > Aleiodes leptofemur. The sequence goes on along the minus strand of OZ012617.1, from coordinate 15,226,070 downwards.
CTGACATATAATGATAAATATATTTATTTTCATTTGTTTAAAAATATATGATATATTTATATATCTGCACATATGATGTGAATTTATAAATATTTTTGGTATCACTATATATTTACAAATATTGATAATTAAAGAAGTGTGATTTGTTTTAACTTTATTGTATATTATTATGAAAGAAAAAATATCAAATTATATTCATAAATTTCGATATGTGACACATATATGGTCTCATATATTGCTGGATACACAAAATTCTATAAAAATAATTATAAATTTCAATATATTGTGATACATATATTTTCATATATATTTCAAATTACAAGTTAGCGTATAAAAAGAGAATACAAGTTTAGTTATAATATAATATATATAAAATGTATTTTGATTTTTTTGAAATCAATTGTACAAGCGAATAAAAATAATATTGAATGTTCGTTTCAGTTTTTTCTGAACGTCATTTTAAATTATTATATATATATAATTTTCATAAATTTATACACAGCCCACGTTACGTTGTCTTAATAAACTTATGCAAACTTTGATGATTATTGAAAAATATAAAACACAATAATTATTATATAATAATTTTGTGGCCGATCATCGAGTCCCTGAACTGATGAAATAAATATATAAAATGTATATAATCACATATATTACGAATTATATGGATTATTATAATATTGGAATTATCAATTGATATATATGACAAGAACATATATCATTCCATATTCATAATTTCAGCGCCTTATATGTTCACCAAAGAATATTTATCCTTCCAAACTCTAAGAAGAATATACCTTGATGAATTGTACTTCGAACAAAAAAAAATAAAACTTTTGCCAGAATAAATTTGCATTCAACGATTTGTTCAGCGTAATTTCAAAACTTACAAAACTCCAGTAGAAATTCATTCAGCCAAAGTATGGCAGAATGATTCTGTTTTACACGGTACGGTGAAATGATTAATTTTCCAAATACACTCTTTACGAGTTGAATCGTTTACTCGCAGATGCCAGTGTATACTTGCACTAAAGTTTCAATAAAAACTTTCATGTTAAGCATGAATTCAAAATGAAAGTCTCCTAGATTTTACGGGAATTTGTGGACTTGTTACATGGGTAGAAGATAAAATGTCCCATAGAGAATGCGTGAATCTAGGTTGTGAAGTTACTTAATGACTTTTCATATGTACTACAAACAAAAGTAAATGCTACTTCAATTTGACGAGATAAGAATTTCACTTTGAACACTTTTTGCGTTTCTAATAATTAATTTTGACATAATAAAATAGTTTATCATCAATATTTTTCATCTCGAATAAATCATAATTACATTACAATTATATTTGATGGCAGGGTTGATGGCGAATATATATAGATGAGATTGGGGCAAAACAGGCCAGTTATATGAAATGAATTAGGATTTTTTCTGTAGAGTAAGGGACTTTACGGAAAAAATTTGAAAAAAAATTGGACAATTTGACAGTTTTTCGTAATTTTTTTTTGGTCCATTCAGTAATTTTAGTTGAGAGAAAAGAGGAAGGAAATGTTCTGAAACGACTATTTTTGATGATCAAAAAGAGAAACTCTTAAAAACATTGCCACACAATTTCTGTTAAAATTTCCGAGAATTTTTTGTGTTTGCCGCAATACTCTTACATTTCAAGATATATTGACAAGACGTACATGTTCTCCAGTGCGAGAAAAAACTGACACGTTGCTTTTTATTACGAACAATGGAAAAGTATTTGTAAAAAAAAGAAAGGAAAAAACAAGAAGAAAAGAAAAATAAGGAAAGAAAATGGAATATCTGCTTTTAAGTCAGCATTTCTTGGGGTCACACAGAGTTTTCACAGTTCTTTGACATACGTGTGACTCGAAGTGAAGTGGTAACAGCACAAAAAGCGGTTGAGCAGGTGACTGTAAAGCTCAATTCTTACATGAACTTTTATAAAAAAATCTCTGGATTGCTTTAGGTTTCACATTAAATTGCTTCTCTTTCTTCCTCTCTTCAAAGATCGGCCAAAAAAAATTTCGCATTTTTAATTTTTTAACTTTTTTTATTTCTGTAATTTCCATCGAAAAAATTTTAATTACTTTCTTAATGAAAAATTTGGATTTTTTAATTTTTCATTAGTTTGAAAATTAATTTTTTTTTTTTAACAATTTTGATTACTATTGTAATTAAAAATTTGACTGATGAAATTTTATAATTCTTTTTCTTATTCGAAATTTTGATTCTTTCTTACTTATTAATTGATTGGAATAATTAATTTTATAATAAAATCAACGCTACTATGTTCAATCTTCCCAAATATAACCGTTTTTCAGACAAAAATTTTGAGTTGAGAGTGTTAACTAAATGTAACACAAATAAGAACTTATAATTTAATCCAATCTAAATGACGCTTATATGACATTTATAATTCAATTTAACTAATAAAAATGTTAATAAGTTTAATAAAGAAAATAATTATGAAATTCCATCAGTCAAATTTTGAATTACAATAGTAATCAAAATTGTTAAAAAAAAAAATTAATTTTCAAACTAATGAAAAATTTAAAAATCCAAATTTTTCATTAAGAAAGTAATTAAAATTTTTTCGATGGAAATTACAGAAATAAAAAAAATTAAAAAATTAAAAATGCGAATTTTTTTTGTTGCCGATCTCTGCCTTAAACATCCATATATTATGAATTCCATATTATAAACCACTTCCGAGATCGACCCTGCACCAAGAACCACCCCAAAAGTGTTAGAAAATGGCAAAGTTCCATATTCGCAATTAACACTAATGCTTCAACATAATAACCCAAAAACTAATTTAATAAGATTCAAATTTCCTCACCGTTTCAGTATCTCCATGTGTTCCTGTTGATGTTAAATCGAAAACATCGTCCACCGTGCTGTTTTCACTGAGCCCCAAGCCGAGAAGGCACATCTGAAACAAGCATAAATAAATAATGAATCTCCTTTGAATTTCATAATTTTTTCCTCTTTTTTTTTAACATTTCAATATACACTACACTTTGATATTCTCTTTGACGTAATTTTTTAGAGGACGAAGAAAAAATCTGTATTCAAGCCCCTTTTTACATGATCCTTTTTCATGCAATCTCTGTCCGAGATAAAAAATAAAAATAAGTGGATAATAGTTTTGCTTTCCAACTGATATAGCTTTTTCTGCTTATACTTTAGCAATATGCTTCCGAATGGAAGTGATACAACTTTTTTTCAAATCATCATCGAAATATCAAATTTTGAAGAAATTCATCAAAACGCCAATAACTCGAGAACTAATCATGCAAATAAGCTCAAAATTCACAGGCATCTAACTGATAAATCTCTCGAGATAATATATGAGTATAAATAACATCAGTTGAATAATTTCCAGAAATTCCATTAAAAACTGATTTTCGAAAAATGGACAAATCTCAAAAAGTATCGATCGAATTCTCTTGAAATAAAGCTTAAAAAATAGAGTTTGTCGAGAGGAAATTTTCCACAAAATATGAAATTTTTCTATAAAATCGTTTTGCTGTAATTGAGACTTTTATGCACACACAGACATACACACACACACAGACATGCACTAAAAATATCATTTTCTCTCTATTTAGAGCATTTTAAGTATCTTCTATCAAAAAAAATTACAATCGAATTTTCTGAGGATTAAATAGCTTCCATTCGGAAACAAAAAGGAAGAAAATCTTGCAAATCAAAAAAATTTTAACGTTAAAATGTCAATGTCAGTGTAATTCAATTTCATTATTCTTTCACGCTACGTATTGTTACGCGAGTGACATGAACGAGATTGCATGCAACTCGAATTGCAATCGCCGAGTGAATCCAATTTAATTGTCTTCGTAGTTGGCTAGAAAACAGACACTTTTGGGTGCAGACTGCACCAAAAAAAAAAAAAAAAAAAAAGCTGGTTGTACTCTCAAGTTTTAAATAACGAGTGAATATTCTACAGAGCTTTACCATTCTCAGTTCTTCAAATGTATGAAGTGGAATATAGTCTGTTTTAATGTGTTCAATGGGCTCATCTTCTTTTGAAATTCTCGGTCTCGAAGTGAAAATATTATGATTAATTCAGAAATTCATGTAATATGGATTGGTAAGAACATTGAGGATGAGAGACAAAATATGTAAGATCTTTAAATGGAAAAAATCTGGTAGCTAACTGGAATAATATATGAATTTTCAATTTAAATGGGTCAAATTTGGTTAATGGAAATCATTTAAAATGTATGAATTAATATATTTTTCATATCAAAATACATTATGGGCGAATATATTAATAATATATAGGTCCATACACATAATTTTGACGCTTTTGAATGATTTTCGTGAATATATTCAATATTAATACATAATCCCACATTTTAAAAGATGTAGAAGAAAGTGGGGCAAAATGAACCACCAAGATAACACTATTCATGATTTTTTTTTAAGTGAAGGAGTCGGTGGAAAAATCTGAAAAAATTCCAGAAGATGCTCTAATATGGAAATATTGTTACTGAATTTTTTGAAATTTTTCTGAAGGAGCCTTCACTCTCAAAAAAAATTCAAAATCATTTTGATCCACAGGTCCATTTTGCCCCAAAATCTCCTATATTCTTTCGTATTTGTATTATATAATTGAACTTCTATCATTACATATATATCGTCCACTTAGAATCAAAGAGGCGTAAGTGCTATGATGTATAAAAATTGCACTTACGCCCTTTTGACTCTAAGGCAACGATATTTAAATAAAAACATCTCAATAAATGTTGTAAATCAAATTAATGATAAAAATTTGATTCAATAATTAGAATTCATGAAATATATTACTGAATATAATATCTAATATATATATGACTATTTTATAAAATAAATGGAATTATATGATAATAATATGCTTTTAAATCCATCAAATAAAATAGTAAATTATTTTTTCTTTATTAAAAGAAAAAAGTAATCATAAATTAAATTTAGCAAAAATTTACAGTATTTATTTAAAAATTGCCTATTAGCGATTCTTCCACACGACTTTCGTAAAATAGCTTCGAATGAAGGCCATCTCAAAGATGAAGATATTCCAACCATGCCTATTAAATGTAGGCTACACTTTTCATTTCAATTATAGATATAAATTCAATAAAAACCAATTCATCAAATTTATTAATACCTACATTCTCATTTCGCCTTTTATAAATTACAGATAAATAGATACTTTTAATATGAGGTTGAAGGGATTCCACGCCCACATCTATTTTCTTATTCGCTCTGAATCCACAAAGATAATGCTATATATTTCACGAGCAAATTATGATAGAAAATAGTTTTGAGATTTCCATTAGATCCTTTGCGAATAAAAAAAGAACAAATAACCATCAATTTAAATATATACTTTGTGGAATATTTTTTGTAGGCAGAAATTATTTTAATGATAAAATATTGGATGGTGTTTGTGATACATCCTTATATGGTTCGGGTTAATAATGAAGATTTCAAATTTAGATTGTGCTGAATTGAATGGAGGTGTCGATGTTCCACTAAAATTAAGGACTCCAGGGAATTTGTTAAAATTATAAGGGAGAGTGGGGCAAAATGGGCACTGTAATGAAACGGTTGAAGATGGATTTTTGATGATGATTCTATTGAAAAGCTGAGAAAATTTTAGCCGGAAAAAAAGTGTCAGATATATTTTTTTCGATTTTTTTAAAAATTTGCTATTTTTTAGCATTTTTGAGGGGTAAAAAGCTTTTTCTTTTTGAAAATTTTCAGTTTTTTGCCAATATCTCTGGTTCTATTGGTCGTAGCGATTCGCGGTTAGTCTCAAATGAAAGGTGGGCTCATTTCCCATCGATTTATGGGGTTTTGAATTCAAAAATATCAATTTTTGGGATAGTTATAGGCCAAAAACTGTTTCACAAAACTGTTTCACAAAAATGCCCATAAATACATTAAAAATCGATATTTTTTAATTGAAAACCCTATGAATCGATGGCAAATGATCTCACCTTTCACCTCCCATCGGAATTTTTACGCTACGACAGATAGAACCGAAGATATTCTCAAAAAACTGAAAATTTTCGAAAAAATGAAGGGTTTTGCCCCTCTAAAATGCTCAAAAAAGTCAGAATCGCCAGAAATTCAAAAAAATTAATTCCAGCACTTGTTTCCTGCCTAAAAATTCCTCAGCTTTCCAATGAAATCATCAAAAACAATTTACCGCCAATATTTCTATCAATTTCAAGAGTTTCCCATAATATTTGCCTAAAAATTTAGATCTGTCCATTTCAGAGATCGGCAAGAAAAAATTCGCATTTTTAAGTTTTTAATTTTTTTAAAGTTTTTAAATATTTTAAAATTAAACATTGATTTTATTATAAAATCAATTATTCCAATCAATTAATAAATAAGAAAGAATCCAAATTTCGAATAACAAAAAGAATTATAAAATTTCATCAGTCAAATTTTTAATTACAATAGTAATCAAAATTGCTAAAAAAAAAAAATTAATTTTCAAACTAATGAAAAATTTAAAAATCCAAATTTTTCATTAAGAAAGTAATTAAAATTTTTTTAAATAAAAAAAAAAAAAAAAAAAATTAAAATTTTTCCGATGGAAATTACAGAAATGAAAAAAAATCAAAAAATTAAAAATGCGAATTTTTTTTTGCCGATCTCTGGTCCATTTTACCCCACCTACCCCTATATTTGGATAGAATCATGTGGCACGCAAAAAGTAACACGTTCACTTGCCTTTTTCATTAAATTCAACTGTAATTAAAAAGCTTCAAGTTATTCGTACAGTTTCATACAGTTTTGTACGTGCTTTCAACTCGCTGATTTTTTCATGCCTTACTTCTTGCTTCTTCACTTTAATTTTATTTATTTTCATTCTCTCCATCCTTCTTTCATCTTAAAAAATGAATCAATTGCCAGTAGGCAAAAAAAATCAAACTGTATAATTAAAGTGGAGATACAAAATGAACTTGTGAGTCTGCAATTTGATTAATATTTTGCATTGATATCAATCTCTTTGAATAGTATTTCCCATAAATTTAAATTATTCACTCATTTTGAATTTATTTGCATAAATAAATACAAAATATTTCAATCATATTATTTCAAGTGATTATTCATCAGATCGGAATATATATACTTCAATTGGGAGAAGATGTTGCTCAATGAATCCATTCAATTGATGCTTTTATTTCAAATAATACAATCATAATAATTCAATGAAGTTATGCTTTGTTTCAAAGAGAGATACTACCCACGTTAATTGAACACTGAAATAAAAGGGGAATTGAAGTGAGACAATTTTTTTTTATTGTATCATTCAATACGAGACAAATTCATTAGATTCATCGAACTTTGTAGAAAAAGAATGTGAATTTACTGAGAAAAATAAGAAGGAAAATAGTGATTTTGGCAGAGACTATTTATCGCGTTGCCGGTCACGAAGAAAGTGCCAAAGGTTCTTTGAACCAAGTTCCCTACGATTTCCGACACTTGGAAAACAGCCAATCCTTCCTTGCTATATATATTTTTTTTTAAGACTCCTTTTTTTTCATTCCATTTTCATCTCCTCCCACTCGGAGTAGAAAACTTACGCACGATCGAGTTTACGGTTTGAAATAGTACTTTTTGCCAGGAAATATGTCCAGTTTCACTGATAAATTGTGAAAATTGAAAAAATTCATGAAGCTAAAGGTCATTTCCCTTTTTTATCCATTATTACTGCAAAGAATTGATCAAATTTTTAGTTCAAATTTGCATCAGTTAAATTCAATTCATGAGTGTAGTGGAATAACAGGTTAAGTCAATTTTCGTCAAAAATGACATTTTATCAGAATTTGCTTCAGGATGTATGGACACGTGTCCCACAGAAAGGATTTGGCTGAATATGACCATTTAAGGCCTCATTTTTGAACACAGGACTGCCAGACTTTTGTGAGAACAAGTCGCCAGATAGACAGTACGAAGTCGCCAGATGTCGCCAAGAAAATTTTCATTAGTAGCCAAAATTTCGCCAAACTGCAGCACTTAGCTTGATTATCAGCTGTCGATAAAAATAAGTTGACTGAATACTATTATTCCATCTTCATATTTCTCTATTTATTTATAGAACATCAAGGATATCAACGTACATTTAAAATATTTAAATCTTTCATGAAACAATACCTGAAGATAATTTAAAAAAATAGAATCACATATACATCGTCATAGAAAACTACACATAATCTCAAATGCTCCTCTGGAATCGTCTTCATCACTTTCCTTTTCTGATTTTTTGTACATATATTACTTGCTGTAAATAAACTCAACATTCTAGATGCTGGTTCGAATTTATTACAAAAAGTACTGCAAGCGAACAGCTGAATTGTCAAGCGCGGGTCATACAAACTCAGAAAAAATAATATGAGTGTATGTGACGAATCAATCTGTTATCAGCCTCCTAATGGGAATGACTCAGATCCAAATTCATGAAAAATATTTGCTGAATCAATAATCGCCAAAATATCGCCATGTCGCCAAGAAGAAAAACTGATCGCCAAAATGCCACCTGAAGTAGCCAGTTTGGCGCTAAATCGCCAAATCTGGCAACCCTGTTTGAACATGCATAACAGGTTAAGTTCGCTTTTTGCAATTTTCAGGAGAAGATTTGAGGTATGTCGACTTGACTTGAAAAATAATCATACTTGTCAAAGTTCAGTCGACATAACTCAGTTTCTCTTCATTGAGTTCATATTGTGTTATGATCTGCTCAGACGATCTTACTCAATATAAATATATTCTTCGTATACTTCAAATAAATACTCATCGATTATAATAATTATAATCGATAAGTATTCATTTAATATTAGTATTTATTTTATTTGGCGAGTCAAGTCGACATAACTTGAATTTCTTTCCAGACATTTCAAGTTAAGTCGTTGAAATTATAGAAAAAAAGACTGCCGACAATAATAGCTTTTGAATATCTAAATTGACTGCGAATCAATGACGTTCATCATGAATGTAGCGCATAATCAAGATTGCATCATCATTTGACGGTTTTTACGGCTCTCCTGGAAAGTTCACTTTTTTCGACTTAACCTGTTATTCCACTACACTCGTGAATTTGAATAATAGCTTAGTTTCTCGAAATCCATTTGTGGAATGAGAAGCAAAATGGATTTCCAGAATATCACTTCTTTAGTTTCTGCATAACACACAAAATGTCAAAGTTCTCAACCACTTTTCTCTCTGTCTGTGTTTTAGATACATTCACATTGAATGGTAAACTTTAACGCTTGAAAACCAATATCCGTTTTGGTGACTGACATTATGTGTCCAGGGATACAACAATTTAATGAGGTAATCATTTACCATGTGAATGTTTGACCTTTTCATTGACAGAATTGGAGGTCACCTTGCTGAGAGAATCTAGATGATTTTATATTATCAAATGAAAATGATTAAACAGCATGTTGAAATGAAATTTTATTGACAGATATTATTCGTGAGACATTTTTCGTGAGAACGTCAATTTTTTCATTGCAAATGATCAGTTGAAATTATTTTTCAACTTTCAAATTTGAAGTGCGATCATCCTTTTAGGAAAATAGATCATATCATATGGATTCAAAATATCGTCAACTTAGGAACAAAAGGGCGTAAGTGTTGGGGATAATTATGGCACTTACGCCCTTTTGACTCTAAGATGACGATAAAGTCAAAAACATTAACAAATATGAAAAATAAATGGAGATATATATGCTATGAATGCTTTTATTAAATTTTGAAGATATTTTAGATCCATTTTGAATGGAAAGTCATGATTTCATAATATTTATAATATACTTATAATTTAAATTTTTTAATTTCAATGCAAAATTCCGAATAATTTGTGACCTGAAAATTGTTACAATGTGTTATTTGTTATGAATACTATAATCAACTTTGTAATTGAAATGCTTTTCCAAGTTTCACAATTATCAGATCCTCAAACATTTCATCAAGACAAGTTTTCTCCTACAAATTAAGAAAATCCAACGTGTAGAACAGACCTCATTGAGAGTTTCGACGACTTGATGCTTTAGCTTCATACTTTTCACACACATATACATATATGTGCATTGAGATATCTACATGCTGTACAAAGTGGTACAGCTCGAGATTGTGCGAGAAAGAGGGAGGGGGGGGGGAGACTACCTTGCAAAGCCATGGGGTTTTGTACTAACTTTTGAGAGGTCGACTCGACTCTTAACGCTTCACAGAATACGTAAAGCCATGGTTCAAAATGTGTACAACAGTTGACGACAGAGTTATTAACAGTGGAAAATTTTCAACACCAAGGTAGTCTCTCTTGTGAAACTCCAATTATTATTTCTGTCTTTGATTATAACCTACCATATAATTATAATGTTTTCTCACTTGATGCATCATGTAAAATTGTATTATTTGAGAATTTCAATTGAGGAAACATACTCATTAAAAAGTATCTTCAAATTAATTTTGTGGCTTTCAGAGATATATATAATATATTCTTGAAACAAAGATGATTTTATGGAAAATAGGAAAGACTCCTTCAAAAAAATATAAAAATATTAGAAATCAAACTATAATCGAATTATATTACTTTTGTAATTAAAATATACAAAACATATTTTATTTCATATTTATAAAATATTCGTCATATATATTTTCTTGTAGCAATAGATCTGCATAAATGACATGATCTTCTTTTTTCCTCATTTCTGATGAATGTCATAGCTAAATTTATTACAACGAAAACGATAACATTCAAGAAAATAATAGATACCATATTGTATCATTAATAACAATCTAATGACATGTATGGAAATGAAATAGCAATCACTAGCATACGGTTGCTGTGGTTAACCCAGACACAGTCGTATTTTCGAAATGGGCGGGACACCAAAGGACTGAAATTTATGTGCATCCAGCCTCTATGGTAGAAAATTTAGGGACTACTATGTGTACATCATTTCAACAACACACACACACACACACGAGCCAACAAATGTTCCTTTGAACCTGTTATATACATTGGCCGAAAAATGTTTTCTTAGAATTTTACAAATGGCACATCATTTACATTCTATTTTTCTCATCTTCTATCGAAAAAAAAAACATGTAGTGTCTATTTATGGAGAAAAGTAATTACGAAAGTGTGTTTATCCATGAGAATCATCATTGGAGAATGTCAATTTCGATGGAAATTTAGAAACGTCAAATTATCAATGAAAATATGAGTTCATTAAAGGTTCACGTGCAACTATTCTCGTGGTTTTCATAATATTGTTGAAACGTGAATACCAAATATTATTCTTGTAAACGGAGTTCCGCTTTTGTGGTGGAATAAATCAGCATGGAACTGTTTTTCGTGAAATATAAACCAAACACAGAGTGAATCTAATTATGATAGAGAATGTTGGAAAATTGTGCAAATTCACAGGGAGTGCTGATGTCATTTCAATCAATGATCATATATCAAATGGTTGATAATAATATGGTTAAGAGAATTATGGATGATCAAGCTTATATTGATGATGAAATGTAAAAAATTTTCGATCGGTTTAATTCGGTTGAGAGAAAATATTTCACTTGATAATTAAAATTGAAATTATTCAGAATGAAAAACTTCAATAACAAAAAAATTCTAAGTTGCAATTCAATAAAAATATTCTAAGTTCGAATGATCAAAAAATATTCTAAGTCCCGGAAGTAATATATAAAGTTCGATATGGATTTATATATTTCATTTGATGTATTCAAAAGTATATCATTGCGTTAGAAAGGAAGTGGCGTAAGTTCAATGCATATATATATCAATCACGTCCCTTTAACTCTAAGTCGACGATCTTATGACCATATACGATTCCATTTATGCTATAAAATATAATGTTATAATATGTTTGATAATACATTTAATAAAATAGTTCAGAAATTCTTATTATCAATTCTCTATCTGCTATCTTATTGATAGCATTCATAATATTCATTGAAATATTCATATTTACATATATCAGCCAAAGTATACCATAAAATATATCATAACATTCTTTAAATATATGGAAAAGACCGGAGTAAGATTGGCCTCTGACTCAACATGATTTAAGATTTTTTTTCAAAGTGAAGGACTTCGTGAAAAAATCTGAAAAAATTTGAGAAGATGCTGCAATGTGTCTGCTTTGATGTTGAATTTTTTCAGATTTTTTATAGAAGCCGCCGCTTTTTTAGAAAAATTTCAAATCATCTTATTTCCTAGGTCCATTTTGTTCAATTTTGCCAAATGTCAAAATAGCATAATTTACTTTGTCAGAATTTACTATGTAAAATATATCTACAAATATGATTAAAAAATAGAAGCATCATCTATATATATGTATCAGTCTATCCATATGAGTCTATCTACTTTATACCATCTATGTCACTTTAATACAAAAAATATCGTCACTAATTATCACTAATTATGACAAACACATGAATTAGTGATCAAAGATAAAAGAAATTACTTCCAAGCAAAATGTGTTCTCTTTTTCGTGTAAGAATGTTCGATCGATAAGATGTGACATGAAACTAAGATGACAGGTTCTAAAACTAATAGACTAATCAGTATACCGATCAGATCTAGCTTCAATCTCTGATCTTTTTGCTCCGCCCATTATTTTAAAATAGATTTTTCTCCCATCAACTATGCAAATGGATAATTTATCGAGAAAAGAATGAAATCGAGATAAATATTCCAATGCTATCTCCAAAAAAAGGAAAAAGCTGTTATTTCAATGCATTTTATAACAAAGCGAAAGTTATGTTTTATATATATATTTTTTTTCTTTTTCTCCTCAGTTTCTCTATTGTACTATTTTCTTTCGGCGCAAAATTGATTTTCTTTTCGATTCACTTTTTTATATTTACTTTGAGATGAAAAGAAGGGGATGAAAGAAAAGATAAGAGATAAAGGATAGAATATCGTTGCCAACTAAGGCCATGTTTTGGGAGATACACTTTGCCGTTAGCTAATTGGATATTTGCATATCACATTTCCATTCCTTTAACGTTTCAAACTGAATTTCAATGTTAAAAGTCTAGCGTGTAAAATTCGCGAAGAATCCTGATGGTGAATACTTGAAATAGAGAGATAAAACGGTGGATTTTCATCGTTTTCTGTAGTATTTTCGTTAGGTTTTTATTTTTTTATGGGGAAAAATCGGTCAAAGAAATGGAAATATTTAGTTAAAAATGAAGAAAAAGATGCAGATATTGGATGTTGGGTGGAATTTGAATATTTTATGGGATGACAGGTTTTTAGAAATTTTTATTTTATTTTTTAAAATAAATATAAAATAATTTAAATTTATTTTAAAATAAAATAAAATAAATAAATAAATCAATAAATAAATAAATGAATAAATCAATGAATAAATCAATGAATAAATAAATAAATAAATAAATAAAAAAATGAATAAATAAATAAATAAATAAATAAATGAATAAATAAATAAATAAATAAATAAATAAGTGAATAAATAAATGGATAAATGAATAAATAAATAAATGAATAAATAAATAAATAAATAAATAAATAAATAAGTCAATAAATAAATGGATAAATAAATAAATAAATAAATAAATAAATGAATAAATAAATAAATAAATAAATAATGGAGATACGCCCTTTTTATTATGAGTCTCTTTTTAGAGGATTTTAAGAGCCAAAAGAAAAGATTCAAGCAAAAAAAGGCGTATCTCCATTATTTTTTGAGATAAAGCGGTTCATTTTGATCTTTCCTATTAATTTCTTAAATGATGTTTACGATTCATTCACTAAAATAGTATTAAACAAAGAATTATTTTATTTCTCATGACTCTGCATGAATGCCCAAGGAAAAGATATCATTGAAAGTCATTTCAACTGCAATAATTCTTCTTTATTTTTTTTTATTATTATTTTTTTTTCGTAATTTCAGGGTATATCGTAGAAAATAAGATAAGAATCTTGGGTGCGATCTGTCGCGCCTCCCTCGGGGGCTAAAGGGCCATTACAGAAATAACGTCTAGGTGGAAAAAAAGGAGAAAAAAAAAAAATGTTGGTAGAATGGAAATGTAACTGTGTTGGATGCTGGGTGGGATACTTGTAAACCACTGGAGTCGTTCAAATTCTCATTTTATTTTGTTTCTCAGGTTTTTTCTTCTTTTATTTTCTCTTTTCTCTGCAGGACATCTTTTTTTTTTACTGGAAAACTTGGAAGAATTATTTCTAGAATTTTGTTAATTTAACTTTTTTTTTTTTTAACGTATTTATGTCGTGAGTTTTTGGGAATCAAACAAATTCTCAGACATTTTTCTGTGTTTTCGATGAAATTAATGGATTTTTAAACGTTTTTCGTAAAATTTATGGGGAAATAAAAATTTTTCGAAACATTTGTCTTAAATTCCGATAGTTTTTTTATGATAAAAATGGAGAAAAATTGATTTTTTTACGGGTAACTACTGAAATTCATGTTTCATCACTCATGTTTTATACTTTGGAAGTGACGGATGAAGTGAAGAAAAAATTGAAACTCATTTTCCATTAACATCAACCCACGAAATTCATGAATTAATCATGAATTTTGAATCATTTGAAATGGGGAACATTGGAGCGATCTTGTTCTACACATATATCCATTAATCGATTAGATCTCTCGGTGAATCAATAGCTTGGAGTGGGAAAAATCGTTCAACCCCCTGAATGAAATCGGTTGGATGATACGATCAAAGCTCATTGGTGATAATGGCCGAAAGGCATTTAAGGCATTCTTTTGATTTCTTAGAGGTTTTGTAAGACTTTAGATGATTTTTGAGGTGTGGAAATGGAGGAAAAAGGAGGGGATGAGAAGAATTGTGGAGAGGATAACTTGAAAAAAAATTGGGAATTTTGGAAAATTTTTGAAAAAAAAATTGAAAGAAAAATCGAAAAGTTTGGGAAATTAAAAAAAAAAATTGAGAGAAAAATCGAAGATTCTGGAAAATTTACAAAAAAAATAGGAAATTGTGGACAATTTTTGGAAAAAAAAAGGGAAAAGTCTGGAAAATTTTCGAAAAAAGAGGAATTGAAAGAAAAAATCGAAAATACTGGAGAATTAAAAAAAATAAATAAAATGCGGGAAAAATTTCGCGAAAAAATACAGAATTTTGAAAAATTTTGGAAAGAACAATTAGAAAGAAAAATCATAAATACTGGAACATTTTCGAAAAAAAAGAAGAGAAAAAATCGAAAAATCTGGAAAATTTTGGAAAAGAAAGAAATTGAAAGGAAAAATTGAAACTTCTAGAAAATTTCAAAAAAACATCGAAAATTTCGGGAAAATTTCGAAAAGAATCGAAAATTTTGGAAAGTTTTCGAAAAAATATCAAAAATTCTGGACAATTTTTAAAAAGAACAATTAGAATAAAAAATCGAAAATTCTGGACCATTTTCGAAAAAAAAAGAAGAGAAAAAATCGAAAAATCTGGAAAACTTGAAAAAAAAGAGAAATTGGAAGGAAAAATCGAAACTTTAGGAAAATTTTAGAAAAACATCGAAAATTCGGGAAAAATTTCGAAAAAAAGGAGAGAATTTTGAAAAAAAATCCTAATAATATCAAAAATTCTGAAATTTTTTTGAAAAGAACAATTACAAGAAGAAATCGACAATTCTGGAGAATTATCAATGGAAAAAAATTAAAAATTCAAGGAAAAGTAGAAAAAAATCTGAATTCCTGGACAATTGTTGAAGAATTTTTTTTTTACCAGAAAATTCTGGAAAAAAATCGAAGTTTCTGAAAAATCTCGTAAAATCCTTTTTTTTCATCAAAACTATCCGGTGGTCTCAGTAGAACGACCACCGTTTAAATTCAAAGATCGTAACCCGCAGCGCGAGGGTTGCCTTCTGCTACTACCTTTGAAGCAGACAAAAAAAATGTTAGAATCCAATTAGGCGCCTAAAAAGCGTTCAGAAAAGAGCATTAGAATCAAAACACTTGATCCCTACTTTTTCCTTTCTCTCAGTTTCACACGAAAAAAAATATTACCTCATCGAGGGAAAATAAAAGGCGGCCACCCTCGGAGGCCGACAGGAAATGGACCGTTTGGACCGAGAAACATCAAAATTTATATCCCTATCATTTGTCACTCGGACGAATTCCAAGGCTGTGTAGGGATGAAGGGAAAGTGTTGATTTGTGGTGAAAGAAGAGAAAGAGAAAAAGAAAAAAGGATTACTGAGAAATTCTAACAACTACTCAGGAAAAGTACATGGTAAAGTTTTGTAGTATGATGCAACTTAGCCACTATATAATATAAATTGGGAGAATCTTGGAAACGTGTTGAGGGGGAGGGGGAGGGAGAGATTCTATGTGAATATGGAGGGATTGAGAAACTCGGGTGAATCGAATTTACATGGGTATGGAGATAGAATTCTGGAGAATACTGTGGCATTGTGTGACGACTTTATGCATAAATTATCGATTCTGAATTGTTTCAGGACCTATTCGGAATAACAGAGGAACTTCATCTACGCTGAGAAAAATATACATTGAAACTATTTTTTGTTTAAATAGTGAACCATAAAATAATAGGGAAAACAGGGAAAAATGGACATGCAGGTTAAAATAATTTGGGATTTTTTTTCGGAGTGAAGGGGTCATCAAAAAAATCTAAAAAAATTCAGCAACAACTACCACATAATGGACCATTTTCTCAAATTTTTTCCGATTTTTTCATCGACTCCTTCATCCCAAAAAAAAATCTTAAATTTATGTTGCTACGCAAGTCCATTTTGCCCCACTTTTTTCTAGATATTTTGCATATTTTGTTTATAAAAAAGAAAAAAATATAGTTGTCTTAGAAACAAAGTGGCGTAAGTACTGAGTATCATCATGGCACTTACGCCCCTTTGTTTCTGAGGCGACAATATTTTTTTTTACATTAACATAAATTTTTTATATTTTTTTTAGAGCAATTTATATTAAAAAAAAAAGAAAAAATAGTTTTCGTTGATTTTTTTTTTCAAATGAAGACACCTCAATAAATGAATTCGTGGAAGCTCGTGAAGGGCTATAACAGAAACGTTTGCTGATAGAATTTCACCTAAAATAAATGTGCCAAAGTAACGCGATCAGATAAAACGTCAATGAGAGAACTTTTTTATTCCTCTCGAATTGCTTTTTCGATTTTTCGATATGATAACGTTGGCAAGTGCCTGGTATAACATTCGATTTTCAAGGGATCGAGTGATTTTCATTGTTTTTTTAGTATTTTTTTTTGTTCTCCACCTCAATCATCACGAAAACATCCATAGAACTTGGCAATTGAGTCGAAAGACGAATGAAGAAACTATATAATGCGTAATTATATATATATTTATACTTCTAAGATATATAATCAAATACAAGTATTTCGTATATTTTATCCAAATATTGAAGATATATCAGTGACATATATTATTTATTATATTCAATTTTATATTTTCAAATCAGCGAAATTATCTATATGGCCTCGATATACTATTCGATATTATTTCTTATATAATGTTTTATATTAGCGTCATATTTTCCCATATATTTATAGCTATATATAGTTTTTCCAGTCGGGTATTAGCATAGCACTTACGCCCCTTTGTTTCTAAGGCGACGATATAATGGTGAGAGTGGGGCAAAATGGATCTCCGGGGCGAAAAATGATTCAGGATTTTTTTTCGGAGTGAAAGACTTGTTGAAAAAATCTGAAAAAATTTGAGAAGATGCTCTAATGTGTCTTCATTGTTGTGTAATTTTTTCAAATTTTTTCATCAAGCTGCCTATTCTCTAAAAAATCACAAATCATTTTGAACAGGTCTTCAATTTCATATTTTTAAATCATCGAAATTATTTATATGGCCTCGATATACTATTCGATATAATTTCTTGTATAATGTTTTTTATCAGCGTTATATTTTCCCATATATTTATAGCTATATATAGTTCCTCCATTCGGGTAAAAGTCGCAATTCATGAATGTAGTTTGCAAAGTAGCGAACGCGGTAGCGTCACGCGCCAAGTCGTTAGTTCGCTGTTTGTATCTTTACCGCATCTAATTTGTAACTTTGGAGCCGAGAAATTAGAGGACTCGTTACGTAAATACCCGTGGTTGCCAAGATTCCTTTCATTTCATTTGAAATTCATCGAGAAAAGTTTTTTTTACTTCCTGTTAAAGATGATGGAAAACTCGGAGGTTCAGTGATTTTTTGGACGGAATTGTTCAAATGTTCTAGAAGTACATTAAAAAAAGGAGTTTCCTTCATAAATTTTGATTTATTAGGAAAAAAAGAAGAGCCAATTAATAACAGGTTTTTTTTAGATGAAAATGCGTTTTTTACATGTTTCGATATGAAAAAGTCGATTTCTAAGGAATCGATCGAATCGAGAAATAGCATCGATTTTAGAAAAATCGATTAATCGAATTTCAGCAAATCGTTCAATCGAATTTATTAAAATTAATTAATTGAGTTTTTTCAAATCCATTAATCGAGTTATTTAAAATCGATTAATCGAGTTTTTTAAAATCCATTAATCGAGTTCTCTAAAATCGATTAATCGAATTTTTGTAACATCGATTAATCGAGTTTTTTCCAATCCATCAATAGAGTTCTTTAAGATCAATTAATCGATTTTTAAAAAATCGATTAATCGAGTTCTATTAAAAATCGATTAATCGAATTTTTTAAAAATCGATTAATCGAATTTTCACAAAAATCGATTAATTGAATTTTTTTTCAGAATCGATCTCATTCAAGTCATTTTAAAAACCCCATTACTCGATTCATCGATTCTCCACAGCCATCCCTATTTGAGCCTAATTTAACCGCACATGATCATTAATGAGCTCCTCGGAAGCGTAAGCGTTTATGCTCATCGTCTCTGACCATTCCACCCTCTCACAGTTCCTAATTACAAAAGTGTTGAACTAATTTTATGCTTATAAACCTATTTCCCCAAACTGCAGATGACTGGGAAAATTCCCAGCACTCTTTTGCCACTGAATATTAAAAAAATTCCTCGCAAGATCCATAGGAATATTAAATGCACCAATTAAACAGAAGATGAAGGGACTCTAGAGGCTATTCAATATGAATCTTGAGGTGATGAGGAAAATTACATTATGAAATTATAATTATCCATTGTTTTCCGATAGATAGTTTACTGTACCAATTAGCGTCTCAATCAACCGCATTTAACTGTTACTCAGAATTCCCAAATGGATTCGGGAACCAAATTCACAATGGGAAACGCAACACATGTGGTCACGTGCACCACTACAGTATTGAATTGATCTTCACGAATTGACGATTCATGGTTCACCGAGGATTGTATAATTGGATAATCCTAAATTTAAACTATTTATTTCTTTTTATTTCACAGCTGGGTCTCTTTAATTACCTTTTTGAGTTCAATTTCAAAAATATCGATTTTTCTAATAAATATAGAGCAAAAACTGATGTCCAGAATATGGGATATAAGTAATTGAAAAATCGATAAAAAAAAATTTAGAACTACATGAATCGATGGGAAATGAGCTCACCTTTCATTCAAGATCAACCCCAGGTCATTCTGACCAATAGAACTAAAGATATCCTCAAAATAGTGAATCTTGTCTAAAAAGTCGAATTTTCGAAAGATTCCAAAAAATTCATTTTAACACATGTTTTCCGGCTAAAATTTCCTCAGCTTTTCAATGGAATCATGAGAAAATCTCTATCTTGAACCACCTCATCGAAATACCCATTTCACCCCATTTTTTTCTATTTTCAATGAATTTTTAAAGTAATTTAAATAAAATACCTTCCTAATAAATTTAATTTGCACAATTTCCAATATCTGAATATCATTTCTCCTCTAGTTAACAGAACTACTGAATAGTCCTCGGTATTTCTCGAAATTTCATTGACAAATTCTCAGTGAAATACCATGGTAATAACTTGGAATTACATTTGAGCTTAGAATTATTCATGAAAATTCCTGACTGATGACGAAAATCAAATGAAAGGAAATTCGAGAATCTCGAATTTGGTCAGTATAGAAAATTTATTCAGTGAATGAATTATCAAGTCACCTCAATTATTCAATTAATTTATATTCGGTGTGAATTTATTTCAATCAATTTGTAGTTTATCAAAAATCTTTTATTCAATTTTCCTCAAAATCCTTTGAAGATTTTTGGAATCTACGTTATTTCGAAAATTTACATATGTAATTATGATTAAAATTGATGTTTCAAGTCGACAAGTTCGTTTATATACATCTCACATGACAGAACTCCCTAATAATACGTGGAAGCTGAGTAAACTCAGAATTTGAATTATCAGTACGTAAGATGGTGGATCTTATGACCTACATTTCATGCAGAAGCATTCATGTCTCAGGAGATTCATAAGATTATGAATTCTTTTGGAGAATCATGATAAAACGCAATTTTTAGGACCTAGGAGAATATCATTCGAAAGCAGAAAAATTCTCTTCTCTAAACCACAAAAAAAGCGCATTTTATATTGTTGCTTAACCAAACAGAAAACTATATATAGCTATAAATATATGGGAAAATATAACGCTGATATAAAACATTATATAAGAAATTTTATCGAATAGTATATCGAGGCCATATAGATAATTTCGCTGATTTGAAAATTTAAAATTGAAGACCTGTTCAAAATGATTTGTGATTTTTTAGAGAATAGGCAGCTTGATGAAAAAATTTGAAAAAATTACACAACAATGAAGACACATTAGAGCATCTTTTCAAATTTTTTCAGATTTTTTCAACAAGTCTTTCACTCCGAAAAAAAATCCTGAATCATTTTTCGCCCCGGAGAT
The DNA here is from genome assembly GCA_963942555.1 of Aleiodes leptofemur. Taxonomy (NCBI): domain Eukaryota; kingdom Metazoa; phylum Arthropoda; class Insecta; order Hymenoptera; family Braconidae; genus Aleiodes; species Aleiodes leptofemur. The sequence continues at coordinate 15,205,192 of OZ012617.1, read as the reverse complement.
CCATTTTGCCCCACTCTCCCCATTATATCGTCGCCTTAGAAACAAAGGGGCGTAAGTGCTATGCTGATACCCGAATGAAAAAACTATATATAGCTATAAATATATGGGAAAATATAACGCTAATATAAAACATTATATAAGAAATTATATCGAATAGTATATCGAGGCCATATAGATAATTTCGCTGATTTGAAAATATAAAATTGAATATAATAAATAATATATGACACTGATATATCTTCAATATTTGGATAAAATATACGAAATACTTGTATTTGATCATATATCTTGGAAGTATAAATATATATATAATTCTAAGATATATGACAAAGTATACTCATTGATATATGTATATTTTATATTTTCGTTTATTATATAATTCAATATTAATTAATTATTATATGTGTAAAAATTTGTGTATGAAATGATGCATGTTAATTAAAAAGTAATTTTTATTTGAAATATAAGTAATAGGTATAATGAGTATATATGAAAAATCATATATTGAGTAGTATATTGTGAAATATAATGAGTTATATACTAACAGTTCTACTAATGAATATAACCACAGTATAATCATATTATGTAATTTGGAATATATAGCAAAGTATATAGAATTTCGCTGAATTATATGATCCCATATTTTCCATATGATTTTCAGTATAATTTCGCATTATATAGTTTTTCCATTCGAAAAATCAGTGTTTGGTCGATGTTTTAACATCTGCAATTCTTACCTGAAATCCCAGAAATGAGTATTTGACAATCATCATAATAAGAGTGTAAATGATAAGCCCATAAGACATTTCCATTTACCCCTGACGGATCAAGAAAAATCCCAACTGGACATAACCAGCAATGATGAGATTTTTCTCCCCGAAAATAAGAGTCTGCAGAGATGATAGCCTGATTTTTTCTCTCTTTATTTCACATAATCTCTGTTGCGGATTTCTTCCTTCCGCAGAAAAAAAAATATGATCCTATCCAGATAACGAAAGACGGAATTTTCCTCGTATGAAAAAAAAATAAGGAAGCCTTAGGTTTTTCCTATCAGAAACCTGACGACTGTTATTTTCGATTTAAAGACTCATTGATTTTCAATGTAACTCGAATCGTGACCGTGGGATCAAGTAATTTGATAGAATATCTCTTGGAATATAATTTTTGTGATGATATTGAGACGCGCTGTGAATTTTTTTTCGTTTAATCATTGGTTATATATGAAATCGATTGGATGAGAGATGAATTCTCGGTTTAAATTCTACGCTCAAGCAATTCGTCGATCACGTAATGTTCCACTCCTTTTTTTTTTCTTTCCCCTCCCTCTTTTCCTCTTCTTTTCTGCCTCGTCGCTCGTTGGTTCAGGCACACAATTTTCTTTTCTTTCTCATTTTTTTTAACCTTTTTTTTTTATTTTACTATTGGAGGAACCAGAATCGACGACACAAATTGGAGTCACGCGCGGATTCTCTCTCTCTCTCTTTCTCTCTCGCTCATTTTTCTCTATCCAACGCTGACATATTTATAAATATGGTAATTCCGGAAATTCACTTCGACATTTTTCTGCTGAATGAATATCGACTATTTACAATGCAGATAACTATGGAAGACTTGTGGGAATGGATGAGTGAAAAATTGGAGGGACAAATTTTTTTTAATTTAGGCTGAACAAGAAAATAAAATAATTTCGAGGGAATTTGATGATGTAAACAGTGTATTAGAGGTATTGAGAGCTTTTCGAATGAAGAAACTATATAATGCGTAATTATATTTCAAATAAAAATTACTTTTCAATTAACATGCATCATTTCATACACAAATTTTTACACATATAATAATTAATTAATATTGAATTATATAATAAACGAAAATATAAAATATACATATATCAATGAGTATACATTGTCATGTATCTTAGAATTATATATATATTTATACTTCCAAGATATACAATCAAATATAAGTATTTCGTATATTTTATCCAAATATTGAAGATATATCAGTGACATATATTATTTATTATATTCAATTTTATATTTTTAAATCAGCGAAATTATCTACATGGCCTCGATATACTATTCGATATAATTTCTTATATAATGTTTTATATCAGCGTTATATTTTCCCATATATTCATAGCTATATATAGTTCTTCCATTCGGGTATTAGCATAGCACTTACGCCCCTTTGTTTCTAAGGCGACAATATAATGGGGAGAGTGGGGCAAAATGGATCTCCGGGGCGAAAAATGATTCAGGATTTTTTTTCGGAGTGAAAGACTTGTTGAAAAAATCTGAAAAAATTTGAGAAGATGCTCTAATGTATCTTCATTGTTGTGTAATTTTTTCAAATTTTTTCATCGAGCTGCCTATTCTCTAAAAAATCACAAATCATTTTGAACAGGTCTTCAATTTCATATTTTCAAATTACCGAAATTATCTATATAGCCTCGGTATACTATTCGATATAATTTCTTATATAATGTTTTATATCAACGTTATATTTTACTCATTTATTCATCCAAAGTTCAATCATTTCATATCACTTTTTCCTGCATCCATCGATCCTCTCTAAATCTTAAGATGAATACGTTGAGTCTCTTACAGCGTTTATCTTGTCTCTCTTCTTCCTACTAAAAAAATGTTACTAGCGGTATATACGTCAAGTTATACTGCCACCGATTTTCGTAAAGTGTGCATACATGCCCTTAGGGCTATCGAAATCTTTACTTTACCCTGCAGCATCACATTATCAAAACCAATCCACTTCATCTCTTTTTCACGATTATGTAGCACTTTCCGCAAAGCTACATACTGCAGAATCTTATCTAAAATTCTTGTATGATACATATTCTACTGCTTTAGATTTGAGCATTAGAAAATAATTTTATTTGATCAATTTATTTCATTCATCAATTTCAATGAAATCATAATTTTTTTTGGAGTGAAGGCGTTTTTGAAAAATTCTGAAAAAATTACACAATCATGTAGACATATCGAAGCATTCTCACGAATTTTTTCAGATTTTTCGGAAAATTCCTTCATCCCTAAAAAAATCACTTTCACTCATTTTTTCATTATTTCAAAATTTCACCTAAAATTTTAGATTTTTCTAATTATTCAAGATTCTCATTATTAATCTGTACAAATGTAATACCAACATCTGCAGTACACCAACGGACATTAGGGAAATCTACCTGAATGAGTGCTGTATTCTCAAGACTCTGAATATTTTTTCATTCTCCACCCTTTTTTTATTCTTTTTTTCTCCCTCTTATAACCCAGACTCTGCGTCCCACAGGATTCTGCATATACTTGTGTTTCGTATCTCACGGATTAAAACAAAAAACCACGAGAAAAAGAATAGGGCGGGCAAAAAAAAGGACCAGAAAAAAGCCTGAGCCCACTCTAGAATTGAGTCTATGGCATACGGGTATATTGTGAGACACACAAAACACAAGGTAACTGGAGATCACGTCTTGGTTTTACGACATACCCTGTCTTTCTTCTGTCCCAAGAAAGTCTTTGTAATGTCTCTTTCACGGGTGCGGTACATTGCACATCGCTTTTGTTGTAATGTACCGGGGAAGATCTGGTTGCTTATTTTGATGGTCTTTTTTTTGCAGAAAAATAGGATTTTTAATGAAATCGCGGAGAAAAAAACGGAATGAGGGGTAAAATGGGTATTTTGATTGGGGGGTTTGAGATAGAAATTTTTTGATGATTTCACTGGAAAGCTGAGGAAATTTTGGGTGGAAAACATGTGTTAAAATTGATTTTTTGGAATTTTTTGAAAATTCGAGTTTTTGGGGAAGATTTTCGAAAATCGAAAAAATTGACTTTTTTGGGGATATCTCTGGTTCTATTGGTCGTAGCGACCTGAGGTTGATCTTGAATGAAAGGTGAGCTCATTTCCCATTGATTCATGTAGTTCTCAATTTTTTTTGATCGATTTTTCAATTATTTATAGCCGATTTTCTGGAAATCAGTTTTTGCTCTGTATCTATTTGAAAAATCGATAATTTTTTTTTAGAACTATATAAATCGATGGGAAATGAGCTCACCTTTCATTTGAGACGAGCCCCAGGTCACTGCGACCAATGGAACCGAAGAAATCCCCGAAAAAGTGAAATTTTTCAAAAAATACAAGGATTTCGCCTTCAAATCTTGCCCCAAAAAATCAAATTTTTGAGAAATTCCAAAAAATCAATTCTCGCACATGATTTCCATCCAAAATTTCCTCAGCTTTCCAATGAAATCATCAGAAAAAACCTATCTCCAATTTTTCCATTCATTTCAAGTAATTTCCATAATATAAAACTAAATGTATCCTCTTCACCCCTAAATTGGAATGAAAAAAAAAAATTGTAAAAATATCAGCAAAAAAATTTCAATCGAAATTGTATCGAAATTGTATACATCAGAGGATCTCCCCAATATTGCCTAACCCCCCCCCCCCTCCCCCCCATGCCGAGACGAAATGTCTGGCGTCGACAATATACATCCTTCGATATCAAGTAGTGTATTTGCCTCCAGCTATGACAATCTACTGTCAGTGGGCGAATAATAGCCGATAGAGATAATGGGAGTTGAATTTGAACGACAGTAACTTGATGTGTCGACGAAACTCTATAATTGGATTATGCGTGAATTTGTTATTATTATTATTATTATTATTATTATATAAGATAAGCAGCTATATTGGTGATTACACCAAGGTGTCAGTTTATGAAACTATTATTGCACCCCATTATGAGTATTGTTCTTCTTTATTGTTAAATTTGAATGAGAAAAGTTTATTTCTGTTACAAAAAACGCAAAATCGAGCTATGAGAATTATCCTCAGAGTGAATAAGTATACGCCAGTTAAGAGTATGTTGGATGCATTATGCTTTATGTCAATTAAAGAGAGAATTAAGTTTAACGTTTGTGTGATGATTTACAAAATGGTAAATGGTTTAACACTGGATTATCTTTCGAGAATGATAATAAGACGTGAGCACAGTTATGATACTAGAAGAAGGAATGAACTGCATATTACAAAAAAAGAGAACAAAAATTGCCGATAAAACAATAAATGCGTATGGTTTTTCTTTATACAACAAATTGAGTGAACAAATCAAAAATGTAAATAAACTAGCATTATTTAAAAGACTCTTGACAGGGGAAATTAGAAGTGGTGTGTTATGAAAATAAATAAATAAGAAGAAAAAGGAACAAATATAACACAAAATGTTTTAACAAATGTATCAATTGGTAGCCATTGGCTAAATAAACACATCATTATTATTATTATTATTATTATTATTATAAAATTAGTGACAGGGATGTTTTTTTCTTTTGATTAAATAGAGAATAAAAAATAAAGTGTCCATTCGTTGAATAAAATCCATTGAATATAGGAAATTTTTGTATTATTGGATACAAGCCAGACAAAATGGGGGCAGTAAAGAATGGAATGGGGTAAAATAGAAACACTGAGAAAATGGCAATTCTAAAAACTTCCCAACCATTCTATATATGTGAGACAGTTTTCCTAGTTGAGAACAAGAAAATAAAAGAAGAATAAAGGATAAAAAAAAAAAATTCGAGAAAATGAGAACGTTTGAATGCCACTCGGAGAAACTGGTTATCTCGTTATTTTCACAGTTCTTCTTATTTCATGGAAAATCTCTGCTAACACCAGAAAAGTGTATTAGCCTCCATATCCCATCTAAACTGTTTTTTCAAACGATATATTGGCTTCAATATAATTTAAAATATATGGTAAATTGTATGGAATTAAGATGTCATGTTTGGAGTCATGCACGTAATTTTGCCGAAATATTATTTGATTTTATAATTCACAGCATATATATCTGTAATATATTTTTTTATATACTAATATATACGTATTGCTTGTAATATTTCATACTGTAATTCAAATTATATGGTAATATATATGAGTCAAGCATATGACTGACATATAATGATAAATATATTTATTTTTATTTGTTTAAAAATATATGAAATATTTATATATCTGCATATATGATGTAAATTTATAAATATTTTTAGTATCACTATATATTTACAACTATTGATAATTAAAGAAGTGTGATTTGTTTTAACTTTATTGTATATTATTATGAATGAAAAAATATCAAATTATATACATAAATTTCGATATGTGACACATATATGGTCTCATATATTGCTGGATACACAAAATTCTATAAAAATAATTATAAATTTCAATATATTGTGATACATATATTTTCATATATATTTCAAATTACAAGTTAGCGTATAAAAAGAGAATACAAGTTTAGTTATAATATAATATATATAAAATGTATTTTGATTTTTTTGAAATCAATTGTACAAGCGAATAAAAATAATATTGAATGTTCGTTTCAGTTTTTTCTGAACGTCATTTTAAATTATTATATATATATAATTTTCATAAATTTATACACAGCCCACGTTACGTTGTCTTAATAAACTTATGCAAACTTTGATGATTATTGAAAAATATAAAACACAATAATTATTATATAATAATTTTGTGGCCGATCATCGAGTCCCTGAACTGATGAAATAAATATATAAAATGTATATAATCACATATATTACGAATTATATGGATTATTATAATATTGGAATTACAAATTAATATATATGACAACATATATCCTTCCATATTCATAATTTCAACGCCTTATATCTTCACTTATTTACCATATATTATTGATAGTATATGCTTTCTCCATCCAGACAAACCACAAGAATAATAGATAACCATATATCAGATCCTTTGAATCCACGGGCATTGGAGAATCCGGAGAAAATTCACAAACAATAGAAAATGAGAAACAAAAAAGCCAAAAAAAAAAAAGAAGAGTCCTGAAGAGAAAAACTTTGAATGAAAGTGCTGGGTCACGCGTAAAGTGGGCACGCCCTCTCGCTCGTTTCTGATTTATAGCGAATTCTTTCATTAGGTACCTAATAGTCCACTGGGAATTCGGCTCCATTGATGCGTCAATGTAAGTGAGTGGCCCTCGAGAGGCCCTTTCAAGGACCAAAGGACGCGCATAAGAAATCACCTCCGTGTTGAAGTGAGAAAGAGAGAGATAGAAGGATGTATGATGAAGTTCAGAGGAAAAAGAAAGAAGAGAATAAAAAAGGGAAAATGTTAAGAGGCTTTTGTGACGCCTCGATGGACTTATAGGTGAGTTTTGTGTGTGATGACGGTCACTAACCGCAGAAACTCGCGCGTGGTCCACCTATGTCCTCTTCCACACCCCCTCACCCCTCTTTTTATACTACACTCTTGTTTTTTTAACCCTCTCCATCTCCCCCCCCCCCCCCCCTCCCCCCTTCTCTCCACTTCTTTTCATCTTTTTCATACTCTTTCTCTCTCTTTGGCGCTTATTTCATTGCGGACACACAAATCCTCTTTGATAAATCCGCCAGTTTCTTCCAGAGTGTCTAACCACCCCCCCCCCCCCCCTCCCCCCTCCCTCTTTACTTGCATACAAAACGCCTTCGGAAGTCCGGGAGAAAGACGATATAACTCGTGGGATCCAGAGCACACGTTTTAAATAGAGAAAAATGGGGCAAAATGGATCTTCGTAGCAATATGATTCAGGAATTTTTTTTGGAGTGAAGGAGTCGATGAAAAAATCTGAAAAAATTTGAGAACATGCTTGAATATGTGAACATTGTTGGTGAATTTTTTCAAATTTTTTTGGAGACTCCTTCACTCTCAAAAAAAATTCCGAACGTTTTTTTAACCACAAGTCCATTTTACCCCAGTTTTCTCGACTACTTTCCTTTGCTCTTTTCTGCATGAATTAAGGCAAATTGTTGGCTACTAAATTTTCTTAAATCTTGCATTGAACAATTGAAATTTTAATGAATTGAGGTAATTAGAGGGGAAAAAAATAGTACAGTGAGAAGTTTTCAACAAGATTTAAATTATATGAAGAAAATGAAAAAGTTTTGAGAGAAAGAATTATTCGGAAACTTGTTATCTACTTTGGAACAGTACTTATTGGAAGGGGGGGAGGGAGAGGGGGGCGTGAATTCTAGAACGAGAGTCATTCGACAATAAAATATTTGACAATGTCGGAGTTAACGAGCTGTCTGCTCGAAATTTTGCTTCATTTTTTTAATTCTTGAAAATCCGGTGATAAAGTATTTTTGCGTGAGAATATTATTGGACTTTGGTCCAACTTTTCAAACTTAATTAATCAATTTTTTTTTGTTTTTTTTTTTCAATTAATTTCACGTTTGGGAATATATGGAATTGAGTTAAAGCAGTTCTATACTTTTTCGCACAAGAAATAAACAGAAAAATCACCCAAAAATTAATATTTATGATTAAAAACCTAGTTTTTGGTGTTTAAAGCAGATTTGAAGAAGAATTTAGAAATTATATTAATTATTTGTAATTTATTATAGGGGAGAGTGGGGCAAAATGGACACTGTAATGAAACGATTAGAGATGGATTTTTTCTGATGATTTTATTTGGAAGCTGAGAAAATTTTAGCCGGAAAACAAGTGTCAGATGTATTTTTTTAGATTTTTTTGAAAATTCGATATTTTTTGGCACTTTTGAGGGGTAAAATCCTTTCTTTTTTTGAAAATTTTCAGTTTTTTGCAAATATCTCTGGTTTTATTCATTATTGACCAAACACAAAACAGTCAATTCATCAGAAATATCACGAGATACTCAAGATTTATATAAGCTTTCAGTTGAAATTTATTTTCAGATTTTTCATATTTAAATTTGTGTAGATCTAGAACTACCTTAAAAGAGAATGAAATCAACTTTTTTTTTGGTTGATGCATCAATAAACCGTGTTTGCTAGTTGCCTGATGACGGAAATTTCCGTATTTGAGACATCTGCATCAGCAAACACAGTTTCCAGCGTATTGAGCAATTAATGATTCGATAGAAGCCGATGTTCAATAATCTCAAGCATATATTCGAGTGAATTTCAATTTTGATTAATTCATAAATCAAGTGGTAGGAGTGATTGTGTGATTGTTTGAATTATTAACTATTTGGATTAAGAGTGGAGTGATTAGTGTCTCAATTTTCGAAAAGTTGATTTCAAAAACCTTTTTTTCATGGAGAAACATTTGTTAAAAAGAGATTTTGATAAATTCTTTCAAAATCTAATTATTTCAGGATATTCAAAAAATAATTCACCTTTTTTCTTCTTTTTTTCACTTTATCCTCCAATAGAAAAACTATATATAGCTATACATATATGGGAAAATATAACGCTAATATAAAACATTATATAAGAAATTATATCGAATAGTATTTCGATGCCATATAGATAATTTCGCTGATTTGGAAATATAGAATTGAAGACCTGTTCAAAATGATTTGTGATTTTTTAGAGAATAGGCAGCTTGATGAAAAAATTTGAAAAAATTACACAACAATGAAGACACATTAGAGCATCTTCTCAATTTTTTTCAGATTTTTTCAACAAGTCTTTCACTCCGAAAAAAATCCTGAATCATTTTTCGCCCCGGAGATCCATTTTGCCCCACTCTCCCCATTATATTGTCGCCTTAGAAACAAAGGGGCGTAAGTGCTATGCTAACACCCGAATGGAAGAACTATATATAGCTATAAATATATGGGAAAATATAACGCTGATATAAAACATTATATAAGAAATTATATCGAATAGTATACCGAGGCCATATAGATAATTTCGCTGATTTAAAAATATAAAATTGAATATAATAAATAATATATGTCACTGATATATCTTCAATATTTGGATAAAATATACGAAATACTTGTATTTGATTATATATCTTGGAAGTATAAATATATATATAATTCTAAGATATATGACAAAGTATACTCATCGATATATGTATATTTTATATTTTCGTTTATTATATAATTCAATATTAATTAATTATTATATGTGTAAAAATTTGTGTATGAAATGATGCATGTTAATTAAAAAGTAATTTTTATTTGAAATATAAGTAATAGGTATAATGAGTATATATGAAAAATCATATATTGAGTAGTATATTGTGAAATATAATGAGTTATAAACCACCAGTTCTACTAATAAATATAACCACAGTATAATCATATTATGTAATTTGGAATATATAGCAAAGTATATAGAATTTCGTTGAATTATGTGACCCAATATTTTTCATATAACTTCCAGTATAATTTTGCGTTATATAGTTTTTCCATTCGAGTAATAACTAAATTATTTTGTGATTATTTAGCAATTAATTATTTTTACCCAATTTACTATCTCATTTTTTTTCATAATTTTACGGTTTGCACCAAAATCTACTCAAGAGGGCTTAAATTGATGCTTTCAGAATCGGATTGCGGTTGTGTTGAATGACTATCCCCTTGACAAGAGATGCGCGCGTATTTGCCCCACTCTAGTGGAGGAGATCGGGGCAAAATGGACCCCTGGGATAAAATGATTTAACTTTCTTTCTTTTTTTTTTTAATGAAGGAATTTATTAAAAATTCTAGAAAAAATTGAGATGATGCTCTAACATGTCCAGAATCTCGTAGAATTTTTTCAAATTTTTTCATGGAGCCCTTCTTTATCAAAAAAAAAATCTTAAATCATTTCTCCATTGCAGATCCATTTTGCCCCATTCTCCCCTATATAAAGATTCGGATTATATGAACGCACAATTTAAAGCACGGAAATACCTTTTCTCACGATGATTTATGATTCTGCGCCAGATTGGCCAACACGTTGCGTCCCTTTTCCCGTCAAAAAAATAGGAAAAGGGGAAACACCCTTAAAATATCGCTTTATTCTCATTAGATTTTCATTAAATTCCTGAATTAATAAATTCAAATATTCAATGCACTTTTTGTAAAAATAATTTATTTTTACCTCTTCTTTCAACATATTGATTATGATAATCATGAAATTGGTAGATATAATGAGAATTTGAAGGTCTCATTACCTCTGTATATGTATACCCTATATATACCTATATATAGTCAGATAATCCACATCTTAATGAGGGAATAATGTGAAAGGAATTCAAATTAACCAAAATTCATTAAATTATACAAAAATCGAAAAGTTCCAAAAAATTATTATATTAAATATTCATATTTTCCATTATTATTATTATTAATAAATAAATATAACTATTAAAAAATATTAATAAATATAAAGTAATAATAGTATATATATGTATATTATTTATAAATATTAATAAATCGATAATTCTGACCGCAAAGCCAAATAATTATTGATTTATTGATAATTTTACGGTCAATCAACATGTTAATAATTTTCATTATTATTATTTTTTTTCTTCTAATTTTTAATTTTTTTAATATTATTATTATTATTTAGATATCATGGAACATTATTCCCCTCAATTCAGTCGTAATTCTTGTCTTAAATTATTGATGAATCAATGCACAAAATGGAAGCGATTTCAGTAGTCTTGTGACACTACTCATCAGGCAAAATTTCTCATGATAGAGAAACAGTCTCTAGTATTTTCGACCAGAAATACATTAATATTCCATTAGAATTGTGACTTTACCCTTAGTTCATACTCATTCTATATACTCGTGTTATTCCACGGGATATCAAACTTTCCATAGCAAGCTGTAGAATACACGAGTTGACGGACTCGTTCAACCGGATAAAAGCATGCTATTTTCACCTCCATATACTTTCCCCCTTTTTTACAATGCCCCATTTTTTTTCCTTTTTTTTTTTATCAATCTCAATCCATGAATAAAAAAGAAAAATGATGTGAACACTTTTAGAATGATTTTTCCGAACTTTTATATTTTATATTTTCGCAATATGACAAAAACGGTCTTTTGACATATTTCCAATTGAGAAATTGTGAAGGGTATGGATTTGTTGGGGTGAGTTAATGGAGGGAAAAAAAATCAATTGAAAAAGGTAATATTCAAGGATTTTAGGTATTAATTCATCTGCAATTTTTTTTTTTTGGTTCGTATCTCATATTCGAGGTAATACGTTTTTCACATTTTTTCTGGGTTTTTTTTCTCTTTTACAATTTACGAGATATCAATGATTAGAGTTGAGGATTATTCTTGGTGGGGATGAATCACTTTGAATAGACGGGGAATACCTGAATTATTCGACAATGAGAGGCTTGGGATGATTAAAAATATTGGTAGAAAAAATCATTTACTATCAATAATTTATGGCAAATTAAGAATATGGAATGATATATGTTGTTGTCATATATATTAATTTGTAATTCCAATATTATAATAATCCATATAATTCGTAATATATGTGATTATATACATTTTATATATTTATTTCATCAGTTCAGGGACTCGATGATCGGCCACAAAATTATTATATAATAATTATTGTGTTTTATATTTTTCAATAATCATCAAAGTTTGCATAAGTTTATTAAGACAACGTAACGTGGGCTGTGTATAAATTTATGAAAATTATATATATATAATAATTTAAAATGACGTTCAGAAAAAACTGAAACGAACATTCAATATTATTTTTATTCGCTTGTACAATTGATTTCAAAAAAATCAAAATACAATTTATATATATTATATTATAACTAAACTTGTATTTTCTTTTTATACGCTAACTTGTAATTTGAAATATATATGAAAATATATGTATCACAATATATTGAAATTTATAATTATTTTTATAGAATTTTGTGTATCCAGCGATATATGAGACCATATATGTGTCACATATCGAAATTTATGTATATAATTTGATATTTTTTCATTCATAATAATATACAATAAAGTTAAAACAAATCACACTTCTTTAATTATCAATAGTTGTAAATATATAGCAATACTAAAAATATTTATAAATTTACATCATATATGCAGATATATAAATATATCATATATTTTTAAACAAATAAAAATAAATATATTCATCATTATATGTCAGTCATATGCTTGACATATATATTTATATTGAACTCAATACATTTCTTTTCCACAGACTCAAGATATAACTTCTCAAATGACTCAAGAAATCAGTGTATTCGTAGTCAAACAATCCCCTTGATTCACCAACAAACATTTTTTTTATTCACCGTCATTCTGAGATATTCAGGAGTGTTTGATAATACTTGCGAGCTCACGGAATTCATCTCTCTTCCATTTACCAGAGTAAACACAGCCACTGAACTCCCTCTACATTCGACTTATCTCCATGACTACGATGACTTGAATAAGTATACTAGAATATTATACATCTAGCAGAATGGATATAGACAATCCTAACTAAGAAGCCGATCACTGTCTTGATGTATAATCTGTCAAGTGAACATTGCAATGGTCCAAATTATGCATGACACACAATGTCATACTGTTAAACTGAAATGTAAATCCGACAACTAGATTTCTACTGCAGGAGTTATTCTCGTATTAATTAAAACCATCCGAATGAAAAGAAAACTGTCTAATGCGAAATTATACTGGAAATTATATGGAAAATATGGGGTCATATAATTCAGCAAAATTCTATATACTTTGCCATATATTCCAAATTACATAATATGATTATACTGTGGTTATATTCATTAGTAGAACTGGGAGTTTATAACTCATTATATTTCACAATATACTACTCAATATATGATTTTTCATATATACTCATTATACCTATTACTTATATTTCAAATAAAAATTACTTTTTAATTAACATGCATCATTTCATACACAAATTTTTACACATATAATAATTAATTAATATTGAATTATATAATAAACGAAAATATAAAATATACATATATCAATGAGTATACTTTGTCATATATCTTAGAATTATATATATATTTATACTTCCAAGATATATAATCAAATATAAGTATTTCGTATATTTTATCCAAATATTGAAGATATATCAGTGACATATATTATTTATTATATTCAATTTTATATTTTCAAATCAGCGAAATTATCTATATGACCTCGATATAATTTCTTATATAATGTTTTATATCAGCGCTATATTTTCCCATATATTTATAGCTATATATAGTTCTTCCATTCGGGTATTAGCATAGCACTTACGCCCCTTTGTTTCTAAGGCGACAATATAATGGGGAGAGTGGGGCAAAATGGATCTCCGGGGCGAAAAATGATTCAGGATTTTTTTTCGGAGTGAAAGACTTGTTGAAAAAATCTGAAAAAATTTGAGAAGATGCTCTAATGTGTCTTCATTGTCGTGTAATTTTTTCAAATTTTTTCATTACACTGCCTATTCTCTAAAAAAGTCTAAATAATATTCAATTTCGATTTACCTCAAATTTCATCGAAGTTTTAAATTACATTGAAAAAGTTGGAGTAAACATTTTACTTTAATCGGGAAAAGTTTTCCTGGAATAAAGTCAAATATCTCGTTGATTCAATATTGATAAAAGACATTTGCCAATTGTGATTTTTCTCTTCCCATCTAGTTGACGAACTCAATTCAAAATGCAAATAAATCCACAAAAATAATTTCCATTTATCGGAAAATAAGGGCAATTCAATTCACAATTTTATTCTTGTACAAATGCATATCAGAGAAGATCAAAGTTCGGAGAATAACTTCATCATCTTGACGTCAGTGAAAACGTATATTTCGTACTACAAATGTGTACGTAAGAGATTGTGGGATAAATAATTAAAATGAATTCATGGATTTTCGTGGAGGGATATTCTCGAGAATATTCATCGGTTATTCCGAACAATCACAATATACTATTCTAGTAAGTCTTCTCCCTCTCCTCCCCCTTTTCTCCCCCCTTTTTCTTTTGGTGTCCATGAATCTTGCCTGAAAAAATGGCCTTCCATTAATATAACAAGATACTTTTTGCTAACGTCTGGCCACTTTCATCCCCTAGTCTCTCCTTTTTTTGCTGTTTCTTTCATCTTTTTTTCGCCTCTTGAGCTCCAATAATTTCATTTCAAAATCGTTGAAGTTACCTTCGGTTATTTTCTCATTGTCTTCTACCTCAATAAATCATTAATTAATCGAATGATAGATAATTCTCCACTCTATACAAATCCTCTTATCTGTTTCTTAATTAATCCGATTTTCTGATTGTACACAATCGCTATTCTTTCATTTATCTTCAATCTTGAATTGTTGAAAGAAAGGGGGGAAAAAAAAGGGATGATTATTCCGATGAATGGAATTGAAACTTTTCCACGAGAATTGATCGCATTTAATGGTACTTATCGAACTTCTTTGGTTTTCAGATGTTGAATGAAATGCGACGTTGCCACGTCACAAGATAGTAATAAAATATTTCTGATAATAATTTTTTTCGGAGTGAAGGAGTCTGCGAAAAAATCTGAAAAAATTTGAGAAGATGCCCCAATATGTCTACATTGTTGGGTAATTTTTTCAAATTTTTAAGAGCCTCCGCCTTTTTTTGCCCGAATTTATTGCTTCATCGAGAAGAAATATGAGCGAATTAATGAATAATTAAAAGCTTCGGAGTGAAGGAGTTTGCGAAAAAATCTGAAAAAATTTGAGAAGATGCCCCAACATGTCTACATTGTTGTTGAATTTTTTCAAATTTTTCTAATAATAATAATAAGTGATTATTATTTATGTTAACTTGTATTTTAATTAACAAATATTGATGTTTATTTCTTTATTAAAATGAAAAGACACTGTATGTATGGGGCATCTTTACTGTCAGCTGAGAGAAACCGAGTAAAGTCTGGCAAAGTTGTGGGAAAAATTGAATCGACGATTTAACTCGCATAATGAGCACTCTGCCGCTTTTTCACGATCTTGTTCAATATAAATATACTTTTCGTATAAATTAAATAAATACTTATTAATAACAAGTATATCTGACGATAGTAAACATTTCAAAGAGAGAATTGGTAAAGTATGAAGTCACAATTGCCCATACACTCATTTAAACCGCCATTTTTGCAAAAATAAAAGTCCAAGAAATATAAATTCCGCAAAATTTTTTAGAAAACCAGAAAATACTATGGATCCTAACTTTACGAGTTCCAGAAGTTGGATAAAAATGAGGAGACATCGAAGAAAGTGAGAGGGCGAGGAAAAAGAGGAGGGGGTGGTGTGAGATGGGAATAAATCCACAGGCGCCAAGGCGCCGTTCAACCTCGTAGTTTGTGCTGAGGTTGGCATTCGTTGTTGTCGTTTTGAAAAGAAAAAAAGAAAATAAAAAAAAAAAGGAAAAGAAAAACCTCAGGAAAAGAAGCTCGAGGTGAAGTTAAAGAGATGGAATGAGAGCTTTGATCTCTTCTGAACTGTGTTGTGCACTTTTTTAGATGTTTTACATGTCATTTTCAATGGTAAATAAATTATTTATGCTATGTACTTGGAAAAATTTTGAAAATAAAATTTAGACGTGTTTTCACCAATATTTCAAAGAATATCCCGAGAAAAAAAAGGAGATACGCCTTTTTTGCTCTGAAATATCAATTTGCAGAGAATTCTAAAAGCTGCACAAAGAAGGAGTTTCGGATAAAAAGGGCGTATCTCCATTATTTTCTGAGATATCTCCAAAACTTTTGAAATTTATTGAACTTCCACCTCGTATTTTTCTTTTCTTGCCTTCATTTTTTCGTCCGAAAACGTCACAACACCAATTACTGCCTTTTTACTACCATAATAACAATAATAATAATAATAAAATAATAATGTTGTGCATTGTCTCGAGCAATTCAACAAAAAAGCCCATTAAAAAATGATGAAATTTTTTTTTTTTTAGTTCTAAGCAGTTAAAGGAAGACTCTTTACTCATGACGTTTACGTGACGAGAACTGAGAAATTTACTGAAAACTAGGGGAGAGAGAGCACTCTACGAAATCCGGCGACTGGTACCGCTTGATTTTCAAATCGATATAATCTACTCAGGGATATGTGTGAGTGACTTCGAGATTGTTCAGGATAGGTTTATGCAGTAAAATTCGATTTTTATCGATTGGAGTAAATTTTCTTTCAATTGCGTACGAAAATTTTGATCGTCCCTTCTTTTTTGATTCTGTATTAAAGATGATATTTTTTTTTACATTTTTCTGAATTTTTCTCATCAAAATTACTGAAAATAGTGGTGGTGGGGATGAAACGCCCTAAATCGGACAGAAATAACGAAATTACTCAAAAACCACAGGATTGACCCATTATTTAAAAACAATTGGCGAAGAAAACAGCATTTTAACTAAATAATAGAAGAAAAAAATATTCAATTCTCCAAAAATTCTTGAAAATAATAAAAGAATCGCAAATTATTAGAGTGAAAATTTAATTGGGAGGTGAAATTTCGGCTCGCTGGATATTTTTTTTGTGTATAAATACGTAGACGGGATTATTTGAAGTTTTTTCCCCAATTCTCTACATTTTTTTTAGATTCAGGAACAAAAATTGAAGGATTTCTATGAAATGGAGGAAGATAGAGTTTTTTTGATGCTTCCAGTGAAGAGCTGAGGAAATTTCACGTAGAAAACATGTGCTACAAGTGATTTTTGTTTTATTTCTCGAAATTTCGAAAATTTGGGCTCAATTTTTTCAAAAAATCCTGGAATTCTCAAAAAAATCTTAAAAACAATGCGACATATGGTTTCCATGTCAAATTTCCTCAGCTCTCCAATGGAATCATCTAAAATACCCTATCTCAAGTATTTCCCCCGATTTTCATCCTGTAGAACCTAAGAAACCTAGAAAACCACACAGTTGACCCATTTTTTAAAAACAATTGTCGAAGAGAACAGCATTTTAACTAAATAATAGAAGAAAAAAATATTCAATTCACCGTACAGTTATTGAGAAATTTTAATTAGAAGGTAGTCGTAACTATTTGCCTCTCTCTCTATCTCATGCATATGATAGAAGATTGATGTAAAAAAAATTCGAGAAAAAAAAATTATATTCACAAGCTGAAGACATGACTATTGAATAGTTTAATCTCTTTTTTCGGGTAAATTAAAGCACCTTTTTCCCGAATTATCAGCAATTAATTGGAAACAAACCTAAAAATCCTCATTTTTTCCTGTTTCATCCACCCTACTCTACAATATTACCTTAAATAACGGAATTAACCAATTTTTGATAGAGTTTTTGGGGATGATAATAATGAATTGGAAATGAGAATCCAAGTGAAATTCCCCATTTTGATATGTGGCAGCGTGATGCCGCAGGCACTGCCAATTCCGTAGGCATCAACTCCATCCTACCAGAAAGCTTATATATATATATATACGTATATATATACGTTTGGCGAATATAACGTGTGCGCCCAGTTGGGTGTCCTGTCAGTAGCACCTTCCGGCTGCACGCGATATAACTCGAGGCCTCTGCGTCTACACAATTTCCACCACCTTCTCCCACCCCTTTTCCTCCTCTTCCTCTTCTACTTCCTCCCCCCCTCCGTAACACAGTACAGAGGGGGGAAATACCGCGGACAGCCATATATCCCTGAACACGTAGGCCGGTTAAATGTTCGATGACACAAACTTGATTTAGTACAAAAGCTCAGTGAAATTCAAATGATTTTTTTTGATGAAATTTTGATATTTTATCAATTTTTTTTTTGATTATACATTTTTTGGAAATAATAGAGCCACGTCTTTTTTTTTCGTGAGCTTTTTTTTTTAAATTACAAAACAATTTTTACTATTTAATTTAAAAAAAAAATAAAAATAAATTTTTTTTTAATGAAACTTAAAAATTTAAGGAATTCAGGAATTTAATTATTTTTCCTAATTTTTTTCCCCTTTTTTCTAACAATTTTATGCTAAAATTCTTTAATATCAAATGCAAATGGAAATCATGTGATTTCATGATACGCCATTCTAATCTCATTTCTACAATTCTAAGCCAATGATATTCGATAGGATTTCCATTGGCTTTATTATACCGTGACTTCTCTCACCCAAGCACGAACCATCATATTTCATTCTCATCTCTACTGGATGACCTGAGAAATTTCTTTTTTTTCCACTTCTTTTATTCACTCGCTCATTTTTTTCCCTTTTTTCTCCTTTTTTTTTCTTTATATTCCTCATTTCACTCTGAATTTTCTCCTTTCAAATTGCCCCTCCCCTCTCCCCCCCCCCCCTCTCTTCTTCCCCCCCCCTTCTTTTCTCTCTCTTCACATTGGCTCCATCTCTTTTGCACTTGCCTCTTCTGAATATCGACCTAATTGTCTCTGTCTCTCTCTTTCTCGCACTAGAATTGCGAACCAGTAGATACAGCCGTTCTGGCGCCAGACCACATTCACTAGTGTACGATATCAATGTATATGTGTATTCATAGTGAAAGATAGAAGGGGAAAGGGAAGAGTAGCGGAAAAGGGGGAGGGGAAGGGGAGGTGAAAAAGGAAAAATATGAATGAGTGGAGTGGTGTGGGTTTTTTTTGGCATCGGTGAAGACAAACGTGAGAGATAGATATAGGAAAATTTTTCTGGCACTTGTCCCAATTTCCACTTCTGTCGAACACTGTACTACGAGAAATTATTCCTGAGTTCATCTGATAAGAGAAATGAGAACTATTGAACTCTGGGAGGAAAGGGGGGGGGGGGGTGGGGAGATGACCTGTGTGGAAAAAGCGAGTACTATCGATGATATGTGGAAGAATATATGTTGTCGTCATATATATTAATTTGTAATTCCAATATTATAATAATCCACATAATTCGTAATATATGTGATTATATACATTTTATATATTTATTTCATCAGTTCAGGGACTCGATGATCGGCCACAAAATTATTATATAATAATTATTGTGTTTTATATTTTTCAATAATCATCAAAGTTTGCATAAGTTTATTAAGACAACGTAACGTGGGCTGTGTATAAATTTATGAAAATTATATATATATAATAATTTGAAATGACATTCAGAAAAAACTGAAACGAACATTCAATATTATTTTTATTCGCTTGTACAATTGATTTCAAAAAAATCAAAATACATTTTATATATATTATATTATAACTAAACTTGTATTCTCTTTTTATACGCTAACTTGTAATTTGAAATATATATGAAAATATATGTATCACGATATATTGAAATTTATAATTATTTTTATAGAATTTTGTGTATCCAGCAATATATGAGACCATATATATGTCACATATCGAAATTTATGTATATAATTTGATATTTTTTCATTCATAATAATATACAATAAAGTTAAAAGAAATCACACTTCTTTAATTATCAATAGTTGTAAATATATAGTGATACTAAAAATATTTATAAATTCACATCATATATGCAGATATATAAATATATCATATATTTTTAAACAAATAAAAATAAATATATTTATCATTATATGTCAGTTATATGCTTGACACATATATCTCACCATATATTTTAAATTATATTAGAATCTATTCATTGCTTTTTCATACGAATTTTATTGCGTTTTTTTTGTCAAATACTTGTGATAGTTTCGGCAATGGAAAAAAATGAACGGTTTTAAGGAGTTATGGCGCAGATATAGGCAGACAATAAGAGTGTAAATGCATGTGAAGACTTTATTCCTCTGATCAATGAATTTTTCAGGACAAAGAGATAAAAATTTAGTGGAGGCTATTGAATGTATTACGATCGTTGAAGTATATGGACGTGGACTTGTGTATCATGGGAAATTTTGCTATCAAAGTTTATTGTGAAGCTTTTGATAGAATGGAGACAATCTTGTAACAATATGGGAAAATGTTTCGTTTAACCGATGATGAATTTTTTTAGTGAAGATAAAATTGAGAGAAATTTTTCTCCATTAAAAAAAAAAAAAAGATGATTTTTTAAAAAATTTTAATGAATTTTTCATTTAAAAAAAATGAATTTTTTTTCCAATTAATCGGGATTTTTTTTTAGAATGAAGAACTCTTCAAAAAAATTTGAAAAAATTACCCAATAATATATATATATTGAAGCATCTTCTCAAATTTTTTCAGATCAAAATTCCGAACCGCGCCTTTTTTACAGATAAAAACCTCAAATTATTGTTTGTTCGTCAAAAAAAATCCGAAAAAAGCCCTCAAAAGCCCAAAATTCTACTTTATATTCCTAACACGTTGAAAGCCTTTGGTAAATTTGAAATGACGTCACCCAGAGAATTTGTCAACATACAAAAACGATTTCTTCTGTCATGTACCACAGGTACTTTTCAAAATTTATGTCTCGATGTAGGGATTTTCCTTCGGTTACCGTCAGAAATGGGCTCTGCATCGTGAGCCCAATATTTCAGAAAAAAAAAAAAGAAAAATAGTAGCGAGAGAAAAGGAGAAGTCCAAGAATGTTTCGTGTGGAGCAATTTGAACGGAGATACGAGGGCAGAGCTTCTCATTTGAATAAGTCGGCAGTTAGTTGTGTTTATGACGCAAAACGCTCTTACAAACTATTACAAATTACATTTATTACTGGTATCACGAAGCAACTTGTTGTAAACGATATTTTTCTTCATAATTCTTCTCATTTTTTTTAAAATAAATTCTTTGACATTTTTCAATCTCAAAAATGACAATTTTTCAAAAAATGACCTAAAAAATATAAAAAAATCTCACTAACCTGAACAATCGATTTCAAGGGTTCGATTAATCGATTCGATATCTTGCATTGAATTCGAGATATCGAATTCCATTTTTTACTTTCGTTTCACCGGTTTTAGTTCAAGGAAATTAATGTTAAATCGATCAATTTCAAAATTTCGATTAATCGATGTCGAAATTCGATCAATCGATGTCCAAATTCGACTAATCGAATCTCTCGAATAAATCGATGATTCGATCCCATTTTATCTGTTTCAATCTAAAGAAATCAACTTTCGATTATTTCCAAATTTCGATTAATCGATATCTGAATTCGATCAATCGAAATGAATATTCGATCAATCGAATTTCGGATTCATCGATAAATTGATTCCATTTGATCCTTTTTACTCGAAAAAGAATCAACTACCGATCGATTATTTTCAAATTTCGATTGATCGATATCAAAATTCGATTAATCGAATTTTAAATCGATTGACGATTTGATTTTATTTTATCTGTTTCGATTTAGGAATCAACGTTCGATCGATAAAATTTCCAAATTTCGATTAATCGATGCAATATATATCGTAAATTCGAGATATCGCATATCTCGAAATGAGTGCGATATATAGCATGTCACATTCCATAGTTTCATCAACTCAACTTTGAGGGAAAAAATAGGATTAACTTGATAGAGAATTTGCCATTAAAAAAAAAGAAGAACCCAGTCAATTCCAATATTTCGTAGAATGAAGTGAATCGTGACGCAGATATATTCAAGTCATCTCCCTTGAGTCCCGTATCGGATGATGTAACCAGTTTCCCCTCACTGGGGCGTCTCGACGCTCTCTCTTTTAGGCGCCACGACGACTGCCTCTCAACGACACATAAAACCCCCCCAACCCCCCCCCCCCCCCTTTTCCCTCAAACTCGCTTTTTCACCCCAACTCTACTATCTAAGGGGTAGGTCGATACTCCACAACTATTCGCGCGCGTGTGTGTGTCCCTCTTTCTACCAAATTCTACGTACATACCAGAACATCATGGTCTTTTATCCAACTACACTTTCTTACTATGTTTATTCTTTCTTAGTTCTTGATGCTGCCAAACTCCCTTTTTTTTGGCCTTTCGCCGAATAAATATTGTCGGAGTCGAAAAAAAAGGGCGTAAGTGCCATTTTTCCCAATTTTTATTTCTGTATCGTCACTTTAGAAACAAAAGGGCGTAAGTGCCATTTTTCCCCAATTTTTATTGCTGTTTCGTCATTTTTGAGACAAAGGGGCGTAAGTGCTGTGTTAAAGCATAGCACTTACGCCCCTTTGTTTCTAAGGCAACGATATAATGGAAAGAGTGGGGCAAAATGGACCTCCGGGGCGAAAAATGTTTCAGGATTTTTTTTCGGAGTGAAAGACTTGTTGAAAAAATCTGAAAAAATTTGAGAAGATGCTCTAATGTGTCTTCAATGTTGTGTAATTTTTTCAAATTTTTTTATTGAGCTGCCTATTCCCTAAAAAATTACAAATTATTTTGGATAGGTCCATTTTGACCTCTTCTCCATAATATAGAAATAAAAATCGGGAAAAAGTAGCAGAAGGGCGTAAATGCCCTTTTTTCTTATGTATAAAAGGAATAAATTCGGAAAAAGTGGCAGAAGGGCGTAAGTGCCATTTCTTCCTATATATAGAAGAAAAAAATTCGGAAAAAGTGGCAGAAGGGCGTAAGTGCCTTTTTTTTATAAATATAAAAGAAGAAAAAAAAATTTACAATAAAAAAAAAAATAGGGAAAAATTGCACTTGCGCCCTTTTGCTTCTCTAAAGAAGAATTTCAACCCTTTTTCATAGAGATAAAAACGAGTTGAGATGAAAAAAAGGCGTATCTCCATTATTTATCGAAATATTCCATTCAGAATGATCACGAAATTCCTCTTTTTTTTTTGCTTTTTTTTAATGGAATTTTTTTTTTTTACATGAACTCGTATTTTCTTGAGAAAATAGAAGAATTCTGAAGAACCCCAGAGATTCGAGTTATTCGGGCGAGTTGATTCAAGAAATTTTCTCCAATTTTGATGATAATTCTTCTTCTTTTTTTTTTTACTACAAATAAAATTGGAAAATCCGTAATGCGGAAAAATCAGACGTGAGGAGTTTAGATTTTACGGAAAATCTGCGATGAATTTTCTCTGGTGAGAAAAATATGGATTTTATTTAAAAAAAAGAAAAAATTGCAAACATTTTATGATTGCGCACGAATTTCTTAAAAAAATTTTGATTATAAAAAAATATAAAAAAATGTAAAATAGAATTTTTCTTAATTTTCAATTTTATAATTCAAATAAAAAATCAATAATTTTTCGCTTTTTTAAAGAATTAATTAAAGGAAAATATGATTTTTTTTATCAGAAAATTTATGAAATACTCACCAAGAAGAGGAGTGACTGCATTTTTGATGAAGTTGAATCCTGAATTAATATTTGATTTTCCAAGAGACGATTTAGCAATCATTTCTGCAACAAAAAAACAAATAAACGTTGAATATTCCCACTTAAATTCGTAAAATATCGATTATCAGTATTAATTAAATTTGCATAGCAGAATTATTTATTAACGAACTGACAAAATGACGAAATGACATGATATGGATATAATTGCGTAATAATCGACATTTGAAACTGCAGGAATTTAAATTAATTGATTAATTCAGTATCAAAGCAATAAAAAAGGATAAATCAATTTTTTTTTGTAAAAATTCGTTTTTTTCATATTTCAAAAAATAAGCGTCCTTTTTATTCTCATCCACTCTCGTATCAAAATTCTCTAGAAAAATGCATTAGAATGAAAAGGGCGTATGTCCCTTAATTTTTATTACCAAAGCTTTTTACGTCTAATCTCATTAAAATAGGAAAAAATGGAATAAAATGATTCAAGAATTTTTTTTTAAATGAAGGACTTTATGAAAAATTTTGAAAAAATTCAGGAAAGTGCTCTATAATTATAACATTATTGGTGAATTTTTTCAAATTTTTCAATTGAAGCCTTGACCCCCAAAAAAAATTCTGAATCATTTTTTGCCCCAAAACTCCATTTTGGCCGATTTTTCCCTGTCTTCATAATTTTTTTTTTAAATTAATAAGAAAAATTGGATTTAAATGAGATTTTTCTGTGCAGTATACTGAGGATGTCAATTAAAGTCCGAAACATTTGACTTGCATTCCAGAAAAAAAATTAATTAATTTAATAACACCTAAAACCTCAAGAATTTTATACTTGATAAATGGGAAAAATTCCTCAAATATATACAAAATTAAATTACATGTAATTATTCGCATGAATTTATAATATCACGTATCCACAAAATTACCCATCGCATCAACTGATTCAATAAAAATTCATCAGCTTGTACAAATTGCATTGAACTCATGAAAATTGTCACGAATTTCTCATTATAATGAAATTAAATTGAATGAATGTCGTAAAATATTGGAAAGAAATGCAGAAAAAATGTGATTTGGAATTTCATTAATTTGCATGAAATATTAATTAGAATTTTATTGAGATAAATCTGGATTTTTCCATTAATGAAAAATTATTCATCAATAATAAAAAAATTTGAAAAAAAAATGACCCACATTTTTTTTCAACTAATTGATAAAGTGCAAAAAAAAATCATAAAAATGTGAAAAAATATTTTTCCCCATTTTTTCGTCTTTTTCCAAGAGAAGACGAAAAGAATAACACGGTTCTGTTGACACTGGAAATGGCAACGAAGAAAAGAGAAGTGGAAGGACACGAAAAAAAAAAAAAAAAAAAAAATGAAATAACATTAAAGGATATTTCACCTGACGATAAAAGCAGTTACGTTGAAACCGCCATGGGGATACACAACCGAGAAGATGTCCCCTGCTCTTACGACGAAACTTCTTAACGAAATCGCTATCAAGGAAAAATAAAAAAGTAAAAAAAAAATATATAAAGAATCAAGTTAAAAAGTTTTCTCTCGAGTGAACCAGTGGTGTTTAATAAAGTCTTTGGAGAAATCTTGGAAGAATAACATATTGAACATAGCCACGTGGGACCAACCAATGTTTCAAACTTTCTCGTCAAACATAAACCTTTCAGCATTATTTTTTATTTTTTTTTTCATTTCAAAAAGTACATAAAGTAGATTGTCGTGTAGAAGTTTTGAGGAATACGTAAAATGATTTGCAAATGTGCAATGAAATTTTTTTACGATCATTTGGAGTCTTTTTGATCAATAGAGACGCATGGGTGAGAGGGAAAGTCATTTTATTGGACTGCGTGCAGGAAAAGGCGCTTTTTCGCACGCTGCGCATGCGTTGAATGGCACTTTTCGCACGTTGCGCAATGAAAAACTGTACTTTACACATGCGGTAACGATTTTCAGACTCAGGTGATTAGGCAAATCTGCCATTAGTTCGTTCTGGACTCTTCCACGTGCCGAAAATGGGCCTTTGGCCTTTTAGGGCCGGATCGAACAGACTAAGGCCCCTTTTAGGACAAGATAAAATAGCTTCAAGCTCTTTTAAGGCTTGATAGAATAGTATCAGGACCTTTTAAAACTTGATTTAAGAGCACAATGCCCATTTGAGACTTGATTAAGCCGGTTAAGGCCCTTTTAAGACCCGATAGAATAACCTAATCCTTTCTTCAAGGCCTTATAGAATAGCCTACAGCCTTCTTAGACCCTCAAAGTCCTGATGAAATAGTATCAGGCCCTTTTTAAGCCTGATCAAGTTGCTTAAGGCCTTTTTAAATCTCGATAGAATACCTTAAGGCCTTTTTAGGGCCCCATAGAATAGCCTAAGGCCCTATTACGACTTGATAGAATGGTATTAAACCCTTTTGAGACCTGAGACACATTCAGGGCCAGATAGAATAGCCTACGACCCTTTTTGGGCCTCATAGAACAGCCGAAAGCCTTATTAGGGCCTAAAAGAATAACTTAAGGCCCTTTAAGGGTCTGATAGAATAGTCTAATGTCCTTTGTGGATCTGACGGAATAGCTTAAGGCTCTTTAAGGGCCGGATAGAATAGCCTAAAGTCCTTTTTGGGCCTTATAAAATAGGATTGGGCCTTATTAGGGCCTAATGGAATCACCTAAGTCCCTTTTAAGGCCCGATTGTATAGCCTAATGCTCTTTTAGGGTCAAATGGAATGACACATTGCTTTTTAGGGCCCTATAGACTAGCCTAAAGCCCTTTTTGGGCCTTATAGAATAACATTGGGCCTCATTAGGGTCTAATGGAATCACCTGGGGCCCTTTTAAGACCCGACTGTATAACCTAATGCCCTTTTAGGGTCAAATGGAATAACACATTGTTTTTCTGGGGCCCTAGAATAGCTTTAGGTCCCAAAAACTTATATATTGCACGGTCAGCTGATTTTATAATTCTGACACTCATCAGAAAATACTTTACCGTACTTGTTAAATAATATACTATTACTTTAAAAATAATTTGGTAAAAAAATCAGAATTGAAATCACAATTATTCGGTAATTTGCATAAACTCAATTTGATAACATTGGAAATGATAACAAAAGAAAAATCCGTTGGTACGTAACGATAACAAAATAAAATAACAAACGAAAAAAATCTAGATATAGAATAATTCCCACACATGATAAATTCAAGTGAACCGTTAAATAAAAGGTCAATAAGTTCAAAATAACGAATGCAGAAGCATTTTATTTATTTTCTCACCCATTGCCCACTGTGCAAATAAAATATCGAACTGCAGTATTGTGAGAGTTGTGGGATTTGAACGACCCTTCAGCTGCAATTTTATTGAAAAAAAAAAAGAGAGAAGAGAGGGGGAGGGAAAAAGGGAGAAAAAGAAAGGTGAATGGTAGTATTTAGTATTCAGCAGGTTGCACCCAGTGGACTATCCACTGTAGTCTGATGGCAACTGCCAGGTTGGCTAGTACTTGGTTTGGTTACAAAGAGTAGGTGCAAGAAAATTGATGACGTTAGTGGCAAGAAGAGAGAGATGCAGGAGCCCTGAGTGGTGGACCACGTTACTCTCGAACAAGAGGTGTGAGGTTAAAGAGAGTTACGCGCAAACTGCTCTTCATCCCTTCTTCGTCTATTTCCACTTGCACTTGGTCCTCTCTCCCCTCCCCCCCCCCCCCCTTTTTCCCCGCGGAAGCACTCACTTCAGCTTATAAAGTTTGTGGCTACGAGTAAGAGTGTTTCTCTGGGGACAAATTTTATCCCACTTGGTAGGACGTTAACGTAAAACCAGAATCACCGGAACGGACCAACGATTTTAACCTCGTCCAAACACTGACTCTGATTACAAACTAAATTGTGAACAGGAGAGAGTGAGAAAGGGATTTTTCTTTCTCTGACAACCACACATTGTTTTATTTGGAGGGGAAGTGGGAAATTTGGATGAGTTGATTTTGAGTGGAGAGTCGAATGGAAAAACTATATATAACGCTAATATAAAACATTACATAAGAAATTATATCGAAAAGACCTGTTCAAAATGATTTGTGATTTTTTAGAGAATAGGCAACTTGATGAAAAAATTTGAAAAAATTACACAACAATGGAGACACATTAGAGCATCTTCTCAAATTTTTTCAGATTTTTTCAACAAGTCTTTCACTCCGAAAAAAAATCCTGAATCATTTTTCGCCCCGGAGATCCATTTTGCCCCACTCTCCCCATTATATCGTCGCCTTAGAAACAAAGGGGCGTAAGTGCTATGCTAATACCCGAATGGAAGAACTATATATAGCTATAAATATATGGGAAAATATAACGCTGATATAAAACATTATATAAGAAATTATATCGAATAGTATATCGAGGCCATATAGATAATTTCGCTGATTTGAAAATATAAAATTGAATATAATAAATAATATATGTCACTGATATATCTTCAATATTTGGATAAAATATACGAAATATTTATATTTGATTATATATCTTGGAAGTATAAATATATATATAATTCTAAGATATATGACAAAGTATACTCATTGATATATGTATATTTTATATTTTCGTTTATTATATAATTCAATATTAATTAATTATTATATGTGTAAAAATTTGTGTATGAAATGATGCATGTTAATTAAAAAGTAATTTTCATTTGAAATATAAGTAATAGGTATAATGAGTATATATGAAAAATCATATATTGAGTAGTATATTGTGAAATATAATGAGTTATATACTACCAGTTCTACTAATGAATATAACCGCAGTATAATCATATTATGTAATTTGGAATATATAGCAAAATATATAGAATTTCGATGAATTATGTGAACCCATATTTTCCATATAATTTCCAGTATAATTTCGCATTGAATAGTTTTTCGATTCAGGTAATAAAAGTAATTTCATTTAAATGTGAAGCTAAACAGAAAATTGAAAATAATATATTTTATACAACGTTCCAATTCTCCTTTCAATGATAATAATAATAATAAATTAAACAATTCACATTGTATCCATAAAACATCATTACAATGCATTGAATAGCCGTAACCCCGTAATTTTAATTAATTAAAAAAAAAAATCTCGTCACAATCATTTGAAAATGTCATTAAATTTCAATCACAGGTCCCGGAATTATTCAATCTTTCGTAAACTTCTTTTATTTTATTTTTTTCCCTCCAACAAATCCAGAGTACATCCTGATAATTATAACTTTCCTCTCGTTACCCGTGGAGTTTTACAATTTCAACTACACACACTCACACACTTTGGTTCTATCTGTGTGTGTCGCTTGAAAGCCAGAGTTATAATTAAACTCACTGGATGTTTACATACCAACGAAATTCAGTGATTCGTAAAAGCAATAAAATCATAATTTGCACGTGTTAATTAATGAGTTTTTCCCCCAAAAATTGAAAAAAAAAAGGAAAACATTCGAGGAAAAAGCAAAAAAAAATGGGGACAGAAAAAAATAGAAGTCGAGTGAATACTGCATTGGATATCGGGATGAGATTTGCAGAGAAGATGCACCGAAATTGGCGCAGAAAAAAGTTGAAAAAAAAGAAAAAGAGTATGGAAAATGAAAAAAAAAGGGGAAAATAAACTAAGGCAGGGAGAGAGGGGGAGGGAGGGTGGAGAAACGAGAGTAGGAAGAGTACGAGTGGGTGCAGACAAACTAGTGGATTCTCGACAGTATATATAGATATATAGATATATACATATATATATATATGTCGACCACGTCCAACCACTCATTGACGTGGTAGGGTTGAAGTGGGATATACCGGGCCTGTACCTGTAGCCAGTAAAGTTTTTTCCAATAGACCCAATTAAAACCTCCAGCGTGCATCATAGATATATATATATATTCTGGGCAAGTAGATGAGAACACAGTATCAAAAGAGATTTTTTCCTGTTCACAATTTTTTTAAAAATTGCATCCCTTTGCCCTCTCAATCGTTATTATTAATGGAAAAAAAATTGTATTTTATGCCTGGTTTGTTCAAGAACAACATTATTTTTTTTATTATTTTTTTTTCATCCTCAATAGAATTAACAAATTTTTATCCACGATTTTTGTCGATGAAAGTCACAAATTTGAGGTTTGGACCCTTTTAGGACCTGAAAGAATAGCCTAGGGCCCATTTAGGGCCAAGTAGAATAACCTAAGGCCCTGATAGAGCATAATAAGCCATTTTAGGGCCCAATAAAATAGCTTAATCTTCTCTTAGGACCTGATAAAATAACTTAAGGCCCTTTTAAGACCTGATAAGGTAGTCTAAGGCCCTTCGAGGGTCTCCTAGAATAGCCTAATGCCTTTTTAAGACCTGATGAAATAGCCTAAGGCCCTTTTAGGATCTAATACAATCGCTTAAGGGCTTAATACAATAGTATGAGGCCCTTTTAACACCAGATCGAATAGCTTAAGACCTTTTTAGGGCCTCATAAAACAGCCTATGGCCTTTTTAGGGCCTGATATAATAGAATCGGGCCCTTTTAAGACCAGATGGAATGGCTTAAGACGTAATAAAACAGCCTAAGACCTTTTTAGGGCCCAATAGAACAACTCTAGGCCCTTTTGAGACCTGATAGGATAGTTTAAAGCTCTTTTGAGGCCTGAAAGAATAGCCTAATGCCCTTTTAAGACCCTATAAGAGCGTTTAAGACCCTTTTAAAGCCTGATGCCCTTTTAGGACCTGATCAAATAACTTAAGGTTCTTCAAGAGCCTGATAATATAGTCTAAGGCGTTTTTTAGGGTCTCATAGAATAGGCCCAATGCCTTTTTAAGACCTGATGAAATAGCCTAAGGCCCTTTTAGGATCTGATACAATAGCCTAAGGGCTTAATAGAATAGTACGAGGTCCTTTTAACACCAGATAGAATAGCTTAAGACCTTTTTAGGGCCCAATAGAACAACTCTAGGCCCTTTTGGGACCTGATAAGATAGCTTAAAGCTCTTTTGAGGCCTGAAAGAATAGCCTAAGGTCCTTTTAAGACCCTATAAGAGCTTTTAAGACCTGATGCCCTTTTAGGACCTGGTCGAATAACTTAAGGTTCATTAAGGACCTGATAATATAGTCTAAGGCGTTTTTTAGGGCCTAATAAAATAGCCTAATTAGGCCAACTCCTGATGCAGCTTCCAATAGAAGACATTAACATTCTTAATGAAATAATAAATTTCTTAATAATTAATGTTCATTTGAGTTTAATGAGGAAATTAATTTCTTCAACTACATCATTATCAAATGAAAAATTTCTCATCATTAATTGTCGAGAGTTGAGAGACACTGTGAAAGTGCAAAAAAGAATTTGCAGGACTGACTTTTCTATACTTTGTAAATGCTTCTGGGTGAGAAGTAGCTCGTCGCTTCTCTGTGGTTCAACAGCGGCTAAGTTACCGGGTTAAAGAAAGTTCAAGTTTGTTGAGACCTCACTCTCTTCCTTTCCCCCCATTTCCTTCTCCCCGTTTGCTTCGCAACTCAGTTGCACAAGCCCGAAGTCCTTGGTAATCATCCCGTCCGGGCTAATACGAGTCTTGGGAGGTTAACGGAGACCTTTTCAGGATACTTTTCTTGAAATACACTTTACACTCTATCTTAAGGAGAAACGTGAATGAAACTGTAGTGACTAACTGCTGAAAAACTTTTCCACTAGTTTCAGGGGAAAAAAATTTATTTGACTTTTCATGGAAAGTTTTAGGATTTTTTTTGAGAGTGATGAGCTTTCTTGAAAATTCTGAAAAAATTACGGGATAAGGAAGACATGTTGGAGTATCTTCTCAAATTTTTTCAGATTTTTTCGCGAAGTCCTTCAAACCGAAAAAAAATCCCAATTTTCTTTGATGATTTTCGATATTTGAAGCAAGTTTCAGGATATTGATGAAGCATCATGCATTCATCCCTAATAGTTTCCAAGATAAGACAGGAAATAAGACTCCAAACTATTTGATCAGGAACATAATAGATTACATTGTGTTACGGTGGTTGGATTAAGCTTATCTGGCTTACCTCTGATGAAGTCTGCCTACGCTTGTATTAGGGCATACCTCTATCTAACCGAGTATGACCTTGCTTTGGGTCATAATTCTGGGTATTTCCTCGAGTAATCTTACCCCAGACATCCAAACTCACTCCCAAACCAGAAACTCACCATATTATGAGAACCCAATCATTTCCGCCTTACATATAAGCATTCAAAAAAAATGAACCCAGAAAATTAGATCTTTATTAACTCAATTTTCTACATTCATTATTTCCTTTTGCTTCTTTTTGTTTTTCACAGCTCAGAGTTGAATGTTACTGGAGTAAATAAAAGCAGAGAAAGGGGTAGTGAGCGGAAAATAGCCCCAAGGATAATTGCAAAGATGCACCGTTGAGCGCAATGAGAAAAGTGAGTATCACTATGAAACGTACAAATCTACCCAAGTGTATGCCTTTAGATTTTTTTTTTTTTTTTGAAGCGACTTCACGTTTATGAACACGAAGAAGAGAAGGAAGTTGTGGAAATGGAGGAATTAAAAGTAAAAATGAAAAAAAAAAGGGTGAAAGAAAATAAATAGAAAGAGTACGATGAACGTGAAGATGAGATGGAAAAGTTTGTTGAAAAGTTCCTAAAGTACCATGCTAATTTCACGGACTAATAGGAATTGTTCTCTGGTAAGTTACCGTTTTCCGTATTCAATTTTTTAATTAAAATAACATTCTTCAAGAGTCGTAGCTGTGATGCAGTAGTTGGGAGGCTAGGAAAAAAAAATAAAAAAAATTACTACTAAATCCTACATTTTAATTATTTCTATTGTTTTTCTTCGTAAATTAATTCTTGCAGGAAAGTACGATGTAAGAGGTGCTCTTAGTTAATTTCATTAAGAGATATGAAATCTCGTAATTTTACTGGAGAGAATAAATGGAATTAAAAAGATTATTTTTGTTAATTTATCGTCCAGAAACTCGTAAATCTGAGGATTTTTCTGGATTTTTGCCATTGCGCATGCGCAGTTTGGTAATAATGAATTTTCTGCACGACTAGTATATGGCAAATATCATTTTAAGGCCTGTTAGGATAGCCTGAGGCCTTTTTAGGACCTGAGAGGATAGTCTAAGGCTCTTTTGGGGCCCGTTAGAATTACCCTTAAACTTAGGTCTTAAGAAACTTCCAGGCCTCCAAGCTCTAAGGCCCTTTTAGGACCTGAGAGGATAGCCTTAAGCTTAGAACTCAAAAAGCCTATAGGCCTTTGAGCTCTAAGGCCCTTTTAGGACCTGATAGGATAGCCTAAGGTCCTTGTAGGCCTTATAGAATAGCCTTAGGCTTAGATCTTAAAAGGGCCTTAGGCCTTTACGCTTTAAGGCCTTTTTAGGACCTGATAGGATAACCCGAAGCCCTTTTGGGGCCCGGTAGAATAGCCTTAAGCTTAGGTCTTAAAAAGCCTTTAGGCCTTTAAGCTTTAAGGCCCTTTTAAGACCTGATAGGATAGCCTGAAGCTTAGGCCTTGAACGTGCTTCAGGCCCTCAAGATTTAAGGCCCTTTTGAGACTTGATAGAATAAGGGCCTTTAGGCCCTTATTCTATGAGGAGTTAAGGGCCTTTTTGAAGGCTTACGGTGTAACCTAAGAGTCTTTTAGAACCTAACAGAATATTTCGAGGCTTTTTTAGGAGCTAATAGAAATGCCTTAAAATGCCTAAGGCCCTTTTAAGACCTGACAAGATGGCCTAAGGCCTTTTTAAGACCTGATGAGATAGCCTAAGGCCCTTTTAAGACCAGCTTGGATAGTCAAAGCTGTTTTTAAGACCTGATACAATAGCCTAAGGCCCTTTCAAGACCTGATAGAATACCTTAAGATCCTATTAGATTCTGATGAATGAACCTAATTAGACCTTCTTCTCATGCAATTCTAATGCAGTCAGAAATATAAATATTAAAATTCTTTGCCATCACAAAAGATAAATCGACGTATCCGTTCCTCCCCTATTCAACCTCGTAATATTTCAATCAATTATATTATTCAATGAATCCAAAATTGGGAAGATCAATTTGTTCATTGCAGGAAATGTCACGAATCAAAAATTCAATAGTAAATATGAAACAATAACACTTCAAATCAATAATGTTGTCTATTATTCACCATGAAATGCATTTTAAGAGTTTAATGATTATTCACGGCAAATATATCTCATGAGAATAGGTATAATATATACGAGAGCCCCTCCCCCCCCCCCCCCCCCTCATTGACCTACAAACTGCGTTTTCACACATGGTCACAGTACTTGCAGCACGATACATTTCGAATCATGTTTAACTCGTCGACTTACAAATCCCGTCGTGGCACATTCAACATTTCACCCCCCCCCCCCCCTCTCTTTTAACCCTCTCTGCCATTTCCTGTGTGAAGGCCTCGGTTGCTCTCACGCGAGCTTTTACAAACTCCACAGTTCGTGTATGCTCGACACACAGAGGTTGGAGGAGTTTTTAGTAGCATCCAATATATCGTGTAGCAACATTAATACATTTGTGTGTATGTGTATGTGTATGTGTGTTATACACTCTCGATATGGAATGTGTTAACATTACTCTATATGTGCATGTGATATGAGTTATCGTTGGTCCAAAATGTTGGGATATTTTGGTAACGTCATAACATTCGACATTACATCCCAACGGTATTCTCAATTCGATCAACCACGATAAAATACATCATATGCTTATGGTAGAAACGGGGTGAAATGAACATTATAGGGTAAAATGGAAATGAGGAATTTTTTTTGGAGTGAAGGAATTTGCGAAAAAATCTGAAAAAAATTGAGATGATGCTCTAGTATGTTTACATTGTTGGAGAATTTTTTTCAAATTTTTTGGTGGAGGTATACCTGTTTTATTACAAAAAGAATAACAAAAAGTAGAATGGGGCATTGTATCAGGTCCTAAGAGGGCCTTAAGCGATTCTTTTGGGCCTTACGCTATTCTAACAGGTCTTAATAGGGCCTAAAATTGCTTCCACGATGCACGAATCATACTAAAAATATTTATTAGACCTTTTTAGGGCCTGAAGGATGACTTAAGGCCCTTTTAAGGCCCCTAGTGAATAACCTAAGGCCCTCTTAAGGCCTCAAAAAATAACGTCAGGCCTTTTTAGAACCTGATAGAATATTCTGAGGCCTTTCAGGTATTCTTTTGGGCCCTACAAGGGCCTAAAGCTACTCTAACAGGTCCTGATAGGCCCTAAATTAGCTTTCGGTATGTACAATAGTGCAAAAAATTCATTTTAGACCGCTTAGGACCTGAAGAATAACATGAGGCCCTTTTAAGGCCCCTAAAAAATGACCTAAGCCCTTTCAAGGCCCAAAAGCATAACGTAGTGCCTTTTTAGAACCTAATAAAATATCTTCAGGTCTCTTTAGAGTCTCATAAAACAGCCCAAGGCTCTTTTAGAGCCTGAAAGACTAGCTCAAGGCCCTTTTTGAGGGCCTTATGGACCCCGATAGAAATGGCCCTCCAGAGCCAAGTGATACAGGATTTTTTTAAGAGTGAAGGAGTTCGCGAGAAAATCTGAAAAAATTTGACAGGATGCTCTAATATGTCAACATTGTTGGTGAATTTTTTCAAATTTTTTTGTAGACCTGCACGTCTTTTATTTTAAGAGAAATAATAAAAATAAAAGAGCATACAGAGAATGAAGAATACTCGGCTTGGGATACTAAGGCAAATGGAAATACCATACCACTGGGTGCCGTACATGATTTTTTTTTCTCTCCCCTCTATATATATATGTATGTATTTGAGGATGAGGCAAAAGGCTTCTTCGCCACTTCGAGAAAATGAAAGGAGGTATGTGCGAGAGCATATTGAGAGGTAGGAAAAAATCGCTAGAGATGGGCATTGTACTTTCGCAGATTTCTTTCTATCATCTTTGCTCTTTTCTTTTTTTTTTTTTCTTATATTTTGACGTTTGCCAAAGGTAAAAAAGAATGAATGAGTGTGAAAAGAAAAATCTAGGTTGCATTATGACGTTCTAACTTTATGAGAGGAAAAGATAGGGGATTCTTTATTCCCCTCCCTCCCCCCCCCCCCTCCTCCCCCTTCTTCCTCACGTCTTTTTTTTCCCCTTCAACTCCACTTGTCAACTGATATTAAGAGGATGAAAAAGAGAAAGAATTTTTGGACAGACGTAATTTTTCCAAGTGCAATAGATTTTGAAGTCAAAACTTTTGCCACTTAGTTTTTTTTTTTGGGGATGAAAAAAAAACTCACTCGATTCTTTGGGATATAATCTACCACCTCTTCAGTTCAGCTACTCAAAAAAGTTTCTCAGCTCTCTCATATCCCAGGGGGGTTCAATGCTTTTTTTTTCTCTCGCGTTTAAGAGCTATAGATGGGTGGCAAATGAGGGCAAAAAACCCATACTTGAGGGAGAGAACGTCTTTATTTTTTTTGATGGAATATTTTCACCTGAGGGCATTAAGCTGGCTTCTTGAATAGGATGGATAATGTCTAGAGTTTCGCACACTCAAAATACATTGAAGAATATACAGACACGAAAAAAAAAATTTTTGGGTCAATAACGATGATTTAAATTGAAAATATGGTAAATAGGAATTTTTTCGGAGTGAAGAACTCGTCAAAAAAATCTGAAAAAATTCGAGAATATACTACAACATGTCTACATTGTTGGGTAATTTTTTCAAATTTTTAAGAGCCTCCGCCTCTTTTTGCCCGAATTTATTGCTTCATCGAGAAGAAATATGAGCGAATTAATGAATAATTAAAAGTTTCAAAGTGAAGAAATTTGCGAAAAAATCTGAAAAAATTTGAGAATGTGCTCTGATATGTCTCCATTATTGTAGAATTTTTTCAAATTTTTTCGTAAAGTCCTTCAAGAGAAAAAAAATCGGATCAAAAGAATTATCCTGAAAAGGCTGTAAATACTGCAGTTTTTACAGACATGAAAAATTCGTTAATTAAATAGGAAAAAAGAATGTAAGACCGATTTTATAGAGTTAGTGTCAGAATTAGTACCCCATGGTATTTACCAAAGTTGGGAAACATCAGGTCACGATAACCAGCTACAGCTACAAAGTCATGTACCAAATACAATTCACTCTCTCCCTTCTATAACCCCTTGTCATTCTGCGTTGCTACGACAATTTTCCTGGAGTCCCTCTCGTCGTTGATTACACATACAGCCTGACGCAAATTAAACGCCGTTAATAAAGCCAGCTCAAGTATTTTCCATTGCTGAAACCTTCAGACTCTGTGTATTAGGTAGCACTACAACTTCTGACATTCCTCTGATAAAGGATTGTGACGTTATTGTTTGAGTTAAAATTGGAAAGCTTGACAAATTCCCATGACAATGGATTTGCAGTCATCTGTGGATTAGAAATTTCTCTAAATATTCGTGACAGCGACAATTTTGAGGTGAAATAATAGTAATTAAAAATTTCTAATAATGATTTTTTTTCGGAGTGAAGGAGTTTGCGAAAAAATCTGAAAAAATTTGAGAAGATGCCCCAATATGTCTACATTGTTGGGTAATTTTTTCAAATTTTTAAGAGCCTCCGCCTTTTTTTGCCCGAATTTATTGCTTCATCGAGAAGAAATATGAGCGAATTAATGAATAATTAAAAGCTTCGGAGTGAAGGAGTTTGCGAAAAAATCTGAAAAAATTTGAGAAGATGCCCCAACATGTCTACATTGTTGTTGAATTTTTTCAAATTTTTCTAATAATAATAATAAGTGATTATTATTTATGTTAACTTGTATTTTAATTAACAAATATTAATGTTTATTTCTTTATTAAAATGAAAAGACACTGTATGTATGGGGCATCTTTACTGTCAGCTGAGAAATACCGAGTAAATTCTGGCAAAGTTGTGGGAAAAATTGAATCGACGATTTAACTCGCATAATGAGCACTCTGCCGCTTTTTCACGATCCTGTTCAATATAAATATACTTTCCGTATAAATTAAATAAATACTTATTAATAACAAGTATATCTAACGATAGTAAACATTTCAAAGAGAGAATTGGTAAAGTATGACGTCACAATTACCCATACACTTATTTATATCAGACTCTTTTCAAATCCTCATCACTAAAAAAAGCCTCAGTATTCCCAAGAAATACGGCAGTTGTCATAAATTTAAGTGATTTATTTTATTCATATCTCTCTCTCCATTCTCCCTCTTTTATTGTCATCAAAATCAGATATTTCCCCGTCACCTTTAATAACCTCCTGCTACCAATAAGAAATACGCCGTTCCAAGAAATGGATTTTCCCCCTTGTGTGATGCAGAATATAAAGCAGTCAGGATCAAAAAAATAATAAAAAAAACCCAGAAAAATAAAAAGAAAGGAGATTTAAAAGAAAAAAAATGAATCATGAAAACATTCAACACCATTCGACTCTGTGTTATCGCAGTCTACAGAAGACCTCACTGAAAATATCTCCCATAATTTTGAATCTGTATGCAACCACCAAAAGCAAGAGAGAGAGAGAAAGAGAGAGAGAGGGGAAGAGGAAACCTCAAGCCAATAACGCCCCGGTATTATTATGCAGATTGTGGCGTATCCCATATTAGTTCGTTATCGTGCCTACATCTTGAATAACCTCCTCGCAAGTCAAAAGACCGCCTTCACTTTGTAGCATACGCGTGTCGATGCCTCTTACCTCCTTGGAAGGACTAGAAGAAGGAAAAAACACAAAAAAAACAACGATAATATGCATGAACATATATATATTGTCGACTTAGGAGCAAAGTGGCGTAAGTGCTATATATAAGCATAGTACTTACGCCACTTTGCTCCTAAACTGACGATATTAAAGTCATAATCATAATAATAATCATAATAATGAGAGAAAAAGAAATGAATAGGCGTATTTGGTTACACAATGGAAATTCAATTATGCGCTGAGAACGTCATCATTGTGAACACCATTTCGACACGATACGAAAGAAAGTCTATTGTTAAATTCCTCGCATGAATATTATTTCATTTATTCTTTACATTTTCTTATTCTCTTCTTCTTTAATTCACTCACTGCTCATTTTCTCTCTATTCGAACGGTTTTTTTCTTCTTTTTTCAACGGTTTGGAGATTGACGAGGTGGCGATGTGGTTCTTCTACAATGAAAACTCATTTTAACTGAGAGGGAGGATTAGAGAACTATATTTAATGGAATTGTTAATTCTCAGAAAAGGAAAAAGAAATTCTTCATTTTTTTTAGAGATAATTAAGTTAATTTTTTGATTGTTTTTGTTGTGAAGATTGTAGGGAATTGATGGAAATATTGGAGATAGGTTTTTTCTGATGATTCCATTGAAAAGCTGAGGAAATTTTGGATGGAAATCATGTGCCAGAATTGTTCTTTTTTTCAATTTTTACAGAAATTCGATTTTTTGGGTTCAGATTTGAAGCTGAAATCCTTCTACTTTTCGAAAAGTTTCACTTTTTTGGAGTTATCTCTGATTCTATTGGTCAGAATGACCTGGGGTTGATCTTGAATGAAAGATGAGCTCATTTCCCATTGATTTATATGGTTCTGAAGAAAAAATTACCAATTTTTCAAATAGATATTGAACAAAAACTGATTTCCAGAAAACGAACGAAACAGCAAACGAGCACAAAACTTGTAAGTAATTGAAAAATCGATAAAAAAAAAATTTGAGCTACATGAATCGATGGGAAATGAGCTCACCTTTCATTCAAGATCAACCCCAGGTCATTCTGACCAATAGAACCAAAGATATCCTCAAAATAGTGAATCTTGTCTAAAAAGTCGAATTTTCAAAAGCTTCCAAAAAATGAATTTAACCCATGTTTTCCAACTAAAATTTGCTCAGCTTTTCAATGAAATCATCAGAAAATCTCTATCTCAAACCATTTGATCAAAATCTTCATCCTCTCCCACTTTCTCCTATATTTCATGATCTTCAAACCGAATCCATTCACATATTTTAGATCAGCTATACCTCTTTCACGGAAAAAAACGTAAATAATGGAAGTTATTTAACATGAGTTATTCAGAAACCTGAAATGAAACAAGCGTCCTCAGCAGAACTGTACAATAGTATACGCCAACAATCGATTATGTATCCAGGTCTCTTTGGTATAATACTCTCTGGGGTAGTTCGTTCGATAAACTCGTGGAATAGAAACCCACCTAGCACGTGCTACACATAGCACTATCCATCTCTCTCTCTCTCTCTCTTTCTCACTTGTTCGTTGTTGCTACTCTGGAATTCCGTGTAGCTCCCTTTGGATGGGCTGCCGTATTCCAACTGCATCCAAGAGAAAACGCTGTTATGATAGTGGCCTCTTCTCTCTACTCCTTTGGCCCTATGGGAATGGTAGACACAACTGGTTTTGAAGAGAAACGTAGGAATCATTTCAGGTCCATGACCTACCCTTGTTTTTGATCTTACAAGCATTTTCAAAAGCACTAGTTTTTTTCACCGCAGTGGATGAGAAAAAAGCAAATTGCTATCAGGAATGAATTGTCTGGATTTTTAGACTTCATGAAGAAGTAATTTGTTGAGTTCAATATAATTTGGAATATGTGGTGAATTATATGATTTTATGATTCACAGCATATATATCTGTAATATGTTTTTTTATATACTAATATATACGTATTACTTTTAATATTTCATACTGTAATTTAAATGATATGGTAATATATATGAGTCGAGCATATGACTGACATATAATGATAAATATATTTATTTTTATTTGTTTAAAAATATATGATATATTTATATATCTGCATATATGATGTGAATTTATAAATATTTTTAGTATCACTATATATTTACAACTATTGATAATTAAAGAAGTGTGATTTGTTTTAACTTTATTGTATATTATTATGAATGAAAAAATATCAAATTATATACATAAATTTCGATATGTGACACATATATGGTCTCATATATTGCTGGTTACACAAAATTCTATAAAAATAATTATAAATTTCAATATATTGTGATACATATATTTTCATATATATTTCAAATTACAAGTTAGCGTATAAAAAGAGAATACAAGTTTAGTTATAATATAATATATATAAAATGTATTTTGATTTTTTTGAAATCAATTGTACAAGCGAATAAAAATAATATTGAATGTTCGTTTCAGTTTTTTTTGAACGTCATTTTAAATTATTATATATATATAATTTTCATAAATTTATACACAGCCCACTTTACGTTGTCTTAATAAACTTATGCAAACTTTGATGATTATTGAAAAATATAAAACACAATAATTATTATATAATAATTTCGTGGCCGATCATCGAGTCCCTGAACTGATGAAATAAATATACAAAATGTATATAATCACATATATTATGAATTATGTGGATTATTATAATATTGAAATTATAAATTTAAATATATGACGAGAATATATATTCTTCCATATATTATTGATAGTTCATGGTTTTTCCATACGTTTTTTTCCTAGACTCCAGCAATTTTTAGCAGAATTGTTTTTCGTGATAGAGCACTACTTCCACAAATGAATTCCATTGGAGAAATGTCATTGCCACGAGTTTATGATTTTTATATTTCATTTTTCTTGTAAAATTCAAAAGCCACGTGTGCATACTCGTAATCGACCCGTCAACCTAAACACGAGACATGGGTCCATATAGGAGAGAGTATTGGGAGTGGGAGAACCGGAGAAACGTGCGGAACCAACAGACAAAAGCTTTTGGCCCTGTAGTTCGTAGGTCAATTTGGCTGTACCACAATGGCTCAATCAGGACGCAAACAGGGGGATACATACAGACTTGAATTGCATTTTACATTGGATCCTCCAATGTAAGCCACTGAATTCGATGAGAGTAGATCCTTACTCTATCGTAGATATGGATGCACTTTGTAAACAATCGATCCAGTGTATACAAGTACAATTGTGTTTTAGAGAAGAGGAGAGGAGGGGGGAGGATGGAAAAATGAAGCGAAACAATTGAAAAAGTAGAACGAGAGATAAAAAGAGAAATTGCGGATATTTTTGGAAATGAACGGAGTTTTTGGTGGGGAAAATTGAATGGTGGTTTACAGGTCACTGGATGTCAGAATTTAATATCGAGTGATTTTTTTTGGTGGACAAATA
This sequence comes from Aleiodes leptofemur, assembly GCA_963942555.1. NCBI lineage: Eukaryota > Metazoa > Arthropoda > Insecta > Hymenoptera > Braconidae > Aleiodes > Aleiodes leptofemur. Next base: position 15,163,065 of record OZ012617.1, on the reverse strand, counting down.
TTAGCCTTTGGGTACTCGTGATATGAGCGTGATGCTGTCCTTTAGACAAAAATTGGGATATAAATGAGTGTATGGGTTATTGTGACTTCATACTTTACCAATTCTCTCTTTGAAATGTTTACTATCGTTAGATATACTTGTTATTAATAAGTATTTATTTAATTTATACGAAAAGTATATTTATATTGAACAAGATCGTGAAAAAGCGGCAGAGTGCTCATTATGCGAGTTAAATCGTCGATTCAATTTTTCCCACAACTTTGCAAGAATTTACTCGGTATCTCTCAGCTGACAGCAAAGATGCCCCATACATACAGTGTCTTTTCATTTTAATAAAGAAATAAACATTAATATTTGTTAATTAAAATACAAGTTAACATAAATAATAATCACTTATTATTATTATTAGAAATATTTGAAAAAATTCAATAACAATGTAGACATGTTGGGGCATCTTCTCAAATTTTTTCAGATTTTTTCGCAAACTCCTTCACTCCGAAGCTTTTAATTATTCATTAATTCGCTCATATTTCTTCTCGATGAAGCAATAAATTCGGGCAAAAAAAGGCGGAGACTCTCAAAAATTCGAAAAAATTACCCAACATTGTAGACATATTGGGTCATCTTCTCAAATTTTTTCAGATTTTTTCACAAACTCCTTCACTCCCAAAAAAATCGAAAATTCTCGTTTTTCCGGAAAGACAAAATTTAGTGACATTTCGGAATTTAATTTTAGACACCAGGTGGATGTGCCTGGAACATATATCACTCGTTCGTGATCTATTTTTATTTCCGTAAACTATAATTCTCATTTAATCCTACGTGACAGCCTTCTGTCATTGTTGAATGGATTAGAGCTTCTTTTTTAGGTCAAATTTAAGATAATCCCAAGTCATTAAATATCTGAGTAAGAGCAAGATTTTCTCTCGAGACACCTACATCATTGACATATTTAATTATATCCTCTAAAAATTCCAAAGACCAAAAACTCCAATCCAAAAGTAACGAAATTATTCTGATTACTCCCTTTTCATCTAATAAAAAAACGCAAACTCCGTATATTAACGTAATTTCAACTTTTTAAATTTTAAAATGACTCCCAACTACTGAAAATAAAAAAAAACTTCATTATACACTAATTGCAACTCAATTAAAATTAACTTAATTCCATGGATTGAAGTGGTTTAAAAAAAACTTTTTCTGAAGTGTCTCAACCCCTCTAATATTACCCTATCTTTTTATCATTACCCCCCCCCCCTCTTCCCCTTCCTCCCACCGTCAAAAAAGAAAAAAATTAAAATTTCCCGAGGTAAAAATATTTTCACAGTTTTACGTCACAAATATTTTCTTTTCCCTCACATAATAAAATTCCGTAAAATTAAATTTAATGAATATTACACAAAAGGACTGCAGGCAAAAATGAATTAATGCGATGTTCATATGAATTTAGTGACTCCTGGTGTTTTCTCACTGTGTGACTAGTGCATGAAAATGTTCTGCACGTTTTTTTTCTTTTTTTTTGTGTCAAAAATTCTTTCACAAATCCGACGAAAATCAACATCACTCTGTTTTTTCAACGAAATATTGTAAATGGAGTTCATGCCTCGGGCTGCGCCTAAAAGCTTTCAATGTTGGAAAAACTATATAATGCGAAATTATACTGGAAATTATATGGAAAATATGAGATCATATAATTCAGCGAAATTCTATATACTTTGCTATATATTCAAAATTACATAATATGATTATACTGTGGTTATATTCATTAGTAGAACTGATAGTATATAACTCATTATATTTCACAATATACTACTCAATATATGATTTTTCATATATACTCATTATACCTATTACTTATATTTCAAATAAAAATTATTTTTTAATCAACATGCATCATTTCATACACAAATTTTTACACATATAATAATTAATTAATATTGAATTATATAATAAACGAAAATATAAAATATACATATATCAATGAGTATACATTGTCATAAATCTTAGAATTATATATATATTTATACTTCCAAGATATACAATCAAATACAAGTATTTCGTATATTTTATCCAAATATTGAAGATATATCAGTGACATATATTATTTATTATATTCAATTTTATATTTTAAAATCAGCGAAATTATCTATATAGCCTCGATATACTATTCGATATAATTTCTTATATAATGTTTTATATCAGCGTTATATTTTCCCATATATTTATAGCTATATATAGTTCTTCCATTCGGGTATTAGCATAGCACTTACGCCCCTTTGTTTCTAAGGCGACAATATAATGGGGAGAGTGGGGCAAAATGGATCTCCGGGGCGAAAAATGATTCAGGATTTTTTTTCGGAGTGAAAGACTTGTTGAAAAAATCTGAAAAAATTTGAGAAGATGCTCTAATGTGTCTTCATTGTTGTGTAATTTTTTCAAATTTTTTCATCAAGCTGCCTATTCTCTAAAAAATCACAAATCATTTTGAACAGGTCTTCAATTTTATATTTTCAAATCAGCGAAATTATCTATATAACCTCGATATAATTTCTTATGTGGTGTCTCATATTGACGTTATATTTTCCCATATATTTATAGCTATATATAGTTTTTCCATTCGGGTATATGCAATCTCGTCCGAGGGTCCGCATATGCACGCTTCTGTGTGTGTGTGTGTTCTATCTATCGGCGAGTTTTATGGAAAAAATCGGAAAACATTTTACAGTACTATTGCACTGGATACTAGATAAATACGTGTTTGATAGTTTTTAATGGGAATGTAAAAATTATCGCTTTCGGGGACATCTTTTTTTTTTCTCTCTTTTTTTTTAAATGGAGAGTACGAGATAGGGATGAAATATGTGGACGTAATGGATTTTAAATGGGAATAATCCGTGTATGTGTATGTGTGTGTGTGTCTGCGGGCATGTTTGAATCACTTTGATGTCGAAACAGAATTATAAACGGTTATGAAACGTCATTTTTTTACGCTTTTAATGGAATTAATTAAGTGAATATTTTTCAATTACAAATTGGGAAAATTGAAAGGATTGGGAGGTAAATTCGTCATTATTAAGAGTTTATTTATTATATAATAAATTGGGAAGAATGGGGTGAAATGGACCGATGGGGTGAAATAATGAAGGAATTTTTTAGGAGAGAAGGAGTCGATGAAAAAATCTGAAAAAATTTGAGAAGATGCTGCAAAATATTTTCATTGTTACTGAATTTTTTCAAATTTTTAAGAGACTGCGCCTTTTTTTCCTGAATCTATTCATTTTTTAAGAGAAGAAATGAGCGAATTAATGTCATTAAAGGATTAAAAATGAAAGAGCTTCCAAAAAATCTGAAAAAATTTGAGAAAATGCTGCAATATGTCTCCATTGTTGCTGAATTTTTTCAAATTTTTAAGAGCCTCCGCCTTTTTTCCCCAAATTCATCCATTTTCCAAGAATCAAAAAAAGATACAATTGAATTAATGAATCATTAAAGAATCAGAAGTGAAGGAGTTTTCAAAAAAATCTGAAAAAATTCCAAAAAAAGCTTCAATATGTCTCCATTGTTGTCAAATTTTTTCAAATTTTTCTGAAGACCCCATCATTCCCATAAAAAGCCCCAAATAATATTCGACCCTAATTTTTCCCATAATCTTCAAAAATTCCTCTTTTTCTTCAAAACGCTGATAAAAACTGACGGATTTTCCAATTTATCATTTTCATTATTGAAAACCCATCATTTTTCATTTCCACTCAGACATGAAAAGTTGAATTTTCAATAGAGACGCAACGAAAAAAAAAAAATAAATAAAAAAAACTGCATCAATGTAGACAGGTTATTTAGAAAGTTGACGTGAGTGAAGATAGAGAGTAGATAAAAAAGAAGAATCAGATTGTGGTATTGTACTGGAAAAATTGAAAAATAGTGGAAACTGTTGTCCCGACAATAGCGTAGCAACACCCATGACGTACTTTTTTTTATGGACTAAACTTATTCGGTCAGAGTGGGCACGTTTTCCTGCATTTATCTAGATGTATCTTTTGGCTTTGGAGAGAGAAATAGAAATATGAGAAAAAAGAGGAGGAGGGGGGAGGGGGGAGGGGGTGTATCCAAGGAATTGTGTTTCATTCTCCCTATTTCTAGAGCATTTTATTTATCCCAATGTATCATTTCTTTTGTTCGCTATTTGGTGAATTTCGTTTCACCAAAATAAATCATCATTTCGCTTGAATAATATTCTTATCAGACGAAATGTTTCATTATTACTGTTTTCAATAGAATTCATTACGAATAAATTTCGTTTTGTTATTTTTCTTTCTTTTTGGATGAATAAATAAATAATTATGTAATCACCAAAATGTATTGATCAGTTTTATTATTCTCTTCAAGGGAAACTGGTGAAGTGGAAGTATCGAATTAAATGCGATATCTCGAATTTGATTCGAGATATCGCATCGATTAATCGAAATTTTCTAATTTTTTTTCAACAAAAAAAATACTCTTGAACTAAAACAGATGAAAAGGGATCGAATTATCGATTAATCGAAAATTCGATTAATCGAATTTCGGCATCGATTAATCGAATTTTGACATCGATTAATCGAAATGATGAAATTGATCGATTAGAAGTCGTTCTCCTTGAACTGAAACGAATTAAATAGAATTATCGATTAATCGATGCGATATCTCGAATTTAATGCGAGATATCGAATCGATTAATCGATATTCGGCAAACTATCGATTTTAAGTTAATGTCATATAGTTTTCAAAAAATATCGTTTCCCTGAACTCAAACTAATGAAATGTACCATTCGATTAATCGATTCGATATCTCGAATTTACTGCGAGATATCGAATCGATTAATCGATATTCGAAAAACTATCGATCTCAAGCACATGCGATATAGTTTCCTTTTTGAATGATCAAATCTCGATATTAGTGCCGATTGTTGTTTCGATTAATCGATATTCGATAATAATCGATCCATCAAATTACATTAAATATAATTGTTTTCTTCTTTTTTCAGTTAAATCCACTCAATCTAAACAATAAAGTAATGAAATAACAGGAAATAACATTTGTAAAATATTTTTCATGTTTATTCATTTTTCTTTTTTTTCTCCCTTTTTCTATCTCCGAGTTTTTCACGTATGCAATGGAAATCAGAATCCACGAGACACTCTACCGGAATGTAGAATGAAGTGAATCACAAGAAAAACTGTGGGATGCGTAGAGACTTGTAAAAAGGCTGTTTAAACAAAACTACTTTAGTGAATAAAAAGAAATTCTGGAGGAAAAAAACGTGGAAAATGCGAGAGTGAAGAGAAAGAGAGAAAGAGAGAGATATGTCAAATAGCGCTATGGAAAGGAGAATAAGAAAAAATCCAATATTTGCAGAGCATGCTTTTGGACAAGTTGCTAGAGGGCATAACCTTCCCAGATTTCTTCTTTATTTAGTGCACAAACTGACATTGAATGTCCTCAAAAACAAGAATTCTCATTTCCGTTCGTATTCAAATGCCATGAAATGGAAACGGAAGAGTGCTAATTATAGAAAAGAGGGAAAAACATTATTCCGGACAGGCTAATTAATTTTCCAGCTATTGAATCAATATCACAAAGTATCTTGTCCGAATGGAAAAACTATATATAGCTATGAATATATGGGAAAATAAAAATGCTGATATAAAACATTATATAAGAAATTATATCGAATAGTATATCGAGGCTATATATATAATTTCCCTGATTTGAAAATATAAAATTGAAGACCTGTTCAAAATTATTTGTGATTTTTTAGAGAATAGGCAGCTTGATGAAAAAATTTGAAAAAATTACACAACAATGAAGACACATTAGAGCATCTTCTTAAATTTTTTCAGATTTTTTTAACAAGTCTTTCACTCCGAAAAAAAATCCTGAATCATTTTTCACCCCGGAGATCCATTTTGCCCCACTCTCCCCATTATATTGTCGCCTTAGAAACAAAGGGGCGTAAGTGCTATGCTAATACCCGAATGGAAAAACTATATATAGCTATAAATATATGGGAAAATATAACGCTGATATAAAACATTATATAAGAAATTATATCGAATAGTATATCGAGGCCATATAGATAATTTCGCTGATTTTAAAATATAAAATTGAATATAATAAATAATATATGTCACTGATATATCTTCAATATTTGGATAAAATATACAAAATACTTGTATTTGATTATATATCTTGGAAGTATAAATATATATATAATTCTAAGATATATGACAAAGTATACTCATTGATATATGTATATTTTATATTTTCGTTTATTATATAATTCAATATTAATTAATTATTATATGTGTAAAAATTTGTGTATGAAATGATGCATGTTAATTAAAAAGTAATTTTTATTTGAAATATAAGTAATAGGTATAATGAGTATATATGAAAAATCATATATTGAGTAGTATATTGTGAAATATAATGAGTTATAAACTACCAGTTCTACTAATGAATATAACCACAGTATAATCATATTATGTAATTTGGAATATATGGCAAAGTATATAGAATTTCGCTGAATTATATGACCCCATATTTTCCATATAATTTTCAGTATAATTTCGCATTATATAGTGTTCCCATTCGGCTTCAATTCGTGCCATTCAAAATTGATTTTAAAAATCTGGAAAAAAAAAGATGAAAAAATGCTCGAAAATGTCTATTTTGATGAGCACTTTTTTAATTTTTTTTTTTTGTGAATGCCTTCATTCATAATTACTTTTTCCATTTCACTGCGGATCAAAAGAATCGAGGAAATGAATTATTCAAGCGTTGTAATTTGAAAAAATGGTTATTATTAGTGACCAATTCTTTTATGTTACATTTTAATCAATTTTCAGTGATTAAATTCAATTTTCAATAGATTTGTAAAATTTCCACGTTCTGAGTTAATTAGCAGTGCTCTGCATGAAATATTATTTCAAAGGTTCATCAATAGATAATTCTATCAATCAGGTCAATACAAATATTGTAAAACACGAATTTTCCATTGAAAAAAAAATTTTAAAAAAATATTTCACACAAATCAAATCACAAAAATATTTGTTTTGTAATTCTGCACAAAAAAAAACGCAATTTTTATTATTTATATATAAATACTATTTATATATAATATATATAGAACATATATTATATGTTACATATATCTATATACATAATATATATCTATATATGCTTTCGCAATAAAGAAAAGGTTTGAAAATTAAAAAAATAATAGAAATTCCAGAAGTCATTGATTTGTCAATAACTCGTAAAATCCAAACAGAAGTAAAGAAAACTCCGGAAATTTCATGAAATGAAAAGGAGAATTATTCATTCAGAACTCAAGGACTTCGATTGCTGCATTCAAGAGTGACACAGAGATGGGAGGAAGGGGGGGGGGGCGGGAGGATGTTATCAAACCCTCGGACAATTCTCGATCGAAGTCACAAGAGAAAAGAGTCTCTTCGAAGATGAATTTATGCACGCCTCTCTCTCTCTTTCTCTCTCCTTTTATCTAGATTTTCTCTTTCATCCCTTTTACTACACATTTTCATTTCTCCCCTACTAAAGGATCACTGAAATGGGGCCGAACGTTTTGGCATCTACCTTGCACGATATCCGCAGTATATTTTCATAGCCCCTCCGGTACAAACAAGATAAAATAAAAATGTATATATATATAGTCAACATACACAGAGTGGAACATGATTTACTGCAGTCACGGTTTCACTTCCACTAACTGACAATTTCGAATTGCAATAATATCAATCAGCGAGAGTTAAACGGCATTTTATTTGCCAGTAATTCACTTGAATTATACATTTTTTTAAAAATGATTTACGATGGAATTTAAAAGAATGTCATGAAAAATCGATATTTGAGTTCAATATAATTTAAAATATATGGTAAATTATAAGATGTCCTGTACTTAATTTTGCCGAAATATTATATGATTTTATAATTCACAGCATATATATCTGCACTATATTTTTTTATATACTAATATATACGTATTACTCATGATATTTCATACTGTAATTTAAATTATATGGTAATATATATGTGTCAAGCATATGACTGACATATAATGATAAATATATTTATTTTTATTTGTTTAAAAATATATGATATATTTATATATCTGCATATATGATGTGAATTTATAAATATTTTTAGTATCACTATATATTTACGACTATTGATAATTAAAGAAGTGTGATTTGTTTTAACTTTATTGTATATTATTATGAATGAAAAAATATCAAATTATATACATAAATTTCGATATGTGACACATATATGGTCTCATATATTGCTGGATACACAAAATTCTATAAAAATAATTATAAATTTCAATATATTGTGATACATATATTTTCATATATATTTCAAATTACAAGTTAGCGTATAAAAAGAGAATACAAGTTTAGTTATAATATAATATATATAAAATGTATTTTGATTTTTTTGAAATCAATTGTACAAGCGAATAAAAATAATATTGAATGTTCGTTTCAGTTTTTTCTGAACGTCATTTTAAATTATTATATATATATAATTTTCATAAATTTATACACAGCCCACGTTACGTTGTCTTAATAAACTTATGCAAACTTTGATGATTATTGAAAAATATAAAACACAATAATTATTATATAATAATTTTGTGGCCGATCATCGAGTCCCTGAACTGATGAAATAAATATATAAAATGTATATAATCACATATATTACGAATTATATGGATTATTATAATATTGGAATTATAAGTTAATATATATGACAAGAACATATATTTCTTCATATATTATTAATAGTGAATGGTTTTTTCATACAGATGAGATTTGCCTTTTTAGTAAGTCACAAAGAGCTTCTTTTCCACAAAAATTCCTCCAAAAATTTAAAATTCATGAAATTTCATATTTTCCATTTATCAAGTCTCATAAATTTTTAAAATATGATGAAAAAAACTTGGAAAAATTCTTGCGAATTTCCATTATCAAAAAATCAAAACAGAATCATGATTTAATACAGAAAAACGAAAAATTTAACATCCACAAAGTCTAGTATTTCCCTTGGATATAGTTCAGTTGTGAGCAATATAGCATTCGACATAGAGAGCTATAATCGTCGTGCAGTTGGAGTACGTACATACCAGTGTTGCACACAGAACGAAGGGAAAACTACGAGTGACCCGGGTCGTCTATTTTACGAGTGTGTAAAGTTTCAACTACGCGATATACGTCCCTTGCTGCACTGCATTTCTCTGTCGTTAGAGTTTGCCATTTCTGTGTAATGCTCAAGTATAGAAGTGTATATATGTGTGTGTGTAGGTTTTGAAATTTCTATTTATGGTTATTTGGATTATTTCTTTTCACATATCGCAGTTGGTTATTTTTCGTCACTATTAGCGAATTATTTAAAATTCATAATTATTATCATTTTTTGTTTCAGTTGAGGTCATTAAAATCTCAAAAAATTATTCCGAAACATAAAAAAAAAAATATCTGATAAAAGATTGATAATAAAAACTCAAGTACAGTAAAAAAAAAAAAAAAAAAAAAAAAAAAAAAATTCGAGATATTTTATTTCAAATGATGAAAAATGATTTTTTTTACGCTGAAAATTTTTAATTTCGAAAAATTAGTATTTTTTTCTGAAAAAGTGGATTTTAGACTAATATTAACCATCCTGATTTTATTACACTGAATAAACTCAAACTTCTCAAACTACGAGATAATATTTAATCGAATTTTCTCATTCCCATATATATATATATATGTATAGCGAATAAATTTATCGAAGAAATTCAGAATTCCTCGCAAAATCCAAGGTAAATTAGCAAATCTCATTAGCCATGATAAGGATAATTGGCCTCCACGACGAGTAGCAAATTGAATTATCACAAATTCTTCAATATTATTCAATTGGTAAATTTTCACGAATGAACAGATGAGTTTGCTTTATTTCATTATTACTAATTTTTTCTCTCTTCTCTTGAATTTTGCTGCACCAACTGATTTTCCAAGCAAATTGAATATTCGCCTAATTAAGTAATTTTTCCCTAGAAATTGATGAATAAACGAAAAAAAAAAATTTTTATTTTTTTTTTTCAAATAAAAAAGGCAAACATCATTTTTTACATTGTCATACGCCTTTTTTTTACTAAAAAAGGGAAAAACACTGTAAATCATCGAAAAATAAGAAAATACTAGATTTTAGGCAAAAAGAAGAAAATATGTCTTTTTGGTATTGAACAAAAAAAGAGAAAAAAAAAAGCGAAAAAAATGGCACTTACGCCCTTTTAATTCTAAGACAATAACATTAAAAAAAGAAAAAAAAACGGAAAAATGGCACTTATGCCCTTTTGATTCTAAGACAATAACATTTTTAAAAAAAGGGAAAAAATGGCACTTGCGCCCTTTTAATTCTAAGACAATAACGTTAAAAAAAGAAAGAAAAATCGAAAAAAATGGCACTTACGCCCTTTTAATTTTAGGACAATAATATTAAAAACAGAAGAAAAAATGGCACTTATGCCCTTTTAATTCTAGGGAAATAGCATTAAAAAAATTTTTAACGATAAAAAAAAATTCACTAATTATCAGTTATAAAATGCTATTCATGGTTGAGTTGATTGCACAAATATTGACATCAAATATGAGGGAAAAAAAATTCACAGATGAATGAACACGCAATTAACTTCCACAATTTCACTATCTTCTTTTCTATTTAACTCTCGAATATTCTCATATTTTTTTTTGCCTCATTTTTTTTTTTATTTTTTTTGTTGATTCGAGTGTATAATAAACATAAATGTTTTTTCCCTCATATCTTGATGTTTTTTGGTCGTTTATCTGCATGAGGTAATTAATGACAACATTAAAGCTTTTTTTTTCGTGTTAGGAGAAAAAAAACATGAACTATCAGCGCAGGAAGCGTTAAATCCGAGTAACGAAATGAGAGAGAGATAATTGCATGAGTAATCAATAAAAAAATGAGAAAATTATAGTTTTGTCACTAATAGCAGTGTATGAAACTACTTCTGGCTAGTAATTTTCTCGCTCATCTTAATGATTATTCAAATGAAGATATAAAGACTTTCGAAATCCTTTGAATGAGTTTCTGAAGAGCGACAATTCCTTCAAAAAAGTAAATTTCGTAATTTTAATGGCAAAAAAATATGAAATTTTCCGAAAAAAAAACAATTTTATTACATCAGCAGTTTTTTAAAGATATTTCGGAAACTAAGAGAGATAGAGCGATTTTGCAAGAAACCTTTTTTGTAGCTCTTGAAATTCTCTACAAAATCATATTCTTGCAAAATCGCTCTATCTCGCTTAGTTTCCGAGATCCTTTATCTTTAAAAAACTGATGACATAATGAAATTGATTTTTTTTTTTGAAAATTTTATAATTTTTAGTTTTGGAGATTTTTAGTCAAATATATGAATTGTAATAATTTTGTAAATGACTTTGCCTAAAATTGAGGAGATCCACAGCCTCCGGGTGGTCAAAATGTACGTAATAGCATATATTATCCCTATGTAACATGCTGCAGAGTTCGAGAGAATTAATTGGAACTGTTCGGATTTCGAATTCGTAAAGTTTAGTGAATTCGCAATATTTCGTGTATGAAGTTGCGAGGAAGTGAGATCAATGATAGCTCGTGCAATTGAAATTCACTGGAAAAGAGAGAGAGAGAGAGAGAGGAACAGAGAGGAAGTAATAACATGAGCCAGTAGTTGTTGAAGGGGTGTCGATCCATCATTTTATGCGAAATTGAAACGAGTCACGAAACGCTTGGAGCTGAGTATTATGAAGCTTGAGGGTAAAATTCTCTTAGTACAGGCAAAGTTCGTCAATTAATGAAGAATATTGTTTTCAATGAAATTAAGTGAATTATTCTTTCAATTTCTTGGTTTATCTTGATCTTGTGACTCCATACTTTACCAATTCTCCCTTTGAAATGTTTACTATCGTCAGATATACTTGTTATTAATAAGCATTTATTTAATTTATACGAAAAGTATATTTATATTGAACAAGATCGTGGAAAAGCGGCAGAGTGCTCATTATGCGAGTTAAATCGTCGATTCAATTTTTCCCACAACTTTGCCAGATTTTACTCGGTATCTCTCAGCTGACAGTAAAGATGCCCCATACATACAGTGTCTTTTCATTTTAATAAAGAAATAAACATTAATATTTGTTAATTAAAATACAAGTTAACATAAATAATAATCACTTATTATTATCATTAGAAAAATTTGAAAAAATTCAACAACAATGTAGACATGTTGGGGCATCTTCTCAAATTTTTTCAGATTTTTTCGCAAACTCCTTCACTCCGAAGCTTTTAATTATTCATTAATTCGCTCATATTTCTTCTCGATGAAGCAATAAATTCAGGCAAAAAAAGGCGGAGGCTCTTAAAAATTTGAAAAAATTACACAACAATGTAGACATATTGGGGCATCTTCTCAAATTTTTTCAGATTTTTTTGCAAACATCTTCACTCCGAAAAAAAATTATTATTATTAGAAATATGTCAATTCCAATTACTGATTATCGAACATTAATCACCTGTCTATTCTCGAAGTAAGAACGTGGAAAACTCAGGCTGACAGGTCAAGTACACTGAGAAAATAATTTCACTTGAACGAAAAATTTTTTAAGGGCCAAGTTATAAAACACGTTTTCATGACTACACTGTATACACAATGAGCACTTATCGTTTATCGATACATACAACAAACTGGCCATCACATGCAATCGATTCAAGAGGATCTTCTCTTCGTCACAGTAGCGTTTTATCTTACTTTCTGATGCTCTTAACCTGTCCCTTTCATGATCTCACGTTGTAAATTTTCTCTGACACTTTGTTCACTTCGAAATAACACAATGGAATGTCTCAATTTTTTAAATAAAGTGGATTTTCAAGTTTTATATTTTTTTTCAAAGTGAAGGACTTTTCGAAAAAATCTGAAAAAATTCTGAAAAATGCTATAGTGTGTCACCATGATTGTGTAATTTTTTCAGATTTTTAAATGCAGCCGCCTTTTCGAGAAAAATCAAATTAGGTGAACTTTTGAGTTAAATATTTTTTTTCCAAATGAAGGATGTCTCAAAAAAATCTGAAAAAATTCTGAAAAATGCTTTAGTGTGTCATCATGATTGTGTAATTTTTTCAGATTTTTAAATGGAACCGCCTTTTCGAGAAAAATCAAATAAAGTAAACTTTTGAGTTAAATATTTTTTTTCAAAATGAAGGACTTCTCAAAAAAATCTGAAAAAATTCCTGAAAATGCTATAGTATGTCACCATGATTGTGTAATTTTTTCAGATTTTTAAATGCAGCCGCCTCTCCGTGAGAAAAATCTGAATGTAAAAAAGTACCTAATAACGATTATCTCGTCCATTGAACATCAATAGTATTCCAATTGGTCGATAAACTCAGTACCAACTTCCAATTATCGGAAGTACTGTATCCGTGAAATAACAATTGCAAGAACTCAAAGACTATTACTGGAGATAACGTAGCTAATGCCTAGCCATAATCCTTTCAGTCCACAGCATTCATCTCTCTTACTTGTCTCGTGTCGTAGAGAAAAAGGTATTTCTATCCACTGACTTGATAAAACCTCGAAAAATCCCCGTTGGGATTAGTCGTTTATTTTTCAGTAAAGTGAAGTGTCGTTTTTCCAATCAGCTTAAGGTACTGGCTCTAAAGTCATCTGCTTTGAGAACGGATTATTTCTCGTGTAAACATCATTCGTTGAGAGTGTCAAAAGATAACTCTTCGTTTAAATTTCTGTCGTTTTATTTGATTTTCTTCAATTATGACATTTTCCTACAGTTTCCAGCGATAATTTCAGTAAATTAAACGCGTAAAATGCTCGTTTGCCTCAATATTTCATTTTCAAAAAAAAAAATCGATTATTTTCCAACTTCGATTAATCGATGCGATATATATCGCATCAACTTCGAGATATCGCATATCATTCGATAGTTCCGTTTCACCTGTTTTAGTGAGAAAGGATCAATTTCAAAATTTCGATTAATCGATGTCAAAATTCGATTAATCGATATCGAAAATCGATTAATCGAATTCCGGATGGATTCATGATTCGATTCCGTTTCAACTTTTTTAGCTTGAGAAGAAAGGGATCAGCTTCCAATCGATCAATTTCGAGATTTCGATTAATCGATGTCAAAATTCGATTAATCGAACCCCAAAATTTGCAAACTTTTGGAATTTTTTACAAAAAAAAATAAAGATAAAATTGCGCAATTATATATTTAGAATTTTTTTTTTATTATATAATTTTTGGATTAATCTATTATTTCCTCAATTAAATTATTGCTATTTAAAAAAAATGATTGAAAAAAAAAAGCATTAGTGTAATGAATTTCGAAGCAGCTAATTGTCTCTACAGCCTTCGAACATAATTAATTTCCTTTCGAAATAATTAAGCATCTATGAAAAAGTAGGCGAAAAGAGTGAAACAATGAAAATTATGATTAAATAAATAATTATGAAAAAATTAAAATTAAAAAAAAATTTCTACACATTAATTGTTGTCCATAATTCCCATTAAACGTTAATAATTATGATTAAACTTCTCGTTGTGACTTTTGCTGTAAATTATCATTATTATTTGACCTCTCTCTCACGCTTTGGGGGATTTCTTTGCACTAATGCTCTTCAATTTCCGTGTATTATGTTTCAATTCCACCAGTTTGTATGATCTCAACGGTCTTTCATTCGGTTAAGTAAGTAATTGTTTAATGTGAGTCTCTGATAAAAGTGCGAGATAATAGAGGTATTAGAGCGAGAAATAATCGGCGAGGAGAAGAAAAAAAATAACAAAACACATTGACATAGAGAAGAAAGCTCACACTTAATGGACGACTCATTAACTTGGAAACTATTTTTCTAACGGAATACCATTTATGCCTTTTTTTCTTCATTTTTATGCTCTTTTTTCTTCGTTTTTATGCCGTTTTTTATAACATCGATTTATGGCTCATGTAAGAATTTCTATTTTCAGATAATTTGCAAGTGTGTATTAAAGTTTATTTATAAAGTTGACAATTATTGGAAATATTGAAAAAAAAATTGAATTTTTCCAAAATTTGGGAAGAGTGTATTTTCTTGGGGGCGAAGATCTTTTCGGAAAAATTTGAAAAAATTCGGGCAAATACTACATTATGTATCGATTATTGTGGAATTTTTTCAGATTTTTTTATTGAGACCTTCTCTCTAAAAAAAAATAGTGATAATTTTTCATGATAAATGGGCAGAATAGAAAAATTATATAATGCGAAATTATAGTAAAAATTAAATGGAAAATATGGGATCATATAATTCATCTAAATTCTATATACTTTGCCATATATTCCAAATTACATAATATGAATATACTGTGGTTATATTCATAAGTAGAACTGGTAGTATATAACTCATTATATTTCACAATATACTACTCAATATATGATTTTTCATATATACTCATCATATCTATTACTTATATTTCAAATAAAAATTACTTTTTAATTAACATGCATCATTTAATACACAAGTTTTTACACACATAATAATTAATTAATATTGAATTATATAATAAACGAAAATATAAAATATACATATATCAATGAGTATAATTTGTCATATATCTTAGAATTATATATATATTTATACTTCCAAGATATATAATCAAATACAAGTATTTCGTGTATTTTATCCAAATATTGAAGAAATATCAGTGACATATATTATTTATTATATTCAATTTTATATTTTCAAATCAGCGAAATTATCTATATAGCCTCGATATACTATTCGATATAATTTCTTATATAATGTTTTATATTAGCGTTATATTTTCCCATATATTTATAGCTATATATAGTTCTTCCATTCGAGTATTAGCATAGCACTTACGCCCCTTTGTTTCTAAGGCGACGATATAATGGGGAGAGTGGGGCAAAATGGATCTCCGGGGCAAAAAATGATTCAGGATTTTTTTTCGGAGTGAAAGACTTGTTGAAAAAATCTGAAAAAATTTGAGAAGATGCTCTAATGTGTCTGCATTGTTGTGTAATTTTTTCAAATTTTTTTATCAAGCTGCCTATTCTCTAAAAAATCACAAATCATTTTGAACAGGTCTTCAATTATATATTTTCAAATCAGCGAAATTATCTATATAGCCTCGATATACTATTCGATATAATTTCTTATATAATGTTTTATATTAGCGTTATATTTTTCCATATATTCGAAATTATCATGTTTTATGTCACCTAATTATCCACTTCCCCCCCTCCTTCAACTGCCGTTCCAGTTTCCCTCAAAATAATTCGAATAAAACTTCCCATAACAGCGAAAGATTTCCTCTCAAAAAATTAAAAAAAAAGCCAAGAAATTCTGAAGAGACTAAATGAGACACTTCCGTTCGTTAGAATGTCCTCGAAAAAACATTTTTTTTTCCGAAAATGACAGGTGACCCGAGAGAGGACACAGACTCTTTCAAAGGTCTCATCTCTTCCAACTTCTTCATTCTCTCATATACCTGAGAATGCCAAGTGGTTTGCACCGATTCGCGGTCCTTTTGACCTTTGAGATGGAAACGAAAGGAAAAAGAAAGAAAAAAAAAGAAGGAAAAAGGAGGAAAACGACGTTTTTCCAAGATCGTCTACTCTACGAGGAAACAGGTATATAAGAGGACGCGCAGAGTCAACAAAAGGACTGCTTTGACAATGAAAAGGGCGCGAGTAAAAGCAGGGGAGGGGAGGAAGGGGGAGGGGGGGATAGTGCTTACCGCAAGGGTGCCACTCTCCCTCAGAGACACTTTTATCTTACAAGCACAAACACAATGAGCCCTGCAAAATCAACTGGCAATAAATTCCTGAGAAAAGAGAGAAGAAGAAGAAGAGAAAAAAATGGAGCCAGTCAAGTTTATCTTCTTGAACTCATGCAGAGGTGAGAGAAATACCTTCTGTCCATTTTTCGGACAGGAAAAACGCGCTTGTCCCTTTTTTTTCACTTCTTCTACTTCTTCGTCTTCTTCTGTATATCGATTTCTTACTTCGTAACACTTCCCGTGTTTCTCTGGACCGACCCTCCACGAGGAAACGTTTCACTTCACGCCCGGAGGAGGAGGGGGGGGGGGGGGGGGAGGGGAAACCACTTGAGACAAGAAAGAAAATTACTTCGAGAAATTCCATTTTGTAGTGTTATATCTATTGCCCTTGGAATCAAAGGGGCGTAAGTGCTGTGTTTATGCACAGGAGTTACGCCCCTTTGTTCCTAAAGAGACACAAAATGTGTAATATTGAAAAAAAAGAAGGGAAAAGGTTAATTTAATATTTTTAAGGTCAATTACTGGAGGATTTATATTGTGAACTTAGAAACAAAAGGGCGTAAGTGCTGTATATAAACTATTACTTCCCCGAATGGAAAAACTATATATAGCTATAAATATACGGGAAAACATAACGCTGATATAAAACATTATATAAGAAATTATATCGAATAGTATACCGAGGCCATATAGATAATTTCGCTGATTTGAAAATATAAAATTGAAGACCTGTTCAAAATGATTTATGATTTTTTAGAGAATAGGCAGCTTGATGAAAAAATTACACAACAATGAGGACACATTAGAGCATCTTCTCAAATTTTTTCAGATTTTTTCAACAAGTCTTTCACTCCGAAAAAAAATCCTGAATCATTTTTCGCCCCGGAGATCCATTTTGCCCCACTCTCCCCATTATATTGTCACCTTAGAAACAAAGGGGCGTAAGTGCTATGCTAATACCCGAATGGAAGAACTATATATAGCT
Source organism: Aleiodes leptofemur (assembly GCA_963942555.1). Taxonomy (NCBI): domain Eukaryota; kingdom Metazoa; phylum Arthropoda; class Insecta; order Hymenoptera; family Braconidae; genus Aleiodes; species Aleiodes leptofemur. The sequence goes on along the minus strand of OZ012617.1, from coordinate 15,145,185 downwards.
ATAAATATATGGGAAAATATAACGCTGATATAAAACATTATATAAGAAATTATATCGAATAGTATATCGAGGCCATATAGATAATTTCGCTGATTTGAAAATATAAAATTGAATATAATAAATAATATATGTCACTGATATATCTTCAATATTTGGATAAAATATACGAAATACTTGTATTTGATTATATATCTTGGAAGTATAAATATATATATAATTCTAAGATATATGACAAAGTATACTCATTGATATATGTATATTTTATATTTTCGTTTATTATATAATTCAATATTAATTAATTATTATATGTGTAAAAATTTGTGTATGAAATGATGCATGTTAATTAAAAAGTAATTTTTATTTGAAATATAAGTAATAGGTATAATGAGTATATATGAAAAATCATATATTGAGTGGTATATTGTGAAATATAATGAGTTATATACTACCAGTTCTACTGATGAATATAACCACAGTATAATCATATTATGTAATTTGGAATATATAGCAAAGTATATAGAATTTCGCTGAATTATATGAACCCATATTTTCCCTATAATTTCCAGTATAATTTCGCATTATATAGTTTTTCCATTCGGGTCGAACTTCATGCTGGCACTTTCATGTTAACTATTATATAAGAATGCGGCAGCCCCTCAGGCTCCTTTGATAGATAAATCGCAAACTTGGCGAAAGACACTACCGCATCTCCTGATTTGTCTCTTTTTCGACAATTTTGGGATCCACAAAGAATAAATGAACTGCCCAATTTTTTTTCAGTATTAAAAAACTTTCGAAAAATCTGAAAAAATTTGGGAAGATGCTCCGATGAGTCTCCATTATTGTGGAATTTTTTCAGATTTTTCCGAAGAGGTCTTCACCATAAAAAAAATGGCGGTTCCCATCAAGATTGACTTGAACTACTGAATTATTTTCCTCCAATCACTTCAAGCCTTTCCCCTTTTTTTCCCCACTTTATCTTCAAGCAATTCCACCAAATTTCGAGACCTAAATAAGCTTAATTCTCGAATAAAGCGAACGAAAAATGGCTTTCAACCGATTTATCAAAAAAAAAAATCAGAAAAAAAACAAGAAATGAGTTTAATGTGAAAATGACCGGATAATCCTTGCAGACTCAATTTTCCATCAACTTGAAGAAGGTCAAGCGATAGAAAATGCCATCGCCAGATGGAGCAACGTGCACACTAGATGGAACAATGTGGCTGGAATAATGGTGTCGTTAACTCGAATAATCGGGTTGAATATAATGAGAAAAAAAAATTCGCATTAAAGTGCATTAAAAAGGTCCTTATTTTCATTTTTTGCCATCACAATTTAGCGATTGAGTTTACTTTGAAATATCATTATCAATATTGAGAGAAAAGGGGGGGGGGTGAGAGGGGGGAGGGTGCCTTTTAGAGACGAGAAGACGATCTTCATGGCAAAGTGATTAAAAAAAGTGTATTAGAGGCCACAAAAGAGCCTCCAGTAAAATTTTTCAATGGGAAAGAGAAGAAAAAAAAACAAGTCACGTGTTATCGGTTAATGGATTTATTAGTGGGGTACCTCCGGTCGATTGTCGATGGGGAATACACACACACACACACAAACACACACACACACATATATATACACGTGCACACATCCGTGCAGCCTCGATTCTTCTCCATCTCCTGGCAATTATTCGTTTATCCCTTTTTTTCTTGTTTTTTTTTAGCCCCTGTGGTAGGGAAAACCACCACATGGCTCTATTTATATTGCATTTATGCATTTAATTAGGTTTTTTCTTGAAATTCTCTAGTGTAATTTGCGGGGTTTTGGTGGCTTTATTGAAAATTTGGGGGGAATGTTGATTGAGAAAGAGGGAAAGGGTGCGAGAAGCTAAAAAGATGGAAAAAATGAGGATTTGTAGGTCATTTTCCAAATAATTGTTGATAATTTGGGGAAAAATGTGCTTTAATTTACCCGAAAAAGTGATTAAACTATTTGGAAATCATATCTTCAGCTCGTGAATATAATTTTTTTTTCTCGAATTTTTTTTACATCAATCTCCTATCACATGCATGAGATAGAGAGAGAGGCAAATAGTTGCGAGTACCTTCTAATTAAAATTTCTCAATAACTATACGGTGAATTGAATATTTTTTTCTTCTATTATTTAGTTAAAATGCTGTTCTCTTCGCCAATTGTTTTCAAATAATGGGTCAATTGTGTGGTTTTCTAGGTTTCTTAGGTTCTACAGGATGAAAATCGGGGGAAATACTTGAGATAGGGTGTTTTAGATGATTCCATTGGAGAGCTGAGGAAATTTGACATGGAAACCACATGTCGCATTGTTTTTAAGATTTTTTTGAGAACTCCAGGATTTTTTGAAAAAATTGAGCCCAAATTTTCGAAATTTCGAGAAAAAAAACAAAAATCACTTGTAGCACATGTTTTCTACGTGAAATTTCCTCAGCTCTTCACTGGAAGCATCAAAAAAACTCTATCTCCCTCCATTTCATAGAAATCCTTCAATTTTTGTTCCTAAATCTAAAAAAAATGTAGAGAATTGGGGAAAAAACTTCAAATAATCCCGTCTACGTATTTATACACAAAAAAATATCCAGCGAGCCGAAATTTCACCTCCCAATCAAATTTTCACTCTAATAATTTGTGATTCTTTTATTATTTTCAAGAATTTTTGGAGAATTTAATATTTTTTTCTTCCATTATTTAGTTAAAATGCTGTTCTCTTCGCCAATTGTTTTTAAATAATGGGTCAACCCTGTGGTTTTTTAGTAATTTCGTTATTTCTGTTCGATTTAGGGCTTTTCATCCCCACCACCGGTATTTTCAGTAACTTTGATAATTCATATCTCGCATTTTGCACGGACAAAAATTATGAAAAAATTCAGAAATATGTAAAAAAATATCATCTTTGATATGGCATCAAAAAAATAAGGGGTTAACTACACTCGAGTTCTTTAGGATACTACCTTAATTCGAGAAGAATTTTCTTTCTCTTAAATTTATTTTAAAATTCATCTCAATGTAAAAACATTAATCTCCCCAATCTTCTCTTCTTCATTATATCAATAAAGAATTTTATTAACTCGCCAGACAATAGCGGTCAGAAGAATAGAATGAGCATGTGTAAGAGTCAATGAAATTCATTCATAATTCATTGTAGCAGAAAATTAACCAATAATTTACTTCATTTCATAATGGAAAAAAAATGAATGACACTAATAAAAATCAGATCGCACAATTTTAAATTTTTTTTTCTTTCAAAAAATTTAAATTATTCTGAAATTTTTTTTTTTTAAATGCACATACAGAAAAATCCAAAAAGAACTAAAAGTACTATTTTTCAAATATTTTTTTAATAATAATTTGTTTGTTTAAAAAAATACTAAAAATTGTAAAAAAAAAAAGAAATTTTTTTTTTCAATTGTCAAATTTTCGCTTATTTTATTATCATCAAAATGAAATAATTAACAATGTGTACTTACAAAACTCCAAAATGATGCAAAATCCATAACTCTTCCTCTGTCGCCAAAAAAAACCTTTTTTTTTTATCAAGGTCAAGTAATTGTAATTGTATCAACCAAATCACAAGTGTTTACACTGCTGTTTTGTGTATTTAAATACAAAGAAAAATGCAACAAAAAAAAACGCTCTCGTTAAAAACAAAAAACACTCACTTTGAACCCCTTCAGAACTCGTTTCTCAATATCCGCACTTTTTTTTATAAAGAAAGAAAGGAAATAATCAAAGACTCACACAGAAACGAATAGAAAAAAAATGATTGAAAAATTAGCACAAAGAGCCTTTTCCTGATTTTCCTCAAGTTCTCAAGTTCACAAAAAAAAGAAGGGTTCAACGTTTTTTTTCACCCCTTTTCTTCCCTTTTTTCCACTCTCCCCCCTCCTCTCTTCAAGTTTTTTTCTCCTCCTTTTTAAATCCCTTTGCACAAACCTTTGATTTAAAAATCACGTGAAATCCTCAAAATAATTATAAATTACCCGAAAATTTATTTAATTTAATTAATTAATTTTATTTTATTTATTTAATTATGCAGAATAAAACTTCCACAAAAGTTCTTTTTTTTCCACTTAAAAAGAAACCGAAAAATACACAAAAATTATAAAACAGTTAATAATCCCAAAACTTTCAACAAAAAAAACCCCAGAAATTAAAGAACTTTTTTTTCTCTAAATTATTCACGTTTATTCATTTATTTATCCTCGTAATTATGTCCACAGAATTTGAAACCGCGTGGCAATGCATGCAGCTGTCATTCACCGGGTTTAAATGAACGAAAGGGTTGTGACTCTGTCGAATAACGATGCTTTCGGGGCGAAGTGCGCCACACGAGTGCCGCTTGTGAGGCAATAGCACGACGTTGGTGGCTCCTCGCTGAGGAACGAGGGAGAAACGGCCAATGTGGAACGGCAAAGAAGCGCCGATAGGGGAGGGGAAGAGGGGGAGGGGAGGGGGGGTTGAAGGGAGAGAAGGGCTGCCGTCAAAGATAGGCAACTACACTTGTCCGCAATGTCTTTCGCCTATTCCCCCTCCCCTCTTTGTCCCTCCCCTCCCTCCCTTCCCCTCCCCTCCCCCCTTGAAGGGTGAGAAGGGCTGCCGTCAAAGATAGGCAACTACACTTGTCCGCAATGTCTTTCGCCCATTCCCCCTCCCCCCTCCCCTCTCATCTTCCCCTTCCCCTCCCCCCTCTCTTCGGCGCCTTAACTGTGTCTCTACCCCTTTCGATCGTCACTTTTAGTAGGGACCACCCACTTCACCTGTTCCGCGTGTTGAGGTGACTTGAAAACTCGATCTAATGTGGGAAAAAGGGGGGGAGGGGAGAGGAGGGGAAGGGAAGGGAGGGATGGGGCGAATCGGCAAGGTCAAATCCGTTGATTTTCATGGGGGGCTTCTTCTTTTATCCCTCAACAACAAATTACACGGGTCATCGGCACTACAGAGATTTTCTTCGCTTTCGCCAGTGATTTTTATTTCGCCTTTTTTTTCTGGTTTTTTTTTTTGGCTATTCGGGTCTTGAGGTTATGAGGATTTGAGAGGCACTGGGGGGGGGGGGGGGGTAATGGGTGATGAATGGCGAGAGGGTTATGGTTGTTTTTTCGGAGGGGGGGGGGGGGGGGGGAATTAAGGATATCCAAATAGTTAAGATAATCTTTTTTTTCCTCATTTTTTTCCTCTGCAGGGCAAAATGAGTTTTGAGATTTTTTTTGAGAGTAAAGGGATCATAAGAAAATTTTGAAAAAATTCAGCAATGATTGAGACACTTTGAAGCATTTTCTCAAATTTTTTCAGATTTTTTGACGGACTGCTTTATTTTTAAAAAAATAAATTATAGCAAAAGAAGTCATAATTTGGTTTCTATTGACAAAATGTTTCGTCTCAACTTCATACCATTTGATCGTTTATTCAGATGATTATTTTTGAAATTCCATCAATTCGTATTAAATTACTAAAGATTTTTGAAATTCTTGTCCCTCGTAATTTCTTTACATCATGATTTAATTGAGTTGATATTGTTCCACGCAAAGCATTCGAGTTATTGACTAGAAAAAAGTACGTTTTTTGTAGTACTATGTGCACAAAGTACTTGTTTTCATAATAAATTAAAATTAAATTTTTAAAGCCCAATGAAGGTGAGTGGAGTTCAGTCAATAAATTCTTCAGCAAAATCCCGAGTGTCCTATATAGGATGGATCGTGATGGGTTCCTTTTTGAGGCCTATGCAAAGCGTGGTGATAATCTCAATTCGTAGGTTTTTATTTGGTTTTTATTTTCGATTAAATGGGTTAAACTTTCCAGGAAAAAGTCGGTTGTATTTTTCAATAAATTTACAGTGAAAAACAGAACAGCACTTACGCCCCTTTGTTTCTAAGGTGACAAAGTAAATCCATCTTTATGTAACTTCAAAGGGCATTATCCCCCCCCCCCTCCCTCCCAACTTCTTTAAGTGTCCGTTTCTCTCGATGTGTCTCTCGGGTAGCGAGAAAAAGGGCGAAAACAGGAAAAAGTAGTAAAAAAAGAAGAAATTGTTAAAAACTTTGAAAGAATATCATGTAAACCCAGTGACTTTATGAGTGAATGGAAGATTGGAATGGGTAGGAAAGACCTACGAGACTTCGTACATCATGTCAGAGAGAGCTTATACGAAGAGAAAAATGTAGGCAAAAAAAAAAACAAAGGAAAAAGGGCGAAAAAAAATTGGAGGAACTCTTAAAATAAAATGAGCTGAATTTCCGTCCGAAGAAAGTCCAAAGAAGTACAAGAAGATAAAGAGAATGAGAGAGAGAGAGAAAGGAAATACAGAGTAATGTAAAACCCAAACTCTGCACTGGGGCTATTCTTCTTCGTTACCTCGATCGTCTTGACTCAATTCTTCGTCTAACGATCTGCAAACAATTTCCCTTTTTCCAGCGCCTTTAATTTTCTTTTATTTCCTTTTTTCCTCATTTTTTTCCCCTTTTTTTTTTCTTCAACAATGACCTGTGTTTCTTGATGAAGAATTCCAGTTGAATCAAACGGTGCAACGAATGGCTTTTCTAAATTAGATCGAGCGAGAGTGGGAAAGAGAGAAGGGGTAGAGGGGGGAGGGGAGGGGGTGAGTGGTGATGGCAACACCGCAAAATGTTGTGGTTCGCCACGAGACCCTGACACGGGTATTTACTCGGTCAAACAGAGGCAAACGCGTGTACACGTAAACACAACTGTATACTTAAACCACTCTTGTGCAAATGATCCTTAATCGTTACCACTTATCACTCAACTTTAATTAAATACAAGTAGAGTAGAATTGTTACCAAGAATTATTATGTATGGGTAATTGTGACTTCATACTTTACCAATTCTCTCTTTGAAATGTTTACTATCGTTAGATATACTTGTTATTAATAAGTATTTATTTAATTTATACGAAAAGTATATTTATATTGAACGAGATCGTGAAAAAGCGGCAGAGTGCTCATTATGCGAGTTAAATCGTCGATTCAATTTTTCCCACAACGTTGCCAGATTTCACTCGGTATCTCTCAGCTGACAGTAAAGATGCCCCATACATACAGTGTCTTTTCATTTTAATAAAGAAATAAACATTAATATTTGTTAATTAAAATACAAGTTAACATAAATAATAATCACTTATTATTATTATTAGAAAAATTTGAAAAAATTCAACAACAATGTAGACATATTGGGGCATCTTCTCAAATTTTTTCAGATTTTTTCGCAAACTCCTTCACTCCGAAGCTTTTAATTATTCATTAATTCGCTCATATTACTTCTCGATGAAGCAATAAATTCAGGCAAAAAAAGGCGGAGGCTCTTAAAAATTTGAAAAAATTACCCAACAATGTAGACATATTGAGGCATCTTCTCAATTTTTTTCAGATTTTTCCGCAAACTCCTTGACTCCGAAAAAAATTATTATTATCAGAAATATTGAATTACTATCTTGTGACGTGGCAACGTCGCATTTCATTCGTCACGCGCATGCGCAACTGCACTCGCCCAGTCTCCAGGAAAGTCTTAAGACACTCTAGACCCTCATTTCTCCACCTTTCTTTTCTCGCCAACACAGATAGGAAAATTTAGGAAAAAAAATTGAGTTCTTTGAGGAAAAGAAAATAAATTTAGGGCTCTACATTAAATCGAGAATTTTTGATATTGTTGATGGTGAGGAAGAAAAAAGACGCCAAAGGTAAAATAAGATGCTTTTGAATTTCTCCAGAAAAGTGTGTGTATTCCCTTTTGTATATATATCTCTCTCTCGAATTTCTCTCTTGAATTTCTCATCCGTGAAAATTGCTAACAGCTACACATAGCCGAGACTTTATAATCCAAACGTTTTCGCATGAAAAGTAAGGTGGATAGATGTAAAAGACGAGACTGCGAGAGGAGGGAGAGGGGAGGGGAGGGGAGGGGGAAGGGGTCTACATGTCCCAGCCATTTTAACCGTGGAGAAGCTCGTAAACTTGGAATGAGGGGGTGTATACGATAAGCTGGTTTCTTTTTTCGTGAAGAAGATACATTCTCTCTGTGTCTCTTGCTACGTTGGACGGATTCTCAAGTGTATATTTTATATTTGGATTACGAAGATAACCTCCAGAGGCGATTTTGCAGATTCAAGATACACTTCACTCATGCTTTTGTTTTTGTTTTTTTTCATTTTGAGTAGAAAAACAGAAGTGGCGTGAATACTCGAGGGAAAATCGTGGAAAAATGTTTTTTTTTAAATGAAAATTTGGGATTTTTCCTTTTTTTTAATTAATAAATATTTTGAGGAATTTTTTTAGGATTGAAAGACTCAACGAAAAAATCTGAAAAAAATTGAGAAAATGCTTTGATATGTTTATATTGTTCAGGAATTTTTTCAAATTTTTTTATCATGGATTTCTTTAAAAAAAATGGTTTCTTAGATATGAATAAATAAAAGTGAATGATATCTTTAAAAAATTGTGAATTTGGAGTTTTAGTGCAAATGTTTTGGTAAAAAAAAAAGCAAAAAAATGTGCAGCTGCTTTGAAAGAACAGAAGACACTGTGCACTTGAATTTTATCTGGTGGAGTGAAGCTATGTACATTTCGCTATTTGCACTTTTTTCATACTCATTTTTATCTCTTCTGGCAATTTTAGAGGCACGTGTATTCGTTGATGTGAGTGAGGAACAAGAGCACATGTTGTGGCTTTATTGGCACTAATGCTCCTTTATTTCTTCAATTTGTAGGGGAATAAAGAGGCACGCTTCTGGGAGATACGCCATTTTGTTTCTGAGGCAACGATATTATTTAATTCATTATTTTTAAGTAAAAATTCGGAATTTTTGCTTTTTTTTCTGCTTTTTTCTAGGATTTAAACCGAGATTTTATTGTGAAAAATTGAAATTTCAAAGGTTTTTGTGTCTTAAGGTAGTATTTTAAAGAACTCGAGTGCAGTTAACCCCTTATTCTTTTGAAAAAACTGCAGGGTTGATCCATTATTTAGAAAAAATTGTCGAAGAGAACAGTATTTTAACTAAATAATAGAAGAAAAAAATATTCAATTCTCCAAAAATTCTTGAAAATAATAAAAAAATCACAAATTATTGGAGTGAAAATTTGATTGGAAGGTGAAATTTCGGCTTGCTGGATATTTTTTTTGTGTATAAATACGTAGACGGGATTATTTGAAGTTTTTTCCCCAATTCTCTACATTTTTTTTAGATTCAGGAACAAAAATTGAAGGATTTCTATGAAATGGAGGGAGACAGAGTTTTTTTGATGCTTCCAGTGAAAAGCTGAGGAAATTTCACGTAGAAAACATGTGCTACAAGTGATTTTTGTTTTTTTTCTCGAAATTTCGAAAATTTGGGCTCAATTTTTTCAAAAAAACCTGGAATTCTCAAAAAAATCTTAAAAACAATGCGACATATGGTTTCCATGTCAAATTTCCTCAGCTTTCCAATGGAATCATCTAAAACACCCTATCTCAAGTATTTCCCCCGATTTTCATCCTGTAGAACCTAAGAAACCTAGAAAACCACACAGTTGACCCATTATTTAAAAACAATTGGCGAAGAGAACAGCATTTTAACTAAATAATAGAAGAAAAAAATATTCAATTCACCGTATAGTTATTGAGAAATTTTAATTAGAAGGTAGTCGTAACTATTTGCCTCTCTCTCTCTATCTCATGCATGTGATAGGAGATTAATGTAAAAAAAATTCGAGAAAAAAAAATTATATTCACAAGCTGAAGATATGGCTTTCGAATAGTTTAATCACTTTTTTCGAGTAAATTAAAGCACTTTTTCCCTGAATTATCAGCAATTAATTGGAAACAAACCTACAAATCCTCATTTTTTTCTCATAAAATTGAAGTCAATGAATATCTTTGAACTTCAATATAATCATAATACTCACTTATCCTTTGACATTTTTCCAGCAGAATAAATCTTTGTAATTTCGAAGAAATGAAGTTTCTACGTCAATATTCAATTCTGATTGTTCAATAGCATTTCATTGATCATTTATTATTCTCCATTCCTTTATATCACTTCTTCATACATTCTTCCATGTTTTCAGGTCAATTGAAAAAGTAATATGTTCCTCAGAAATAGAATTTTTTCATTATGAAGAACATAAATCTTCTGAAATTATTGGAATTTAATTCGTCATTAAATTAATTTGATAATTCTAATTTTGGAAAATCATAAATTTTGAAAAGGTGTGGAAAATATTTATGAATAACTCCTAATTCGAATATATTACATCCATCCAATTAAAATATTCATAAATATCTATGCGATTATAGAATTATTGAATTAAACTGACCAGATGTGTCATGTCGATTATGTAATTTTCATAATTGATTGAAATTATTCGGAAATAACACTCATAACTTGATTTTACCCGTTTTTCTCGTTATTTTCAAGGAAAAAAAAATACGAAAATTTTTTATAAATTGAAAAAATTGTCTAAAAAATCTGAAAAAATTCAGGAAGATGCTTCAGCATATCTATATTGTTGTGTAATTTTTTCAAAATGTTCCCAAAATACCCGCGGCTTTGCCGATCCATTTTGCCCCAGTCTTTTACGTGTTTCTCTTTACCTTCAAGATAAAAAAAAATCCAGGAATTTTTTTTTGAGTGAAAAAATGCTCAAAAAAATCTGAAAAAATTCAGAAAGATGCTTCAGCATGTCCACATTGTCGTGTAATTTTTTCAAATAATTTCCAAGATTCGCGCCATTTTGCCGATCTATTTTGTCCCGGTTTTTCACTTTTTTAAATTTATCTCAATGATAAAAAAATCCAGGAATTTTTTTTTTAATGAAAAAATGCTCAAAAAAATTTGAAAAAATTCAGAAAGATGCTTTAACATATCTATATTGTTGTGTAATTTTTTCAAATCATTTCCAAGATTCGCGCCATTTTGCCGATCTATTTTGTTCCGGTTCTTCACTTTTTTTCATTTACCTTAATCACAAAAAAATCCAGGAATTTTTTTTTGAGGGAAAAAATGCTCAAAAAAATCTGAAAAAATTCAGGAAGATGCTTCAACATATTTTCATCATTGTGTAATTTTTTCAAATTATTTATAAGCTCCGCCCCTTTTTCCGGTCTATATCGCCCAAGGCAAAATAGATCCCCGTATTTTATTTCTTCATTTCACCAAAAAAAAAAATAAAGTATCTCAGCGTCATTGTGTGAATGACTTTCATCGTTGAACATTGCTGAAATACAGTGGTTCTTCCTAGTTAGTTTCTCCGGCAAATAATTAAACTTTTACCTCCACTTCCAAGCAAGTTTCGTAGCAAAGTACTTCGATGAGAATGAGACTGAGGTACATTGAGTTTTCTATGTTGCCTCAAGGCTATTCTGAAGCACCATCGTGGTAAAAAAAAAGAGAGAAAAGGGGCAAAAAAAATTCTTCGCCCTTCCTGCAGCGTGGAAACTCTTTTCTACAATAACTTTTTTTTTTACTTTCAGTTGGTAATACGTTAACTGATGTTAAACTTAGTCCTTTCCATTGAAGAATTGTGGGGAAATCAAACAAAGTGGATAATTATCTTTTAAGGTAGTATCCCAGTGAACTCGAGTACATTTAAATTCAGTGCCTTAGAGTCAAAAGGGCGCAAGGCCTTTTGATGTTTCATGAAAAATTATATTTTTTTCACATTTTTATGATTTTTTTTTAATGAATTATCAAATTTACTGGAAATAGCGGTGGTGGGGATGAAATCCCTTAAATCCCCCCCCCCTCCCCTCCTCTCCACTTTTTGCCCCTTTTTTCTATTCTGAATTATTAATAACGCAGTAATAAATCGAAATTTCCTAGTTTTTTCCCCAATTTTCGTGCAATCGTATTTTTTTCGGGTTGAAGCCTTCATCCAAAAAATCTGAAAAAATTCGACAATAATCCAGAAGTATTGAGAAATCTTCCCAAATTTTTTCAGATTTTTTCACCCACCCGTTTTGCCCCGCGAGTTTCAGATAAATCCGTTAATCAGGATAATTTGGGATTTGTGATTTTTTTGAGGGTGAAGGCTTCCACAAAAAAATTCTAAAAAATTCACCAATAATCTCTACATATTAGAGCATCTTCTCAATTTTTTTCAGATTTTTTCAACGACTCCTTCACTAAAAAAAAAAAAACCTGAATCATATAGCTCTAAATGTCTATTTTCAGTCATAAAAATCCAAAAATTTCATTTTTCTGCATTAAAATAATAACTCAACCAATATTATCGTCTCAGAAACAAAATGGCGTAACTCCCCCCTCCTCCCCCCTTTTTTTTGCACCTTCTCCTCAATTTTATTCGTTTCCCTACAAATTAAAGCAAAGAAATGACCTTAATTACCATAATTATTCGTTATTTCCACCTTTTTCTCTTATCTTTGATCCGAATTCTGCATAAATTCATACAAACACGCAAAAAACACACACACACACTTACAAATGCACAATTATCCTAACAAAATGACTCTCGAATGATTAATATCGTTGCCTTACCAACAAAGTGGCGTAAGTGCCATGTATAAGCAATAGCACTTACGCCCCTTTGTTTCTAAGCCAACAATATGATTTATTTACCCATGGGATATTTATTTTATCAAATAATATTGCAGGTCACGGGTTAATTGGGTTCAATATCTCACGGTATTTATATGTACAGTAAAGTAGGTCATTATCTTACACGATGTGATCCCCCCCCCTTCGCCCCCCCCCTCCATCTTGAATATTATTTATATTTTATATTAGAGACACGCTTAAACTTCATTTCAACTTTCATCTATCATATTTATCATTGAAGGAAAAAAGGGGGAAAAGGGAATTATGTGCCTGTCAATTATAATTTATCGTCTATTTTTCGTGTTTGTATCGTTATTTAAGGAGCATAAAGGGGCGTAAGTGCTGGGTGTAAGGATGGGACTTACGCCCCTTTTTTTCTAAGGCTATGATATTTAATTTTTCATTATTTAGGGCAATTAAGGGTTTGCGAACAATTTAAATCCATGGATTATTGGGAGAGAATCGAATTATTTGGAAATTTTCGAATAATTTGAAATTTTTTGAGTCGAATATCAATATTAAAAATTTCAAATCGAATATTAATATTCACTCTGGAATTTTTCTAAATGAATATTGATATTTTTTGGAATTCTTCGAAACGAATATTAATATTTAATTAAAAAAAATTCAAATTGAATATTAATATTCGATTTGATTTCTTTGGTCGAATATTGATATTAAAAGTTTCGAATTGAATATTAATATTCACTCTGTAATTTTTATAAATGAATATTAATATTTGATTTAAAAAAATTCAAATCGAATATTAATATTCGATTTGATTTTTTTGGTCGAATATTAATATTAAAAGTTTCGAATCGAATATTAATATTCACTCTGGAATTTTTCTAAACAAATATTAATATTTTATTTGGAATTTTTCGAAACGAATATTAATATTTGATTTAAAAAAATTCAAATCGAATATTAATATTCAATTTGATTTTTTTGGTCGAATATTAATATTAAAAGTTTCGAATTGAATATTAATATTCACTCTGGAGTTTTTCTAGATGAATATTAATATTCGATTTGATTTTTTTTGGGTCGAATATTATTATTAAAAATTCCCAATCGAATATTAATATTCGCTTTGAAATTTTTCGAAACGAATATTAATATTTGATTTAAAAAATTCAAATCGAATATTAATATTCGATTTTTTGAGTCGAATATTAATATTAAAAATTTCAAATTGAATATTAATATTCGCTTCGAAATTTTGCGAAAAATATTAATATTTGCTTCGAAAATTTCTCGAAACGAATATTAATATTCGATTCGGAATTTAAATCGACTATTAATATTTCATGTGCAATTCAAAACAAATATTAATATTCGTTTCGAGAAATTTTCGAAGAAAATATTAATGTGCGATCTGAATATTTTCGAACTGACTATTAATATTCGATTTGAAATTAGAATCTCATCGAATAGTTCAAATTTTTTAATTATTAGAAAATTTTTGAAAAATTCCGAAAAATTTCGAATTATCAGAAAAATCTCGAAAAATCCTGAATAATTCGAAATCTTTCGATTCGGATTTTAGAATCGAATAATAATATTCGATTCGATTCGACCACTGTACACACACCCCTAGAGGCAATCATCAAAATTTCATGAATTACCAACGATTAATATTTAACGTTAAATCCTCGAAAGGGGAAATAAACTAGAATCACGCGATTACAGTAATGAACAAAAAAAAAGGAAAAAATGTCATGAAAAAAGAATTACATCCGTAAAAAAGAAAATTCATTGTTAATTCAAGATAATTATTTTCTCAGTAGTCTGTTTTTTAATTCAACTTGAGATTCTCTGCTCTAATTATTTCATTATTAAAATGAAAGAATACTTCTTTGTTTCATTTTTCTTGAGGAAAAAGATTTTTCCTCTTTTTTTTTGTGATTCAAACGATTTCCTCTTTGCTACGGAGATTTTCTGTTGAATTTTATCAAATAACCACTTAACCTAGAAACTCAATGAAGATGAAGTTTTTTTTTTCTAAATTGCGATGAGAAACAAAGTCCTTCGTTTTCTTTGATCTTGGAGGCTGCATTCATTTATTCAATTGAGTATTTCGAGCGAAAATTCGTGGATTTATATTCACTTATTTTGGTAAATCCTGATATTTTTTCCTTTTTAGGAATGTTCTAGAGATTCAGTTGAAGAATTGGATGAATGGATGCAGAGACCTCTGGAGGATTAATTTAGTGGTATTAATAAGTGTATGTGTAATTGTGACTTCATACTTTACCAATTCTCTCTTTGAAATGTTTACTATCGTCAGATATACTTGTTATTAATATGTATTTATTTAATGTATACGAAAAGTATATTTATATTGAACAAGATCGTGAAAAAGCGGCAGAGTGCTCATTATGCGAGTTAAATCGTCGATTCAATTTTTCCCACAACTTTGCCAGAATTTACTCGGTATCTCTCAGCTGACAGTAAAGATGCCCTATACATACAGTGTCTTTTCATTTTAATAAAGAAATAAACATTAATATTTGTTAATTAAAATACAAGTTAACACAAATAATAATCACTTATTATTATTATTAGAAAAATTTGAAAAAATTCAACAACAATGTAGACATGTTGGGGCATCTTCTCAAATTTTTTCAGATTTTTTCGCAAACTCCTTCACTCCGAAGCTTTTAATTATTCATTAATTCGCTCATATTTCTTCTCGATGAAGCAATAAATTCGGGCAAAAAAAGGCGGAGACTCTTAAAAATTTGAAAAAATTACCCAACAATGTAGACAAATTGGGGCATCTTCTCAATTTTTTTCAGATCATCAATTATATCTCGGAAAAAATAAAGTAAAATCGTTTTATTTCTTTTCTTTGACTACTGAATAGAAACCTAACCTCCCCCCCCCCCTTCCCCCTCCACCAAAAACCCTTTCATTTAAAACCCCAAATGAAGCATTATTCGGTATTTCCAAATAGTTGAATCGATTCAGAACCTCCAGCATGCCTGAACCCTTCCTCTCCATCCCCCCCCCTCCTCCCCCCACCCTTCCATCCCTCTAATCCCCCCTCAACAACACCAGATCAAACCACCAAGCAAGACCACGAGCCAGTCACACAATCCTGTCCCTATGATTCCATCTACACTCCAACGATGTCGTTGTAATGATCCCCCCCCCCCCCCCCCCTCCACCCCCTTCAACCCCCCCTCCTTCTCCTTTGTCTCAACTTCAGCCACAACTGTCTCCTCGCAGTTTATCCATACCAACAGAATCACCTGGAATAGACCAAGAGTGAGAGAGAGATGCAAAAGGAGAAAGATGAGAAGAGGGGGGGGGGGGGGAAGGAGGGGGGGGGGGGAAGATAGGGTAAGAACGATTGGCATTGTCCCATGGAGTCTGGGAATTTAACTCACATTCCATTTTGGTTTCTATATACATCACTCTGCCTCATCATCCACTACTGGCTAGAACTATCTGGCAAATGTCAAAGAGCAAAATTATGTATTCACTGCCAAAGTCTACGTCACATTTACGTAGTACTAGGATATTCGAATTTTCATGGAATTTTTTTAAAGTGAAAAAATCGAAGGGAAAAAGAGGATGTTTTATGAAGAATTCTTTCAGGTATTCATGTGCTTCCATGTTTTATGTAATTTGCAAATCTCTTTGAATGAATGGTGCTGGGAATGATCAATTGATATCTTCGTATTTTCGATTCCTTTGGAGTTTTACAATTTTTTTTTTTTTTTTTTTTTTCAATAAAGAAATGGGAAATTTTTGGGTTTAGAGGGATTATTTGAAAATGAGATGTTTTTTTTGGGGGTTTGAGATAGAGATTTTTCGATGATTCCATTGGAAAGCTGAGAAAATTTTAGCCGGAAAACATGTGCCAAAATTTATTTTATTGAATTTTTTGAAAATTCGAGGTTTTTGGGGAAAATGTTCGAAAATCGAAAAAATTCACTTTTTTGGGGATATCTCTGCTTCTATTGGTCGTAGCGACCTGGGGTTGATCTTGAATGAAAGGTGAGCTCATTTCCCATTGATTCATGAAGTTCTAAATTTTTTTTTATCGATTTTTCAATTACTTATAGCCCATTTTCTGGAAATCGGTTTTTGCTCTGTATCTATTTGAAAAATCGATAATTTTTTTTGAGAACTATATGAATCGATGGGAAATGAGCTCACCTTTCATTTGAGACGAGCCCCAGGTCGCTGCAACCAATAGAACCGAAAAAATCCCCGAAAAAGTGAAATTTTTCAAAAAGTAAAAGGATTTCGCCTTCAAATCTTGACCCAAAAAATCAAATTTTTGAAAAAATCCGAAAAATCAATTCTCGCACATGATTTCCATCCAAAATTTCCTCAGCTTTCCAATGGAATCATCAGAAAAAACCTGTCTTCAATATTTCCATCCATTTCTCACAATTTTCATAACAAAAACCACCAAAACTAAGATTTTTCAATTTTATCGTTAAAAATATTTTTCTAATTTTTTAAAATGATTTTTGCAAAAAAATTATTTATTCTAAAAATTTCCAAGTCTAAATCATCATTTTCCTTTAGCCTTTGATTTCTGCCAGTTATTTCAAATGACTTCAAGCTACTAAAATACGTTCAAATGACGAAATATCAATTTCCCCTCAAATATTGAAAAGGACTTTCCATTTACAGAACTTTACACCAAAAATACCTTCTCCTTTTTTTTTCCTTTTTCCTTGTCATGATTATTATTTGACCCAGTTATTTCAACACACGACCGAAATATCACGCCATCGATGATTGCAGTGGTTTCTCAGTACTCTCCTCAAAAGTTTGAAGTATTTTCCCTGAAACTTTTGAGTTAAAAATTTTTCGCGAGCATTGAAGAGTAGGAGAAATTTATTTTGCTATTTTTAAGGAAAAATAGTTTCCAGAACGAACGATAACTAGTAGTCATGTAAACAAAACTTTGATTGCTTCCACTTTCCTAAAGTGTAAGGACAGAAATAATTCACGTGAATTTAAAAAAATAGCATTTTTAGACGAATTGAGTCGTTTTTGTAACCAATTTTTAAAGAATATCTTGGAAAGTCTGTGGTTTTCTAGGTTTTTTAGGTTCTACAGGATGAAAATCGGGGGAAATACTTGAGATAGGATATTTTAGACGATTCCATTGGAAAGCTGAGGAAATTTGACATGGAAACCATATGACGCATTGTTTTTAAGATTTTTTTGAGAATTCCAGGATTTTTTGAAAAAATTGAGCCCAAATTTTTGAAATTTCGAGAAAAAAAACAAAAATCACTTGTAGCACATGTTTTCTACGTGAAATTTCCTCAGCTTTTCACTGGAAGCATCAAAAAAACTCTATCTCCCTCCATTTTATAGAAATCCTTCAATTTTTGTTCCTAAATCTAAAAAAAATGTAGAGAATTGGGGAAAAAACTTCAAATAATCCCGTCTACGTATTTATACACAAAAAAAATATCCAGCCAGCCGAAATTTCACCTCCCAATCAAATTTTCACTCTAATAATTTGTGATTCTTTTATTATTTTCAAGAATTTTTGGAGAATTGAATATTTTTTTCTTCTATTATTCAGTTGAAATGCTGTTTTCTTCGCCAATTGTTTTTAAATAATGGGTCAACCCTGTGGATTTTTAGTAATTTCGTTATTTCTGTCCGATTTAAGGCGTTTCATCCCCAACATCGCTATTTTTAGTGACTTTGATAATTCATATCTCGTAAACTGCACGGAAAAAAATTATGAAAAAATTCAGAAATACGTAAAAAAATATCATTTTTGATATGGCATCAAAAAAATAAGGGGTTTACTGTATATATTAACTACTACTTTAAAATGTTCTATATAATTTTCTAAAAAGTGCAATAACCTCTGCCCATCAATAGGAACAACTTCCTCTTCATCTCAATAAATTTATCAAAAATAGTCCAAAAATTGTCTCTTTTTCCTCTGCATTATGGACCGAGCACTTATCTAATGCCTTCGAAGAAGAAAACAAATCCATTTCTAGCACTTACTACATTCCTCCTCTCCATCACGGGTCATTGACTACCGAAAAAATTCCAAATAGCTCTCAATACGCCTTCTGATCAACCAAATGATGTCTAATCTACAGTCATTTATTTTTTTTTCTTGTACACGATTAAAAAAAAAAAAAAGTCGTTGTTTTCACCGCGCATTAACCAGCAGTATCTTAAGTGCTGGAGTATGACTACCGGTAGAAGTTTTTCACTGATATGACTAAGTGTCTCTTAGATTTAAAACAAGCGCAGTTAATGCACATTAGCCTGAATAATAAATAAATCATTAATATTTTTTTTTTCATAAAATTAATCATTTTTTTTTCAATTTATCAATTTTTTTTTAGATTTTCTATATTTTTTTTTGTTAAAAAAAAATCGGAAAATAATGGAGATACGCCCTTTTTACCCCGATTCTCTTCTGCAACTCTCGAAAATTCGTTAAATAAATATTCGAGTAAAAAGGGCGTATGTCCATTAATTTCTAAAAAATTAATTTCATAAAAAAACTTTGAAAAAAAATTAATTTTTAAGTTTTTTTCTATTTTTTTTGTTAAAAAAATTCTAGAAAATAATGGAGATACGCCCTTTTGGTTCTAAAACTTTGTGACAGCTCTCGAAATTCAACAAATGGAAATTGGAGTAAAAAGGGCGTATCTCCACTAATTTTTAGAACATTAATTTCATTAAAAATTTGAAGAAAAATTGAATTTTTTACCTTCAAAATCAGATAAATTCGATAATTGTAGTTTAAGTACTATTATTACAGATTAAATAATAGACTTCATCTCTCGTATTAAATTCATAAGTTCAAACACAGGTAATCTCGAATAAGCAACAATTGATCGTCGAATATGATAACGTACATTTAGGTTTTGTGTACATCGCAATAGCTGAAACTTTATCACGATCACGTTCACCTGCACAACACAAGTATCGAACTCATGAACTTTAGAGTTTCTCATGGTAAGAGATACGTATCATCCATTTTCCTTCATTAATTTGATGGGAAAAGTCGGTGAAATCTGAAAAAAATCGAAATTCGTGATAATTTTATTATTAGGGATTTTTTTAAACACAGGCGGCTCGATGAAAAAATTTGAAAAAATTCAGCAACAATCGAGACATTTTGGGCCATTTTCTCAAATTTTTTCAGATTTTTTCCACTCTCCGCGTTTTTTTATAAAATCATTTGACTTTGAGTTGAGAGTCAAATGAGAAAAACACAATTTTTTAATTACTTCTGCCATTCCATTTTTAGAGATTTTTTTGAACAAAGGCGGCTGGACCAAAAAATTTGAAAAAATTCAGCAACAATGGAAACATTTTGGACCATTTTCTCAAATTTTTTC
Source organism: Aleiodes leptofemur (assembly GCA_963942555.1). Lineage (NCBI taxonomy): Eukaryota > Metazoa > Arthropoda > Insecta > Hymenoptera > Braconidae > Aleiodes > Aleiodes leptofemur. The sequence continues at coordinate 15,125,259 of OZ012617.1, read as the reverse complement.
AGATTTTTTCCACTCTCCGCGTTTTTTTTATGAAATCATTTGACTCTAGAAATTAAATTCAAATGAGAAAAACACAATTTTTCAATTACTTCTGCCATTCCATTTTTAGGGATTTTTTAAAATAAAGGCGACTCGATGAAAAAATTTCAAAAAATTCAGCAACAATGGAGACATTTTGGACCATTTTCTCAAATTTTTTCAGATTTTTCCCACTCTCCGCGTCTTTTTTATAAAATCATTTGACTTTGGAAATCAAATTCAAATGAAAAAATCACAATTTTTCAATTACTTTTGCCAAAGAGTTAATAGAAGAGAAAGTTTTTGTTAGCATTGTGACTTCAAAGGAGAATTCGCATAATAGTTTCACATAAAACCTCTACCAATAGGTTTCATTGGATAGATTGTAAACAATTCTTTGATAGTGGGGAGGAGAGAGAGGAAAAAGACATTTTGGAATGGTTTGAAGATTGGGCTTAGTTCTCTTGTGTATATATACACTGTATACTGTAACACAGTTGACCCAGTTTAAATGGAGTTTTGGAAAATAGAGCAATGAGAATGTGTGGAAAACTATCTTCAATACAATTCAAAATTCAAACTCTTACTTTTGTTACGTACTGCACTTCACAAAACACACACAGACACACAAAGACACACAAACATACAAAAGTGAGGATAAAAGGGTTCTCTCCCTTTTAGGGAAAAAGGGGGAGAGGAAACGAGATGAGAATTGATGGAAATGGAACTTTTCGAATTTATTTACTTCAATTTGTGCAGAAAGTTTCGGAATGAAGTTGTTAATTTGGTTGATCAGTCAATTAATCGCTGATAATTCAGGGAAAAAGTGCTTTAATTTACCCGAAAAAAGTGATTAAACTATTCGAAAGTCATATCTTCAGCTTGTGAATATAATTTTTTTTCTCGAATTTTTTTTACATCAATCTCCTATCACATGCATGAGATAGAGAGAGAGGCAAATAGTTACGACTACCTTCTAATTAAAATTTCTCAATAACTATACGATGAATTGAATATTTTTTTCTTCTATTATTTAGTTAAAATGCTGTTCTCTTCGCCAATTGTTTTTAAATAATGGGTCAACTGTGTGGTTTTCTAGGTTTCTTAGGTTCTACAGGACGAAAATCGGGGGAAATACTTGAGATAGGGTGTTTTAGATGATTCCATTGGAAAGCTGAGGAAATTTGACATGGAAACCATATGTCGCATTGTTTTTAAGATTTTTTTGAGAATTCCAGGATTTTTTGAAAAAATTGAGCCCAAATTTTCGAAATTTCGAGAAAAAAAACAAAAATCACTTGTAGCACATGTTTTCTACGTGAAATTTCCTCAGCTTTTCACTGGAAGCATCAAAAAAACTCTATCTCCCTCCATTTCATAGAAATCCTTCAATTTTTGTTCCTAAATCGAAAAAAAATGTAGAAAATTGGGGAAAAAACTTCAAATAATCTCGTATTTTTACGTCCCTTTGATTCTGAGGCGACAATATGTAGTCTTTGAATGTTTAATGCGATTGCGAGAAAAAGGATAGTAAGCGCCACCTGTTGGCGTCATTTCAAAAGCTCGCGCCAAATATTGACTTTTCTTAGTCGATACACGTGTTCTCTACCACAGTAGTATTAGTATCTCCGTAGAATTTAGCGTCACCTGTTCAACAAATCGGCTTTGCTCCAAAAAAAACATCTAAAAACCATAAATATAATACAATAATTACCCAAAATTTTTAAAAAATTTCTAATCACCAAAACTCAATAATTCACGTTTTTTCCCAAAAAAAGAGATATTTCGAGTTTTTTTGGAGTATTTTTTATAAAAATACTCCATTTAACATTCTGACGTTTGTGTGTCGTCTGTGCGTGTGTGTGTGTGTGTGTCAACAGCTGTGCTTCATTTCTTATCTATTCGTGTTGATAACCGCGGAAAACCATATTAGCCAATCGCTTCACCACATAATCTTAAAAGTCTAAAAATGCATTAAATTCAAAGGAAAATAATAAAATTATGTGGAATTTGAGAAACGTGAGTTACGTTAGAATTGTTGAAGTCGAAGAAAAGTCGAATCAACTGGTGTGATCGCCAGTACTCATGAAGTTTTACTCCGAAAGATGACGAATTTTTTAAATAACAAAATTCACTGTTTCTTAGTTTTATTTGGATTTTTTAGTTGGGTTTATGGGGATTTGCAACAATATCTTAATCTTCAGGTAATTAATGATTAATCAATAATTTTGGACAATTTTATAATTTAAAAATGCACCGAAATTCCTTTTTTTAAGAGAATTTTTAAAATTATTATTATTATTGATATTATAAGAAAAATGGAATTTATGTTGAAAAAACGGTTTTTTTGATGAATTTTCATGAATTTTACTGTTAAAAATACATTTTCATCAATTATATTCTATTTTCCCATTTATGATTTTTCCCGTTAATTATCTCGCTAATTAATTATTATTAATTATCGTCATTATCTATCCATTTTAATGAACCCCATGAGTTTCATATTATTATTTATTAATAACAGAATTATTTCATGATTTAAAAAAAATAGACATTTAACAATTTTTAGTATTTTTTTTTTTTATGATTTTTTTTTCATAAAAAAATGATTTTTTTTTTGAAAAAATGATTTTTTTTTTTTTAATAAAACATTGATAAATGTAGAAAATTAAAGAAAAATTATAAATGTGAATTTTTAAAATAATTTTTTCTCAGTAAATTATTTATTTTTTGTAAATCGAAAAAATTATAAGATTTTCACTGATTTTACTATCATATCGTCTTAGAAAGAAAGGGGCGTAAGTGCTATTGATTATAAAATTATTTTGATGGTTTGAATTACTTTTATAGCACAGAAGAACACACTTACCTGAGGTAAAATTTCAAAATGACGATTATCAGGATCAAGAGATGGAGGAAACGCAACAAATGAGAGATAATAACTGGAGTGGCGAAGTACTGAGAAAAGAAGAATCTCTTGGACTTGTGCCACCACTGACCAATATTCACAGCAATTCTTCATCAAATTTTGATCCAAGTTTGTATTAAAAAATTAGTAAATCAAGCTTTAAAGATGAAAATTAGCAGTAAATAGAGGAGAATTTTAGAATTCTTGAAATTTTAGAGTTTTTGAATTTTAGAATTTCGAAATCTTAAAATTTTAGAATTCTTAATTTTTTTAAATTTTGAAAAATTCAGAATTCTAAAATTCTAATTCTTATTTTTTGAATTAAATTCTAATTCTCAAGAATGAAAAATTCTAAAATTCTTGTGGAATTTTGAAATTTTAGAATTTTGAAATTTCAGAATTTTTAAATTATAGAATTTTCAAATTTTAGAATTTTGAAATGTTGAAATTTCGAAATTTTGAAATTTTAGAATTCTAAATTTGATTAAATCCCGAAAAATTTAGAATTCTAAAATTCTAATTCTTATTTTTCGAATTAGATTCTAATTCCTAAAAATTTAGAATTCTAAAATTCTTTTGGAATTTCGAAATTTTAGAATTTTGAGATTTTAGAATTTCGAAATGTTAAAATTTCGAAATTTTTAGATTTTAGAATTCTAAATTTTATTAAATTTTGAAAAATTCAGAATTCTAAAATTCTAATTCTTATTTTTTGAATAAAAATTCTAATTCTCAACAATTTAGAATTCTAAAATTCTTTTGGAATTTCGAAATTTTAGAATTTTGAAATTTCAGAATTTCGAAATATTAAAATTTTGAAATTTCAGAATTTCAAAATATTAAAATTTTTTAATTTTAGAATTCTAAATTTTTTAGAATTTTGATAGATTTAGAATTTCAGAATTCTACACTTTTTCCTGCAATTATCCATTAAAAAAGCTTGAATTACCTCTCTAAAAACCGAAATACTCCAAACCGATCAATCTCCTCCCTACCCCTTTTTTACCCCCTACCAATAAACTTCTTTTTTCCCCAGATATAAAACTCCAGAAAAATTGGACCTCAGTATCGGACCTCGGTCAGTTATCAGCAGTCGACCTCGACAAAGTCGGTAACATAGCGATCTTCAGTAGAGGCAGTCGCGTCTGGGGTCAACGAACCTTCACATACGACGACAGATTCGACCGTCACAAAGGTCCCATCCCCGAAAACGTCATAACTCTCATCAGCAAAGACGGAAAACGTCTCCTCGAATGGGGGAAAAACACGTTTTACCTCCCCCATGGTCTAACAATAGACCAAAACGGCGATTATTGGACAACGGACGTCGCCATGCACATGGTAATGAAGTTCGAAGCTTCGGAGATCGAAAAAAATCGAGAAAAATTAGCGAAAGAGCGATCCGCACCTTCGCCCATTAAAAATCGTCCTAACGACGATTTATTCGCAAACGCAATTGTGAAGCCGTCAATGACGCTGGGAGTGCCGTTCGAACCCGGGAACGACAACGAGCGGTTCTGCAAGCCGACAGCAGTCGCAATAATGAAAAACGGCGATTTTTTCGTCAGTGACGGTTACTGCAACTCTCGCATCATCAAATTCAACAAAAAAGGCGAGCGAATAACGCAATTTGGACGAGCGAGCCAACCTGGATTCGCTCAAAAACAGTCGCCTTACGCGTTTTTTGTGCCGCATGCGCTTGCACTTGCCGAGGAACAAGGATATCTCTACGTTGCCGACCGCGAAAACGGCAGGATTCTATGTTTTCATGTGGATAATGGCAGTTTTCACAAAGAGTACAAGAATCCGACTGTCGGCACTAAAGTTTACAGCATTGCCCATGCTGGGAACAGAATCTACGCGGTCAATGGGAAGGATTTGGAGAGAAATTATCATGTCATGGGCTTCGGAATTGATGCCGAGAGCGGTAAAGTAGTTTCGGAATTTGGACCTGAAGGGTTCATGAAGGGACCACATGATATCGCTGTTAAGGACGATGGCAGCGAAATTTATGTCGTGGAATTGGATGATCATGTTGTTTATAAATTTTTGCAAGGTATATTTTAAATTGCAAAAATTTGGAAAAAAATTGGAATTTTGGGAATTTAGAGTTTTTGAATTGATTTAATTTTTTAAAATTCAAATTTTGTAAAATTAAATTGATTCAATTAATTTAATTTTGTGAAAAATGAATTAATTCAATTAATTTTTTTTTTTTTATTGAATTAATTCAATTAATTGAATTAATTCAATGGATTTTTTTAAAATTCAATTAATTCAATTGATTCAATTTTTTTTAATTGAATTCATTCAATTAATTCAATTTTTGAAAATTGAATTAATTCAATTAATTAATTTTTCAGATTGAATTAATTGAATTAATCCAATGGATTTAATTCTTTTAAAATTCAATTAATTCAATTAATTGAATTTTTCAAAAATTGAATCAATTCAATTAATCAATTTTTTCGGCGTGGTGAGAAGGATGTAAAACAAATAATGTAACATCAATGAATAAACTCTAATCTATTCTATTCTAATTATTTTTTTCAGATTGAATCAATTGAATTAATTCAATGGATTGAATTTTTTTTTAATTCAATTAATTCAAATGATTCAATTTTTTTAAATTGAATTAATTCAATTAATTCCATTTTTTAAAATTGAATTAATTGAATTAATTCAATTTTTTTAAATTGAATTAATTGAATTAATTCAATGGATTGAATTTTTTTAAAATTGAATTAATTCAATTAATTAATTTTTTCAGATTGAATTAATTGGATTAATCCAATGGATTTAATTCTTTTTAAATTCAATTAATTCAATTAATTTAATTTTTTAAAAATTGAATTAATTCAATTAATCAATTTTTTAAGCGTGGTGGGAAGGATGTAAAACAAATAATGTAACATCAATGAATAAACTCTATTCTATTCTATTCTAATTAATTTTTTCAGATTGAATTAATTGAATTAATTCAATGGATTTAATTTTTTTTAAATTCAATTAATTCAATTGATTCAATTTTTTTAAATTGAATTAATTCAATTTTTTTAAATTGAATTAATTGAATTAATTCAATTTTTTTAAATTGAATTAATTGAATTAATTCAATGGATTGAATTTTTTAAAAATTGAATTAATTCAATGGATTGAATTTTTTAAAAATTGAATTAATTCAATTAATTAATTTTTTCAGATTGAATTAATTGGATTAATCCAATGGATTCAATTCTTTTTAAATTCAATTAATTCAATTAATTTAATTTTTTAAAAATTGAATTAATTCAATTAATCAATTTTTTAAGCGTGGTGAGAAGGATGTAAAACAAATAATGTAACATCAATGAATAAACTCTATTCTATTCTATCCCAATTAATTTTTTCAGATTGAATTAATTGAATTAATTCAATGAATTTAATTTTTTTTAAATTGAATTAATTTGATTAATTCTATTTTTTATTTTATTTAAAGTGATTTAATTAATTTTTTCACCTTAGAATCAAAGGGGCGTAAGTGCTTAATATAAGCATAGCACTTACGCCCCTTTGTTTCTAAGTTTATGATTTTAATTTTTTTATTTCGAATGATTTAAGCAATTTTTAAAAAAAAATTTTAATTTAAATTAATTTAATTAATTTAAATTTTCAGTTGGTGATCTTAAATCGAAAAATTTACCTCAATCAAATGCAACAGTGAAAAATCTCATTAGAAAAGAGTCTGTTCCACTAACAAGCACAAATAATGACGATGGACCTAAAAAAGTTGGAAAAATGACAATTATCTTTACAATAATGATAAGTTCAATGATTTTTATTGGATTGTGTGTTGCTGTTGCTGCTGTTGTTGCAAAATGCCAGAAACGAGGTAGATATTATGGACCTGAGCCTGATGTTGAATTCAGAAGACTAGTCGAATGATTTTATCTCTCACCTGATTATTATTATTATTTTAAGTTTTTTACGATTTTATTTTTATGATTTTTTTTTAAGAAAAAAAAAATCTTTTTGCATTCCTATTAGAATAAATTGATTTATTTTGTATTTTTGAGGTAAATGATGATTTTTCAATGTATATATATATCTATATATATTAAAGGCAATGGAAAAGTTTAGAGAAAGTCTGATAAATTAATTTTTTATCGATTTTTGTGATAATTTTCCACAATTTTTTTTTTGCAGATAGAAAAAAAATGGTAAAATGTGAAAAAATGAAAAAAAAAATGTTTTTTTTCTACGAAAAAGTAGCAAAAAGTGAAAAAATTAATGAAATTTTTCAATTGCCTGAATTTACAATTTAAAAATCTTCTTTTTTCATGATTTTGCACTTTCGTAATTTTAAAAATTTCAATTTTGCAATTTATTTTTCGATTTTAATTTTTAATTTTTAATTTTGAGTTTTAATTCTTAATTTTAATTTTTTTTTGTTAAATTTAGTTAAATTAATTAGTATTTATTTATTAAATTGTGTAATATTTTCCAGTGATTGCTCAAAATACATTTTATGATTTCCATTAATTATTTTGATTTATTTATTTATTTATGCATTTCTTTAATTCCTTGCTTGTCCTAAATTTTTTTTTCCATGTAATTTTTGTGTAAATTTTTTTTTTTTTTTTCAAAATTATGAAAAAATTATAAATAATTTTTTTAAATACACAGGCTGCTTATTGTCAGTTCGAAAAAAGCCATACTGGGACAATGACAAAAATGACAACTTCAAATTATCGAGTTTACTTGAATCGAGAACGAGTAAAAAAGGCTTTCGTTTATTCGATAAACGTCCCAATAAAAAGGATTTCAGTAAATTAAATACTGAACCAGAAACATCAGACGAGGAACGTGGAGAAGACAGTTTAATTATTTAAATTTGAGGGTTTGCAATTAGAATTATTTAATTTATGGATTTTTGTGAAATTTAAAATAATTAAATTGAATTTATGAAAAAAAAAGGAAATGATTATTGAATTCAATGAAATATTAATCAAAAATAATAATAATAATAATAATAATAATGAGTGAAATTTCGAGTGTTTTTTACTTTTGAAAATTGAAAAAAAGAGAAAATATCTGAAATTTTCATTTTTTTTCGAACAAATAATTTTTTTTCAAATTTTTTTTTTGAAAAATAATTTTTTTTCAAATTTTTTTTTTGAAAAAATAAATTTTTTTCAAGTTTTTTTTGGAAAAATAATTTTTTTTTTCAGATTTGAATTCAAAACCAAATTTTCATTATTTAATTGAATTCAATAATTATTTTTCCACTTTCTGCAACAAATATCCTTTTAAACCCAAATGTATTGAAAACATTATACAAACTTATAGAATTTTAATTAACATATCTAATGAATTTTAAAACCATCAATCAGTATCAATTTAATTAAATTTTCTATCAATTAAATTATCACAAGTGAATTAAAAAAAAAATGCAATAGATTTTATTAGTAATTAAAAGGTTTTTTGTGTAATTTTGGGGTAAAAAAAAAAAGAAAAAGAAGGAAAAATTATTGATTTTTCTGTACAATCCTCAATTTCAGACGAAAATGTGTATATTTTCAATAAAAAAAATCAATGTTTGTATGAGTGCAATATTTATTGCAATTTTATTATTATTATTATTATTATCATTATTTACATTCATATATTGACTATATTAATTGCTGAATAATCTTCGAGGGCTCCAAACACCCATTAATTATTATTATTATTATTATTATTTTTATTGCAATTTTTAATAATTTTTTTAATAATTTTTTTTTTTTTAATTTCCATTTTTTATGATTTTTTTTCGATATTTTTACTCTGAAAAATAATTTTTTTTAAGTGGATTTAGAGGGGGGTGGGGGAGGGGAGGAGCGGAGGGGGGGAGGGAAGATGAGCATGTGCAAATGACATTATAGATCGTAAAAACAGCATGAGAGAACATGAAAGATACATGAATGGGTCAGTAAGAGGCACTTGCAAAGATAAGTAATGCGAAATGGTGTTAAGTGACTCGATGATTACCCCATTATGTATCTTCAGTTAATGATAAATACTCACAGAGACCTTAAACGTTGATTACTGGTGGAATTATGTGGAAATTTAGGAGAAAAGTGGTAGAACGAGATAATTTGATTTTTATTGGATTTTTAATTTTTTTTCCAATATTTTGAGATTTTTAATTTTCTGAATTTTTAAAATTTTCCAGAATTTTTCGAATTTTTCGATTTTTTTCAAATTTTTAAAATTTTCCAGAATTTTTCGAATTTTTCAATTTTTTTAAAATTTTCCGAATTTTTAAAATTTCCCAAACTTTTCAAATTATCCGATCTTTTTTCAAATTTTCAAAACTTTTCAAATTTTTTTTTACAATTTTCTGAAGTTTTTATATTTTTAGAATTTTTCAAAACACTCTAAGTTCCAAAAATTTTAGGATTTTTGAGAAAAAAAATTCAACTTCTATAAATCTTGTGAATTTTTTCTCTCTGAAAATTTAATAAAAAATTCGATTTTTGAAATTTATCGAAAACCTTTATTTTTTAATTTTTTTTGAAATTTTGAATTTTTGGAAATTTTTGTCTTTCGCTTGAATTCTGAAACATTTCCCAAAAAAATTTCAATATTAATTTACTTCACTCCACCTTTTAATTAAATCAATTAAAATAAATTAAAAAAAAAAAAAAAAAATTAAAATAAATTGAATTAATCGAATCTAAATTCCAGAAAAAAAAAGGCAAAATATTTTGTTTCTTCGATAATTATTTATTTTATACACTTAGTTGACCTCTATACACAACTATACAACGATGAAAATAATAAATCATCAAATTATCGATTTTCTCATGATTCCTCAATAAACGAGAGAAGAAAAATATTTATATCATTAAATTCATCATTCTCACAATTAAATTTACGTTTAAATTTAAATTTTTGTAAATTAACATAAAAGAAACAAATTTCAACAATTACACATTTCAACACATTCAATTAACATTCTTCAAAAAATTTAAAATAATTATTTTAATTATGGGAAATTTTTCTCTTTTTTTTCCTCATTTAACAAAAAAAAAAAAAAAAAAAAAAAAATTTCAACTCAAACAGAATTTATTAAAGTTTTCTATCGGTTTATTATTTTTTTTCATTTTTTCCCTTTTTTCATTCTTTTGTACATTAAAAATCGTATACATTTTTTTTGTGATACACCGACATTTTTCCTAAATTCATATTACGAATAAATCGATTAATTAAATTTACTTAAAATTCTACCCCAGTAAATTCGTAACTAGAATATTCAATCTTTTCCATTTTTTTTTCTTTATTTTCATGCGGAATTGATGAAAAATACGGGAAAGTGGGGTAAAATGGGCATGAGTTGAAAATTAGGAGAAATCGATGGAAATAATGGAGATAGGTTTTTTCTGATGATTCCATTGGAAAGATGAGGAAATTTCCCATGAAAATCATATGTCAGAAGTTATTTTTTGGAATTTTTCAAAAATTTCATTTTTTGGCGCGAGATTTGAAGGTGAAACTCTTCTGTTTTTGGAAAAATTTCAGGTTTTCGAGAATATCTCTGGTTCTATTGATCGTAGCGACCTGGGGTTGATCTTAAATGAAAGGTGAGCTCATTTCCCATCGATTTATGGGGTTCAAAAAGAAAAATATCAATTTTTTCAAGTACTTATAGGGCAAAAACGGATTTTCAGAAAAATGACCTATAAATATTTGAAAAATTGATTTAAAAAAAATTTGAACCACACAAATCGATGAGAAATGAGCTCATCTTTCATTTGAGATCAACCCCAGATCGCTACGACCAACAGAACCGGAGATATCGTCGAAAAAGTGAATTTTTTCGATTTTCAAAAAGAAAACCCCTTCAAAAATCGGCCAAAAAAGTAAATTTTTCCAAAAATTGAGAAAAAAAAATTTGACACATGTTTTTCGCCTCAAATTTTCTCAGCTTTTCAATGGAATCATCAGAAAATTTCTGTCTCGAACCGTTCAATTGGAGTGTCCATTTTACCCCATCTTCCCCTATTCAATAAACCGCTCGAATTCTTCAATTTTTTTTGTTTTTTTTATTTTTTATTATCTCTCATTTATTCATTACTTTTTTTTTCCACAAATTTATGTAATACCATAATGGAGCATTTACTGCGTGAGAAAATTAAAACAGTCTTGCCCCTTAATATCACAATGTCCAAGTATACTCGTGTTTTTCTTTTTTTTAATTATTTTTTTCATTTTCACTCAATAAATTTTTTTTTTCTTCATTTTCACTCAATAATGTTTTTTATTTTTTTCATTTTCACTCAATAATGTTTTTTTTTCTCATTTTCACTCAAGTAATTTTTTTTCTTCATTTTCACTCAATAATGTTTTTTTTTTCATTTTCACTCAATAATTTTTTTTTATTTCATTTTTTTCCAATCGTATCATTATTTTTATCCTCGAAAAATTCCTCAATATATATTTCTTATTACTTTAGTTGATACTTAAAGTTAATTAATTATCGTGAGACTTTTAATTTATTTACAAAAAAAAAAATTTGCACATTTTAGGAGAATGTGCAACAAACAAATGCTCCTTTTTTTATCAATTATTTCTATTATTATTCACTAATTATTGATTATTCGGTAGTAAAGTGGTAAAATAATTGAAATAATCCTTTTTTTTTGGGATTTTGAGAATAAACTTATTAAAAAATGAATAAATTTGGGAAAAATTGAATTCTTCTAATGGAAAATTATTTTTTGACAATTTTTAGGTATTTTTTGGATTTCAGTGCTTTTTTTACCACTTTATTACTGAATTTAGAAGATCCTAGAATTTTTTAATGAAAAATTTGGACAATTTTTTTCTTTTGCTTTTGAAAAAAACAAATAGAGCTTTGAAAATTCATTGAAAGTTAATATTTTTGAGGCAATAAAGAAAAATAATGCGTTTCTAGAATTTGATGACTCGAAATTCCGAAAATTCATCAATTTTTTTCGAAATCGCTGACTCAAAATTTCAAAAAATCCATCAACTTCGTCAATTCTCAAAAAATTAATTATTTCAAGAAAATTGAAAGAAAAAAAAAAATTCAATAAATTGAGTCCTAGGATCGTCTGAAAAAAGCAGCAAAAGATCTGCCAACATTCACTCAATGCCGCCATTTTTAATTCAATAATGAAGAGATAAACTGCAGAAAAATCACCAAAAAAAATTCATAAATTCATTTTTCCTAGAAAAAATGATAAATTCTATAAAAAAACGACTTTTTATGAAAAATTCGGAAAAATTCCCAGGAAAAAAAATTATTTATTTAATTTCATCTCTTCATTATCCAATTCACCCCCCCCCCTCCCCCTCTAAAAATCAAACGGCAGTCATTCCGAATAAATAAAAATTCAGCAAGAAAATTTTCAAAAAAAAAAAAGAATTAACTATTAATTTAAAAAAAAGGGAAAAAATTCTAAAATTCAATAGAGAAAAGAAGAAATTTAATTCGTGTTCTCTAATTTCTTTCTCTCTCTCTCTTTCTCGCAATTCTGTTATTTCATAACAATGCAAATATCGTAGTTGAATCAGCATATATATGACTGTTATTTATTTACATTACTTCCTCGCACATAAAACTAACTTAATTTTCATTAATTTTTTTAAAATCCATTTCTTACGTTCGTATACATGTTTCAATTCTCATTTAATGCCTGAATTAAACTGCACTTCATAAATATATATATATATATATATATATATGATTCTAAAGTGCGATTAAATTCAAGCACTCGAGAACAAAAAAAAACTCCCAAAAAAAGATCGATAATTCAATAATCGATCTTTCGTAGCATTCGTATACCAATGATTTCCGGTTTAATCTCTTCAAATCGTCGTCATAGAAGCAAAAGGGCGTAAGTGCCATTATTTCCCCTTTTATTTATCTCAAAAAATAAAAGACGTCATTTTTTTTGCTGTGAAATCAATTATTTCCTCATTTTTCAATGATTTACATTTTTTTTTATTTATTCCCTAAATTCATGAAATTTAATGGATATTTTGGACATACGCCCTTTTTCCCCTGAAAAGTAAAGATTTCAGGACTTACGCCCCTCTGTTTCTATAGCAACGAAAATCATTATTTTTTTTTCTCTTTTTTCTATATTTTATTATTTTCTTTTTTCTCAACTGAAGATTTTTTTTTTTTTTTTTTTTTTCGTTATTTCAAAAATCCTCAATAGACGGAACTGTATTCGAGATCATGAGATGAGTACTGGGGCGGTCCAGTGGGCGGTGGTGGCTGTGGACTGTACTGTTGAGATGCGTCTGATGCTCGACGCCTTAATGCTGCAATACTGTGTGCGCCTCTCCAATCTGATGCCTCACCATCTCCACTGACACAGGAGACTCCACCGCCACTGCCGGATGCTGCACCCGGTGAGCCCTGTCCGCAGTTCATACCACCGCTGCCCAAACCACCACCCCCACCACCACCGCCACCGCCACCACCGCCTGCATTAACCGTTGAGGCACCCGGTGGTGAACCGCGGGACGCCGAAACGTGAACACCACCTGCAAAAAAAAAGAAAAAAAAAATCAATGGAAATCTCACTTCGATATATTTGGAATGAGAAAAATTATTGATTTAATTATATTTCACAATATACTACTCAATATATGATTTTTCGTATATACTCATTATACCTATTGCTTATATTTCAAATGAAAATTACTTTTTACTTAACATGCATCATTTAATACACAAATTTTTACACATATAATAATTAATTAATATTGAATTATATAATAAACGAAAATATAAAATATACATATATCAATGAGTATACTTTGTCATATATCTTAGAATTATATATATATTTATACTTCCAAGATATATAATCAAATACAAGTATTTCGTGTATTTTATCCAAATATTGAAGATATATCAGTGACATGTATTATTTATTATATTCAATTTTATATTTTAAAATCAGCGAAATTATCTATATGGCCTCGATATACTATTCGATATAATTTCTTATATAATGTTTTATATCAGCGTTATATTTTCCCATATATTTATAGCTATATATAGTTCTTCCATTCGGATATTAGCATAGCACTTACGCCCCTTTGTTTCTAAGGCGACAATATAATGGGGAGAGTGGGGCAAAATGGATCTTCGGGGCGAAAAATGATTCAGGATTTTTTTTCGGAGTGAAAGACTTGTTGAAAAAATCTGAAAAAATTTGAGAAGATGCTCTAATGTGTCTTCATTGTTGTGTAATTTTTTCAAATTTTTTCATCAAGCTGCCTATTCTCTAAAAAATCACAAATCATTTTGGAAAGTTCTTCAATTTTATATTTTCAAATCAGCGAAATTATCTATATAGCCTCGATATACTATTCGATATAATTTCTTATATAATGTTTTATATCAGCGTTATATTTTCCCATATATTTATAGCTATATATAGTTTTTCCATTCGGGACGTATCGAGAAGTAAATACAATAAATGCTGAGTTTCCAACTCAATAATTTTTAAGTTATTTTTATGCCTTTCTTCCATATTCCAACACAATATTTATTCTTCAGTTTTTACGTTTTTTTTCTTTTTTTTTCTTCTTCTTTTTCGTGGTATTACTACACACTTTGGGGATTGGTAAGATATATATTTTTTTTCGTCATTATCGCTGAAAATGTGAAGAACACTTCGCACACACATGTGTGTATGTGTGTGTGTGTGTGTGTCTGTGTGTGGGGCTCTGTTCCCATTCATGCTTTTTCCATGAATGTGAATTCATCATTTTTTTTTCCGCGTTTTTAGAGGTGAGAAAAATAAAATCAATGAAGTGAGGAAAAAAAAGAAATTTAATCTGAGTTCGTGAGAAAAATTCTGAGATTTTTGAGGATTTTTTCATTACTGCAAATATAATTATCCAGAAATTTTCCCTTAAAAAACTAATTTTTTTATTAATAAATAAAACAAATGGATTTACGTCAATTTTTTTTACATTTTTTTCAAAAAATATCTCAGAAAAAAATGGAAATACGCCCTTTTTCCCCTATTTTTTTTGTAGAGAATTTTGAAGAGCTACGAAAAGAAGCATCAGGCTGAAAAAGGGCATATCTCCACCATTTTTTCCAATTTTCCATCTTTTTCCCCAGAAAATTACATTAATTTCCAAATTTTAGTAAAAAAAAAATTAGAAAAAATTCTCACGTGTTAATATTTCAACAATTAAAATTTAGCAATTATTCTCATAAAGGAATTTTGTTTATTCAAGAAGCTATTGAAGCTTTAGAAACATATAAATGAAAAGAAATTTTGTACAGTGGGCAACTTTAAATCGGCCATTTTCGATGGTGTTAATTGATACTTCATAGGAGTTACGTTTTTTTTTTTTTTTTTTTTTTTTTCGGTAGCTGTTTCCACTGTCTATATAGACATATATATTTCTATACTCATGAGTTGATGTTACCTATTGGTGGTGTCTTTGGCGTCTCACGCCTCCAACGTGCTAATCATCATTGAGAACTGAAGTTTAAAAAAAGAAGAAAAAAAAAAAACCAGTAGAGGAAGAAGAGGAATGAGAAACGGGAGGTAGTGAAGAGAAGAAAAAAAAAAAGTAGAGCCAAAGAAATGTTTGCCGGAGTTGTTATCTGTCGGAAGACTTGTCTTTATCGTTTGGTTCTTCAACTACCGTGTGAGAAATAACCGCCGATATATCGGAGATGAAAATATGAAATAAGAAGAGTTGCAGACAGTAGCTGCAGCTCTTCAGACAAAAATCGCGGTTTAAATAAGTGTATGGGTAATTGTGACTTCATACTTTACCAATTCTCTCTTTGAAATGTTTACTATCGTCAGATATACTTGTTATTAATAAGTATTTATTTAATTTATACGAAAAGTATATTTATATTGAACAAGATCGTGAAAAAGCGGCAGAGTGCTCATTATGCGAGTTAAATCGTCGATTCAATTTTTCCCACAACTTTGCCAGACTTTACTCGGTATCTCTCAGCTGACAGTAAAGATGCCCCATACATACAGTGTCTTTTCATTTTAATAAAGAAATAAACATTAATATTTGTTAATTAAAATACAAGTCAACATAAATAATAATCACTTATTATTATTATTAGAAAAATTTGAAAAAATTCAACAACAATGTAGACATGTTGGGGCATCTTCTCAAATTTTTTCAGATTTTTTCGCAAACTCCTTCACTCCGAAGCTTTTAATTATTCATTAATTCGCTCATATTTCTTCTCGATGAAGCAATAAATTCAGGCAAAAAAAGGCGGAGGCTCTTAAAAATTTGAAAAAATTACACAACAATGTAGATATATTGAGGCATCTTCTCAAATTTTTTCAGATTTTTTCGCAAACTTCTTCACTCCGAAAAAAAATTATTATCATTAGAAATATTTCACTCGTAAATGAACTTTCATGTTAAACTTAATGTATATAGATATAGTTTCATTCACCGTTATAATAACTCTAAATTCAATTTTTTAATGAAATTCTTACACTAAAACTGATTTTAAGTAACGATGAACTCCACCTGGTGGCAATAATTCGCATTAATTAGGTTCATCCTAACAAGTGTTCGTAAAAGCTCCACAATCTTCACCGAAAAATGAAGAAATCGACGAAAAAAAATGTGTCTTCATGAATACTCGAGTATTTGGACTTTATCAACTTCAAAAAAAAAGGCAGCTCTCTTTTTTTTCCCAATTTTTCTCTTCGTTTTTTTTGGGAGAAAAATGTACAATATATTTCTCAGTTTGGGCTCTTGTGTGAGGCAAGACAGGTTGCATCGGGATGTTATGGTAAACATAACAGCGAAAGATCTCACACCTAGGTGCGACCACCTTGAGGTCTCACTGTGTAAACACGAGACTTGGATGGACTTTATGTTTCTGTCTCAAATTCTTTAACGTGTCCGAAACTGTCTTTGATTTATCATTGAGTGTTTTTTTGTTTCTTTTAAGGTCTTATTCTTTAAGGTAGTAATATAGTGAACTCGAGTACAGTTGAACCCCTTATTTTTTCGATGCCATATCAAAGATGATATTTTTTTACATTTTTCTAAATTTTTTTCATAATTCTCTACATTTTTTTTAGATTCAGGAACAAACATTGGAGGATTTCTATGAAATGGAGGGAGACAGAGTTTTTTTGATGCTTCCAGTGAAAAGCTGAGGAAATTTCACGAAGAAAACATGTGCTACAAGTGATTTTTGTTTTTTTCTCGAAATTTCGAAAATTTGGGCTCAATTTTTTCAAAAAATCCTGGAATTCTCAAAAAAATCTTAAAAACAATGCGACATATGGTTTCCATGTCAAATTTCCTCAGCTCTCCAATGGAATCATCTAAAACACCCTATCTCAAGTATTTCCCCCGATTTTCATCCTGTAGAACCTAAGAAACCTAGAAAACCACACAGTTGACCCATTATTTAAAAACAATTGGCGAAGAAAACAGCATTTTAACTAAATAATAGAAGAAAAAAATATTCAATTCACCGTATAGTTATTGAGAAATTTTAATTAGAAGGTAGTCGTAACTATTTGCCTCTCTCTCTATCTCATGCATGTGATAGGAGATTGATGTAAAAAAAATTCGAGAAAAAAAAATTATATTCACAAGCTGAAGACATGACTTTCGAATAGTTTAATCACTTTTTTCGGGTCAATTAAAGCACTTTTTCCCCGAATTATCAGCAATTAATTGGAAAATAACCTATAAATCCTCATTTTTTTCTGTTTTATCGACCGTACTCTGGAAAACTACCTTAAATTCATATTTAAAAATTCTAAAAAAAATTTTACCTAAAGAATTGAGTCCATAACTGGCTTGATAAACAGTCTGCGATGGAGAACTGATGGGCAGCGCCGAATTTCCGATTCCCAGACTCGAACCAAGTCCTCCAGAGCCCTGTTGACTCAATTGTCCAAGACTCTGGCCAAATCCAGCCATTCCCATTCCACCCTGTCCCAATTGGCCGAGACCTGTGGAGTAATAGGGATTGACTTAATTAATCTATTATTGAATTCGATTATTTCACTATTAAATTGCTTCTAGTTATGTGTTTTATTTGATAACAACCTGGGCCCATTCCCCATCGATCAGCTGGCGCATGGAACATACCAGCAGCGCCACATAAGTCCGAACCCATTGCTCCAAAGGGCGGTAATCCATGGGACGGTAATAATGCACCTGGTGTTCTGAATACATTAGTCGTCTTCTTGCGTTTCTTCCATTTTGCACGACGATTCTGGAACCAAACCTGCAACAAAAAAAAGGCGGAGGCTCTTAAAAATTTGAAAAAATTCACCAACAATGTATATATGTTGTACCATCTTCTCAAATTTTTTCAGATTTTTTTGCAAGCTTCTTCTGAAGCTTTTAATTATTTGATAATTCGTTCATAGTTCTTCTTGATGAAGCAATAAATTAAGGCAAAGAAAGGCGGTAGCTCTTAAAAATTTGAAAAAAATCACCAACACTCCTACCATATCGTACCATCTCCCCAAATTTTTTCAGAATTTTCCTCAAAATCCTTCACCCCTAAAAAAAATCCCAAATCATTTTACCCTGATTTCCCCCACTCTCACCTCTTCCAGTCCATCCAAAAAAAGCGCAGAAACGCGTACTTGGCGCAGTTTCTAAAAACACCCTCCCCTCTTCTCCCTCCTCCCCCCCCCAACCCTCCCCCCACCAATTGCCCCAAATCCTGAAACAAAAGTAATAAACTCACCGAAAAACCCGTAATAACCCCAGCCCCATTTCTTTGTTGATCCAAATTTACGAAAAGGCATTAGTAGAATAAAAGTAACGAGCACAGGGGAAGGGGGAAGGGAAGGGAGAACAAGGGGGGAAGGTGATATTGCGTTTGTGTGTATCGGTATATAATGCTCCTAGGGGTTATATACATAAGGTATCACGCAGAACGATAAGGTGTCCCTTGGCGTTTCTACAATATCTTCGACCCCAACACATACACACACACACACGAGAGAAAGAGAGAGAGAGAGAGAGGGGGGGGGGGGGAGGCAAGAGAGAAAGGGAAAGAGGGGGGAGAGAAAGGGAAAGAGAGAGACAGACAGAGAGAAAGGGAAAGGAGGGGGGAGACCCCCTGAGTGAAAGGCCCTTTCTCTCTCTCTCTCTCTCTCTCGCATTCAAAGGTGGGGGGAGCGGGGGAGGGGAGGGGAGGGGGAGCCACCGGTAGCTATTAGCCAACGTTATGAGCTGTTGATTCTGGCCACGTAGTGCCCTCTCCCTGTGTCCTAAGCTGCCGGGGGGTGCCCAGAGACTTGATTTATTGATATCGCATGCAAAGCCCCCACCACCCCCTCCTCCCCCTTCCCCTCTATCTGCGCAATGTGTCTGTCTCTTTCGCGCCTTTGGATAGAGCGTCTAGTCTAGTCTAGTCATAACGAAGCCAATATGCTACTGTGGTCTGCAACTATTGTTTGTCCTCTCCATGAGCTACAAAAGCCTCATATATATATATACATAGACACATGGACTTGGAGAAGAGCATTTCCACATGTGTTTCTGCGCGGACTCTCACGTGCTTTTGCACAAACCATAAATTAGTACTTTGGCATTAGCACGAGCGAAATGTAGTATCTCTCTTGCCTCTTTGTGGGTATACAATTTCGACAAATACAACTGAGTTTTAGAGAGATATAACTAGGAAAAGGGTATACTCAGTGTTTCTACCAGCAAAATACCAACGGATTATTTCAGGATAATTAGATTTATTGGATTTTCCGCATTATGGGGGTTTGTTAATTTGGATTCTTGGCGGTTTTTTTTTTTAGGACGAAATATGAGGAATTTCTTTGAGACAGGTTTCCAAAGGGAGGGGGGGGGGGGGGTGTTATAGTGCAAATTTTTAAGGGAGATACGCCCTTTTACACTTCTAAGAGTCAATTAAGTTGGTTAATTTGGATTTTTGTTCTTTTTTCCTTTTTTTTAGAGAAAATATGAGGAATTTCTTTGAAGCAGGATTTCAAGGGGTGGGGGGGGGGGGGGGGAGAGGAAATAGGGCAGATAATGATGGAGATACGCCCTTTTTATTGAACAATTTCATTGCTGAAATTTAGGGGCAAAAATATGTAAAAATTGTTTTTTTCATCATTTTTATTAGAATATTAATGGAAACTAATGGAGGTACGCCCTTTTTACACTAAATTTTATTGTTAAATTCATTCAGAAGCTCCGGAAAAAGATTGAGGCTCAAAATCGCTCTATCTCGTTTAGTTTCCCATATATTTTTTTAAGAAAAAAAACGGATTTTTTTCTTTTAATAGTTTTTTTTTTGGAATATCTCGAAAAATAGTGGAGATACGTCCTTTTTACACTAATTTCTTTTTTGGAGGAAATTTCAAGAGTTAAGAAATAGAAATTGAGGTTGAAAAGGGCGTATCTCCATTATTTTTCGAGATATTCTCAAAAAAAGATCGATTTCCATTTTTTTTAAGACTGCAATTTTTTTTTTGGGTCGTCGACTCTAACTTTTTCGCAACAATTCACATTTTTTTTCGTTTTTTTTTCGTTCCCCCTCTCCCTGAAGACGTCTAGCAGACAGATTGAGGCAGTGGGTGCGGTCTCGACGATTTAACAGCAGAGGAAAAAGCTAAAAGCCCGTGGATAATTCAACAATGTTGTGAGCAGGTGTTCCCCATTGTCTTTTTTTCATAAATAAGAGAGAAAGAAATGGGTGTGAATATCAAAGTCATTCATACACCCTAAATTCACGACTTTCCGCTTCTAAACTCCACGACTTTCTTTATTTTTTCTATTAAAGTAGTATCCCCATGAACTCGAGTACAGTTAACCCCTTATTTTTTTGATGCCACATCAAAGATGATATTTTTTTTACATTTTTCTGAATTTTTTCATAACTTTTGTCCGTGTAATTTACAAGATATGAATTACCAAAGTTACTGAAAATAGCGGTGGTGGGGATGAAACGCCCTAAATCGGACGGAAATAACGAAATTACTGAAAAACCACAGGTTTGACCCATTATTTAAAAACAATTGGCGAAGAGAACAGCATTTTAACTAAATAATAGAAGAAAAAAATATTCAATTCTCCAAAAATTCTTGAAAATAATAAAAGAATCACGAATTATTAGAGTTAAAATTTGATTGAGAGGTGAAATTTCGGCTCGCTGGATATTTTTTTTGTGTATAAATACGTAGACGGGATTATTTGAAGTTTTTTCCCCAATTCTCTACATTTTTTTTAGATTTAGGAACAAAAATTGAAGGATTTCTATGAAATGGAGGGAGATAGAGTTTTTTTGATGCTTCCAGTGAAGAGCTGAGGAAATTTCACGTAGAAAACATGTGCTACAAGTGATTTTTGTTTTTTTTCTCGAAATTTCAAAAATTTGGGCTCAATTTTTTCAAAAAATCCTGGAATTCTCAAAAAAATCTTAAAAACAATGTGATATATGGTTTCCATGTCAAATTTCCTCAGCTCTCCAATGGAATCATCTATAAAACCCTATCTCAAGTATTTCCCCCGATTTTCATCATGTAGAACCTAAGAAACCTAAAAAACCACACAGTTGACCCATTATTTAAATACAATTGGTGAAGAGAACAGCATTTTAACTAAATAATAGAAGAAAAAAATATTCAATTCACCGTATAGTTATTGAGAAATTTTAATTAGAAGGTAGTCGCAACTATTTGCCTCTCTCTCTATCTCATGCATGTGATGGGAGATTGATGTAAAAAAAATTCGAGAAAAAATAATTATATTCACAAGCTGAAGATACGACTTTCGAATATTTTAATCACTTTTTCGGGTAAATTAAAGCACTTTTTCCCCGAATTATCAGCCATTAATTGAAAACTAACCTAAAAATCCTCATTTTTTCCTGTTTTATCGATCGTACTCCGGGATACTACCTTAAAAATGTGGGAGACCGGGGCAGAATGGACCAGCAAGATAATTTTTTTTTCTAGATTTTTTTTAAAAGCGGCGGCTTTTATAAAAAATCTGAAAAAATTCACCAACAATATAGATATACCGAAGCATCTTCTCAAATTTTTTCAGATTTTTTCATCAACTCCTTCACTCAAAAAAAAAATCATAAATAATTTCACCTCAAAAGTCTATTTTGCCCCACTTTTTTCTATCTGAAAAGACTTCAGAAGGGTGAGAAGTGGATCTTATGAGAGGCACACACCTTTTGTGGATGACTAAGACTTAATTTTATACTCGCAGTGGGGTCAATTAGGATCGTTAATAATAATAAAAATGGTCAATCATCGGGCACACGCTCGGTTTTTTTAAAGCATCCAGGTGTGTTGCAGAAACACCTGGAAGGAGAATCAATGCTAGTGAGCCATGATTTATCATTAATTATCGCTTCAAATGAATGAGAAAAAAATTCCATTCAGAATTAAAATAAATTTTACATAACAATATGAAGTGGCAAATAATAACAATAATAATAATAAATTAATTTTTTTTAATCCTAAAAAATTGAAACTCAATGAACTTCCAAGATAACATAATTAATCATTTTTTTTCGGAGTGAAGGACTTTGTGAAAAAATCTGAAAAAATTTGAGGAAATGCTCCAATATATGAAAATTGTTACTGAATTTTTTGAGGTTTTTTTGAAGAGCCCTTCACTCTGAAAAAAATTCATAACTATTTTTTAAAATGAAATTTACAGAAATTTTTGAATTTTCTGAATTTAAAAAATAAAAATATTAAAAAACAATTTTAATGTGTGAAAAAAATTCGAATATTGAAAAAAGAAAGACTTGAAAAGGAAATAAAGGAGTTGAGATTGAGAGGAAAAAGGTGGAGAACTGGTGATGATGCTGGATACAATATCTATGAGAGAAGCCATCGTAAAAGGGAATTCACTGGGTGCTGATATAAATTGAGCTTGCCATCAAGGCAAACGCTTGGGATCACGAGATGCCCCTTCGTAGATATATAACCATTCGATTTTCACCCATTGAGTGATAGTCTTCCTCTTTTTCTTTTCCCCTTCAAAGAAAAAGACAAGAAAAAGGAAGAAAAAAAGGAGGAAAAAAGAGGCGAGAAAAAAAAAGTGCTCGACTAGAATCAGGCGATAAGTGCTTGAAAATTTGCGTCTTTATTGAATTGCCTGATATCATTGACCTCCTCGAGACAGGGAAAAACAAGTGGATAATAGTATTGCCTTCCAACTGATATAGCTTTTTCTGCTGATACTTTAGCAATATGCTTCCGAACGGAAGTGATACAACTTTTTTTCAAATCATCATCAAAATATCAAATTTTGAAAAATTCATTAAAACGCCAATAACTCGAGAACTAATCATGCAAATAAGCTCAAAATTCACAGGCATCTAACTGATAAAACTCTCGAGATAATATATGAGTATAAATAACATCAGTTGAATAATTTCCAGAAATTCCATTAAAAACTGATTTTCGAAAAATGGACATATCTCAAAAAGTATCGATCGAATTCTCTTGAAATAAAGCTTAAAAAATAGAGTTTGTCGAGAGGAAATTTTCCACAAAATATGAAATTTTTCTATAAAATCGTTTTGCTGTAATTGAGACTTTTATGCACACACAGACATACACACACACACAGACATGCGCTAAAAATATCATTTTCTCTCTATTTGGATCATTTTAAGTATCTTCTATTAAAAAAATTGCAATCGAAAATTCTGATGATTACGTAGCTTCCATTCGGAGGCAAAAAAAGGTGAATGAAGAATGGGACACGAGGATAAATTGATAAAATGAATGAGAGCCTGAAGAAGTGTGGAAAAATAAGAAAAAGCAAATAAAATAAAGTTCGCAATTTATTTTTCTTTTCTTTTTCTTTTTTGCTCTTGTTTCGGAGGAAAAAGGGGGGGGATGAATCTCACGGGGTGTACGCTTAATGAGAATAAATATTGTATAAACTTGCTTTCGTCTTGCATCGGACTCACTGATTGATGATAGTGGTTGGACAACTCTGTCCATGAGGGTTCGCTCGAGAAGACGCATTACCCTCTGTATTTTGGACCACCTATAGAGTTCTCTTCTTTTTCTCACTTTACACACTTTTATACTGCTTTGCTATGTGAAATGGTCGGAAGTCTTGTGTGGATAAGAGGGGGGGAGCCATTAGCACCTCCAACGACCCCTAATAATCGATTCGAAAAAAAGAGGGGGGAGGGGAATTTATTTTTATAATGAGGATGTAGGATTTCGTGACGTCACTTTTTAGACAAAAATCGCGGTTTAAATAAGTGTATGGGCAATTGTGACGTCATACTTTACCAATTCTCTCTTTGAAATGTTTACTATCGTCAGATATACTTGTTATTAATAAGTATTTATTTAATTTATACGAAAAGTATATTTATATTGAACAAGATCGTGAAAAAGCGGCAGAGTGCTCATTATGCGAGTTAAATCGTCGATTCAATTTTTCCCACAACTTTGCCAGAATTTACTCGGTATCTCTCAGCTGACAGTAAAGATGCCCCATACATACAGTGTCTTTTCATTTTAATAAAGAAATAAACATTAATATTTGTTAATTAAAATACAAGTTAACATAAATAATAATCACTTGTTATTATTATTAGAAAAATTTGAAAAAATTCAACAACAATGTAGACATGTTGGGGCATCTTCTCAAATTTTTTCAGATTTTTTCGCAAACTCTTTCACTCCGAAGCTCTTAATTATACATTAATTCGCTCATATTTCTTCTCGATGAAGCAATAAATTCAGGCAAAAAAAGGCGGAGGCTCTTAAAAATTTGAAAAAATTACACAACAATGTAGACATATTGAGGCATCTTCTCAAATTTTTTCAGATTTTTTCGCAAACTCCTTCACTCCAAAAAAAAATTATTATCATTAGAAATAGCTCAATTCAATTGATACTGAACTATTTCACTAGTCTCTCGATTCGTAAATGAACACTGCTCCAATTTCTCTGAATAATTTCCCCAAAATTCCTAATTATCAATGAAGGATGTGAGAAATTCCGTAAATTTCTGTATTATTGTATTATGTACGACATTTCAAGTATTAAATCTCCCCAGAATTCATGAGATTTATCGAGTAATTCTCTCTTCCTCTTCTAATTCAATAATTAATTCAAAAGACAAGAAATCCATAAATTCCTAATTTCCCCAAATTTTCATTTTAAAATTACCAAAATTTCTCTCAATCAATAAAAAAAAATTAATTCCACCTCAGAATAAAAGGGGCGTAAGTGTTATCTATATACACAGCACTTACGCCCCTTTGTTCCCAAGGCAACGCCTTTAATTTCTCATTAATCGTCATTTTATTGGAAAATTTCTATTTTAAAGATCGTAATTCTTAAAAAAATAATCTCTCGAGAAATGCGAAATGAAGTAGGCAATGAAGGGGTGGTAATGGGGGGGGGGGAGGGTGATAGTTATAGATGCGTCAAGAACATTATTATCATTATTATTATTGTGAGAAAAAAAAAGGCAAAAGAAAATATGCGATTCTGGAAGAAAAAAAAAAGGAAAAAAGGGGAAAACTATAAAAAATGTGCGGATGCACAACGGCCAAGAGACTTCATAGCTATAGCCCATCGTAAACTTGATCCATTTATATTTTATTATTATTTCATGGATACCTTGAGCAATATCCTGGGGCATACAGTATCTACTCCCGGGGAAAATGCTAGTCGTCAAATTAACGGAAACTGCGATGGCGACTTTATCCTGGGATTTAAACAGGGAAAAGGGGGGGGGGGGATTCTTTTTCTGTTGCGAATAGTTTGGAGGGAATTTATGAGGGATTCTTGATGAACTTTGGAAGTTCGTTCGCCTTAATTCGATGAAATTCAGAGGATATTAAAGGAAAAATGGAAAAAAATGATTAATTTTTGGTTTTATTGGAAATTGAATAAAGGCAGTTTTTTTTCGATGATTCAATAAATTCAGGAAAGAAAGGCGGAGGCTTTTAAAAATCTGAAAAAATTCACAAACAATGTTGACATGTTGAACCATCTTCTCAAATTTTTTCAGATTTTTTTGCAGACTCCTTCATGCTGAACCTTTTAATTATTCATTAATTCGCTAATATTTCTTTTTGAATTTATTAAATTTTATTACTCAATAAAAAAAAACTAGGATTTTTTTTCGGATCGAAGAAATTCGCAAAAAAATCTGAAAAAATTTGAGAAGATGCTGCAACAGGTCCACATTGTTCTTGAATTTTTTCAGATTTTTAAAAGCCTCCGCCTTTTTTTCCCAAAATTTATTGCTTTATCAAGATGAAATATTAGCGAATTAATGAATAATTAAAGGGTTCAGGGTGAAGGAGTCTGCAAAAAAATCTGAAAAAATTTGAGAAGATGCTGCAACAGGTCCACATTGTTGCTGAATTTTTTCAGATTTTTTAAAGCCTCTGCCTTTTTTTGATTAATATTTTAGAAGATAATTTTTTTAAAAAACTCGATTTTTTCTTCAAATAATTTTTTAAGAATTATTATCATTATTAAAAAAAGGCACCTGCTAAGAAAAATTGAATATTATATTGCCTTGATAGCGATTACTTATCTCGATGCATCGAAAAAAAAAACGTTGGGGTGCGACTTTTGACATGGTTGACTTCGTAGTGCTGCATAAATAGGGGAAAGTGGGTGCGAGATCATAACCAAATGGGCGTTGAATGATACTCCCTTGGGTGACCACAGCGACACAGTTTATCCATTCACGACTCGCATATATATATATATATAGGTACATCCAAGCAAGTAACATCAACTCACCCTCGCACGTTCTTGTCAATTTTTTTTCCCCATTTTTTTTCTTTACTGCTCGCACTTTTCGCCCATATTGACCTTCTTCGTATATAACGTGGAATCTGTGTCTGTGTCTGTGTGTGTGTATATGTCTATGTGTCATCCTTCCCCTTTTTCGCATTACACGCGTTATATTTTTCGTTCCAACGACACGTAAGAGCTAATATCACAGTCTATGCATATTTATACCGCATTAAAAATCACGGTAGAACCCTCGCGCCTTAAAATGCATAGGCCGTTGCATACCAAAGATTGTGTTTTGTCAGAAGATCCTTTTTTTTTTCTCATTATTCTTTAACAGGTTTTTTTAAAGGAAAATTCGAGATTTTTTTTTGAAGTGAAGGAGTCTGCGGAAAAATCTGAAAAAATTTGAGAAGATGCTGGAATATTTAAGAATTGTTAGTGAATTTTTTCAAATTTTTTAAAGCCTTCGCCTTTCTTTCCTGAATTTTTATTCAATTTTTGAAGAAAATTATGGATGAATTGAGAAAAAATCAATTAATTCATTAATTAATTAAGCTTTAATGAGAAGGAGCTTGCGAAAAAATCTGAAAAAATTTGAGATTATGGTAAAATATGTCAGAATTGTTGGTGAATTTTTTCAAATTTTTTGAAGCTTCCGCCTTTCTTTCCTGAATTTTTATTCAGTTTTTAGAGAAAAATATGAGTTAATTAAAGAAAAATCGATCACTTAATTAATTAATTGAACTTTGATGGAAAGAGGCTTTCAAAAAAATCTGAAAAAATTTGAGAAGATGCTGGAATATGTCAGAATTGTTGGTGAATTTTTTCAAATTTTTAAAAGCCTCTGCCTTTATTTCCTGAATTTATCCATTTTTTGAGAAGAAATTAGGACGAATTAATGAATAATGAGGTAATTAATTGATTAATTAGGTTTTGGAGGGGAAAAAGCTCGCCAAAAAATCTAAAAAAATTTGAGAAGATCCTCCAAAACATTTTTATTTTCGGGTAATTTTTTCAAATTTTTAAAAAGCTCCGCCCCTTTTTGCCCCAATTTATTGTTCATTAAGGAAAAAGAGTGAAATAATGAATAATTAATCAAATGTTGGAAAAAAATAATGAATTCCTTTTATGATAGCAATGACTTCCGTAATTTTTCATGATTTATAAAATCGATGAGTTCATATATAATAGTAATAAAACAAAATAAACATTTGGTTTCTAACGGTCCACTAAGTCTTGCTTGTCCCATGAGGATACAGTGAGTAGACTGACACTGCCATCAGTGGTGAAATTCACTGGGGGATACTTTTCAGAGCGATTCCAGAGTATCCCATATGTGACTTCTAGTGAATCCATTTCAGTCATCTGATGCTGTAGATGCAACATTGTGCAAAAGTCAACCTATGAACCTTAATCGCACATAAATACACGAATTTTCATTGATTTAACACGTAAACGAGTCAACAAAATATGAAAAATAGTGAAATTTGCTGTTTTAATGATTAAATAAATTTGGGAAAAAAAGGCGGAAAGTTTTAAAAATCTGAAAAAATTCAGCAACAATGTAAATATGTCGCAGCATCTTCTCAAATTTTTTCAGATTTTTCCTCTCCTCCAAAGCTTAATTAATTAATTAATTAATCGATTAATCATCAGTTCACTCATATCTCCCCTCGAAAAAATCGTACAAATTTATTAAAAAAGAGGCAGAGCTTTGAAAAAATCTGAGAAAATTCACCAACAATCCTGACCTATCACAGCATCTTCTCAAATTTTTTCAGATTTTTCCTCTCCCCCAAAGCTTAATTAATTAATTAGTTAATTCATTAATCATCAATTCACCCATATCTCTCCTCAAGAAATTAGTATAAATTTATTAAAAAAGAGGCGGAGCCTTAAAAAAATCTGAAAAAATTCACCAACAATTCTGACCTATCACAGCATCTCCTCAAATTTTTTCAGATTTTTCCGCAAGCTCCTTCTCTCCAAAGCTTAATTGATTAATTAATTGATCAATCAATCATCAATTCCCTATATCTCTCCTCAAAAAATTAATATAAATTTATTAAAAAAGAGGCGGAGCCTTCAAAAAATCTGAAAAAATTCACCAACAATCCTGACCTATCACAGCATCTTTTCAAATTTTTTCAGATTTTTCCTCGAACTCCTTCACTCAAAAAAAAAATCCCCCATCATCTGACCCCAGTGACTCCACTATTTCCCCATAAAAACCATTTATTCTCAAATCTCTCCACAATTTATGCAAGTAAATAAGTAAATCCAGTGCATCCCCCCTCCCCCCCCCCCCCCCTCCAAAGTGCCTCCAATCGAAATTAACAAATAATCACCCCAAAGTTAAAAAAATCCAGTAAAACCTGCAAAAAAAAGTGCACTTCATTTGCAGACGTATTTGTAGAATCGTCTGTGAAAAAAACTGATGTAAAAACAATGTATGGATTACATTAAAAGCAAGAATTACCCACATAGGAATATAAACTGGATTTTTTTCGTTGCTTTATTGAGGTAAAAGCTCCACACACACAGAGTAGTGCAACGATTTGAAAATTTAATAGTAATGAAGTGCCGATTAAAATTGCAATCGTCCAACAGAATACGAACTCAACTCTCTCTTTCTCTCTCTCTTTCTCTTTGCAGAGTTGGCAGTTAACGTCTGCTAACAGGGCATTTAAGTTAACTGCCATGTGGACTGCCTGGGTTTGAGGTAACTGCCTCGTTTCCTAGGCTGAAGGGTCCTCTTTCGATTACTGGTACTATTCCCAACCCCCTCCCCCCCCCCCCTCTCCTCCTCTTCTTCCTACTTCTCGCGAGATTTTATGAGGATACGATATAGGTAACGCGATCGGTTATTTCGTATCTTCAGTTTTTTCCTCGTTTCAACCAATTTGGGGGGAAAAAAAGAGGGGAGGGGGGGGAGGGAGGTATTGGGGTGAAATGGGGTAATCGAGCGGATCATTCGATGCACGAGAATGGCTGTTGATCATAGAAAAAGGGGAAATCGCGGATTTCTTGGTAATAGGGTGAAGTATTGAATATTTGGAGGGAAAATAGGAAATTTGGGGAATTTTAGGAATTGGGATGATTGCAGGATTTTTTTTGGGGGGGAAGGAGTTTGTGGAAAAATCTGAAAAAATTTGAGATGATGCAGGAATATTTCTTACTTTTTGTTGAATTTTTTCAGAATTTTTTGGGAAAGTGCCGCTTTTTTATAAAATATTGAAATAAGAAGAAAAGGAATACGAGAATTTAAGTCGATGAAAGTGAGAATTTTTTTTTTATTCGAAGAAATACGTGAAAAAATCTGAAAAAATTTGAGAAGATGCAACAGCATGTCTTCATTTTTGGTGAATTTTTTCAGAATTTTTTGGAGAACTGCCGCTTTTTAATAAAATCTTGAAATAAGAAGAAGAATAATACAAGAGTTGAAGTCGAAGTATTCAAGATTTGTTTTTTAAATGAAGATGTTTTGGGAAAAATCTGAAAAAATTTGAGAAGATGCAACAGCATTTTTCCATTTTTGTTGAATTTTTTCAGAATTTTTTGGAGAACTGCCGCTTTTTAATAAAATCTTGAAATAAGAAGAAGAGTAATACGAGAATTTAAGTACATGAAAGTTAGATTTTTTCTTTTATTTGAAGAAATTTGCGAAAAAATCTGAAAAAATTTGAGAAGATGCTACAATATATCAGGATTCATGCTGAATTTTTTCAAATTTTTAAGAGCTCCCGCCTTTTTTTGCCTGTACTTATCGCTTTTTCAAGAAGAAATATCGAATTAATGAATAATAAATTGATAAATAATGAATCAAATTAATAAATGATTAAGGAGTTTGCAAAAAAATCTGAAAAAATTCAAGAAAAAGCCCCAAAACGTCTCCATGATCCCCAAATTTTTTCAAAATTTTCCCCCACCCCCTTCCCTCCCCAAAAAAATCAAAACCAATTCATTTCCCCTTTTCGTCGACAATGCCAGAAAAAACCGAAAAAATTCGCGAAATTGAGCGATTCATAAATTTTTCATTCTGTATCCAAATGCGCCGAAAATATTCGCGATAGCCCGTCAATTCCCCAATTGATTCAACCTCCCCCCCCTCTTTTTCCACCCATTTTTTCGTCCCCATTGACAATAAAACCAGTGACAAGAATGACTGGCTTCGTTGACGTTTCAAAATGAACGTAATTAAATTCGTGAAAGCGCAAAAACATGTTTCGAAAATAGGAAAATCCGAGGGTAAAATTCAATCAATGCATCCATGGACTAACGTCAAAAGAGTTACAAGGAAATTTCAGAGAAGAATGAAGAGAAAAGAGAAGAGAAGAGGAAAAAAAATTGACCTCGTCAATTGATATTGGCGATTTTGTCTGATTAAAAGGACAGAATCCAGTGAGAATCGGCGAAAATGAATAAAAAAACTGTTATTTCCTCTTCTTCCCCCCCCCCCCTCCCTTTTTTTACTGTATTTTATCAATTGATGAGACATATACCGTCATATCACAATTTTTTTTCTGGGTAAAACGAGGACATTCACCTTTTTGCAAATAAAAATAAATAAAAAAAAATGATATTGATTAATGTGGCATACGAGGGAAAAATTAATATATATAGGAAAGCTGGGTAATTCATTTTATTCGGAAATAATTTTTAAAATCAAGCTTTTTTTTTAATTCGAGCTTTCATATTCATAACTTCAAAATTAAAGTATTGACGGTTTTTTCTTTTTTTTTTTTTTTTTTTTTTTTTGTATTATTAAGTTAATGAAAAATGGTAAATTTTTTTTTGGAGCTTTTTCATCAGTGAAATGTCATCAATTAAGTGGATAATAAAGATTGATATTGTTGATTAATTACTATTTGTTGGTGGATGAAAAAAATGGGGAAATGGAGGATGTTACGAATTTTGTGAATTGAAACAAATTTTACAGGAATATTGGGAAATAATGAAATAATTCGGGGAAATGTGGATTTTCCGGAAATGACGAATTTGGAGAGAAAAATAATGATTTTTTTTGAGCTATGTGGAAAAGGCGAAAGTTTTCCGAAGTTTAATTTGGGAAAATCGTGGAAAATTCGAAATTGGGAGGAAAATACAGATTTTTCTAGAAATTATGGGAGTTTTCTTTACGTTTTGCTCAATTTTCTTCGGAATGATAGAATTCAATCTGGGAAAATTCTGGAAAATGCATGAAAATCATGAAAAATGCTGGAAAACTTCGGAAAATTCACAATTGGGAGAAACGTATAGATTTTTTTAGAAAGCGTCATGTGAGTGAAGAATCGGTGTTAATTGGGAAAATTTTGGAAAATGTTGGAAAATCCCGGAAAATTAAGAGAAAATTCTAATTTTTCACAAAATACAAGAAAATAGTGGAAAGTTCTGGAAAATTTCAAATTGGAAAGGAAATAGTGAATTCTCGGAATTTGTTTCAGGGCGAGAAAAGTTGGTGAAGTTCAATTTGGAAAAATCTTGGAAAATGCTGGAAAATCTTGTGAAATCTTGGAAAATGCCGGGAAATCTAAATTGGTAAAAAATATTGATTTTTTTAGGAATTATGTGTACTCCTTCACTCTTTTTCCAATCCCCCCTCAATAAGCTAATGTTAAACTCGGAAAAGTCGTGAAAAATCCCGGAAAATTCCGGGAAAACCCGGAAAATTCCGGGAAAGCCCGGAAAATTCCGGAAAACCCCGGAAAATTCGAAGAAAACACTGATTTTTCAGAAAATCACGTGAACGAAGAAAAATAGCTGGAATCAATTTTAGGAAAATCCTGTAAGACGCTGGGAAATGGTGGAAAACCCCGGAAAATTCCAGTTGAAAAATCCCAAATTGCTCGAAAAAGACTGATTTTTCCAAAATCACCTAATCAATGAAGAATTGTTGGAATTAAATTTAAGAAAACTTGAGAAAATCCTGGAAAATTCAGGAAAATCCCGGAAAATCCTAAATTGACAAAGAAAATCATGATTTTCTTCACTTTACCTAAAAAAAAATGTCTTTATTCCTAACAAAACTAATTTTTCCTAAAATCACTTGAACGAAGGAGAATTGTGTTGGAATTAAATTTCATAAAATTTGAGGAAATCCTGGAAAATCTCGGAAAATTCTAAATTGACAAAAAAATCAGTATTTTCTTCACTTCACCTTAAAAAAAATGTCTTTATTCCTAAAAAGACTGATCTTTCCAAAATCACCTGAGCAAAGAAGAATTGTTGGAATTAAAATTTCATAAAACTTAAGAAAATCCTGGAAAATTCCGGAAAATCTTAAATTAACAGAAAAAAAATGATTTCCTTCACTTTATTACAAAAAAATGTCTTTATCCCTCAAACTACTGATTTTTCCAAAATCCTTTGAACAAAGGAGAATTGTGTTGAAATAAAATTTCAGAAAATTCGAGAAAATCCTGGAAAATTCAGGAAAATCTCAAATTAACAAAAAAAATCAGGATTTTCTTCACTTTACCTAAAAAAAAATATCTTAATTCCTAAAAATACTGATTGTTCCAAAATTATTTGAACAGAGAAGAATTGTGTTGGAATAAAATTTCCAAAAAATTGAGAAAATCCTGGAAAATCTTAAATTGACAAAAAAAAATCCCCATTTCCTTCCCTTTATCCCGTAAAAAAATGCCTTTATTTCTATTTTCCAGTGAATTCATCTTTATGATGCATAATATAAATATTGTATTATTTCCATAAAAAAACGGGTAAATGTACTCTTTCTCTCGACCATCAGCGATATTTTTATTTATTTACATGACCAAGTGCGGACAGATCGTTACTCCGGCGGACGACCACACAAGCGTAAAAATAAATCTCCAAAAAAAAAGAGGAAAAAAAAAAGGAAATTCCGTTGAAATGTTTGGACGGAAAATTTTGTCACATGACAAACAGTAAAATAAATGCCATTGGATGAATGTAGAATTTAATTTTGTACAAAAAACGAATCAGCGACAGCCAACTCGACAATTATTCATTTTATTACAAATTCTACTCGAATATATAAAAATTTGGAGTTTAATGTAATTTTTGTTAATAATTTTCAATTTTCAAGTGTAATCGCTCGATTGAGTTTATCGATAATTATGATGGGAAATGACGAATGTCGATGAAAATTGGGAAATGTCAATTTTGTCAATTTTATTGAAGAAAAATATTCATTGAAAATCTTTGACAATTAATTTTTGAAGTGGATGCTTCAATGAAAATCAAAATTTGATAATTAATAGAAATATTGAAGAGATTAATTAATTAATTCATTTAAAATTATTATTGTTATTTTGATAATTGAGAGGATCGAAGAATTTATTTAATTTATAATTTATAATGAAATTTTCATTAAAATTCATTGTTTTTCTGGATTTTTTTGGGCTTCAAAGGGAAAATAATGAAATAAAAGTGATTTTTTCATAAAAATTTTGGAACAAAATTCGAAAAATAAAATTAAGAATAATTCCAAAAATTCTGAAAAAAATTTCAAAAATTTCAAATATTGAAAAATAACAGATTTTTCTCGGAAATTTTTTTAAAAATGAGAAAATTTAGGAAAATGCTCTAAAAATATGGAATTTATTGTCAATTAAAATTCTTCATTAATTGGAAAATTCAAGTTCACATTATTTAATTTTTCGAATGAAAAAAATTGAGAAAAAAACAGATAAAAAAAAACATTTTTAATTTATTTAAAAATATTTCGAAGAAAAAAAATCGAAATATTTTGAAAATAATTTAGAAAATTCGAAAAAATCTCAAATATTGAAAAATCACTCATTTTTCTCAGGAATTTCTTTAAAAATGAAAAAATTGAAGAAAACGCTTCGAAAATATCAAATTCATTTTCAATTAAAATTCTTCATTAATTGGAAAATTCAAATTCACATTATTTAATTTTTCAAATGCAAAAAATTGACAAAAAAAAACAGAAAAGAAACATTTTTGATTTATTTCAAAATATTAAAAAAAAAATCAACATTTATTGAAAATAATTTTGAAAATTCGAAAAAATCTCAAATATTGAAAAATAATTGAATTTCTTCAGGAATTTCTTTAAAAATAAAAAAATTTGTAAAAAAATCGCTTTTTTTTCTTTAGATGCTTCAAAAATATCAAAATCACTGTCAATAAAAATTCTTCATTAATTAAAAAATTTTCGTTAATATTATTCAATTTTTTGAATTAAAAAAATCATTTTCTCTATTGATCTCATTTAAAGTATCCTCCATTAAAAAAATTGCGATCAAAAATTCTGATAATTACACAGTTTCCCCTCGAAACCAAAAAAAAGATAAAAAATGAAGTTTATTTATTATATCAAGCCAATTTAAAAAGAAGCCAAAAATACCCAAGTAAATCCACAAAATTAATTAATCAATTAGAACTCCGACAGAAGATGATGAGGATATTGTTTAAAAAAAAAAACACAGCAAAAAGAAAAAAAATGCACCGGCCATAGTTATATAAAACAAGCAAATCTTCGATAGCCAACGCTCAATAGCACTGAGACTTAGCTATAGCGCTTGCGCTTAATGCTGCAGCCCTATTGGCGAATGGCCTGAAAAGCCCTCTGAAAGCGCGAATACTCGCGGGCCACGTTCCCTTGGAAACGCTATCGTCCGTTGTGTTATATCTACTCCCTCGTATTCCACGGATAGAGAAAGGCCTCTTTCAATTACGATCTCTCCCTCGTTTTCCACCTTTTTCCCCTTATTTTACCCTCTTCCTCTTCCCCCCACCTCCCCCCGTTTTCTCTCAAATGTCTTGGATATCTTCTCGCATCAACTATGCGACTTGGGAGGCTGTAGCAACCATCGTGCCCTTCAACTGTGCGTATCCCCCATTCTTGGGAGTGGAAACGACAAAAAAAAGGAAAAGAAAAATGAAAGTTTTTCCCCCTTTTTCTCTCTTCGGCGCGAGTGAGCTTTCAATTGTCTGCCATTTTATTCTGCGAGCTCTCAATTTCTTCTGGCTTTTATTCTGCCGTAAAGTGAATGTGAGTTGACCGAATATTGGAGATTATTTGAATGGAAAAACTATATAATGCGAAATTCTATATACTTTGCTATATATTCCAAATTACATAATATGATTATACTGTGGTTATATTCATTAGTAGAACTGGTAGTATATAACTCATTATATTTCACAATATACTACTCAATATATGATTTTTCATATATACTCATTATACCTATTACTTATATTTCAAATAAAAATTACTTTTTAATTAACATGCATCATTTAATACACAAATTTTTACACATATAATAATTAATTAATATTGAATTATATAATAAACGAAAATATAAAATATACATATATCAATGAGTATACTTTGTCATATATCTTAGAATTATTTAGATATTTATACTTCCAAGATATATAATCAAATACAAGTATTTCGTATATTTTATCCAAATATTGAAGATATATCAGTGACATATATTATTTATTATATTCAATTTTATATTTTAAAATCAGCGAAATTATCTATATGGCCTCGATATACTATTCGATATAATTTCTTATATAATGTTTTATATCAGCGTTATATTTTCCCATATATTTATAGCTATATATAGTTCTTCCATTCGGGTATCAGCATAGCACTTACGCCCCTTTGTTTCTGAGGCGACAATATAATGGGGAGAATGGGGCAAAATGGATCTCCGGGGCAAAAAATGATTCAGGTTTTTTTTTCGGAGTGAAAGACTTGTTGAAAAAATCTGAAAAAATTTGAGAAGATGCTCTAATGTGTCTTCATTGTTGTGTAATTTTTTCAAATTTTTTCATCAAGCTGCCTATTCTCCAAAAAATCACAAATCATTTTGAACAGGTCTTCAATTTTATATTTTCAAATCAGCGAAATTATCTATATAACCTCGATATAATTTCTTATATAGTGTTTAATATTAGTGTTATATTTTTCCATATATTTATAGCTATATATAGCTTTTTCATTCAGGCTATTCGAATTTTTTGAGTTCCATCAGTTCCTTTTTTTCCGCGGATCTTTGATGTTTTGGGGGGATTAAATGATTGGGGAATTTTTTTTTATGGGAAGGAGTGAGTGGAAAAATCTGAAAAAAATTGAGAGAATGCTGGAATATGTTGGGAGTGCTGGTGAATTTTTTCATATTTTTAAGAGCCTCTGCGCTTTTTTGCCGGTATTCATTGCTTTATCGAGAGGGAATTAAGTGAATTAAGGGATGATTAAAGGGTTTGGAGAGGAGGAGTTGTGAAGAAGTATG
This sequence comes from Aleiodes leptofemur, assembly GCA_963942555.1. Taxonomy (NCBI): domain Eukaryota; kingdom Metazoa; phylum Arthropoda; class Insecta; order Hymenoptera; family Braconidae; genus Aleiodes; species Aleiodes leptofemur. Next base: position 15,088,297 of record OZ012617.1, on the reverse strand, counting down.
AAAAAATTTGAGGAAATGTGCCAATATGTCTACTTTGTTGGTGAATTTTTTGCAATTTTTCTGGAGAGGCCTTCACTCTGAAAAAAATTCATTTCCGAGTCTTTCATTACTCAATCGATAGTCAATAAATTCTTTTCGGAGTGAAGTAGCTCGTTAAAAAATCTGGAAAAAATTGAGAAGGTGCTCCAATATATCTATATTGTTGGTGAATTTTTTCGAATTTTTTTGTAGAGCACTTCATTCCAAAAAAAATTCCTCTCCTCGTAAAAAAATCGAGAGGATAAATTGATAAAAAAATCCACCATTTTTTTTCGAAGTGAAGGACTTTTTGGAAAATTCTGAAAAAATTTGAGAAGATGCTTCAATATTTTCCTATTATTATCAAATTTTTTCAGATTTTTAAAAGCCTCCGCCTTTTTTTTACTCCATTGCATTTCAATAAAAATCAAATTGTAATCCCCCTTCCCCAATTTCCAATTCATAAAATTAATTTTCAACGACTTCTCAATTATCCAAATTAATCGTAAAACTGGATTGAATGAAAAAAAATTATTTTTATCCACTTTTTTATTCTTCCCCAACTCAATGAAATGTGTGAAATAAAAATGAAATTTCCCGTCAAATTCGTCTGATTATGCAGCCCCAGAAGAAGACAACGTAGCAATCGTGCAACGTGCGGGATATTCCCTGTATTATAAAAAAAAAAAAAAAAAAAAAAAAAAAAAAAAACTCTGTATGAAAGAAGAGTGGCTGCTTGATATGCGGGTTGGTGCTCACTTGACTGACGCTTTGAGTTTTGTGAATAAAAATTTCATGAATTTCTATTAGCTCCGTATTTTCCTCCGGAAGCCCCAGAGAGTATCAACTGATGGAGCTTTTATTTTTTTTTTTCTTCAATTTTTATTCAGTAAAAAGCCAATGTCACCTACTTTGGTGATTTTTACACTTTAAATTGATTAAAAATCTCATCAAAAATTATCTGCACTTTAGTTTCAATTGAGTGGCAATTAAAAGCGCCTCCATTAATATTTATTTCTTTTTCTTCCGTGAATGGAATCGTTTTTGATCGATTTTTTTGTGGATGTCGATTAATCGATTCGATATATCGAATTTCGAGATTTTTCGAGATTTAATGAAAAAGTAGAAAATTGAAAATCGATTTGCCAGAATATTTATTTATTGATTTCATAAAAAACAGGTTTTAATCGATTATCGACAAATATTCGATTAATCGATTCGATATCTCGCATCAATTCGAGATATCGCATAATCGTGCGATAATGAACTTTTACCAATTTTTGTTTGAGGGTTCAAAAAAAAACAAAATCACATCAACTTTCGATTGATCGATTTGGACATTCGATTAATCGAATCGATATATCGAATTTAATTCGAGATTTTTCGAGATTCTATAGAATATTAGCGATTAGAAGCGTGCAAGTTTCGATGTTCTTTTTTTTCTCCAAGAATAGCAATTTTCGATGGATCGATTTGAGAATATTCGATTAATCGATTCGATTATCTCGCATTGAATTCGAGATATCGCAAACGATTCGATAATTTTTTTGTTTCATGGAGAAAAAATGAAGGAAAAAACAACATTAAATCTGCTTCCAATCGATAATTTTAAGAATCGATTAATCGATGCGATATATCGAATTGAATTCTATATATCGCAAACGATTCGATATTTTTTTAATTTCATGGAAAAGTGAAAAATTAAAAAAAAGCAATATTAAATCAATTTCCAATAAATAATTCGAAAAATCGATTAATCGATTCGATTAATCTCGCATTAAATTCGATATATCGCATACAATTCGATAGTATCGTTCTCCTTTAAGGGAATTGAGTCAATTTCAATAGACAAAGAGATGCAGTGAGTGGTAAACCACGGATTGGGCTTTGCCGTCGGACGTCTCGCAGTTTGTGGTTTTAGTCCAAATCTACCAAAATACACTAAAAACATCAACACAAAATGGTGATATCACACAAACTTCACAACCCCCATGGACTGAAGAGACCCGAAGGCTTAGGCAACTCCAAGTTTCGACTTTAATCCGACAAAAGCCACTTCTGTCCTCTGCAATTGATTTTAACGCCCCCACACGCAGTTTCTAAGATGTTTTGAGTTAATTAATAGCGTCAATGGCGCCTAGTCCATTGTCGTTTGCTAATTAATTAATTAATTAATTAATGATTATTTTTGAAGAGAAAATTTTGGGTTCCAGGTGTCCTACAGCTTAAAAAAAATGTCTCGAAATGAAAACACCCCAAAAAAAATGCATTTTCTATAAATCTTCCTAAGAAAATCTTCTCTTAGGAAAAAAACCGATTTATAGCTTAAATATTAATGAAAAGCAACTAAATTCTTTGAAATTAATATGACTTAGGAGATTGATAAGAGGATGTTAGAAACAAGTGGATAATAGTATTGCTTTCCAACTGATATAGCTTTTTCTGCTGATACTTTAGCAATATGCTTCCGAATGGAAGTGATACAACTTTTTTTCAAATCATCATCCAAATATCAAATTTTGAAAAATTCATTAAAACGCCAATAACTCGAGAACTAATCATGCAAATAAGCTCAAAATTCACAGGCATCTAACTGATAAAACTCTCGAGATAATATATGAGTATAAAGAACATCAGTTGAATAATTTCCAGAAATTCCATTAAAAACTGATTTTCGAAAAATGGACAAATCTCAAAAAGTTTCGATCGAATTCTCTTGAAATAAAGCTTAAAAAATAGAGTTTGTCGAGAGGAAATTTTCCACAAAATATGAAATTTTTCTATAAAATCGTTTTGCTGTAATTGAGACTTTTATGCACACACAGACATACACACACACACAGACATGCGCTAAAAATATCATTTTCTCTCTATTTGGATCATTTTAAGTATCTTCTATTAAAAAAATTGCAATCGAAAATTCTGATGATTACATAGCTTCCATTCGGAAGCAAAAAAAGGATTTTTGGTAAATCGGAAAAAATAGCTCAGCCGAAAAATATGGTTTTTAACATTTTATTCACAAAATTTGTGGTTCAACCTAAATATTAGCTAGTTTTTATTTTTTTTGATAGGATGAGTCGTGATAAGTTCCTTTTTTGAGGCTTATGCATTACTACGTCCTCGACGTGGCCTTGGGTAATACAAAACATGATGATAATCTTAATTTCATTCAATGTTTCTTCTCTGTGTTCGATCGATTACAAAACTTTCATGGAAAAGTTCATTGTTTTCAAGAGAAAAACAATTAATTAATATTTTATTTTTATTTTTCTTTTCATTAGTATTAATTAAGATTCATTCTATGAGCTTTGAAATCTCGTGATCGACCTCTGACCAATCAAAACACATCAAGTTTCAATGAAAAAGTACAAAAGCCTGAGTTGAAGTACTTTATTAGCGGATTTTTTTTCGGGGAAATGTTTTTTTTTTGAAGAGATTTTAGAAAAAGGGAATTTTTATCGGGAAATTTTCTTCAGGAAATTTTTTCCGGGGAGTAAAACGATTCCGTTACACCGAAAATTTGGGAATATTTAATGGCTTGAGGGATTTGAACCTGTTACTTTGCGAATACAGGTCACGGGAGAGAGTGGTTGATAGAATTGAGTTAAAATTTAATGGAATTAGTTTTGGATTGAAGTGACGGGGACTAGTTGAGGTGAAAATTAAGTGTTTTATAGTTTTATAATATTTTTGGAACGTCTCCGTTTTTTTTTTTTTTAAGGAGAAAAGAGGCGAATGTGGAGGGGGGGTGGGGGATGGGGATTATGATGAGAGGGATTGAGATGGATTTTTTTTCATGATTCTATTGAAAAGCTGAGGAAATTTTGGATGGAAAACGTGTGTCAGAATTGATTTTTTTTTTAATTTTTTGGAGATTCTACATTTTTGGGGACGAATTTGGGGTCAAAACCTTTCCATTTTTTAAAATTCTCACTTTTTTGGGGATATCTCCGGTTCTATTTGTCGCAGCGACCTGAGACCGATCTCAAATGAAAGGTGAGATCATTTCCCATCAATTCATGAGGTTCTAAATTTTTTTTATCGATTTTTCAGTGACTTATAGCTTATTTTATGAAAATCAGTTTTTTCATCGTATTATCTTCAATAATCGATAGAAAATTTTTAAAACGACATGAATTTATGGCAAATCATCTCACCTTTCATTTAAGAACGGTCTCAATTCGCTGCGACCAATAGAACCAGAGATATCCCCGAAGAATTGAAATTTTCCAATTTCGTAAAGGTTTAGACCCCCAATTTTCCCCTGAAAAAGTCGAATTTTCAAGAAATTATCAAAAATAAATTTTAACACGTGTTTTCTAACGGAAATTTCCTCAGCTTTTCAATGGAATCATCAGAAAAAACGTATCTCAACTATTTCCACTCATTCCGCCCAATTTTCATAATATAAAACTTAAAAACCAAACTTTTTTCTCGTCCCCTCCCCTCCACCACAAATTTCCAACGAAATTTCCAATTAAAAATCAATTTAAGAATCGAAAAAAAATAAAATAACCCTTAAAAATTGCTTAAAAAACTCTTACCTGTACTCTGCTCTCGGTGAGTCCAATTTTCATAGCAATTTCTTCTCTGAGAAATATATCTGGATAATGAGTTCTACCAAAGCATCTCTCCAATTCACTCAATTGTCCTGGTGAAAATCGCGTTCTGTGTCTTTTCTGTTTAGCTGGTTTATCATCACCCTGAACAATTGAACCAGCATTACCTGAAAATGACAGAAGAATCCCTGAAATTTTTTTTTATATTTAAGAATATATTTCAAAAATTAATCATTTCATAAAAATCAGTTAATTTATAAATTCAATAAATTCATCATAATAATATTAACAATTACCATTATCTTTATTATTATTATTATTATTATTATTGAAGAAAAAAAATCCGCTATATTTCACTATTTGAGTTTTTTCGGAATTTTTAAAATTAATTTAAAAATATTTTGAAGTTTTTGTTGATTTTTTTTTTAAATTTTTATTATTATTCTAGAGGAAGATGGGGTAAAATGGACACTTTAATTGAACGATTCGGAATTGAAATTTTCTAATGATTCCATTGAAAAGCTGAGGAAATTTTTGGCGGAAAACTTGTGTCAAATTTTTTTTTCCTCAATTTTTGGAAAAATTTACTTTTTTGGCCAAGTTTTGAAGGGGTTTTCCTTTTGAAAATCGAAAAAATTCACTTATTCGACGATATCTCCGGTTCTGTTGGTCGTAGCGATCTGGGGTTGATCTCAAATGAAAGATGAGCTCATTTCTCATCGATTTATGTGGTTCAAATTTTTTTAAAATCAATTTTTCAAATATTTATAGGTCATTTTTCTGAAAATCCGTTTTCGCACTATAAGTACTTGAAAAAATTGATATTTTTCTTTTTAAACCCCATAAATCGATGGGAAATGAGCTCACCTTTCATTTGAGATCAACCCCAGGTCGCTACGATCAATAGAACCAGAGATATTCTCGAAAACCTGAAATTTTTCCAAAAACAGAAGACTTTCACCTTCAAATCTTGCGGAAAAAATGAAATTTTTGAAAAATTCCAAAAAATAACTTCTGACATATGATTTTCATGAGAAATTTCCTCATCTTTCCAATGGAATCATCAGAAAAAAACTATCTCCAATATTTCCATCGATTTCTCCTAATTTTCATAGTACAAAATACCAAAATCAATCCATATCCGTTTTATCCCACCAATTTTTATTCATTTTATTCGAGTAAATAAAATTCTAAAAAAATTGAATAAATTTTAATTAATAATTTTTACCTGCTCCAGGCATTCCCATAATTAATTCCGGATGAATTGTTAATCCGCCAGTGCTCGATAAATTTCCACCCAAATTATTGCCCAATATTCCGTCCAATTTCTCGTGTTTCAGCTCCTGTGAATGAAGATCCTTTCCTCCTGCAAAAGAAACTTCAATTTAAAAAAATTTTAAATTTTCTCTCTCTCAAAAAAAGGAAAAAGTTATTCTTTTGATCTTTGGCTCGCGCCCTTTTTTTCTTTTTTTCATTCTCAAATCCTAAAAAAATTTTACCTTTTTTTTTTCCTTTTTTTCAAGCCGTCTACTCTGTGGGTCCAGAAACTCTCTAAGGTGTATAGTTTTTGAAAAAAAAAAAAAAAAAAAAATTTGTATATAGAGGAGCAGAAGCCGAACGAACTGAGAGCAGTGGCGGAGGGAACGCACACCGGGTTCACTTAGCACTGAGGTGTTAGAATCGTCACTAACATCTCTCGGCTTCTAGTCAAGTAAATATATATGTATATATATGTATATATACATATATATGTACATATATATATGTATGTATGTGTGTGTGTGTGTGAGTTACTTTGAAGAGTTGTCTTAAAATTTGTTACAGTAAAAAACTTTTTTTTTTTTTTCTTTTTTTTGAGTGTGTGTAATTATATATATATATGTGTGTGTGTGTAATTGTGTGTGTGTGCTTGAAAATGAGTTCACACACTGGCTCATGATGACAGAGGACTGTTACTTTGTCGGATACTTGAAGATTATGCAATCGAGCTACTTTGATTTTTTTTTTTCAGAGAAAAAAATGAATTCAGCAATTTTTTTGTAAAAAAAAAAGGATTTCATTAGGGAAAATGTTGAATAAGATTTTTTTAATGGAATACCTCGGAAAGTAATGGAGATACGCTTTTTTTTATCCTAAAGATCTTTTTTCCTAGAGAATTTTGAGAGTTACAGAAATGATTTTAGGGCAAAAAGGGCGTATCTCCATTATTTTGGGCGATAATTACAGGAAAATAAGAGAAAAATGCGGAGTTTTTTGGGCAATTTTGTGGAATAAAAAAGGCGCAAGTAATGGAAATACGTCTTTTTGATTTTAGAGACTGGCACTTACGTCCTTTTGATGCCAGTGAATATTTTCCGAGTATTTTTATTATTTTTATGATTTTTTTTTAAATGAAAATCTTGGAAATTAATGAAAATAAGCAATTTCTATTAAAATATTTTTTTTTGGGGGGAATTTTAAGAAAAAACGAAGAATAATTAGGGTGAAAAGGGCGTATGTCCAATAGTTTCTGAGATATTTTTAAAAAATTAAACAAAACAAAATGAATTTTTAGGAAAATGTGTAGAATAAAAAAGGCGCAAGTACTGGAGATAATTTTCTTTAATTTTAGACACTTGCAATTACGTCTTTATTGACTCCAAAAAATATTTTCAAGTATTTTCCTCTTTTTTATCATTTATTTTTTATAAATATCTCTGAAAAAATGGAGATACGCCCTTTTAGCACTAAACTTATTTTTTGTAACTCTTAAAATTCTCTTAAAAAAAGGGATTTTGGTGAAACAAATGGATATATCTCCATTAGTTTTTGAGATTATTTAGGGAAAAATGACGACAAAAGAAAAAAGGAACTTTGTTTTACCTCTTTTTCTAAATTATTTCCAAAGAAAAATCATTTACAACCAAACTGCCCAACTCATTTCCGTTTGTTTTCTTAATTCTCCTTTTATTTTTTTTTATTTTTTATTTTTTTTCACCACTCGTGTCTGTAGTCTGATTTTATTAGATATAATGCTTCTTTTTCACTCGAATTTACGAGGCACTAGCACTAAAAAAATTATTCGGTTTGCTTTGATCCTCGTAGTTGAGACTCTTTACACAGTGGATCCCTCGAAAAAAAAAAAACCCAAAACCTTCGTAATATCGGCTTCTGTGGGGTTTATTATTCTCCCTTTTTTTTTTTTACAATTCTCTATTGCACTCGAAAGAAGTGCTCATACTCGAGGCACTCAAGAAAACCGCCGAATTTCCACGTGAAAATTTTTTAAAAATCTATTTCCCTCAATTTTCTAAAAAAACAATTTTTAAATTTTTTTTCTTAAAAGTCTATTTTTCTAAAAATCTTATTCGGTCGAATATCTCGGAAAATAAGTGAGATAGAGCATTTTTACAAGAATCCTTTTTTGTAGAGAATTTCAAGAGCTTTGAAAATCACTAAAATAAAAAGGGCGTATCTCCATTAGTTCCCAAGATATCTTTAAAAAATGAATAAAAACTCCAAATACCCCGTTTTCTTACTAAATTCTATTAGCGAATTTTTTTCGGAGTGAAGGAATCCTTTAAAAAATCTGAAAAAATTCAGGAAGATGGTGGAATATATATATATTGTTGCTGAATTTTTTCAAAATTTTTCGTGAAGCCGCCTTTTCCCCAAAAAATCCCCATCAATTTTTTGACATATTTTGCAATATTTTTAATTTTTTTTCATTTACACCGTTTTTACGATATTCTATTCGCCATTTTTTTCGGAGTGAAGGAGTCCTTAAAAAAATCTGAAAAAATTCAGGAAGATGGTGGAATATATATACATTGTTGCTGAATTTTTTCAGAATTTTTCGTCGAGCCGCCTTTTCCCCAAAAAATCCCAAACAATTTTTCGTCATATTTTGAAGGTTTTTTCCCCTTTTTTTGTTAGATTTACCTAATTAATTATGTTTAATTAATTTATTTTTAATTAACTCACCGGTGATGCCATGAACGGAAGCACCAGCAGATATATTGTTCAGCATCCCTCCCCAGGAGCAAAACTCCTGTCCACCACGCGTAAATTTTCGTTCAATCGTAACACTTTTAATTTGACTAGAAACAGTTAAAAAAACTTAAATCCACTAATTTAATTAAATTTTCCTTAAAAAAAAAATGCACACAATTTTGCTCGAATTTTGTATATTTTGCCCTGTTAATTTATTATTATTTTACATCCGAAAAAACAAACCGGTTAAAGCTGGACCGAACCACCGGAAGGCAAACGGCAAACTGTCCGGCTGCCATTCTCAAAATCCTATCCCCTCTCCCTTGAAATCACTATATATATAGATATATATCTCTTTATCTCTCTGCATCTCTCTCTCGCTCGTATTATCAGTGCACAGCGCTCTTCTGTGCTGGTCTGTCTCTTTTCAACGCGTTTGTTTCTACTATAGCCCTTCCATTTTCTTCCAAATGCTTTCTCACTTGTGGGCGTGATATTAAATTGCGCCTATCCTTCGACTTCAATGTTCTGGTCCAGGGATGTAACGATAAGCATCAGAACCTGGTGATTAATTCAAATTTTTTTTTTTTTCGTTAAAGTCAGTTTTTTGCGGTTTTTATTAAGAAAAAATCTTTTTAAGATTTTTCTTTAAAGAAAATTTTTTGGGGAAATTTTCTTTTTGAGGGAAAATATTTTGTGAAATTTTTCCTTTTTAAGGGAAAATATTTTTCGTTATTTTCTCTACAAGAGAAAATCTTTTGCGGTTTTTTTTATTTTTTTTTCAATTTTTTTGCAAAATTTTCTTTTTATGGGAAATTATTTTGGGAAATTTTTTCTTTTTAAGGGAAAATATTTTGCGGAATTTTCTTTTTAAGAGAAAAATGTTTTGTGCCTTTTTTTTAGGGAATCCTTTGCAAAATTTTCTTTTTATGGCAAAATATTTTGCGTAATTTTCTTTTTTAAAGCAAATTTTTTTGCTGAATTTTTCTTAAAAAGAAAAATCCTTGTGCTATTTTTTTTTTGCAATGTTTTTGCGGATTTTTCAATTATTCTTGAAATTTACACAAAAATGTGTTTTTCTTTGGAAAATGTTGATATTTATTATTATTCTATTATTATGAGATTTATTATTTTAAAGAGAAATGAATTGACGAATTTTTAATAAAAAAATTGAGTGAAAATGTATCTTGTGTTTATCCAGGATTTTTTTTCGGGTTGAAGGAGTTTTCAAAAAAATCTGAAAAAATTTGAGAATTTGCTACAACATCTCAGCATTATTCCTGAATTTTTTCAAATTTTTTCGTGAACTTGCGCTTTTTTAATAAAAATTTCCCTCCTTAAATTTTTTCATTTTTCGAGAATATCTCGGAAATTAATGGAGATACGCCCTTTTACCCCACCCTTTTTCCCTAAAAAATTTCAAAATCTACAAAAAAGTATTCTTGTAAAAAGCCCATATCTCCAACAATTCTCAAAAAAACTATAAAAAAAACGTACAACTTAATAAATTTCCTCACAAAATTTAATTTTTTTTAAATCATGCAAAAAAAAGCGTTTATTATCCCAATAAAACCCTTTTTTCCCAGTTAAAGAAACAGTTTCAAACAACTCCTCATCGCCTCCACCTCCCCCCCCCCTGCCCTCTCCCTTCCCCCCACTCCCCTCACATATATTCCACAAAAACATCTTCAAAAAAAAAGCGAAGAATCCAAAAAAAAAAAAAAAAAGTCCCTGAAAATCCGCGTGACCAAGTCGCCAACACACACCAGGCAGCATATATATATATATATTTGTGTATGTGTGTACATTGAGTAGGCGTAACCACTGTTGAGCCACCCTCCAATGAGCAGCTGGCCCGCCCCCTGGATTCCCCCCTCCCCCCCCTTTCAGTGGGGTTAAACCTGGTGCTTCTGAGATTTATTGAAATTTTATTTTTATGGACGTTGGAATGAGGGGAGGGGGAGGGGGAGGGGGAGGAAAAGAGGCGGTGGGAGGGAGGGGGGGGTCGGCCCGCGGGACGCGGACTTCTGGCGATAGTACAAATGAGAGAGACAGTACTCGAGGCAGAAAGAAGCGGCAAGAGGGGGGAGGGGGAGGGAAGAGGCGGGGGGAGGGGGTGGGGGGAGGGAGGGAGGGGGGGGGGGGGCAAAGGAAAGATTGCTCCTCCAACCTCTGCTTTTGTTTTTTCGTCCTCTTTCCATTCCCTTTACTCTAAATTTTTTTTCCCTCCCCCCTCCCCCTCCCTCCCACCCCTTTCCCCTCCCCCTTTTTTTATTTATCGTTCTTTTTTTAAAGCTCTCTTCCTCAATCGCACTGCAGACTCTCTGTGTGTGTCTGCATTCATTTACAATTTTTTTTTTTATTCCCATTTGTCTTTTTACCTTTTTCCCTTTTTTTTCCCTTTTTTCTTTCTCATCTTTAATTTAATAGCCAACGAAAAAGCGTTTTGTATCGTATATATATATACAACTTCATAAAAAAAAAAAACAATAGTTCAAGGGGTTATTTCAAGTCAATTTATAAAATATTGGGGAAAAATGTTTTTATTGAAATTTTTCTCTTTTTTTTTTATTTTTATTATTATTTTATAATTGAGATAATTGATTGGCGATGAAAATATATTGCGGGGAGCGATGACTTTTTTTTTGAGGGGAGGGGGGGCTTTCTGTTTGTTTTCGCTTTTGGAGGCCTTTGGAGAACTCAGTGGGGGTTTTAGGCGGAGATAAAGGGGTGGAGAAAAAAGGGCCTGGGATTGATGGGATTTTTTTTTTAAATGGAAAGGAGAAATTAGAATGTGTCGAATGCACGTGGCTAACCATACTTGGACAATTCTACTTTTAAGGGGAAAATTGAACGGTTCAAGAAATTTTGTGATGATTTCATTGAAAAGCTGAGGAAATTTTGGGCGGAAAAGATGTGTCAAATTTTTTTTTCTCAATTTTTGGAAAAATTTACTTTTTTGGCCGAGTTTTGAAGGGGTTTTCCTTTTGAAAATCGAAAAAATTCACTTTTTCGACGATATCTCCGGTTCTGTTGGTCGTAGCGATCTGGGGTTGATCTCAAATGAAAGGTGAGCTCATTTCTCATCGATTTGTGTGGTTCAAATTTTTTTAAAATCAATTTTTCAAATATTTATAGGTCATTTTTCTGAAAATCCGTTTTTGCCCTATAAGTACTTGAAAAAATTGATATTTTTCTTTTTGAACCCCATAAATCGATGGGAAATGAGCTCACCTTTCATTTAAGATCAACCCCAGGTCGCTACAATCAATAGAACCAGAGATATTCTCGAAAACCTGGAATTTTTCAAAAACAGAAGACTTTTACCTTCAAATTTTGCGCGAAAAAATGAAATTTTTGAAAAATTCCAAAAAATAACTTCTGACATATGATTTTCATGGGAAATTTCCTCATCTTTCCAGTGGAATCATCAGGAAAAACCTATCTCCAATGTTTCCATCAATTTCTCCTAATTTCCCCTATATGATATATATATCATCAACATAAAATCCTCCCAAATTTCACCAAAAAGTGCGAAAATCCAGTACAAATAGCAACAGAAAATTGACAAAATGGACCTGTGGAGTGAAATGAACTAGGATTTTTATAAAAAAAGCGCAAGTCGATGAAAAAATTTGGAAAAATTCAGTAAAATCGAAAAGATAATCCCCCATCTTCTCAAATTTTTTCAAATTTTTTAGTCAACTTCTTCACTCCGAAAAAAAATCCTTAATAGACATAAAATATATACATTTAATTCATTAAAGAATCGAATGTTTTTTTCTTGCATGCAAGCAAAATGAATTGGGATTTTTATAGAAAAAGCGCAAGTTGTTGAAAAAATTTGAAAAAATTCAGTAAAATCGAAAAGATAATCCCCCATCTTCTCAAATTTTTTCAAATTTTTTAGTCAACTTCTTCACTCCGAAAAAAAATCCTTAATAGACATAAAATATATACATTTAATTCATTAAAGAATCGAATGTTTTTTTCTTGCATGCAAGCAAAATGAATTGGGATTTTTATAGAAAAAGCGCAAGTTGTTGAAAAAATTTGAAAAAATTCAGTAAAATCGAAAAGATAATCCGCCATCTTCTCAAATTTTTTCAAATTTTTCAGCCAACTTCTTCACTCCGAAAAAAAATCCTAAACAGACATAAAATATTTCACCAAAAAGTGCAAAAATCCAGTACAAATAGAAACAGAACACAAGTTTCAAACTCTACGAAGCACTTTGGTTTTCGAGGATCGATGGAAAATCGGGCGTAGACCAATCCCCCCCCCCCCTCCCTCCCCCTCCCCACCCACATTTACTGTTATACCCGTGTATTGCAAAGGCATACCATTTTCAATGGGGTTTCAACTGTGCTTATACACTCACAAACAGTATCTTCCACGAGTGAGATATATAGATATATATATATAGTCATATATATGTGCAATGTTGTACGACAAACATTGTAGATCGGAATTTCTCATATTACATACCTGAAATTTTGGAATGCTACCGTCTCTCTATTGCACGAGTAACAATCCCAGGAGATAGGGAGTGTGTGTGTTACCTGTAGAAAAGAGGGGCAAAGGAGGGAGAGGGGGAGGGGAGGGGGGGGGGGGGGAGCCTTCAATTCTACAACAGTGTGCACTTCAATACTCATTCACCCACACTAATATTAGAGGGGATTTTGCCCTCTTCCATAGAATATATATATCTATATTCATATATATATAGATGTGAACTTCAAATAATTGATTATTTCAGTCATTCACTCGTGTCATCAACTAAATTATTATTATTTTTTGAGAATTGATAAAAATAAGAAGTAAAATTTTGTGAAATTTTTATTCATTTTTTTAATTAATTTTTTTTTTAAGGTGATACGCTTTTTTTATACTAATTCCATTTTTTTTTGAGGAATTTTTGAGAGTTATAGGAATGTCACTTGGGATAAAAGGGGCGTATGTCCATTAATTTATCGATTTGTTAATTTATTTTTATATTTTTTTTTTTGTAAATTGTGAAAAAATAAAAATTCCTAATTTTTTTTTTTTGGAGAATTAATTTATTCACATGTTTGTTTGATACTGTGAGCACTTATTGCAAAAGTGGGCTTGAATGTTGAGATAGGTCGTTTTCCACGAGGATTTAGTGCCTTCGTTAAGCTCTCTCTCTCGGCTTCATTCAATTTTCTTCAATTTGCAGCAATTTGTGCTTACAGGCAGTCCCGCCGCGTATTCCACTCACTGAATGTACAAACTCTGTAAACCGCGTACTCTGTTGCATTGTTCATATGTTTTGTTACATTTTGAATATAATAATTTTTTTTTTGATTAAATTATGATGAATTTAGACAAAAATCGTGGTTTAAATAAGTGTATGGGTTATTGTGACGTCATACTTTACCAATTCTCTCTTTGAAATGTTTACTATCGTTAGATATACTTGTTATTAATAAGTATTTATTTAATTTATACGAAAAGTATATTTATATTGAACAAGATCGTGAAAAAGCGGCAGAGTGCTCATTATGCGAGTTAAATCGTCGATTCAATTTTTCCCACAACTTTGCCAGACTTTACTCGGTTTCTCTCAGCTGACAGTAAAGATGCCCCATACATACAGTGTCTTTTCATTTTAATAAAGAAATAAACATTAATATTTGTTAATTAAAATACAAGTTAACATGAATAATAATCACTTATTATTATTATTAGAAAAATTTGAAAAAATTCAACAACAATGTAGACATGTTGGGGCATCTTCTCAAATTTTTTCAGATTTTTTCGCAAACTCCTTCACTCCGAAGCTTTTAATTATTCATTAATTCGCTCATATTTCTTCTCGATGAAGCAATAAATTCGGGCAAAAAAAGGCAGAGGCTCTTAAAAATTTGAAAAAATTACACAACAATGCAGACATATTGAGGCATCTTCTCAAATTTTTTCAGATTTTTTCGGAAACTCCTTCACTACGAAAAAAAATAATTATTAGAAATATTTCTAGTAATTGCGAAAAAGCGAGAATTTTTCTTTCTTGAGTGACCCCTAGTGGCGTTTTTTTTAAGCTTCTCTAATTCCACGTAAAAAAAAGGAGTGAAGACAAATTTTATTGTAAAATCCTTCAAGACTTCTAGATATTCGAATTCTCATTATTATTTCTGTGTAAACGTAATATTCGTATTGTTTGAAGTATCATTTTCAAATTATTACGTTTCACTGGTGAATCGCTGGAATTGTACTTCGAGTAGTGGAATATAGGGAGGAGGAGGGGGAGAGGAGGGGAAAGAGGGGAAAGAGCGAGTGGATAAAATAGTAACAGAGCAGAGGCACATTCGATATTCGCTCGTGTACAGCGGGATTCATTCATTAGACATTACCTTCGAGCGTTTCAATTCAACGGTGAAGCTACTCTCAAGCCTCGTTTACAAGTCTATAATATCCAGCCAGTACTCGTCGATTCTAGCGGTACTTCATTTGTATTGAAATCGAGTTCCAACCATATCTTACGTATCTTTGTTATGAATAATGAAAAATACTTTTTTTTTCATTTACATAAAAAATATGTAAATAATATTTAAAAATAGTGAAAAAATTGACAAAGTGAACCTGTAAAGTGAAATAAGCTGGGATTTTTTTTATAAAAAAGGCGCGAGTTGATGAAAAAAATTGAAAAAATTCAGTAAAATGGAAGATATAATCTGCCATTTTCTCAAATTTTTTCAGATTTTTTTGCGAACTCCTTCACTCCGAAAAAAAATCCTAAATAGACATAAAATATAAATTCAATTCATCGAAGAAATGAATGATTTTTTTTGCATGTAACAAAATAAATTGGGATTTTTCCAGAAAAAGTGCGAGTGTCCCAAAAAATCTGAAAAAATTCAGTAACAATAAGAACATAATTTACCATCTTCTCAAATTTTTTCAGATTTTTTAGCAAACTCCTTCATCCCAAAAAAAAACCTTAATAAAAATCAAAGACATATTCAGTTCTCAAAAAAAAACGAATAAATTTCTTTTTTTCCATTTATTTAAAAGAAATTTTTCTCAAGAAAACTTCCAATAGAAAATGCTCGGAAAAATTCTCTCCCCCCCCCCCTCTTTTATTCTTTTCGCAAGGGTCCATGCGGTTGTGTCCAAAGTTTAATTAGTTTTCGAAATGTATGGGAAATTGCTTGGAAAAGTTAAGTCTTTTTACGTTGTAAAAGAGAGAAAAAGAAAGATAGAATAAAGGCAAGAAGACAATTTTATCCAACATTGAAGTTTTTCAATTTCCCTCTACGAATCTGCCCCCAATGTAAGTATAACAAGAGGTCTTTCTGACCGGAGGTCTACTAATTCTCGTCTCATGGATTTCCGTGTCTTATTGGCATTCGAGAGATAGGAGGTAAAGGTAATATCGAGAACTAATAGAAATAAAAAGAATTTCATGAAAGTTTTATTAATTTTCTTTATTTTTCTTCTCAATTCCCAAATGGAAAAAACTATGTATAAATATTATATAAAAAATTATATCAAATAGTATATCGAGGCTATATAGATAATTTCGCTGATTTGAAAATATAAAATTGAAGACCTGTTCAAAATGATTTGTGATTTTTTAGAGAATAGGCAGCTTGATGAAAAAATTTGAAAAAATTACACAACAATGAAGACACATTAGAGCATCTTCTCAAATTTTTTCAGATTTTTTCAACAAGTCTTTCACTCCGAAAAAAAATCCTGAATCATTTTTCGCCCCGGAGATCCATTTTGCCCCACTCTCCTCATTATATTGTCGCCTTAGAAACAAAGGGGCGTAAGTGCTATGCTAATACCCGAATGGAAGAACTATATATAGCTATAAATATATGGGAAAATATAACGCTGATATAAAACATTATATAAGAAATTATATCGAATAGTATATCAAGGCCATATAGATAATTTCGCTGATTTGAAAATATAAAATTGAATATAATAAATAATATATGTCACTGATATATCTTCAATATTTGGATAAAATATACGAAATACTTGTATTTGATTATATATCTTGGAAGTATAAATATATATATATAATTCTAAGATTTATGACAAAGTATACTCATTGATATATGTATATTTTATATTTTCGTTTATTATATAATTCAATATTAATTAATTATTATGTGTGTAAAAATTTGTGTATTAAATGATGCATGTTAATTAAAAAGTAATTTTTATTTGAAATATAAGTAATAGGGTGAAGAATAAAAAAGGGCGTATGTCCATTAATTTTCCTGACATTCTTGGCAAAAATTACGAATTTACAGAAAAAAATGCGGCTTATCCACTTAAAAATAATGAAAAAAATTATTTTTCCACCAATTTTTTAATCTCAAGAAAAAAAGCGGAAAAAATTGAGATTTACATATTCTGAAAAAGTTATTTTTCGTATGTAGCTCGTCAGTTTTAAAACTCTAGTACAAGTGGATTTTGAAGGAGAATACAACATTGAGGGATGAGAGAGAGAGAGGATGAGAAAAAGGCCTCAAACTACACTGGCATTGGATGTCTTCTAGCTCTTTTCATGAGACTAACACGCCATCCAGTCTGCAACGCTTGATCCCATGAGGATGAGAAGCCGGACTTACCGCTAAAACGTGGCGAGATTTACGTGAAAAACTTGAGTCCAAACTGAAGATTTATTACCACTCCTTTTATTTCACCAAATCGCTCGGTTTTTACCGGCGAAAAAAAAAAAAAAAAGAAATAACATTTTTTTGGTGACTGTATTTTTTGTGGTTTTCTCTCAGAAGTCTCGGAAAATTCTGGAAAATCCTGGGAAATCATCACGAAAATCGTGATTCTTCAGTTATCTTGTAGGTAAAAGAAGGTTTCTGATGTTTAATTTGGGAAAATACTGGAAAACTCTAGGAAATTGTGGAAAATCCTGGAAAATACTGGGAAAACCCCGGAAAATTCTGGGAAATCATGGACAATTAAAGATTGGGAAAATTATTCTGGTTTCTCAAATACCGTGTGAGTGAAAAAAAAGCTGGCAGAGTTTAATTTGGGAAAATTGAACTGGAAAATCCCAAGAAAATCCTGGAAAATTCCGGAAAATCCTAAATTGCACAAAGAAATACTGATTTTGTAGCTATCGTATGGGTGAAAGAAAGTGGCCAGCGTCCAATTCGGCGAAATTGACCTGGAAAACCCGAGAAAATTCTGGAAAATCCTAGGAAAATCTCAATTTGAAAAAAAATGTTAATTATTCAAATACCGTTTTGGCAAAAGAAGGGTTATCAGAGCTTAATTTGGAGGAATTGAACTGAAAAACTCCAGAAAATTGAGGGAAATCCCAGAAAATTGAGGAAAATCCAAGAAAATTCCGGAAAATCTAAAATTGAAAGAAAATGTTAATTATTCACATACTTTGTTGGCAAAAAAAATTTACCCATGTTGAATTGGGGAAAATTGAGCAGGAAAACCCTGGAAAATTCCGGAAAATTCCGGAAAATCCCAACTTGAAAGAAAATGTTAATTATGCATATATTATGTCAGCAATAGGAGATTACCAGAGCTTAATTTGGGAAAATTGAACTGAAAAACCCCAGAAAATTGAGGGAAATCCCAGAAAAATGAGGGAAATCTTAGAAAATTCCGGAAAATCTAAAATTGTAAGAAAATGTTAATTATTCACATACCGTGTTGGCAAAAGAAGTTTTCCAACGTTTAATTGGGGAAAATTGAGCTGGAAAACCCCGGAAAATTCCGGAAAATTGTGGAAAATTTCGGAAAATCCCAAGTTAGAAAAAAGTAACAATTTTTTAAGAAAAGGTATAATTTTCGCAAAAACGATCTGTAAAAAAGGAAGTGGCCGATGTTCGATTCGGAAAAATCCTGGAAAACTCCGGAAAATTCCGAACACATCCGACCAATTCCGAAGTATCCCGAACACTAAAAAAAAAACCATATTTTTTTCTTTATCATCCACACAAATAATATTTCAATAAACATTTTTCTTGCCCATTCCACTTTTTTCCTTCATTCATTGATCAATTAAAAGTTGAATGAACTCCCCCTCTCCCCTCCATCTTCTCGCCCCACTAACCGGGGTCAAAAATCAAGGCTCGTGGTCATCCTGACTCTATAAAAACCCTTTTCATATTATTCATGGGTGTGGACAAACAATGAGAATTGGGGTGCGCCCTTTTGCTTGTTGTTCACACATTGAAATTATATATGTCCAATCGATATTGACGAATTATCCATGTATCCATGAAGAGATTTAATGCGTTGAATTGCTCAGTCATTCGGATTAATTGGAGACCCCGCTGTTTGTTATCACTTCGACAAAAAAAGGCGTTCATTCATTGGAAATTCCAGAAAAAACTCCACCAATAAAAAAAACATATATTCAGGATTTTTTTGGGGGCTTCAGCCTCTTTCAAAAAATCTGAAAAAATTCACCAAAACTCCAAATATATTCGAGCATGTCCCCAAATTTTTTCAGATTTTTCCAAAAAGTCCTTCACTTCGAAAAAAATTCCCAAATTTTCCCTCATCAAAAATTTCATTTTTTCTCAATTTTTAATTTTTGAATAAATTAAATTTATAATAATAATAATAATGGGTTTCGAGTCAAGTTATTTCCCATCGCCTCCACAGCCTTCTAGAAAACTCCAACCCCCCCCCCCCCCCCTCTTCTCGCCCCATTGGATTACCAGACCCCATAGAGGGAAAAATGTAATATAAAAGGCTTAGGAAACTAAGCTGTTAATATGTTGTACGGTGATGCCGATGAAGGTGATGTTTATATATATACGTTACTAACTTACAAACATATGTTCAAAGATGAGTATGCAGTGTGCCCATTGCGTGAGGCTACATTTGAGGCCAAATAAGAGAGAGGGGATGGAAATTTTGGGGTTGATTTTTATCGTTGCATTTTTTGGGTCATTTGGATTCGACTCACAGGTGGAGATCAATTGCTTCGTATTTCTCTTGTGAAATTGAAGAAAAGATCACATTATCACGATTTAGAAAACTGTGAGATTTTTAATTTTAGGAAATAATCGGAATCTTTAAGTTTATTTTTTTTAAATTTTGGGTTCACTTTTATTTTGTGGAAAAAGAGATTTTTTGGAGAATTTAAAATTATTTTTTTGGAATTTTTGAGGGAAATCTAAAAAAAATTAGAGATATTTTTAGGTTTTTTTGATAATTAGGAAAAAAATTGTTTTATGCCTTAGAATTAAAAGGGCGTAAGTGCCATTTACAAGCACAGCACTTACGCCCTTTTGCTTCTAAGGCAACGATATTCATCGAAAAAATAATCTTTAAATAATTTTTTGTTTAATTATTAAAAAAATCTATAAATAGGGGCGAGTGGGGCAAAATGGACCATTCCAGAGTGAAGAACTTCATGAAAAAATCTGAAAAAAATTGAGAAGATGCTCCAACATGTCAACATTGTTGGTGAATTTTTTCAATTTTTTTTGTAAACGTCTTCACTCCCAGAAAAATTCTCAATAATTTCAACAGACCGACCCATTTTGCCCCAGTCTCTTTTTTATATGATTTTTATTTCAATTCACATTAAAATTCTTCAGTAGTACAACGGTTCAGTATTTTCCTCCATTAATTCCCATCTATTTCCAAAAAAAAGCTCTAAAAATAAATATTTCCTCAAATTTATCGTCAATTTGAAGGGAAATTCACAGCTAAAAATTCATTGATCAGTTCCCATATTTTTTTGATGAACTCCACTTAATCATTTCTCGTTTTCCACATGAGGAATAAGTGAACATGACACGAAATATGTCCCCTTCCCCCTTCCCCTCCCCCCTCTTAACTCGTGCATTCTCAAAATTCCACCCTGTCAGTTTCAATTATCCCTGAAATCAGATTTACTCCCAAAAAAAGATTTCTATCGACATTATTTCTAAATATAACGCAAAAAAAAGGGATAACACTAAAAAAAAAGGGGGGAGGAGGGGGGGGGGGGTAATGGTTCGTATCAATAGTACAGTAACACATTGGTCATGTTTGTATATATATATATATATACACTAAACTGTAAATGTTGTATGCATTTGGGGTTTTTCAAACTCGTGAACATCTAATATATTTGCCTTTGAATTACGTTCTGGATGTATACATATATATATAGGGTGTTTTTTTCATTGAGAGTCTAAACGACACGAGATGCGCAATAGTCAGCACGTGTCGACACGTGAACGAAAACTAATTGAGATATGAAATTTATTTGGGGGTTGAAAACATAGTTACAATGTATTACAGACAGTTGATGTAAAATTCCATTTAAAATTGATAAAATTGAGTTATTATTATTGTTTTAAGATTTTGATGATATCGAAGTAGTTCTGATGATCTATTTTTCCTTTTCAATTTTTGGCCACTCTCGATAGAGCAGTGTGAGGAGATTTTTGTTAAAATTCACTTTACACCCTGTTACCGGACACAAATTGAGGCTAAAATAATTTTTAAAAAATAATCAAATTAACATTAAGAACTCCATAAGCGTGGATTCAGTTTCAGTTTTACTGCCAACAATTCATTGGTTACAGATCTATTATTTCATTGTATAACTATATATATTCTTGTTACGTCAGAGTGTCTATTAATTTTTTAAATCATAAAAAGTACCTGTTACCGGACAAATAGCAACGATTAATCCAATTAATTGCATGAAAAACATGAATGGCGGGAATATTTGTATTTAAAATTCGAGGATTCTCCAATCACAGTCCTAGATGCTGGAACAGCGTCAGTCAAATTCGCAACAATATTGGATATTTATAATATTAATTAATAAAAATTAATTATCGTGGACATTGTTTTAATATCGGTAAAATATTAAAAAATCGGAAAAATTAGGATATTTTTGGTGAAAGACACAAAGATAAAGGGCAAAAGAAAAATTCTTCACGAAAAAATCTGAAAAAATTCAGGAAGACACCTTGAAATGTCTAGATTATTGTTGAATTTTTTCAGATTTTTTGCAGTTAAGGCCTTTCCATTAAAAAAAATTATATCCAGAAAAAAGGGATTTTTGCATTTTCTCGTGAACTGAGGTGATCCTGGCAGTCTGCAGTTAATTTAGAAGCCATTCCCTCTGTAAATAGCCAATAAAAGCGACGATAGTACCGAGAGGTATGCAGGGATGAAAAAGCTGGCAATGCAGAGGGGGCGTACGAGGTAGCCTAGGGGGGGGGCTATCTCTATGTGTGTAGAACGAGACACTGTGCAATATTATAAAATTTAATGTCTTGGTTTACGGGCCACAGAGCCTAGGCTATAACCTTCGTTCCGATATTTACTGGGCAATCGCTAGCAATATTGCCGCGGTTACTGTCTCCCACGCGCCATGCGATACTTTTGATCAAATTTTCCTTTTTTTCCTTTTTTTTTTCATTTGTGATAGAATTTTTAACGAAGAAGTAAAACGCAAGGATTTGATGCTTGCGAGAATGAAATTTTCTGGGAAAATCCGAGAAGCAAATTTTTTTTTGGTGGAAATCGTATTTATGAAGAAAATTGTGGGAAATTCTGGAAAATTTGGAAATATTAATGATTTTTTAGAAATTACGGGAGCGAAAAAAGGTTTTCCACGTTCGGATTGTGAAAATCCTGGAAAATTGTAAGGAAAATGTTTGGGAAAATGTCAGGACATTCTGGAAAATGCTGGAAAACTCACAATTGGGAAATTAACCGATTTTTGGGAAACAATGTTGGCAAAAAAAAGGCTGTCGGAGTTCAATTTGCGAAAATTTTGGAAAATTGTCTGGAAAATGTTCTGGAAAATTTTAGAAAATTCGGGAAAATCTTGGAAAATCCCCAATTAGAAGATATAACTGATGTTTAAGGAACCATGTAAACAAAAAAAGATGGCTAGAGTTCAATTTGTGGAAATAATGGAAAATTGTCGAAGAAAATGTTCCAATTTTGTTCAGAAAATTCCGGAAAATCCTGGAAAATCCCTAATTGGAAAATGTAACTGACTTTTGAAAAACCATTTGGGCAGAAAAAAATTGCCAGAGTTCAATTTGTGAAAATTCTGGAAAATTATTTGGAAAATGTTTCGGGAAATTTTAGAAAAGTCTGGAAAATCTTGGAAAATCCCCAATTGGAAAATATAACTGATTTTTAAGGAACCATGTAAGCAAAAAAAACATGGCTAGAGTTCAATCTGTGAAAATAATGGAAAATTATCGAGGAAAATGTTCCAATTTTGTTTAGAAAATTCCGGAAAATCCTGGAAAATTCCAAATTGGAAAATACAATTGATTTTCAGAAAACCATATGGACAAATAAACGTTGTTGGAATTGAAATTACGAAAATCCTGGAAAATTTTCAGGAAAATGTTCCGGAAAATCCTTGAAATTTCTGGAAAATCGTGGAAAACTCCAAATAGGAAAATAGAACTCATTTTCAAGAAATAAAGAGGCCAAAAAAAGGTGCCAGACTTAAATTCGCTAAAATCCTGGAAAATTGTCCTGGAAAATTGTCTAAAAAATTCCGGAAAATCGTGGAAAATTAAAAATAATAAAAATAAAAAATAAAAAAAAAACATTAAAGAAAAAACTGTTTTTTCGCTCGCGTTTTCCCCTTTTTCCATGTCTATAAAATGGAAGGCCAGCAAATACAGTGCAGAAGAAGCCAAAAAAAGAAAAACCAACGAAAAAAAAAAAGAAGAAAACAGAGAAAAAGCAAAACTCCGCAAAAAAGAAAGAAAACACAGTGAAAAGAGGAAATGCGAGGTAAAGGCCGAGGGTATATGTATACCAATGGAATATATAGAGAGAAGCCGTCGAGGATCTATCTCCTCGGATGGTCCATGGACAACGGGTGGCTTTCTACCTTCAACACATACCCAATGAAACAAACAATCCATGCGAATACATATATATATATATATATACATATATATATATATGTACACGTGCGCACACAGACACAGGGGGAATGAAAGAGAGAGGGATGTAGCCATCCGGAGAAACGGCAAAACACAAGACACGAGGGGGTGAAGAGGAGGGTGGGAGGGGGAGGGAGGGGGGAGGGGGGGAGATGGAGGTACGTAGCGACGTCACCACGGAAATCAAGAGTAATGCCAACACGAAACTGCACTACCCCTCTGTTACCCCCTCCTCCCCCTCCTCCCCCTCCTCCCTCTCTCGGTCCATTCTATCCTCTTTCCTCTCTATTCCTCTTGTATATGTCTCTAAACTCCTGGTAGTGGTGGCTCGCTTCAACCTCTGAATCCTCTACTTCGCTCGACCAAGCCTCGCCTCATTCCACTATCTCTCTCTCTCTCTCTCTTTCACTCGATCTCACCTTTTCCCCGGGGGAATAGCCCCCCTTTCGCCACTACTGTATACATCGCAACTGAGAAATAGAGGACCACATTCCCCCCCCCCCCCCCCCCTTTTTATACTATTCTTGTAGTCCAAGATTTATCCCACAATATTTCCTATTTTTTTCGAGTTTTTTTGTTTGAAATCAATGGAGATTCGCCCTTTTTACATGAATTCTTGCTTGTAGCTCTTGAAAATTCAGTAGAAAAAGGGCCGGGGTAAAAGGGCGTATCTCCATTGGTTTCGGAAATGAGGACCAATCTGGAGATTTTCATGAAATTTAGGAAAATTTAAGAAAATGAGAGATTTTTGGGACAATTTCTCTTAAATTCTGAGATTAATTTGTAAAAAAATAATTTTTCTAATGGAATTGATGCGTTAATTGATATACTATTATTATTATTATTGGAGGAGACTGGGGCAGAATGGATCTCCGAAGCAAAATGATCCAAGATTTTTTTTTAAATTGAAGGACTTTGTGAAAAATTCTAAAAAAATTCGAGAAAGTGCTCCAAAATGTTTACATTTTTCCTGAATTTTTTCAAATTTTTTCCTAAAAATCTTCATACTTAAAAAAATTCTGGACCATTTTGCCCCACTTTCCTCTATTACTCTTGTTATTATTATGATCATTATTATTATTATTATTATTATTCTTTAGTATTTTAGATACAATGATATTAAAATATTTTTTTCCGGATAATTAAAATTTTTTAATTAATCAACCTCCCATCAAATTTCACTACAAGTGCTTTTTCAATCTCCATTACCTCTATTTCCTCTAGTATCCAAATAATTCCTCTCACATTGTTTCCTTTTACCTTCCATTTTATCCCATAAAAATCTATTCATTGTTTGCTGTAAATAAAATAAGACGTTTATGATGCTAGAAAAATACGGCAAACGAATCGCCACTGAAATTTTCTTTTAACAGGTAGTCAGAGGCAGCAATGTAAAATGCCATTTGCTTTATAATTTTTTTTTTCTCTTCCTTCTTCACATTTATATGCCCATTGAATTTTTACGAACCACTTTATAAATAGGAGCAGAGTTTTTTTTTTTGGTTTTCATGTTTTTTTTCTCTCCCATTTTCTGCACTTGAAAATTTCCGTCTGAATTTTCCGGAAATTTCAAACGAGTCACATTTCTACTGAAAATTATATCGAATAGTATATCGAGGCTATATAGATAATTTCGCTGATTTTAAAATATAAAATTGAATATAATAAATAATATATGTCACTGATATATCTTCAATATTTGGATAAAATATACGAAATACTTGTATTTGATTATATATCTTGGAAGTATAAATATATATATAATTCTAAGATATATGACAAAGTATACTCATTGATATATGTATATTTTATATTTTCGTTTATTATATAATTCAATATTAATTAATTATTATATGTGTAAAAATTTGTGTATGAAATGATGCATGTTAATTAAAAAGTAATTTTTATTTGAAATATAAGTAATAGATATAATGAGTATATATGAAAAATCATATATTGAGTAGTATATTGTGAAATATAATGAGTTATGTACTGCCAGTTCTACTAATGAATATAACCACAGTATAATCATATTATGTAATTTGGAATATATAGCAAAGTATATAGAATTTCGCTGAATTATATGATCCCATATTTTCCATTTTTTTCTAACAGTGTAAAATTTTTTGCAGAAATATTTGATGATTGTGTGTGTATGTGTGTCTATGAAACAGTAGTTGAGACAAATATAGATCCTTCTAACAGTCGATAAGAAGAAAGTGGGACTGGTTGTTTTTCCAAATCCCGTGGACGAAAATGTGGCCATTCGTATGATCGGAGCTATACCAAACACGACTCCCCGGGCAACCCCCGAAACGTCTTTTAATATACACTATATCTCCCATGGCACCATGGGATTTCATCCTTCTAGCCCATTCCACCTTTCCCGCCTCCCCCCCCCTCTCTCTTTTGCGCGACCCTCGGTTGTGGAGAAGAAAAAAGATGCCTATAACCCTAAATCCATCGCTATATATTTTTCCTCGTAATAACAAAAGTCACATTAAAAATGTAGGAACAATATTTGAAATTAGGGTATTACCACAGATTTTCAGGGCAAATTAACTGGAAATATGAAATAGTATATTTATCTAACGAGTGTGATTGCAAAACTTGCCTTTGGGCTTTTTGGGTTCTAGACTTGCAGTCTTGTATTCGTCGAATAATACTTTACCGCACGTGTAAGAAAAAGTATTTCATAGTACAGTGTGCTAAAAGTAGTCACTTTTCGCACAGAGTTCAATAAATATTTGAGCACCTGTGTAAAGAACAGTATTGTATTGTAAAACGTGCGGAAAGTGTCATGGAAAGTCACGTGACACATCCGCAGCGTGCGGAAAGTGACCACTTTTCGCACGGAGTGTAATCGCACTGAGCGCATGCGCAGCTTGTGGGGAGGGGTACTCAACGCATGCAAAATGTGCACTAAGCGCCACTGAGCGCATGCGCAGAGTATGGAAAGTGCAACTGAACGCATGCGCAACGTGCGAAAAGTGGCACTTTTCGCACGCTGCGCATGCGCTTTATTAGAACTTTCCGCACGTTGCGCATGCGTTCAGTGGCACTTCTCGCATGTTGCGCATGCGTTCCGTAGCACTTTCTGCACCTTGCACAAAAAATACTGTACTTTACGTGCATGTCGTGCAAAAAGTAGGCACTTTTCGCACATCATGCGATAAATAGACACTCCTATCAAAAATCATTGACTTCATTAGAAGGTTATAAAATACAGGAAATTCGCATGAGCATCAAAACTTACAGATGTATGCATTTGTGAATGTACATGAGCTTCTGAACAGATACCGTCTGTTTATGTTTCACAGTTGATTAAATTAATTCAAGCTAAATTAATTGGTAGTTAAGATGTTTAGCGTTAAGTGAGAGAGAGTCGAGTTTGCTTTTCTCTGTTCTTCTCGTTTTCACCTCAACTGCTGGCTCTCACATCTTTGTTTGCATACTTCTGCATATCTTGTTTCATTCAGCAATGTGTGTGTGTGCGTACGCATTCAAATAGCTGTGCTTATAGAAAATTCGCAGTAAAAATTGAATTTCCAGTAATTATTTTCTAATTTTTTTAATTAATCCTATCAATTTATTGGGAAATAGATAAAAATGTGATCATTTCCAATAGAATATCTCGGAAATTAATGGAGATACGCCCTTTTTACTTTTATCCCTTTATCGCAGAGAATTTTATAATCAATTAATTTTATAATTTATTTTAAGTTACAAGAAATGATCAGGGAAAAATCGCTCTATCTCATTTAATTTCCAAGATATTTTGGAAAAATGAATTAAAAAAATGGAATTTTCCTGTTTTATCTATTTACTATTGATTCATGTTGCGGTAAAGTAGGAATTTAGAATTCCAGATGATGAGACATTATTTAGAGAGAAAAATCCAAAGCTCATTCAATTTCATTGGATTACCCTCTGCCGATATCTTTACATAATATGGTAAGCATGATACTTTAAAAATTATCCGATAAAAATATGATATCGAAAATAGCAGAGCCCTAGCAATTCTTTTTTGAAAAAAAAAAAAAATATATTTTCTTATACTTAATACATTGAATATATATTTACATGATGAATATGAAAAATATATTTACTTTTTGCTTTAGTGAGTATTATGTCAGAATTATGAATTCGCAATAATATTCCCCTTTTTCCCATTCTCCTCATTAAATTCAGAAGAGATTCATAAATCAAAAGAAACAAGGAATCCATTGTCTTTCTACTTGTAGTTTTATCAAATCTACAACTAAATCATTAAAAATATTTCATCTTCTATAGTTACACTGATTTCATTACATCGTCGCCTTAGAGTGAAGAGGGCGTAAGTGCCAAAAACACGAAATTCTGGTGTGAAAGGGGCGTATGTCCACTTATCACTCCAAAATGTTTTTTATGGCCTCTGGAACATTATTTGGATAATTGAAAATTAAAATAACAAAGTGGCGTAACTACCAATTTTAAAATGAAAGGGACGTATCTCCACACTTACGCCTTTTTATTATTTTCTTTTTAAACTCTATATAATTGTTAAAGTTAAAGTGAAAAGGACGTATCTCCGCACTGATGCCTCTTTGTTTTTATAATTTTTTTTTATCTCATGAGAATATTTGGAGTTACGCCCTTTTGTTTTTAGGATTTTTCATCCGAATTTTGGCACTTACGCTTTTTTTGTTTTTAGCGATTTGTATCTAAACTATGGCACTTACGCCATCTTTGTTTTCAATTTTTTTCCGATGATTAGAGGAAATTCAATGAAAACACTAAAAACAAGAAGGCGTATCTCCGGCACTTACGCCCCTTTGTTATTAGTCAGTGGTACTTACGCCTTATATGTTATTATTTTTCATTTTTTTACTAATATTGCGTAAAAGACCTTGGAAAGCCTATTGGAGCAATAATAGTGGAGATACGCCTTTTTGTTATTTTGAAGAAAAAAAAATCGGGAAAAATGGCACTTACGCCCCTTTCACTCTAAGGCGACGATATAGTACAATAAATAGCAAGTAAAATTCCACGTGTCAATTTCCACCACTGATTTCCATCTTTCTGCAACATTTACCATTGCTTTTTTCCACGGTATCATAATGGATATCATGGAACATAAAGGATTAAAGGAAAGGATCAAAAATGATAACTGAATAATGGATGAAAATTAGCGTCTTCATAAATTGTGATATTTTTTTACAATGTTAAAAAATATTGATTTCCATATGAGAATAAAGTGATAAAAAAATAGACATAAAAGAATCTGATGATCGCTTTATCTGAGTAAATCATGAAAGAAATTGGCAACAGTGAATAGAACATGCGATACATGCGCATGTAGGTCCAAAAGAGATATAGTTTTAGAATTTAATAAATTCAATAGCAGTTTGCGACAGTCAGAACCGAATGAAATGGCATGGAGGTAACATCACAAATAAAGTGAAATAAAAAGGACTATTATCAAAATTAATTTAACAATGAAGTCTATTCTTTTACTATCTTATTCTGTTGTTATGACATTGACAATTTTCAAAATTGTCGAAGGAACCATTGATTATGGTTCTTTGATAAGCGACGTGTATGACAAATATATGACAAGATCAATTATCATGATACCGAGCAAGAATTTATTTTGTGAGTAGTTTTTTCTTCAAATTCAAACTGCGAAAAATATTTGTCATGAAGATTTTAATAAAATGAAAAATATTTTTTTATTCAAATTTCAAATCGAATTGTAGCTTTCGAAAAAATCAGCTTCCTCCGTAAAATACTGAGAGACTTATCTGCCAGAGGTATTTCTTTACTCATTTTGAATGATATGCAATTGAGAGAAGGAATGAGTTATCACAGCCGAGAATCTCATCGTCTCCTTGTTTTGATTTTTGTGGATGAATCCAAGGCATTACATAAATTTAGTGAAGAAGTCCAGCATTTTGATATGAGTTATTCTCAACAGTTAGTAGTATTTATTGGTGATAGTGATAAAGATCATTGCAGATATTGCCGTGATCCAATTGGAAATTTATTTAATTTAAAATACAATTCGAAAATGCTGGTTATGTGCTGTGAGTCAGAGTACATTGAAGAATGGTGGTCTAGAAGAAAAAATCAAACGAGTACTATGATTCGTGGTGAATGGATTGGAGGAATTAATAAAGTCAAATGGTATAGTGGAGAAAGCATCTCGACTAATAGACTGTCTATGGATAACAGAGGACTTCGGATTGTCATTGTTAAGGTGAATACTGAAAAAAGTGTAAGGCACTTTTTTTATCGGCAAAAAAAAATTCGCATTTTTAATTTTTTAATTTTTTTTATTTCTGTAATTTCCATCTAAAAAATTTTAATTACTTTCTTAATGAAAAATTTGGATTTTTAAATTTTTCATTAGTTTGATAATTAATTTCCTTTTTAACAATTTTGATTAGTATTGTAATTTAAAATTTGACTGATGGAATTTCATAATTATTTTCTTTATTAAACTTGTTAACATTTTTATTAGTTAAATTTAATTATAAATGTCATATTAGCGTCATTCAGATTTGATTAAATTATAAGTTCTTATTTGTGTTACATTTAGTTAACACTCTCAACTCAAAATTTTTGTCTGAAAGACGGTTATATTTGGGAAGATTAAACATAGTAGCGTTGATTTTATTATAAAATTGATTATTCCAATCCATTAATAAGTAAGAAAGAATCAAAATTTCGAATAAAAAAAAGAATTATAAAATTTCATCAGTCAAATTTTTAATTACAATAGTAATCAAAATTGTTAAAAAAAAAAATTAATTTTCAAAACTAAAGAAGAATTTAAAAATCCAAATTTTTCATTGAGAAAGTAATTAAAAATTTTCCGATGGAAATTACAAAAATAAGAAAAATTAAAAAATTAAAAATGCGAATTTTTTTTTGCCGACTCCTGAATTTTGAATTTTGCAATGGGTACGTAAGGGTCGGAGAATATAGTGTCAGTCAGTAGGCTCCTATATATATTTATTTTGTAATCTTATCTATATCGAGAAATCTCAATCCTGTTATTGGCCTCGGCTGTTGGGTTGTTTAATAAATAAATAAATAAATAAATAAATAAAATCACAGTGTTTATGTAATGAATCATTCAACTTGCAAAAAGTACAGTATATCAGTATAACGACTGTTTTTCCGTAGGGATGCCCTCGTGTATGGAGAGAAAATGATCATTTGAGTGGATATATGGGGGAAATTCTTATGGAATTATCTCGACATATGAACTTTAGTATATCACATATAATTGAAGAAAATGGTTATGGATCGTGGGATCTAGAATCAATAAGGCTGTCAGGTGCTATTGGCACGATTGTGCGAGGAGAAGCTGATGTGGGTATTAGTGACTTCAATCCGTCCGCTGAACGAATGCGTTCTGTTGACTTCACTGCACCGATATTAAATTTCAAACGTGCATTACTTATCAAGGAACCTAATGATGTTGGCACAGTATGGGATGCCTGTTCCAAGGTTTATATTCGATGATATTACTGATGAAGTATGATTTTCATCACTTGTGAAATATCTTTTCTCGATATAAATATTTGATTTGCAGCCGTTTCATGGCAAGGTCTGGATGGCTGTCATTATTTTTCTGTTCATAACACCTCTTTTATTAACTATCATCAAGTACAGAAGAAGGGACAATTTCTTCGATATGATGAGTCAACATTATCTGAACGTTTGGGGCATTTTTTGTCGGATGCCTTTACCAGGTATTTAACTAAAAATTATTGATGATCAGGGCTGGGACGTTGATTTGCCTTTTTAACTGAGCTGATGTTACATTTTTGTATTATTTTGCGGGTTAATGATTAATTGTAAACTATCTTACAAATAATTTTTGATGGGGAATTTTACCGATCCGGACAATGTATCAGTTCCGATAGACAAAATCCAATACTGTTTGCTCAAATGATAAATTTTTATACATAGATCTTACATGATTATTATCAACCAGAGATCGGCCAAAAAAAAAATTCGCATTTTTGATTTTTTAATTTTTTTTCTGTAATTTCTATCGAAAAATTTTTCATTACTTTCTTAATGAAAAATTTGGATTTTCAAATTTTTCATTAGTTTGAAAATTAATTTTTTTTTTTCAACAATTTTGATTACTATTGTAATTAAAAATTTGACTGATGAAATTTTATAATTCTTTTTCTTATTCAAAATTTTGATTCTTTCTTACTTATTAATTGATTGGAATAATTAATTTTATAATAAAATCAACGCTACTATGTTTAATCTTCCCAAATATAACCGTCTTTCAGACAAAAATTTTGAGTTGAGAGTGTTAACTAAATGTAACACAAATAAGAACTCATAATTTAATCCAATCTAAATGACGCTTATATGGCATTTATAATTCAATTCAACTAATAAAAATGTTGATAAGTTTAATAAAGAAAATAATTATGAAATTCCATCAGTCAAATTTTAAATTACAATAGTAATCAAAATTGTTAAAAGAAAAAATCAATTTCCAAACTAATGAAAAATTTAAAAATCCAAATTTTTCATTAAGAAAGTAATTAAAATTTTTTCGATGGAAATTACAGAAATAAAAAAAATTAAAAATGCGAATTTTTTTTTTGCCGATCTCTGTTATCAACAGACTCTTCCTATGGAGCATCTCTAAGAATTGTCTACATTTCGCTTCACATGATGACAGTAGTTTTGTCAGCTGCATATTCAGCATCATTCATCAGTTATTTGACTACTACTTCATCGGATTTACCATTTCATAATTGGGAAGAATTCGCCCAAGATGGAACGTATAAATTGTCACTACTGAGAGGTCGCTTGGATGAGCTCGGGGTAATTTATCCTTTCTGAAATTAAATTTTTTGATAAAAAGATTATTATATAATTACATTATAGACGTCTAATTATGAACTATATGAGAAGCTGAAGGTGAAGATGCTACCGATAGATTCATTGCCTCGCAGTCGTGG
The DNA here is from genome assembly GCA_963942555.1 of Aleiodes leptofemur. Taxonomy (NCBI): domain Eukaryota; kingdom Metazoa; phylum Arthropoda; class Insecta; order Hymenoptera; family Braconidae; genus Aleiodes; species Aleiodes leptofemur. Next base: position 15,055,858 of record OZ012617.1, on the reverse strand, counting down.
AGAAGGATTGGAACAAGTACTACAATAGATATTTGTTGTGATAATTGGTACTGAGGAATTAAATTGGTCAAATTTGGTAAAATGGCAGTTTTACGACCCGGCAATTTCTTTTGAAATATCATTGCATTAGAAACAAAGGGGCGTATTATATATATTCTATCAAATTAGATAGAATTAGAAATAATTAGATCTACAGTCATATATCAGTGGATATGACGTCATATCTATGATCTGACCAGGTGTGATAAGATCTGTGAATCCCATGACGGAACGGCTCAGATCTGCATCAGATATGATTATATATATTTAGATCCCGGCAGATATGCAATTAGATGGAATTGGATCTGATCAGATCTGAAGTTTACAATTTTTTTGCATTTTTTGAGATCTAAATATATCTGAATAGATGTAATTATATCAGAATTTTTACTCGAAAAGTGCTTCTAATTCATCAAATCATTTTTTATCTCCAGAAAACAAAAGTTTTTTTTTTATATTCTTCGTAATATATCATCAATTGTATAACGATACCTTTTCATTTTCTGATAGATATGCACTCAGAAAGTGGCCTTCTATGATGCTGCCATAATAAATGACATTTATTCACCTTGTAAAGTCGTACCAGTTCTAGTTGGTGGAGTGAAGAATTTCGCCATGATTCTGCCATCAAAAAGCGAGTACACAAAAGTTATGAATCATTTGTAAGTTGAATCGTCAAAAAAACTTTGGTCCAATATAAAATTGTGAAACTATGCTATTTTTACTCTTCCAAGGCATGCAAAATCGTTAGAGCAAAAATAGCATATTGATTATTTGATAAATATCATGGAAATGATCTATCTATCTGAAGAGTCAGTTAATTGAACTTCTTCCCAACACTCCACTATTGAATTAATGAGAAAAATTCATTACAGTTTACGGAAATTCGAATACAATGGCATGATCGCTCGATTGGAGAAGAAATATTTCACACAAAAAGATGCTGTTCAGACAAACTACAAACCAGTTACATCCAAAGGAATCTTACCAATTCTGATTGTTTTAGCGATTGGATTTTCAATGGCTTTCGCTGTCTTCTGCATAGAATTACCATGAATTCGTGGCTGAAAAGTTCTCGGAGACTTGAGAATTCTTTGCAAAGCTATTTCCACAGAGCTGACGATCTTTTTAGTAATTAGGAAACAGTCAACTATACTGAAGGGAAAATTCAGTTTTTCATAAAAAAGGAGCGGTCTCAGAATTCTTCATTGATGAGGCTGAAAATTTTTAAAGTTATTAGTGCAAATTTTTTAATCATTTTTTCAAAACAATTTATTTTTTCGAAAAAAAAAATATTGTCACTCGTTTGCTCATTTCATTATCATGTCGAGTGAGTGCAATTTTAAAAAAAAATTCCCATCTGAGTTTTTCGAAGGAATATGGATTAAGAGCCCTCTATAATGGATATATATATTATATTCATGAGAATACTGTTACATATTTTGATCGCTCTTAACAGATTTGAAGAAATCTGTCTAATTTTCATTATTGTAATTTTTTCTAATAAAAGAAAATAAAACTACATGCATGCTCATTCAGTCCACAGAGCAAAGCTATATGCGTGCGCATCATCTTAGTTCTAAATAAAATAACTACTCAATTTTCACCAAAATTTATTTTATTAAAAAATCGTATCTTTGATTTTCATCGAAATTAACAGAGTTCTGTTTAAATTCGTTGTCAGATCTTATTAAAATACTCTGTTCAACTTCCTAGACTTGAAAAAGTCGTGAATCATCTTTTTTTCCAACATTCTCCCTTATCGACTGTTAGTCAATCGTTTTTTCTCGTCAAAATTACATTCTATATTATAAAAAAAACTGTATAACTATTTGTAGACAGTAAAAATACAGAAAATCCCATTGCCCATTCGTCTGACTCTCTCTCTCTCTCTCTCTCTCTTGCCCTCTCTTTCTAAGACTTTCGAAGTCATTTACATAATAAAAATTCTACATTGACGTCAATGAAATACTGACGATGCACAGTTATTACTGTATTATGATAAATTTGTCCCTTTACAGAAATAATCATCTACTGATGATTGCGTAATACTGATACTACGTATTATCAGTAGCACGCAAACGCAATTCCTCTCTTATCAACCGTGCTAATCGTTCCATTGCCTAAAAACAAATAAAAAATAACAATTAATTCCAAAAATAATAGATTTTTCAAACAATCTTAATGGATAATTTTCATAAAATTGATCCGAAAAAATTTTAGTCAACAAATATTTTGTTAATTTAATTTACAATTTTTTCATGAAAAGTGAAAAAAAAATTCAATATAATTTTTTTTATTAATTAAATTTGTTAATCTAATTAACAAATTGTCTTTTCGATTTTATGAATATAATACATTACATTTTCTTAATAATTCAGATGATAACTTACCAATTCCATTTCTTCAAATGATGGTTTAGCAAAACTCGCACGGATGGCGTTGCATGGCTTGGATGGATCAGCCATAAAAGCAGCACCAGGCGCCAATAATATACCATGTTTTATACCACTTTGCATCACCATTTTCCATGTATCCTTGATTCCATGAACTTTTATCCACAAGAAAAAGCCACCATTTGGCACATCAAATTCCACCAAATCTGAAAGATTTTTATTTAAATACATCAGAAATGATTTCACCCTAATTTGTCTTAATTTAAGATTAAATTAATTTTATGATCACGTTCTGATGGGCATCGGGGGAAAAATTCTGATATAATTATATCTAATTAGATGTATTTAGATCTCGAAAAGTGCAAAAAAAAGTCAAAACTTCAGATCTAATCAGATCCAATTCTATCAAATTATAGATCTGCAAAGATCTAAATATATATCGTTGCCTTAGAAGCAAAGGGGCCTAAGTGCTATGCTTATACACGGGACTTGAGCCACTTTGTTTTTAAAGCAACGATATATAATTATATCTGATGCAGATCTGGACTGTTCCGTTGTGTGGTTCTCAAATCTGGTCAGATCTATTAGCATATCTGCCTATATCTTTACAGATATGACGTCAAGTCTACCGAGATATGACTGCAGATCTAATTATATCTAATTTTATCTAATTAGATAGAATCAGATATAATTTGATCAAATTAGATAGAATTAGACATAATTTAATCAAATTATACAAAAAAAAAAATTTCCTGGGCAAATAAATAAGATTGATTGCTTATCAAAACGTAAGTTTGAAGCACTTTATGACTTTATCAAGTATGACTGCATTTTTCTTTTAAATGTTAGTTTTAGACATTTCTTTTAACGTATTATCATATCATTCTGTAGTATTATAATGCTATAAATGTTTTAGAAACGATGGATTATCTAACATGTCAATAATAGGTGTATTAACATAAATGACTCTACCTCTTCATACTAATCATTAAATTATAAAAAAAAGAATTAGAAATAGAATATGAAAGCTAGAGTAGATAAGGGAAGATATTGACATGGATGACATGAACAAAAAAAAATCAATGTGATTATTAGAAATATATTTAGCAAATTTTCCAGTCACTGAAACAATAACTGATTATTTTCTCATTTATTCAAAACATCCATATGGATTTACGTAGTCCTTATCATAATCAGCTCGTAGTTAACTCGTAATCTTAAAAATTTCCATATTACAATGTAAGTAAAATCTTTCAGACAAGTTTATTGGCTTTTCTAATGAATTCAGAAACCGGCAACATTGACAATCTAATAAATTCCGCACTTCATTAGACAAACTAATGAACTGTTCTAAAGATTCACTTTTATTTCAATATGCAAATTGTTGAGATTAAGATTTAACAACGAGTATTAAAATGAGAATTACGTTCGACCACATAAAGCAGTCAAAACTTAACTCATTTGTATTTTTTCGAATAAATGAAAGCAGTCACCGAACAAAATAGCTAAATATTCTTAATAATTAAGCAATAAACAGTCGAATAGAAGAAAGCTTCACAAATCAATTATATGAACATTAAATATAGTCACCTTAGAAGCAAAGTGGCGTAAGTACAATATATAAGCATAGCACTTACGCCACTTTATTTCTATTATCAAAAAAAAAATAAGAATAATATCAACACTATTTAGTGTCAATATTCGAATCATTCACTTGAATCTAAATTTGAAGATTATAAAAAATAAAACTAAAATAATTACCTTTCAAATGTTCTTTTGCATATTCAATCATCTTGTCGCGTCTCTCCCTGTAGAATAATCTAATGAACTTGAAGTGTTCCATAAATCCTTCATATCCCCAAATCTTATAGATTTTGTAGAATATCACCTAAAACAGAAAATTTCCCAAAACCATTAAAATTCATCATTTATCATCAATCAATTCACATGCAATTCACTGGATTCTGATTCGACTCATGAAATAACCCCAAATAACCTCTAGTTAATCGAGAATTGATAAGCAGAGACACGCGCCGCGGTCATAGTTCTATTTTTCTTTCAATATTTCTTTTATTCGATGTGTTTTTTAAACACAAGTACTCATGATTACATTCAATTGCTCTTAACATTAAATCCCAGAACATATTGAATCATCATGTTTTTAATTGTAAAAGAAAAAATAAATAAAAATGATGTTTGTTTTATCAAAACCTCTGCCACTAACCTGCGATAATGTTGTTGCGTGTAAATGACTGCTTTGCATGTGTAATTCAATACTAGCAACTAGTGGAGTTGCTGCTGTTATTAAGCCAATTCTCATGCCACTTGCTAGAACCTTTGAGAAGGAATCTAATCTAATTACTCTTCCTTCAGTGTCTAGTGAAAGAAAGCTCTTTGGTTGTTCCTGAAAAATGATCAAAGAAACATATTTAATCGAATCTCTGAAAGGATTTACGAAATTTCAGATTTTTTTCGGAAAAGCTTATTTTTAAGCATATGGCTGATTTAGTTTGTTGAAAGTATTCCGAAAACTAAGCGAGATAGAGGAATTTTGCAAGAGACCTTTTTTGTAGCTCTGAAAATTCTGTACAGAATACAATTGAGTAAAAGGGCGTATCTCCATTAGTTTCGGAGATATCCTATTAGAATGATTTCTGAGCTGCCATATTCATCGAAATCTAGACTTTTTCAGATTTTGAATGAAAAATCATTGGAAAATGAGTAGTTCTGATGTTCTACTCGATTTAAATTACATGAAGTGATAAGAATCATCATCCACAGGAAGAATTTGGGTAAAAGGGCGTATCTCGATTACTTTCCGAGATATTCTATTTGAATAATCTCAATAATGATTTCCTTAAGTCATCAAAATTTTGACATTTTTCAAAGTTCAAATAGGAAAAATTAGAGAAATTTATGATTTGGATTTTTTACTTACGTCGAAGCACATGAAGTGATAAGGATCATCATCGAGAATGAGGAAATTGTAGTTGCATGCAATTCTGTATATAGCTTTTCGTCTTTCCAAAGGCATCACACTACCGGTCGGATTAGCAGCTGATGCATTTATGTACATCATCTTGGGCATTTGTTTACCCTCTGCTTTTCTTTTCATCAGGATTTCACGTAATTTTTCGGGGATAATGCCTAATTTGTCCTGGGGCACGGGAATTATTTCGGCTTGATGTGGACCCAACTGTTGAAGGGATTTTGAAAAAGTTTGAAGGTAAGTATATATTGCCTTTGAAACAAAATGGCGTAAGTGCTATGGTACTTACGCCCCTTTGCTTCTAAGGTGACTATAACATTGAATTTTTTTGATGAATTTTTAGGATTTTGAACTTACAACAACACTTGCACCGGGATAATAAGGATCCTGCACGAGAATTGGATCCTTAGGTCCAATTATTGCTTCTAATGCTTTACTAAGACCGTCCTGACTGCCGGATACAATAACAACATCACGACTCTCCCACAGTGGCGGTGAGTGAGCTCTTTTCTGATATTCTCGCATTGCCTATAAAAAATCGGGGAAAAAAAAATTGAATTAACGTAAATAAAATTAAAATTAAAAAAAATCGAATTAACGTTATTTTTGGAATATTTTAGGAACTTGTAGGATTAGAAGTGTTTTTAGAGATATGTTTTTTTTTCTTGAGTTATGGAAGTCTTCAGAGATATTATCTTTTGATAAATTTGATTAAATTCGTTAGTTTCCTCATGTTTTTTTTTTTTTTCATTTTTACGGATTACAGGTGGTCTCCGATTAAACATTCAAGGTCGAATGGAGGCTGCTCGATTTGAAATCAAAGATTAGTTCAAGTGTTCCTCCAGAAGCCGAATGATTTTTAGAGATAATTTTGATGTCATGTTTACCAACGAAATATTGAATTTCCACTTGAATTGATTTTTTTATATAACTTAGAAATATTGATAATTCGTGATATCAATATTTAACTTGTTGTATTGAGACGATTTTTGATGGATGAAAATTACGAGAAGATCTTGGGAGAAAATAATTTTTAAAAAGGCTGATATTTCAAGAAAAAACATTTTTTCAAATAAAAATTAATTTTTGTGATATTTAAAAAGCCCCTTCGATGCTGTTAATAGGCGTATCAAATTCGCTGATTAATATTGTTGTATTCATCCATTAATACGTTCGCCTATTAATAGGCACATTAAATTGTCATATATTAATTTTATTATATTTCCCTATTAATACATTCGCCTATTAATAGGCACACGAAATTCACCTATTAATGTTGTTGTGTTTGCCTATTAATATGTTCGCCTATTAATAGGCTTATAAAATTTTCACCTATTAATTTTATTTATATTTCCCTATTAATACATTCGCCTATTAATATTGTTGTGTTTGCCTATTAATATGTTCGCCTAATAATAGGCGCACGAAATTCACCTATTAATATTGTTGTATTCGCCTATTAATACGTTCGCCTATTAATAGGCTTATAAAATTTTCACCTATTAATTTTATTATATTTCCCTATTAATACATTCGCCTATTAATAGGTACACGAAATTCACCTATTAATGTTGTTGTGTTCGCCTATTAATATGTTCGCCTATTAATAGGCGCATAAAATTTTCACCTATTAATATTATTATATTTGCCTATTAATAGGTTCGCCTAATAATAGGTGCACGAAATTCACCTATTAATATTGTTGTATTCGCCTATTAATACGTTCGCCTATTAATAGGCGCATAAAATTTTCACCCACTAATATTGTTGTATCCACCTATTAATACGTTTGCCTATTAATAGGCAGCCAAAATTCACCTATTAATATGTTCGCCTATTAATACGCGCATAAAATTTTCACCTATTAATATTATTATATTTGCCTATTAATACATTTGTCTATCAATAGGCACATAGAATTCCCCTATTAATACGTGCGCCTATTGATAGACGAACAAAATTCACCTATTAATATCGCCATATTCGCCTATTAATAACTCTGATAAAATTATCATATTAATAGGTACATCAAATTCCCCATAAAATAGATTAAAAATCATCACTTACTTGTAATAATGGTGGATAACCTTGACTAGGTATATACTGTAGTGCAGCAGCAAGTTCATCCCCTGTTAGTACAAAATTAGCTCCATCAGCCAACTTTAGTGAAATTTCAGTGATAGGAAAAGTTTCCTCGTTCGGCATCCCCTCGGCTAATGATATCACGCTGTGCGGCATTGAATAAGCTATTTTTGCTGCAAAACAATACACCTTGTATTTTTCTCTCTCTCTTTCACTCTCTCTCAATAATTATAACAAATTAAATTAAATCAAGTTTATTCCTACTTAATTCACGTGTTGCAGCAGCTCTTCGACGTTTTGACGTGGCTGTCTTAAATTGCGAGTAATCTATGTTGAATTTCATTTTGTCTTTGTTTATCATCTCAATTGCAGTAAAAAAATCCTTAAGATGCTTTTTTTTTTTTAGTAAATTCCACAATTTATCAAATAATTTTTACAATTTTTTTTTTTTTTTTTTTTTTTTTGAAATTGAGACCAAACTCAGGTTTACACTTAGGATCCAGACTATTCTAATAAACCAACTCTGGCTACTTCTCAACTGTAACTAACTTGTCGCGAGTTTATTTCACTGCCTTTATATGTACTTACAGACACACACTATTTGTATTGCGTCAGATAAGAAAATAAAATTACTGAAATAATATAATTTTTTTTTTTTTAAATGCATTTTTAAAATAAATTGTATACAAATCATCAATTCATCAATTTTTTTTTATTTTTAATTTTTTTTCAGTATTAAAAATTGAATTATTAGAAAATGCGCACTTTTTTTTTTTTTTATTTTGGGAAGTTCAAATATTTGACGAGACGATGAATTCCGGAATGATGAAATTTTTTTGATTATGAAGTGAACATAAAAAAAAATTAGGGAGACTCGAATTTTGTTGAATTCTTTGCACAAGTGGTCTTGAATTTTTTTCGAACGCAATCTTTTCGAAAAAATTTGTGCAAATGAATTTTTTGAATTTTTTTTTCTCTCACCACTTTATTATTATGATTATTTTGTCGTTAATTATGTGAACTGGCCTTTCGCAACAGTTTTTTTATGTCAGAATTATTTTGAAATTTTGGGAGATTGTGGTATCGCGTGAGGTAAAATTTTTTTTTTTAAATAGGGAATTTTTTTTTTTAATGGAATTTGATTATTTTTGATTTATTCTCAAATTAATGTTATCAATGCGAATAATAGAGATATTCTGTGACCTTTGACGTGTAAAATCTCTTTTTTTCTTGTAAAAAGAGAAAAAAAGTGTGTTTTTTTTTTTTTTTTTTTTTTTTTAGATTTTATTTTCAAAACACTGAACTATCTTTAATGATGTAATTATAAATTACAGTTACATCGTGAATGAATGACGAAATTAATTCAGTCTATGAACACTTTTTTGAATAAAGCAAATAATGAACCTGAAAAATAAAAGAAGAAAAAAAAAACAAACACAACCGGAAGTACATGTCTTATTTTTTTGATAAGAAAAAGAAGTAAATAAGCAATATTTTCTACTTTTTTTTTCATCATTCTCTTTTTTTTGTTTATCTTTCTGTTCCTTTCCTCCAAAAATTATCTATTTTAAAAGGGAGATAATGTCTCAGCTCAGATTGCGTTTGAATTGAGTGTGTATGACTTTTTCTGATGCAATTTGTGAAATTTATTAATTATGATTGAATAAAAAATTCAATTTCTTGATTTAAGAATTTTTAAAATTGTGAGAAAAAAAAATTAAAAATTGAAAATTTTTATCAAAAAAATGGAAAACCCATTTTTTTTGTTCAACTCTAGGGAAAAATTTTTTTTAAATATTTTTTAATTATATTTTTTATATTATTTATTTTGTCACCTTAGAGGCAAAGAGGCGCAAGTGCTATATATAATCATAGCACTTACGCCCCTTTGTTTCTAAGGCCACAAAAAATATCATTTTTTAATAATTTTCAAAAAAAAAAATTATTTTCTCAAAATTATTAAAAAATCAGAACTTTATTTTAAAAAATAGAAAAATAATTAAATTTCGTCTTAATAATTAAATAATTAAATTAAAAATAATTATTCTCAAATAATTAATATATTTAAGAAAATTATTAATAATAAACAATATTCAAGAAATTATTCTTAAATAATTTTTTAAATAATTAAATTAAAAATAATTAAATAATTCGTCAATTTTTTTTTTTAAAATGAAATTCGTCAATTTTCCCTGCAATTTTTTTTTCGTCAAAATATTAAAAAATTAAAAAAAAGTCTAATTATCACTATGACCTCTGTTAATATTCTGCGATAGTTCAAAAAAAAAGTGGTAAAATAAAAAAAAAGTGAATTAAAGAAATCATCCTATAAATATCTGCCTTGAGAAGTGATTATCACACGCCTCTTTCAGTTATCCAATAACAACGTTTAAGAAAAAAAAAAAAAAATTCTTATCATTTTATATTGTAAATGTATTGTCATTGTGTTTTGGCCCTTTGTGTTTTAGTCATTTAAATAGAGAGATAATTCTGACGTCACTGAAATTGATTATACGACTGAGATTAATAGAGCCATGAAACAATAATAAATTAATATGAATAATTCAACAAACACAATCACATGAAAAATTATCATTTACTAATACACATATGGGGGTTATCAATTTTAATGTTAATGTCATTTTTTTTTTATTAATTCCAATTTTGTTCATTAAAAAAAAAAAAAAAAAAAAAAAAAAAAATTGTTGATTTTTAATTGTAATTATAATTTTTATTTCCCAATTTTAGGATCTATGATAATTTTAATAATTTTCATTTTTTTTTTTTTTAATAATTAATTTTTAATAATTAATTAATTTAATATAATAATAATAATGATAATTAATTATTAATTGAAACTGAGAATCAAGGAAAAAAAATGCTTTTTAATTTAAATTGTTATTTTTGAAAAATAATAAAATTCATAAATCCTTGAAATTTTAGAAATAATAAAATTCATGGATCCTTGAAATTTTATCAATTTCATTAACATAGAAAAATTAAAAATTTCTGGTAGAATTATCATATCTGATAATTCATTTTGATTCAAGGGCGTTTAAAAATATCATAATAGAGTAGTTGAAAAAAATTCCATAATAGAGTGATAAGAGGGGACAAGCCTAAAAGTTTTGATGTTATGAACTAGTGAAGAGATCTCTGGAAAATTCCGTGAACTCAAGAGCTTTGGGGAGATATGCGCAATAGAATCAGGCTTTTTTTGCGTCTTTGGAGGCACAGGTGTTGAGGTGAAAGACCTCATTTGATGGACCTCTGGGGAATAATGGTGCAGGATTTTTTTTTAAAGCGAAAGACTTTGCGGAAAAATCTGAAAAAATTTGAGGACATTTGAAAATATGTTTACATTTTTCGTGAATTTTTTGAAATTTTTTTATGGAGGCCTTCACTAAAAAAAAAAATCCTGAATCATTTTGCTTCAGAGGTCCATTTTGGACCGATTTAAAAAAAAAATGAAAATCATTGCTAGAAAAATCTGAAAAAATTTGAGGAGATGCTCCTATATGTCTACATTGTTGTCAAATTTTTTCAAATTTTTAAGAGCCTCCGCCTTTTTTTTATAAATTTTTTAATTTAATTAAAAAATTTAGTAAAATGCAATTATCTTCAAAAAAGAAATTGGAAAATAGGATTTTTTTGAGGGGTGAAGACTTTTTTATAAAAATCTGAAAAAAATTGAGAGGGTGGTCCAGTATATCTCCATTGTTGTCAAATTTTTTCAAATTTTTAAGAGTCTCCGCCTTTTTTCAATGTATTTAAAAAAATAGGATTTTCCAATAAAATTGGAAAATAGATTTTTTTTCGGATCGAACACTTCTTCATAAAAATCTGAAAAAAATTGAGAAGATGCTCCACTATATCTCGATTATTGTCAAATTTTTTCAAAATTTTAAGAGTCTCCGCCTTTCTTCTCTAAATTTTCCAATTTAATTTTAAAAAAACTGAATTTTCCAATAAAAATGGAAAATAGATTTTTTTTCGGATCGAACCCTTCCCCAGAAAAATCTGAAAAAAATTGAGAAGATGCTCCACTATATCTCCATCATTCCCAATTTTTTTTCAGATTTTTATCTCATACCGCCTTTTCTCCTAAAATCCAATTCACATTAAAAACGTTTTCATCACAGTTACAAATAAAAACCTAATGCACTTGGCAAATCAGTAGATGAGAAAAGGGTCTGTAGAAGAAGCGCATTTAACTATATATATATACGATGATGAGACGGAGATGAAGAAATGTACTTAACGAACGTAGAAGTTCATTAAAAGGTAAAACTACATTAGCCAACCTAAAATTAGCCCATCTGATTCAGCCTCCGTTGACTGTCTACTAACAGTGTACCATACTTCTGCCTCCTTTTCCATGATCCTTCACTGATATTAACCGAGATTCTACGTGCTTAATCGTATTTCAGAATAACGTGAGATAAAGTGAAAAAGATAGAGAAGGAGGGGAGGGGGGGAGGAGAGGACAGCCAATAGGAAATAGACTTTGGAGGAATTGAAACTGCGAGGAATAAAACGGATGATGAAAATTAGGAAAAAAATCTTAAAAAAAGGAAAAAAATAGGAAAAAAAAAATTAAAAAATAGGGGAGGAGGGGGGGTAATCTATGGACCTATCTCCTCGGGAGATTGTCTTTGCCATCGTATTCATCAGGCTAAGCCAAAACCTAATGTCACGTTACTCCGCCATATTCTGATATTAAATATAACCGATAATGGAAATTCAGTCTTCGATTATTCAAGAAAATTTCATTATTACAAATTGTTAGTAGAGAGAGAGATTGAAGGAGATGGTGAGAATGAATAGAAGCCACGGAAAATAATTTCCTCTTAATCTTATCAAATAAGTAATTTCCATGCTGGTTGAAGTGAAATTGCGTCATTCTATCTATTTGAGGATTTTTTTGGAAATTAATTTGTTTTATTAATTGAGATTTATTGGGATTTTTTAGTGGAAATATTTTTTTTGAGGGTTTGAGATTTTTTTAGGGGGAAAGATTTTGACGGAAAATTCTGAAAAAATTTGAGAATATACTCCAACATGTCTTAAACTTTCCCCAATTTTTTCAAAATTTTAAAACCCTCCGCCTTTTTTTTACTAAACATATTAATTTTAGGAATTTTTTAATGCCAATTTCACAAAATATAACAATTATTGTCTTTTTTATTTTTTTTTCAATTGAACTTTTGCATAAAAAAATTTGAAAAAATTTCCCAACAATGTAGATATACTGTCCCATCTTCCTGAATTTTTTCAGATTTTTCTGCAAACCTGCCTATTTTTTAAAAATACCCTTCCCCCAAAAAAATTCCTAATTTTCACCTATTAATAAAAAGAATTTAGAAAAAATCTCCCACGACATGTAATTGCTTAAAAAAAAAAAAGTTCCTCGTGTTTTGTAAACTCTGCTCCTAATTCCATTGTCCTACAACCCCCCCCCCCCTCTCCTCCCCTCCTCTCTTCCACCAGATACACATTGAATTGAATATATCCCAGGTTAGAACATTTTTTTTTCTTCCTTTCGTCTCATTGTACATTCGTAAAAGACACTTTGTATCTCAGGGCTTTCGTAGAATACAAGTTCACGCCCCAACGATACCTAATTGGGTACCTCACCCCATGCTGCCCCATTATTCTCTGGGTGTCAAAATACTTCAATCCGCGGTGGGGTGTGTATATATACACGAGTAAACGCACGAGCTCAAAAAAAGCGTAACCCAAGAGGAAAAAAAAGAAATATATATATATATATATATATATATATGTGTGTGTGTATAAAAGGGAAAAATGTCGGAGGATGAAAAAAAACTGTGCTAATCCCTCTGATGTCTTTTAAAGTAGTTCCCCGAATGGAAAAACTATATAATACGAAATTATACTGAAAATTATATGGAAAATATGGGATCACATAATTCATCGAAATTCTAGATACTTTGCTATATATTCCAAATTACATAATATGATTATACTGTGGTTATATTCATTAGCAGAACTGGTAGTATATAACTCATTATATTTCACAATATACTACTCAATATATGATATTTCATATATACTCATTATACCTATTACTTATATTTCAAATAAAAATTACTTTTTAATTAACATGCATCATTTCATATACAAATTTTTACACATATAATAATTAATTTATATTGAATTATATAATAAACGAAAATATAAAATATACATATATCAATGAGTATACTTTGTCATATATCTTAGAATTATATATATATTTATACTTCCAAGATATATAATCAAATACAAGTATTTCGTATATTTTATCCAAATATTGAAGATATATCAGTGACATATATTATTTATTATATTCAATTATATATTTTCAAATCAGCGAAATTATCTATATGGCCTCGATATACTATTCGATATAATTTCTTATATAATGTTTTATATCAGCGTTATATTTTCCCATATATTTATAGCTATATATAGTTCTTCCATTCGGGTATTAGCATAGCACTTACGCCCCTTTGTTTCTAAGGCGACAATATAATGGTGAGAGTGGGGCAAAATGGATCTCCGGGGCGAAAAATGATTCAGGATTTTTTTTCGGAGTGAAAGACTTGTTGAAAAAATCTGAAAAAATTTGAGAAGATGCTCTAATGTGTCTTCATTGTTGTGTAATTTTTTCAAATTTTTTCATCAAGCTGCCTATTCTCTAAAAAATCACAAATCATTTTGAACAGGTCTTCACTTTCATATTTTCAAATCAGCGAAATTATCTATATAGCCTCGATATATTATTCGATATAATTTCTTATATAATGCTTTATATTAGCGTTATATTTTCCTATATATTTATAGCTATATATAATTTTTCCATTCGGGCAAAAACACAAAACGGTCAATTTGATCGGAAATTTCAACGAGATACTTGAGATTTATACGAGCTTTCGGTTGTAATTTTTTTTCAGATTTTAATCTTTGAATTCGTGTAGGTATAGAACTACCTTGAGTTATCATGGAGAATGGAAGAATGAGCTGAAATACAATGTAACTCCTGTTTTTTCCATTTACTTTTGCTACTCGAGGCTTGAAAAAAAATGATTCAATGCAGTTTATTTTATTTATTTAATTTTTTTTTCTCAATTTTTTCTTCAATTTTTCTTTTTTCTTTACTTTTTTTCATTTGAAAGAGACGTGAAATTGTATTCAGAGCTTTGTGAAAATATGATTTTTGAAAGTTTCTTGAGTCGTGAGGGATTGCGTCAAGCAAAGGGTGAATCAAATATTTTTAAAGTAGAGAAAATTGAAGTTTTTCCTTTATTTCACTTCTTATTCTGGATTTATTCTGTCGCAATAACTTCAACGAAATTTTATAGGGAGAAATGAGAGAAGAAAGTGTGGTGGATTGGTTTTTTTTTGCGAATTTTCAAGAGTGTCCGCCTCTTTTTCTGTACATTTTTTGATTTCACTGAAAAATTCAGTGAAATGCAATTATCTTCAGGAATCAAATTGGAAAACTGAATTTTTTTTAGAGTGAAGGCTTTCATAAAAAAATCTGAAAAAATTTGAGAATATTTTCTGATATATCTGTGTTTTCGTCAATTTTTTTCAAATTTTTAAGAGTATTCGCCTTTTTGCTTCCGAATGGAAGCATTGTAATCGTCAGTTTTTCGAGTTTGTAATTTTATGAGATTATGACTCCAAATGATCTAAAATGATCTGAAATTTCAACAAAAAATTTTTGTAATTAATTTATTGATTAATGGAGAATGAATTTTTAAAAAACACCTGAGTGAAAAGTAATAAAGTCGTTAATCTGTCAATTTTTGAAAGAAAGAGGCTAGAAAATTGAATGAAATGTTTTTTTTCTAATTTCATGCATTCATAAATAATCAGTTAAAGTCATAATAAACTATATTTCATTCAATTGATCAAAATATTAATTACTATATTAAAATTTACATAGGGGCTTCTAAAGCTTAATAAAAAAAAAAAAAAAAAAAAAAAAATTTACATAACAATAATTTTTCACACAGTAAAAATCAAATAAATTGATGAGTCATTGGATAAAAATCTAATAAATTGATCAAATAAATCGATGAGTCATGGTATAAAAATCGAGTAAATTAATTGAATGAATTAATGAGTCATTAAATAAAAATGATTGAATGAAAAATTATTTAAAATTCCTAATTAATGATTCGATCATAAATATTGTCAAGTTGTTGTACTATAAGTTATGTAATTATCTGATGAGCAGAGCCAAAGAAAAGTCACCGAAGTTCTGGAATATCAAAATTCTGCAAAATTCTACGAAATTCTGGAAAATTCCAAGAAATAAAAAATTGCATTGGGAAAAATTGATTTTTTCATATCAATAAAACGTCAATTTCCATTAAGAATCTACCACTTTTTCTTCTTTTTTTTTTTTCTTTGATAATAAAAGTAATGAGGAATGAAGAAAGGAGGTGATAAGCATGAAAAAAAGCGTCCGGTACCGGACGAGAAAATTCATTTACTGGAAGGCGATGTCTTTTCCAACTTCGATGAGGCTAACGGAATTACATTGGAGGCCCGATAATTGCTGATAATTCGTTGGAACTTCATTAAGACGCTCATCAAGGCCTTCAAGAGAAGGGCATCAGTAAAGGAGGACAAGAGGAAAGTGTGGGGATGAGGGGTGAAATCCTTTCATTTGATTATCGCTCTCGATTTTGATAACGCAATTATCCTATTTCCAATGAAAATACGAATGAAAAAACTATATATAGCTATAAATATCTGAGAAAATATAACGCTGATATAAAACATTATATAAAAAATTATATCGAATAGTATATCGAGGCCATATAAATAATTTCGCTGATTTGAAAATATAGAATTGAAAACCTGTTCAAAATGATTTGTGATTTTTTAGAGAATAGGCAGCTTGATGAAAAAATTTGAAAAAATTACACAACAATGAAGACACATTAGAGCATCTTCTCAAATTTTTTCAGATTTTTTCAACAAGTCTTTCACTCCGAAAAAAAATCCTGAATCATTTTTCGCCCCGGAGATCCATTTTGCCCCATTCTCCCCATTATATTGTCGCCTTAGAAACAAAGGGGCGTAAGTGCTATGCTAATACCCGAATGGAAGAACTATATATAGCTATAAATATATGGGAAAATATAACGCTGATATAAAACATTATATAAGAAATTATATCGAATGGTATATCGAGGCTATATAGATAATTTCGCTGATTTTAAAATATAAAATTGAATATAATAAATAATATATGTCACTGATATATCTTCAATATTTGGATAAAATATACGAAATACTTGTATTTGATTGTATATCTTGGAAGTATAAATATATATATAATTCTAAGATATATGACAAAGTATACTCATTGATATATGTATATTTTATATTTTCGTTTATTATATAATTCAATATTAATTAATTATTATATGTGTAAAAATTTGTGTATTAAATGATGCATGTTAATTAAAAAGTAATTTTTATTTGAAATATAATTAAATTTAAAACACTTTGGGGACATATTTCATGATTTTTAAGATTTTTTTTTCAACTAAAATCTTAAATTAAGACACTTGTTTTTACCGTGTATACACATTTTCATGTGTATTATTATTAACGTGTGTGGGTGAGTAGAAATCTCCCTCGTATTTGAGTGATAAGTGATTATTACATGTTTACGTCGTGAAAAAAAAAAGAAAACATCTAATGATTAGGTGAGGTTAACGAATGATATATTGACTTGACCGTTTGTTTTGTAATTTTTTGCTGTTTTTACGTTTGTGGATAGAGATTAGCGGTTTGTTGCTCAAAATGAAGAGTTTATCGAGTAATTTCGAGGAAAAATCGATTAAGAGTAATTAGAATGTTGATCAGTAATTAAATGGAATTATCTCCGAAAATTGAATTGGATAAGGGGATTTTTTTTTGGATGAAGACTTACTTAAAAAAATCTGGAAAAATTCGAGAAAATGCTCCGATATATCTATATTGTTGTTGAATTTTTTCAGATTTTTAAAAGCTTCCGCCGTTTTTTCTTGAATTTTTTCATTTAACTGAAATATCTATAAAAATACAATTATGTCCAAAAATAAAATTGGAAAAACGAATTTTTTTTGGGATGAAGACCTTTCCGAAAAAATCTGAAAAAATTCGGGAATATTTTACAATATGTTTATATTGTTGTATAATTTTTACAGATTTTTGAAGGCTTCCGCCTTTCTTTCCTGATTTTTTTCCATTCAAGTGAAATACTCATCACTGAATATTGTTATTTTCACGAAAAAAAACATTGTGGTTACATATTTGAGGTCAAGTATTACACAATATATTTCAGGGGCATTTGGCTTTCTCTCCCTACCCAATGTGACGTTTCAGATTGCATTCAAGGGCTAATTAGGTTTTGGTTGAGCCTCAAAGCCTCAACAGCCATGCCCAATTACTGGTAATTGCGTAAAGATGTTACTCTCTTAAGCGGATTCACTCTGGTTTTAGCTATTGTAGTGAAAAGAAGTGAACCACATTCTCCCCTTCGAAGAGAAACGAAAAAAAAAAGAAGAAGGGAATCATTCACAAACAACTGGTCAGATATAAACACGAATACGTAAATCCAGTGAGAGATAGTTATAAAAATAATTTTATCATAAATAAGGTAAAAGACCCCATTATTAACTACATTTAACGTTATTATAAGGTATAAATAAGTGTATGGGTAATTGTGACGTCATATTTTACCAATTCTCTCTTTGAAATGTTTACTATCGTTAGATATACTTGTTATTAATAAGCATTTATTTAATTTATACGAAAAGTATATTTATATTGAACAAGATCGTGAAAAAGCGGCAGAGTGCTCATTTTGCGAGTTAAATCGTCGATTCAATTTTTCCCACCACTTTGCCAGAATTTACTCGGTTTCTCTCAGCTGACAGTAAAGATGCCCCATACATACAGTGTCTTTTCATTTTAATAAAGAAATAAACATTAATATTTGTTAATTAAAATACAAGTTAACATAAATAATAATCACTTATTATTATTATTAGAAAAATTTGAAAAAATTCAACAACAATGTAGACATGTTGGGGCATCTTCTCAAATTTTTTCAGATTTTTTCGCAAACTCCTTCACTCCGAAGCTTTTAATTATTCATTAATTCGCTCATATTTCTTCTCGATGAAGCAATAAATTCAGGCAAAAAAAGGCGGAGGCTCTTAAAAATTTGAAAAAATTACACAACAATGTAGACATATTGAGGCATCTTCTCAAATTTTTTCAGAATTTTTCGCAAACTCCTTCACTCCGAAAAAAAATTAATCAAGTTAATTATAAGGAAAATGACGTTAGTTGCTTTTTTTAATAACAATAACAAATCTTTAATCACTTTTACTCTCTTCAAAATTTCAATACCACAACGACAATTTCCATTTTATGGACAAATATGTACTCCACAGATTTCAGTTGTCAGTGTCATATGCATATTGAATTCACTGGACTATATTAACGCTTAACCTTTGTACACTGTTGATTGCCTCCACCATATAATATTCTAACCGCTTGTGGTTTAAACTTGGTTTCCAGTTAATAAAGTTTGACAATGAGAAAAATTCTCATTAATCTTTTCATCTGTTGAGTAAAACTTTGAGTTTAGAATTTAGTTTTCAAGATTTTTTTGCTATCATTTGCAATAAAATATCTCGGAAACTAAACGAGATATCGTAATTTGTGTAGAAATATTTTTTTTTAGAAAGTTTCAAGAATAAAAAAATGTACGAATTTTTTTCGAAATGAAGGGGATTGTGGAAAAATCTGAAAAAAATTGAGAAGATGCTACAGCATATCAACAGTGTTACTGAATTTTTTCAAATTTTTTTGAAGAGCCCTTCACATTAAAAAAAATCCAAGAACTCAAAAGTAGCCATTTTGCCCTAATTTTTTTTTAAATTGAAAAAATTGCGGCATGTAACATGCAACAGTTCAAAAAAATCTGAAAAAAATTGAGAAGATGCTTCAATATGTCAAAATTATTGCTGAATTTTCCCAAATTTTTTTAAAGAGTCCTTCTCATTAAAAAAAAATCCCTCAACTCAAAAGTTGCCATTTCGTTCCAATTTTTTCCCAAATCAAAGAATCGCTGCATTTAACATCTTCCAACTCTGTTTCCGGTTGCAAATAAACTGCAGGAAGCTGCAATAAACTTGCGAATAACCCTTCAGGATCTGTAACAACCCAGAAACATCGACTAAAGTCAATCTCCACTGCCTCTAAAAAATACGTTTAATGAAAATCAGTAAAAACCCCCAAAAAAAAAGCGATTTCCTAATAAAAAAAAGTTCTAAATTTAATACTTTCAAGAATTAAACTTTATTAATCCCAATGAAATTATAATTTTCTCATCAATTCATGTACCCATTCATCATCCCCCCCCCCCCCCCCCTTTCCATTCATGTCGGTCAAAGATTAAATTACCTCGTTCACCAGAATTTCGTGCAAAAAAAAGAAGAAAAAAAGGTGGAAAAAAATCTCTTAACTCGAGGAAACTGCGCATGAAAAGAGAAGTTAAATAAAAAATAAAGGCGGTAGGAGAAAGTGGAGGGGGGAAGGGGGGAGAGGGTGGAAAATGGTAGGTGGAAAGAAATTTGACGTGCGCACTGGCGCAAAACTCGTTTAAAGATGAAAGACCGTCTAACGACTTATTTTCGATAAGAAGGGAAAAGTTAAGGCACTTGCGCCTTTCAGAGGGTTGACTATATATAGGTATATATATGTGCAGTGTCAGAAGAAGGAGCGCCTGGTTAGAGAATTTTGAAGAAACTTCAATGTCTCCCCCCTCCCCCCCTCTCTTCTCCTTCTTTTACTGCACGAAAATGTGTTTACTCCGTTTTTTCCTCTTTTTTCCAGTACTGGGACATTTCTGAATGGAAAAACTATATAATACGAAATTATACTGAAAATTATATGAAAAATATGGGATCATATAATTCAGCGAAATTCTATATACTTTGCTATATATTCCAAATTACATAATATGATTATACTGTGGTTATATTCATTAGTAGAACTGGCAGTATATAACTCATCATATTTCACAATATACTACTCAATATATGATTTTTCATATATACTCATTATACCTATTACTCATATTTCAAATAAAAATTACTTTTTAATTAACATGCATCATTTAATACACAAATTTTTACACATATAATAATTAATTAATATTGAATTATATAATAAACGAAAATATAAAATATACATATATCAATGAGTATACTTTATCATATATCTTAGAATTATATATATATTTATACTTCCAAGATATATAATCAAATACAAGTATTTCGTATATTTTATCCAAATATTGAAGATATATCAGTGACATATATTATTTATTATATTCAATTTTATATTTTCAAATCAGCGAAATTATCTATATGGCCTCGATATACTATTCGATATAATTTCTTATATAATGTTTTATATCAGCGTTATATTTTCCCATATATTTATAGCTATATATAGTTCTTCCATTCGGGTATTAGCATAGCACTTACGCCCCTTTGTTTCTAAGGCGACAATATAATGGGGAGAGTGGGGCAAAATGGATCTCCGGGGCGAAAAATGATTCAGGATTTTTTTTCGGAGTGAAAGACTTGTTGAAAATATCTGAAAAAATTTGAGAAGATGCTCTAATGTGTCTTCATTGTTGTGTAATTTTTTCAAATTTTTTCATCAAGCTGCCTATTCTCTAGAAAATCACAAATCATTTTGAACAGTTCTTCAATTTTATATCTTCAAATCAGCGAAATTATCTATATAGCCTCGATATACGGCACTTGCACTTCTCAAATTATTGAGGAATCCGATCTTCAGAATCATCCTCTTCATCCCCTCTCCCCTCCCTCTCACCCCTCCCCTCTCTTTTTTTTCTTCAATCAAAACGATGTATACACACACATAACATGTTTAAATACGAAAATACAACAGTTGCGCACTGGTAAAATTCAATTGCCATGTCAAAACGATGTGAAATAGGATTGATGTAATTTGGTTACGTACTACGAACCCTCTAAATGTACCGTTTATATATAACTCCCTTCATGTACCGGGTGTTTTCGTGACAAATTCAAGTGGAATGGGGCTGATTCTAATGACTTATGAAGTCAAGCCAAATGACCAAGGGTACCCCCTGCCTACTTTTCTACATTTTAGTTTTTTTTTTTTTTTTTTTTTCTTTGGTAGAGTGGATACTGGGAAGATGACTTCATGCTGCCAACAGGGAGTTGGATAATTTCATTTTCCTCTTTTTTTTTTGGTAAACTTTTGTTGTCATGATTAAATAATCTTTTTTTGATTACTTTTCTTTCCTGAAGCAAAAATAAAAATGGGATTTTTTCATTTAGTTAGTTTCTTTTTAAGAATATATTTCGGAAAGTAATGGAGATACGCCCTTTTTATTCTAATACATTTTTTTAGCTAAAAAAAAGCGTATCTCCATTAATTTCCAAAATAAAAAAAAAACTTGTTCATATTCTGAAAATGACAAAATCACAATGAAATGAAAAAAAAATTAATTGGTTTAAAAGAAAATTGAAAAAAATTTTTTTAAACAATTTTTATGAAAAAATTGTTACTAAAAATGGAAAAAGAGGGAAATTAAAAAAAAATTCTATTGCTTACTGACAATGGTCGATAATCGATTGGTCGAATAACGAAAAAAAAAAAAAGAGGAGAAATGGAAAAAAATTGGGAAAAAAACGTTTATTACT
This sequence comes from Aleiodes leptofemur, assembly GCA_963942555.1. Taxonomy (NCBI): domain Eukaryota; kingdom Metazoa; phylum Arthropoda; class Insecta; order Hymenoptera; family Braconidae; genus Aleiodes; species Aleiodes leptofemur. The sequence continues at coordinate 15,033,560 of OZ012617.1, read as the reverse complement.
CGTGGCAGAGTCATCGAGGGCCACGAGAGAGAGAAAGAGAGATAGAGTAGTACATCCGGGGGAACCGCGGGTGGGTAAAAACCGAAAATTGGAAAAGCAAACGATCAAACCAGCATGCAAGCTTCATTGTAGATATATAATTGTATTTTGGTAGCTAGTTTGATACAAACACATACATGAAAAACACACATACACACACAGAAAAAGCTCGATTGCCAAAATCTCGTTTGCCTTTTATTTCGTTACTGTATTTTTCTTTCTCTTTTTTTCCTTTTTTTTCATCAATTCCCAGAGAGAATTGATAATTAACATCAATTGTTTTTCTCATTGTTCGGATGAAAAATGTTTCGCTTGATTCAATTGTCACAAAACAGTTTTGTTATTCACGAGGGCAAAAAAAAGGGCAGATTAACAGAAAAAAATCGCTCGAAGCACAGAATTGATTGATAGGTTTTTTGTAAATTTGGAATTTACTAAAAAAAAGATGAAATCAGTGAAAAAAATCTGAAAATAAAAAAATTGTTATTTAAATGTCGAATAATGATAAATATATTTATTTTTATTTGTTTAAAAATATATGATATATTTATATATCTGCATATATGATGTGAATTTATAAATATTTTTAGTATTACTATATATTTACAACTATTGATAATTAAAGAAGTGTGATTTGTTTTAACTTTATTGTATATTATTATGAATGAAAAAATATCAAATTATATACATAAATTTCGATATGTGACACATATATGGTCTCATATATTGCTGGATACACAAAATTCTATAAAAATAATTATAAATTTCAATATATTGTGATACATATATTTTCATATATATTTCAAATTACAAGTTAACGTATAAAAAGAGAATACAAGTTTAGTTATAATATAATATATATAAAATGTATTTTGATTTTTTTGAAGTCAATTGTACGAGCGAATAAAAATAATATTGAATGTTCGTTTCAGTTTTTTCTGAACGTCATTTTAAATTATTATATATATATAATTTTCATAAATTTATACACAGCCCACGTTACGTTGTCTTAATAAACTTATGCAAACTTTGATGATTATTGAAAAATATAAAACACAATAATTATTATATAATAATTTTGTGGCCGATCATCGAGTCCCTGAACTGATGAAATAAATATATAAAATGTATATAATCACATATATTACGAATCATATGGATTATTATAATATTGGAATTATAAATTGATATATATGACGAGAACACATAACAAAAAATTCAGATAAACGTCATTTTCTCAAAAGAAAAAGAATGAAAAAAGAAGTGTGAAGAGATGTATAATGCTGAAAAATCTTAGACGACACTTTGATCGGTAATTTCGTTTGCGCGGATGCTGGACAGAATGTAGGAAGCACCGATAACACCGGTGACGGAAATATCGACTTTCGAGCTGCCACAACCCCTGACTCCTCTATTTTCTCTCTCTCCTCCCTCCCCTCTTCTCCTCCCCCTCTCTTTCTTTCTCTCTCCCATCTCCTTTTCTACCAGTCGAGCAAAATCGCTGAATTCCCGTCCGTCAGTGGAAGAAGCAAGAGAGAAAATACAAGTGCAGATACGACCAAGAAATCCACGTAAAAGTGGAGAAAAACAGAGAAAAAAGAGGGAAAAAGAGAGAAAAAAGGGAAAAAGAGAGGGAGAAAAACGCGCACACACGCACACACATAAGTGAATAAAGACGTAGAATGATGAAAAATTTTCCAGTGTATTTGCGTCTGTGTCTGTATACATATATATATATATATATATATATATATGTATGTGTGTGTAACGTGGCCAAGGGTGGCGGTTGAAAGAACCAATTTTATCCTAATAGAAAAATCCCCAGCGCCGAAACCAATTTATAAACCCGCAAACATGGCTAGGGCTGTTGCCTTCCATCGAAATCCTAATACACACACATTGACACACGAAAGTGAGTGAAAGAGAGAGAGAGAGAGAGAGATAGTGGGAAAACATCGAATTTATAGAGACGACTTGACGCGACGATTTTTCGACACCGGAGGGCACATACAGGAGAAAAGAAACCCCCCCCCCTCCTCTTCATCTCATCTCCCCCCCCCCCCCCCACTTTGCTCTTGTATACCAGACTCTGCATATATTCCCGTTGAAAGGAGGAAACGATGTAGAAAAATGTTTTCTTACATATTTTTGTCGTCTTTATCCCACTGGTTTTTTTTTTTTGTGTGTGCGGTGGGAATATTGTTATGTCAAATAGAATTTTATCCACTCGCGTGCCTATAGACGAATCATTTTGAAGCTTTTTGGTAGGCGGACGCAAATGGTTATTACTGCAGGGGAATGCTGAACGGGAATTAATGTACTTGTGGGGGTATTCAGTCTCTAAATTCATTGGCTAAAACTACCTCGAATGTATTGAGAGAGAGATAATCGAATGGTTATTTGTGTGTGGGTATCAGGATTTTATGCGGTTAATTTTTTTTTTTTTTTTCTGTTTGGAAATGTGGAGTTAATTAAATTGAGGATTTGAATCATCATTTAAATGGTTATTGATTTTTGGGGGGAATTTAATGGATTTTTATCGTAACTTGATGTGTTTTGATTGGTCAGAGGACGGTCACAAGATTTCAAAGCTCATAGAATGAATCCTAATTAATACAAATGAAAATAAAAATAAAAAAAATCTTAATTAATTGTTTTTCTCTTGAAAACAACGAACTTTTCCATGAAAGTTTTGTAATCGATTGAACACAGAGAAGAAACATTGAATGAAATTGAGATTATCATCATGTTTTGTATTACCCAAGGCCACGACGAGAACGTAGTAATGCATAAGCCTCGAAAAAGAAACTTATCACGACTCATCCTATCAAAAAAAATAAAAACTAGCTAGTATTTAGGTTGAACCACAAATTTGGTGAATAAAATGTTAAAAACCATATTTTTCGGCTGAGCTATTTTTCCCGATTTATCAAGAATTCCTTTTTTTGCTTCCGAATGGAAGCTACGTAATCATCAGAATTTTCGATTGCAATTTTTTTAATAGAAGATACTTAAAATGATCTAAATAGAGAGAAAATGATATTTTTAGCGCATGTCTGTGTGTGTGTGTATGTCTGTGTGTGCATAAAAGTCTCAATTACAGCAAAACGATTTTATAGAAAAATTTCATATTCTGTGGAAAATTTCCTCTCGACAAACTCTATTTTTTAAGCTTTATTTCAAGAGAATTCGATCGATACTTTTTGAGATTTGTCCATTTTTCGAAAATCAGTTTTTAATGGAATTTCTGGAAACTATTCAACTGATGTTATTTATACTCATATATTATCTCGAGAGTTTTATCAGTTAAATGCCTGTGAATTTTGAGCTTATTTGCATGATTAGTTCTCGAGTTATTGGCGTTTTAATGAATTTTTCAAAATTTGATATTTCGATGATGATTTGAAAAAAAGTTGTATCACTTCCATTCGGAGGCATATTGCTAAAGTATCAGCAGAAAAAGCTATATCAGTTGGAAAGCAATACTATTATCCACTTGTTCTTTGATTATTCGATTTTGAAGTTAAGGGAAGAGCCGCCATTTTGTTTGAAATGTGGATGTAATTGGATTACATACAACTGGGAGAATTTTTAATTATTTAGTAGAGGAGGGGCAAAATGGACCACCGAACCAAAATGATTTAGGATTTTTTCTTCGAAGTGAAGTATAGAAAATTCGAAAGACTTTAATTTCTTCGCTTTTTTTTACATAAATATTATTTTTTCATAAAAAGACATTTCCAAAAAATCTTCATAAGAATAACTTCATTGAATGACATTTTGATGAAAAAGATATTGACGTTAAGTGAAAGGAAAGAAAAAAAAAGGAAACGAAACGTTATATATATCTATACATATATATATATCAGAGGAACACATGGTGACCAAAGGGTACTCTGAATTCAACTACAAAAGTATCCAACAGCGATAAATACGTCTCAAAAGTTTTTCAAAGTTATACACGGAAGGCATATGTACACAGCGGGATTTAACAGACACATCTGTAAGCTCCGATGAAATTTGATGATAAATGAAATTTTCGTGTAATTAAAGGGCAATCATATATTGCAACAGCGAAATTGAATAATGTGTAACAAAGGACCTAAAAAAAAAAAAAAAAAAAAAAAAAAAAAAAAAGTAATCATTTCTCCTAATCTCTTCAAAAAATCCGTTCAATCTCCACAATTCAGGTATTAAATCAAAAGAAATTATTTCCCCCGAATAATGAAACGAATCGAATCAAATTGACAACAGTAATTTGCAAGATTGATTGAAGGGAAATCAAGTGGTTTAGCAGCAAAAAAAAAAAAAAAAAAGAAGAAGATTGAAAAAAAAAAGAAGAAGAAGAAGAAGAAAAATCAACGATATTCGAAAATATGGGGAATGAAAAGACAGTTTTAAACGCAAATGCGAGTGAATTTTACGACCCCTTCACGTGACATGGTTCTGCCAGTTTATTTAACAGTGCCAAAGGCATCGGTAAACACCGGGTTAGTGAATTGGCCCCAGGGCGAGACCAAATGATAGTTAACGTACCCGCTAAACGCCATTGGAGGACGACCTTCACCGCTCTCTGTGTATTTCGTTTCTCCCCCTCTTCTGTGTTTTACTTCTCTTCACTGTCACCACTCTCATCTCCCCCCCCCCTCCCCTCCTCCCCCCAAAGCCTTGTATACAGCCACGAATACCCCCCCCCCCCCGACTCCTTTTTTTTTGTGTCCTTCTATACTTGCTCTCTCATCTCTCGTTATATTACGATGGGGGAGAATGAAATTTAATTTTGTGCTTTTTGTATATATAAACCCAGGGACACACGAAAATCACTGGCGTGCTGCTTGGTTCACTCTGGGGTGACATAAACGCTACATAACAACTACACTTATTCTCCCATGGGACTAAATTTCCCGGTTTTTTTGCGATGATTGACTTTTTTTTGGTGTAAATGGATTGTACAGCTTGTTTATGGGTTTTTTGAGAGATTTTTAGGTTTTTTGGGCAAAAGTGGGGTAGTTTGGAGCTGAAAACAGTGGAATTTATGGATAGGGGGTATCATTACATATATATAGCACTTACGCCACTTTCTTTCTAAGACGACGATACTTGAAAAAAAGAATACATAAAAGGTTTTAATATTGTAATGTATCCCTTTTTTAAAGAATAGAACATCAAAATTCACTTGAGAATAAGGAAAAAGGACGAAATGGAGAAAGAAAAAGAGACATTGGCTTTAGATTTCGATTTGGACACATCGCTGTAATTAAAATAACAGTACATTACCTAATGAGAATGAGCCGAAGGCGAGTTTTGTAATCACACGAGTCAGAAAATCTTTAACGCACGTTTAAAGTACAGTGTTTTATTGTAAAACGTGCAGAAAGTGCCACTGGACGCATGCGCAGCGTGCGAAAAAGTGCACTTTTTAGCACGCTTCACACTCAAAAAAACACTTTTTTCTTACTAGTACCATAAAATATAGTTTCACATAGAAAAAAGCAGTTTCTCCAATCATCAAAAACCCCTTTTTTCACACTGCTGCTACGTTCACATCGTGCCAAAAAGTGCTTTTCCGTTCATTTCTAAAAGAAAAACATTTTCCTGTTCATTTGTGCACAAAAAACCGTCATAAACGTATTAAAATTGGCTATTTTGCGCTTGTATCATATAATAGTGTTATACGACGTGTTATACGACGTGCAAAAATTGCCTCTGAGCGCATGCGCAGCGTACGAAAAATGCCTACTTTTCGCACGGCGTGCGATAAACTAGAAAAACCGTCCCAAAAGTTCAATAAATAAAGAAAAAGTGTGTAAATTCATTTTACCTACAAAAAAAGGGGAGACCGGGGCAAAATGGGGTACTTTAAAGCACATGCCCTCGTACCCCATTTTGCCCCAGTCTCCCCATACATATAATAATACATGGAAAAAGCCTATTTGAACTTAGAAAAAAATTAGGATTATCACAGTAAATCCCATTCCAAAAAATAATCTAAAACCAGAAGAAACAATATATAACTTTCAGTATTCTCAGTGCCTTTAAACACCGTGTATGTGGTTTTCACCAACAAAACATCAAGTCTATTACGACAGCGTTCATTAACGTGCCGCAAAATGCGAACTACGACGGTCGCGACTTGATGAAATTATACAGCTAGAATTGAGCGAGTATATCCCCCCTACCATCAACTACTTTGCACAGAATCTCTTCATCCCCCTCCCCTCTCCCCCTCTTTCTCCACCTATTTCTCCTCCCACAACCAACAATTTAACCACATACACACTAGCTATCTCGCTCGCTTTCCTCGTAACTTTGATGCTGTATATATATGTGTGGGTGTGTGGGTGTGTGGGCTGGTTATATGAATATATATATCGTCAGGAATAACGCCATAGTATCTATGTGTGTGGATGGCTGTGTTGCTCGACGCCAATTGGCGGGGGCAAGACAACAGTAGGAGTTGGCTGCGGTGTATACACAGTTAATTAAGCCAGAGTACCAGGGAAACCCCGGAGCAGAGGCAGTAGCTCTGGATTTTCACTCTATCTCTGTCTCTCTTTCTCTCTCTGTGTGTGTGTGTCTCTTTTTCGTGCTCTATCATAGCTCCTCACTCGGGATCAACGAGGATGGAGAATCATCATGCTAGAGGAGGACATTCAGCAACTGTTCGCGAGAGTTTATTAAGACACAGCCAGCGAAGAAATTGTACTAGTTTGAAATACACAGAGAGTTGAAGAGAGAGAGAGAGAGAGATGATGAATTTTCATGGAACTTTGAATTTTAGGATTTCTATTATTAGTCAGCAACTGTAATTTACTCAACGGATGTACGTATCTCTGATAATTCTACTGGAAGATTAAATTCGTATATTGAAATCTTGAATTCAATTAGTTTTTGAAATGATGAATTATTTAGTTTAGGGAAAATTGTAGAATTTTTTGACAATTTTTTGTTTTTATGAATTTTTTTTGGAGTGAAGGCTTTTGCAAAAAATTCTGAAAAAATTTGGGAAGATGGAGCGACATGTCTAGATTTTTGTAGAATTTTTTCAAATTTTTTTGTAGAACCGCCCCTTTTTTACAAAAATCTTTAATCAATTTTTTTTTAAATTACCCCTTTTTGATCTCATCTTATCGCATTTTTTTTGAGGTGAAGAACTTTGCAGAAAAATCTGAAAAAATTTGAGAAGATGGAGCAAAATGTCGAGACTTTTGTATAATTTTTTCAAATTTTTTTGTAGAACCGCCCCTTTTTTACAAAAATCTTTAATCAATCTTTTTTCAAATTCCCCCTTTTTGATCTCATTTTATTGCAATTTTTTTCAATGTGAAGGACTTTGCAGAAAAATCTGAAAAAATTTGAGAAGATGTCGCAATATATCTAGATTTTCGTAGAATTTTTTCATATTTTTTTGTAGAACCGCCCCTTTTTTACAAAAATTTTTAATCAATCTTTTTTCAAATTCCCCCTTTTTGATCTCATTTTATCGAATTTTTTTTGAGGTGAAGGACTCTGCAAAAAAATCTGAAAAAATTTGAGAAAATGCTTCAACATGTCTCCATCATTCCTGAATTTTTTCAGAATTTTTCATCGAACCGCCCTTTTTTTCTCCAAAAGTTTTACCCCAATATTTGTTTAATTGCTAAAAAAAAATCATTAGAGTTGAAAAAAAATAATTTCATCTCCCATCCAAGTTTTCTCCTCTTTTCCCCAAAAAAAGTATAAAATAAAAGTTGAGCCCGGAATAAATACGTCTAACTCGGACATTATGAAAGAGTCACCCGCTGTGAATATCCACCAAAACCTAGTTAATCTTTCTTCGTCTCTTCGCTCCAGGAAGAAATCTCTTATTTTGGATACAACTGTAAATATCAACAATGCCCATAAAACCGACACCACGGAAGAAACCATAAGATTTGTATATAAAGCCCAAATGAAACCCCTGAAAACACCCAAAAAAGAGATTAAAACATTTCATTCTTTTTTCCCCGCTTTTTTTTTCTTCTTCTTCCTTCCAGTTTGCGCTTTATTACCAGCTCATAATGTAAATACTCTTCAATCCGGTAAACATTGACGGGTGGTAAATCTAGGTGATTTCGTTTCTTTTTCCTCATTCTTTGACGCAGCTCAAGAAATAGAGCGCAAAGAGAGTTTTACAATTTTCCCTTTTGAGAGAAACATAAGAGTGCAAGAGAAAGAAAGAGAAAGAGAGAAAAAAAATGGAACTCAGTGGAAAATTGGAGCGGATTTTCTTACTTGGATGCTGGGAGAGAGTGAAACGCCCAACGAAATTAGACTTATCTGCTCAGTCTGATCGGTACAAACTACCGCAGCTGCATGCGGCACTTCACATACACACATATATATACATATACATATACACAAAGCCCCCCCCCCCCCTCCTCCTCTTTTTTTCCCCAGATTTTACCTTTTTTCCATGAAAAAAATCTTCAGCTTTTGGATATTTTTATTGTTCGTGGATTTGCAAACACACACACACACACACAGTTTTGAATTACCAATATATATCTATAGATGCTCTTTTCGATGTCCATTTGAGTTCAATCTTCTTTCGGTTTTTCTCTCTATTCCCCTGAAGACACATTGTTGACCGTAAGATCCTTGTCCACTCGACCGCAGCACTTTTTTCCTGGTCTTGAAGAGTCGGTTTTTGCTTTTTTTTTGGGAAAATAAGTAATCTTCTGAATCGATAGAGAAATGGAAATCAGATGAGGATTTACAGTATAACACCCCGCACGCTCCAGAAAAATATTACAATGGAGTGAATGAGGATTTGGAGAGGAGTTTAGAGATTTTTCATACAGGTTTTTTTTGGATTGGGTGAATGGGCGAATTTATCGATTGATCAATTGATTTTAATGGGAAAACTATATATAGCTATAAATGGGAAAATATAACGCTGATTTGAAAATATAAAATTGAAGACCTGTTCAAAATGATTTGTGATTTTTTAGAGAATAGGCAGCTTGATGAAAAAATTTGAAAAAATTACACAACAATGAAGACACATTAGAGCATCTTCTCAAATTTTTTCAGATTTTTTCAACAAGTCTTTCACTCCGAAAAAAAATCCTGAATCATTTTTCGCCCCGAAGATCCATTTTGCCCCACTCTCCCCATTATATTGTCGCCTTAGAAACAAAGGGGCGTAAGTGCTATGCTAATACCCGAATGGAAGAACTATATATAGCTATAAATATATGGGAAAATATAACGCTGATATAAAACATTATATAAGAAATTATATCGAATAGTATATCGAGGCCATATAGATAATTTCGCTGATTTGAAAATATAAAATTGAATATAATAAATAATATATGTCACTGATATATCTTCAATATTTGGATAAAATACACGAAATACTTATATTTGATTGTATATCTTGGAAGTATAAATATATATATAATTCTAAGATATATGACAAATTATACTCATTGATATATGTATATTTTATATTTTCGTTTATTATATAATTCGATATTAATTAATTATTATATGTGTAAAAATTTGTGGATGAAATGATGCATGTTAATTAAAAAGTAATTTTTATTTGAAATATAAGTAATAGGTATAATGAGTATATATGAAAAATCATATATTGAGTAGTATATTGTGAAATATAATGAGTTATATACTGCCAGTTCTACTAATGAATATAACTACAGTATAATCATATTATGTAATTTGGAATATATGGCAAAGTATATAGAATTTAGCTGAATTATATGATCCATATGGATTCCAACCAAAAAGACATCTATTTTCATCAATAAATTTCCATAAACGTAAAGTTAACTTCAAAAACATCAATTAATCCATTTTCTCCATTATTCAAATGAACCAATCATTTAATTTCTTTCCCACAAGAAATTCAATACATCTAATTTGATCATACTATCAAATCCAACAAAAGCATGAATCGCTGGTGAACAGTTTTCCAAATGCACTTACACAAATCAGATCATCAGTTGCATTTAACCGGATCCCATTTGGCCGAGATAAGTATCAAGAGAGGGGAGATGGGGGAAAAAGAAGAAAGAAGCAAAAAAAAACGCCAAAGACAATCTCGTCTCCATAACTAACCGTCTTAAGTACCCTATCTCTCTGTCTCTCTTTTTTTTCCACTCAAACGTCAGAAGTTGCAGAGATCTGAAGTGGCTCCAGTTTTAACTGTCTAATTGTCGGGACAATCTACGGATTTAATACCTCCCTGTGATGCTCTCTTCTAAAAATCAGCGTTAACTTCTTTTTTTGGGGGGGGAAAACCTTTCATTCTGTTCGCCTTTTTGTCTCAACGAGATATTACCTAACGCAGGTATAAGTATTACGTTGTTATCTTGACTGCTCTGGTTTTCGAAAAAAAAACTCTATGCGTCATCTTTGGCGCGTTCCTGAAAACCTCGTAAAATTTTTTGAAATGTCACGAGATTCTTCGAGATTAGAGGATAATTTACATCATTAGGTGAATCATTTCTTTTTTTGCTGAAGAAAAGGATGACTTTCTTCCTTTTTGGGACTTTCATCTTCATCTTTAGTTGGGAATCTTGGTTTTTGAGTTTTTAGAGAATTTTATGCATAGAAAAACTATATAATGCGAACTTATAGTGGAAATTATAGGGAAAATATGGGATCATATAATTCAGCGAAATTCTATATACTTTGCTATATATTCCAAATTACATAATATGATTATACTGCGGTTATATTCATTAGTAGAACTGGCAGTATATAACTCATCATATTTCACAATATACTACTCAATATATGATTTTTCATATATACTCATTATACCTATTACTTATATTTCAAATAAAAATTACTTTTTAATTAACATGCATCACTTCATACATAAATTTTTACACATATAATAATTAATTAATATTGAATTATATAATAAACGAAAATATAAAATATACATGTATCAATGAGTATACTTTGTCAAATATTTTAGAATTATATATATATTTATACTTCCAAGATATATAATCAAATACAAGTATTTCGTATATTTTATCCAAATATTGAAGATATATCAGTGACATATATTATTTATTATATTCAATTTTATATTTTCAAATCAGCGAAATTATCTAAATGGCCTCGATATACTATTCGATATAATTTCTTATATAATGTTTTATATCAGCGTTATATTTTCCCATATATTTATAGCTATATATAGTTCTTCCATTCGGGTATTAGCATAGCACTTACGCCCCTTTGTTTCTAAGGCGACAATATAATGGGGAGAGTGGGGCAAAATGGATCTCCGGGGCGAAAAATGATTCAGGATTTTTTTTTCGGAGTGAAAAACTTGTTGAAAAAATCTGAAAAAATTTGAAAAGATGCTCTAATGTGTCTTCATTGTTGTGGAATTTTTTCAAATTTTTTGCTCCAGCTGCCTATTCTCTAAAAAATCACAAATCATTTTGAACAGGTCTTCAATTTTATATTTTCAAATCAGCGAAATTATCTATATAGCCTCGATATACTATTCGATATAATTTCTTATATAATGTTTTATATCAGCGTTATATTTTTCCATATATTTATAGCTATATATAGTTTTCCCATTCGGGTGATATTCTTATTTTCTATTTATATTCCTAAAAATATACATTTTTTTTCACAAATTGCCTCATTTTCCCAAATTTTCTTCTCACTAAATCAATAAACTAATTATTCTAAAATATTTCTCATCAAAAATTGTTCAAAATAAATTTCCCTAATTATATATTTCTCTATTCCCCAAAGGAACCGCAACTTGCGGCTAACAACAGATGAGAGAAACGATATTGCTAACAGTGCCTAACAAAGATTGAAAAAGAAAAAAAGTTCATTCGTCAAAACGTATAATTTACTCTCAAATTGAAAGTGGAAATCGATTTATTTTTTTTGTTCTTTCCCTTTTTCTTCTCTTTCTTCTTCTATTTCTGAGTGGCTACTGTGTATGTGTGTTTCGTTACATCTCATATATCTTTTGTGGGATTTTTTTTTTTTTGTGGGCGGATACCCTCACTTCTCCACACCCCTTGAGGGCAAAAACATCAACTGGAGTATAACGATACGTTGTACATAAAACGACGGAAAATTGCTGTGTACAGAGTTTTTTTTTTGTGTGTGGGTGCATACGAAGAGAGCCAATGAAGAAGAAAGAATAGTTGCTTTTTTTTTTTTTTTTTTTTGGAAGCGACAAGGGAGAAAAGAAGAGACGGTCAATTTTTTTCTGTTTAATTCCACTGAATTCTCGAATATTGAGCAAAAGGAAATAGCTCCCCCCTCCCCCCCGGAAAAAAGCGGATAAATAAAGAAAGGAAAACAATTGAATCCTCTTATTTATATACCGGAAACCATTTCCGGATCTTTTATCTTCATTCAATAAAAATTTCCGATAAATTACAAACATTCTCAAATCAAATAATTCCTTAAAAAAAAAAAAAAAAAAAAAACAAGCAGGAGCGTAATTTGAACATCGTACATTTAATATTCTGCCAATGCAATTTTTCAAAAACGGTGGTTCTTGACGTTTTGGGTCATTTGCAGTCATATTATGATAAAATCTCAAACTCGAGAAAAAATTACGATTAGAAAGCTTTTTGCTTTCTTTCGGAAGCAGAAAGGATAATTTCAATCCTTGAAATTCCGCAAACACGTGCACAAGTATCTCATGAGTATTCCTCCTTGTTTTCTCGTAATTACACGGTCTACCAGAAATTTGCCGCAAGAATCACCCCCTCCCCCTCCCCTCGCCCCCCTCCTCTCATTCTCGCATCAAAAGTCCATAGGTTGCGCCCCTCACGAATGTGAAACGGTCCTTCTGCGCATGCGCGTGCGCTAACAAAACTTTTCGAGGTTAGACACTCAAAATCTCGCATTTTCCTCTTCTGAAGCCATAATTTAACTGTAAAAAGAGTGGGGCAAATCGGACCAGTTTGGCAGAATGATTGACAATTTTTTTTTGGATGAAAAACTTAACCGAAAAATTTGAAAAAATTCACCAACAAAGTAAACATTTTTCAGCATCTTCTCAAATTTTTTCCGAATTTTTCAGTGAGTCCTTCACTCCGAAAAAAAATCCTGAATCATTTCACACTCGAGAAATCCATTTTGCCCCAATTTTCCCTATCAGTAAAGTGTAATAGAGTAATAAGATGCGAGGAGGGGGGAGGGAGGAGGAAGAGGAAAGAGGATCAGAAAGGAGGGAGGGGGGGGTACATTGAGAAATCAGGAGAGTATCACGGAAGCCAAAACTTCTCCCTCCCCCCCCCCCCCCCCCCCAAATCTCTCACTTTCCAAGAGACAAACCCTCCCAATTCGTACAAGTGCAACAGAGAGAACACAATCAAAGCAAAAGAGAGAAGGGGAAACCCCAATTTCCCCTCCTCCTTCTCCATTCCATTGATTCCCCCTCCCCCCTCCCTCCTTTCGAGTTGAGCGCCACTGTATGTGTGTGTGTCTCTCGCCATGTTCCTCAACCCTCGCCTCCCATTGGCCGCCACAAACCAGTGAAGTGTCCCCCCATTGGCCGAAATTAGGCACCGCCTCCTACAGCAAATTCCCATCCGCCCTTTTCACTCCTTTTTTTTTACCGTCCATGGACTGGAAAAAAACGTTTTTACTGTGCTTCGTGCTATATACACGGTTTATAAGCCCCTCTCTTGAAACCAACGGTTGCTGGCGTGTGCCGGACTCTCCTCCCCCACTATTTTCAACGTCTCTCACACAAACACATATATATACATATATATGTAACCTTCTCACGACCAAAAATATGTGTATGCCGTTTGCTAGCTAACCCCTAACCTAAAGCTTCTACCTTTCGTCAGCCGGCTACTAGTGCATGCTCGCACGACGTACGATAAAGACGTCGTCTCTCTCTCTCTCTCTCTTTTTCCATTTCTTATTAATGCGCGTGTCAATTAAATGGAATTTTTAAAATTTAAAACGATATAAAATGAATACCGCGTGTTTTTCCCGCAAAAATCGTGAATTTTAGCAATTTTTTCAATTTTTTTTTGTGATTTTTAATTAATTAATTTTCCTAATTAATAAAATTAAGTGATGATTTTAACGTTATGAGTGAAATTAAGGGATTTTTTATCATCGAAAAACTCTGAAATGTTTTATGAATTTTTTTCATGATCAAACTAATTCATTGCGTGTGTGTGGATTATTTGTGAAATTATTTGCTTGTGAAGTTTTTGGATTTTTAATTGATATAAGAGGAGGCGATGGAGGCACAGCAGGTTGTTATTGCTGAGACAACTCAGAATTCACAGGATATGGTTTTACCAAAGCCATCTAATAGTATACCAAGTCACAGTATTGATGCTATACTTGGTAGGGGTGGTAATAAAAGAAGTCATCAGGATTTGGAAGATTCAGCTAGGGATCTACAAGAGAGTACTGGTAGTTCTATTAATTTAATTAATTATAATTTATTGTGATGAGGAGAAGACAAAAAAAATCATTTTTTTGAGGCAAAAAAAATAATTTAGTTGTTGAAAAATCGTTGGCTTAGAGTCAAAGGGGCCTAAGTGCTATGGCCTATATATATAGGACTTACGCCACTTTGTTTCTTGGACGACAATATTTATTTATTTATTTATTCATTTGCAACAATGCATAATAAACCAATTTTGTTATCGAATTCTCGTGAAACTATAAAAAAAAAATTATTCTCAAATTTTTTTTCAATTTAATTCCATTGCATATACATGAATATGATCAGCGAATTGGGTATCTATCAAGTTGACCATTTTGTAAACAATTCTAAAAAACCTTTTAGATTTTTTAATATTTATCTGAATTTTTTCAGATTTTTAGAGCGTGGCGTATTTTCTTTAGCTTTCAAGATGAATAAAAAAATAGAGGTACATAAAAAAAATCGACAAAAAATTGAGCGTGCTTTTTTGAGGTAGAAGAATCATGTAAAAAATTGCGAACCAAATCGGAAAGGTCGAAGTCACGAGCTGGTCAATTCGGCATGGAATACCCCGTATATAGATATAAAAATATTGAAGAATTTTGTTCAAAAAAAATTTCTCCGTGAAGCGAATTTTTAAAACGTTGAAATTAATTTTTGCTTCTTCCGAAAATATTTCATAAACTACTGGAGATGCGCCCTTTTTACCCACAACCCTTTTTATAGCGTTTAATGCTCTACAGAAGAATGCATCAGTGTTAAAAAGGGCGTATCTCCATTATTTTTCAATATATATCAAAAAATTAGAGGTGCATGGTTGCTCGCTCGCTATGCTCGCTCGCAAATGGAGGAGTGCGTTATTGCTGATTAGAAGGAATTCGTATGAATGTATTGTGATGAGTATGACTCTTCGAACCGCACTAAGAACTTCCCGATAATTTTTCTCACTTATTATTAGAAAAAATGATGAATTAAAAAAACGAACGCAAACAACGAAGCTGAGAAGAAGTTTTTCGAAATATCTTCAGTTTTATTGGTCGTAGTATAAAAATTCTGAATGGAGGTGAGAGATGAAATCATTTGCCAGTTATATATTGATTTACTCATTCATTTAGTATTGATTTTTGAGATAGTTAACGGGCAACAACGGATTCCTACGGAAGGTTCCATAAATACCTCGATAATCGATATTTTTTATTGAAAACCACATAGATCGCTGAAGAATGATCCCACCTTTCACCTCCATTAAGAATTTTTCCGCTATCGCTAATAGGACCGGAGATATTGTGAAAGATATTTGATTATGCTCTCGTAAAAAACTAAGAAATCGCTGAACCGATTCCAACCAAAATCTAATCAACACTAATCTATATCGAGATGCTTCGATTCCGATATTGATCATCTCGATCGCATTATTGATTAACGAGAAAACGAACGAAAAAATTGGTCACATACACACACACATACAGACATGGTCCTAAAAACTATCAGAAAATGTTGTGGAGGTCTCAAAACGTAAAGATAAATCAAAAAATGGATTTTTCCCTAATCAGGAAGTTAAAAAACTAAAAAAAAACTATTTTTTCTGTTTTTTTTCCTCTTTACTACTGAATTTTTAGTATAACAAATTGCAAAAAATGAATAAAAACTGTTACGCTAATTTTATAAAATCGTAAGTCACTTCTAAAGCATTCGACGGCATCTAACCCTCTATATTTTCTTCATAAATTCTCTGTAAAGAAAAAAACGGGTCAAATGAGGACGGTTGAACGAATTAATCAAGAGTCTAATCAGTTGTCGTGTGCCTAGATTGGCCCATACACGTAATAAAATCGCGGGCATGAAACAATTCGTATATTCCCCCTTCCCTCCCTCCCCCTCACCCCTCTCAGTTGTAAATAATTCATATTTAATTAGGGTAGGAGCTCAGCGGAGATATTAATCTCCGCGACAGGAAAGACCCTCGTCTCGTCGTTGATCGACATTCGGAGTTAATGGAGTTGTAGATTTTACGAGAAATAATAATAATAATAACAATAATAATAATAATGTGTTTATTTAGCCAATGGCTACCAATTGATACATTTGTTAAAACATTTTCTGTTACATTTGTTTCTTTTTCTTCTTATTTATTTATTTTTATAACACACCACTTCTAATTTCCCCTGTCAAGAGTCTCTTAAATAATGCTAGTTTATTTACATTTTTGATTTGTTCACTCAATTTGTTGTATAAAGAAAAACCATACGCATTTATTGTTTTATCGGCAGTTTTTGTTCTCTTTTTTTGTAATATGCAGTTCATTCCTTCTTCTAGTATCATAACTGTGCTCACGTCTTATTATCATTCTCGAAAGATAATCCAGTGTTAAACCATTTACCATTTTGTAAATCATCACACAAACGTTAAACTTAATTCTCTCTTTAATTGACATAAAGCATAATGCATCCAACATACTCTCAACTGGCGTATACTTATTCACTCTAAGGATAATTCTCATAGCTCGATTTTGCGTTTTTTGTAACAGAAATAAACTTTTCTCATTCAAATTTAACAATAAAGGAGAACAATACTCATAATGGGGTGCAATAATAGTTTTATAAACTAACACCTTGGTGTAATCACCAATATAGCTGCCTATCCTATATAATAATAATAATAATAATAATAATAATAATAATGATAATAATAAAAGGGAAAAAGAATTAAAAAAATAGAGGAATAATTGGAGAATTGTGTTTGTGTGTGTGTGATGGATTTTTTTTACGACTTAATTTCACTGATAATGTGAAGAATAAACACTGTAAATAATTCTAACGAGTTTTGCGCATTCATTTTAACGAAGGAAATTACAAAATTACGTGAAAAAATGAGGGAATATAATTGGAGCCGATGCTAGTGCGCGTCATAAAAACGCGAGGTTTTTATTTTCTTTTTTTTTTGCATTATAATTGATGAAAATAAGTGTTTAAAATACGTGAATACGCTAGTAAAATGATATACTAGTGATTTATGTAATGAATTACAAATAATTAATATAATTCCAAAATTCTTCTTCAAATCTGCTTCAAACACCCAAGAACTAGATTTTTAATCATAAATATTAATTTTTGGGTGATTTATCTGTTTATTTCTTGTTTTACACTCAACGACTAGTGCGAAGAAGCATAGAACTACTTTAAAAAAAAAAAATTGTGTGGCTCTGAAAATGAAATAGAAAATTAAAAACTAGTGGAGACACATTCTCAAACACATTTGTATATACACATATACAAAAAAAAAAAAAAAAACGTGTATCGTGGGGCAATGTCAGCGTATAATTGGAAAATCGTTATAATCGTGACTAGCAATCTGCCACACGGGAGCAAAACTAACCCAGGGGGGGAGGTTGTAGTAGGTGTATATATGTGGCGCGCGCGTTGCCACGACTAATTTGTCGCTTGAGAACCAGGCTCAAGCAAAACGATATCCCTTTGGTTAATGCTTGTGTCCTATTTGCTGAGTCAATATTTTATTTTCTCATTATTTTGACATTTTAATTTTGTTTTATTGAATGTTGATAGGTTTGAAATTACGTGGAGCTATCATTTTTTGGCGGGAAATCTAGGGATATTTGCATTTGTACAGTTGGAGGCTGTTTTTGAGGGGGATTCCCCTTTTCCTAACCTCAAATTTTCACTAAAATTCCTCTAAAATTGCGGAAAAGAGGGAGAATAGCTCAAAAATATTGATTTTGATGGTCAATATTTTATTTTCTCATTATTTTTAGGTTTTCCTTTGTTTTATTGAATGTAGATGTGCTTAAATAACGTGCAGGTGCTATTTTTGGCGGGAAATCTAGGGATTTTCATGGTTGGGACACCCGCAAGCTATTTGGAGTGGAATTTCCTTCATTCTAACCTCAATTCCTGGAAAGATTTGTAATTCCATTGAACCAATAACGGAGATTCGCTTCTTTTTACCTGAATTCTTCATCGTAACTCTCATAATTTCCTACAAAAACAGATTACCGCAAAAAAGACGTATGTCCAGTAGCTTCCAAGATAATCTTAGAAAAGAAAAATCGTCAAAAAAAATGAATTTGATAGAATATATCTTGAAATAATAATGGTCTGAAGAGTAAAACTGAAATGTTCTACTACTAATGGACTCTTCTTCTTCCCTTTTATTTCATCGTCATCGTCACTTAAATTCAGCCTCTGAATTTCATTAACCCTCCAATTCACCAAAACGCAGTATAAAATGAAAGGAAACCGCTCTGGTAATACATTGTAATTACCTCTTCCCCCCTCTCCTCCCACTCTTGAATTATTTAAACTTAATCGCCCGATAATTCCATAACGAAAGTTTTAATTTGAAATGAGTTTTAATTATGGTAACACAAAAATTGAAATAAAATTGAAAAAAAAGTTTTTAATTAAAAAAATTACGCCAATTTAGTTTTAAGAAAACGTTTATATATATAACACTTACGCCCCTTTGCTTCTAAAAGCGATGATCTGTGTTTGATTTCCCTTAATTTAATTTCCAGAATGGAAAAACTATATAATGCGAAATTATACTGAAAATTATATGAAAAATATGGAATCATATAATTTAGTGAAATTCTATATACTTTGCTATATATTCCAAATTACATAATATGATTATACTGTGGTTATATTCATCAGTAGAACTGGCAGTATATAACTCATTATATTTCACAATATACTACTCAATATATGATTTTTCATATATACTCATTATACCTATCACTTATATTTCAAATAAAAATTACTTTTTAATTAACATGCATCATTTAATACACAAATTTTTACACATATAATAATTAATTAATATTGAATTATATAATAAACGAAAATATAAAATATACATATATCAATGAGTATACTTTGTCATAAATCTTAGAATTATATATATATTCATACTTCCAAGATATATAATCAAATATAAGTATTTCGTATATTTTATCCAAATATTGAAGATATATCAGTGACATATATTATTTATTATATTCAATTTTATATTTTCAAATCAGCGAAATTATCTGTATGGCCTCGATATACTATTCGATATAATTTCTCATATAATGTTTTATATCAGCGTTATATTTTCCCATATATTTATAGCTATATATAGTTCTTCCATTCGGGTATTAGCATAGCACTTACGGCCCTTTGTTTCTAAGGCGACGATATAATGGGGAGAGTGGGGCAAAATGGATCTCCGGGGCGAAAAATGATTCAGGATTTTTTTTCGGAGTGAAAGACTTGTTGAGAAAATCTGAAAAAATTTGAGAAGATGCTTTAATGTGTCTTCATTGTTGTGTAATTTTTTCAAATTTTTTCATTAAGCCGCCTATTCTCTAAAAAATCACGAATAGTTTTGAACAGGTCTTCAATTTTATATTTTCAAATCAGCGAAATTATCTATATGACCTATATGTTTTATATTAGCCTTATATTTTCCCATATATTCATAGCTATATATAGTTTCTCCATTCAAGCCATTGAATTATTCAAACTTAATTGCCCGATAATTCGATAACGAAAGTTTTAATTATGGTAACACAAAATTAAAATTAAAAAAAAAACAACGAAGTTTTTAATGAAAAAATTAGTTGATTTTCTTGTTGGGTGATGGATGGAAGGAAGGGATAATGTCTGTATTGCGGAAGATCGCGAGTGTAACGGCTGACGTTGGTGTGTACAAATACACACAATGTTATACATATATATATATATATATATATATATATATATAGTAATAGAGGAATAAAGTGAAAGAGCAAGAGAGAAAGAGAGTGAAAAGCATAAATGTGGTAAAAGTGCATTGGGTGCCAGTCGTAAAAGGCTTTTGTTAAAAGAGCGAGAGGGTAATACTGATCGCGTGACACTGCCACGGGGCCACGAGGCAATTACGTGTAATTTCATACCCATTTATATACTGGATACCTTGTGTTTTTTTTTGTTTTTTTTTTCTCTGTTTTTTTGAGGATATAAGTCACATTCTCCCATGGGTTAACACTGAAATTTGGGAAATAATATGTATTCAAAACAATATTGAAAGGGCGAAAGAGAAAGAAAATAACATGTTTTTAATATTAAAAGCAGAGAGATAGACGGGACTGATCAAACTTATCGAAGGAAATTAATCGGATCAGGACTTCAATCCATTTACCTCGAGGGGGAGGGGGAGGGGGGAGGATTTTATTATTCAATCCGATCGTGTTCATTATAAAATCTTATCGCAACATCTATTATTGGGGATTTTAACTGTTGATCTTTATTTATTTTTCATTTTTAATTTGAGAATTTTATTAAATTTTTTTATTTCTATGAAAATTATTATCAATATTTTTATTATTATGGAAAATTTTATTAATTTTTTATTATTATTAAATTCATAGATTATTTTTGTTATTAAATTAATTCATTATTATTATCATTATTATTATTATTATTATTATTATTATTATTGAAAATTTTATTAATTTTTTTTTAATTGAAAATAGATATTTTTTTTTGCAATTTTATGAAAATTTTGGATTTTTTTTTTTTTTTGATTAATAGAAAATTGTAATTTTTTAAAATTAAATTTGGGCAAAAATTGAATTTTTTTGATATTATTTCCTATTTTTTTCTAACGATAATTTTTTTTTTAAACTTCATTCGAGTATAAAACTCATGAGTTTGAAATAAAAATTAAAAGAAAAAAAAAACTAAAATATATTATCCAACACCTGGAAAATAAAACGACTCTCTCCCTCTTTTGGTTGCTAGGACACGTGGGGCAACGGAAGCGAGTCCCCTGTGTACAGTATACTACGTATATATGTGCTTCCAACACCCCCACATGGAGGCAACGGTGGAAGGTGGTACTGCCGCATACCGATGTTTTTTTTTAGAATCGATCAAATTTTTTACCAATAAAAAAATTGAAGATCAAATCGTGTCTACAGACAATTGTGAGAGCATGGAAATTGAATTATTATTGATGATTTTTTGGTGAAAGTATATGAGATAGGATTTTCCTGATGATTTCATTGAAAAGCTGAGGAAATTTCCGTTGAAAAACACAGGTTAAAATTTATTTTTGATAATTTTTTGAAAATTCGACTTTTTCAGGGGAAAATTGGGGGTCTAAACCTTTACGAAATTGAAAAATTTCAATTTTTCGGGGATATCTCCGGTTCTATTGGTCGCAGGGACTTGGGACCGATCTTAAATGAAAGGTGAGATGATTTGCCATAAATTCATGTGGTTTTAAAAATTTTCTATCGATTATTGAAGATAATACGATGAAAAAACTGATTTTCATAAAATAAGCTATAAGTCACTGAAAAATCGATAAAAAATTTTTAGAACCACATGAATCGATGGGAAATGATCTCATCTTTCATTTGAGATCGGTCCCAGGTCGCTGCGACAAATAGAACCGGAGAAATCCCCGAAAAAGTGAGAATTTTCAAAAATGGAAAAGTTTTGACCCCAAATTCGTCCCCAAAAACCTAGAATCTCCAAAAAATTCAAAAAAATCAATTCTGACCCACGTTTTCCACCCAAAATTTCCTCAGCTTTTCAATGAAATCATCAAAAAAAATCCATCTCAATCCCTTCCATCAAAATCTCCATTTTTCCCTATATATGTACCTCTGCATCAGCAGTCGTCAGCACTAAACGATTTTCCGTTGAACGTAGAAGCGATTTAACCAAATTACCGTTTTATTGAACGTAATCAAACATGCACTGGATCTTACTGACATTAACTTGATACCGAAAATTCTCCACTAATCAATAACAGTAGTTGCACGTATTAATTCGGAACCCAAGCAATTATCCAATGTTAACTAATTAAAAGCCAAAACTCAATTTTTGGATAATTCATTTTCATCTTTTTTTTTTTTTTTTCCTCTTTTCCCTTTTTCTTCTCACAATTTTCATCATTTCAATCACACGTTAACTCTGCTCGAAACAATTTACGACGAATTTCCGTGGATATGAAAGGGATAGACACAAATGTGAGAAACAGAGACAGAGACACAGGCCCTTTTGCAAACGACGTGGCTCGACACATAGATGGGAGGGAGGGAGTGGGGAGGGGGGTGCGCGCACCACATAGAACCGATGCCGCCAGAGATATCCCAATAAAGCACCCACGCACGCCACCAAACAATTAAATTATTAACCGGTTGTGATAACGAGGCACAGTAGCGCTGATTACAATTATAATTAACGTTACCTTTTACCTATGTCTATGGCATCACTGGCGTTAATCTATTTTGTATGATTTTGTGGAGATATTTTATTTTTTCTCATCAGCTTCATTTTTTTTATTGTGTTATGAAGAGTAATGAAGAAATCTGTGCAAAGAAAATTACGGAAAAAAAAAAAAATTTGGAAAATTTTATTCTCTTGGAGGACAAAATTATTTTTTTTACATTTTTATCATATTGGGAACGAAGGGGCGTAAGTACTGTGTATAGACATAGCACTTATGCCACTTTGTTTCTAAGAAAATGCTTATATATAGCACTTACACCACTTTGTTTCTAAGAGAATGCTTATACATAGCACTTACGCCTCTTCGTTTCTAAGGAAATGCTTATATACAGCACTTATGCCTCTTTGTTACTAAGAAAATGCTTATATATAGCACTTATGCCACTTTGTTACTAAGAGAATGCTTATATATAGCACTTAGACCACTTTGTTACTAAGGAAATGCCTATATATAGCACTTAGACTACTTTGTTTCTTAGTAAATGCCTATATATAGCACTTAAGCCACTTTGTTTCTAAGGAAATGCCTATATATAGGATTTAGGCCATTTTGTTTCTAAGGAAATGCCTATATATAGCACGTACGCCTCTTTGTTTCTAAGGTAATGCCTATATATAGCACTTACGCCTCTCGGTTACTAAGAAAATGCTTATATATAGCACTTACGCCATTTTGTTTCTAAGGAAATGTTCATATATAGCACTTACGCCACTTTATTTCTAGGGAAATGCTTATATATAGCACTTACGCCATTTTGTTTCTAGGGAAATGCTTATATATAGCACTTAGATCACTTTGTAACTAAGGAAATGCCTATATACAGCACTTACGCCACTTTGTTTCTGAGGAAATGCCTATATATAACGCTTACGCCACTTTGTTACTAAAGAAATGCTTATATATAGCACTTATGCCTCTCTGTTACTAAGAAAATGCTTATATATAGCACTTACGCCATTTTGTTTCTAAGGAAATGCTCATATATAGCACTTACGCCATTTTGTTTCTAGGAAAATGCTTATATATAGCACTTACGTCTCTTTGTTTCTAAGGAAATGCCTATATATAGCACTTACACCACTTTTTTTTCAAGGAAATGCCTATATATAGCACTTAAGACACTTTGTTTCTAAGTAAATGCTTATATATAGCACTTATGCCTCTCTGTTACTAAGAAAATGCTTATATATAGCACTTACGCCATTTTGTTTTTAAGTGAATGCCTATATATAGCACTTACGCCTCTTTGTTTCTGAGTAAATGCTTATATATAGTACTTACACTACTTTGTTTCTATGAAAAAGCTTATATATAGCACTTACGCCATTTTGTTTCTGAGGCGACAATCTGTTTGATTTGCCTTGATTTCAGCTTTCTACTCTCTCCCTTCACATCACAATATCTATATATAATCACTGTCTCCTGACTATCACTATAGTATTAATCAGAATTTCAAATTTTCCCGGGTTATTGTGATGAACCAATGGGATACTTGTGTGACCAATGACGTCTGACCAATGAAGAAAAGGCACACAACTAATAACCTCTTAAAAAAGAGAATCCTTCGTATTTTATTTACTGAAAATACAGGAATGAAGTACAGAAGGAAAATTAAACTAGGGGAGGAAAAAGAAAAGAGAGCAGGTAGTAAGATTTGAGGAATGAAATGAAAAAGTTCTTTGAGGTATGTTCAATTTCATGGGAAATTGAGACCTGTTCCTTGACATGAGATTGTTTGTAAGCGACAGCTTGATTTTCGTCTTTGGCAAATACACAAACACACATATATATACAAAGTCAACTGCGAAATTTCGCATAGTAGAATTTCACTGTGCACCCAAGAGGGAATAAGGACACAAAAGGCAAATTCTGTATGTGTATATATATATGTGAATGTTGAGAAATGATGTAACGTTATACTTGTAGGAAGGTAGAAGCTAAACCCGATGACAGCTTAAGAGGTTTTTTTTTCGAGTAAAATGCTCTTAAGTTCATCGTTGTTTTGCTTTAAATTTTCATCTGATTCAATTTATTTGAGCTGAAATTAATTAAAGACTATTAAAAATCTGGGACACTTTCAATTTTTTCATTTTTTTTTATTAATTCGTATTTCCATACAACAAAAATAGCGGATTTTTCAAGAAGCCAAAAGATGAGATCTCATTTGATAAAAAAAAATAATGAAAAAAACGTTGAACTAAATAAGACCATAACTAAAGTAGTGTCAGAAGAAGAGAAGACTAAATTCCATAATCCTCTTTGGTCGTTTGATGGCGGCAAACCGGGCTCTCTGTTTAACACCCACTGAATCTTTACTGTTTCTGATTTTATTAGTTCATTTTTATTCATTTTTATTAATTTTTTTTCTTTCTGTTCAACTTTATTATCTCTCAGTTGAAAAAAAGTGAAGAATCGACACTAAACTATTAAAAATTGAAAAAAATTAAAAATGAATACTTTCAGCTATGATCTCGATATTTGAACTTTCATAATATCCAACATATGTTTCGAATATCCGAATTTCTCAGGAGTTTCTGATATAAAAGTGCTGATGAAAATCATGACCATTAGACTATACCGGATTAAAACATTGATGAAATATATTTCTATAGATATATATCATCACCTTAGAAACAAAGGGGCGTAAGTGCTATGTTTATACACAGCACTTACGCCCCTTTGTTTCTAAGGCAATGATATTCTCACCTTAGAAACAAAGAGGCGTAAGTGCTTCGCAATTAGCATAGGACTTACGCCTTTTTGATTCTAAGGCAACTATATGCAAATTTGCAGAGAATATATGGGGCAAAATGGACCCCCATGGCAATATGATCTAGATTTTTTTTCCTGAGTAAAGGACTCGGTGAAAAAATCTGAAAAAATTTGAGAAGATGCTCTAATATGTGAAGGTTGTTGATGAATTTTTTCAATTTTTTCTAAAGACTCCTTCATTAAAAAAAAATCTCGAAATATTCAGACCTCATAGGTCCATCTTGCCACCGTCTCTTCTATTATATAATTATATTAGAATATGTTCTATATATCTTATATATCATCATATTCTCTATATATTTGAGTATATCTCTTCTCATATATAGAATATCGGAGATTGGAACTCCATTATTCCACTACAATATTAAGAGGAAAAATGGGGCAAAATGGACCTCTGTGGCGACATGATCTAGAATTTTTTTTCCTGAGTAAAGGACTCGGTGAAAAAATCTGAAAAAATTTGAGAAGATGCTCTAATATGTCAAGATTGTTGATGAATTTTTTCAATTTTTTTTTAAGACTCCTTCATTCAAAAAAAAATCTCGAAACATTTAGACCTCGTAGGTCCATTTTGCCACCGTCTCTTCTATTATATAATTATATTATTATATCAAAATATATGTTATATATCTCATATATCATCATATTCTCTATATATTTGACTATATCCCTTCTAATATATAAAATATTACCATAAAAATTTTAGTTCCCACACTTTTACTAATATTTAAATATCCATTAACGATAAACTAATTAAATACACGAAAGATAATTTCTCTATTAATTGAGCAAGACATTAAACTCCTCTGAGGTTAACATTCACCCGTATTTCTCAAATACCTTTTTAACCGTCAGTTCACTTCAAAATGCCACTGAAGAAAACACGTGTCAAGGATCAACATAATTCATCCGTATTTTGCACCTTAATCACTGTGCTTAATTCAATAATTAATGTGGTTGAAAATTTATCATTTAAGATTTACAATTTTGACTTCATTAACTCCTCTCTCAAAGCCATAAAATTTGTTAACGTCATTCACAACTAATATCTTAAATCAGCCTATGATTGACTCACAACTTAACTCGATTAAAATTGAGAATTTAATAAAAAAAAAATAGTTTGTATTAAGACAACTCTCAGTCTCAGTGCAAAGTGCTTTCTCGGGAGATAAATTTATCGATGAGATCGTGGGCATTCATACCCATTAGAGGTTAACAAAAAAAAAGGAAAGAATTTTGACTCCCCCCCCCCTCTTTCCCCCCCTTATGCCGACTCCTCCTCGAGTCCATTATCCTATCTCCACGTGTCAATCTCTTAAGTAGCTAGAACGTTTCACTGCAGTGTAAGAACCCCTTTACACACTTGCCTTTGATAAAAATCTCGTACACTTTTTTTCTTTTCATTATGTATATAACACTGAAAGTTGAGAAAAAAATACGTTTTCTGAAGAACTGGTTATGCAGACAAACGTGTTTCAATTTTTTATTGACTCTATTTCAATAAAATAATAATAATAATGTATTTTATGATATTTTTTTTACAATTAATAGTAGATAGTATTAAAAAATTATTTTTTTTAAATATAGGAGAGAGTGGGACAAAATGAATTTGTGGGTCGAAATTATTTGGGATTTTTTTTGAGGGTGAAGGAGTTTTTGAAAAAATTTGAAAAAATTCTGCAACAATGCTCACATATTAGAGCATCTTCTCAAATTTTTTCAGATTTTTTCATGAAGTCCTTCACTCCGAAAAAAATTCTGGAACTTGATCTCATGAAGATCCATTTTTTCCCACTTGTTCCTATATTCAAGGCAAAATAGTATTTTATGTAACAAGTGCCGTAAAGTATTTTTTGACGAGTTTGAAAGTTTTAGAATGAGTTGAAGACGATTTTTTGTGAATAGAAGAGTTGAAAAATGTTTAGAGCACGTTTATTTTGCAGTATTGGAAAACGTGTGAAAAGTGCCACTGAGCGCATGCGCAGCGTGCGTAAAACGTCAACTTTACGCACGGCGTGCGATAAATGATTAAAATACGTCTCAATTGACTAATATCCTTCTTTATGATGAAAATTCAATAAAAATGTAATAAAAACATATTTTCTGCGCATGCGCAGCGTGCGTAAAACGTTCACTTTACGCACGACATGCGATAAATGATGGAAATACGTCTAAATTGACTAATATACTTCTTTATAATGAATATTCAAGAAAAATGTGATAAAACCATATTTTTTTGCGCATGCGCAGCGTGCGTAAAACGTCCACTTTACGCACGGTGTGCGATAAATGATTAAAATACATCAAAATTGACTGATAAACTTCTTTATGATGAATACTCAATAAAAATGTGATAAAAACATATTTTTTCTGTACACTGGGACGAAAGTGAGACTTTCGGCCCTCGCTGCGCTCGGGCGTCAGCTCACTTCTGTCCCAGTGTGCAGAAAAATCGTATACACACCTTGGGCAGTAAGTAAGAAAGCCTCAGAGCACATGTTTGTTGACCTCGGCTTCGCCTCGGCCAACAATTACATGTGCTCTGAGACATTTCTTACATTACTGCCCTAGGCATGTAATATACTATTTCTAATTTTATAATATTTAAAAAATAATTTTATTTCTAATAAATTTTGAAAAATGTGTTTTTTTCAGGTGAAAACAGTTGCAATTCAACGGGTGGCGGAAGTGATGAAGAATTAACGCCATCAAGTGACGATTTAAACAGCAATGGTAAAAAGAAACACCGAAGAAATCGTACAACATTTACAACATATCAACTTCATGAGCTCGAACGAGCATTTGAAAAATCACATTATCCAGATGTTTATTCACGTGAGGAGTTAGCAATGAAGGTCAATCTACCGGAAGTTCGTGTTCAGGTAAATTTACCATTAAAAATTCCCTTAATGCTCAAAAAAATAATCAAAAACAATTCTTTTTTAATTAATAATTTTTTTTTATTATTTTATTTTATTTATTTTTTTTATTTAAAAAAAAATAAACAAATAAAATAAATAAATGAATGAATAAAATAAATAATAATCCAAAAAATTTTTTTTTTAATTATCAATTTTTTTTTAATTATCAAAAAAAAAGCGAAAAATAATAGGAAATTAATTTAATTATCGTCGTAATAAAAAATAATAATTCGACCATAATTATCGAATTATTCTCATGATATCAAGTAAATTAGCATTTTTTTTTTTTTCAAAAATAAATTAGACATTTGAATTTTACAATCGTAATGGCAAATCAGCCTGTGTGGTAAACTTGTATTAAACTAAATTAAATTAATTATGTGCGTGACAGCGATAATACCACGCAGTCGCGTGCGTTGACGTATCGATTAAAGCCAGTAAACTACAAACATACACACACGCCTGGGGGGAAAACCACTGCAACATTTCGAAATTTTCACCTACTCTTTACAATCTCTAACCTTTGTTCTCTTTGTAACTTTCATTTAATTTCCCAAATATTAAAACGTTACTTTTGGGGTTCTCTCATTGAAAAAATAGCTATATATATATATGTAGGGGGAGGTGGGGTAAAATGGGCACTCCAATTGAACGGTTCGAGATAGAAATTTTCTAATGATTCCATTGAAAAGCTGAGGAAATTTTAGGCGAAAAACATGTGTCAAATTTTTTTTTCAATTTTTGGAAAAATTCACTGTTTTGGCCAAGTTTTGAAGGGGTTTTCCTTTTGAAAATCGAAAAAATTCACTTTTTCGACGATATCTCCGGTTCTGTTGGTCGTAGCGATCTGGGGTTGATCTCAAATGAAAGGTGAGCTCATTTCTCATCGATTTGTGTGGTTCAAATTTTTTTTAAATCAATTTTTCAAATATTTATAGGTCATTTTTCTGAAAATCCGTTTTTGCCCTATAAGTACTTGAAAAAATTGATATTTTTCTTTTTAAACCCCATAAATCGATGGGAAATGAGCTCACCTTTCATTTAAGATCAACCCCAGGTCGCTACGATCAATAGAACCAGAGATATTCTCGAAAACCTGAAATTTTTCCAAAAACAGAAGACTTTCACCTTCAAATCTGGCGCCAAAAAATGAAATTTTTGAAAAATTCCAAAAAATAACTTCTGACATATGATTTTCATGGGAAATTTCCTCATCTTTCCAATGGAATCATCAGAAAAAACCTATCTCCAATATTTCCATCGATTTCTCCCAATTTTCACAGTAAAAAAATACCAAAATCAACTCATGTCCATTTTACCCCATATATATATCATTCAAATAAATTTTTTAAATGAGCCAATTTTTAACCTTTGTTCTCTCTGTAACTTCCGTTTAATTTCCCGAATATTAAAACGTACCCAAAAGACAATAGAAGAGAGAGAAAAAAAATTACTTGGAATATCCAAAGTAATTTCATTCTTTAAATTAACCCCCCCCCCCCTCCCCTCCCCCCTCTCCCACCCTATGTTCCCGGGAATAATTGAGCCAATTCGGGTCAAGTCTGAGTAACTCTGGGCAAAGAAAAGTTGGGAGGAAAAAGAAATAAAAAAAAAAAAAAAAAAAAAAAAGAGAAGAAAACTCAAGGACATACAGTGGGAAACGTGCCAAACGAAAAAGAGCTCAGTAAAATAGTAATTAAAATTTTTAATTGCGTTTAGAGCCTGCCGTCCACCACTGTCGTTTTATACTCATTCTATCTTTTATTCTCCCTTTTATTATCCGCTTCTTTCTTTTTTTTTTCACTCTCTCTCTCTCTCTCTCTTGCTACCTCCCCCCCCCCCCCTTTCCCTCCCCCTCCCCTCCTTTTACCTCCTCTTTCCTGTGAAACGACAAGACTTTTTCCAATTTTCACAAAGTGGAGTGACGCAGAGTTTTTTCACTGGTTTATTTTACTCGTCTATATATATATATATATATATATCTTTCTCTCTCTTACTCTCTTTTCTGCCTCTTCGTCCAGTCTCGTGTGCATCACTCTTCCTCACCTAATCCCTTAAGCTTATTACTTGAGATAAAATAAAATGGGATGAAAAAAACACAAGAGATAAATAAATGAATAAATAAAAAAAGGAGGGGGGGGGAGAGAGAGAGAGAGAGTTGGAGTCACGAGGAGAATGGAGAGAATTGAATTATTTCATCATTTTTAATTGACAATTTAAATTGTGTCAATCAATTTTTTCAATATTACCCTTCTGTTCCAGATTTTTTTTTGAGTGAACGGTTCGGTAAAAAAATTTGAAAAAATTCAGTAATAATGTTGACATATTGAGACATTTTCCTGAATTTTTTCAGATTTTTTTAAAAAGTCATTCAGATTTTAGAAAATTATTCATTTTACCACATCAAAAAAAGTCAATTTTTCTGCTTTTTATTTTTTTAAAATATATGAAAAATTCAGTGAAATAGCGGAATTTTGCAGAAACTTGTTAAATTCTATTTCTCTCTTCCACTTTCATTTTTTTAAAAGTGTACAAATTTTCCGATAATCTGTAATTCCAATAATGCAAGTATACACACAGTAACAACAGTTAATTCGATGATTAGATATCTCCGTTAAAGTGATAAACAAGCGGACGCGTTGGTGGTAGTCATCTGGTGTGTTTACGCTTATATTCGCATCGTACAATTCTGTGCAAAACCCGATTTTCCCGAAATGATCAGGTATTATCAAATGACTGAACGTTTTAGCATTAATAGTTTAACACACCATTAAATCCTTGTGTAGAATATTATTCCCATCCTCACTATACCGTAAATAACATCACTAGCGTAAACGCTAATTTATTCTGAATCCAGTGGAAGTGGATTTACCTCCCCACTACTGTATTCCAATTTAAACCGTAAACGTTTCATCGCAGTAGAGACAGAATGAGCGAGAGAGCGAGAGAGAGGGAGATATAACTCTCCGTCTCGCTTTCACTCACTCGCTTTGGATGCGCGCGCATTTGGCATTTAAAACCGCAAGGGAACACCGCCCACTTTTTCTCATTTTGTAATTGTATTTGGTGGAGAATGCCGCAACTCTGATCCGATTGCCCAACCAATAAAATTCACTCTCACATGTGTATGTGTTTGCTCTTTCATTTATTTCAACGTTAATCTATTGTCAATCAGATTATTATTATTATTCGATGTGAAGCCGAATGGAAAAAGTATATATAGCTATGAATATATGGGAAAATATAACGCTGATTTGAAAATATAAAATTGAAGACCTGTTCAAAATGATTTGTGATTTTTTAGAGAATAGGCAACTTGATGAAAAAATTTGAAAAAATTACACAACAATGAAGACACATTAGAGCATCTTCTCAAATTTTTTCAGATTTTTTCAACAAGTCTTTCACTCCGAAAAAAAATCCTGAATCATTTTTCGCCCCGGAAATCCATTTTGCCCCACTCTCCCTATTATATTGTCGCCTTAGAAACAAAGGGGCGTAAGTGCTATGCTAATACCCGAATGGAAGAACTATATATAGCTATAAATATATGGGAAAATATAACGCTGATATAAAACATTATATAAGAAATTATATCGAATAGTATATCGAGGCCATATAGATAATTTCGCTGATTTGAAAATATAAAATTGAATATAATAAATAATATATGTCACTGATATATCTTCAATATTTGGATAAAATATACGAAATACTTATATTTGATTGTATATCTTGAAAGTATAAATATATTTATAATTCTAAGATATATGACAAAGTATACTCATTGATATATGTATACTTTATATTTTCGTTTATTATATAATTCAATATTAATTAATTATTATATGTGTAAGAATTTGTGTATGAAATGATGCATATTAATTAAAAAGTAATTTTTATTTGAAATATGAGTAATAGGTATAATGAGTATATATGAAAAATCATATATTGAGTAGTATATTGTGAAATATAATGAGTTATATACTACCAGTTCTACTAATGAATATAACCGCAGTATAATCATATTATGTAATTTGGAATATATGGCAAAGTATATAGAATTTCGCAGAATTATATGATCCCATATTTTCCATATAATTTTGCATTATATAGTTTTTTCATTTGGGCAATAGTGATTATTTTCAGTTGAAAAATAAATTCAAGTGTCACGTTCACATACAGACACTTCTGACTCTTTTTTTTTGTTTATTTAGGGTTTTTTTTTTCTTTTTGAGGGAGATGGGTAGAGGTGAAAGCATCGCGGGACGGCCTCGACGCCGATCCATTATATTACGGAGCTATTGTTGGGGAAAGAGGCACACATTTTACCCTTTCTGTCACGCGATCACGCGCAAAACCTTAGGCACATCGGAATTCTTTCTTTCCCTTTTTTTTACTGTCTTGCTTAGTCGTTTTGGGGGTGATTGGGGAAAGGAAATGTGTCGTTAATTAAATATATACACTTTTTTGAGGAGTTGGGAAGCTTGGGAACCTTCAGCGGGAGTCGAACCTGCTAATCTCGAATATGAGAATTTGGGAGAATTTCATTGGAGTGAAGGGCTTTATGAAATATTATTAAAAAATTAGGGAACAAGCGAGACATGTTGGAGCATCTTCTCAAATTTTTTCAGGTTTTTTTAGGGAGTCTTTCACTGGGAAAAAAAATCAGGACTATTGGCTTTGAATGGGATTTGAACCTGCGAATTTTTGATAGGGGAATAGGTCAAGGGGAATTCACGTTTTTTTCATTTTTGACTATTTATTACAATGAATAATAAGCGCATTCTATTTGAGGATAGCAACTCTACCTTCTAGAATGGTTTTCAGCAGGACTCGAACCTGTTAACTTGAAATATAGGGATTTGGGGGAAGTAATTGGGATGAAGGGCTCTACGAAAAATTCTGAAAAAAATTACACAACAATCTAAACATGTTCAAGCATCTTCTCGAATTTTTTCAGATTTTTTTGCAAAGTCTTTAACATTAAAAAAAATTCTGGATCATTAGTTTTCAATCGGGATTTGAACCTGCGAATTACGAATATAGGAAATTACCACCAGAACTGTCTAAAATTCGCATGAAAATCATCACCATTGAATTTCCAACAAAAATCATTTTCCCTGAATTTCACATTTAACAATCGCATGTCCCTTTGTTTCTCGTAATTTTTCCTGACGCCATTACATGATTCATTGGTATTAAAAGTCCATTAAAAATGACATGATATCCGATGTCAATCAAAAAAAAAAAGTCTACACAATAGTGAGCATTGGAAATGAATTCTCTCTTTCACAATATTAAATTATTTTCATTCGTGTCACTAATCGTATTTTTCCATCGATAAATATATAAATTACTTGAAATTGAATGGATAAACTCTAGGATTCTTTCATAATAAATAAAGAAAAATATATATGTAAATTCATGATGTGTTCTCACTGATAAAAAAAAAAGTGTTTAATCGATAATTCCCATTATTCTTTATCTAAAAATGAACTATCAACAAATTGAGAATTATTAGCAGAAAAAAAAACATTAAAAATATTACATTTTAATATTATTGAGTTTCTTTTGCTCGCGAATGGAAAATTTTCGATTGTAATTTTTTTAATAGAAGATACTTAAAATGATCCAAATAGAGAGAAAATGATATTTTTAGCGCATGTCTGTGTCTGTGTGTGTATGCCTGTGTGTGCATAAAAGTCTCAATTACAGCAAAACGATTTTATAGAAAAATTTCATATTTTGTGGAAAATTTCCTCTCGACAAACTCTATTTTTTAAGCTTTATTTCAAGAGAATTCGATCGAAACTTTTTGAGATTTGTCCATTTTTCGAAAATCAGTTTTTAATGGAATTTCTGGAAACTATTCAACTGATGTTATTTATACTTATATATTTCTTCCAATTTTTTCGTTTTTTCGACGTTTATTTTTTTGGCTCAAATTTAGAGGATTTCTCCTTTTTTCTTCCAATTTTTTCGATTTTTCAATTTTTTTTTTCGTCAAATTTAGAGGATTTTTCGTTTATTCTTCAAATTTTTTCGATGTTTTTTGTGGTCAAATTTGGAGGATTTTACGGTTTTTCTTCCAATTTTTCGATGTTTTTTTTAGTCAGATTTAGAGGATTTTTCGTTTCTTCTTCCAATTTTTTCCATTTTTCGACGCTTTTTTTGTTTTGTCAAATTTAGAGAATTTTTCGGTTTTTCTTCTAATTCTCCCGATGTTTCGCCGTTTTTGGTCAAATTTAGAGGATCTTTCGTTTTTTCTTGCAATTTTTCCGATTTTTCAACGATTTTTTTTTGTCAGATTTAAAGGATTCTTCGTTTTTTCTTCTAATTCTTCCGATTTTTCGATGTTTTTTTTTGTCAAATCTAGAGGATTTTTCGTTTTTTCTTCCAATTTTTTCGATTTTTGAACGATTTTTTTTGGTCAAATTTAGAGGATTTTTAGGCTTTATTTCAAGAGAATTCGATCGATACTTTTTGAGATTTGTCCATTTTTCGAAAATCAGTTTTTAATGGAATTTCTGGAAACTATTCAACTGATGTTATTTATACTCATATATTATCTCGAGAGTTTTATCAGTTAAATGCCTGTAAATTTTGAGCTTATTTGCATGATTAGTTCTCGAGTTATTGGCGTTTTAATGAATTTTTCAAAATTTGATATTTCGATGATGATTTGAAAAAAAGTTGTATCACTTCCATTCGGAAGCATATTGCTAAAGTATCAGCACAAAAAGCTATATCAGTTGGGAAGCAATACTATTATCCACTTGTGTTTTTATTTTAATCTCAAGTGGAAATCGCGTGCTATAACATCGTTTGAATTAAAAGATATTTCACTTGCCCCGTGAATTGGAGTTTTTTTTTTTTGGCGAGCATAGTCCTATCTCAAACGCGAAATTGCCAATGACAGATTTAACGGGAGGAGGGAGACTGCAGGAAAAAAAAATTGGGAAGAGGGTGAGGAGCTTGAAAAAGTGATTTATTTTTCGCGGTAGCCCATGACTAATTTTCCGCAGTCAATTCGAATGCATGTTCTTCAATTTTCAATTTTGTCTCTTCCCTTTTTTTTTCACATTTTATCCTTTTTTCTGTCAATCTCACACGTGATTCCACGATTTTTTGTGATTTTACAATTTAAAAAAATCGCAAAAAAAAAATTCAAAATTCAAAATTGATAAAAAAAGTTATTTAAAAAAAAATGGAAATATTTCTGTCATGTCTTTATTTTTTTTGTGAATAAGTCAAAAGTGTCATAGGAAAATGGAATCACGAGGTAAACGATAATGCGCGAGACGTTTTTAACGTTTTAACAGATCACGCAAAGGCACTGAATGTAACGCGAAGTTTTTTTCCCTTTTTTTTTATTTCTACACGTTTTATGGGGGGCTTAAAAGGAGAAATATAGTTTTTTATTTACGAAATCGTTGGCATGGTTACCGGTAAGAAGCACGAAAAAAAGAAAAATCACTATTAATTTTTTTTTATTAATGAAAAAAAAATTTATTAGCAAAGAAATATTTTTTTTTTCAATTATTAAAAAAAATTTTAGAAATTTTTTTTTGTGTTCCAAATTTTTTTTGCAAAAAAAAAGGAACACGAAATCACGTTATCACGCTTAATATCCGAGTTTCCGTGTTTCGAAGGGAAACACGGAAAATTCTTCAACGAATTATTCATTTGATTGAAAAAAAAAAAAAAAAATTAAATTAATTAGACTTCAATCGATCGTTAATCACACTCAATCGTTGTTTGGTGTTTTCATGTTACACGTAACGAAGTGTCACGAATGAGT
This sequence comes from Aleiodes leptofemur, assembly GCA_963942555.1. NCBI lineage: Eukaryota > Metazoa > Arthropoda > Insecta > Hymenoptera > Braconidae > Aleiodes > Aleiodes leptofemur. Next base: position 14,997,295 of record OZ012617.1, on the reverse strand, counting down.
GACCATCGGGCTGCATGAAAGGTTTGGGGCCCAGGCTGTAGACGTTAAACAGTGTATATTGATATACTTACTGGAGGTAATTGATGTAAAATTGATCACGCATGAGGTGCCATGTGTAGCCATGACGACTTTTGTCATGACGCCGATCGAAATCCACATTTTTCCATGGTTTCTTCCATATTTTTAATATCAAAATCTAAACAAACAAAAAATGGACAATTTTATCATGACGATCGAATCAAATTAGCAAAAAAATCATTTTTAATTTATTTCAGATTTTTTCCTGAATTTTTTATCAAAATAAATAAATATCGTCCCCTTAGAAACAAAGGGGCGTAAGTACTATGTATAAGTATGGCACTTACGCCCTTTTAATTCTAAGGTAACAATATCTATATTCTATTATATAATACAAAAAGATATAAATAAGGAAAACAGGAGCAAAATGGACCTATTTGTTGAAATGATTCTGAATTTTTTTTGAGAGTGAAGGAACCCACAAAAAATCTTCAAAAAATTCACCAAGAATCTCCACATATTGGAGCATCTTCTCAAATTTTTTCAGATTTTTCCATCGAGAGCTTCACCCCGAAAAAAATTCCCTAATCATGTTGTTATAAAGGTCTATTTTGCCCCATTTTTCCCTATCGTCACCTTAGAAACAAAGGGGCGTAAGTGCCATACATAAAAATAGCACTTACGCCCCTTTGACTCTAAGCCAACGATATTATATCATGTCATATATATATTGTTATCTTGAAATAATAAAATAGTCCAGTTTGAAGGAAAAAGAGCGTTTTATTAATTAATCGGTGACACTTGATGTTTCTTCTTGCAAATCCCAAAGAAAAGTGAAGTCTTCTTGTTGTTAAACAAAAGATCCCCGTTTCCATGGAAACGGATTTCTATTCTATCTTTTGAAATTTGATGTAGAAGGGAGATACGCTACAATATATATCTATATATATGCTTTTTATAATTTAATATATAATTATATTGATATATTTATATCATTATAATCAATTATATTATTATAATTCTTCTGAAAATGAAGAACAATTCTTGCTCTAACAAATGATCCTCAGTTTCGATTCATCTCTTTCGTTTCTGACGGAGAAAGATGTTTTAGCGTGAGGGATGAAAGAAAAAAAGCGTGACAGAAGTCCAAATTATCTTTTGGCGCAAATCGTTGCGGATAATCCCCTTAGTTTCACGTCGCTTGTAGTATATTATATATATATAATACGAGAGTAGTAGAAAATAAAGGATCATTCAACTGTGAACCATAAGCCCTACTCTCTTTCGAAAGAAACTGTACCCAAGATCCTTCAGGCTGTAATAGTGTTGCCAATATAGCGCTATGGAGGCGACAACTATAAATCCGTTTACCATGGAGAAATCGGTGAGAACCACGACACTGGACGCTCATATTATATACATTGATATGAGAATACTGGATGTGTCAAATAAATCATATTAATGGGTGATGTCTGTCCAGATGTTCATTTCATTCAATATTCCTTCATTTTCTTCATAAATGTAGGATCTAAATAGTTTCAATCTTTTCATTTTGACGCTGAAGATGAAAAGTCAGTAGTTAATTCGAGACTTTTCCCATAAGGAGATCATCTTATGGATGTCAGAAGTCATTGCGCTTCTAGAATAGAGCATATTTTGAATTTCGAATAATGTATGAGGCATTCCATGCTATTTCACTCACTTTTTGGGTCATATTTTTTGATTTTGTTCATTTTTGAATATGTTCTTGAAATGGTTATCGAGAATCATTTCCAAAAAATAGAAATTTTTTGATATTTTGAGCATTTTCTCAGAATATTTGAACACCATATTTTTTTTCGAATACAACATATAGCATATTTTCATGAAATAAACTTTCTTCATTCATCAAATTTCTTCCGAAAAAAATCTCTTTCCATTCCAAAATGTCACAATATTTTCAATTTTTATTACGATAATATTCTTGAAAATAAAAATAAAAATATCAAGAAGAAAGTGAAATAAAGTGATCATAATATACCCTTAGTTATGTTATGTTTTTTTCTCCTTATGTTGAATGTAAGTGAGGGCGTGCGATGTTTCACGAAGCGGAAAATAAGATAATGGCCGGGACCAAGAGGTGTGACGTGTTGAGGGGCTGATGCTTAGGGTGTTAGATGAGGAGAACCGGAGAATATCATACGAAACATTGGTAGAGAAGAAGCTGAGGTATTTCGTAGCATAAGAGAGACCGTGGGACTACTGACACCTGCTTTTGCCTCGGTAGTATGAGTTTTTGAGAGAGAGAAAGAGAAAAGAAAGCGGAGAAAAAAAAAGAATATAATGCGAAAAAACAAGGATATCTGAGTATCAAGAGAAAAACCACTCGGGGATCATGTGCCGGGGGGGAAAATTGTTTCAATAAAGGATGACAAATTGGTTAATCGAGAGTATTACACTCTTTACGAGGGAAGTCATTTCTTTTATGATTTAAAAATTCCTTTTTGGTTAAACTCAACAGATGAACAAATGAAGCAAAAAAAGAATCATCTTATTCGGTTACATGTCTAAATATTACGCGTCAAAATATTACATGGAATAAAATCGCATTACCTTGAGAAAAAACACATGAAAAAATATTATAACGTCAAAATATTTGAATATTCAAATTTATCAATATATATATTTCAATTTAAAGTAAAATCAAAAATAATCATCAGTAGAATGAACACTATTGAATAATGAATAACAAAGACTTAGCATTAATTGTTTTGGCCAGAATAATATTTTCAATTAAAATAATTTCCCAATAGTAAAATTTTCCAATATAATATTGGAAACAATTGTTGTGATGAACACTGGAATCATGCAAGCATCATGTTCAAGCCAACGCATATCAAAATCTAACTACGGCACTCGCAAGTACGTATTGGGATCTCCTTACCTGAGCTCGTAGTGATATTTGATTGGCGGTCCATCACTTTTAAATTTATTGATCCTCACAAACAAGAAAAGCATGTTATCATCCATTTCAAAAATAAATCATCACTTTCACAAATTAACAAAAAACAAATCATCACTCCGATGTTGAACATTCCAGAGTATCCATTGAAATGAAGATTTAGTGTAAACATGAATGTTCAAAGAATTGAACGAAGAAAATAATCAATTAATATTTAAAAAATTGAAAGTCTTAGAGAATTATTACACATTCTAAAGATGCATTATCATTCCCATGTAAATCACTTCAGGATGTCCATTGTAGCTAAATGTTGGAAAAAATGGAAAAGATAGAACAATGGATCAATATTTCAGAAATTGAATGACTTGAAGAATACTCAATTTTTTATCAAAGCAGGAAATTAAATTATTTAGAGAATTGACCTCTGTAGAAGTTGAAAATTCATTGAGTCATTCAATTTTTCGAATATCAATTTATTAGTTTTCTGTATTTGATTTTTCGAACATTCAAGTTCAATAGATACTCTGGAGTGATCAACATGGCGAGGTTGAAAAACGAATGACATGGAGAATTTCCAACCTTTATAGAAGTTGGAAGTTCTTTGATTTATTCAACTTTTTGAATATTCATTCTTTGTTTACTTCATTCGATTGCTTGGACATTTACATACAATTGATACAGCGCAGCGATTAACATGGAAGTGATGAATTCAACTTCAACATGAGTATTAATGTACTTCACTAATGACTCTTTCTGTACGCGAGAGGCAATGAATGTTAGACTGCTGCAATTATTGCAATATTCATCACAGTTTTGGTCCTCGGAAAACTCCCTCTTTTTCTAAATTCTCATATTAATGTCCTGAGTCATGATAATTTTGAAGAGTTCAGTTGCTTTGCGTGAATATTTTAGCAAGAGATAATTTCCTGTTTCTACTGCTTAATATGAAGCATTTCACATTTCAATATGGGAATATATCAATGTTTTAGAAGTTGAAGTAGGTCAGTGAATTGGTTTTTTCCCAAGCTGCGAGTGATACACCTCCTCCAGAAAAAGAAAACATTTGACGAGCCTATGATTCATGTTCAGAGAAAATTATTGATAATTATATCCTAATGAATTCAGATTTCAATGGAAATTTTTGTAATTTACCGTCTAGAAATCCTTTTCTTTTCCATCAGCAGATTTTTGAGAGAGATTTTTATTCTGAGATTTTCATATGGAAGCAGGACGCCTAGAATCCTGCATCACATCAATAGTTAGATATGATATTTGCATTCAATGCCGAATATAATCTCACTATAATCAAAGTATTAGTTCCCACTATAATTGTCGAACCTAATGCTGCTTCAGCTATTGCATTAGTTACCGCAACTATTCTTGCAGGTGACGCTACTCAAGCCATATTGTATGTGTTTCATCTTTCATTGAGGATGGAAAAAACCCTGGAATATTCAAAACTATTGACGACAAACAATTGGGGAAAAACTGTGTTTTCAAACATTATTAAAGACAGCTGAATTTGTGGGGAATTTCCCGTGAATGGTACGGAACAATGCTGCAGTAGTCACAATAATTGTTGCACTATGTGCTGCACGAGTTATCTTCCCAACTATCCATAATAAGCTTATCAAACCCATTTCAGACGTAAAATTCCATCTCATTATTGCATCCCAAACCATTATCACTTCAATATTCCATCATTATATTGAAACAATGAAGTTTTATTCATCACATTCCTCCAACATATCAATTTTACGCTTCAAAATCAACACATCGTTTGCTTATGCATTTGAACTTGAAAGTATCTATTTAAGATAGGTCATAACTTCCCGCTTCATTACGTGTCTGTTACAAGGTAACTAGAGTAGTTAGGCATTATATCGGCTGTCTGAAAACTGACCTCTTCATAACATTTTGTGTTAGCTTCCGATATTACCAGTGATGACGTGTTTACATATGACGATCATGACATCTTTTGAGATATTATTAGCTGAATGATTGAAAAATTCTTATGATCATCATTTGAAAGTTAATTATTCGATTTCATCAATACTTGTACGATTGAAATTGTAATTTTTGGTTTTCTATTTTTTTGAAATTTGTAAGGGGAATGCTGACGTCATTATATATAGCTGTTATATCATTAGATACATTGCTCATATATATATATTGATGATTATCATTCAATTTATGAAATCTAAATATAAGTTTGGATCCATAATCTTCAAAATATAGAATAACCTAGCATGGATTGTTTTAGATCATCAACCGTAAACTCCTTAAAAAAACAATTCGACCTTCAGCATATCCCCAGGATAAATATTCTCTATGCTAAATTCATCACAAATACTTCACAAGAAATCCCCCATAATTGAAAAGCCAATTTTCTTGAATATATATTCATGAATAATTAAAATGATTAAACATTGAAAATTGAATATTAGTGGTTTTCGAAGGGATGAGCCGAGACAAGAGGTGGTATAATGAATATAGAATCGTGCACGAGCGTGTGCATCAGGGACCTTAACTTTTCCAGCGACGTCTAACGAGTATTATAATTACTGTCGCGTAACTCAATATTGCCCCCTCGATATGCTAAACTCCGTGGAATATAGTGTTAATAGGCGTGGAATGGTGCAGGACAACACTCTACCCTCTCTCTCTCTCTCTCAGTTCTGTAACCATTCTCCTTCCTCTTCTTCACCTCTTAACCCACCCAGCAATTCTCCGTGCTCCCCCCCCCCCCCCCCCCCCCGTTACCCTTCTGCAGCTATTAATTGCGCTTCACCCTAAATGCAAATTGTTCGAAATTGAGCGAGGGCTCCCCCGAATATTTGGAAACTCCATTACGGGGGCCAGTGTGTTTGGTCCTTTCGTAGCAGTAAACCAAACCTCGTGTTATAGTATAAATCCCATCGTCTAATACCTATAGTCCACTTTCCATCGTTCTACAATACACCATGCTGTTATCAAGTGAATGAGACACAAGAAGAGACCAGACGATGAGTTTAACCTCACCATGCAGGCCATGTTAAAGCTATTTCAGTGATGATGTTGAAGATAATTATGACATTGTCATTGTATTAGATTTCAAATCTTTGGAGGGGGGGAAGTAATGGATTCTCTTTTCATGTGATGCTGAGAATGGATGATTGAAAGGGACAATTAATTTTGAAATATATCATTTTCTGAGAGTCAAAATGGCGTAAGTGCTTCTTTTTTCAAACAGCACTTACACCCCTCTGTTTCTAAGACAACTATATCTTTATATTTAACTTATATATTGTCATCTTAGAAACAGAGGCAAAATAGCTATTTTGCAAAATATTCTAGACTTCTAGAATAACATGATTCATGATTTTTTTTCAAAGTGAAGGACTCGGTGAAAAAATCTGAAAAAATTTGAGAAGATGCTCTGATATATGGACATTGTTGATGAATTTTTTGAAATTTTTTTGAAAAGCCCTTCACTCTCAAAAAAAATCCCAAATCATATTGATCTACAGGACCATTTTGCCCTGAATTCCCTTAAGTTTGGAATCCATACGAAATTTTAGAAAATTATCCCCATCCTTCATTTTCTGAATATCAAATAATAAAAATTCATCGATTTACTCTAATGATTGCTACAGAATAATTATCTTCAATACAATCATCTAAAAGCTACAAACGCAAGAAAAATTCTTTTACTCCTTACTTAACGTTGAAATTGAAAGAAAACTTGAAGGTTGAAATTGAAGAAAAGGCTTCAGAAAAAAGAAGAAAGAAAGGAGAGAAAATTGGCTATCCGTAAAACCACGAGGTCTGTGAAGCTCAATTAAGTGCTTCATTTACCGTGTGCGCTTGACTGGAACGTAGAAGTGAAATAGAAAAGAAAAGGGGTTAGAGTGAGCAAGAAGTGGAGAGAGGGGATACTGACAAGAGTCCCCTCTTGGTCCTCTCTTCTATCTTCACTAGTTCTCTCTTTCCCCCCCAATTGGAGCATCAATCATGCCGGTAACCCCTTCACCCAAGGGCGGTTTTCACTCAGGTCCATTGAGACAGAGTGTTGTGCTCAAATACAAAAACACTTCATTTGGCAGATTAGCTGTTAAACACCGTTTTAGGGCCATAGAGTACACGTGTCGTTCAAGAGGAGCAGACACCCCTAAATAATGTGGAAAAAAAGGAAGGAAAAAAAGCATTCAAATGGATGAGAAATAGTTGGGTTTTTGGCGTGAAGATTAGGAAAGAAATGTTGGAATGTTGGCTGAGAAAAGTGCAAGTTTTTCGATGAAAACCATTAGAAAAGATGCTTTTAAGATATAATGATCTATTTTCAAAAAAACCTATTGAAAAGTCATCAATGATGGTAGTTCTGCACGAAAATCCATATGAGTAGATATATAGGATTTTGACATATATAATTACTTAGAGTTCTCCTTTATGAAGAAAAATGAGGAGTCTCAGCTGAATACCATCTGATCAACTATTCAAGAGTATTTTCGAATTTTCCGTAAATCTGTATTGAAATTATAAGCGTTTTTTCTCTTTCGAAGCATTCGAATTATTGGATGGCAGAAAAAAGTTCAATTTTTGAAGCACATCGTGCAAAAAGTACTTTTTTCATAATAATATGAAATTCAATGCTGTAGATTCAACAAATGAATTCATTTGTTGCATATTCTAATGATGTTCAATAACATATATATATGCACCATCATTAGATTGATCTTTTGACAAACTTATCAAGATACTTTCTGCAAATAATGTTTCTTGCTTCAAAGATATTTTCTGATGTTCAAATTGTTCTTAGGTTCATGTTCATTATTCGGATGAATCTAATTATAGATATATCATATATCTTCTAGCAGAAGCGCTGCTTAAATGAGTAATATGTTCCCATATGGGACTAAATCCAAATCCAAATCTAGATGTCCTATCATGTCAATCGAATTCTCAAATTATTATGAATTTACAAAAATATAATGATAGATATATTCTCTTTTTCAATTCATTTAAACATACATTCCATTATAAATCGTGAATCCTTCAACATTATTGGTTTTAATTATACTATCTAATACATAAAATGAATCCAAATATGATCATATGGAAATCATCTATTGACATATATATAATTTTGCTGATATATATAATCATATCATCGCTTCAAATTAAATTAGCATGAATTCCTCCTACAAGCAATAAAACTTACGCTCCTTCGATTCTAAGACAACGATCTAATTGGCGTTCTTCCATGCAATTAGTGTTTCCAAACTTTTCCCAAAAAAATTTCCTCAATTGATTAAAACATCACTCACGAAACTGAATAATAAATCATGAGAACTCTTTTCTCGAAAAATTTGTAAATCGATTTAAGGAGTTTAAAGTTTAAATCAAACCCCTTGATGGTGATTGGTTCGCAGCCAATGATTTAATTATGACTAATTAATTACGTGGATGTTTCACTCATATCGTGGAGGGGAGGCCTTTTGAGGAGTTCAATTTCCATTTTATTTTCTTCTTATTTCATTTAAGTTGAATTCTAGTAATTACAACACAATTTAATTAACGAAAATTCTTGAATCTATTTTTTTCTAAGTCAAGATAGTCAAAATGTTTGACTCTAAAATACACTTTTTTACGCGAAAGTGTAAAATCGAGAGTCCTTAATAATTATCGGGGCGGAATCGGACGGACCCAGGTAATAGGATTACCATTCGGCATTGTCCGCACTAATAAAGGTCGGGAGTACGCTGAGTAAGAAGAGTAACGTTTGCCCGGGCCTGGTTTAAACAGACTCGTTTTAATACCATCACCCTACTTTGTTAGAAAGAGAAAGGGAATCTAAAAAAAAATATATATATATATTATTCTTTGTCGGCAAGCTATTACCTAGTACCGGCAATTAACAATTAGCTGGCGGTCCTTGTAATCGAATTACGTGGACTATTGTGTCGGTATCCAGGTACAAACGTATTCAATTCCTACGTCGACCTCGGCTCCATTTTCTCTCTCTCTTTCTCTTATTTTAACTCACACAATTCCCTTATGAAACATCCATCCACCCTCAGATCAAATTTCTAGCCGCTTCTTGTCGTCTACTGCAAGATGAACCCTGTCATACCTACCCCTCTAAAATAAGAGCGAGAGAGAAGGGATGGGAGAGGGGGGGAGAGAAAAAATACACGTATTTCGACTAAGGGCAAATCCATATGAGTTTTGGGCGAAAAGTTTCCGTGTATTTGAGAAGTGGGACTGATCCGCCAGAGGGATCTTTTACAAAAGGCAAGAGGGGACCGTCTTTTTTCTGTGCTACATAGGTCCCACGTGTAGCTGGATGAATGTCACTTTGTGAAAATATATCCGTTTCAAATACTTCGAGAGGTCTCTTTTTTCATATTCTTCTAGGAGAATGAGAGAAATGTGTCTGATACTTTTTTCCGGTGAGATCGAAGCTACTTTGGACAGATTGAGGCAGAATGCTCTTTTTTTGATGGATGGATGGGATGATTTGAGTGTTTTTAGAATGATCAAATATATATATAATAGAAGTGAAAAAAATTGAATGCAAATGAAAACAATGGAAATATTAGTGATTTAGGTGAATCATCATCGATAGTAAATCATCGAGATCAATTTTTAATATTCTCTATATGTTAATATACATATATAGTGACTGTCTCGAATGATTAATTGATCAATAATTGAAGAAAAAATTTGAAATGTCAAACCCATTATCCACAGTGTCAACAATGGTGTCTTCCACCTTAATTAGGCTGCATAAATACCTAATGATACAACCCAATTAATTATTTTTCACTAATAACCCCAAACAACAATATCAAAAGAGCGACACACACAAAGAGGGATTGAAAGAATAACTCCTAAAATTATAGACCGTCCAAAGTTTCTCAATAATTAGTGGGAGTATACGAAAACATTGCTGTCAAGTGCAGAACAAGGATGGTTTGTAAACGGGCAAATCGGAAGACGTTTCAGAAACCCTCGCCACTATTAATTTAGTTCCCATGCCGAACAAACTGGGGACAAATCGACGATATAAACCAAGAGAGCATCGAGTGAGACAGAGAAAAGGATGCAAAAGGGAGAGAGAGAGAGAGAGAGAGAAAAATTGCCTCCGGACTTGCAACAGATTACTGTCTACCAAGAGGCCTATATATGTGTGTTTGTGTGTGTGTTTGTGTCGCAGGATCCAATAGAATTGGTACAAGGGAACACGGATTCTGTGAATGTGGGTGACGCGCGCGCGCTGTCATCTTCTTTCTCTCTCTCTCACTCTTTTCGCTTCTTTCTTTTTTTTTCGTCTCATTCTGTCCCTTTTGCCGAGTTAATAATCATCAAAAGTCACAGTGTTTGTCGAGGGACAGACCCCGACCCTTTGTACTCGGCCACGCGTGTGTGCTCCTGACGCTAATATGACTCCACTGGGATTTATTACGAGTTATTATTTTGATGTTACCATACTCAAATTTCATCCCTGTGCGTGTGCCGATATTTGTACAGTTTCTTTATAATTATTAATTATTTAAGATTTTTTTGAAATCTTATTTTATGAATAGGCGAATGAAAAAAAACTATTTAATGCGAAATTATATGGAAAATATGGGATCATATAATTCAGCGAAATTCTATATACTTTGCTATATATTCCAAATTACATAATATGATTATACTGTGGTTATATTCATTAGTAGAACTGGTCGTATATAACTCATTATATTTCACAATATACTACTCAATATATGATTTTTCATATATACTCATTATACCTATTACTTATATTTCAAATAAAAATTACTTTTTAATTAACATGCATCATTTAATACACAAATTTTTACACATATAATAATTAATTAACATTGAATTATATAATTAACGGAAATATAAAATATACATATGTCAATGAGTATACATTGTCATATATCTTAGAATTATATATATATTTATACTTCCATATATAATCAAATATAAGTATTTCGTATACTGTTAACAATTTCACAAAGTTATTGCTATGACCAATTGGCTCTTAAGGATGTTAGGACGAGGTGGTCGGACATAACCTTAATTTTTTGTACAAAATTGTAAATAACTTCGTATACACAATTAAGTTCTGAAAATCATTTTCTCCAGATTTGAAGAATCTAATGAGGAACAAAATAAGCCGTAGAAACAAAAAATTGATTGAAAATTGAAAAATTGGCTGCATTTTTTACATTTTTTGAATCTTGAGAAATTTGAGATATGTAAAAAATGCAGCCAATTTTTCAATTTTCAATCAATTTTTTGTTTCCATGGCTTATTTTGTTCCTCATTACATTCTTCAAACCTGAAGAAAATGATTTTCAGAACTTAATTGTGTATACGAAGTTATTTACAATTTTATACAAAAAATTAAGGTTATGTCCGACCACCTCGCTCTAACATCCTTAAAATCGCCTCGTTTTTGGTGTGGAAATTTGACAACTGGCCGATAGAGTTCGCCTTCCTTCGACTCTCAAAATTACACGTCGCTCCACAAATTTAACGTCCAATTGGACTCGAAAACTGGAAAAGAAGTTGAATTTTGAAGTTCTCTGGTCAAATTTTATGGTAATTCTGCTATGATAATCACAGTGAATGTTAACTATTAACGCACAATAGGTCGAGGTATTTAAAGGTTAGAATGCATTTTTCAGGACTCATAGTAAATTTGAGAGCGGTTTCTTTACGAAAATTATGAACTTTTCACCATTTTTATGCTGAACGAGCTATTTATGCTGCAAATATTGAAGATATATCAGTGACATATATTATTTATTATATTCAATTTTATATTTTTTCATATATCTATAGCTATATATAGTTTCTTCATTCGGGATGTTTGGAGGAATTTATCACAAAATAAATCAGAATTAGCTTTTTCTTTTTTAATGGGCTATTTTTCTCTTTTCGGGTCATAATTCCTGAAATTAATTGTTTAAAACAGAAGTTTTAATCTAAACGTCAATCTAAAAGTAGTTGAGTTAATTAAAATTTACGATAATTATTAGATTTCGTGTTTGCTATCATAATACATCAAATCGAGCCAGAATTTTTCATGAATAAAGCCTCTGAGATTAAATTAAATTAAGTGTCGATCAAGTATTTAAAAAAGTATTCGAGGTCATTCGTGAAATTAAAAATCCCTAAAAATCATCAAAATTCATCTGATTTCTTTTTTTTTGGACTACATTCTTTTGAAAAAGTCAATTAACTGATTATTCATTTTTCGCACCCCAATTTCTCAACCACAAAACACATTGTCTCCTTCTTTATATATTTTTCAGAGCCAACTAAACACAATAGATGCATTCAACTAGGCAAAAAAAAAAGAAAGAGGAGGAAAAAAAAAACAAATATAAATTGCCCATTGAGACAATGGCTGGTGTCAAAATACGTGGGCCCATACGGCTAATTTCTTTTTTCGGTTTTGACAAAAACCGCGAGGGCCACAACGAGTGACCTCAATTTTTTTTTATTTCATTATTATTCTGTGCTGCAGAATATTATTTTTTCACTTCCTCACATTCATAATAATTCACCCTCACAATTCCTAGATGTCATAAATTTTTTTATTTCAACGTCTATGACGAATTTAACTATGCTGCATTTTAAATTCATGTATGAAAAATAAAAAGCAGAATTTTGGAAGCATGACGTAGATGAAAGGATATTCATGTTCTTGAATATTCTTTCATAAATCTGATGCTGAGGATGTTTTTTTGAGAGAATTTGGGATTGAGAAGATGATGAATTTTTGAAGAAATACATATTTTTTTGAATTTTATACTGTGAAAATGAGGAGAAATGGATGGAAATATTGGAGATAGGTTTTTTCTGATGATTCCATTGGAAAGATGAGGAAATTTCCCATGAAAATCATATGTCAGAAGTTATTTTTTGGGATTTTTCAAAAATTTCATTTTTTAGCGCAAGATTTGAAGGTGAAAGTCTTCTGTTTTTGGAAAAATTTCAGGTTTTCGAGAATATCTCTGGTTCTATTGATCGTAGTGACCTGGGGTTGATCTTAAATGAAAGGTGAGCTCATTTCCCATCGATTTATGGGGTTTAAAAAGAAAAATATCAATTTTTTCAAGTACTTATAGGGCAAAAACGGATGTTCAGAAAAATGACCTATAAATATTTGAAAAATTGATTTTAAAAAAATTTGAACCACATAAATCGATGAGAAATGAGCTCACCTTTCATTTGAGATCGACCCCAGATCGCTACGACCAACAGAACCGGAGATATCGTCGAAAAAGTGAAATTTTTCGATTTTCAAAAGGAAAACCCCTTCAAAACTTGGCCAAAAAAGAAAATTTTTCCAAAAATTGAAAAAAAAAATTTAACACATGTTTTCCACCTCATATTCGCCTGAGCACTTCTTTCCCAAAAGAATCTATAGCTATAAAAAAAAATAATAATTTCCGAGTAAATCCAACTTTTTCACTATAAAAGCACTTTCTTCCCAAAAATCATAAATCCTTCTGTCACTCCATATTTTCCTCCCGAAAATTTCATAAATGAGGATCATCCGTATCTCACACTCCATCGCATAATTTTCCACTTCCTTACATCTATCTTTCCTCTTTATTCTCTTGATTCACACAGTGAAAAGGCGTAAATGGGTTTGTATGATGTTTGGAATTGTTATTTGTAGCACATTAGTATTGTATTGCGGCATACAAAACGACGAAAATGAGGGAGGTATTGGATAGTAGCGCGCAAGAGAGAGAGAGGGGTGGGGGGAAGGGGGCCCAGGGCGTTGGAGTGTTTAAGGGTGATTACACGCGACGACAGGGGTGGCTTTATTGGAGGAACTCGTGTGCCCCCCCCCCTCTTCTGCTCTTCGATCAGTGGTTCTCAATTTGAATGAATACGATCCTGTGAATGCCATTGGGTATCAGATTACGTGCCGTCGGGACTAGGATACTGTGGGAAATTGTAGTCAAACGTAAATTAAATTTTTCGGTATAGCGAAAGACAAAGAATCCTATGAATAACGGATTCTAAAGATGAACATCGATCTATTGATGATCGAAAGTGCTTATCTATACTGTTAGAACAAGTGGATAATAGTATTGCTTTCCAACCGATATAGCTTCTTCTGCTGATACTTTAGCAATATGCTTCCGAATGGAAGTGACACAACTTTTTTTCAAATCATCATCAAAATATCAAATTTTGAAGAAATTCATTAAAACGCCAATAACTCGAGAACTAATCATGCAAATAAGCTCAAAATTCACAGGCATCTAACTGATAAAACTCTCGAGATAATATATGAGTATAAATAACATCAGTTGAATAATTTCCAGAAATTCCATTAAAAACTGATTTTCGAAAAATGGACAAATCTCAAAAAGTATCGATCGAATTCTCTTGAAATAAAGCTTAAAAAATAGAGTTTGTCGAGAGGAAGTTTTCCACAAAATATGAAATTTTTCTATAAAATCGTTTTGCTGTAATTGAGACTTTTATGCACACACAGACATACACACACACAGACATGCGCTAAAATATCATTTTCTCTCTATTTAGATCATTTTAAGTATCTTCTATTAAAAAAATTACAATCGAAAATTCTGATGATTACATAGCTTCCATTCGGAAGCAAAAATGGAAATTTGATAGACAATTTGATGGGAATTCTCATAAACGTGATATTGAATTTTTTTTTAATGGGATGATGATTATGAAATCTGTGAGCTTCAGAGGAAATTCAAAGGAATCTATGAGTCTTGAGTAGAATTAAGACGGAAATTCTACAACTTACTTGAATTTTCAACTGAACATGAATATTTAGAATCAAAATGACTTGAATTTTCAATTTTTTTGGAATTTTTTCCTATTTTTACTAAAATTTCAAGAAACTGTTGAAATTATTTGAAAATCAATGATGTGTTCATTTTTCAAATGACGTAATTATCTGAAATTTCAGTAAAATTGTGACTCGTTTGAAATTTCTGGGATTTTGCACGGAAATTTCTAACATTGCAAAATCAAAATGACAGATTTCAATCATTCCATATAAATAGGATCATTAGATTCTAATGATCCTTTTCAATAGACGGGAAATTCCTGAGGAAACTAATCATTTTTTGACATTGAAAATGATTTGATTTCTGTCTTTTTGATCGAAAAGAATGAGAACCTATTGAAGATTGAATTTGGCACGACAGTTTGACATGGGGACGTATAAAAAGTGAAGCTGAATAATAGACTTCGATGAAACCCCTCTCCAAACACCAAGCTCGCCCTCGACTTTAATGCTCACTGTATATATACGACAACAACAACATTATATTTTCTTGTATGTCGTCCCTTCAATCATCACTTTGACACGAATGAAATCTTTCTGGCTTATTCTGCTTTTTTCTGACGGTTTCCATTCAATTTTGATAAAAATGATTAGGGATTTTTTCTGGGAGTCAAGGCGTCTTTCAAAAAATTTGAAAAAATTCAGCAATAATTTCCACATATTAGAGCATCTTCTCAAATTTTTCCAGATTTTTTCATCAAGTCCTTCACTCCGAAAAAAATTTCTAGAACATGATATCATGAAGAACCATTTTGCCCCATATTTCTTAGATATTTAAATTATAGTCTACATATATATCCATATATTTTACTCAGATTGGATTTTTTTCCGAAATGTTCTATAGCTTTTTATGATCCATTGTTAAGATCCCAATTCAGCTAAAAAAGTAGCAAAAAAATCAAAAAATTCCACAATTATGAAAGTTATAACATCCATTAACAACCACTTTCCCCACGTGTGATTCACATGGCTTCTAACGGGTGGTATCCGTTTACATTACAAAGAGAATCACAACATCCTACCATGAAATACGTTGAGACATCTCAACACTTTGCAACTCTTTTCTTTTTTTTCTTCGCATCTCCACTCACCAACAAAACTATTTATTTCTCATTTTTCTCTGAGTGGTCATGTGAGAAACACGTTGAACAATGAATGAAAATCTCTTAATGCCAAACCCATCCTACAAAAACACGACAATGTGATCATTGCTGCGTGTCAATCGGTCTCTCGAATACCATTTCACGAAGATAATCCAAGAGTATACAGGCCCAAAGCCACACACATACAGGGATAATGCGACCGGTGTTTTGTCCTCTTCAGTAAAAAAAAAAGTAAAGAGACAGAAAGAAAAAAAAACTGTTCGAAAAAAAAAAATTAGATTTTTCGCGCGATATCGCGTACCCGTGATGCATTCTGGAGTGGTTGAAGGCCTTCTGTTGTGTTTGCTTCATATTGAATAACTCGAATGTGTCACATAAAAGTAGGAGACAATGCGTCCTTAAATGTTCACTGATTTAACGATGTATGATCATGACAAAAATTTTCGATTTGAGGCCAGTGTTGCCAACCCTTCAGAAACTTTCCCCCCAAAGCCATTTCAAATCCCCCAGATACGCCTAAATCTGAGGAAAAAATCCCCTAAATCTGGAAGGAATGAAATTTTGAACTATTACATCATTAACAGTAATCAAAACTATCCATAAATAATTTTTAGACAATACTGAAGACAGAGACAAATACTGAAGAAATTATCAGTGAAATTTTTTTTCGATTATGACATCTCAATATTCAAGGGAATATCATTCCCACCAAGAAATAGAGTGACAGCAGAAGAGAAGGAGAGAAGGAAGTGTACTGTTCCAGGAAAATACCTTCTATAATTAATTTACGAAGGTAAAAAGATTAAGTCGCGTTAGTTCTTTATATTTCCGCGAGGAAGCGAATGTCATAAGTCTCCCTCCGTTATTTTTCCTCGATCTTTCGCGCTGCCCCCTGCCGTGAGCGTCAGTGTACTAAGAGTCGGCTCCATCCTCTTCCTTTTCTCTTTCCATTTCTCCAACCTTCCTCCTACAATCCCCCATTCCATTTCTCCACTCTTTCCACTACTTCTCGTAGATAAGAGGACAAAGTAAAATTTACTTATTTTCTCATCATTCCATCGTGGCATCTTGTCCTGTTGTATTTTCTCATTCAACGTTAGCGACGAAAGAAAATTGCCTTCTCGTCATAAATAGAATATCGCCCTGATGAGCTTGAGAATGTCGTCTACAGGAACGCTTGTGTACCTTTTTTTTTTTTATTGCTTTTGTGTATGAAAACCTTTTTCCTACCTCATTTCTTCTCTTTTTGCTCTCTAATCTGAACTCGTTCCTTCATTTTTCATTCTACTTTAATGTTTTTCTCCCTTCTCTTCCCCTCCTCCTCCGCCTTCTTCTTCTTCATCCCACGTGAAACTTTGTATATACTTTTCTCACCCCGTGATGATTTCATTCTACTAACGGCTAAACGCCAAGACGTATACCAAGTCTATTGAATTTACTCAAGAGTTATTATCGAAATAATATATTTTCAACAAGAACGTAGCCAAAGTTATTTTCTCTTTAGAAAATGACTTTCTAACAAGAAAATATGAGATTTAAATTTTTTTCGTTGGGGGAAATTTTTTTTCGAGGAAAATTAGATTCAACCGTTTTGTATTGAAGAATTATTAACCACTTTCATCGAATAATACACATAATTTGGAGTTATTTTTTTTCCTTTTCGTATTAATTATGTATTCAATGAATTTTAGCACCCGCATAGAAAAACGGTATATGGTATTATATATATGCATATATATTAGACCATATACCAGATCCATAGGGCCGAGATGTTGGTGTACGGTTTGATCTATGCTGAAGTTGCCTTTAAATTAAACACATAAATGGTTATGAATGTTAAACTGACATTTATAAACGTCAAACTGACTGTATGAACGTTAAAAATTTTCAGGGGAACTTTCAGAGGAACATCTAGTCGAACTTTCAGGGGGGTTTTAGGAGGATTTTCTGAGGAACTTCCAAGGGATCTCGTAGGGGGACTTCCGAGAGAACTCGTTGGGGAACTCATCACGATTATAACTCAAAATGAATAATAATATCTGAATGTTGGCCAATTCTTCAAATTATTAGGGAACACAAATTTTTCAACGTTCATAAAGATCAGTTTGACATTAATAACCATTTGAAATGTGTTTGATCTATAGGTATGGCCGGAAAGTTGGATCTCGGTTTTGACCAGACTGAACTTAGCTTCATAAAATAATATATGTTTCCATTTAGAAATGTCAAAGTGATATTCGTAAATTCGTGTGGCGTTTTTCGACAATATTCGGTGGGGAGCAAGCGAGCAACATTCAACAGTTCTCGAATCATATCAGCACCTTAGAACCGAAAGGGCGTAAGTGCTGTGCATAAAAGTAGCACTTACGCCCCTTTGATTCTAAGGTGAAGATATATATTTGCCTATTTTGAGAACCGTTAATGAAGCCTGCCAATAGCAGCCATGTTACAATAAAGAAATAAACATGGCTGACACAAGTGAGTGAGAAAGAGAAAGAGAGAAAGCAACCCTCCTGTGTGGCAAACGTCCGCGAACCCTCACTTTCGATTTCGCCCTGAAGCTTGTTACCCTCCTTTGCCTCTGCAAGGGTGTGGATCCAAATACGAGTTTACTCGCTCTCTCTCTCTTTTTCTCTTGCTCTCTCTTGCTCTCTTCCCTTCTTGCCTTTTCTTACGAGGTAGTTTTAGGGTTGGACCAAACTGCTCCGCCCCAGACGTTTCGCCTTCAGGCTCTATGCCTTTCTCGCGCCCATTTCTCTGCAACTTTTCTCTCTCTCTCTTTTTTTTTTCTTCTATTTCTTCTCTCCGTGCTTTCTTTTCTTCGAGTAGCAACATAAAAAGGGTACCTCTCACCACTAATATTAGCCACTTCCATCGACTCCTGTCTCGTTATATCCTTCAACGTTTCACCCGATTTTTCCCGCGGTTCAATATCGCATGGGAAAAGGAGAGAAAGAGAGAAAGAGATAGAGAGAGAGAGAAGAAAAGGGAAGTGAACGTTAGAAATACTTTCTGACGCGGTGCGTAACAAATGATATTGGAGAGAGGTGAATTTTTTAAACTGGTTAGGTGAGTGGTTTTAATGGAAGGTTTTTTCGCTCGTCAGCTAAAAACTATCAATTAGGTGATTGAGGTGGAGATATCCGACAATGAGGATAATGCGTTTGGACGTATGAATGTTGTGGAAGTGGCTACTGTTTTTGTTGGGGCGAGCTGTTAAATTTGTCGGGGGGAAACGGTTTGCAACTTTTGCCAATATGTCTAGATTGTTGGGGAATTTTTTCAAATTTTTAAGAGCCTCCGCCTTTTTTTGCCTGAATTTATTGCTTCATCGAGGAGAAATATGAGCGAATTAATGAATAATTAAAAGCTTCGGAGTGAAGGAGTTTGCGAAAAAATCTGAAAAAATTTGAGAAGATGCCCCAACATGTCTACATTGTTGTTGAATTTTTTCAAATTTTTCTAATAATAATAATAAGTGATTATTATTTATGTTAACTTGTATTTTAATTAACAAATATTAATGTTTATTTCTTTATTAAAATGAAAAGACACTGTATGTATGGGGCATCTTTACTGTCAGCTGAGAAATACCGAGTAAAGTCTGGCAAAATTGTGGGAAAAATTGAATCGACGATTTAACTCGCATAATGAGCACTCTGCCGCTTTTTCACGATCTTGTTCAATATAAATATACTTTTCGTATAAATTAAATAAATACTTATTAATAACAAGTATGTCTAACGATAGTGAACATTTCGAAGAGAGAATTGGTAAAGTATGAAGTCACAATTACCCATACATTTATCTAAACCGCGATTTTTGACAAAAGCGTGGCGTCAAGTTCATAGCGCGAGTAACTTTTTCATTTATTCCAATATAATAATTTTTGTATTTCATTTTTGTTGCAGGTATGGTTCCAAAACAGAAGAGCAAAATGGCGCCGACAAGAGAAAATGGAGGCTGCAAGACTGGGAATCACCGACTACCATCAAGGAGGCATGAGGTATGTCAAAACCTAAAAAAAATACGCCCTTTTTATCCTAATCCCCTCTTATAAAGAATTTCAAAATAAAAATAAAAGAGAATTCCACTCATCCTTTTGCTTTTCGAAAGATATCTCCGAAAATAAGCGAGATAGCCAAATTTTCAAAGAGACCTTTTTTGTACAGAATTTCAAAAGCTACAAAAAAGATCTCTATAAAAATTCTGCTATCTCGTTTAGTTTCCGAGATATTCTTTCAAAAAAGTATTCCAATGTATTTTATCAAAACATAACCTAAACTGTTCTTTTTTTCTCAGAAATCCACCTCCACTTGGACCTCCAGTTGACCCTTGGCTAGCTCCAGCTGGGCTCCTAACAGCACTTCCTGGTTTCCTAGCAGCACCACACACCGGTTATCCAAGTTACCTAACCTCACCAAGACGATTGCCATCTCCGCCAAATCTCACATCAGTCGGAAATGGAATTCCAGGTATACAGAATAAAATAAAAAATTTGCCATTAATTTTCATGAATAATCTAACCCAAAAGATCAGTACTAATTACTCACAGTCCGTTTTTATTTTCCTTAGGCACATTAAATGGCACTTTGACTGGTATAACATCATCATCGTCACATATACAACCATCACAGAGTCCACCTGGTCATGATCCAAGAACATCAAGTATTCAGGCACTTAGAATGAGAGCTAAAGAACACGTAGAGAGTCTAACAAAGGGTCTACAAATGGTCTGAAATGAGGATAATACCGTTCTCATTGAGACACGGTCACAAAATTCAAATAATTCAGATTCTATGTGACAGCTCAACAATTTATTATTTAATTTTTTGATATTAAATGATATATATTTTTCTCGAGTCATGTATTGCAATAATGTGCAATAATGTGAAATGTGAGTGAAATTATTGAGGTTATTATGGGAATGATTTTGGTTTTTTAATTTTTCATTTCTTTGAGGTGGTATCTCAGGGTCGATAAAACAGAGAGAAAAAAATAGAGAGAGAGGCAAACAGTTACGACTACCTTCTAATTAAAATTTCTCAATAACTATACGGTGAATTGAATATTTTTTTCTTCTATTATTTAGTTAAAATGCTGTTCTTTTCGCCAATTGTTTTTAAATAATGGGTCAATTGTGTGGTTTTCTAGGTTTTTTAGGTTCTACAGGATGAAAATCGGGGGAAATACTTGAGATGGGGTATTTTAGATGATTCCATTGAAAAGCTGAGGAAATTTGACATGGAAACCATATGTCGCATTGTTTTTAAGATTTTTTTGAGAATTCCAGGATTTTTTGAAAAAATTGATCCCAAATTTTCGAAATTTCGAGAAAAAAAACAAAAATCACTTGTAGCACATGTTTTCTGCGTGAAATTTCCTCAGCTTTTCACTGGAAGCATCAAAAAAACTCTATCTCCCTCCATTTCATAGAAATCCCTCAATTTTTGTTCCTAAATCTAAAAAAAATGTAGAGAATTGGGGAAAAAACTTCAAATAATCCCGTCTACGTATTTATACACAAAAAAAATATCCAGCGAGCCGAAATTTCACCTCCCAATCAAATTTTCACTCTAATAATTTGTGATTCTTTTATTATTTTCAAGAATTTTTGGAGAATTTAATATTTTTTTCTTCTATTATTTAGTTAAAATGCTGTTTTCTTCGACAATTGTTTTTAAATAATGGGTCAACCCTGTGATTTTTTAGTAATTTCGTTATTTTCGTCCGATTTGGGGCGTTTCATCCCCAAAACCGCTATTTTCAGTAACTTCGATAATTCATATCTCGTAAACCGCACGGACAAAAATTATGAAAAAATTCAGAAAAATGTAAAAAAATATCATCTTTGATATGGCATCAAAAAAATTAGAATTTAACTGTACTTAATTCCACTGAGATACTACCTTAAATTCAATTATTTAGACAATCGTGATGAGAGATTTTTTTTTTTTTTTTTTTAATGAAAATTGTTGAGTGCTACTGGACATCAGGTGATTGAAAAGATGAATGGCTTAAAATTTAGAGGGTCTAAAATTATTATAAATATATACATATTATAAATATATAAATTTATATGTAGGAATGAGAAAAAAATGATAATAATAATAATGAATTAGGATAATTTCTGACATTTAAAAGTGAAAAACTATTTTTAGTTTCTTTTTTTTTTTAATGGCAAATTTAGAATTCAGATAATTGAAGAAAAATGTTGAAATGTTGAAAAGAAATTTCGACATTTAAAAATGAAAATATGCAGTATTAATAAGTAATAAGGCGACAAATTATTGTAAAACCAATTTTAAAAAAAATTAAGGCTTCAATGGTAAATTAAAAAATTTCCATTTCCTTTTTTTTTTAATTTTCATCAATTTTTCAGTTTAAAAAAAAACAACAACAATTTGAAATTTGTATCCCTCAAAATTGTCGCTAAAAAAACCAAACGTCTACTTGTATATAAATTCCTCATGATAAAAAATAAAATGAGAAAAAATTTGGTGTACATATTTAAATAAAAGTGCATTAGAATTATTAAATCACTGGAATTAAATAACATTGTCTCTATTTTTTTTTAAATTTAAGCGTCAAAAAAAGGACAATTTAAAATCAATAAATCCACTTGTCAATGCTATTAAATAGAATGAAAGGGGAGATGAGAGAAAAAGACAAAGAGAGAGAAAGAGAGATTTAAAAAAATAGTAGAATATATAGAGAAAGTTAGAGGAGAGTGTTTGTTAGAGAATTAGCATGTCAAAGGATGATTTTAATTAAGACTCAATTAAATTCGCTCGACAGAGCCCGGGCATTTGATAATCGGATGCCTCTCTTTTTTTTTATTTTTTATTATTATTATTATTATTTTTCACTCTCTATTCTTCCTTTCATTTTAATTACAGTTGGAGAGTTTTTTCAAGGATAAAAATAGAATTAGAGTGGAACGATTGAATCTATCAGTCAGTCAATTGGTAAAGGTAATAGTAAAAATCAGAGAATTATCCGATTTTTTTCGAAGAAGGAAAAAAAAATTTTTCGACCTTTCGTTACTCGCCTAAATAATTTTTTTTGGAGTGAAGGAGTCTGCGAAAAAATCTGAAAAAATTTGAGAAGATGCCCCAATATGTCTCCATTGTTGTGTAATTTTTTCAAATTTTTAAGAGTCTCCGCCTTTTTTTGCCTGAATTTATTGCTTCATCGAGAAGAAATATGAGCGAATTAATGAATAATTAAAAGCTTCGGAGTGAAGGAGTTTGCGAAAAAATCTGAAAAAATTTGAGAAGATGCCCCAACATGTCTACATTGTTGTTGAATTTTTTCAAATTTTTCTAATAATAATAATAAGTGATTATTATTTATGTTAACTTGTATTTTAATTAACAAATATTAATGTTTGTTTCTTTATTAAAATGAAAAGACACTGTATGTATGGGGCATCTTTACTGTCAGCTGAGAGAAACCGAGTAAAGTCTGGCAAAGTTGTGGGAAAAATTGAATCGACGATTTAACTCGCATAATGAGCACTCTGCCGCTTTTTCACGATCTTGTTCAATATAAATATACTTTTCGTATAAATTAAATAAATACTTATTAATAACAAGTATATCTAACGATAGTAAACATTTCAAAGAGAGAATTGGTAAAGTATGACGTCACAATTGCCCATACACTTATTTAAACCGCGATTTTTGTCTAAAATGTGACGTCACGCTCATAGCGCGAGTAACAGAAGCTATTTCCTCTTTTTCGCTCGAATTATTTCTTCTCCTCTATTGGCCAATGGCTATCTCGATTCATTTGAAATGGTCACAAGCACCATTATGTATTCCAATCGTTTCTTCAGTTTTGACGGCAAGAGGGGTGATTCTCTGCTGCTCAAGTGGCCGAAAAAAAAGAAAGAAGTGTGAGAATGTAGGATGGGGCTTTTTGTGAATAGGGCGAGAAAGTGAGAAGTGATGAGAGGGGCTTGACTTAAGAGGGCATTCGTCAGTGTATGGGAGGGGGAGAGGCCTTCTGAAACTCAACCAATAAAATGGTAATTTCTGTTTGTACGAGTTAACCATGCGAGCCAGCCTGGAAATTCGAGTCTATGCGTACTCTCTAACTTCTAAGACCAATATCACGTGAATAAAAGACTGAAGCGCCTTCTTTTTTTTTCTTCTTTTCTTCATTGGGGAAAAACTCTATGTGCACATGGGAGACTTGGCATGACAGTGATGTCGTTTGTTCAATTCAATCGGTGAATTCTTCTCTGTTTGTCTTTATACATGATTATCGAGGTTCTCGTCGTGGAAATCAACGAGAATTTTTTTGAGGGGGGAAAACGTCCATAAAAAAATTTAAAAAAATTCGAGCAGATGGTCCAGCATCTTCCAATTCTTGAGGAATTTTTTCAAAATTTTTCTAAAAGGCTTTCACTTGAAAAAAAATTCCCCTCCGTTTTGCCCCAATTTCTCCTAGTTTTTGAACTGTTTTTTTTGGAGGGCAGGTCTTTTAGGAAAAATCTGAAAAAATTTGGGCATATACTCTAGAATCTCAAGATTATCGGAGAATTTTTTCAAATTTTTTGTGAACTCTCTCACCTATAAAAAAATTCTCCTTCGTTTTACCTCAATTTCGCGTATTTCTTAAATAATTTTTTTCGGAGTGAAGGATTCTACGAAAAAATCTGAAAAAATTCAGGCAGATGGTCCAATATCTCTAGAATATTGAGGAATTTTTTCAAAAAATTTTACAGAGGCTTTCCCTTTTTCAAAAATTCCCCTCCGTTTTGCCCCAATTTTTGCTTATATTTGTACAATTTATTTAGTAATGAAGGGGTCCATGAAAAAATCTGAAAAAAATCAAGCAGACTTTCTGATATCTTTACATTGATGCCTAATTTTTTCAAAATTTTCCACGTACGCTTTCATTTAAAAAAAAAATTACACCTAAAAAATCCTCAATTAAGTATTAAATAAATTTCAATAAAAATGAAATTAATTTTAACGTTATTAAAGTACCTTAAAATTTCATTGGGTTAAGTCTTGAGTGAAGTACATAAACTGCTACTACCAAACCGCCATAAAGGCAGTTTAGCATTATTAATTAAGACCAAAGACACACTAAGTTACCCAAGTACATAAGCAGAAATAATATTTACTCTGGCGTTCATTAAAGGATTCGTTTCGGAGGCAGGAGGAGATGGGTAGGAATGCGAAGTGGAGGGAAGATGGCGCCTTCAAACGAGCTGAATTCTCATTAAAATAACCGCACAGAGAGAGAGAGGTCTCATGGAGGGGGGAAAAACCCTCTCTCCTCCCCCTCTTTTCCCTCATAACGTTAAAATTCATCTAAACGAGCGAATGCACGTAAAAACAATTATTCCCGAGATTAAAAAATCGCAAAAAGTGCAAAAAAAAAGGAAAAAATTCCAATTTTATCTCAATTTTTTTAATTCGCTTTTTTTCATTCAAAAAAAAACATTTTTTTTTTTCATTGAAAAATCTCATTTTTCAATGTTTTTTACGTCAATACAACAATTCAACTCGTCAAATTGCATCTGCAATGAAAAAATAATGGAAAAACTCCCGGGAAAAAGAAAAAAATGGAAAAAAAAAAAAAACTCCATTCAGTTAATCTGATCGCGAATGTACTCTTCATTTTTTTTTCGGACATTCGAGTTAAAAAAAAAACGAAAAAAAAAAATGTAAAAAAATTATTCGAGAGGGCATTGGATGAATCGTTTCGATCAGTGTGATATAAAAAAGTCGCTGTACACGTGAATATGTGTCTATATATATATATCTATACACATATACATATATATATATATATATATATATATATGTTATACCGGAAAATGAGTATCGGACAAATACGCCATGATTGTTTTTGCCGCTAATTGCACGCTTTTTCACAGCAACGATCAAGTGAAGTGAGGAGGGGGGAGGGGGGAAGGGGGAGAGGAGGAGGGGGGGGGGGGATGATGTCCCGCCAAACCCGCGTTAATTTGCATTTCAAAGCACCTTTATGAATGTGGAATAGCGAGCTGCGGGAAGGGGTGGGGGGTTGGAGGGGGAGGGGGAGGGGAGGGAGGGGGGATAGGAATAAAACAGACGTTAAAAATTGACCATTCACATGCTCCCGTGCGGAGTCATGTACTCGTCATCGAATCGAGACAAATTGATGAAATAAATGGATTTAATGGGAGGGGGAGGGATTCATGATTTTTTTGGGGGGGAAGGAGTCGGTGGAAAAATCTGAAAAAATTTGGGGAGGTGCTCTAGTATCTCGAGATTGTTGGGGAATTTTTTGGTAATTTTTGGAAGATGCTTCCATGCTGAAAAAAATTCCCCTTCGTTTTGCTCCGATTTCCTCTTGTTTTTGGATGATTTTTTTTTTGAGGGAAGTGCTGAATGAAAAAATCTGAAAAAATTTGAGAAGATGCTCCGAGGTGTCCATCTTTTAACTGAATTTTTTCAATTTTTTTCAACGAACCCTTCAATCACAAAAAAAATCCCAAATCATTTTCCTCCACAGGTCCCTTTCGTTCCAGAATTTTATTTTACTACTAAAGACTAGGTTGAAAAATCTGCAAAAAATTGAGAAGATGCTGCAACATGTCTTCCTTATGCCTGAATTTTTTTAAATTTTTTCATAAGACCCTTCACCCTCAAAAAAAATCCCTTTCCCTATTTTTTATATAATTCCCAAAAAAAAAATTGACCATTTTTGCTCGTTTTATCAGTCAAATAAAAAAATGACACACATCAATTTCCACAAAAGTTCCAGCAAAAAATGTTGACACAAAAAAGCCCTGAAAAATTGAATTACCCCCCCCCCCCCCCCACTCCCCGAAAAAATTGTGTGTTTTCCCAAAATGAATTGGAAATTCACTGAGTAAATTCTCGTATCCAAAGCAACGAGACCATCAATCGTTGAGTGAGGGCAAATGGCCAGTGATGTAGACAGGTGAATAGTGGAATGAAGAGGGCTGATGATAGAACGAGACACACACATACATATATATGTATATAGAGAGAGAGACAAACCTAAACCGAGAGGATGAGAAGGCGTATTCGCTTCCTGTACCGAAGTGGACCCGCATTTGATTTTATGCAGTACGCATTCAGGGTGGTTTCCGCGAACGTTAATTATCAGTGACCACCTACAGGCCCCATTACGTTCTCCAATCGATCCCACCGTTAATAGACGCATGATTGGTGTACTAATTGATTGCTACTCTGTAATTATAACAGTGCACTTGTCATGGAAAAGTGATATCAATGGGTAAAATAGTTCATTTCTATAATCAAAAATCTTCAGAATTCCATTATAACCCCGTTTAAAAAAGCGCTCCACCTCCCACAACCCCCCCCCCCCTCCCTCCAAAAAAAAAATTGGCGCCAATTTTATTTTTAAAAAATTGGGGATTCCCCCGAATAGTTCGCTTCTATAATCAAAACTCTTCAGAATTCCATTAAAAAGCCGCTAAGAAAGGCCCTGACCCTCCCCCCCCCCCCTCTCACACCACCCCTCCACCCAAAAAAAATTGGCACCATTTTTATTTTCAAAAAAGTCGGGGATTCCCCCAAATAATTCCATTCTGTAAGCGAAACTCTCCCAGAATTTCATTGAAACACCTTTAAAAAAGGCGATGCCCCTCCCCCCCCCCCCCCCCCTCCCACTCTCCTCCCACATCCCCCCCCCTTCACCGGAAGAAAATTGGCGCCATTTTTATTTTCAAAAATTCGGGGATTCCCCCGAATAGTTCACTTCTATAAGCGAAACTCTTCGAGAATTCCATTAAAACACCTTTAAAAAAGACGCTGCCCCTCCCGCCCCCCTCCTACACCCCCCTCCCTTCCAACAAAAATTGGCGCCAATTTTATTTTGCAAAATTCGGGGATTCCCCGAAAAAATAACCGCAAAATTCGCCTTTTAGTCACTTTTAGAACGTTTTGGCACTGGTGGCGCCATCTCTGCGACTTCTATGGAAGCTTCCCCTTTCTCCCCCCCTCCAGTGCTCTGCCGATACAGCACTTACCCCTCGCGCCATCTGCCTCGACTCGGTCGGTAAAAAAATTCCTGTTTTACCGCGAAAATTTGAATTTTCAAATAAAAAAGTTTTTATTTTTCTTTTTCATTTAAATTGATTTAATTGACATTTATTTGATGATTATGATAATAATAATAATAATGATGATGATGATGGGGGGGATGGGGGGGTTCGGAGTTTGTATTAATTCCATTCGGATGTTGAATTAAATTATTGAAATAAATAATAAGTAACAATAATTTGAAAGATAATGAAATAATCGTTAATACATTCAACAAAATGATATAATGAAATTTTACCTCGTTGAGTAGAAAAACATAGAGAGGGTATGTTGAAACATATAAATTGAATTTTCGGGGGAGAGAGAGAGAGAGAGAGAAAGGCAACAGCTTCAAATTACTCACCCCCCCCCCCTCTCTTCTCTTCTTCCCCGGGAATACACTCACACACATGTCCTGTGTTTTATCGTCGTAATTTAAGGACATATTCAGCAATCATTACCAGTAATGAAATTCACGAATGGACAAAAAAAATGAAAAATCAGATTTTAATGCAGTGAAAGTTGAAAAAAAATTGATATAAATTTTTGGAAAATTGAATTCGAGTTTTTATAACGAATCAAAACGTTTAAAATTAAATTAAAAAAAAGGGACAAATTAAAATCGGAAAAAAAAGAAAAATGAATTCACAAATGGACAAAAAAAAATCAGATTTTAATGGAAAAAAATCGAAAAAAAATCTCAAATATTAAAATAAAACTGATTTTTGTAATATATATGGGCAAAGGAAGGTTGCTGGAGTTTGATTTGAGAAAATTTCGAAAAATTTTCAAAATTTCAAAATATCAAAAATTCAAAAAAATTTGAAAAAATTCAGAAAAATTTTTAAAAATTTGATATAAATTTTTGAAAAATTGAATTTGAGGAGAAAATCATCAAAATTTGGGTTCAATCGTTTTTAGAAGGAATTAAAATGTTTAAAATGAAGAGAATTGTGAATAAAAAAATTAACAAAATTAAAATTTAATTTACTAAAAAAATCAGAATTGGAAATTAGTGATAAAAAAAATAAATTCAATGAATTTTGATGAAAAAAAATTGAGTTGAATAAAATTGATATAAATTTATTGTGAACTTGGATTTGAACCGAAAGTAAATTTTTATGAACTTGGATTTTAAGCAGGAATTTCTCAAATTCAGGCAAAATCATTTTTATACAGACTTGAGACGTCAAAAATGATGATTAGTTTTAAAAAAGAGGAATTTTCGATGAATTTGAATTTTTAAGAAATAAAAAAGATGAAAATCGATATAAATTTTATATAAATTCGTAAATTAAACCAAAAATCCCTCAAATTAAGTAACAATTGTTCCCAGAACGAACTAAAATGAATTAAAACGTCTAAATGAAAAAAAAAGTAAGAGAGGAAAAAATAAATGTCCAAAAAATTCGAAAAAAAGAGAAAAATTGATGTAAATTTTTTATGGACTCATATTTGAACCATAAATTCCTCAAGCCCAGTGAAAATCGTTTTCAGAACGAATTAAAAAATTTGAGATGAAAAATTGTAAAGGCAAAAAAAGTAAAAAGTAAAAGAGTCTAATTAAAAAAAAAACAAAACGACATAAATATTAATAAATTTATATTTGAAACAAGAATCTCTTAAATTCACCCGAAATTGTTGTTAAAACAAATTAAAACGTTGAAAAAAAAAAAAAACTTAAATTATAATCAATTCCAATAAAAAATAAAATTGAAAAAAAATCCCATAAAACCCTTATTTCCCCCAAAAACCTATGAACTCCAAAAATTTCTAATTTATCTCACCTCAACTATCCCAAACAGCATTTACCCATATAATTACATGTTAACCTAATATCATCCCCTTTCTCCCCAACTCCCCCCCCCCCCGCCCCTCAGCTTCAAAAAATTAAAAATTCCAAAACCCTTCAAAAGATAATCGAAAGGGCGAGATTCTCTTTATCCCATAGTACCACAGCACATTGATTCATTCATTCTAGCTTGAGGGACATTCACAATGTTGTATATTATAAACAAGAAAATAAAAGCATAGCCTTTAGCCCCTCTCTCTCATTCCCACTCTCTCTCTCTCATACCGCCCACATACATTGTGTATTACTGAGTGCCATGGAACCAGGAAGCAATGCATATTCAAAATTTACCCGGAGGGGGCATCAGATTCCTCTGTGTATCCCTTGTGTTTTTTTGAAAGAGAGAGAAAAAGAGAAAGAGAGAGGGAGAAGAGGAGAGAAATAGATATATATAGAGAGAGAGGAGAGAGAGAGAAAGAGAGAGAGAGAGAGAGAGTGAGAAAGAGAGAGAGAAAGAGAGAGAGAGAGAGAGAGAAAAAGAGAGGGAGAGAGAAAGAGAGAGTGAGAAAGAGAAAGAGAGAAAGAGAAAGAGAGAGGGAGAAAGAGAGAGAGAGGGAGAGAGAAAGAGAGAGTGAGAGAGAGAAAAAGAGAGGGAGAGAGAAAGAGAGAAAGAGAAAGAGAGAGGGAGAAAGAGAGAGAGAGGGAGAGAGAAAGAGAGAGTGAGAGAGAGAAAAAGAGAGGGAGAGAGAAAGAGAGAGTGAGAAAGAGAAAGAGAGAGGGAGAAAGAAAGAGAGAAAGAGAAAGAGAGAGGGAGAAAGAGAGAGAGAGGGAGAGAGAAAGAGAGAGGGAGAGAGAGAAAAAGAGAGGAAGAGAGAAAGAGAGAGAGAGAAAGAGAAAGAGAGAGGGAGAAAGAGAGAGAGAGAGAGGGAGAGAGAGTGAGAAAGAGAAATAGAGAGTGAGAGAGAGGGGGAAAGAGAGAGAGAGAGTGAAAAAGAGAGAAAGAGAGGGAGACAGAGTGAGAAAGAGAGAGAGAGATAGATATATATAGAAAGAGAAAGAGAGAAAACAGCTCAGCTGAATCATTTTCACATATACGAGTTTCCCCAGTAAATTTAGTTACTTCATTTGAGATCCCTCTCCCCCTTCCCTCTTTCTCCACCTCCCTCCTCCCCCCTTTTTCCTATATAACCGCTGTGTTTTAACCTCGCTTCGGTATACGCTCAGTGTATGTCCGGCGTTATGAATTTTAATAGCTTTAGCCCGGGTTTTAGAGTGCGAGTGAGACGCGTAGGGGGAGGAGGGGGAGGGGTGGGAGGGGGAGGGGGAGGGGAAAGATGAAAGTGGGAGGGCTCGGCAAAATAAAGAGTAGGGGATCAGCCTCGTGCGCGAAGAGGCACGAAAAGAGGGGGCGAGGGGGGAGGGGGGGTTGAAAAAAAGGGGGAGGGAGGGGGAGGGGAGTGATAGAATGAGTAATCCATGGACGAGTGCAAAAATGGCGTTTTTTTTGCTGCGCCCATAGTTCAAATTGTCGATAGATTAGTTTAAAGATAAAATATATATGTATATTGCGCGTGTTGAGTCGTTTGGGGAAAGGGGGGAGGAAAGGGGGGGTGGGAATAAAAAAACCCGGGTTTTTTTTTGTTGTGTCAGTATTTTTCAGACCGAAAATTCATTTCTCGCACATCCCAGGGCTTCATGCTCTCTTTCTCTCTTTTTTTTCTTTTTTCTCTTTTTTTTTCGCTTGTATTGCTCTCGGTCAACTATTCGAATATCCCTGGGACACACACTAACACATGGAGCATGCATTTGCAACAGTGTCGTGGCTCGTTCATTTCTCGAAAAATCGAGTAAACGACATTTTCGTTACGGCTCCCATTGGGCAATGCGTCGATTTTTCACGTTTTATTATTATAGAGTTTTTCTCGGGGGTTTTTTATTTTGTTTTTTTTGGGAGGAGGAGGGGGGGGGGGGGAGGAAAATGGGAGAGTGATGGAAATTGTTGCAATTACTAGTGATTCTTCGATTCTTTTTATTTTCAATTAATTCTTTTTTTTTAACGACTAGGAAATTTTTTAGAGAAATTGATTTGGTTTTATTCAATTTTTTTGAGAGAGGAAGAAATTTGCAAAAAAATGTGAAAAAATTTCTGGAGGTTCTACGAAATTTCTACATTGTTGCTGAATTTTTTCAAATTTTTTCGAATAGCCGCCTCTTTTTAAGAAAATCTCATAGACAGATGGAAAATAATGCAAGAATTAGACTTAAAGGAAGTTGTAATTAATTGAAAGAAGTTGTAATTTTTTTCGAGATTAAGGAGTTCCCAAAAAATTCCGAAAAAATTCCAGAAGATGCTCCAATATATCTCTATTGTTGCTGAATTTTTTCAAATTTTTTTGGAAATCCGCCTCTTTTTAAGAAAATCTCAACAAAAGATGAAAAATAATGCAAAAATTAGACTTGAAGGAAGTTGTAATTAATTAAAAGACGTTGCAATTTTTTTCGAAATGAAGGAATTTGCGAAAAAATCCGCAAAAATTCCAGAAAATGGTCCAGAATGTCTCCGTTGTTGCTGAATTTTTTCAGATTTTTCCATAAAACCGCCCCTTTTTACAAAAACCCCCAAAAAATATGAAAAAATAATACACAAATTAGACTCACAATAAGATCACAATTTTTTTCGAAATGAAGGAATTTCCAAAAAAATCTGAAAAAATTCCAGAAAATGGTCCAAAATGTCTCCATTATCGCTGAATTTTTTCAGATTTTTCCATTGAACCGCCTCTTTTTAATAAATCCCCCAAAAAAAGAAAAAATAGAAACACTTGTCAATAAAAAAAAAAAAAGAAACTTTTCTCGGAATTTAAGCGAGATACAGCGATGTCCGGAAACTGGTACAACCCTTCCTGTAGAGAATTTTGAGAGTCCCAAAAAAGGAAATTACGAAAATCGCTCTATCTCGCTTAATTTCCGAAATATTTTTAAAGAAGGGAGAGCAGAAAAAATCAATTTATCCAATTTTTTTTTTATTTTTTTCTTATTTTTTGGACGTTTTACAAATAAAGAGGACATTGGTATTTGGTAATGAACGTTGGTTACTGAGGATATTCCACTTCAAGTACCTGTCCAATAGTGAAAACCTTCTTTTCTCCACTTGACACAGTGAATGGTGTTAGTTCTAACGCCTCAGGCGCCCACACAATTTCCACTAAGGCCATTCAGCATGAAAAAGAAGGAAAAAGTAGGGGAAAGAGAAGAAGAAATCTCTATCTGCCTTTTCTTATAAGAAAGACTAGTTAGTATATATATACACAAGTATTGAGGTGCAAGATATATATATATATGTATTTATTCCACAAAAGGATTTTCAGGAGTTTCGCAAATTCGGTTCATTTGTCGCATTGTCAGTGGCTTAGAGAGAAATGAGACCCTCTTGAGTAAAATCGCACCAAAGAAGCTTGAAATTTTACCGACACGATGATGAGTTGGAGGAAAGAATGGAAGAGGAGAGAAGAAAAAAAAAAGGAGAAGTGAGAGAAACTGATCTAATGCATTTAGAGGAGAGGAATTTGGGGGAGGGGAAAGAATTTTTGGGATTTTTTTTTCCTTTTTTTTGGGGGGTAATTGGAGGATTTTGGTGAAATATCGCATTGATAAATCGATTAATCGATATATGAAAATTATCGATTGAAAGTTGACTCGATATCTCGATATGAAAGTGAAAATAGTAAAACTATTGATAAATTGCGATTTATCGAATTTGATTCGAGATATCGAATCGATTAATCGATATTTAATTCGATATATCGAATCGATTAATCGCTACTTGAAAATAATCGATTTAGTTGATAGGATTTCTTGATTATTGAAGTAAAAATGGTGGAACTATCGATATATTGCGATTTATCGAATTCAATTCGAGATATCGGATCGATTAATCGATAAATGAAAATAATCGATTGAAAGTTGATGGGATGTTTCGATTATCGAAGTTAAAAGGGTGAAACTATCGATAAAATGCGATTTATCGAATTTAATTCGAGATATTGAATCGATTAATCGATATTTAATTCAATATATCGAATCGATTAATCGATACTTGAAAACAATCGATTGAAAAATGATAGGATGTCTCGATTATCGAAGTAAAAATGGTGAAACTATCGATAAAATGCGATTTATCGAATTCAATTCGAGATATCGTATCGATTAATCGAATATTGAAAATCGATTAATCGAAAATTGATGTGAAATTGTTTTTTTCCCCTTTCAAAGTAAAAATAGCTGCAACAAAACTCTCGAATTTTATGCGATATCTCGAATCGAATGCGAGATATATCGATTAATCGAATATTCATAATCGATTAATCGAAAATTGATGTGAAATTGTTTTTTTCCCCTTTTCAAACTAGAAAAAGGTGCAACAAAACTCTCGAATTTTATGCGATATCTCGAATCGCATTATTCGAGATATCTTATCGATTAATCGAATATCTGAAAATTTCAAATATTTTAAAATAAATTTTTTGCTATTTTCGACATTTCGAATGGGAAAAAATTGAGAAAAAAAAAAAATTTTAATGGAAAAATTTTCAGAGTTTTTTGAAGAAAAATTGAAAATATTTTTTTTTTTCGAAATTCAATAAATAAATGCTCGAAATCAATAAAATTCAATAAAAATACCCCTTCGAAGTAACTGAATACAGCACGAAAAGGAAAAGACAAACAATTAGTTCATGCAATACTGTATTTGCAGAAAATAAATGACAGAGTTAATACGCAACTTAGTAATTTAATCAAGTCTAAGCCCTCGGGCTTGACCAAACACAAAATGGTACCAATACAATGACAGATATATTAGAAATGGCTCAATCGACTCTTTTCTGCATTACATTATTCCGCTGGTAGATCTCTAGTACAAACATGAGAGACAGTATTTTTCCCATGCATGCACTCCCCCTTTTGAAATTCAGTGGTTCTCACAGAAGTTGCAGAAAATTTTCCCCTCTTTTTCCATTTCAATGAAATAAACAATTTCATCAGAAAAACCCTCCCCCAATCGTGAAATAATTTTTTTTTTTTGGGAAATTCTTCTCAAAAAAATCTGAAAAAATTCAGGAAAATGGCGGGATGTATCTAGACTATCGAGGAATTTTTTCAGATTTTTTTATATAACTGCACTTAAATGCGCTTAAAAAAAAATCATTTTATCGACATGTATACTTCTAAAATATTTTTTTTTTTGAGAAATTCTTTCCGAAAAAATCTGAAAAAATTCAGGAAGATGCTGGAATATATATAGAATATTGTGGAATTTTTTCAGATTTTTTTCTATAACTGCACTTAAATGCGCTTAAAAAAAAACTCATTTTCTCGACATGTACACTCGGAATTTTTTTTTTTTTTAGAAATTCTTCTCGAAAAAATCTGAAAAAATTCAGGAAGATGCTGGAATATATATAGAATATTGTGGAATTTTTTCAGATTTTTTTCTATAACCGCACTTAAATGCGCTTTGAAAAAACATCATTATTTCGACGTAAAGAAGGAAATTCACGGTTTTTTTAAACATTTTTCAATTTTTATTTAATTCGCGTTTTTAATGAGAAAAAAGAAATTGACGAGGGTAAACACTGTGGCAAAACGAAAATGGGAAGCGCTGGACTGGTATAAACAAGGGTCGCCATGCAATATTAGGGGGCATTAAGTCGCCATAAAGAGCGCATTAGGAGTTAAGGCAAAAAGAGAAGTGGGGGGATGAATAAAAAGAGAGGAATGAGAGAAAGAGAGATGCCCTTGAGGGATAGTTTAGCGTTTAATTGTCCTCAGTCCCCAGACTTTTTACTGTATCAAAGGTCTCGATTTCTGCTTGAATTGATGCCACATGAATTCACTAACGGACACGTGTGTTTTCGTGAATTTTAATTTATTTTTTAATTCCTTTTTTTTTGGAATTGAATTTTAAAAAAAAGGATAAAAACGACATCAATACAAAATGATTGAGAATTTTTCTCGAAGTGAAAGAGTTCGCGAAAAAATCTGAAAAAATCCCAGAAAATGCTGCAATATATATATATTTTCCCTGAATTTTTTCAATTTTTTTTGTGAAACCGCCTCTTTTTGAAAAAACTTTGAAAAAATAAACAACAAATAATATCAGAATTGAACTCGAATTAAGTCGAGATTTTTTTCAAAATGAAGGACTTTTTGAAAAAATCTGGAAAAATTCAAGAAGGTGCTCTAATATGTCGAGATTGTTGCTGAATTTTTCCAAATTTTTTTTTGAAGCCGCCCCTTTTCAACAAAATCTCAAAAAAAGAGAAACAATCCCCCAAGAATTTAACTAGAAATTAATTGCAATTTTTTTCAAAGTGAAGGACTTTCCAAAAAAATCTGAAAAAATTCTGAAATATGCTCCAGCATGTCTACATTGTAGCTGAATTTTTTCAAATCGATCTGCAAAGCCGCTCCTTTTTAAAAATTTCCCCCCAAAAAAATAAAAAATTCTCAAAAAATCCCCAAAAAAAAGGAAAAATCCTCCAAGAATACAACTCCAAATTAATTGCAATTTTTTTCGAAGAGAAAGACGTTTCAAAAAAATCTGAAAAAATTCCAGAACATGCTCCATCATCCCCCTATCATCCCTGAATTTTTTCAACCCATTGCTTAGAGCCGCCCTTTTTTTAAAATTCCCAAAAAAGATTAAAAAATTCTCAATAAAATCCCCAAAAAAGAGAAAAAAACCTCCAAGAATTAATGTTGAAATCAATACGAATTTTTTTCAAAATGAAGAACTTCCCAAAAAAATCTGAAAAAATTCCAGAACCTGTTCCATCATCCCCCCACCCCCCCCAAATTTTTTCACTCCCCTCCTCAAAACCGCCTCTTTTTAATAAATTCCAAAGAAAAGAAAATCAGAATAATACAAGAATTAAACTTGAAATAAGTCGTAATGTCAATATGAAATCTCGTAAATATAAAGTAGAGAAAAAGCCCCTCCCCCCTCCAAAAAAAGAACTTCTTTCATATCTCACTCTCAGCCTCTTAACCATCAAATTGACCAGGACAGCAAACACAACTATCCATTGAACTGCTGACAAATCTCTCATCTGTACGTAATATAAACATTAAGTAGTAATAGAAAGATGGAAAGGGTGGAGGGAGGAGGCGGAGGATGAGGAGAAGAGAGATAGAATAGTGTTGAAGGATTGAGAAAGTTGGATTTTGTGGTATATCTGTGTCTGTGTGTGTGTTTGCGTGAAACTAGAGAGAAGTTACAGTTTAAACTGTAAGACAGAGTGAGAAAGTAGTGAAAACCGAGGTAAAATGGACCAAAGAGACAAGACGATTTAAAATGTTTTTTAAAAAAGCGGCGGCTGCTCCAAAAAATCTGAAAAAATTCACGAACAATATAAACACATTGGACCATCTTCTCAAATTTTTTCAGATTTTTTCATCGACTCCTTCACCTCGAAAAAAATTCCCCAATGATATCGACGAAGTGGTCCATTTTACTCCACTCTTCTCTATATATATAGACTGCAAGACAGAATGAGAGAGTATATGAAACCGTATAAGGGAGACCTTAAGCGAGTATCAAAGTTGCTATTGAACCGATTTTGTGTAAATATTCAAACTGGAGAGAAGGAGGAGGAGGACGCGACTCCAGTGGTAGCGAGTGAAAGAGCCTAAGAGGAGGGAGGGGGGAAAACGTCGAGTGAGGGGGGAGGGGAGGGGGCAAGAGTGGAGAACGCTCACAAGCCCTTCGGCAAATTTCATAACCGAACTTGTCGTATTTACCGAGATTATTTCAATATATTCGACTCAACCTGGCAATCTGTTTGCGCGAAGAGAGAGAGAGAGAGAGAGAGAAACCGGTGTATATGCGTGAATGGAACTTTGCGCGGCAAGCCGACTACTGAGGTTTCGAGATAGATATTCTCTGTAAGGATGTGTATGTGTGTGTGTGTAGAGGGGAGGAGGAGTTGGGAGAGTTGAGAGTGCATTAAAACTACTTTGATGGAAAATAGGAGTTGAGCTCTTTATTGTTAAAAAGAATTTGGGAAGATTTGGGGAATATGGACCGGTGGGGTATGACGGGCCTTTTCTTCGGGAGTGAAGGAGGCTGTGGAAAAATCTGAAAAAATTCGGCAATAATGGGGATGGGCTGGAGTATCTTCCTGAATTTTTTCAGATTTTTTTGGGAAGTCCTTCACTTGAAAAAAAAAATGCTGAGAAAAAGTGGCTCTGAGGAGCAGGATGATGAGAGATTTTTTTTAAGATGAAGGTATCGGTGGGGAGATTTGAAAAAATTTGACAATAATGGAGACATGCTGGAGTATCTTCTCGAATTTTTTCAGATTTTTTTAGGAATTTCTTAGATGAGAAAAAAATTCAGGGGCAAAATGGACCTGTGGGGCAAGATGATTTGGGGCTTTTTTTAAGGGTGAAAGTATCGGTTGAAAAATCCCAAAAAATTTGACAATGATGGAGATCTGTTGGAATGTCTTCTCAAATTTTTTTGGATTTTTCCATCGACTCTTTCGCTTGAAAAAAAAAATCCGAAAGAAATGGACCTGAAAGGCAGAATAATTCGGGATTTTTTTAGAGGGTTAAGGCTTC
Organism: Aleiodes leptofemur; assembly: GCA_963942555.1. Classification (NCBI taxonomy): domain Eukaryota; kingdom Metazoa; phylum Arthropoda; class Insecta; order Hymenoptera; family Braconidae; genus Aleiodes; species Aleiodes leptofemur. The sequence goes on along the minus strand of OZ012617.1, from coordinate 14,958,894 downwards.
GGTGTAAAATTTTGAAAAAATTCAGCTCTAATGTAGTCTGAATGGAGCATTTTCTCAAATTTTTTCAGATTTTTCCGCAAAGTGCTTCACCCCGAAAAAAAATTCCCAATCATCCCAATTATTCAGTTTTTGTTTAATTCCCTGAAAAATTGAATGAACAATTTCAAAAATTACACAAATCAATGTGAATTGATGCTGTAATGTTAATGGGCCCTGGGGACGTGCTAATTAAATAAAACTGTATGAAAAAAAAGGGTCTCCCATCGAATCGGTGAAACGAGGCGTCGGGGCCACGAGCGAGGACACGTGGCATGGACGCGTGCCGCTCAACTGCAACATCTATATATATATGTACACATAATACATCTACTTTGCACTCTCTCACTCCCCCCCGTTATCGTTTCACAATTCGTCGAATTCCTCACTCTTACCTTTTATCCATTAGCCTCGTCGTTGCGCATCACCAATGGACCAGTGTTTCGCTCTGTCCCCTTTTACCCCCTCCCCCCTCCCCCCTCCGGGGCTTCATTGCCTTTCATTTTAACATAATGCTCGTTTATTAGCACAAATAACACGAGCGTCATGCGACCCATTTATATGTATCACTCCGGTATATTTGAAAATCAATTTTGCAATGACAATGAACCTCGTTAATTTCACACATTGATGATATATTTTTATTATAATTTAATTGTTAATAGAATAATTGGGGGTAAAATCGTAATTTTGGTTGGAAAAAAATCGAGAATTCAATGAAATTTTTTTCCAAGGTTCTACAATTTATAAAAAAATCGTATGCAAAATTTTGGATTTTTTTCATACTTGGTTTAAAAGTTATAAATTTTTTAAAAACCATCGTTTAACTTGTGTTCTTATGGGAAATTCACAAAAGCTATTGGGGTCAATAATGGGCATTAAAATTAATAAAAATGATTGAAAAATTGTCACTCGCACGTAAGTGCTGGCAACTTGTGTCGCCAGAATTTCCTAGAATGCAACGCTTTTATCAAAATAATCATTAAATTTTCAATTTTTCATTAGTTTGAAAATTAATTTTTTTTTTTAACAATTTTGATTGCTATTGTAATTTAAAATTTGACTGATGGAATTTCATAATTATTTTCTTTATTAAACTTATTAACATTTTTATTAGTTAAATTGAATTATAAATGTCATATTAGCGTCATTTAGATTGGATTAAATTATAAGTTCTTATTTGTGTTACATTTAGTTAAAACTCTCAACTCAAAATTTTTGTCTGAAAGACAGTTATATTTGGGAAGATTAAACATAGTAGCGTTGATTTTATTATAAAATTAATTATTCCAATCAATTAATAAGTAAGAAAGAATCAAAATTTCGAATAAGAAAAAGAATTATAAAATTTCATCAGTCAAATTTTTAATTACAATAGTAATCAAAATTGTTAGAAAAAAAAATTAATTTTCAATCTAATGAAAAATTTAAAAATCCAAATTTTTCATTGAGTAAGTAATTAAAATTTTTTCGATGGAAATTACAGAAATAAAAAAAATTGAAAAATTAAAAATGCGAATTTTTTTTTGCCGATTTCTGATTGAGGGCAAAATTTCGCTATCTCGCTTACTTTCCGAGATATTTTCAAGCTAAACTCGAGGGAAATTTCCTGGAAAATCCTGGGAAATTTGGAATTGAGGGGAAAAACATCGATTTTTCAGGGACTACGTGGGCAGAAGAAGGATGTTGAAGTCCAATTTGGAAAAATCCAGGAAAAGTCCGGAAAATCCTAAAAAGTCGGAAAAATCGTGAAATTTTCCTGGAAAATTCAAAAATTTGGGGAAAAATTCGACTTTTCCGAAATCAAGTTGGCAAACAAAAATGGAAAAATTCGGAAAATTGTAAAAAAATTCGGAAAATCTTGAAAAATTCAGAAAATCTTGAAAAATTCGGAAAAACTTGAAAAATTTGGAAAATCTTGAAAAATTCGGAAAAACTTGAAAAATTTGGAAATTCTTGAAAAATTCGGAAAATTTTTAAAAATTTAGAAAATCTTGAAAAATTCGGAAAATCTTGAAAAATTCGGAAAATTGTAAAAAATCTCAAATCAGAATTTCCTTTAAAAAAAAATTAAAATCACTTAAATTCTTCATAAAATCAAATTTATCAATTAACCATCGATTAAGCAAAATAATTCGAATAATCTTAAATTTGTAGTTTTTATTCGATCAAAAATTGTGCGAGACGAATAAAAAATCAAGTGGAAGAAGAAGAAGAACCATAAGAAGAAGAGGAAAAAAATGAAGAGGTGAAATGAAGATAATGGGTGGATGTAATCGGCTAACGATTGGAGGCTCCACCACCGGGGGCTAATCCTGCCTGCAATAATCCATCGAACGAGCATCCGCGACTCCGGAATGAAAAGGAAACCGAAAGACAAGAGGTAAAAAAAAAAGTGGGCACAAGAGAGGAACACGATTAAACCGTTAACAAGACGCGAGACAGAGAGACGAAAAAAACGAGGAAAAAAAAACAATTCGAGTAGAATGAGAAATGAGAACGTAGAGATTGAGAAAAGTGTGGAGAGAGAGAGAGAAAGAGCCCTTCCCCATTGTTTCATTCGATTTACACCCCCGTGACTCGTATAACGAAAGTTGAACGATTGCGCGTACTTGGCTTTGCGCATACGCGATACACTGAAAACCCAGCAATTTACAGGAGAATGAAAAGTTAAGCTGGTACTGAGCTTACGATGAGGGGGAGGGGAATGGCTACCCAGACAATGGGGCCCGCGGCTTTGTAATCGTAACTGCAAACAAACCGTACGATCTATTCTAAGCCACCCCACCCCCCCCCCCCCTCTTCTTTCAGTTGAAAAAAAATCCTGGACACTAGAAATCTCGAAAAAAAAACGTAATTGGGATTTTGGGATCTCGTTAAGATGAAATGGAAAATGAGGAATATAATGGGAGGATATTGTGTTTTGATTTTTGGCAAAAAGGGGCGGAGCAATGGAAAATTCTGAAAAAATTCAGGGATAATGGAGACATGTTGGAGTATCTTCTCAAATTTTTTCAGATTTTTTTGCCAAGTTCTTCACCCCCTAAAAAATTGCGATATGATGAAATCAGGATTGAAAAATATGTAAAAAAATAATTCAATGTTTTTTAAAAAAGGGGCGGTTTTTCAAAAAAATTTGAAAAAATTCAGGAATTATTGAGACATGCTGCAGAATCTTCTCAAATTTTTTTAGATTTTTTTAAAGAGTTCTTCATCCCCCAAAAAAATCCGATAAGACGAAATCAAAAAAGTTGAATATAAAAAGAAAATAATTTAAGATTTCTGTCAAAAAGGGGCGGTTTTAGGAAAAAATTTGAAAAAATTCATGGATTATTGAGACATGCTGCAGCATCTTCTCAAATTTTTTCAGATTTTTTTAAAGAGTTCTTCATCCCCCAAAAAAATCCGATAAGACGAAATCAAAAATGAAGACTATGAGAAAAAAATGATTTAAGATTTTTGTAAAAAAGGGGCGGTTTTCCAAAAAAAATTGAAAAAATTCATGAATAATTGAGACATATTGTGGAATCTTCTCAAATTTTCCCAGATTTTCCCGCAGCATCCTCCACCCCCAAAAAATCCCAAATACCATATAATTTTAAATTGAAAAAATTCCCATCGCCATTAGCCCCAAATAAAAATATACAGTTACAAATCGCTCTTTAACTCCGTCAAGTCCAACCTATCAACAATGAAAAAAAGATACTTCTGTGTTGGCAAACATGAAAAATCTATTTCTTTCCTCCAATTCAGTGAAGTTGAATTGAGTGGGTCTTTTTACAAGGTACAACAAGGACAATAAAAATTGGAATAATATACTGGGTGTTCGCATCTGCTGCATTAACAGCATGACGTCCCCATAGATTGGCTAGAGTGGCCCTTTTTTTATATATTCTCTACGGTTAAGAATGAAACCACAGAGAAGAATATCAGTGGAAGAAGAGTAGAGAGTGGAAGCGAGAGAAGCAGCACCGCCCAGTGGCGTGCGCAGTAAACACACACATATTCTCATGGCCTCAAGTTACCCCTCGCCCTTTTTCTTCTTCATAATTTCCATTTCTTCCTTTCTCCCATTCTTTCCTATATATAACCTCGAAGTTTTAGGCTCGGATAGGCTCATTATGCGGTTAGACGATACCATTAGCGTTTATGGCTGAGCCAATTGAAGCCAGAGTTCCTATATATACGCAGCCAATGGCCAAAGGCGAGCCAAAAAGGTGTTTTTTTCTTTTTTTTCTGTGGCTATGAGAAAAATAAAGAAGCAAAAGCAAATGGGAAACGAGGCGAGAGTAATCGCGTAACTGAGCCTCTTTGTCGGACGCTTAAAACGTGAGAAATAGAAGAAAAAAGAAAAAAAAAAAGGAAAATTCTTTCCTTTTTTTGCACATCAACTGGTGACTCTTTCTCTGTCCTCGTGCACCCTTCCTCCCTAATTACCCCGACGAAAATCCCCTTAAACTGCCATTAAACTGACGCCACCGAAGCCGTTTTCGACGAAACACGTATAACTGAACGTAAATGGATACTGAAGAGCTGTGTTATGGTCTTGGAATTTCTTTTATTTTGCCTCTTTTTTTTTTTACTTATTAAGGGGGTAAAAATGGGGAGAAATGTGTTTTATTACACTTGGGTTTCTTTGCACCTTTGTGTGTTGGTGTTTTTTAAAATCCACTTGAGGGTGACTGGTTTGTAAAAATTTTAATGGATTTTCTCTCCACGATTTTTCGTGATTTCATCATTTTTTTTTGCTACTTGATAGTTATTAGGATTTTTTCAATCTTATTTTTAGTGAAATTTTAACAAAAACCGAAGAAGATTCATTCAAGACAGGGAGCTAATGAAAAACAGATTTCTCATTCTTTTGGATTGAATAAAATCGCCCCAAATATTTAAATACAACTGAGTCTTATTTATTTGCCCAAAGTTAAGAATATGAGAATGTATATGGGAAAGAAGTGAGGATATATGACTGTGAAGTTATAAATACACAGAGAAAAGTGTTTTCTCAATTTAAGTGAGTTTTACTTTCTTAAATTAAGTGAAAAAAAGTCACTTGATTTAAGTAATTTTCGTTTTTTTTTTTAAATTTAAAACTAAACTTCCTCAACTCAGTACACAAAAATGACTCCATTCAAGTTACTTCGTACATTTTTAATGCGATCCGACATAGGGAATAATTCAACAAATGACTTAGAGTGGTATATATCTGCGAGGCACGATTTTGATAAATTACGCAAGATACGATTTTTGATTGCTTGAACAGTATTTATTTTAAACGCATTCCTCTTTGAAATATGGAAGATTGTATCGCCAAATCAAGAATAATAAATATTTCTCATAATTCAACCTCTTGATAATTTATCTTGACATACAACGTCCGCGTTCTACAACCCGCTGATCTGACACAAAATGATGAAACTTAATTTTTTATTCCGAAATTCAATGGTTGGTTCAAGTACTAACAACCACATTTGACTGAGAATGTACGGATTCATTTGAATGGAGTCACTTTTGTGTATTAAGGTATGACTATCACCAGAGGCTTGAAATACGAAAAATCTGAAAAAATTCAGAGATATTCTTCACAGGAAACCCAACAACTTTTATTCATGGTGAAAAATTTTCTGACCCGTGGAATCCGAGATATTGAATTTCAAAAAGTGCATTTTTCCCATAAGAAAACGAGTAAATTGAGTCGCGATTCAATCATTATAAATTTAAAGAAAAACGGCATTTACGGGGCTTCTGAAAAAATTGTAGTCCATAGTCACCACTTTTAAGAATTTTTTGAGACCAAAATCAGTTATTTCTGACCCTTAGTTTTGGAGAAAAAAAAATAAACGATTAATGGCAGGCCAGCACCGCTGTGTACGTACACGCGGTCGCTCTGTATGTGTGTACAACTACAGGAGTATTCTCTAGTGTGCGCGCATACGTATACGCGCACATTAGTGTGCGTAGGCAGGCCCGTATCAGAATTTTAAAAAATGGTTCTTCGAAAAAAAAAAAAAAATATTAGTAGATATAATTATTTTGATTAAATTATGCTTTCATATGAAAGCAAGCAATTATTGAGGCTGAATAGCATTATAGGTTGAACAATTTCTCCCTCCTTTGGTTGTTCCAAATGATTTTTTCCTAACCTCCCTTGCCCCCACGCTTAGTGGTGACGTGAGTGATAGTCTTACCTTAAGTTAAGGAAGTTTAGTTTTGAAATTTAAAAAAAACGAAAATTACTTGAATAAAGTGAGTTTTCACTCAAATCAAGTGATTTTTTCTTTCTTAATTTAAGAAAGTAAAACTCACTTAAATCAAGTGAGTTTTCTCACTTAAATTGAGAAAGCATTTTTCTCTGTGCATAGGGTAATATATCGTCGCCTTAGAGTGAAAGGGGCGTAAGTGCCATTTTTCCCGATTTTTTTCTCTTCAAAATAACAAAAAGGCGTATCTCCACTATTATTGCTCCAATAGGCTTTCCAAGGCCTTTCACGCAGTATTAGTAAAATAATGAAAAATAACATATAAGGCGTAAGTACCACTGACCAATAAAAAAGGGGCATAAGTGCTGGAGATACGCCTTCTTGTTTTTAGTGTTTTCATTGAATTTTCTCTAATCATCGGAAAAAAATTGAAAACAATAAGGCGTAAGTGCCATAGTTTAGATACAAATAGCTAAAAACAAAAAGGCGTAAGTGCCAAAATTCGGATGGAAAAATCCTAAAAACAAGAGGGCGTAACTCCAAATATTTTCATGAGATAACGAAAATTATAAAAACAAAGAGGTGTAAGTGCGGAGATAAGTCCTTTTCACTTTAAATTTAACAATTATATAACGTTTAAAAAGAAAATAATAAAAAGGCGTAAGTGTGGAGATACGTCCCTTTCATTTTAAAATTGGTAATTACGCCACTTTGTTATTTTAATTTTCAATTATCCAAATAATGTTCCAGAGGCCATAAAAAATATTTTGGAGTGATAAGTGGACATACGCCCCTTTCACACCAGAATTTCGTGTTTTTCTGGCACTTACGGTCCTTTCACTCGAAGGCGACGATATATATTAAACTATATTGAAGTCAATATATTGTTTTTCCATGCGAAATGAATTTTCCCAAATTTCCGAATTCCTCCAAAAAATACAAAATAAAAGCTGCAAAAATCTCGTTAAATTTTCCATGAATTTTAAAAAATGTGAATAAAAAAATTGACATTTTAAACCTTCAAAATTCATGAATATCGACAGATTGTGAAAAAAAATTGAGTAAATTTATATTGTATTAACGTTGAAAGCGACTTGACATGTCCATATACACGATGCCCCTTCATATACACACACACACACACACACATTTACAATGGATAGAAGAACGATAAACATTGAGAGTGTGTAGAGGAGAGGCGTGATAGAGCTGACGTTATGTGCCTCTATGCACACGCATGCCTTGACGCACCTTTCATCAAGCGTTAAACGTTCTTCTCTATCTATCTCTCTCTGTCCTTCATTGAGATTGAATCGATCGGTCAGAAAAGGTCCCAAAGCCCTCTGGTAACACAGTACCAAACACTCGAGTTCCTTCAATACGTTTTTTTTTTTTTTTTTTTTTTTTTTTTGTAATGTATGGATATAAACATCGGGAAGTCTTTGATCTCTTTCATTCAATACATTATCTGTTGTACTTTGTCATCACCCCATCGAGGGCAATAAATCGCTCAATTTCATCGACAAAATACACATGTGAAGCTAGATTTATTCCATGGAGTCTAATTCAACACTGAATAAAACTTCAAGTATCAAAATTAAAATATTTTTAAAAATAATTCGAAAAATTATGGTGGACCCAGTTACCGGACATGCCCCAGTTTACGGACATGGCAAAATATACTAATAATTAATATTTAAGGATGTTAGGGTGAGGCTGGTTGGACATAACCTATATTTTTTGTATAAAATCGTAAATAACAACCTATACACAATAAATTTCTCAAAAATCATTTTCCTAATGTTTGAAGAATGTAATGAGGAACAAAATAAGCCGTAGAAACAAAAAATTGATCGAAAATTGAAGAATTGACTGCATTTTTTACATAATTCAAATTTCTCAAGATTCAAAAAATGTAAAAAATGCAGATAATTTTTCAATTTTCAAACAATTTTTTGTTTCTAGGGCTTATAGTGATAAATATATGAAATATATGACCGTGACGTCACTTTATGGTCAAGATTCAGTCGTCGTGGCTTCTCATTGGTCAGCGCCTTTTCCCGCGCTTTATTTGAACCGTCCAATAGCATTTTTTCGTTACAAAAGCGAAACGCGTCTATAAAACCAATGAACCAGGATTTTTTTTTAATTGAAGGGGGTTATGAGAAAATTTGAAAAAATTACTCAATAATGTAGACATATTCGAGCATCTTCTCAAATTTTTTCAGATTTTTCCGGAAACTCCTTCATGTCGAAAAAAAATAATAAACGTCTAGAAAACTCACATTCTCTGCTATTTCCGGTCTAAACAGTCCACAAAGTCTCAGAAATCCGTCATTTTTCAGTCCTAATTCTTAACAGATTCGCTGAAGATGCTCCCGACATCCATCACAAATATTCACAATACATCGCGAATAAATACCAAATTTATCACATGAGTTGGTACTTTAGCGTCAAGTGTGATACTGAGTCTCGATGTTAATAGGCTCCAGACATGACACACCTCTCCCATCCATTACGCACTTGAAAAATACGTGAGTTACTTCGGTAACCGTTGCCAGAGCTACACCCTCTTGTCATGAGGTGCGAAAACTGATGGACATACGCCTTTTTTATGCTTCATCAATTTTTGAATCTCTCAAAATTCTCGATAAAAAAAAGAGATCAGCATAAAAAAGGCGTATCTCCACTTTTTCCGAAATATTGTCCAAAAAAAATGATAAATAATGAACAAAAAAATTAAAATTTCATTTTTTAACATAAAAATTCATTTTTTAAAATAACTAATTAATTTTTTTTGGTAAAAATGAATTTTTTTAAATGAAATTTTCATTTCTCTTTAATGAAAATGAATTTTTTTAAATGAAATTTTCATTCTTTTGAATAAAAATTAATTTTTAAAAATAAAAATTAATGTTTTAAAAATAAAAATTAATTTTTAAAAATAAAAATTAATTTTTAAAAATGAAAATTTAATTTTTTAAATAAAAAAAAATTACGAGAATTCTGAAAAAAATGTAACTTTACAAAGAGTTTTTTTTTTTAAATTCTAAACTAAATGGCAATTAGTTTCAAATGAAAATGCTAATTACCCTGAAATTGATGTTTTTAATCTGTTCATTGAATAGACCCCATATGCAACAAGGGCTTCATCCCGTTGTAAAGAGGGTGATCATTCAACTCTCAAAGTGCCTGGTATATATTCGTTATTTGAATCCCCTTAATCGCTCTACCGGTACACACACATATATATATATATATATTACATATACATATATATACACATGCATATCAGTTACGTGAAACTGCTCAGTAGACTAGGATTTTTTCGACGCGACATCAATTCTCCATCGTTTCCAATACATTTTACCCTCTTTGGTATTATTGTTGAAGAAAGAGAGAAAAAAAAAACACGTTCTTATTGGTATGGCTGAGCCACGTTTTTAAGCATCAACGCGTACTACCAGCTCGACCCCTTAATGCCCAGATGCTCTCTAATGGTCTTAATGAAGTGTGTACACTCGTCCAATGGTGCATATATATATATGTATATATATATTTTTTGAATTTCGCTTAATACCCATCATGGTGACACTAATTTTTAAGCATAACTGTACACTTAACTTAACAACGTGCGAAATTCTTGTTCTCACGAGAAAATTATCATTATCTTTATTGGTGAAGGAATTTTTTTGGGGAATGTTGAGCACAATTAAATGATTTTATTGTGATTGAAATGAAGGAAATTATGATTGTTCATTGGCTTTTTATTTTACTAATGTGACGTCCATGTTCGACTGAAATGCGACGTTGCCACATCACGAGATGGTAATGAAATATTTCTGATAATGATTTTTTTTCGGAGTGAAGGAGTTTGCGAAAAAATCTGAAAAAATTTGAGAAGATGCCCCAACATGTCTACATTGTTGTTGAATTTTTTCAAATTTTTCTAATAATAATAATAAGTGATTATTATTTATGTTAACTTGTATTTTAATTAACAAATATTAATGTTTATTTCTTTATTAAAATGAAAAGACACTGTATGTATGGGGCATCTTTACTGTCAGCTGAGAGAAACCGAGTAAAATCTGGCAAAGTTGTGGGAAAAATTGAATCGACGATTTAACTCGCATAATGAGCACTCTGCCACTTTTTCACGATCTTGTTCAATATAAATATACTTTTCGTATAAATTAAATAAATACTTATTAATAACAAGTATATCTGACGATAGTAAACATTTCAAAGAGAGAATTGGTAAAGTATGAAGTCACAATTACCCATACACTTATTTATACCACGATTTTTGTCTCAAAAGTGACGTCACGCAAAGAAAGATTCGAATAAAATAGTATCAAATCACAATAATAATAATAATAATATTTTATCAAATATGAAATCTTTTTTTTCATCATCAAAATATTATTAATTGCGGAAAAAAAAATATTTCAATCCTCATTCACAAAATAAGACAATAAATATCCTCCATAAATTGAAGCAATTGTGGTTGAAGTACCTCAAGAAATCACTAATTGATGTCATTCACAATTCTATGTGTCATTAACTGTCATTTCAAAAAAGTCTTCATATGTGTCGACAGAAAAAAAGAAGCAACAAAAAAAAAACAGATTTTTTTTTTTTTCAATCGTGTTAAATTCCGGTCGCGACTTTTATATTCTTACATACATACATATACGCATACATACATACATATATACATATATATATGTAGATGTGAAAAATAATGCTGCAAAGAGTGGAGAAACGATGAAAAAAAAAGGAGCCCAGAGTAAAGAGCCCAAAGACGAAGAAAAATCGTAAGAGTTATATTCCAAATGGAGGGGGGAGGGGTAAAAAAAGGGGTTGGGGGGGGGGGTGAGTGGAAGTATGAAGTGAGCATATTACTATTGAGAATAAGGACTCGAGCTTCGAGATGAGAGGAATAAGGCAGTGGCGGGGGGGATAAGGGGGTGGAAAGGGGGGGGGGGGATAATGGTGGTTTTGAGGGAATGAAACTCTTCGCGCGCGAGGAGGAGGGGGGAGGGGGCAGCGGTAAAACGGCAGAGGGGTACAAATGGGGTGGTTACAATGGGCACTAATGGATCTCAAGCTGCCGCGAGAGGCGCTGCTTTTAATCTAATTGTCCCTTTAGTATAGAAACTACGACGATCTCTCGAACCAGTGGTTGTCATTAACGTTAATTCACATCAAACAATTTGAATAATAAATTTTATCTAATAATCTGATTTTTTGAGGGTTTGGATTTTATTATTGTTATTTTTTTTTTGAATTTAATGAACATTTTGGGGTGAAAAAAGATCAATCGTCAATTTTTCGGTTCTTTTCTTGAGAATATAATGAAAATTAATGGAGATACGCCCTTTTTGGGTTAAAACCCTTTTTTATCCTATTTATTCCAGTTTTAAGGGGGCAATTTTACGATTATTATTTTTTTTTAATTTATTGAGAAAATTCAAGATTTTTAAGTTGAAAACAAAAAAAAAATTAGTTCTTTTTTTTCGTAAAAAAAATAAATTATTTAAAAAGACGATCACAAAAATTTGAAATTTTTGATCGAAAAGTAAAAAAAAAATTATTCATAAAAAATTCAACAATTTCAATTATTACAGAAAAAAAATTCTATTGAAATTCCGCTATCTCGCTTAATCTCTGAAAAATTCACAAAAAAAAAGGAACAGAAAAAAATCGATTTATTCTGAATTTTTATTAATTTCAATTTCCAATTAAAATGATAAATTTCTGAATTTATTATGCAATTTTATTATTCTCTTATTAAAATTCCAAATTTTTATAGGAAAAAAGAAAAAAGAAACGACCCTATTGATTCGTAATTATTAACCCCCAGGCCCGATTTCCTCAAATTTTTTTATGAAAAAAAAAAACACAATTCATCTGCTCGATTAAAAAAACATTTCTAGGTTAAAAAAATTATATTCATTTTTTTTTTCATTCTCTATCACTTTATCAGTACAATGGGAACGACAGGTGTCTACATAATTGCACGTTCGTCTCATCCCCGTGTAGTCACACAACGACAATTTTTGATCGCCCATAGACGAACACAAAAAAAAGAAAAAAAAAAAAAAGGGGAACGGAAGGAGTAAAAAAAGAGGAAAATTATGTCAAACCGATTTTGCAGATAACGGTAAATAAATTGGCCCGATTGTTAATTGCAATTGTGCGTGTCACTGCTCAAAGTCGAACACGACACGTTTCATAATAGATTTTTTTCTTTTTCTCCTGAAGCCGTTATTCCCCTGAATTTTTAATTAATTATTTTTCAATTTATTTTTATGGAATCAATTAATTGAAATAATGAGAAAATGGAGATTAAGGTGGTTGGCAGAGAATTGTCGATAAAACAGGGAAAAATGAGGATTTGTAGGTTAGTTTCCAATTAATTGCTGTTAATTCGGGGAAAAAGTGCCTTAATTTACCCGAAAAAAGTGATTAATCTATTCGAAAGTCATATCTTCAGCTTGTGAATATAATTTTTTTTTCTCGAATTTTTTTTACATCAATCTCCTATCACATGATGAGATAGAGAGAGAGGCAAATAGTTACGACTACCTTCTAATTAAAATTTCTCAATAACTATACGGTGAATTGAATATTTTTTTCTTCTATTATTTAGTTAAAATGCTGTTCTTTTCGCCAATTGTTTTTAAATAATGGGTCAATTGTGTGGTTTTCTAGGTTTTTTAGGTTCCACAGGATGAAAATCGGGGGAAATACTTGAGATAGGGTATTTTAGATGATTCCATTGGAAAGCTGAGGAAATTTGACATGAAAACCATATGTCGCATTGTTTTTAGGATTTTTTTGAGAATTCCAGGATTTTTTGAAAAAATTGAGCCCAAATTTTCGAAATTTCGAGAAAAAAAACAAAAATCACTTGTGGCACATGTTTTCTACGTGAAATTTCCTCAGCTTTTCACTGGAAGCATCAAAAAAACTCTACCTCCCTCCATTTCATAGAAATCCATCAATTTTTGTTCCTAAATCTAAAAAAAATTTAGAGAATTGGGGAAAAAATTCAAATAATCCCGTCTACGTATTTATACACAAAAAAAATATCCAGCGAGCCGAAATTTCACCTTCTAATCAAATTTTCACTCTCATAATTACTCGATTATGCTGGGATACTACCTTAATAAAAGGCAAAAAAAAGGCAACAATTTCTGTTATTTTTCTTTTTATTTTTTCCATAATTTCATTTTTTCCATCTTTTTTTTTCTGAATATCATAATAATTCATTACCTACATATTTACATGATTACAAGTTATATATATAATACAATTTTTATTGTACAAAATGGATCAATTAATCCCACCCCCCCTCCCTTCCTTTTTTTTTAATCAAAGGTTTTTCATTGCTTCGTTTCAATCAGTTTTTTTATTTCAGTCCAACGTGAATTGATTGGAACGAATAAAACGCAATAAAAGATAAAATAAAAAGCACTGAACCACTCTGTATTGTTTATCGAAACCGCACAATCGTGGATTCGTGGCGAGTATCGTTAACGTGTGAAAATGTGCATGTGCGGTGAATGATCACATGATTAAACTTGCAGTGTTGCCAATTTAATTTTGCATTTTAAAATAAGATTTTTTTTTACAGAAAATAATAATCACATTCAATTTTATTATTATAATTAAATTAATTCAGTGAAAAAATAAAATAATTCGATTTTTTAGTTTTTTTGGAGAATGTCTCGGAAATTAAGTGAGATAAAGCGATTTTGCCCTGATCCTCTTTTGCAGCTCTTGAAATTCTCTACAAAAAATAACGGAATATAGGGAAAATCGAGGCAAAATAATTGGGGATTTTTTTTGAGGGTGAAGGCCTCTTTGAAAAAATTTGAAAAAATTCATCAAAGATGGACACATATTGGAGCATCTTCTCAAATTTTTTCAAAATTTTTCACGAACCCCTTCAATAATTAAAAAATTATTCATTAATTTACGGATATTCCTTCTCGATGAAACAATAAATTCAGGCAAAACAAAGGCGAAAGCTCTAAAAAATTTGAAAAAATTCACCAACAATGTAGTTATGCTGCACCGTCTTCTCAAATTTTTTCAGATTTTTTCGACAAGATCTTGACTCTGAAAAAAAATTCTAGGACAAAATAGACTTATGAAGCAAAAATATTAGGGCAAAAAGGGCGTATCTCCATTAGTTTCCAGAATATTCTCCAAAAAAAGAATTGACCTCCTATTTTTTTCACCACTCAATAAAATCAAAAAATAAAAATCACATATTGCATATTTTTTATGACACAAAATCAACAAATAAATAAAATTCCCTATTTTTCTGCAAAGTTCCCGCGGTCAAATAATCAAAAAAAAAAGACCGTTTCTCCATTTTTGTCCTGTTTTTAACAGCTAATCCTAATTACCAGATTTACGAATGACCTCTTCGGCTTTGGCTCTCAGTCCATGTGCACTCTGTACCTGTCTCCTTATTTCATCGTCCGATGACGCAGAATCCTCGTCCCGCTCCTGCTGATGTTTTGAACTTAAATTTTGAGGGATGTTCTGGATGTCGAGAAGCAATGGATGATGTGGACCAGTGCGTGTCGGCTGTTGTAGTTGCGATTGTGCCAGTAAATTTGGGGTAAAACCACCGGGTATTAGAGATGCGAGAGATTGTGGATGTAGCGCGACGTATTGGGATAAAAACGCGTGTAATTGGGGTGACATTTTTTGGGGGCTCGAGAGCCAGGGCGTTGGAAATACTGGGGGCATCAGTGCTGGCCACATGAAACTGTTTGGTGGACCCGATGGATTTGCCCCTGGTAGACCACCGGCTGATTGGAGAAAGTGGGCGTGGAGCGATAATTCATTCACATCTGGAAAAAAGAAGAAAAAAATTTTTTATTAATTTTTTGGGTATTTTGTTTTTTGAGGATGAGGGGTAAATGTCTCGATTTTGTCGGGGAAAAGAATGATATGAAGAGAAAACTGGTACTGCTTGAAAGATCAGCGAAACTAATGACCTAACAACGAAAACCAAACTCATGTACTTCAATAAATCCAACGAAAACTGCACTCATGTACTTCAATGGATACAACGGAAATGAAACTCATGTACTTCAATGAATACAACGAAAATCAAACTCATGTACTCCAATAAGTGCAACGGAAATCAAACTCATGTACTTCAATAAATACAACGAGAACCAAACTCATGTACTTCAATAAATACAACGAAAACCAAACTCATGTACTTCAATAAATACAACGAAAATCAAACTCATGTACTTCGATAAATATATTGTACATCTAACTCATGTACTTCAATAAATACAACGAAAACCAAACTCATGTACTTCAATGGATAGAACGAAAACCAAAATAATGTACTTCAATAAATACAACGAAAATCAAACTCATGTACTTCGATAAATGTATTGTACATCTAACTCATGTACTTCAATAAATACAACGAAAACCAAACTCATGTACTTCAACGGATACAACGAAAATCAATCTCATGTACTTCAATAAATACAACGAAAACCAAACTCATGTACTTCAATGGATACAACGAAAATCAATCTCATGAACTTCAATAAATACAACGAAAATCAAACTCATGTACTTCAATAAATACAACGGAAACCAAACTCATGTACTTCAATAAATACAACGAAAATCAAACTCATGTACTTCAATAAATAAAACGAAAACCAAACTCTTCCTTTGATAAATACAACGGAAATCAAACTCATGTACTTCAATAAATACAACGAAAATCAAACTCATGTACTCCAATAAAACAGGAAAAATTTCCTAAATGAAATCAGGCAAAATTCTTTTGTCAAATGGTTTCAGGAAAGTGACTTTTTTCTCCCAATTTAAGTTTTTTCGAGATTTTAGCGAAATTCTAATTTTTTCTGATAGATTTTCCTCAATTTTCCACAAAAATTTTATATCTCCGTTATTTTTCTCGATATTCTCAAAAACCAAATAACGAAAAAAATAATATCATCAATAATTCTTCAATAAATACTTGATTCCAATTCTCCCATTGTATTCGACATATCTCAATTGACTCTGATTCCAAAGAATAAAAGAATAAAGAAAGGAAGGAAAAAAAAATGAAATAAAAGAGCTCCCTATCCCCTCAAGTACCAAATGAATACCGTGAGGTAAACAACGGATTCTCCCCTTATTCTATTTATTTTCATTCACTTTATTTGTTAGCAAGTATAGAAATAGCAATAATAAAAATAAAAAAAAAAGCCAAAGTCGATTATTAAACTCAGTAATGGGTGTTTAATCTAACGTTTGTAATATAGAGTGTATTAAGATCGGGGCGATCGTCGCCCTGGAAATGAACTCCTATCTATCTATTCCATATTAACCTGGGAATTTATGTACAGGGAAACTCAGGGTAAAATGGACCTGAGAAGTAAAATGGTAGGGGATTTTTTTTGAGGGTGAAGACCTCTCTGAAAAAATTTGAAAAAATTCACCAACAATGGGGACATATTGGGGCATCTTCTCAAATTTTTCCAAAATTTTTCACCGACTCCTTCAATTTTTTAATTATTTATTAATTAGCTCATATTCCTTCTCGATAGAACAATAAATTCAAGCAAAAAAAGGCGGTGGCTCCAAAAATTTTGAAAAAATTCAGCAATCATGTCATCTTGTTGTAGAATCTTCTCAAATTTTTTCAGAATTTTTCGAAAACTCCTTCACTCCCAAATAAATCGATAAAAAAAGAGATCTACATGGTAAAATGATTTGGGATTTTTTTTTGAGATTGAAGGCTTCTTCAAAAAAATTTGAAAAAATTCACCAATAATTTAATCATCTTGATGCATCTTCTCAAATTTTTTCAAAATTTTTCATCGACTCCTTCTCTCCGAAAAAAAACCGAACACAAAATGGACGTTCGAGACAAAATGATTTGGGACTTTTTTTTTAAATTGAAGGCCTTTATATAAAAATTTGAAAAAATTCACCAACAATGGCGACATATTGGAGCATCTGCCCAATTTTTTTCATGATTTTCCATCGACCCCTTCAACCCCCAAAAAATTCTGAAACCATCTAACCCCAAAGGTCCATTTTTCCCTCATTTCCCCTCTATCATAAATACAGAGTGCTAGTTATTTTCCACACGTGATTCACCAGCAATTGTGCACGGAACAGGTGCACAATTGTTTTTACCAATCGTCTAGTTCCCAGCTCACAGTAATTATATAGTGACTCTCTCTCTCCCCCCCCTCAATTATCTCTGTTAGGTGTAATATGATTAATGGATTTACCTCCTTGTCCAACGTGCATGAAACTCGGATCACGTCCCATTGTTTTCTCCTTCTTCCGCCATTTTGCCCGACGATTTTGGAACCATACCTATTAAACAATAACAATAATAATAATAATGGTGATGAGTCGATGAATCATCATTTATCATTCGATTAAAATCAAAAAGAATAAAAAATTATTCAATAAAACGAGGATTTTTTTTTGTCATATTTACATGGGGTTCATCTCGGAAACTAAGCGAGATAGAGCGATTTTGCAAGAAACCTTTTTTGTAGAGAATTTCAAGGGCTACAAAAAACGTTTCTATAACGTTTCGCTATCTCGCTTAGTTTCCGAGATCCTTTTTGAAAAATGGAGAAATCGTTTTTTTCTGTTTTTTTTTAATGCGATTAAGTTAAGTACTCTTAAAAAATGTTTCTCATAATTTTTTCTCGTTAATAAAGCAAGGAATTAAGGTGGTATAATGTGCATGCTACTTTGTAGAGAGCATAATCCATCGGAGAGAAGGGGATGAAATGAAAAAAAAGAGAGGATGTACGAGAACCCCATAAGCCGAGAAAACCGAGCGTATATCGGGGCACGCCAACAAAAGCACGCTCTCGAGGCTGATTAAGCTAATTGTTAACAATTATCCTGATTTCCTCTGGCCCTCAGAGTGCAGAACACAACCCGACCCCAGTCTCGTTTCACTACCCCTCATCCCCTCTCTTTTTCGGGCACTTTTGGACTCTGTGAATAGAAACCCCCCCCCTCTTTTTTCCTTTTTTTTTTGCTATAAATGCCTTTACTTTCCAGTCGAGTAGATTCAGATCCGTTGGGCAATTCTCAGGCTCTTTATCCTAATTATTTTACGATTTTTCACAAATTTTTATTTATTTAAAAATTTTGTGTGGAAATAATCAAATAAAATTGGAATTTTTTTTTTAAATTATTGGAAAAATTAAGTGGATTTTTTTAGGTGTGAAGGGCTTTACAAAAAAATATGAAAAAATTTGAGAAGATGCTTTGGGATGTCTAGATTAATGTTGAATTTTTTCAAATTTTTTGATGGAGCCTTTCCCTTCGAAAAAAAATCCCGAATTTCCGAATTTTTTTAGAGCATTTTTGAGATTTTTTTATTTTTTTTCATATCAAGAAATTTTTTAATTAATTAATAATATTAATAATTTGTTAACGATTAGAGGAAAGATTTTTTCTTTTTCTTTGAAAAAAAAACCCTAAATTCTCATTAAAAACCAACAATGAAGAATAAAAGATTAACAATAAACTCTCCAACTCCCGATGAAATTATCTTCAATCCCCATCTACTAGTGAATCTCCAACCCCTAAAGCCAGTCCTCTAACGCGTGACTCAACTCCTGCATTCAACCGCCCAAATTACGTCTAATTATTTAATAGCACTCAGTGAATCCCCCCCTCTAGCTCCCCAAGTGGTTCTCGCAATTTAAATCATCCAGGTGCACAAACTCAAAGCAGAAGCTCAAAATAAAGGAGAAAAAAAAACTGTGACGACTTGGCCGTTAGGGTACGTGTGGACTCGGGGATCTACCAAGCTAAGCAGTCAAAAAGATTGATCGCTCTTTGGATGGGCGACTGTCTCGCACGTGGGCTGGAACATGGAACTGAGCGGGAGGTATGTATGCAAGGGGTTAGTGTGCTTTTCTCATTAGTGAGACAGAAAGGAATAGTACAGCTGTTTGCCGCAATGGGTTAAACACTCATGGGTTCAAACAAGGAACTGAGCGGAAGGTACACATGCAAGGGGTTGATGTGCCTTTCTCTTCAGTGTGACAGAAAGGTATAGTCCAGTTGTCTAGTGCAATGGACTAGACTGCTATTTAAATGGGCGACCGTCCTGTACATGGGTTCGAACAAGAAATTGAGCGGAAGGTACCTATGCAAGGGGTTAATATGTGCTTTTCTTGTTAGTGCGATAGGAAAGTATAGGTCAGTTGTCTTGCGCAGTGGGTTGCGCTGTAGACTCGCATGCGAAAGATCGAGGGTTCGAGTCCAGATTGGGTAAAAAGTTGTGTAGCTCATAACAACAAGAAAGAGTCTCTAAGCACAAAATAAACAACAAAAGTGACTGCTACTTCGATAAATGACGATTTCGCTCGACCATGGGTTCGAACAAGGAACTGAGCGGGAGGAACGCAGGCAAGGGCCTATTGCCCGTTTCTCGTCGGCGTTTTCCATGGTTTGCTTTAACCGCAGACGAATGTGGTGCATTAACTGAAAAAATCGACCCACATAATCGCGAGATGGGAGCAATTAGAAAGGGGGGGAGGGGGAGAATTAGAAGAGAGATATTAAAATTTCAAAAAATAGGTAAAAATCAACAATCGAGACAATTTGAAAAAATCGTAAACTCGTATCATTCTCCACATTATCGTATCGTTTGAGGTCACCCAATGCCTCTGAAAGGTGTCCATTAGCTCGACTCCAAAAAGAAATGAAAAATAATAAAATAAAAAATGAAATAAAAAAGAAAAGGAAAATTGTTGCGCAAGCTATTACGTATCCCATGAAATCTGCCGGGATTTTGCCGAGAGAACGCGAAATACCAGAAATACGAGAGGGGAGAGGGGGGGTTAAATAGTGGAGGGGAATGGGAATGGGGGATAGGACAGATTGAAATAAAGTGGCCGTGGCACCACTGCGCCCAGCGGATCATTTAGCGGTTTTGTCGAGCGACAGCCAATTGCCGGCATTGTCGCTTCGCTGTACCACAATGGGCCAATCGGAATGCTCTCTGTCTCTTTTCATACCTCTCCCTCCCCTCGCGACATCCCTCCCTTGCTATTCACCCGCACATATTCTGAGGCTGTCTCTTTCTCGCGCCACCAAGCAACACTGCCGAGCAAATTTCTCTATATCTTTGCCACTGTCCTTCACTCACCCCTCCCTCCCCCCTCCTTCCCCTTCTCTCCCTTCCTCCTTTCGCGTCCTTTATAACATCCATTATTCTGGTATTCTATCTCTCTCTCTCTTTTCTGGTTCTTTTAACTTCCCTTTACTGCCAATGGACTCACACACGCGCACGCATAATTTCAGTGTCAAATTGTTACGGTAATCGGGTAATTCACTGCTATAGAATAGGCAATGGAAAATATAATTTTTACGATATTATATGAGTGATTTTATACAATTTTTCGCAGGATTTTCGAAATTTGGAGCATTGCAACTTTGCTTTATTCATAAGATTTTATGCAAATTAGGATTTTTTTGTCCGATTGGGAATTTTTCGGGACTTCCGCGAATTTTTAAGGGTTTTCTGGAATTTTCTAGAATTTTCGAGGATTATCCTGGATTTTTCGAGAATTTCGTAAATTGAACTTCGGCAACTTTCTTTTTCTCAGACAATTAAAAAAAAAATACGGTTTTTTTTTTCTTCTAAATTTCAAATTTTTTAGTATTTCTTAGAATTTTCCAGGGTTTTCTAGGATTTTTCCAGAAATTTATGGCAATGTCCCAAATTGAACTTTAGCTATTCTCCTTTTTCCACACATTTTTTTGGAAAATTACGATTTTTCTCTCATTTAGGATTTTTCCTTTAATTTTCCATAAAATTTTATTATTTTGCTTGATTTTTTGCGTCACCAAGCAACATTGTCGAGCAAATTACTCTATATCTTTCTTACTATCCTTCACTCCCCCCTCCCCCTCCACCCTTCCTCCTCCTTTCACGTCCTTTATAACATCCATTATTCTGTTCCTCTCTCTCTCTCTTCTTTTTCTGGTTCTTTCAACTTCCCTTTTCTGCCAATGAACTCACACACGTGCACACATAATTTCAGTGTCAATTTGTTACGATAATCGGGTAATTTTGCAGATATAAAATAGGGAGAGAAAAAAATATGATTTTTACGCTATTATATAAGCATTTACTTGGCATTGAAGTGAAGTCAATAATTTAGTGATACTGAAGAATGGGAAGGGAGGGGGGGGGGGGGATTTTATGGATTGAGAGAGCAATCGATGAAACAGAAAAAAATGAGGATCTGCAGGTTTTTTCCAATTAATTGCTGATAATTCGGGGGAAAAGTGCTTTAATTTACCCAAAAAAGTGATTAAACTATTCGAAAATCATATCTTCAACTTGTGAATATAATTTTTCTTTCTCGAATTTTTTTTACATCAATCTCCTATCACATGCGTGAGATAGAGAGAGAGGCGAATAGTGACGACTACCTTCTAATTAAAATTTCTCAATAACTATACGGTGAATTGAATATTTTTTTCTTCTATTATTTAGTTAAAATACTGTTCTCTTCGCCAATTGTTCTTAAATAATGGGTCAACTGTGTGGTTTTCTAGGTTTCTTAGGTTCTACAGGATGAAAATCGGGGGAAAAACTTGAGATAGGGTCTTTTAGATGATTCCATTGGAAAGCTGAAGAAATTTGACATGGAAACCATATGTCGCATTGTTTTTAAGATTTTTTTGAGAATTCCAGGATTTTTTGAAAAAATTGAGCCCAAATTTTCGAAATTTCGAGAAAAAAAACAAAAATCACTTGTAGCACATGTTTTCTACGTGAAATTTCCTCAGCTTTTCACTGGAAGCATCAAAAAAACTCTATCTCCCTCCATTTCATAGAAATCCCTCAATTTTTGTTCCTAAATCTAAAAAAAATGTAGAGAATTGGGGAAAAAACTTCAAATAATCCCGTCTACGTATTTATACACAAAAAAAATATCCAGCAAGCCGAAATTTCACCTTCCAATCAAATTTTCACTCTAATAATTTGTGATTCTTTTATTATTTTCAAGAATTTTCGGAGAATTGAATATTTTTATCTTCTATTATTTAGTTAAAATGCTGTTTTCTTCGCCAATTGTTTTTAAATAATGGGTCAACCCTGTGGTTTTTTTAGTAATTTCGTTATTTCTGTCCGATTTAGGGCGTTTTATTCCCACCACCGCTATTTTCAGTAACTTTGATAATTCATATCTCATAAACTACACGAACAAAAATTATGAAAAAATTCAGGAAGATCCGACATTATATCTCAATTATTAGGGAATTTTTTCAGATTTTTTTATAATGCGCTTCACTCCAAAAAAAAAATCATTTTCCCATTAAAATCGCAGGAACTGCCCAGAATTTCAAGATAGTTCCGATAATATTGATTTGAATGGGAAATAGCGAAGATTGCTGTACTGTTAGCGGAAATGACGGGTGCAACCCGGAAAATTACTGTGTGGACAGGCAAATGATCTGATGACATAACCTAACTTCATTTCACGTCACGTGATAATTCAGTAGCAAAGAGGAAAAAATAGAAATATAAGTCCATTTTTCATCATTCTACTATTTTAAAAGATATCACGGAAACTAAGCGAGATAGCACAATTTTGAAAGAAACCTTTTTTATAGCTCTTGAAATTCTCTAAAAAAATGGTTTCTTCAAGAATTTCTTTATCTCGTCTAATCTCCGAGATATCTTTAAAAAATGATTAATTAAATTACGCAACAAAAAAAAATTAAACTAAAAAAAAATAATAATTGAAAAGAACGTTTTTTTGTGCTCAAAATTACGTAAATTTCCAAATTTTGAGAAAAAGTCTTGATATTCGTTTTTAAATTGTCATTTTTTTTAAGATATATTTTTTGAAAAAAAAGTGTGATTTTCCAATTTATTCGTCTTTATCTCGAAAATTCGTCGAAATTTTTGCGAATTCCACAAAAATAACGCGAATTTATGGAAAAAAAAGCTATTAATTAGTCCTATTTTTCTCCACAAAACTTCAGACTTTTTTTTTTTGCACAAACTACGTGAAGTACCACTAGAGCTTCAAACAATGCCTCCAGTAATTAGTCAAGTGTCTCAACTTCGTGGATAAGAACAGAAATATTTTCTGCAAGTACTTGCGAGCCATTGAATTATAAGGAAAAAAAAAAAAAAGAGGAGAATAAGAGAAGGAAAAAAATTTAATTCCAGAAAATTGAAAGATAAACAATCGAGACAATTGAAGAGTCTGTTGAAGAAATCTGAGGAAAGTGCTTGTTAATGATTTTAAATGTATAATATAAAGGATTTTTAAGAATGAAATTAATTGAGCTGATGCATTTTTAATTGAAAAGGAGTTCAAGAAAGAAAAAGAGGAATTATAGTTTTTTTTTTTAATTAAAATTTATATTTTTTCAATATTTTAAAAACTGATGAATCGATTTTTTCTCTGATTTTTTAAATAGTGATAATTCCGGAATTTTTTTAGGGGTGAAGGACTCTTTGAAAAAATCTGAAAAAATTTGAGAATGTGGCTATATATGTTGACGATATTGTGTAATTTTTTCAAAATTTTCGAGAGAGGCCTTGACCCTCAAAAAAATCGAGAGTCGATCCAAGTAATGTTAAAAAAGTGATATTCGATTTTTTTGCGGAGTGAAGGACTTTTTGGAAAAATCTGAAAAAATTTGGGAACATGCCTCAACATATATACAATGTAGTGGAATTTTTTCAGAATTTTCTGAACAGGCCTTGTGCCTTAAAAAAATTCTATTAATCTTTTTTTGAGAATAATTCGGAAGCTAAGCGAGATAAGGCGATTTTTATAAAATCCTCTCTGTAGCCCTTGAAATTCTCTACAAAAAAACATTCTTCCAAAATCGCTCTATCTTGCTTCAATTCCGAAATATTCTCAAAATTTCCAAAAATCCTCAATTTTACCGAAATAAATTTCAAAAAAAAATAATTGTTCTTTTTCTACAATTTCTACAATTTTTTATTTAATTAAAAAAACTCACCTGTACTCGTGCCTCCGATAATTCCAAATTAGAAGCAAGTGATTCTCTAAAATTAACATCAGGATACTGTGTTTTTTCAAAAGCCTTTTCCAACTGATGCAACTGGTGTGTTGTAAATGTTGTCCTTGATCTTCTAACTTTTTTTGGTCTATCCATATCATTGACATCAATTGTATGCACTGGATTGTATGGTCGATTACCACTAACAAGTTCCTCATCATCAGTTGCAACATGGCCAACAGTTTGCGTTGGTCTCGAGTGATCTGCGAGAGAGAAAAAAAAGCAAAAAAAAAAAAGTCAACATTTTTTTTCTCGTTTTTTTTTGATATTTTTTCCTATTTTAAGGTAGTATCCCAGAGTATGATCGATAAAACAGGGAAAAATGAGGTTTTGTGGGTTAGTTTCCAATTAATTGCTGATAATTCAGGGAAAAGTGCTTTAATTTACCCGAAAAAAGTGATTAAACTATTCGAAAGTCATGTCTTCAGCTTGTGAATATAATTTTATGTTTCTCGAATTTTTTTTACATTAAAATTGTTTTTAAATAATGGGTAAACTGTGTGGTTTTTTAGGTTTCCTAGGTTCTACAGGATGAAAATCGGGGGAAATACTTGAGATAGGGTATTTTAGATGATTCCATTGGAAAGCTGAGGAAATTTGACATGGAAACCATATGTCGCATTGTTTTTAAGATTTTTTTGAGAATTCCAGGATTTTTTGAAAAAATTGAGCCCAAATTTTCGAAATTTCGAGAAAAAAAACAAAAATCACTTGTAGCACATGTTTTCTACGTGAAATTTCCTCAGCTTTTCACTGGAAGCATCAAAAAAACTCTATCTCCCTCCATTTCATAGAAATCCTTCAATTTTTGTTCCTAAATCTAAAAAAAATGTAGAGAATTGGGGAAAAAACTTCAAATAATCCCGTCTACGTATTTATACACAAAAAAAATATCCAGCCAGCCGAAATTTCACCTCTCAATCAAATTTTCACTCTAATAATTTGTGATTCTTTTATTATTTTCAAGAATTTTTGGAGAATTGAATATTTTTTTCTTCTATTATTTAGTTAAAATGCTGTTTTCTTCGCCAATTGTTTTTAAATAATGGGTCAACCCTGTGGTTTTTTAGTAATTTCGTTATTTTCGTCCGATTTAAGGCTTTTCATCCCCACCACCGCTATTTCCAGTAACTTTGATAATTCATATCTCATAAACTGCACAAACAAAAATTATGAAAAAATTCAGAAAAATGTAAAAAAATATCATCTTCCATGTGGCATCAAAAAAATAAGCAGTTAACTGTACCCAAATTCACTTAGATTCAATCTCAACTGCAACAGATCAGTGTCTTAAAAAAAATTCATCACTTTTTTTCTATACTTTCACATTCGTCAAACAGTTTCATTCCTTTTATTCAGTATTTTCAAGCCAAACCCTTCCATTTCCCAATATTCACGAAAAAGGCATCGAAGATTTTAGGTTGAAGTGAGCACTTTTTTTTTATTATTGATAAAAGTGAGGATATTAGGCACGAAAAAAAAAAAAATTGGAAAAATATAAAATTCGGCAGTACAATTTTTTTTTTATTAAATTTTTAAGCCTCACGTTTTTACGTGAAAATATCGAGGCGATTTATCGGATCGTCAAAATATGTGATCCATGGCATCGATGATGTCTGACCAACGGATTTGCCAATTTTTAATCCTCGAGTATTTTATTTTATCGGGGGCGAGAGCATCGACTACCTCTACACACGTTTTTTTTCCTGTATTTTTTTTTTTTCCCCAATTTTTTTTTCTTTCTCCATTTATTTTTTTTTATTTCGTCCACCTTTGGCAGAGGGAAAAGGGGTAGAAAAAGGGGGAGAAAAGAGGGGGGGGGGTCAACTTGCCTCTCGAACTGTCGTGCAGCATCTCACTGTACATGTGCACTAAATACTTGAGTATTTATCAATATTCGATGCTTAAAAAACAGGGAAACGTAGTTCATATCGGTGATTAGTGAGTGTTTTTTTTTGCCTTTCGTTTGTTGAGAAAAAAAGATTTTTTTTGGGAGGATTTTTTTTTTTAATCGAGTGTAATAGAATCGTGAAAAAGGGGGAGGGAGGGGGGGGGGGTATTCAGTATTTTTTGGAAAAATGAAAAATTTTGATTCCGAAGAGATGAAAAATCAATTAATTTCAATTGAAATTTAATTCCATTTTTTTTTTGTGAATTATTTTTTGAAAATATCTCTGAAATTAATAGAAATATGCCTTTTTTGCACGATTCCTTTTTTTGCAGCTCTTAAAAATCTCTGGAAAAAAAATTTGGGATGAAAAGGGCATATCTCCATTAGTTTCTGAAATAATTTTAGAAAAAAAAAGCATGAAATGACAAAGATGAAGTCAATTTGAAATCGAGTGAAGTCAAATGATTTCATTTTTTTTTTTAATCAATGCTAAAATCACTGAAGTCACTTTGAAATCAATTGAAGTCACTAAAATGAGTTTTCTTTGCCACTGGTATATTTTAGATAAAAGTACAAATTGTTTGAAATTAGAGCCAATCAGTGTACATGGGTACATCGATATTGAACAGTATCGAAAAACTATTTCCCCTCCTGTGATAACTGAGAGTGGGGATTTAAAACTACCTAATAATATTTTTGAGGCTGTTAAAAAATATTTCCAGTGAAAAACATCTAAATATTGTAATGTGTCAATTTATATAAAAAGTTTTTGTTTCAATATGATGAAAACCCGTTTTGCCCCACCCTCTTTTATTTGTAAAATTTTATTTATCGTGATTTCAATGACTTCATTCTATTTGAAGTCACTGCCTACAAATTGATGAAGTCATTGGCAATCAATTGCAGTCATGAAGTCACGTTAATCAGCACTTGAAGTCATTGAAATCACATTTTTCTGAAGTCATTGAAATCAGACACTGAATTCACGGGAAGTTGACTTTATTTTGAAGTCATGGTGTCACTAAATCTTTGAGTGAGTAATTCCTTGGCAATATTATTAAAAATATTTTTGCTTATGTTCAATTTTCGATTTGATAAAATTAGCTTTATGGTGACTACATAATAATCGTTAGATGTCAAGAATCTGAGGAAACCTGAATAAAATGGGTGAAACGTCGTTCAATTGACAATTGCTCAGTTGGGGGAAACTGGGGCAAAATGGACCCCCGAGGCGATATGATTCACGATTTTTTTTCGGAGCGAAGGACTCGATAAAAAAATTTGAAAAAATTCACCTACAAAGTAGACAAGTTGGAGCATCCTCTCAAATTTTTTCAGATTTTTTCGCAAACTCCGTCACTCTGGAAGAAAATCTAAAAATCTGAATTTGAATTTTTTTTAAATCAATTTTTTTGAGATTTTCTCAAAAAATAAATGGACATATGCCTTTTTTACCCTAATTCTCTTTTTTAGCTCTCAAAGTCCTCCTTAGAAAGGCCTCAGGATAAAAAAAGACGCATTTCCACTATTTTCCAAGTTATTCTCGATAAAAAAACCCATAAAATTTCGAAATGACAAGAAAAAAAAATTCGATTCTCCTAATGTCCCAAAAAAAAATTCAAAATAATTTGCAAAATCAAAAAGAGAAAATTCCCAAATTATCTTGACATTCCAGAAAGAAAATAATTGAACGAAAAAGAAAAATTCACAGAATTTATTTTGATTTCAATATTAAAAATGAAGTTAATCAAAATATTTATTATCACTTAATCAATCACCTAACATAAATAAATAGAGGTAATTTTCGAAAATATCCCAAAAATTAATAGAAATACATCTTTTTTTCTCGAAAATCCTTTTTTATAGCTCTCAAAATTCTCTACAAAAAAAGGGCCCAGATCAAAAAAGGGCGGATATTCATTAATTTCAAGTTCATCCAAACCCCCCCCCCCCTCATTTCCTTTAAGTCCCCAAAAAATCCCCAAATCATCTCTACAACCCAAAAAAGCAATTTACCCCCCAAAAAAAACGAACATTTTTTTTCCAATAAAAAAAAACATTAAGATCCTTTTTTTGTTCCAATTGAGAATAAAATTAACAAAAATATTAAGTATCACTTAATTAATGCATTATCATGAATAAATAGAGGTATTTTTGAGGATATTTTTAAAATTCATAGAAATACATCTTTTTTTCTCCAAAATCCTCTTTTATAGCTTTTAAAATTCTCTACAAAAAAAGGTCCAATTCCAAAAAGGGCGTATATCTATTAATTTGGAGTTCGTCTCACCCTCCCTTCTCCCCCTTTTTCCTTTAAATCCGCAAAAAATCCCCAAATCATCTGCACAACCAAAAAAAAAGCAATTCACCCCTAAAAAAAAAACTAACATTTTTATCCTAATAAAAAAAAAAATTAAGATTTTTTTTTCCAATTTCTAATAAAATTAATAAAAATATTAATCATCACTCAATTAATCCCTCAACATAAATAAATAGAGGTAATTTTCGAAAATATCCCAAAAATTAATAGAAATACATCTTTTTTTCTCCAAAATCCTCTTTTATAGCTCTCAAAATTCTCTCCAAAAAAAGGCCCAGATAAAAAAAGGGCATATATCCATTAATTTCGAGTTTGTCCAACCCCTCCCCCTCCCCCCCCCCCCCCATTTCCCTAAAATCCCCAAATCATCTCTAAACCCCCCAAAAAAAAGCAATTCACCCCTAAAAAAAACTGCCACTTTTTTTTCCAATAAAAACATTAAAATCCTTTTTTTCCTTCCAATAGCAAATAAAATTAATTAAAATATTAATTATCACTTAATTAATCCTCTAATATAAATGAATAGACCGTATTTTACCTCATTAAACCTGATAATAGTGGTTTAATATTACGTAATAATATTAATCCTGTATTTGAACCTCTCAACCAATCCAGAAATAGAAACGCTATAAAGGAGCGGAGGGGAGGGGGTGGGAAAAAGGGGGAGGGGGGGGGGTGTTGGGTGATAAAACTCGGAGTTTTAAACGCATAATTTGAACCAGTTGTGATAGCTCATTATAACCCACTAACGTGCTACCACCCTCCCTCCCCCCTTCTTTCGTGAACCACCCCCCCCCCCCCCCTCCTTTCTAGTTGCAAAACTCTTTAATATAAAAGGTATATTACTCCTGCTCATAATAACCATGAACGCGCGTGCTCAACCATTTACCCAGGTAATCGTACACACACAGACACAATTAATATATATATGTATGTGGGTGTGTGTGTATATAGAGGGATGCACACGTTCACTACATATGGAAAGCTAATCCATCATGAATAGAGAGATTTTAATGTTTTTATGACGGTGGCACAATGGAATACCCACTTGATGCCCAAGCTATCCTCATTTCAATCTCTCTCTCTTTCTCTTTTTCTCTTTCTCTCTTGATCTTCTCATTTTGATTTTTCATTAAATCCGGAAGCAGAGCAAATCATAGTGATATTAAAATCTGACGATTTTCTAATTTTTTTTTTTTTGACATGGAGCGGTGAATATGAAATTCAAGAATTTTTTAGAGGGCAAGGGGTTTTTGGAAAAATTTGAAAAAATTTGAGAATGGACTCGAAGTTATCTTTGATATTCTCAAATTTTTTTGGAATTTTAGTCGGAGGGGTTCACCCTCAAAAAAATTCGCAATTAAAAATGAAAATTTCTAATTTTTATTTTTTTTGAATTCCAGATTTTTTTTTGAAGATGAAGGACTTTTTGAAAAAATTTGAAAAAATTTGAGAACATTTCTGAACCTATTTGAAATATTGTGGAATTTTTTCAAAATTTTCTGCAAATATCTCAACCTCCCCAAAAAAATTCCCAAAATAAAAAATCAAAATTAGTCATTTTGAGCTTTTTTTCATTGTAATAATTCAAGAATTTTTTTAGTAATGAAGAACATTTTTAAAAAATTTGAAAAAATTTGAGAACATGTCCCAACATATTTCCAACAGCCTCAAATTTTTTCAAAATTTCCCCTCAACACCTTCCCCCCCAAAA
Source organism: Aleiodes leptofemur (assembly GCA_963942555.1). Classification (NCBI taxonomy): domain Eukaryota; kingdom Metazoa; phylum Arthropoda; class Insecta; order Hymenoptera; family Braconidae; genus Aleiodes; species Aleiodes leptofemur. The sequence continues at coordinate 14,928,613 of OZ012617.1, read as the reverse complement.
AATCCCAACCCCCAAAATTCTCCCCAAATCCTCCAAAACTTTTTCTTCTCAATCCAAAAATCAATTTAAAAAAACAATTTTAACTAATTACCTTCATTTTTAGTTTGATGCCCCAGTATTTGTTCAATGCTGTATGCATTTCTCTTCTGATTACAAGTCTGTGCCATTTTAATTCTCAAAATAAAAACTTCTCTCAACAACCAAAAAAAAAATCACTTATTTTAAATTTCAATTAAATAAAAACCATAACTTCAACATTTTTCCAAAAACAAAAATTCCAACAAACTTTCCAGAATTCATCGAAGTTGATTATCACAAGTGTTTTAACACCTTTATTATTATTATTATTATTATTATTTTTTAAAAATTTATTTTTCAAATTTTTTTATCATTTACGAAAATTTATTTCGCAAATTTTTTTATTTTTTACGAAAATTTATTTTCGATTTTTTTTTATTTTTTAGCAAAATTTATTTTCAAAATTTTGTTATTTTCGAAAATTCAATAATACGATTTATTAAATTTTTCGAGTAATTTTTGCAATTTTTTCGACTGATTTTTGCAATTTTTTCGAATTATTTTTGCAATTTTTTCGATTAATTTATTAAATTTTTCGACCAATTTTTGCAATTTTTCGAGTTATTTATTCGAATTTTCGAGTGATTTTTCCTTCATTTTCTTGGGAAAATGAGCGAGTAATGGTTTATTCGACAGCGCAACACAGACTAACCCTCAAAAGCAAAAGCAGCCCTTAATATCATGTACACTGTACGCTCGAGTCTGTACCCCCACTCCTTGAATTTTCCCAATGCACAGAGAGCAATACAAAAGCCGACACCGCCATATTAGCCAATGGGCCAATCCAGTGAACGCGCGCAGTTACGCAAGCTCTCCCACTTGCTCGAGGGCTGAATGATGCTATTGGGCGGAGAATATTTTACTAGCCGCGTAAAATCTGTTCACTCTTGAATACTCCTTTTTTTTTTTGGACGTTTAATCATCTTCATTTCATTTCATTAGGTTTCTTTATTTCTCTCGACTTTGCTCATTTTAACACTTTTTTTTTGGAGTAATTGTAACTTTTCATTCATTTTTTAATTATTTTATTTTATTTGTTTAATTTATTTATTCAATTTTTTAATTATTTTGGCTAATTTATTCATTTATTTATTTTATTTTTTAATTGTTTTATTGAATTTGTTTCATTTTTTGATTATTTTATTCAATTTGTTCAATTTTTAATTATTTTATTTAATTTGTTTAGTTTTTAAATCATTTCATTTTATTTGTTTAATGTTTTAATTATTTTATTTTATTTGTTTAATTTATTTGTTCAATTCATCAATTTGTTTATTTGATTTTTTAATTATTTTATTTAATTCGTTCAATTTATTTGTTTAATTTTTTAATTATTTTGTTTAATTTATCCATTTATTTATTTAACTTTATGATAATTTCATTCAATTTATCAACTTATTTATTTGATTTTTCAATAATTTTATTCAGTTAAATTAATTTGTTCATTTAATTAAATCAATTAATTAATTTTTTAAATATTTCATTTTTTAAGGGAAAATTAAAAAAATATTAATTTTTTAGATAAAAGGAAAATGAAGAGAATTTTTTTTTGATGAAGGGGTGGGGGAGGGGGTGGTAGAGGGGGGAGGGGGTGGTAGAGGGGGGGGGGGGGTGATGACGCAATAGATTTTTTACTGAAGAAATGAAGGAAAAATTATGTAAAAAATTTTTATTTAAAAATGTAATATTTTTCGTTTTCTGGAGAATTTCATCTTTTTGAATTTTATATAAAATTGTGAAATTTTCACAAAATCCTCCAACTCTGAGTGGATTTTCCAGAATTTCAGAGCTGAGATTATCTCAAGTCTTGGAAAATTCAAGAATTAAAGAAAATGAAAGAAAAAAAAATTATGAAACTCAATTTTATATTTTATAGAAACATTTCTAATTGAATGAAATCAGAGGAAAATGTGATAATTGTGGAAAATTGTTATTTTGTCCAAAAAAACAACAATATAATTGGCGCAAACAATGAATATATATCAATGGAAGAAAATTGAACAATGGAAATTGTGTAATTGACAATAATTCTTGTAAAATACACCAAAATCACGGAAATTACATGAATTTCATTGAAACATTCGTATTTCATAAAAATCCATTGTCCAAATCATTAAATCCCCCAAATTCCCAATTTTTCCAATTCTCCATTTTCCCTCAATAAAAAAAAACAATAAAAAAAATTGTAAAAGCAATTTTTCAAAAAATAAAACATAAAAAAAAATGATTTTTTCCGTCACTCTTTTCTCTTAAAAGGATCTCGGAAACTAAGCGAGATAGAGGAATTATTGTAGAGACCTTTTTTGTAGCTCTTGAAATTTTCAACAAAAAAGGGTTCTTGCAAAATTGCTCTATCTCGCTTAGTTTCCGAGTGCCTTTTAAAAAACGATCATCAACAAAAGAAATCATTTTTTTTTAAATTAAATAGAAAAACAAGTGGATAATAGTATTGCTTCCCAACTGATATAGCTTTTTCTGCTGATACTTTAGCGATATGCTTCCGAATGGAAGTGATGCAACTTTTTTTCAAATCATCATCAAAATATCAAATTTTGAAAAATTCATTAAAACGCCAATAACTCGAGAACTAATCATGCAAATAAGCTCAAAATTTACAGGCATCTAACTGATAAAACTCTCGAGATAATATATGAGTATAAATAACATCAGTTGAATAATTTCCAGAAATTCCATTAAAAACTGATTTTCGAAAAATGGACAAATCTCAAAAAGTATCGATCGAATTCTCTTGAAATAAAGCTTAAAAAATAGAGGTTGTCGAGAGGAAATTTTCCACAAAATATGAAATTTTTCTATAAAATCGTTTTGCTGTAATTGAGACTTTTATGCACACACAGACATACACACACACACAGACATGCGCTAAAAATATCATTTTCTCTCTATTTAGATCATTTTAAGTATCTTCTATTAAAAAAATTACAATCGAAAATTCTGATGATTACATAGCTTCCATTCGGAAGCAAAAAGGGGTTATATAGTGCAGTCATTGCGGAACTCTAGCAAATGAGTACTTTGGAGGGGTAAAGGGGCGGGAGGGGGAGAAGGAAAAAACCCCTTGAAAATCCTTGTAAATCCGTGCACCACATTTTTTTTTTCCCCCCAGATAATTACGAAAAATGAGGTTGAAAAATATAATCTACAAATTTTACGTTCTTCCAAAAGAGAATATTAAAGCATTTAAAATTTGATCCCACGTGAAAAATTTTTCCGTACGAATTATCCTTACTTATTTCTAAGACAACGCCTTCCATGCTTTTGCTGTGTCTAGTGAAATACAGTGAAATGAGTACACTGACGGCTTAAAATTTCTTTCAAGTAGTTTAATCCTAAGACGAGTACGACGCGACACTACTTATTGCTTATTAACAAACCAAATGGCATTAAAAATTGGATGATGAGTGACACGTAAATAGAGTGAGACGAAAAAAGAAAAAAATGTTTTCTTTGGTAAATGAATTTGGGTACAGTTAACTGCTTATTTTTTTTTATGCCACATGGAAGATGATATTTTTTTACATTTTTCTGAATTTTTTCATAATTTTTGTCCGTGCAGTTTATGAGATATGAATTATCAAAGTTACTGGAAATAGCGGTTTTGGGGATGAAATGCCCCAAATCGGACGAAAATAACGAAATTACTAAAAAACCACAGGGTTGACCCATTATTTAAAAACAATTGGCGAAGAAAACAGCATTTTAACTAAATAATAGAAGAAAAAAATATTCAATTCTCCAAAAATTCTTGAAAATAATAAAAGAATCACGAATTATTGGAGTGAAAATTTGATTGAGAGGTGAAATTTCGGCTGGCTGGATATTTTTTTTGTGTATAAATACGTAGACGGGATTATTTGAAGTTTTTTCCCCAATTCTCTACATTTTTTTTAGATTTAGGAACAAAAATTGAGGGATTTCTATGAAATGGAGGGAGATAGAGTTTTTTTGATGCTTCCAGTGAAAAGCTGAGGAAATTTCACGTAGAAAACATGTGCTACAAGTGATTTTTGTTTTTTTTCTCGAAATTTCGAAAATTTGGGATCAATTTTTTCAAAAAATCCTGGAATTCTCAAAAAAATCTTAAAAACAATGCGACATATGGTTTTCATGTCAAATTTCCTCAGCTTTCCAATGGAATCATCTAAAATACCCTATCTCAAGTATTTTCCCCGATTTTCATCCTGTAGAACCTAAGAAACCTAGAAAACCACACAATTGACCGATTATTTAAAAACAATTGGCGAAAAGAACAGCATTTTAACTAAATAATAGAAGAAAAAAATATTCAATTCACCGTATAGTTGAAAAGGGCGTATCTCCAATATTTTCCAAGATATTAAAAAAAAAAAGTGAATAAGAAAGAAAATGAATTGAAACTAATTTTTTTGAAAATATTTACTGTTTTCAAAAAAAAAAAGAAAAAAACGTGTTTTTGTAGGCTTCAATGGAGGCATTGGTGGCAGGTAATTTTGGCTCTTGCTGAGAGAAGAGACAATGGAAGTGAAACTGGGGAAATGCCCACGAAATTTTGACAATGGATTTATCGTAATCCACTTAGAGAGATAATGCACTTGAATCGTGTAATTTGTGGTAAATGACCAGTATCGAAGGCTAGTCTCTCTTCTAAATACTAATGGAGTAAAATCTGGAAAAAAAAAGGAAATGCAATTTTTCCTAAATATTTTAAACATTCAATTAATTAGAAAAAGAAAAGAAATTTATTAATCATGAAATTAATTACAGGAAAAATTAGGGATTTTGATGAAACGGTTGGAGATGGATTTTTTCTGATGATTTTATTGAAAAGCTGAGGAAATTTCAGATGAAAAACACTTGTCAGAATTAATTTTTTATTAATTTTTTGGAGAATCCCACTTTTTGGGGCAAATAAAAGTCATAAAAATATAAAAAAATTAGGATTTATTATAATATTAACACTTTAGAAACAAAGGGGCGTAAGTCCTATGTATGAAATATAACACTTACGCCTTTTTGTTTCTAAGGTGACGATATAATATAAGAAATTTAAAAAAAATGATAATATATTGGATTTTCATATAAATTATTACATATATTTATATTATGAATATATATTGTTACCTTAGAAACAAAGTGGCGTAAGTGCTATGCTTATGCATAGCACTTACGCCATTTTGTTTCTAAGGCTGATTCGATGATGCTACAGAAAGCTATTTGCTACTTCTTAACCAATCCCTTAGGCCCGTTAATGGATAGTTGCGGAAAGGCACACAGCGTCTATTTAAACAGCCCTGTAAAGAAACGTGATTATTAAAAAAATGGAATTTCAAAGAAACATCTGTGATTAACCCTTCGTTACGCGCGCTTAATTTTTTTTTGGAATGAAGGAGTTTGCGAAAAAATCTGAAAAAATTTGAGAAGATGCCACTATATGTCTACATTGTTGGGTAATTTTTTCAAATTTTTAAGAGCCTCCGCCTTTTTTTGCCCGAATTTATTGCTTCATCGAGAAGAAATATGAGCGAATTAATGAATAATTAAAAGCTTCGGAGTGAAGGAGTTTGCGAAAAAATCTGAAAAAATTTGAGAAGATGCCCCGACATGTCTACATTGTTGTTGAATTTTTTCAAATTTTTCTAATAATAATAATAAGTGATTATTATTTATGTTAACTTGTATTTTAATTAACAAATATTAATGTTTATTTCTTTATTAAAATGAAAAGACACTGTATGTATGGAGCATCTTTACTGTCAGCTGAGAGATACCGAGTAAAATCTGGCAAAGTTGTGGGAAAAATTGAATCGACGATTTAACTCGCATAATGAGCACTCTGCCGCTTTTTCACGATCTTGTTCAATATAAATATACTTTTCGTATAAATTAAATAAATACTTATTAATAACAAGTATATCTAACGATAGTAAACATTTCAAAGAGAGAATTGGTAAAGTATGAAGTCACAATTGCCCATACACTCATTTAAACCGCGATTATTGTCTAAAAAGTGACGTCACGCTCATAGCGCGAGTAACGAATGGCTAAGAATTTTTTACTCACCCAACGATACGCTCCATTGTGCATTAAATAGATACATTCAACACCTTCCATTGGTTTTTCAGGCAATATTATTTGATGAGCAGTACCATAAGGTCCACTAGGCGCAAAACATAGAATGTTCATCCAACAAACGTTCTCATTAGTCGGCCGAAAATAACCATCATTCTATAAACCAATAATAATAATAATAATAATAATAATAATAATAATAATAATAATAATAATAATAATAATAATATAAATAATATTGTTGCATCAATTAAGCCAAATTATCCAAAAATAATCGTTAAATTTTTTATTAATTAATTATAAAATTAATTAATAATTATTTCTTACCCACTCAGCTTTGGTATTATTCATTGCATTTATGCACTGAGATTTGGGATGACGTGGATCCATTTCTCTGATCAAAGTTACGTTAGTAACAAAAGATCCTCGATAACGAGCTAAAATTTTCCACAAATAAAAATTATAATGAAAAAAAAAAAAAAATTTAATTTTTTTTTCTGTGTTTTTAACAAAAATGAATTAATTTAATTAAAAATTTTGGAATAATTACAGGGATCCATTAAATATCCGGTAGAAACGTAATCCAAAAAAATCACGAAAATAGCAGAGAAATAAAGAAAATGACTTAAACTCATCATTTTTGGATCACAGTTCTTTTTTTTTTCACAGCAATCGATAAACTCTTTGGAACAACTGTCGAATGGTTCAACAGACTGCCTTCTTTTATGCTTGTTCAATAGATAAGGAAAAAAACGCGGAAAACATGAAAAAAACACATATTTTTCAATTTTATAGTGCTACATGTGTGGAGACAGAATGGAATGTCATTGATGATAGAATTTGTTTGATTAATGATAAGTTATATATAGACACGTCTCATTTGAATTTAGATTTAAAAATGAGGAATTTGGAAAATTATTGAGAAATTATAGGGGAAAATGGGGGTTTTGATGGAAGGAGTTGAGATGGATTTTTTTTGATGATTCCATTGAAAAGCTGAGGGAATTTTGGGTGGAAAACGTGTGTCAGAATTGATTTTTTTGAATTTTTTGAAGATTCTAGTTTTTTGGGGACGAATTTGGGGTCAAAACCTTTCCATTTTTGAAAATTCTCACTTTTTCGGGGATATCTCCGGTTCTATTTGTCGCAGCGACCTGGGACCGATCTCAAATGAAAGATGAGATCATTTCCCATCGATTTATGTGGTTCTAAAATTTTTTTATCGATTTTTCAGTGACTTATAGCTTATTTTATGAAAATCAGTTTTTTCATCGTATTATCTTCAATAATCGATAGAAAATTTTTAAAACCACATGAATTTATGGCAAATCATCTCACCTTTCATTTAAGATCGGTCCCAAGTCGCTGCGACCAATAGAACCGGAGATATCCCCGAAAAATTGAAATTTTTCAATTTCGTAAAGGTTTAGACCCCCAATTTCCCCCTGAAAAAGTCGAATTTTCAAAAAATTATCAAAAATTAATTTTAACCTGTGTTTTCCGACGGAAATTTCCTCAGCTTTTCAATGGAATCATCAGAAAAATCCTATCTCAAATATTTCCCCCTTATCCCCCTCTTTTTACCCCATTCCTCCCTCAGATTTTAATAAATTCCCAATTTTCATCATTTTGTATAATAATTTTTTTTCTTTCAAGTGTATATATTATCCAGACTCATTTGGTACAGATACCGCGTTATTTCGACCACACCCACACGAGTGAATATCAAAAAAGGATAGGGTGGAGCAAAGAGATGAGGTGATATCTAGCGCGTTTATAACGTTGGCTTTATCATGCAAATAAACTGCCCTATGTCACACGTACAATATATATAGACTCAACTCGTTTTGGCCCTCACTATGAAATTTTCTTTATTAATACAGAAAATATTAGAGTGAATTTTTTTTAATTAAAAAAAATTCATTCTCATATTAATATATTTATTTTAAAAAATTTACATAAATTTCCATTTTTTTTTTCGTTTATTTAAAAATTAGAAAAAAATGCAAATTAAGGAAAATTCGTTCATTTTTTGAAAATATCGTGGAAATTAAGCGAGATAAAGCGATTTTGGCCGAGATTTTATCTAAAAAATTTTAAAAACTACAAAAAAAAAAGAATGGTGTTAAAAAGGGCGTATGTCCAGGAATTTTCGAGATATTTAAGAAAAATTTGGAATTTTTTGACTTTAAAAGAAGAAAAAAAAGCAATTTTATTGATTTTTTTGAGGAAAATTTCGGAAAATAATGGAGATACGCCCTTTTTACTCTAATCCCCTTTTTTTAGAGAATTTCAAGAGCCACAAAAAAAATCAGAGTCAAAAGGGCGTAACTCCATTATTTTCTAAGATATTAAAAAAAAAAAATTTTTAAAAATTGATTTTTTACCTCTTTTTTTTAACTCAATTTTTTTTTTTGAAAATCAGAATTACAATTTTTTTTAAATTAATATTTTATTATGAACTCGAGTTGGAAACTGCTCCATAAGTAATTGTTCAACTCCATGAAACTCATCATAAGCTGTACTAAGTTGATATTAATAATCTGTTACTTGCACGTGTGTAATAATCTCGTGTCATATATCAACTGAAAGTACATAAATCTTCTTGTTTCTCATAGAATATACTAATTGACAATGGCTGTTATATACTCACTTGCAACGGAGCTTAATACTTATTAATGTCGAGTACAGATTTTCGTCAAAGTACAGAACATAGATGGTGAAAATTCATTTTGCAAAATTGTGAGGATTTTAGAGAATTTTTCAATTTTAAGAGAAAAATTTCGGAGAAAATTAAATTTTTATTTAATAATTTAAGGTATTTGAAATATTTAGGGCAAAGAGAAATTACTCATTTTAACGTCAAAAATTTCGAGAATAATAATAATTTAAAAATATTAATTGTTAATAATTTCTTTGAAAATTATTAATTTTTAATAATTTTTTGAAAATGTTTTTGAAAAAAAATATTTAATTTTTTTAGTTAAATTTTTAAAATGAGAATTTTTTTTATTATTATTGGATAATTAAAGGTATTTTAGATATTCAGTGCAAGTGAAATTGAGAATTTTAACATAAAAATTTGAAGAATAATGATAATAATAAATTATTAATTTTTTATAAATTTGTTAAAATATTAAAAAAAAAAAATTAATTTTTTTTATTAAATTTTTATAATGAGGTGAATAATGAGGTAATTATGTTATTTTTTTTATGATTTTTGGGTCCACATGATTGACGATATAACGAATATCATTAACATTTATCATTAACATTAAAAAAAAAAAAATCAGTTTTATTTTAATATTTGAGATTTTTTTCGATTTTTTCCAAATTTTTTGAAATTTTGAAATTTTTTCGAAATTTTCTCATATTAATCCAGATTTCAATTTTATACCTTTTTTAAAAATTCTAATATCATTTTTTTTATTCTTTTTCTTCGATCGATTTTTTTATTCATTTTTTCTTGAAAATATCTCGGAAATTAAGCGAGATAGATCGATTTTATCCAAATCCTCTTTTTTATCCCTTTTTGTCCCAAAAATTCTCCTCAGAACCGCTTTTTTCTACAAAATCGCTCTATCTCGCTTATTTTCCAAAATATTCTCAAAAAACTGAAAAAAACACATTTTCCCATAAAAATCCCAAAATTAATAAAAAACTAATAATAATAATTCCACAAAAAAAATAAAAAATCTCTAATTACCGAGTGAGATAATGAGCAAAAGAATTCGCGAAATGAGGGGAATAATAAAAGCGCGATAGGGGGAATTGCCCCCCCTCCCCCTCGAGACGAATAAAAGGGAGAGAATGAAGAGAATTCAAGAAAAAAAAAGGCATGTAGTCACGTTGGGTGGCTGAGAATAGGCATCGTTTAATCTGCAAAAGAGGAATCATATATAACGCGTGAAAAGATGAAGATAGCTTGAGCTGAGAGGATGAGAGGGGGAGGGGGATGGATAAAGCCCATATAGCATGATACAATTGACAATAGACTCGACGAACCGATTTCAAGATCAAACGACTCGCGTTACTGAGCATTCAAACGCCCATATAACCTTTCACCAAGTGCCAAAAGACGTACAACAATTGGCTAAATTACACGTAAATTACAATACTTTGTTGTAGAAATAGGAAATTCAATAATTATGGAAAATATATTTTTTTTAAAATAAATTGGACGCATTAATTTATTCACGATTTTATTATTATTGTTATTATTATTATTATTATTATTATTATTATCATTATTATGATTATTATTTTTATTATTATTATTATTTTGAATTGAGGGAAAATCTGATTTTCCAGTAAATGTGTGGGAAAAGGAAGAATTCTGGAGTTCAAGTTGTGAAAATCCTGGAAAAACCTGGAAAATCCCAAATTGAGAAGAAAAAAAAACTCGATTTTTCGAAAGACATGGAGAAAAAAGGAAATTGTTGGAGTTTCAATTGGGAAAATGGAGGAAAATCCTGGAAAATTGAGGAAAATTCTGGATAATTCCGAATTGGGAGAGAAAAACATCGATTTTTCGAAAGCCATGTGGGAAATAGGAGAATGGTTGAAGTTTAAATTGGGAAAATGGAAGAAAAGCCCGGAAAATTCTGGATAATTCCAAATTGGAAGGAAAAGCCCGGGAAATTTAGGAAAATTCTGGATAATTCCTAATTGGGAGAAAAACTCGATTTTCTCGAAAATCATGTGAAAAAGAGAAGTAGTTGAAGTTTAAATTGGGAAAATTCGGGAAAATGGAGGAAAAGCCCGGAAAATTCAGGAAAATTCTGGATAATTCCAAATTGGAGGAAAAAACTAGATTTTACCAAAGTTATGTGGAAAAAAGGAAGTTGTTGGAGTTTGAATTGGGAAAATCTGGGAAAATGGAGGAAAAGCCCGGAAAATTGAGGAAAATCCTGGATAATTCCAAATTGGTAAGAAAAACTCGTTTTTTTCGAAAGTAATGTAGAAAAAAGGAAGTTGTTGCAGTTTAAATTGGGAAAATCCTGGAAAATGTAGGAAAATTCAAGAAAATCCTGGAAAATCTCTAATTGGGAAAGAACCTGCTTTTTCAGGCATCTGAAACTGTGGAGGCAAAGGAAGATCACCAGAGTTCAATATGGAAAAATTCCAGAAAATTTATGAAAATCTCGGAAAATCCGGGGATAATTCTGGGAAATTCCAAATTGAGGTAAAAACCTAATTATTCAGGAACCATACGTGCGAACAGAGGTTTTCGAAGTTTAACTCAGAGAAATCCTGAAAAATCTGAAGAAAATCTTGGAAAATTCTGGAAAATCCCAAATTAGGAAAAAACTGATTCATTAATCATTATCATAATTATTCAAAATTTCATTAATTGAAAATTTTTCTTCGATTTTCGCCGAAAATTCTGAAAATTCCCATTTATTTTCCCCTCAAAATTCATCTAAAAAAAATAGGAAAATCAATCTCAACTCTTCATTCACCCAAGAAATGAAAATTTCCCCAATTTTCTATTAAAAAAATGAATTTTTCCCAAAAAAATCACAAAGTCATCCTTTTTCAAAGAATAGCGATTTTCTCAGAAATTAAGCGAAAAAGCGCAATTTCACCTCAATCCTTATCTATAGAAAATTTCAAAAACTCCAAAAAAAAGCGTCCAAATTTTTCACTATCTCGGGTATTTTCCTCGAAATTCCCCAAAAAATCGGAAAAACACCGTTTCCCCCTATTCTGCCTTTTCCCACCCCGAAAAAAATATTCCATCATCTGCAATAAAAAAAAACAGCGGCATCATGCATACACGTTATTTATTGGTCCCCAAAGGGGCCAAAAACCAGTGGCTTTTAGCAGGAAAAACAAATTGTTTGTGTGTATGTGTATGTATGTGCAGATAGATTGAATGGAATCCAAACGATAGACGTTTTCATGGGATAAATGAACTGGAGATTGATGAAACGTAATGAATGTGGTGGAGGGTAAAGGAGAAAAAAACGAATTAGAGACCAACAGATAGTGCAAAGATTCAAGTAGAAAATGAAACTATACGATTGATATATATATATATATATATTTGTGTCTCTCTCACACTTTAGCCGCACTGTCACACAGTGCTAAATAAACTGGCCCCAGGCGGCGTTTCTCCTGGTAGCAAACCCGGATTTTATTAACTTTTCTGTACAACGTTATAGCCTCTATCCAACTGAAATCCGAGGGCAGGCACTCTCTGCTGCTATTCAGTAGAGGGGCTTTTGATTCCAATGGTTTTTTTTTTTGTATCTGTATTGTGGAAAATACCAGAGAAAACTTATATAATGTGGAACATAGCTGAACTAGTGGTTCGCGAGACAATTTAGAATTTTGAAAAAAAATAAAAAAATTATTAGTCAAATGTCGATTTTTGTACTCCAATCTTCAATGAAAGGGATCTCGGAAACTAAGCGAGATAGCGCTATTATTGAAGAAACCTTTTTTGTAGGGCTTGAAATTTCTCGTAAAAAAGGTCTCGAGGGAGATTACGCTATCTCGCTTAGTTTCCGAGATCCTTTTCATTGAAGTTGGGGGAAAATTGGATTATTCGTTTTTTTTTGTAATTTTTTGTGAATATTTGGGAAACTAAGCGAAATAGTGCAATTTTTGAAGAGACCTTTTTTTTAGCTTTTGGAATTTCCTACAAATTCCTTTGAAATTTCCGCTCCTTTTTCCTATCAATTTCCCTCTAATTACTTTCTTTTATTTGATTCTATCTTAATTACAGACGATTAGTTCTGAAAATCGTCACTAGGTGGCGAAATTCTCTCGCAAGTGAAAAGCACTTGAATAAATATATAACTCCCTAGATTAGTTTCCGAATAATTGCTAAAAAAAGAACAAAATCACTTGTGGCACATGTTTTCTACGTGAAATTCCCTCAGCTTTTCACTGGAAGCATCAAAAAAACTCTATCTCCCTCAATTTCATAGAAATCCTTCAATTTTTGTTTCTAAATCTAAAAAAAATGTAGAGGATTAGGGAAAAAACTTCAAATAATCCCGCCTACGTATTTCTACACAAAAGAAAATATCCAGCAAGCCAAAATTTCACCGTCCAATCAGATTTTCACTCTAATAATTTGTGATTTTTTTATTATTTTCAAGAATTTTTGGAGAATTGAATGTTTTTTTCTTCGATTATTTAGTTAAAATGCCGTTTTTTTCGCCAATTGTTTTTAAATAATGGGTCAACCCTGTGGTTTTTTAGTAATTTCGTTATTTCCATCCGATTTATACGGAAAAAAATTATTAAAAAATTGAGATAAATGAAAAAAATATAATCTTTGATGCGACTTAAAAAAAATGAGTTAACTGTACTCGAGTTTGCTGGGATCCTACCTTAAATACGAAAAATTATTCAAATAAATCGCATAAAAGTTTTAAATCTTTAGAGATCATTAAATTCCTCCGCAATGAAGAATTAAAAAGAGCTGAAAATTCACCATTAAAAAAAAATCTAAAATCTTCACATTCATACAGAATTTATCTCGTGACATAACCCATCCGTTGCTTTGATCGCACAAAAACGAGAATGGAGAAGTAGAGGGAGGCAATGAATAGCAGTCCATTGCGAATTGGAAAAGCACACGAGCAGCGACACGAGGCCATTCACCATCAAATATTTCCCCTCCAAATGATCGCGAAATAACCGCTCCTTTATATCAATTTACCTTTCCGCGCTCTTCATAAAAGGTGCATTCACGCATATCACCCAGTCAAGAGAAAGTGAGAGCAAAAGAGAGCAAGAATATATATATATGTATATAGTATTATGTATTTTGAATCTCCCTATTCGTGTAGTCGAGGTAAAAAAGTGCCCCTCGTCCAATCGTGTTATCTGACCTCATGCCTATCTCCCGCGCACTCCTTCACGTCTTCCTTCAATCCGTCACGTACTTCCGTATTCTACAATTTTCCATCCTCTCCATAATACGAGATACTCAAGCGCTGCTGTACGCTATGAAACTTGCGATTACTTCATTTTATTCAATGAAATTCAGAAATGAAGGGATTGAAGAAAAAAATAAAACGTGAAGGGGTACAAAATCTTTTTTTGGCCAATCTTTCTTAAAAAGGATTTCGGAAACTGACAAATTCCCTCAAAAGTTCCTCTGGAAGTTCTCCTAAGAGTTCCACTAGAAGTTCCCCTAAAAATTGCTCTGGAAGTTTTCCTGAGAATTCTTCCAGAAGTTCCCCTGAAAGTACCCATGGGAGTTCCCCATAGAGTTCTTCGAGAAGTTCCCCTGAAAAATCCTTCAGAAGTTCTCCTAAGAGTTCCTCTGAAAGTTCCCATGGCAGTTCCCCCAAAAAGTGCCTATGGAAGTTCCTCTAGAGTTCTTCTAGAAGTTCCCCTGAAAGTTCCTCTTGAAGTTCTCTTAAGAGTTCCTCTGGAAGTTCCCCTAAAAGTTCCTCTGGAAGCTCCCCTAAAAGTGCCAATGGAAGTTCCTCTTAGAGTTCATCTAGGAGTTCTCCTGTGAGTTCTTTTAGGAGTTCTCCTAAGCGTTCCTCTGGAAGTCTCACTAAATATTGCTCTGGAAGCTTCCCTAAAAGTGCCAATGGAAGTTCCCCTCAGAGTTCATCAAGAAGTTCCCCTGAAAGTTCCTTTAGAAGTTCTCCTAAGATTTCCTCTGGAAGCTCCACTAAAAGTGCCTATGGGAGTTCCTCTCAGCGTTCTTCAAGGAGCTCCTCTGTGAGTTCCTTCAGAAGTTCTCTCTGGAATTCGTCTGGAAGTTCCCCTTAAAGTGCCCATGGAAGTTCCCCTTAGAGTTCTTCTCGAAGTTCCCCTGTAAGTTCTTCATGAAGTTCTCCTAAGAGTTCCTCTGGAAGTTCCCCTAAAAGTTCCTCTGGAAGCTCCCCTAAAAGTGCCCATGGAAGTTCCCCTAAGAGTTCTTCTAGAAGTTCCCCTGAAAGTTCCTTTAGAAGTTCTCCTAAGAGTTCTTCTGGGAGTTCCCCTAAAAGTGCCGTTGGAATTTCCTAAAGTCCTATTGACGTTTATAAATGTCTCTTTAGCATTCATATCATTGAGAATGTGTTTGATCCATAAACAACTCTGCCCTATCCATTAGTTTCCAAGATATTCTCAAAAAAAAAGATTGAAAATTTATTAGTTTAATGGAAAAAATAATTTTTCATATTTTCACAATTACTCTACGAATTGACTCAATAGTTTTATTCTAATTTGCAATAAGCACCGAGTGGAAAAAGCATTAACGAACCGAGGTAAAAAAAAGGGAGAAAAAAAAATATATCTATCAGTGATACTGTGCCTATATCCAGATTGAATCGAGACAATGATGGAATACGCGACGAGAAGAAATGAAAGGTAGAATGAGTAATAAGAGATGAGACTGAAGTGAGTTAAGGGGTATGAGGGAGTGGGCGGCGAGGGAGGGAGGGGGGGGGGAGAGATAAAGGATAAAAAAGTATAATTGAGCGATTTGAGAATCGTCGAGAGGCACCCGCGATAAAGTATAATTATTTTCCGATAGAGTGGAAATTATTCAAGAATGAGAGACCGAGTTATTGGCGATATTCGTACTTTTATTAAACGTCTCCCTCTCTCCTCTTTTTTTTCTTTTTTTTTTCATCTCTATCCATTTTAAAATACCCATTCCACTTTCACCAATCTTTCTCTTCTTCATTCAAATTCAAACGGTTTTTCTTTTTTTAAAAGGATGAAAAAAAAATCCTCAGTTTATTCGTTTCAACTGGAAATTAAATGTAGGTAAGAGGATGGAAAATTACTGAAGATGTATTTATTTAAAGATGAAGGATAAAATGTATTTTTCAATAGAGAAAAAAATTTTGCTAATTTTTCCAATTTGGAGAATTCAAAAATATTTGCGCGGAAAGGTTCGGCAGTTCTCGGCAATTTTCGGGATTCTAGGAAAAACAAGATGGCCGCCGTTGAACAGCTGATCGAGGTGAGAATATTATTCCCGAAAATTCACATTTTTCAAAGGAGTGTTGAGATAATTATTATTAAATAATAAAAAACATTATAAAAAAAAAATTTAGAGCTCATTATTATATCGGAAAATGATTCCAACAGATATTAATACCTCAAAATAATTATTCAGAATTTTTTCAGTCATCGAAATAAATTAAATGCAGGTAAAAGTATGGAAAATCACTGGAGATGTATTTATTTAAAAATAAAGAATGAATTATATTCATTTTTAAATAAAATAGTTTCAACTATTTGGAAAAATTCGCTCGTTAAACGTTCGGTTATTTTCGTCAATTTTCGTGATTCTAGTGAAATCAAAATGGCCGCCGTTGAACAGCTGATCGAGGTGAAGAATATCAATCCCTATGAATTACATTTTTTAAATGAGTATTAAAATGATTATTTTCAATAAATAAGAGCCTTATCACAATTTTTCAAATCTAAAATAAGTGGGAATAGTTATTTCTCGAGTAAAATAACTATTCCCCCTTTTTTTAACCATCAAAATCTCTTTTTTCTCATCATCAAACAAAAAAACACAATTAAAATAATGAAAAAAGTAATTTTATCAAGGAAATTAACGCATTTGATAATGATACAGGCGCGAGAGGAATTGAGAGCCAAAGTAACATTGTTGAGTTGTGACGATGAAAACGTTCATTTCAAAGCACCATAAAGAGGACGAGACAGAGAAAGAGAGAGAGAGAGTAAAGCAAAGAAGAGGAGAAATATCGTATCCATTGTAACAGTACAGTCGGGTATGGAAGATGATAATGGGTTGACATCTGCATTCAAAACGCGGGGGAGTGTCGCGTCCCCCTTCCCCCTCCCCCTTAACCGCTCCATGATGTCTCAGCGTTCCTGCTGCTACTGAAAACGAAATTAATATTCCTAATTACAAGGAGTATTCTCAAGATAAGATAATAAAATGGGTTAAAAAAGTTTTTCTTTCATCGAATTCTCATTAATTTTCATTTTAAATGGAATAAAAAAAAATTACATTTTTTCTTTCCATTAATATTTTAATCCTTTAATTTTTTTTTTGATTTTATTATGCATTTGAGGGGCTTCCAATGATGAAGAAAACTCGACCACAATATCCTGTGTGGTTTCCGTCATTATTATCCAGTATAATAGCTCACCTTGTTTGGGGGCTGGAAAATTCCGGGATAAAAACATGTGGAAAAAGAGGGAAAAAAGGAAAAGGAGTGGACGAAAAAAAATGAAGGATATGCATTAAGCGATAATAGTCCATGAGATTCTAGTTAAAAGATTGGGGCAAACCGCCATTACATTACCCTTCCGCTTTTCTGTATTAATACAAGACCCTTTGTAAAAACTGTCAACCCCAGGATCAAGACCGCCTACAGTGATAACTAATTGCCAATTCAATGAAATAACTATCGATATATTGTGAGGAAACTATCAAAACTCTTATCATACAGTAGTTGACAATTTTGTCATTTATGTTTTTTAAATTTTATTTTATTTAATATTGTGCTATTTGTGCTGAGGGATATGCTAATCGGTCTGTGGACAGAACACATGTACGAATATTGAAAAACTTGTGTCGAAAAAAAAAAAATTAATAAAAAAAAACAGCAAAACCAGGTTTTGAACTCAGAACCTTGGGATTACAAATCCGTTACGCTACCGATTGGGCTATTGCAGACATCTTGATTTGGAGTTATTCGCGCTCATTTGGTCGACGATTTCAATAGCGTAGCTAAATTCGTAGCGAGCACTATGTCACCCATGTTAAATGAAATGCGACGTTGCCACATCACAAGATAGTAATGAAATATTTCTGATAATTTTTTTTCGGAGTGAAGGAGTTTGCGAAAAAATCTGAAAAAATTTGAGAAGATGCCCCAATATGTCTACATTGTTGGGTAATTTTTTCAAATTTTTAAGAGCCTCCGCCTTTTTTTGCCCGAATTTATTGCTTCATCGAGAAGAAATATGAGCGAATTAATGAATAATTAAAAGCTTCGGAGTGAAGGAGTTTGCGAAAAAATCTGAAAAAATTTGAGAAGATGCCCCAACATGTCTACATTGTTGTTGAATTTTTTCAAATTTTTCTAATAATAATAATAAGTGATTATTATTTATGTTAACTTGTATTTTAATTAACAAATATTAATGTTTATTTCTTTATTAAAATGAAAAGACACTGTATGTATGGGGCATCTTTACTGTCAGCTGAGAGATACCGAATAAAGTCTGGCAAAGTTGTGGGAAAAATTGAATCGACGATTTAACTCGCATAATGAGCACTCTGCCGCTTTTTCACGATCTTGTTCAATATAAATATGCTTTTCGTATACATTAAATAAATACTTATTAATAACAAGTATATCTAACGATAGTAAACATTTCAAAGAGAGAATTGGTAAAGTATGAAGTCACAATTGCCCATACACTTATTTATACCGCGATTTTTGTCTGAAAAGTGACGTCACGCTCATAGCGCGAGTAACGCGAAAAAAGCAAAAATAGAATCTCCTTTCGAATCATTACATAAATATGATTGGGGGAAACTTTTGGTGAAATGATGGGAGTGTTAACCACAGTCTGCCTCCTCCTTTTTCCTCTCAATGTATTTTCGCACTCAACTAAAAAGCCCTATATAACATTAGCAACAACTCGTATATATAACTATATAAATAGAAAATGGATTATAAGCGCAGATTTTGTACAGTACAAAACGTGTTGAAACTACCCTCTACCTTTCCAGATATTATCGGTAATAGCGCAATTATCATAATGGTGGGCAATTCGTCTACCTCGTGCACGACAAAATTTTCCCCAAGCTGTAGAAAATGACTATTTCCAACTGAGACTGCTAATGAAGGAAACAGTTAGTTTCAAACGGCCTACCAATTATTATCTCCCTATTACATATGAAGGGGGAGGGAAGGGGAGGGGGGGGGGGGTGAAAATCTAACACTTTGTGTCTCATTCGTACTCATTCATTTCTACATATTATCTACTGTTCTCACCCCCCCCCCCTCCCACCCCTCATTTCTCATTCACTTTTAGTACCGCTAGTGTACAATACACGAAATTGTTCACACTTCCCTTGACATTTTAACTGTATACGTTCGACATACCGTAGTTCCTGAGGGACCTCGACGCTAAATTGACGCTCGATTACTTCATGTCTAGTACAATTATTTCATACGAAAAGATCGTTATGGAGGGAACGAAAAAGAAAAAAATTTGATTTTGATGAAAAATTGGATGGAAAGGTTTTTAAATGGCAATTTTTTTTTATTGTATTTTTTTTTTTTTGAAAGTGTTCGAGCGCTCTATTTTGAGGATAAAAGGAGATTTTGGCGGGAAAATTTGAATTTTTCGAATAGAAAAAATCAGAAATTGTTAAAATTTAGAATGAACACTACTTTTTTTTATTTTTTTTCAGAGCGAAGACTTCTTCAGAAAAATCTGAAAAAATTTGAGATTGAACTCCGGAATGTCTATATTCTTAGTGAATTTTTTCAAATTTTTCTTCAACCCCTTTCATCCCGAAAAAAAATCCCGTTCATCCAACCCCACAAATTTCAATTTTTTCTCGAATCCAATTTTTTTAAATAGCTTCTATTTTAAAAAAAAATCTGAAAAAATTTGATTCCAGTCTCCAGAGTGTCTATATCCTCCAGGAATTTTTTCAAATTTTTCCCTCCACCCCTTTCATCCTAAAAAAAATCCCTTCCATTCCCCCTCAATTTTCCCAAAAAATTCCATAGATTGAATCACCCCCCCCCCCCTCCTCTATTCTCCTATGTTTTGTTAAAAGTCACGACATTGACATCTACCAAGTGACATAAAATTACCTGGTACCTCAATAGCTGAAGAGGGGGGGGGGTGGAAGGTACAAACTTGTTGCAAACCATTTATAGAATAATCAGAATGTTGAATGGTCCATGGAACGATCGAGTTATGGGAAGCAGTCTATTTTAGGAGGTAGGAGGAGGGAAGTAGGAAACTAGAGTGAAATGGAAACAACTGCAGGGGAAAGCAGATGAAATACTGGGATATTTGGGGGGGAGAGAGGGAGGGGGGCAGAGGCTGGGGCCCTCTAGCAAGCGTACTGTGGCAGTTTCAAACGTTGATGTGTTAATATTGGTAGAGCTAATTTGATGGTTTAATCAATTTCCGTAGGTTGACGGGAGTTTAATAGTGATGTCATCATTTTCACCATGCAGTACAATGGGAGTTTAATTTACGTCCAACTACCGAGGGCAATATTACCACAATTAAACAAAGTTTCTAAATAGAATCAAACGGTTAATAATCTTTCGATATATTGATAAAGAAGAGAAAATGAAGAAAAACGCGCAGAATTTCTTGTTTTTTTCCTTTGAAACTAGCATTGGGTCATAATGACACGTCAGTGACCGTCACATGACGGAGCTCAATTCTGACCGTTTTTGTCATATGACCAAATTCTGACCGAATTATCAACTGACGGTCAGATTACATGTAAGTGAATGATGCGCCATCTGCGTCATAAATTTGATGATGGGAATTTTGCCAAGTTCCCTAAGAGAAAGCTTTACTAAAAGTTGATGTAATATTCACACGAGCTTATTAAAAAATATGTTGTTGATAAAATTCACATGTTCCCCTAATTCATTAAACAATATGTCATATCGAATTATCAATGACAATTGCGGATTTTGACAAAACTGTGACAAAAAGAAACACTGACCGTCATTTTACATCTAAGTAGATGACGCTTGACCAGTATTGAAATAATCATGATTGGAAAACTCAGATTGAACATGACAAAACTGTGACGAAAAAAAAAGTATGACGGTCATTTTACATCTAATGAGATGATATGTGGCACATTTGATGATCATGACGGAAATTCTGACCCGAATGAGGCTTGACGTCACATGACCGTCGTATGACGGTCATAAATCCGTCACATGACAATTTTTCAAAATGACCATTATTTCATATCCCTAGATTGAACATGACGAAATTGTGACGAAAAAAAGAGTATGACGGTCATTTTACGTCTAATAAGATGATATGTGGCACATTTGATGATCATGATGGAAATTCTGACCCGAATGAGGCTTGACGTCACATGACCGTCATATGACGGTAATAAATTCGTCACATTGCAATTTTTCAAAATGACCGTCATTTCACGTCCCTAATTGGGTGTTAGTGGTCGATTATGAATATTTATAATTAAATTTCAAAAATAACAATAAAGTTATTGAATAATATTATAAATATCCAATATTGTTGTGAATTTGACTGGCGCTGTTCCAGCATCTAGGACTGTGATTGGAGAATCCTCGAATTTTAAATACAAATATTCCCGCCATTCATGTTTTTCATGAAATTAATTGGATTAATCG
Organism: Aleiodes leptofemur; assembly: GCA_963942555.1. Classification (NCBI taxonomy): domain Eukaryota; kingdom Metazoa; phylum Arthropoda; class Insecta; order Hymenoptera; family Braconidae; genus Aleiodes; species Aleiodes leptofemur. Next base: position 14,907,128 of record OZ012617.1, on the reverse strand, counting down.
TTGCTATTTGTCCGGTAACAGGTACTTTTTATGATTTAAAAAATTAATAGACACTCTGACGTAACAAGAATATATATAGTTATACAAGGAAATAATAGATCTGTAACCAATGAATTGTTGGCAGTAAAACTGAAACTGAATCCACGCTTATGGAGTTCTTAATGTTAATTTAATTATTTTTCAAAAATTACTTTTTGCCTCAATTTGTGTCCGGTAACAGGGTGTAAAGTAAATTTTAACAAAAATCTCCTCATACTGCTCTATCGAGAGTGACCAAAAATTGAAAAGGAAAAATAGATTATCAGAACTACTTGGATATCCTTAAAAATCATAATAATTGGCAAATCGATGATGTGATCACGAATATTTTTTGCTCATGAACTATTAAAAAAATCTTTACTCCCCCCCTTTTTTTCCACTTTTTCTACATAAAAAGCAGATATATGCAGAGGATTCACCCTGTGTGTCTAGGTGGATAAAAGCAGAAACGAGTGGGGGTAGAAAGGGAGGAAAAAGGGGCGGAGGGGGGAGGAGAGAAGAGGGGGAAGAGGGCGCATATTAGGTTGAGGTACGCAGTTAGGCAATAACCGCTGTCAATAGAGCCCCAGCCCTACTATTCCTCCTCTTGGAGTGGTACCCACTCGAAAATGCTACTCGCTAAATTAGGTAGGTTATATGGGTTTCGTTTCATTTGCGAGCAAACTTTAATAAAACGGTAAAATTGCGTAAAAGAGCAAGGTTTTGCAGACGAGAGTAATCAGAGGGATTTTTTTTAGCCTTTTTCTCTTTTTTTTTTTCATTTTCGTTTCTTTTTTTTTGCTTTAAATCGTAGTCAACGAGATTTTCTCCTATTTTCGTACGGAAAAACAGCACAAATGAAATAATTAATTTCAATTTTTAAAATAAATACAATTAATTATTAAAATTCATTAAATTCAATTTTTTTAAATTGTCAATTTAAAGAAAATAATTCATTCTATTCATTTAACGAATTTGAATATTTCATTTTATTATCATTATTATTATTATTATTTGGAAGAAAAATGTTTTCGCTCTATTGCGCTGATATTTTTGAAAATTTTAGATTTTTATTAACAAAAATTTGAAAATATTTGATAAATTTAATCAATTTCTTGTTTTTTTAGAATTTTTTCGAAAAGGGTGATTTTCCTGCTCTATTGCCAATATTTTCAGAAATTTTGAATTTTTCACAAGAAAAAACTTAAATTTTTTAAATAAATTTAATTCTTTTTTTTTAATTTTTTTTTTTGGAAAATCGATTTCTTTTTATTCTACTGTTGATAATTTTGGAAATTTTGAATTGTTGGTACTGCAGATACCTGTATCAACCCTCCACCCCCCCCCTCCCAAACGCCTTTCCCCCCTCCTTCTCAAATTCCACTTTTCAAATCTGCGGCAGATGTCGCGCCTTTTAAATTCCGTTAGTTTTGTTGACATTTTTCCGTTGAAATCAACGTTTTTCAGTGTTTTCTTCATAAATGGTTACATAAATTTGATTTCCACGTAATTTATTGATTTATTGATTATTTTATAATTAATTAATTGATATAATAATTTTTGCCTTTTTTTTACAAACGGTTTGAGAATGAGTCTTGGAGGTCTCGTCGCGTATGACAGCAGTGACGAGAGTGAAGAAGAGGTTAATTCCGAGAATGATTCGGAAAAAGTGGAAAATGGGAAGAAAACAGCAATCGCAAATTTTGGAACAAAAAATGACTTTTTGAATAAAGGGAAACTATCGGAATTGGTGGGAGAAGGGGGAGAGAAGGGAGAGGATGAAGAGGAGAAACAGACGAGTTTTAGGAATAAAAGCCTTTTATTCAATTCTTTGCCTAAACCAAGAACTTTTGAGGATGACGAGGAAATTGAGGAAACTCCAGTTACGATTTCACAAGGATTTTCCGAAATTTCGGGAAAAAAGGAGAAGGGACCAGTGAAAATTTCAATTCCATCTTTGTCTGAGGTAAAAATGAAGGAGGGAATTTTTGAATTCAATTTTACCGCCTTTTTTGCATTATTATTTCATTATATTATTTCTATATTTATCATTATTATTATTATATTATTATATTCATTTTTGAAATTTTCCCGCTTGATTTCAATAATAAAAGGAGATAATTCGATTTTTTTCTAATTTTTTTGAGAATATCATGGAAATTAAGAGAGATAGAGCGATTTTGAAATTCTCTAAAGAAAGGCTCTGATGCAAAATCGCTCTAACTCGCTTATTTTCCGAGATATTCTTAAAAAAGCTATTTAAAAAATTGACTTATCCTATTTTTTCTCTTCTTTTTCAGTTCAAAGACGTCGACGAGGAAATGCAACAGAAGAGGAAAAAGATTCAGCCATCAGTGGTGAGTGAATCCTCTGTAACACCGCAAGACCTCCAGAATTTATCTGAAAACAAGTGGATAATAGTATTGCTTTCCAACTGATATAGCTTTTTCTGCTAATACTTTAGCAATATGCTTCCGAATGGAAGTGATACAACTTTTTTTCAAATCATCATCAAAATATCAAATTTTGAAAAATTCATTAAAACGCCAATAACTCGAGAACTAATCATGCAAATAAGCTCAAAATTCACAGGCATCTAACTGATAAAACTCTCGAGATAATATATGAGTATAAATAACATCAGTTGAATAGTTTCCAGAAATTCCATTAAAAACTGATTTTCGAAAAATTGACAAATCTCAAAAAGTATCGATCGAATTCTCTTGAAATAAAGCTTAAAAAATAGAGTTTGTCGAGAGGAAATTTTCCACAAAATATGAAATTTTTCTATAAAATCGTTTTGCTGTAATTGAGACTTTTATGCACACACAGACATACACACACACACAGACATGCGCTAAAAATATCATTTTCTCTCTATTTGATCATTTTAAGTATCTTCTATTAAAAAAATTACAATCGAAAATTCTGATGATTACACAGCTTCCATTCGGAAGCGAAAAAAAAATTTCCTAACAATTTAAATTTTTAATTTGCAGACAGGAACAGGACTTTTCTCAGTACTTCCGCCACCATCAGCCTCCCTAAGAAGCGCAGCATCTCTGGTCCCCCAGATCTTATCGAGACAGCATCCCCCAAAACCTCTGGTCCCCTCCCACTTAAAACCCCCCACAAAACCCTCCCAACCCCTCCAAAACCCCTCAAAAAAACCCATAAAATCCTCTTTACCCCCAACTTCCACAAAATACGATTCAAACTCCGAAGATGAGGACGAAGAAAAAGGCGCAGCCTCTTCCAAACCCGCTCTCGACTTCTTTTCCCTCTCAAATTCATCAAAAACACAAATTCCAGATGAAACTATGGCTGCGCACATGTTGCCAGACCCCATGGACCAAAAAAATCCTGCAAATTCAGTCAAAAATTCACAAAAAAGTGAAGTTTTCGATGAAAATTCTCAGAAAAACGGTGTTTTTGATGAAAATCAGATATTAACAAGCACGGTTATGAATTTGCCCCGAGATGAAATTATCCTAAAAAATAAGGCGGAGGTTGGTCCAAAGTTGCCAGTGCCTGAACAGGAGTATCACGTGGATGCTGATGGCAATGTTGCCTTTGACGAAAAGGCAATCGAGTATTTGTGCGGAAAACGCGGAGTCAAGAGGAAAAATGAGCTCATACAAGGGGCGAATATCATTGATATTAATGGAGAAGACATTAAACCGGATGAGAGGGAGTGGCTTGTTAAGGCACTTACTGAGGAACAGGTGCAGAGGCCAGTTTCACTTTCTGCTGGACCTAGTGGTGCATCGAAGAAGAAACATCAAATTACTTATTTGGCACATCAGGCCAAAGCTATGGAACTGGAGCTGCAGAATCAGTGGGCAGCTAACAGATTGTCGAGGAAACAGACTAAATCGAAATATGGATTTTAGGTGTAAATAGGATGATTTTAGTGTGGAGGGGGGAGTGATTTATTTTTTTTTATTTTTATTTTGAAGATGAGGAGATTTTTTTTTGATGGCTTGGAGATTGAGGGAGATAGGGCGGTTTGTGGTGGTTCTTTTTGTGGAGAATTTTGAGGGGTAGGAAAAAGGATTAGGGGGAAATTGCGTTATTTCGCTTGGATTCCGAGATATTTGAGAAAAACTGTTGAAAGAAAAAATGGACTTGTGCCATTTTACCTCTTCAATTTTTCGTGTCATTCGTTTTTTGAGGATATCGAGGAAACCGAGCGAGATAGGGCGATTTTGCACTAATCCTTTTTTGTAGCTCCTGAAATTCTCTGCAAAAAAGGATTGGGGTAAAAATAACGTATCTCTATTAGTTTCTGAGATATTTCATTGAGAATTATCACAAAAAATAAGTCGATTTTTCCTGTTTTACATCTTCGAGTTTTTTTTCGCAATTATTATAACTCAATTGTCTCGGAAAATAAGCGAGATAGCGAAATTTTTATGGAAACTTTTTTTGTAGAGAATTTCAAGAGCTACAAAAGTGAATTGGGGCAAATATTGCGCTATCTCGCTTGAATTCCGAGATATTCTCAAAAAACTATTGAAAGAAAAAATCGACTCATTCTGGTCCAGTTTAGTTTTCTTACTTCTCCTTTTTAAAAATAGCTCGGAAATCAAGCGAGATAGGGCGATTCTGCCCTAATCCTTTTCCGTAAGGAATCCCAAAAGCTAAAAAAACAAGATCATGACAAAACCACCCTATCTCCCTTAATCTCCAACATATCCTCAAAAAAATACACTTTTTCCATAATTCATCTTTTTCTCCTCAAAACCCCTAAAAAAATGTAATTATAACTCTCTGTTAAATCATATAAAATACATTTTTATTAAAAAAACACTCACAATCATTAATAATTAATCAAACTCACTCCAAAACCCCTTTTTTCTCCATTTCTCACTGTATCATCCTCTTATCCAAAAGATTCCTAACTTCAACTCTTTTCCTCTCCTTCTGCTCCAAAACTGCTTTCGCTTGCAGAATATCAGCAGGCAATTCCCCATAGCAACCAACATTTTTATTCAATTCTGCAAGTTCCCCAGTGGCCCCCAAAAACCCCTTAAACTTCTCCAGAATCTTATCAGGATAAGAATCCCCAACATTTAAATTCTTCAAATCATTTTCCAAATTTTCTGCAGTTTTGTTGTATTCATTTAATTTAATTGCCTTATGAATAATTTCCGAATGCTCTTTTTCATTGTTTTCCTTCAATTCCTCGACATAATTATTGATATAATTAACTTTATCCTGAACTGTATTAATTTTTGCCTCCAATTTTCCATAGTTAAAACACAAATTTTCGTATTTTTTCTTCAAATCTCTTTCGATTCTCGATTTTTTCAAATCTTCCCGCCTCAAATTATTTCGCATTATTATCAAGCCTGTGACGTCATTTGACTGCAAATTTTGGGTATTAATTATCGAAATTGCCTTTTCAAGGTCATTAAAAAGATCCTTTGATAAAGATGAAGGATTAATGTCCAGTGCCTTTAAAAAATTCGAAGATTCTCGAATTAATGCAGTATTTTCAGCGATTGTCTCGTTAATTCCACGAATTAATACGTTTGATCTCTCGTAATTATCATCTGATGATTCTTGGGGTTTAATTTGATTTTCACGTTGACGATAAGTGCTTTTGACACTTGTTTGACTTCCAGTTATTGAACTTGCGTTGAGGGAAATTGCCGATGAGTGCCAAATCATCTGTAAAAAATTAATTTATGAAAATTTTTTAGAAAAAAAACAAGTGGATAATAGAATTGCTTTTTAATTGATAGGGGAAGGTGGGGCAATACGGACATAAGGGTGTAAGATGTTTCTTGATTAATATGAGAATATATGCATATAATACGATATATAGCATAGAAAAAATTAAGATTTCTCGAAAATTTTGAAATTTGAGATTAAATAGTCATTTTTTTTTTTTAGTTTTCATGCATGTATTATGAAAAAGTCTTTAAATGAGTGAAAATATTGGAGATGGATTTTTTTTGATGATTCCATTGAAAAGCTGGGGAAATTTTAGTCGCGAAACATGTGCCAGAATTTTTTTTTTTCCAATTTTTTGAGAATTTGACTTTTTTCTGGGATTTTTGAGGGGTGAAAGATTTTTGATTTTGGAGCAAATTCAGGTTTTTGGGAATATCTCTGGTTATATTGGTCGTAGCGACCTGGGACCGATTTTAAATGAAAGGTGAGATCATTTCCCATAGATTCGTGGGGGTTTGGATTCAAAAATATCGATTTTAGGGGATTTAATTGGTTAATAAAAAGATTTTTGTGTTATTTTTAAGTATTTTTCGAACCTTTCTTGATGATTCCATGTTGTTGTTTACGACCTAGCGTTACCTGGGTTTCTTTTTCAGGTTTTGAAAATGGCGGCAAAGCAGTTTTGGCAGTTGGAAAACAGGAAATTCCCTAGAAAAAGTGCTAGATTTTAGTTTTTATGTTTTTTTATTATGAAAATTGGGGGAAATGAGGGGAAATATTTGAGATAGGATTTTTCTGATGATTCCATTGAAAAGCTGAGGAAATTTCCGTTAGAAAACACATGTTAAAATTTATTTTTGATAATTTTTTGAAAATTCGACTTTTTCAGGGGAAAATTGGGGGTCTAAACCTTTACGAAATTGAAAAATTTCAATTTTTCGGTGATATCTCCGGTTCTATTGGTCGCAGCGACTTGGGACCGATCTTAAATGAAAGCTGAGATGATTTGCCATAAATTCATGTGGTTTTAAAAATTTTCTATCGATTATTGAAGATAATACGATGAAAAAACTGATTTTCATAAAATAAGCTATAAGTCACTGAAAAATCGGGATGGGTGCAACTGACCAGAAAAAACTGACCAGACTACAACTGGCCATACATTTTGGGTGTTTTTGCAACTAGCCAGAAAACGCCTGTGCTCCAACAACTGAACGCCGGAAAGTGACGACAGCTTTGTTACCCTCCGAGATTCCGATTGAAAGTACAATCCATTTCGGAGAGATGGCGTTTACTCACCATTAATATCAAAAAATGAGCAAAAAGACTGTTCTGGATTCTGAATTGTAGCTAGTCGGGAACGTTTGGCAACAGTTATGACGAAGTTAAGGGTGAACGTCAGTTGAATCGAAATGTAGAACTAATCTTGAATAAATTCACAGATATCGTTGGATGTATTTTAGGATTAGCTGCAGAGATTCGAGTGAATTCATACTGCCAGTACTGAATGATTAATTTAAAAAATTTTCTATTTAACATGCGCTCTTATGTATCATCATTCATGCGTAGATTCCTCACAATTTCAAAATGCGAAATTCGTATTGAATGTTCGATATCTATATGACTTGATTCGAAGACAATCGATGTGTAAAATTTGATGAACCTTCATCAAGCCAGTTATTAATAATTGGAAAAAAAGGAGGGAAAAGTCTTGACGGATCTCTGTCTAACACCGACAATATCAGAGGCTAGCTCTCTCATGCACTTCGTTCGTGTTTGTCTCCTCCCTGCGCCCCATTTCGTCCTTCACCGCACCCCCCGAATGAAAACTTTTTTATGCCCAGATGTTTATTGACAATCGATAGGGTTTTTCATGAATCAGATATTCTTAAGATTTTGTATTTTTCGATCAATAATCACTCAACGAATGAAAAAATATTGTTTTAGCAACACGAATATCAATCGATTACAAATTCAATTATTCGAATAAATCAATTATGGTGAGGAGAAAACTTAAAAAAAAAAATATTTCCCTGAATTGTAAGATAAAAGATTCAGATGAATTTGTTATTTATTGTGGATTATCCATTCGTCTGATTCATAAAATTCCGCTTAATTAATTGTTCATGAACGATCACTTCACAAATAGGAAGGAATCAGTCTAGAAATATAGATATCAGTCAACTAGAAATCTTATGAATGAAATGAATAGCTTATCGTGTAGAGAATGAGTTCAAAAAATTGAACTCCTTGTTCATAAACAATGAATTGAAGAACAAAGAATATTAATAGCCCTGCAATGATATCACTTGACTGAGAATTCTATGAATCAGACAGATGAATAATTGATAATGAATTGATAATTTTTCGAATTTGTCATTTTAGTATTACTAAAGGAAATTGTTCTTTAAAAATTTGAGAATCGGTCCGTCCTGAAGTTGAGGAGGAACATCAGACCATATCGAAGAGTGTAATTAATGATCTCTACTAGATCGCCTACTAATTTACATTAGCTGTTTGAACCATATTTACCGAAATATGAGCGAATGAATATCAATAATGGGGTCTCGATTGAAGAAATCGAAGAAGTTCCTTTCAACAGTCAATTAAATTTTTCGGCTTGTATTTTTCAAGTTTATTTAGAGTTTTCCAGCATCTTGATGATCTCTGCTAGATCCCCTACTAATTTACATTGGCTGTTTGGACCATATTTACCGAAATATGAGCCAATGAATGAGAATAATGGGGTCTCGATATGGAACTTGCCCCTCTATGGGGATACAGCCAATTGGAATAAGAATGGGGTCTCGATTGAAAAAATCGAGCGATTTCCTTTCAACAGTCAATTAAATTTTTCGGCTTGTATTTTTCAAGCATATTTAGAGTTTTCCAGCATCTTGATGATCTCTGCTAGATCCCCTACTAATTTACATTGGCTGTTTGAACCATATTTACCGAAATATGAGCCAATGAATATGAATAATGGGGTCTCGATAGGGCACTTGCCCCTCTATGGGGATGTAGCCAATTGGAATAAGAATGGGGTCTCGATTGAAAAAATCGAGCAAATTCCTTCCAACGGTCAATTAAATTTTTCGGCTTGTATTTTTCAAGTTTATTTAGAGTTTTCCAGCATCTTGATGATCTCTGCTAGATCCCCTACTAATTTGCATTGGCTGTTTGAACCATATTTACCGAAATATGAGCCAATGAATATGAATAATGGGGTCTCGATAGGGTACTTGCCCCTCTATGGGGATATAGCCAATTGGAATAAGAATGGGGTCTCGATTGAAAAAATCGAGCAATTTCCTTTCAACAGTCAATTAAATTTTTCGGCTTGTATTTTTCAAGTATATTTAGAGTTTTCCAGCATCTTGATGATCTCTGCTAGATCCCCTACTAATTTACATTGGCTGTTTGAACCATATTTACCGAAATATGAGCCAATGAATATGAATAATGGGGTCTCGATATGGCACTTGCCCCTCTATGGGGATATAGCCAATTGGGATAAGAATGGGGTCTCGATTGAAAAAACCGAGCAATTTCCTTTCAACAGTCAATTAAATTTTTCGGTTTATATTTTTCGAGTTTATTTAGAGTTTTCTAGCATCTTGATGATCTCTGCTAGATCCCCTACTAATTTACATTGGCTGCTTGAACCATATTTACCGAAATATGAGCCAATGAATATGAATAATGGGGTCTCGATATGGCACTTGCCCCTCTATGGGGATATAGCCAATTGGAATAAGAATGGGGTCTCGATTGAAAAAATCGAGCAAATTCCTTCCAACGGTCAATTAAATTCTTCGGTTTATATTTTTCGAGTTTATTTAGAGTTTTCTAGCATCTTGATGATCTCTGCTGGATCCCCTACTAATTTACATTGGCTGTTTGAACCATATTTACCGAAATATGAGCCAATGAATATGAATAATGGGGTCTCGATATGGCACTTGCCCCTCTATGGGGATATAGCCAATTGGGATAAGAATGGGGTCTCGATTGAAAAAATCGAGCAAATTCCTGCCAACGGTCAATTAAATTTTTCGGATTATATTTTTCGAGTTTATTCAGAGTTTTCTAGCATCTTGATGATCTCTGCTAGATCCCCTACTAATTTACATTGGCTGCTTGAACCATATTTACCGAAATATGAGCCAATGAATATGAATAATGGGGTCTCGATATGGCACTTGCCCCTCTATGGGGATATAGCCAATTGGAATAAGAATGGGGTCTCGATTGAAAAAATCGAGCAAATTCCTTCCAACGGTCAATTAAATTCTTCGGTTTATATTTTTCGAGTTTATTTAGAGTTTTCTAGCATCTTGATGATCTCTGCTAGATCCCCTACTAATTTACATTGGCTGTTTGAACCATATTTACCGAAATATGAGCCAATGAATGAGAATAATGGGGTCTCGATATGGAACTTGCCCCTCTATGGGGATACAGCCAATTGGAATAAGAATGGGGTCTCGATTGAAAAAATCGAGCGATTTCCTTTCAACAGTCAATTAAATTTTTCGGCTTGTATTTTTCAAGCATATTTAGAGTTTTCCAGCATCTTGATGATCTCTGCTAGATCCCCTACTAATTTACATTGGCTGCTTGAACCATATTTACCGAAATATGAGCCAATGAATATGAATAATGGGGTCTCGATATGGCACTTGCCCCTCTATGGGGATATAGCCAATTGGGATAAGAATGGGGTCTCGATTGAAAAAATCGAGCAAATTCCTTCCAACGGTCAATTAAATTTTTCGGATTATATTTTTCGAGTTTATTCAGAGTTTTCCAGCATCTTGATGATCTCTGCTAGATCCCCTACTAATTTACATTGGCTGTTTGAACCATATTTACCGAAATATGAGCCAATGAATATGAATAATGGGGTCTCGATATGGCACTTGCCCCTCTATGGGAATATAGCCAATTGGGATAAGAATGGGGTCTCGATTGAAAAAACCGAGCAATTTCCTTTCAACAGTCAATTAAATTTTTCGGTTTATATTTTTCGAGTTTATTTAGAGTTTTCTAGCATCTTGATGATCTCTGCTAGATCCCCTACTAATTTACATTGGCTGCTTGAACCATATTTACCGAAATATGAGCCAATGAATATGAATAATGGGGTCTCGATATGGCACTTGCCCCTCTATGGGGATATAGCCAATTGGAATAAGAATGGGGTCTCGATTGAAAAAATCGAGCAAATTCCTTCCAACGGTCAATTAAATTCTTCGGTTTATATTTTTCGAGTTTATTTAGAGTTTTCTAGCATCTTGATGATCTCTGCTAGATCCCCTACTAATTTACATTGGCTGTTTGAACCATATTTACCGAAATATGAGCCAATGAATGAGAATAATGGGGTCTCGATATGGAACTTGCCCCTCTATGGGGATACAGCCAATTGGAATAAGAATGGGGTCTCGATTGAAAAAATCGAGCGATTTCCTTTCAACAGTCAATTAAATTTTTCGGCTTGTATTTTTCAAGCATATTTAGAGTTTTCCAGCATCTTGATGATCTCTGCTAGATCCCCTACTAATTTACATTGGCTGCTTGAACCATATTTACCGAAATATGAGCCAATGAATATGAATAATGGGGTCTCGATATGGCACTTGCCCCTCTATGGGGATATAGCCAATTGGGATAAGAATGGGGTCTCGATTGAAAAAATCGAGCAAATTCCTTCCAACGGTCAATTAAATTTTTCGGATTATATTTTTCGAGTTTATTCAGAGTTTTCCAGCATCTTGATGATCTCTGCTAGATCCCCTACTAATTTACATTGGCTGTTTGAACCATATTTACCGAAATATGAGCCAATGAATATGAATAATGGGGTCTCGATATGGCACTTGCCCCTCTATGGGAATATAGCCAATTGGGATAAGAATGGGGTCTCGATTGAAAAAACCGAGCAATTTCCTTTCAACAGTCAATTAAATTTTTCGGTTTATATTTTTCGAGTTTATTTAGAGTTTTCTAGCATCTTGATGATCTCTGCTAGATCCCCTACTAATTTACATTGGCTGCTTGAACCATATTTACCGAAATATGAGCCAATGAATATGAATAATGGGGTCTCGATATGGCACTTGCCCCTCTATGGGGATATAGCCAATTGGAATAAGAATGGGGTCTCGATTGAAAAAATCGAGCAAATTCCTTTCAACAGTCAATTAAATTTTTCGGCTTGTATTTTTCAAGCATATTTAGAGTTTTCCAGCATCTTGATGATCTCTGCTAGATCCCCTACTAATTTACATTGGCTGCTTGAACCATATTTACCGAAATATGAGCCAATGAATATGAATAATGGGGTCTCGATATGGCACTTGCCCCTCTATGGGGATATAGCCAATTGGGATAAGAATGGGGTCTCGATTGAAAAAATCGAGCAAATTCCTTCCAACGGTCAATTAAATTTTTCGGATTATATTTTTCGAGTTTATTCAGAGTTTTCCAGCATCTTGATGATCTCTGCTAGATCCCCTACTAATTTACATTGGCTGTTTGAACCATATTTACCGAAATATGAGCCAATGAATATGAATAATGGGGTCTCGATATGGCACTTGCCCCTCTATGGGAATATAGCCAATTGGGATAAGAATGGGGTCTCGATTGAAAAAACCGAGCAATTTCCTTTCAACAGTCAATTAAATTTTTCGGTTTATATTTTTCGAGTTTATTTAGAGTTTTCTAGCATCTTGATGATCTCTGCTAGATCCCCTACTAATTTACATTGGCTGCTTGAACCATATTTACCGAAATATGAGCCAATGAATATGAATAATGGGGTCTCGATATGGCACTTGCCCCTCTATGGGGATATAGCCAATTGGAATAAGAATGGGGTCTCGATTGAAAAAATCGAGCAAATTCCTTCCAACGGTCAATTAAATTCTTCGGTTTATATTTTTCGAGTTTATTTAGAGTTTTCTAGCATCTTGATGATCTCTGCTAGATCCCCTACTAATTTACATTGGCTGTTTGAACCATATTTACCGAAATATGAGCCAATGAATGAGAATAATGGGGTCTCGATATGGAACTTGCCCCTCTATGGGGATACAGCCAATTGGAATAAGAATGGGGTCTCGATTGAAAAAATCGAGCGATTTCCTTTCAAAAGTCAATTAAATTTTTCGGCTTGTATTTTTCAAGCATATTTAGAGTTTTCCAGCATCTTGATGATCTCTGCTAGATCCCCTACTAATTTACATTGGCTGCTTGAACCATATTTACCGAAATATGAGCCAATGAATATGAATAATGGGGTCTCGATATGGCACTTGCCCCTCTATGGGGATATAGCCAATTGGGATAAGAATGGGGTCTCGATTGAAAAAACCGAGCAATTTCCTTTCAACAGTCAATTAAATTTTTCGGTTTATATTTTTCGAGTTTATTTAGAGTTTTCTAGCATCTTGATGATCTCTGCTAGATCCCCTACTAATTTACATTGGCTGCTTGAACCATATTTACCGAAATATGAGCCAATGAATATGAATAATGGGGTCTCGATATGGCACTTGCCCCTCTATGGGGATATAGCCAATTGGGATAAGAATGGGGTCTCGATTGAAAAAATCGAGCGATTTCCTTTCAACAGTCAATTGAATTTTTCGGCTTGTATTTTTCAAGCATATTTAGAGTTTTCCAGCATCTTGATGATCTCTGCTAGATCCCCTACTAATTTACATTGGCTGTTTGAACCATATTTACCGAAATATGAGCCAATGAATATGAATAATGGGGTCTCGATATGGCACTTGCCCCTCTATGGGGATATAGCCAATTGGGATAAGAATGGGGTCTCGATTGAAAAAATCGAGCAAATTCCTGCCAACGGTCAATTAAATTTTTCGGATTATATTTTTCGAGTTTATTCAGAGTTTTCTAGCATCTTGATGATCTCTGCTAGATCCCCTACTAATTTACATTGGCTGCTTGAACCATATTTACCGAAATATGAGCCAATGAATATGAATAATGGGGTCTCGATATGGCACTTGCCCCTCTATGGGGATATAGCCAATTGGAATAAGAATGGGGTCTCGATTGAAAAAATCGAGCAAATTCCTTCCAACGGTCAATTAAATTCTTCGGTTTATATTTTTCGAGTTTATTTAGAGTTTTCTAGCATCTTGATGATCTCTGCTAGATCCCCTACTAATTTACATTGGCTGTTTGAACCATATTTACCGAAATATGAGCCAATGAATGAGAATAATGGGGTCTCGATATGGAACTTGCCCCTCTATGGGGATACAGCCAATTGGAATAAGAATGGGGTCTCGATTGAAAAAATCGAGCGATTTCCTTTCAACAGTCAATTAAATTTTTCGGCTTGTATTTTTCAAGCATATTTAGAGTTTTCCAGCATCTTGATGATCTCTGCTAGATCCCCTACTAATTTACATTGGCTGCTTGAACCATATTTACCGAAATATGAGCCAATGAATATGAATAATGGGGTCTCGATATGGCACTTGCCCCTCTATGGGGATATAGCCAATTGGGATAAGAATGGGGTCTCGATTGAAAAAATCGAGCAAATTCCTTCCAACGGTCAATTAAATTTTTCGGATTATATTTTTCGAGTTTATTCAGAGTTTTCCAGCATCTTGATGATCTCTGCTAGATCCCCTACTAATTTACATTGGCTGTTTGAACCATATTTACCGAAATATGAGCCAATGAATATGAATAATGGGGTCTCGATATGGCACTTGCCCCTCTATGGGAATATAGCCAATTGGGATAAGAATGGGGTCTCGATTGAAAAAACCGAGCAATTTCCTTTCAACAGTCAATTAAATTTTTCGGTTTATATTTTTCGAGTTTATTTAGAGTTTTCTAGCATCTTGATGATCTCTGCTAGATCCCCTACTAATTTACATTGGCTGCTTGAACCATATTTACCGAAATATGAGCCAATGAATATGAATAATGGGGTCTCGATATGGCACTTGCCCCTCTATGGGGATATAGCCAATTGGGATAAGAATGGGGTCTCGATTGAAAAAATCGAGCAAATTCCTGCCAACGGTCAATTAAATTTTTCGGATTATATTTTTCGAGTTTATTCAGAGTTTTCTAGCATCTTGATGATCTCTGCTAGATCCCCTACTAATTTACATTGGCTGCTTGAACCATATTTACCGAAATATGAGCCAATGAATATGAATAATGGGGTCTCGATATGGCACTTGCCCCTCTATGGGGATATAGCCAATTGGAATAAGAATGGGGTCTCGATTGAAAAAATCGAGCAAATTCCTTCCAACGGTCAATTAAATTCTTCGGTTTATATTTTTCGAGTTTATTTAGAGTTTTCTAGCATCTTGATGATCTCTGCTAGATCCCCTACTAATTTACATTGGCTGTTTGAACCATATTTACCGAAATATGAGCCAATGAATGAGAATAATGGGGTCTCGATATGGAACTTGCCCCTCTATGGGGATACAGCCAATTGGAATAAGAATGGGGTCTCGATTGAAAAAATCGAGCGATTTCCTTTCAACAGTCAATTAAATTTTTCGGCTTGTATTTTTCAAGCATATTTAGAGTTTTCCAGCATCTTGATGATCTCTGCTAGATCCCCTACTAATTTACATTGGCTGCTTGAACCATATTTACCGAAATATGAGCCAATGAATATGAATAATGGGGTCTCGATATGGCACTTGCCCCTCTATGGGGATATAGCCAATTGGGATAAGAATGGGGTCTCGATTGAAAAAACCGAGCAATTTCCTTTCAACAGTCAATTAAATTTTTCGGTTTATATTTTTCGAGTTTATTTAGAGTTTTCTAGCATCTTGATGATCTCTGCTAGATCCCCTACTAATTTACATTGGCTGCTTGAACCATATTTACCGAAATATGAGCCAATGAATATGAATAATGGGGTCTCGATATGGCACTTGCCCCTCTATGGGGATATAGCCAATTGGGATAAGAATGGGGTCTCGATTGAAAAAATCGAGCAAATTCCTGCCAACGGTCAATTAAATTTTTCGGATTATATTTTTCGAGTTTATTCAGAGTTTTCTAGCATCTTGATGATCTCTGCTAGATCCCCTACTAATTTACATTGGCTGCTTGAACCATATTTACCGAAATATGAGCCAATGAATATGAATAATGGGGTCTCGATATGGCACTTGCCCCTCTATGGGGATATAGCCAATTGGAATAAGAATGGGGTCTCGATTGAAAAAATCGAGCAAATTCCTTCCAACGGTCAATTAAATTCTTCGGTTTATATTTTTCGAGTTCATTTAGAGTTTTCTAGCATCTTGATGATCTCTGCTAGATCCCCTACTAATTTACATTGGCTGTTTGAACCATATTTACCGAAATATGAGCCAATGAATGAGAATAATGGGGTCTCGATATGGAACTTGCCCCTCTATGGGGATACAGCCAATTGGAATAAGAATGGGGTCTCGATTGAAAAAATCGAGCGATTTCCTTTCAACAGTCAATTAAATTTTTCGGCTTGTATTTTTCAAGCATATTTAGAGTTTTCCAGCATCTTGATGATCTCTGCTAGATCCCCTACTAATTTACATTGGCTGCTTGAACCATATTTACCGAAATATGAGCCAATGAATATGAATAATGGGGTCTCGATATGGCACTTGCCCCTCTATGGGGATATAGCCAATTGGAATAAGAATGGGGTCTCGATTGAAAAAATCGAGCAAATTCCTTCCAACGGTCAATTAAATTTTTCGGATTATATTTTTCGAGTTTATTCAGAGTTTTCCAGCATCTTGATGATCTCTGCTAGATCCCCTACTAATTTACATTGGCTGTTTGAACCATATTTACCGAAATATGAGCCAATGAATATGAATAATGGGGTCTCGATATGGCACTTGCCCCTCTATGGGAATATAGCCAATTGGGATAAGAATGGGGTCTCGATTGAAAAAACCGAGCAATTTCCTTTCAACAGTCAATTAAATTTTTCGGTTTATATTTTTCGAGTTTATTTAGAGTTTTCTAGCATCTTGATGATCTCTGCTAGATCCCCTACTAATTTACATTGGCTGCTTGAACCATATTTACCGAAATATGAGCCAATGAATATGAATAATGGGGTCTCGATATGGCACTTGCCCCTCTATGGGGATATAGCCAATTGGGATAAGAATGGGGTCTCGATTGAAAAAATCGAGCAAATTCCTGCCAACGGTCAATTAAATTTTTCGGATTATATTTTTCGAGTTTATTCAGAGTTTTCTAGCATCTTGATGATCTCTGCTAGATCCCCTACTAATTTACATTGGCTGCTTGAACCATATTTACCGAAATATGAGCCAATGAATATGAATAATGGGGTCTCGATATGGCACTTGCCCCTCTATGGGGATATAGCCAATTGGAATAAGAATGGGGTCTCGATTGAAAAAATCGAGCAAATTCCTTCCAACGGTCAATTAAATTCTTCGGTTTATATTTTTCGAGTTTATTTAGAGTTTTCTAGCATCTTGATGATCTCTGCTAGATCCCCTACTAATTTACATTGGCTGTTTGAACCATATTTACCGAAATATGAGCCAATGAATGAGAATAATGGGGTCTCGATATGGAACTTGCCCCTCTATGGGGATACAGCCAATTGGAATAAGAATGGGGTCTCGATTGAAAAAATCGAGCGATTTCCTTTCAACAGTCAATTAAATTTTTCGGCTTGTATTTTTCAAGCATATTTAGAGTTTTCCAGCATCTTGATGATCTCTGCTAGATCCCCTACTAATTTACATTGGCTGCTTGAACCATATTTACCGAAATATGAGCCAATGAATATGAATAATGGGGTCTCGATATGGCACTTGCCCCTCTATGGGGATATAGCCAATTGGGATAAGAATGGGGTCTCGATTGAAAAAACCGAGCAATTTCCTTTCAACAGTCAATTAAATTTTTCGGTTTATATTTTTCGAGTTTATTTAGAGTTTTCTAGCATCTTGATGATCTCTGCTAGATCCCCTACTAATTTACATTGGCTGCTTGAACCATATTTACCGAAATATGAGCCAATGAATATGAATAATGGGGTCTCGATATGGCACTTGCCCCTCTATGGGGATATAGCCAATTGGGATAAGAATGGGGTCTCGATTGAAAAAATCGAGCAAATTCCTGCCAACGGTCAATTAAATTTTTCGGATTATATTTTTCGAGTTTATTCAGAGTTTTCTAGCATCTTGATGATCTCTGCTAGATCCCCTACTAATTTACATTGGCTGCTTGAACCATATTTACCGAAATATGAGCCAATGAATATGAATAATGGGGTCTCGATATGGCACTTGCCCCTCTATGGGGATATAGCCAATTGGAATAAGAATGGGGTCTCGATTGAAAAAATCGAGCAAATTCCTTCCAACGGTCAATTAAATTCTTCGGTTTATATTTTTCGAGTTTATTTAGAGTTTTCTAGCATCTTGATGATCTCTGCTAGATCCCCTACTAATTTACATTGGCTGTTTGAACCATATTTACCGAAATATGAGCCAATGAATGAGAATAATGGGGTCTCGATATGGAACTTGCCCCTCTATGGGGATACAGCCAATTGGAATAAGAATGGGGTCTCGATTGAAAAAATCGAGCGATTTCCTTTCAACAGTCAATTAAATTTTTCGGCTTGTATTTTTCAAGCATATTTAGAGTTTTCCAGCATCTTGATGATCTCTGCTAGATCCCCTACTAATTTACATTGGCTGCTTGAACCATATTTACCGAAATATGAGCCAATGAATATGAATAATGGGGTCTCGATATGGCACTTGCCCCTCTATGGGGATATAGCCAATTGGAATAAGAATGGGGTCTCGATTGAAAAAATCGAGCAAATTCCTTCCAACGGTCAATTAAATTCTTCGGTTTATATTTTTCGAGTTTATTTAGAGTTTTCTAGCATCTTGATGATCTCTGCTAGATCCCCTACTAATTTACATTGGCTGCTTGAACCATATTTACCGAAATATGAGCCAATGAATATGAATAATGGGGTCTCGATATGGCACTTGCCCCTCTATGGGGATATAGCCAATTGGGATAAGAATGGGGTCTCGATTGAAAAAATCGAGCAAATTCCTTCCAACGGTCAATTAAATTCTTCGGTTTATATTTTTCGAGTTTATTTAGAGTTTTCTAGCATCTTGATGATCTCTGCTAGATCCCCTACTAATTTACATTGGCTGTTTGAACCATATTTACCGAAATATGAGCCAATGAATGAGAATAATGGGGTCTCGATATGGAACTTGCCCCTCTATGGGGATACAGCCAATTGGAATAAGAATGGGGTCTCGATTGAAAAAATCGAGCGATTTCCTTTCAACAGTCAATTAAATTTTTCGGCTTGTATTTTTCAAGCATATTTAGAGTTTTCCAGCATCTTGATGATCTCTGCTAGATCCCCTACTAATTTACATTGGCTGCTTGAACCATATTTACCGAAATATGAGCCAATGAATATGAATAATGGGGTCTCGATATGGCACTTGCCCCTCTATGGGGATATAGCCAATTGGGATAAGAATGGGGTCTCGATTGAAAAAACCGAGCAATTTCCTTTCAACAGTCAATTAAATTTTTCGGTTTATATTTTTCGAGTTTATTTAGAGTTTTCTAGCATCTTGATGATCTCTGCTAGATCCCCTACTAATTTACATTGGCTGCTTGAACCATATTTACCGAAATATGAGCCAATGAATATGAATAATGGGGTCTCGATATGGCACTTGCCCCTCTATGGGGATATAGCCAATTGGGATAAGAATGGGGTCTCGATTGAAAAAATCGAGCAAATTCCTGCCAACGGTCAATTAAATTTTTCGGATTATATTTTTCGAGTTTATTCAGAGTTTTCTAGCATCTTGATGATCTCTGCTAGATCCCCTACTAATTTACATTGGCTGCTTGAACCATATTTACCGAAATATGAGCCAATGAATATGAATAATGGGGTCTCGATATGGCACTTGCCCCTCTATGGGGATATAGCCAATTGGAATAAGAATGGGGTCTCGATTGAAAAAATCGAGCAAATTCCTTCCAACGGTCAATTAAATTCTTCGGTTTATATTTTTCGAGTTCATTTAGAGTTTTCTAGCATCTTGATGATCTCTGCTAGATCCCCTACTAATTTACATTGGCTGTTTGAACCATATTTACCGAAATATGAGCCAATGAATGAGAATAATGGGGTCTCGATATGGAACTTGCCCCTCTATGGGGATACAGCCAATTGGAATAAGAATGGGGTCTCGATTGAAAAAATCGAGCGATTTCCTTTCAACAGTCAATTAAATTTTTCGGCTTGTATTTTTCAAGCATATTTAGAGTTTTCCAGCATCTTGATGATCTCTGCTAGATCCCCTACTAATTTACATTGGCTGCTTGAACCATATTTACCGAAATATGAGCCAATGAATATGAATAATGGGGTCTCGATATGGCACTTGCCCCTCTATGGGGATATAGCCAATTGGAATAAGAATGGGGTCTCGATTGAAAAAATCGAGCAAATTCCTTCCAACGGTCAATTAAATTTTTCGGATTATATTTTTCGAGTTTATTCAGAGTTTTCCAGCATCTTGATGATCTCTGCTAGATCCCCTACTAATTTACATTGGCTGTTTGAACCATATTTACCGAAATATGAGCCAATGAATATGAATAATGGGGTCTCGATATGGCACTTGCCCCTCTATGGGAATATAGCCAATTGGGATAAGAATGGGGTCTCGATTGAAAAAACCGAGCAATTTCCTTTCAACAGTCAATTAAATTTTTCGGTTTATATTTTTCGAGTTTATTTAGAGTTTTCTAGCATCTTGATGATCTCTGCTAGATCCCCTACTAATTTACATTGGCTGCTTGAACCATATTTACCGAAATATGAGCCAATGAATATGAATAATGGGGTCTCGATATGGCACTTGCCCCTCTATGGGGATATAGCCAATTGGAATAAGAATGGGGTCTCGATTGAAAAAATCGAGCAAATTCCTTCCAACGGTCAATTAAATTCTTCGGTTTATATTTTTCGAGTTTATTTAGAGTTTTCTAGCATCTTGATGATCTCTGCTAGATCCCCTACTAATTTACATTGGCTGTTTGAACCATATTTACCGAAATATGAGCCAATGAATGAGAATAATGGGGTCTCGATATGGAACTTGCCCCTCTATGGGGATACAGCCAATTGGAATAAGAATGGGGTCTCGATTGAAAAAATCGAGCGATTTCCTTTCAACAGTCAATTAAATTTTTCGGCTTGTATTTTTCAAGCATATTTAGAGTTTTCCAGCATCTTGATGATCTCTGCTAGATCCCCTACTAATTTACATTGGCTGCTTGAACCATATTTACCGAAATATGAGCCAATGAATATGAATAATGGGGTCTCGATATGGCACTTGCCCCTCTATGGGGATATAGCCAATTGGGATAAGAATGGGGTCTCGATTGAAAAAACCGAGCAATTTCCTTTCAACAGTCAATTAAATTTTTCGGTTTATATTTTTCGAGTTTATTTAGAGTTTTCTAGCATCTTGATGATCTCTGCTAGATCCCCTACTAATTTACATTGGCTGCTTGAACCATATTTACCGAAATATGAGCCAATGAATATGAATAATGGGGTCTCGATATGGCACTTGCCCCTCTATGGGGATATAGCCAATTGGGATAAGAATGGGGTCTCGATTGAAAAAATCGAGCAAATTCCTGCCAACGGTCAATTAAATTTTTCGGATTATATTTTTCGAGTTTATTCAGAGTTTTCTAGCATCTTGATGATCTCTGCTAGATCCCCTACTAATTTACATTGGCTGCTTGAACCATATTTACCGAAATATGAGCCAATGAATATGAATAATGGGGTCTCGATATGGCACTTGCCCCTCTATGGGGATATAGCCAATTGGAATAAGAATGGGGTCTCGATTGAAAAAATCGAGCAAATTCCTTCCAACGGTCAATTAAATTCTTCGGTTTATATTTTTCGAGTTTATTTAGAGTTTTCTAGCATCTTGATGATCTCTGCTAGATCCCCTACTAATTTACATTGGCTGTTTGAACCATATTTACCGAAATATGAGCCAATGAATGAGAATAATGGGGTCTCGATATGGAACTTGCCCCTCTATGGGGATACAGCCAATTGGAATAAGAATGGGGTCTCGATTGAAAAAATCGAGCGATTTCCTTTCAACAGTCAATTAAATTTTTCGGCTTGTATTTTTCAAGCATATTTAGAGTTTTCCAGCATCTTGATGATCTCTGCTAGATCCCCTACTAATTTACATTGGCTGCTTGAACCATATTTACCGAAATATGAGCCAATGAATATGAATAATGGGGTCTCGATATGGCACTTGCCCCTCTATGGGGATATAGCCAATTGGAATAAGAATGGGGTCTCGATTGAAAAAATCGAGCAAATTCCTTCCAACGGTCAATTAAATTCTTCGGTTTATATTTTTCGAGTTTATTTAGAGTTTTCTAGCATCTTGATGATCTCTGCTGGATCCCCTACTAATTTACATTGGCTGTTTGAACCATATTTACCGAAATATGAGCCAATGAATATGAATAATGGGGTCTCGATATGGCACTTGCCCCTCTATGGGGATATAGCCAATTGGGATAAGAATGGGGTCTCGATTGAAAAAATCGAGCAAATTCCTGCCAACGGTCAATTAAATTTTTCGGATTATATTTTTCGAGTTTATTCAGAGTTTTCTAGCATCTTGATGATCTCTGCTAGATCCCCTACTAATTTACATTGGCTGCTTGAACCATATTTACCGAAATATGAGCCAATGAATATGAATAATGGGGTCTCGATATGGCACTTGCCCCTCTATGGGGATATAGCCAATTGGAATAAGAATGGGGTCTCGATTGAAAAAATCGAGCAAATTCCTCCCAACGGTCAATTAAATTCTTCGGTTTATATTTTTCGAGTTTATTTAGAGTTTTCCAGCATCTTGATGATCTCTGCTAGATCCCCTACTAATTTACATTGGCTGTTTGAACCATATTTACCGAAATATGAGCCAATGAATGAGAATAATGGGGTCTCGATATGGAACTTGCCCCTCTATGGGGATACAGCCAATTGGAATAAGAATGGGGTCTCGATTGAAAAAATCGAGCGATTTCCTTTCAACAGTCAATTAAATTTTTCGGCTTGTATTTTTCAAGCATATTTAGAGTTTTCCAGCATCTTGATGATCTCTGCTAGATCCCCTACTAATTTACATTGGCTGCTTGAACCATATTTACCGAAATATGAGCCAATGAATATGAATAATGGGGTCTCGATATGGCACTTGCCCCTCTATGGGGATATAGCCAATTGGGATAAGAATGGGTTCTCGATTGAAAAAATCGAGCAAATTCCTGCCAACGGTCAATTAAATTTTTCGGATTATATTTTTCGAGTTTATTCAGAGTTTTCTAGCATCTTGATGATCTCTGCTAGATCCCCTACTAATTTACATTGGCTGTTTGAACCATATTTACCGAAATATGAGCCAATGAATGAGAATAATGGGGTCTCGATATGGAACTTGCCCCTCTATGGGGATATAGCCAATTGGAATAAGAATGGGGTCTCGATTGAAAAAATCGAGCAAATTCCTTCCAACGGTCAATTAAATTCTTCGGTTTATATTTTTCGAGTTTATTTAGAGTTTTCTAGCATCTTGATGATCTCTGCTGGATCCCCTACTAATTTACATTGGCTGTTTGAACCATATTTACCGAAATATGAGCCAATGAATATGAATAATGGGGTCTCGATATGGCACTTGCCCCTCTATGGGGATATAGCCAATTGGGATAAGAATGGGGTCTCGATTGAAAAAATCGAGCAAATTCCTGCCAACGGTCAATTAAATTTTTCGGATTATATTTTTCGAGTTTATTCAGAGTTTTCTAGCATCTTGATGATCTCTGCTAGATCCCCTACTAATTTACATTGGCTGCTTGAACCATATTTACCGAAATATGAGCCAATGAATATGAATAATGGGGTCTCGATATGGCACTTGCCCCTCTATGGGGATATAGCCAATTGGGATAAGAATGGGGTCTCGATTGAAAAAATCGAGCAAATTCCTGCCAACGGTCAATTAAATTTTTCGGATTATATTTTTCGAGTTTATTCAGAGTTTTCTAGCATCTTGATGATCTCTGCTAGATCCCCTACTAATTTACATTGGCTGTTTGAACCATATTTACCGAAATATGAGCCAATGAATGAGAATAATGGGGTCTCGATATGGAACTTGCCCCTCTATGGGGATATAGCCAATTGGAATAAGAATGGGGTCTCGATTGAAAAAATCGAGCAAATTCCTTCCAACGGTCAATTAAATTCTTCGGTTTATATTTTTCGAGTTTATTTAGAGTTTTCTAGCATCTTGATGATCTCTGCTGGATCCCCTACTAATTTACATTGGCTGTTTGAACCATATTTACCGAAATATGAGCCAATGAATATGAATAATGGGGTCTCGATATGGCACTTGCCCCTCTATGGGGATATAGCCAATTGGAATAAGAATGGGGTCTCGATTGAAAAAATCGAGCAAATTCCTTCCAACGGTCAATTAAATTCTTCGGTTTATATTTTTCGAGTTTATTTAGAGTTTTCTAGCATCTTGATGATCTCTGCTAGATCCCCTACTAATTTACATTGGCTGTTTGAACCATATTTACCGAAATATGAGCCAATGAATGAGAATAATGGGGTCTCGATATGGAACTTGCCCCTCTATGGGGATACAGCCAATTGGAATAAGAATGGGGTCTCGATTGAAAAAATCGAGCGATTTCCTTTCAACAGTCAATTAAATTTTTCGGCTTGTATTTTTCAAGCATATTTAGAGTTTTCCAGCATCTTGATGATCTCTGCTAGATCCCCTACTAATTTACATTGGCTGCTTGAACCATATTTACCGAAATATGAGCCAATGAATATGAATAATGGGGTCTCGATATGGCACTTGCCCCTCTATGGGGATATAGCCAATTGGAATAAGAATGGGGTCTCGATTGAAAAAATCGAGCAAATTCCTTCCAACGGTCAATTAAATTCTTCGGTTTATATTTTTCGAGTTTATTTAGAGTTTTCTAGCATCTTGATGATCTCTGCTGGATCCCCTACTAATTTACATTGGCTGTTTGAACCATATTTACCGAAATATGAGCCAATGAATATGAATAATGGGGTCTCGATATGGCACTTGCCCCTCTATGGGGATATAGCCAATTGGGATAAGAATGGGGTCTCGATTGAAAAAATCGAGCAAATTCCTGCCAACGGTCAATTAAATTTTTCGGATTATATTTTTCGAGTTTATTCAGAGTTTTCTAGCATCTTGATGATCTCTGCTAGATCCCCTACTAATTTACATTGGCTGCTTGAACCATATTTACCGAAATATGAGCCAATGAATATGAATAATGGGGTCTCGATATGGCACTTGCCCCTCTATGGGGATATAGCCAATTGGAATAAGAATGGGGTCTCGATTGAAAAAATCGAGCAAATTCCTTCCAACGGTCAATTAAATTCTTCGGTTTATATTTTTCGAGTTTATTTAGAGTTTTCCAGCATCTTGATGATCTCTGCTAGATCCCCTACTAATTTACATTGGCTGTTTGAACCATATTTACCGAAATATGAGCCAATGAATGAGAATAATGGGGTCTCGATATGGAACTTGCCCCTCTATGGGGATACAGCCAATTGGAATAAGAATGGGGTCTCGATTGAAAAAATCGAGCGATTTCCTTTCAACAGTCAATTAAATTTTTCGGCTTGTATTTTTCAAGCATATTTAGAGTTTTCCAGCATCTTGATGATCTCTGCTAGATCCCCTACTAATTTACATTGGCTGCTTGAACCATATTTACCGAAATATGAGCCAATGAATATGAATAATGGGGTCTCGATATGGCACTTGCCCCTCTATGGGGATATAGCCAATTGGGATAAGAATGGGGTCTCGATTGAAAAAATCGAGCAAATTCCTGCCAACGGTCAATTAAATTTTTCGGATTATATTTTTCGAGTTTATTCAGAGTTTTCTAGCATCTTGATGATCTCTGCTAGATCCCCTACTAATTTACATTGGCTGTTTGAACCATATTTACCGAAATATGAGCCAATGAATGAGAATAATGGGGTCTCGATATGGAACTTGCCCCTCTATGGGGATATAGCCAATTGGAATAAGAATGGGGTCTCGATTGAAAAAATCGAGCAAATTCCTTCCAACGGTCAATTAAATTCTTCGGTTTATATTTTTCGAGTTTATTTAGAGTTTTCTAGCATCTTGATGATCTCTGCTGGATCCCCTACTAATTTACATTGGCTGTTTGAACCATATTTACCGAAATATGAGCCAATGAATATGAATAATGGGGTCTCGATATGGCACTTGCCCCTCTATGGGGATATAGCCAATTGGGATAAGAATGGGGTCTCGATTGAAAAAATCGAGCAAATTCCTGCCAACGGTCAATTAAATTTTTCGGATTATATTTTTCGAGTTTATTCAGAGTTTTCTAGCATCTTGATGATCTCTGCTAGATCCCCTACTAATTTACATTGGCTGCTTGAACCATATTTACCGAAATATGAGCCAATGAATATGAATAATGGGGTCTCGATATGGCACTTGCCCCTCTATGGGGATATAGCCAATTGGGATAAGAATGGGGTCTCGATTGAAAAAATCGAGCAAATTCCTGCCAACGGTCAATTAAATTTTTCGGATTATATTTTTCGAGTTTATTCAGAGTTTTCTAGCATCTTGATGATCTCTGCTAGATCCCCTACTAATTTACATTGGCTGTTTGAACCATATTTACCGAAATATGAGCCAATGAATGAGAATAATGGGGTCTCGATATGGAACTTGCCCCTCTATGGGGATATAGCCAATTGGAATAAGAATGGGGTCTCGATTGAAAAAATCGAGCAAATTCCTTCCAACGGTCAATTAAATTCTTCGGTTTATATTTTTCGAGTTTATTTAGAGTTTTCTAGCATCTTGATGATCTCTGCTGGATCCCCTACTAATTTACATTGGCTGTTTGAACCATATTTACCGAAATATGAGCCAATGAATATGAATAATGGGGTCTCGATATGGCACTTGCCCCTCTATGGGGATATAGCCAATTGGAATAAGAATGGGGTCTCGATTGAAAAAATCGAGCAAATTCCTTCCAACGGTCAATTAAATTCTTCGGTTTATATTTTTCGAGTTTATTTAGAGTTTTCTAGCATCTTGATGATCTCTGCTGGATCCCCTACTAATTTACATTGGCTGTTTGAACCATATTTACCGAAATATGAGCCAATGAATATGAATAATGGGGTCTCGATATGGCACTTGCCCCTCTATGGGGATATAGCCAATTGGGATAAGAATGGGGTCTCGATTGAAAAAATCGAGCAAATTCCTGCCAACGGTCAATTAAATTTTTCGGATTATATTTTTCGAGTTTATTCAGAGTTTTCTAGCATCTTGATGATCTCTGCTAGATCCCCTACTAATTTACATTGGCTGTTTGAACCATATTTACCGAAATATGAGCCAATGAATGAGAATAATGGGGTCTCGATATGGAACTTGCCCCTCTATGGGGATACAGCCAATTGGAATAAGAATGGGGTCTCGATTGAAAAAATCGAGCGATTTCCTTTCAACAGTCAATTAAATTTTTCGGCTTGTATTTTTCAAGCATATTTAGAGTTTTCCAGCATCTTGATGATCTCTGTCTCTCTATGAGCCAATGAATATTAATAATGGGGTCTCGCTATGGCACTTGCCCCTCTATGGGGACAGGGTCGCCATATGGGGCTACTTATCGCCATTTAGGCTACTTCTTGAATTGGCCGGCTACTAAAATTTGAAGGAAGGCTACTTGTCGCCATAAGGCTACTTTTTTATTACAGTGAGAATTTTTTCTTTCGACCTTCAATTTCATTTACCTAAAAATATAAAAAATGATGAGAATAAGAATGAATTGTGAAAATGAGAATACAATGAATGTTTCCATTTAAATTTACCACCACATTTTATTGCATCATGTTATATCAACATATTATTCGAAATATGATTAAAAGTATCGTTCGTGCTGTCTTCCCTTCATAAAATGGACAGGGTATTAAAATCGAACATGGCGGATTCCATCTCGAATTGAAGGATAATCGAACTCGAAATGAAAATAGTCGATTATATAGCCTGGTGGAGCCTAGCTGAGCCTGGCGGAGCCTAGCGGAGCCTGGCGGAGCCTAGCGGAGCCTGGCGGAGCCTGGCGGAGCCTGCCGAGCCTGGCCTAGCCTGAATTCTAACTAATCCTAAATTCTGCTATCTCTGATAGCTATTTCTGCTATCTATACCTAAAGAAAGAAGTTTCACTTCAAAAGTTTGAATTAATAATAAATTAATGACTCTTTCCCAAATTATAAAAATGCTTCCCTAAACTTCCCTAAACTATTCCGAAAAATTTAAGGATTAGTTAGCTTTGAAAATAATTTTTCTATCTGCTACGTATACGGAGGTATCATTAAAATTTAAAATAAAAAATAGAAGTCTACGCTAATCAACGGAGGCGGCCGCCGACGGCGCTAGTAAAATATAATTGAAACCAAAGATGACAGTCATAGTAATAATGATAACCAAACTAATGATGAGGACATTGACAAAGTTCTCAATTTAATTAAATATGCAGAAGACATCAATATTGATGAGCTGTCTGATGATATTTACGAGTATTGAAAGATATTTAATTTTCAGATTTCTTTGATCACCTAGAAATTGAAAAATTTTATATTCTTCTATTGAATAAATATACTTGTTATAAATTGAATATAAAAATAAAAAAAGATTGAAAATTTAATGATTATCGAAATAAATATTTAGTGATATATATTGAATAATAATAATAATAACAATTATACAGATAAATTATTCATTTCATGTCCCTCATTCAAAATAATTTCTGGCTACTTTCGGCTACTTCAGCGCCACAGCCAGGCTACTCGTCAGCAAAAGAGTCTGGTTACGCTGTATGGGGATGTAGCCAATTGGAATAAGAATGGGGTCTCGATTGAGAAAACCGAGCGATTTCCTTTCAACAGTCAATTAAATTTTTCGGATTATATTTTTCGAGTTTATTTAGAGTTTTCCAGCATCTTGATGATCTCTGCTAGATCCCCTACTCATTTACATTGGCTGTCTGAACCATATTTACCGAAATATGAGCCAATGAATATTAATAATGGGGTCTCGCTATGGCACTTGCCCCTCTATGGGGATATAGCCAATTGGAATAAGAATGGGGTCTCGATTGAAAAAAATCGAGCAATTTCCTTTCAACAGTCAATTAAAGTTTTCGGCTTGTGTTTTTCAAGTATATTTAGAGTTTTCCAGCATCTTGATGATCTCTGCTAGATCCCCTACTAATTTACATTGGCTGTTTGAACCATATTTACCGAAATATGAGCCAATGAATATGAATAATGGGGTCTCGACATGGCACTTGCCCCTCTATGGGGATGTAGCCAATTGGGATAAGAATGGGGTCTCGATTGAAAAAATCGAGCAATTTCCTTTCCACAGTCATTTAAATTTTTCGGCTTGTATCTTTCAAGTATATTTAGAGTTTTCCAGCATCTTGATGATCTCTGCTAGATCCCTTACTAATTGACATTGGCTGTTTGAACCATATTTACCGAAATATGAGCCAATGAATATGAATAATGGGGTCCCGATATGGCACTTGCCCCTCTATGGGGATGTAGCCAATTGGAATAAGAATGGGGTCTCGATTGAAAAAATCGAGCAATTTCCTTTCAACAGTCGATTGAATTTTTCGGCTTGTATTTTTCAAGTATATTTAGAGTTTTCCAGCATCTTGATGATCTCTACTAGATCCCCTACTAATTTACATTAGCTGTTTTAACCATATTTACCGAAATATGAGCGAATGAATATCAATAATGGAGTCTCGATTGAAAAAATCGAAGAAGTTCCTTTCAACAGTCGATTGAATTTTTCGGCTTGTATTTTTCTAGTATATTTAGAGTTTTCCAGCATCTTGATGATCTCTACTAGATGGTCTACTAATTTACATCAGCTGTTTTAACCATATTTACCGAAATATGAGCAGAAAATAGGGATTCCGGCTAATCAAATATCGCACATCCTTCAAGTAGCGCATAGAGAAAATCAGAAGACGACAATAACGACATTGAACGGCTGTCTGAAAAGCTGTCCCCTACGCATTGCATCCTGGGAGTGTCGGCTCATTCAAAATTCGGAATTTTTTTTTGATCCTTTAATTTTTTCCACTAGTGTATTTCAAAAAATTTAATATTTTCTTCGTTGAATAAACAATAAATTCACAAAATAGGGAAAAAGCCTTAGCAATATAGGTAGCAAATCAATAGAAATTTGATGAATCAGACGAATGAATAATTCACAATAAATAACAAATTTCCCTGAATTTTTTATCTTACAATTCATGGAAATTTTTTTTTTTGAGTCTTCTTCACCCCATAATTAATTTATTCGAATCATTGAGTTTGCAATTGATTGATATTCGTGTTGCTAAGACAATATTTTTTCATTTGTTGAGTGATTATTGATCGAAAAATATAAAATCTTAAAAATATCTGATTCATGAAATACCCTATCGATTGATAATAAACATCCCGGCATAAAAAAGTTTTCATTCGGGGGGTGAACGGTGGGGAACGAAGTGCATGAGAGAGCTAGCCTCTGATTTTGTCGGATTAGACAGAGATCCGTCAAGGCTTTCCTCTCCTTTTTCCTCTCTTTTTTTTCGATTATTAATAACTGGCTTAATGGAGGTTCATCAAATTTTACTCATCGATTGTCTTCGAATCAAGTAATATACATATCGAACATTTAATACGAATTTCGCATTTTGAAATTGTGAGGAATCTACGCATGAATGGTGATACATAAGAGCGCATGTTGAATAGAAAATTTCGTTAATTAATCATTCAGTACGGGCAGGATGAATTCCCTCGAAACTCTGCAGCTAATCCCAAAATTGATCTGACAATATCTGTGAATTTATTCAAAATTAGTTCTACATGTCGATTCAACCGACGTTTTCCCTTTACTTCTCCATAACTATTCCCAAATGTTCCAGACTAACTACAATTCAGAATCCAGAACAGTCTTTTTGCTTACTTTTCGATATTAATGGTGAGTAAACTCCATCTCTCTGAAATGGATTGTACTTTCAATTGGAATCTCGGAGGGTAACAAAGCTGTCGTGACTTTCCGGCGTCCAGTTGTTGGAGCACAGGCGTTTTCTGGCTAGTTGCAAAAACACCCAAAACGTCTGGCCAGTTGTAGTTTGGTCAGTTTTTTCTGGTCAGTTGCACCCATCCCCTGAAAAATCGATAAAAATTTTTTAGAACCACATGAATCGATGGGAAATGATCTCATCTTTCATTTGAGATCGGTCCCAGGTCGCTGCGACAAATAGAACCGGAGAAATCCCCGAAAAAGTGAGAATTTTCAAAAATGGAAAGGTTTTGACCCCAAATTCGTCCCCAAAAAAGTAGAATCTTCAAAAAATTCAAAAAAATCAATTCTGACACACGTTTTCCCCTCAAAATTTCCTCAGCTTTTCAATAGAATCATCAAAAAAAATCCATCTCAACCCCTCCCATCAAAATCCCCATTTTCCCCTATTTTTAAAAAATACGAATCTAGTGACTTTCACTCTTTTAATCCCTAGAATTCCCTAGAAACGTCGTTTTTGCTGCGTTTCATGACGCCATTTGTCTGTCACTTCATTCGTCGATAGTTTTCCGGCACGAGTGTGTACTATATATATATAAATATATATATATATATATATTGAACAATTATATACATATATATACCCAGAAAGTTCGCACCTTTATCTATTCTCACTCCGAATCAAATCAAATCACGCAGAAGACAAAAAAACAATAAAAAAATAAGAAAAAACAAGCAATTATCATTCATCTCGAATTTGATCACGTGACCAATAATTTACCTCTTTTTTTTAATTTTTCATTTCCCCTTTTGCAAATCGAAAAAAGGGGGAAAATAAAATAGTTCAAGTGAATATCGCAAGGAGTGAATAGAACAAATTTCGCTTTTTTTTTTTTTGGCAAAATACGTTGAAACTCGTTTTTTTCACAACTCTTCTTCATCTTCTATCTCAACTGATTTTTTTTTGTTGCAACCGCCATATCCATGTCATACGATTTTGGGGGATTCGATAGGTGACTGCCAAGGGTTCCTGGTATTAAACGTGTACTTATCGACAACAACATTACGCCAAAACGTGCGAAAATGAGTGACGAGCAGACGACTATGGAACCACCTCAAGTACCTGAAGTAAATCAATATTTTTATTATTTAAAATTAGAAGAGAATAAATAATATATATTTTTTGTTAATTGAAAAAAGCATTTTTACTTTGAAATAATAATAATAATAATAATAATAATAATAACAAAATTCGATGATTGATCAGAAATTTTGAAATTTCAATATTTTTATTATTTAAAATTGAAAAAAAAATGATAACAATTTTTTTTTTAAATTGAAAAAAACACTTTTTCTTTGGAATAATAATAATAATAATAATAATAATAATAATATAAAATTTGAGATTTGATCAGAAATTTTGAAATTTCAATATTTTCATTTATTTAAAATTTAAAATAAAAGAAAAATGATAGATTTTTTAAAAAATTGGAAAAAAAAAATATTTTTTCTTTGAAATAATAATAATAATTTTAAAAAATTCGAAATTTGAGCAGAAATTTGGAAATTTTGACTTTTCGAGATTTTTGGTAAATTGTATATTTTGTTAAATTTAATAAATGACACTAAAAATAACAAAAATTTGATAACTTTCGAAAATTTGACAATTTTTTTTATATTTTTTGGTAATAAATTGATTATTAGAAGAAAATGGAAAATAAGAAGATGTGAAAAATTCAAAAAACTGTTTTTTATTCTATTTTCTGAGAAAAAATGTGAATTTTTCATATATTTTCTTTATAATAACTTATTTGCTCCAAAAAAATTAAAGAATTCGTTTGATTTTTGCTAATTTTATCATCAAAACATTGAAATTTTTTGTCGAAACTGATTGTAAACACTGAATTGTTGAAAAATATATATATATATATATATATATATTTTCTAGTTTTCGCAATCTTTTTTTTTTTTAATTATTTTGGGATTTTTGTTTAATTTTTTTGATTGTTTAAATTTCATTGTTTTCCTTTGTTTTTTTCCTTTTTAGTTGTCAACGAATGACATTGAGAAACTCGAGGAAGCCAAGCTCAAGGCCAAATTCCCAAATCGAGGTGGTCAACCAATAAGCGGACACTCAGCATTTTTGCAGAAGAGACTCGCGAAAGGGGTGAGTTTCTTCAAATTATTAATTATTAATTATTGACTAAAAAATATGTGGAATAATGACATAACCTGTTTTTTTTTATTTAAAGCTTGTTTTAGGCAAGGAAAGGATGTTTTCGGAGTAAAGAGTCCTTTTTTGTAGAGAATTTCGAGGGGTAGAAAAAAGGATTAAGGGGAATTTGCGTTATCTCGCTTGGATTCCGAGATATTTGAGAAAAACTGTTGAAAGAAAAAATGGACTTGTGCCATTTTACCTCTTCAATTTTTCGTGTCATTCGTTTTTTGAGGATATCGAGGAAACTCAGCGAGATAGGGCGATTTTGCACTAATCCTTTTTTGTAGCTCTTGAAATTCTCTGCAAAAAAGGATTGGGGTAAAAATAACGTATCTCTATTAGTTTCTGAGATATTTCATTGAGAATTATCACAAAAAATAAGTCGATTTTTCCTGTTTTACATCTTCGAGTTTTTTTTCGCAATTATTATAACTCAATTGTCTCGGAAAATAAGCGAGATAGCGAAATTTTTATGGAAACCTTTTTTGTAGAGAATTTCAAGAGCTACAAAAATGAATTGGGGCAAATATTGCGCTATCTCGCTTGAATTCCGAGATATTCTCAAAAAACTATTGAAAGAAAAAATCGACTCATTCTGGTCCAGTTTATTTTTCTTACTTCTCCTTTTTAAAAGTATCTCGGAAATCAAGCGAGATAGGGCGATTCTGCCCTAATCCTTTTTTGTAAAGAATCCCAAGAGCTAAAAAAACAAGATCATGACAAAACCGCCCTATCTCCCTTAATCTCCAACATATTCCCCAAAAAAATAAAATTATCTTAATTTTTTTTTTTTAATTCATCATTTTTTCTCTTTTTTTTCAGCAAAAATTCTTTGATTCTGGAGATTATCAAATGGCAAAACAAAAAACCCAAAAACCAAAGCCACCAGGACAATTGCCTGGTGTATTGCCAACTGGTGATGCAATTCCAACACCAGAAACAGTACCACAACGTAAAACCTCAATTATTCAACAGAAATTCAACACATCTAGTAGTTCGTAAAATGTTTATTTTATGAAGAGAAAAAAAGGAAAGAAAAACAAAAAAAAACAAGAATCCAGCGTAAAAAGAACAAATGAAGAAGTTTAATTCATCCTATTGAACATTAATTAACATTAGTTCGATAAATATTTTGGATATAGATAAGAAATAGTCTTCTAAATTTACTCGTCCAATCAGTTTCATCGAAACATCAAAAAAAAATGATAAATAATAGGAAAAAATAGTTTCATTCAATTAAAAAAATGAAATCATTAATTTTTTTTTTATAAACGCGATAATTAATTGCAATTCGCATTGTTTATGTCTATGAGTGAGAGGAATTTTTCTTTAAAATAATAATAATAATAATGATGATGATTTTCTCGTCAAAAAATGAGAATGCTGGTCATTAACAAATTGTCCAGTGATTTTTTCAGTCAAATAGAATTTAAAAAATGTGAATTTTATTTCAAAAAAAACATTTTTATATGGAAAAATTCACGAAAAAAATTAGGAAATAGAAGAAAAATCGAAAAAAAAATGTAGAGAAAAATTTGGTTTCTTTTTTGAAATTCAGATGAAATAATTCCACTAGTTTCATTTAATTTTCACTGTTAATTCACACAAGTGTACTTGTAAAATGTCTGCAAATGAATATTTTCACATGAATTTTTTTTTGTTCTATTATTTAATTAGAAATAGTGGGTTAATTAAAAAAAAATCATTGATAATTTTTTTTCTATTGCAAAGGAAAAATGATCATTGCTGATGAAAAAGACGTGCATTTTATTGATCAGCTGTGATTTGCTTAGATTATTTTCCACGTCGAAAGGGAAAGAAATTGGAGTTTGATTATAGGGGAAAGTGGGGTAAAATGGATATTTTGATTGGGTGGTTCGAGATAGAGATTTTCTGATGATTTCATTGAAAAGCTGAGGAAATTTTAGGCGGAAAACATGCGTCGAAATTGATTTTTTTGAATTTTTTGAAAATTCGAAATTTTTGGTCGAAATTTCGAAAATCTAAAAAATTCACTTTTTTGGGGGATATCTCTGGTTCTATTGGTCGTAGCGACCTGGGGTTGATCTTGAATGAAAGGTGAGCTCATTTCCCATCGATTCATGTAGTTCTAAATTTTTTTTATCGATTTTTCAATTACTTATAGCCCATTTTTTTGGAAATCAGTTTTTGCTCTTTATCTATTTGAAAAATCGATAATTTTTTTTTACAACTATATAAATCGATGGGAAATGAGCTCATCTTCCATTTGAGACCAGCTCCAGGTCGCTGCGACCAATAGAACCGGAGAAATCCCCGAAAAAGTGAAATTTTTCAAAAAGTAAAAGGATTTCGCCTTCAAATCTTGACCAAAAAATCGAAATTTTTGAAAAAATTCAAAAAAATCAATTCTGGCACATGATTTCCATCGGAAATTTCCTCAGCTTTCCAATGGAATCATCAGAAAAAACCTATCTCCAATATTTCCATCAATTTCTCCCAATTTTCATAATAATCGTCGGCTTAGAAAGAAAGGGGCGTAAGTGCTATGCTTATGCATAGCATAAAAACATCAAAAAATCCAAGATTTGCCCCTTTCCCCCCACTTTCCCTTACATTAAAAAAACACAAGTAAAAAAAAGAAAAACCTCTACTCATTTTTTTTTCTTCTTTTTTAAATAATTCGTTTTCTCAATCTGAATTCATATTTATTTTTATATGAGAATTAGCCATAATTAATTAGTGATGTAAAAAAAAAGGTGGGATAAACCATGTAATAAAGATAAAAATGAAAAAATTCATAAATTTTGTTTTGCACATTTTCCACTTTTTTTTTTTCTTTCAATTCATATTTTTGTTTTTTTTTTCATTATAAATATTACAATATATACAATGTTATACCAATCGATTATGGCAAATACAAAAAGTCCATAGCGCCTGTTTATTTCGCTGATAATTTGCTGAAATAAACTTTATTAAATCGTGTTTATTGTCACGCTATTTAATTTAAATTTATATAATTTGCCATTCTTTTTTTATTAATTTAAATCTAATTCAGGGGAAAAGTGATAGAAGAGGATAGAGAAATCTTTAAAAAAAAATCTGACGATTTTTTTTATTAATTTTTTGGTTTTTATCTTCTTTTGAAATTCACCCCGAAATTCGAAGAAAAAAAACATTTTAAATAAGCATATTCCATACGCATTTCACAATTTTTTTTCGGACGTTACGCATTTAATTATTTTCATTAATTATAATTAATGGCAAATACATTTATCACATTTTTTTATTCAGTTATTTTCATTATCAAACTGAAAATAATTGATTTACCATTTTGCTTTGTTTTTTTGAGTGATGGAAATGGGGTAAAATGGAGAATTTTTGGTTTTTAATGTTTTTTATTATGAAAATGGTGAGGAATTGATGGAAATATTGGAGATAGGTTTTTTCTGATGATTCCATTGGAAAGCTGAGGAAATTTCCGATGGAAATCATGTGCCAGAATTGATTTTTTTGAATTTTTTGAAAAATTTCGATTTTTTGGTCAAAATTTGAAGGCGAAATCCTTTTACTTTTTGAAAAATTTCACTCTTTCGGGGATTTTTCCGGTTCTATTGGTCGCAGCGACCTGGAGCTGGTCTCAAATGAAAGATGAGCTCATTTCCCATCGATTTATATAGTTGTAAAAAAAAATTATCGATTTTTCAAATAGATAAAGAGCAAAAACTGATTTCCAAAAAATGGGCTATAAGTAATTGAAAAATCGATAAAAAAAAATTTAGAACTACATGAATCGATGGGAAATGAGCTCATCTTTCATTCAAGATCAACCCCAGGTCGCTACGACCAATAGAACCAGAGATATCCCCCAAAAAAGTGAATTTTTTCGATTTTCGAAATTTCGACCAAAAATTTCGATTTTTCGAAAAATTCAAAAAAATCAATTTCGACACATGTTTTCCGCCTAAAATTTTCTCAGCTTTCCAATGGAATCGTCAGAAAATCTCTATCTCAAACCACCTAATCGAAATATCCATTTTACCCCAATTTCCCCTAAGTACTCATTATGCATTCATTAATTTTAATCAATTCTCATTACAATGGAATATTTTTGGTTTCCCTTTTTATGCAAAAAATTTACATTTTCATAATGAAATTCTCTCTCAACACTAATTGCGATAATTATGAAATTGCTTAATATAAATTGTTCATAACAGCAAAGTGATAAAATGCGAAATTTCATCGTAATTTCGATTTTTTTA
Organism: Aleiodes leptofemur; assembly: GCA_963942555.1. Taxonomy (NCBI): domain Eukaryota; kingdom Metazoa; phylum Arthropoda; class Insecta; order Hymenoptera; family Braconidae; genus Aleiodes; species Aleiodes leptofemur. Next base: position 14,869,590 of record OZ012617.1, on the reverse strand, counting down.
GAAATAATTCGAAAATTCAAAAAAATTCAAAAAATTCAATTTTTTTAAGTTTCTTCCAAAATTTCGAAATCATAATTTCTATTTTTCTTAGAAATAATTCGAAAATCATGAGAAATACAAAAATTCAACATTTTTTTCATTTTCTTCAAAATTTCGAAATATTTCGAAAAAAAATCATAATTTCAATATTTTATCACTCACTTCTACTTAATTAAGAAAAATAATTAACAAAAAACGTAACAATTTCTATTTTTTTGTTTTTTTTCATCATCCAGCTGTCAAAAGGCACTTTCTTAGGATTATTATTTAAGTACTCATTCGCCCAACGAATAATTCAATATTATACAAAGAAAAGAAGAAAAAAAAAAGAACTATTCTAATAATGTCTTTTTTTTTTAAATAAGAAGTTTTCTTATTAAAAGACGCCATTTCTCTGATGTTTTTGCCATTAATCTCAAAGGATTTGGACAATAATTTCATGATAATTGATTATTATGAAATATTTTAAATTAATTATTTACAGCTTCTCTCTGAGAATTTTTTTCTTTTTGCACGAGCGAGAAATAAACATTTCTAATTAAATATATTAATATTAATAATCTAATTGATTATTTTTCTCATTTTTTTTTACGTTTTACAAGTAAACTTTGAAATAAACTAATTACTGAGGAAAAAAAAATTAAAATTATTTTATAAAGTTATTGTACATAATTAGGCATCAGAGAAAGAGAGCAAAAAACTATTTTTGATGAGAATTTTTCAAAAAAAACAATTATTTTATCAATTTATTATATTCAAACGATTTTTTCCCGCGTCATCTCAGTCCCATCTCAAAATAATTCCTATTTTTCACCTAAATTCCTCAATTATTTTCATTTTTGGCTTTTTTTTTCTTTTTTAGTTATAGGTATAGATATACTCGAAGGCTCTAAGCCGCAAAGATACCTAATAAATTATATCTTCCACCACGTGAATTGATTATGCAAGTGAAAATTTGAAAATTGTAAAATTTTCAGAAAAAATTTAATTTAATTTAAATTTTGTCAGATATTTTTTTTTATTTTTTCGGATATCTTGGAAACTAATGGAGATACGCCTTTTTTGGTCGAATCCTTTTTTGTAGAGAATTTTTAGGGCTTGAAAACAAGATTCGGGCAAAATTGCTCTATCTCGCTTAGTTTCCGAGATATTTGAGAAAAATTAATGATAAAAAAATTGGAATTTTTTCCTGAAAATTTCAGAATTGTAGAAATTTAATTAAGAAAATTATTTCCTTCTTTTCTGATAAATTTTTGGTGTTTTGGGATATTACTTGTACATTTCTTCGATTAGTGATGAATATTTTTTAACAACAATATTTCTTCTCAATTTTAATGTAGGTCCCAATTCACCAGTTGGAATTGAAAAATCATGGGGTAATAGAGTGAATTTTTGGACTTTTTGAGCATTACTCGTTGCGTGTTCGTTCATTCTTATTATTGCCTTTTCGATTTCACTGTAAATCTGTAAGAAAAAAAAAAAAGAAGAAAATTGTGATTATTTTTGATGAAATATCTTGAGGATTAGGGGAGATAGGGCGGTTTGTGCTGGTTTTTTTTGTGGAGAATTTTGAGGGGTAGAAAAAAGGATTAGGGGGAAATTGCGCTATCTCGCTTGGATTCCGAGATATTTGAGAAAAACTGTTGATAGAAAAAATGGACTTGTGCCATTTTACCTCTTCAATTTTTCGTGTCATTCGTTTTTTGAGGATATCGAGGAAACTGAGCGAGATAGGGCGATTTTGCACTCATCCTTTTTTGTAGCTCTTGAAATTCTCTGCAAAAAAGGATTGGGGTAAAAATAACGTATCTCTATTAGTTTCTGAGATATTTCATTGAGAATTATCACAAAAAATAAGTCGATTTTTCCTGTTTTACATCTTCGAGTTTTTTTTCGCAATTATTATAACTCAATTGTCTCGGAAAATAAGCGAGATAGCGAAATTTTTATGGAAACCTTTTTTGTAGAGAATTTCAAGAGCTACAAAAATGAATCGGGGCAAATAATTGCGCTATCTCGCTTGAATTCCGAGATATTCTCAAAAAACTATTGAAAGAAAAAATCGACTCATTCTGGTCCAGTTTATTTTTCTTATTGCTCCTTTTTAAAAATATCTCGGAAATCAAGCGAGATAGGGCGATTCTGCCCTAATCCTTTTTCGTAAAGAATCCCAAGAGCTAAAGAAACAAGATCATGACAAAATCGCCCTATCTCTCTTAATCTCCCAGATATTCTCAAAAAAAAAAAAAAATAACATTTACTTTTTTTTTGATTAAAAAAAAAAATTAATAAGGAAATACTCAATTATTTTCCTCTTTCATATTCATGAATGAGTAATTATCTCAATGAATAATGTGTAGACTCATAGAAGGTCATTATTAAACAAGAAAAAAAACTTGTTATTCAACTAACCGCTGGATCCCGTGTGCTAATTATTTCAGATACTGTTGTTGCTTTACTGCCAATAGACTTTGCCCATGATTTTGTAGTCGCGAGAAGAGTGTCGAGGGGTCCACCAGTGTCAGGGTCCATATCCGTCTGTAAATAAGAGGAAAATAATGAAAATGAGAAAATCGAGATAAACTCTAGACGCAATTTTATAAAGTACAAAAAATTAAAAATTCGAGTTTTAGTTTTTTTTGAATAGAGCAGAAACTAAGCGAGATAGCGAAATTTCTGTAGAGACCTTTTTTGTAGCTGGGGAAATTCTTCAAAAAAAAGGATTCGGGTGAAATTGCTCTATCTCGCTTAGTTTCTGGGATACTGAATAAAAACAAATTTCAGTACAGAATTTTTAATTTTTCATCGATTATAAGAAATTAAAAAAAAACTAATTGATTTTGAATTTTTCTTTGGTTGAAGGAGTTGACAAAAAAATCTGAAAAAAATTGAGAAGATGCTCCAACGGGTCTACATTGTTGTTGAATTTTTTCAGATTTTTAAGAACCTCCGCCTTTCTCTTAAAAAAAATCCTGGATCATTTTTCCTCGCAAATCAAATTAATTACTTAAAAAAAAAAATTCTCTCCACAGGAATAGAAAGAGGAGGTGAAGGTGAATTTGAGATAGTAAACTATTGATCATTATCGACTTTGCGATAAATGTTCTGAAATATTGAGGAGAGGATATAAATACCTGAAACTTCTTACGAAAATCGATATTCACGTTTTTTTTTACAATTTTATAAATATTTCGAAAACCATCAGGTTTAAGAGGAATTGTCAAGAGACCTTTTTTAAGGAGAATTAAATAAATAATTGCGTAATAAAGATGGTAACAAACCTTGAGGGTAACTAGGATAGTTAAATACTTCTTCATGTCACCAATGAGCATCGCATTACTTAGTGCTGGTATTTCCTTTAATAACATTTGTTCAATGTGGACTGGAGGAATATTTTCGCCACCAGCTGTGATAACTAATTCCTTTATTCTTCCTGTAATTAAAAAAAATTCAATTTTTATATTAATATCGATATTTTATAATTTTTTTGGATTAAAAAAAAAATTTTTTATTGATGAATATTTTTTTTACAACAGTTTTTTGAGAATATCTCGGAAACTAAGGGAGATAGGGCGTTTTTGTCATGGTCTCGTTTTTTAGCTCTTGGAATCCTTTACAAAAAAGGGTTAGGGCAAAATCGCCCTATCTCGCTTGATTTCCGAGATATTTTTAAAAAGGAGTAGTAAGAAAAATAAACTGGACCAGAATGAGTCGATTTTTTCTTTCAATAGTTTTTTGAGAATATCTCGGAATTCAAGCGAGATAGCGCAATTATTTGCCCCAATTCATTTTTGTAGCTCTTGAAATTCTCTACAAAAAAGGTATCCATAAAAATTTCGCTATCTCGCTTATTTTCCGAGACAATTGAGTTATAATAATTGCGAAAAAAAACACGAAGATGTAAAACAGGAAAAATCGACTTATTTTTTGTGATAATTCTCAATGAAATATCTCAGAAACTAATAGAGATACGTTATTTTTACCCCAATCCCTTTTTGCAGAGAATTACAAGAGCTACAAAAAAGGATTAGTGCAAAATCACCCTTCCTCGCTGAGTTTCCTCGATATCCTCGAAAACGAATGACACGAAAAATTGAAGAGGTAAAATGGCACAAGTCCATTTTTTCTTTCAACAGTTTTTCTCAAATATCTCGGAATCCAAGCGAGATAGCGCAATTCCCCCCTAATCCTTTTTCCTACCCCTCAAAAATCTCCACAAAAAGAATCAGCACAAAACCGCCCTATCTCCCTCAATCCCCAAGATATTCCATCAAAAGAAAATTGCTAAAAAAACGACTTTTTCAATTATTACTAAATTATGATAAATAAATAAAAATGAAATATTTACCAGTCACATATAAAAATCCTTTGTTGTCCAGCCTCCCAAGATCTCCACTGTGCAGCCATCCCTGCTCGTCCTTAGCTTCTCTCGTCTTATCTGCCTCATTCAAATATCCCATAAACACATGGCGACCCCCCATGCATATTTCACCCTCTCCTGTATCGTCTGGATGGTCCAATTTTGTCTTGAAGCCTTTCAAAACAGCTCCAACACTCCCCAATCTTCAAATAAACAAAAAAATCAAAAATCACAAATCGAAAAAAAAGCAAAAAGTCATTCGAAAAATACATTTTTAATAAAATATCTCGGAAACTAATGGAGATACGCCCTTTTTACCGGAATCCATTATTAAAGGGAATTTCAAGAGCTACAAAAAAGAATTCGGGTAAAAAGGGCGTATCTCCATTATTTCAAAAGATATCCTTCGAAAAAAGGTGAAAAAAATTAAAAAATTGACAAAAATTTCGATTTTATCCATTTTTCGATTTAAAAAAATTATTAATTCTTTGATTTGAAAATTGAAATTACCCTCAAAAAAATGATTGGTATAAAAAGGGCATATCTCCATCATTTTTCGAGATATTCTCAGGAAGAAGCAAAGAAAAAATTTAAAAATTGACAAAAATTTCGATTTTCTCAATTTTTCGATTTTTTAAAATTATGAATTTTTCAATTAAAAAATTGAAATTACCTGTAATTATAATTTGTACTGAGTGTATGAGCACCAGCACACTCAGACATTCCATAAGCCTCCATAATAGGCATATCCAGGCTCATAAAATATTTTTTAATTTCATCGCTCAATGGTGCAGCAGCAGTAACAAATATTTTACATCTATTCAATCCCAGTGTTGCTTTAACTTTATTAAATACTAGCCATTTAGCTATCAAATAGCCCCATGTTTTGTAGTCAACTCCATTCATTTTGTTCATATTGTAGTGAAGTCCCTGATTTTTGGCCCATGTGGCAATTAGTGTTTTTATTGGTCCATTTGAACGTGCAACAACCATCATTTTTTCATAAATTTTCTCCCAAACTCGTGGAACTCCAAGAAATGCTGTTGGCCTGGCATATGTTAGGGTCTCGATTAAACTGCCTTTCAACGCATTTTTGTCAGCAAAATGAACTGTTGCACCTATGTATAAAGTCGTAAATATATCGACTACCTGCAGAAAAAAATAACAAAATTGTTTAAATAAATTATGAATTTTTTTAGGATTTTTTGGGTGAAAATGAAGTGAAATTATTTTTTTTGGGAGTGAAGAACTTGAAGAAAAATTCTGAAAAAATTCTGCAGTGATGGTGACATGATAGAGCATCTTCTCGAATTTTTTCAGATTTTTAAATCAATTTCTTCACCTCGAAAAAAAATTATAACTCTTTTGTTTAGCTGGATTTTATGTATTTTTTTAATTTTTATTTCTACCTGAGCAGCAACATGAGAAAGTGGAAGATAACTGATGACAATTTCATTTCCATCTGTGAATTGTACAGCATCTCTTATTGATTTGGCATCACGTGTCAAATTGTCATGACTTAACATGACAGCTTTGGGACGACCAACAGTACCTGACTGATAAATAAGAGGAATTAATTAAATTGGATTAAATCTGCAAATTATCGAAATTTCTCTATTTTTTAAATTTTTTGGGGAAATCATGATTAATTAAGGTGTCATCAATTCAATTAATTGCATTGATTCAATTAATGTAATTACTTCAATCAATGCAGTTAATTCAATTAATGGAATTAATTCAATAAATGGAATTAATTCAATTAATTCAATTAATTGAATTAATTCAATTAGTGCAATTAATTTGATTAATTCAATTCATTTTCTTAATGCAATTAATATAATTAATGCAATTAATTATATTAATTTCACTAATCAACTAAATTCCTTTATTTTTCAAAATTTTGAGCAAATTATAATTAATTACCGTGTAAACTAATGTGCAGCACTCATTAACGCCAATAGACCTCAGTACCGCATCCAATTTGTCATCAGCCTCAGATTTTCCAATTTTTAATAAATCGTCCCACTAAAATCAATTGAAAAAAAAAATTAATCACTTAAAAAATAATAATTCTCTCCTCTTCTTGAATGATTCAGAATTTTTTTTCGGTTGAAGGAGTTGACAAAAAAATCTGAAAAAAATTGACAAGATGCTTCAACAAGTCTACATTGTTGTTGAATTTTTTCAAATTTTTAAGAACCTCCGCCTTTCTCTCAAAAAAAATCCCGGATCATTTTCCCCCGCAAATCCAATTAATTACTTTAAAAAAATAATTCTCTCCACAGGAATAGAAAGAGGAGGTGAAGGTGAATTTGAGATAGTAAACTATTGATCATTATCGACTTTTCGATAAATGTTCTGAAATATTGAGGAGAGGATATAAATACCCGAAGCTTCTTACGAAAATCGATATTCCCGTTTTTTTTTTACAATTTCATAAATATCCCACAAACCATCAAGTTTAGGAGAAATCGTCAAGAGACTTTTTTCGTGGAGAATCAAATTCTCCACAAAAAAGGTCTCCTAACAATTTCTCTTAAATCCACTCCCTCCAAAGATATTCAAAATCTACAAATACTCACACTGAGAACATCTTTTTCCTTAGAAATTCCTTCATACTGTATAATTGCTTTTAAATGCGGTAAATTTTTCTTAATTTCCAGAATTTTTTCCAATTGCTTGTTGTCCTCAACAACAATGATATTAGCACGACTATTAACAGCACAGTAGTGACAAGCCTCTGGTGAATTTGTCGTGTAAATTCCAGCAGCAAAACCTCTGAAAAAAAAATGAAAAAAATCGATATTAATAGATTAACTAATATTAATAATTTTTTTTTAAATATTAAATGAATCTCTGAATTAATTTGATTATCTTAGAAACAAAGGGGCGTAAGTGCAATATATTAAAATAGCACTTACGCCCCTTTATTTCTAAGGCCACATTTTTTTAAATTCAATTTTCTGGAATTTATCGAAATCAAGATTTTTTTTTTTTAATTTATTCTTTGGATTAGAAACAAAAGGGGTGTAAGTAACAATTTTATAGTTCAATAAAAAAAATCAATGCCTTACAAACAAAAGGGCGTAAGTGCTATGTTTATATATTGGACTTACACCTTTTTGTTTCTAATCCAAAGAACAAATTTAAAAAAAAAAACAAAATCTTGATTTCGATAAATTTCGAAATTTGGTGAAAATTTTTTTTCTTAGAAACAAAAGGGCGTAAGTGCTATAATTATACATTGTACTTACGCCCTTTTATTGCTTAGACAACGATTTTAGATTTAAATTAAAAAATCAATGGCTCAGAAACAAAAGGGCATAAGTGCTATCCTTATAAATTGGACATACGCCCCTTTGCTTCTAATCCAAAGAGCAAATTAAAAGTGAAAAATCTTGATTTCAATTAATTTCGAAAGTTGACGAATAAAAATCGTCTTCTTAGAAACAAAGGGGCGTAAGTGCTATGATTATGCTCAACACTTACGCCCCTTTGTTCCTGAGGCAACGATTCATTTTTTTCAACTTTCTAAATTTAATCGAAATCAAGATTTTATTCGTTTTTTAGATTTTTTTTTTTTTTTTAGGACAAAAATGGAGAAAGGAATATAATTACCCAGCATAAATAGCAGCTATATCTGCAATAAACCATTGAGGACTGTTGAATCCTAATATTGCAACAGTGTGATATCTCTCGAGTCCTAGTTTCAAAAATGCTTTGGCAACAGTTCTCACCTCTTGCTCGTATTCTCTGAAAATGACAAAAAAAAAAGGAAAAATTGAAAAAAATTAGTTTTTCACATTTGATATATTTTTTTTTTTTTCATTTCAGTAGTGAAGAGGTAAAACAGGATAAATTGACTTATCTTTGAGGTCATTTTGAAGGAAATATCTCGGAAATTAAGCGAGATAAGGTGATATTACTCATCTGTTTTTGTAGAGAATTTCAAGAGTTACAAAAGAGTTTTAGAGCAAAATTACTCTTTCTCGGTTATTTACTAAGGTATTTAAAAAAAAATTAATGAGAAAAAAAGAGACTAATCTTGTTTTATCTCTTCACTACTGATTTATTTAATGCAACTGAGAAAATTACCTGTAAGTCCAGGTTTTACGTCTTCCATCAGGTCCAGCACGTGAAACAAGTGCTGGATGATCACCGTATCTTTTGGCTGATCGCATGAGCAAACCAGGCACTGATACATACTCGAATGGTCCAGTTTCAACGTTATGTTTAATTCTAACTCTTCCATTTGCATCCCAGGTTGTGTCTGCATCTGTTGCGAGTATCTGATCAGGTCCTGAATCATAAAAAATTAAATTAATTAAGATTCTTTAATATTTGATGAAATAATTTAAGAATTTTTTCTGTAAGATTGATCGAGACAAAGTGATAAAGAATTTTTTTTCGGAATGAAGGAGTTGACGAAAAAATCTGAAAAAATTTGAGAAAATGCTCCAATAGGTCGAGATTGTTGGTGAATTTTTTCAAAATTTTCAGAGGCTCCGCCTTTTTCTCAAAAATTTTTTTTGAATATTTAATGGAAAAAATAAAAATAAAATTTTTTAAGGGTGATCGAAACAAAACTATGAAGGATTTTTTTTTCAGTGTGAGGGAGCTGATGAAAAAATCTGAAAAAATTTGAGAAGATGCTGCGATTGGTCCAGATTGATGGTGAATTTTTTCAAAATTTTAAGAGCCTCCGCCTTTTTAAAAAAAAAAATCCTGGATCGATTTGCCCAATAAAAACATTTTTTTATGATTTTTTCTATTAAAAAAAAATGATATTAAATTTTAAATGGTTCGATGGTTGAATCAAAAGTTAGTGAACTGGAAATTTTGTCAATTTCAATTAATCTTCAATTAATCAATTGAAAAAATGTAATTTCCATCGAATTTAACAGAATTGAAACTCAGAAATTAACAATTACCTTCTCTTCCTGTTGGACTAGATGGAAGATATCCCACCCCATTTTCCGAGGGAGTTACCTGCAATCAAAACGAGTTACTTCCTAATTTCCCGAAAATTCAATAATTAACAGATTGATTAAAAGGTCAATTAATCGATTAAATTTTCGGAGATGAGAATTCAAGAAAATTTCTTGTGAATTTTCTTTATAGTTATCTCCGAAACCATGAGGTTTACGTGAATTCGTCAAGAATCCTTTTTTGTAGAGAATTTAATGATCTTCAGAAAAGGTCTCTTCATAAATTTCCCTAAACTCAATAGTTTCCGAAATATTTCCAAAATAATAAATGAATAAAATAAATAAAAGAGAATGAAATTCTTAATTTTTCGGAATATCTCCGTAAATAATGGAGATACGCCCTTTTGATACTCAACCTTTTTTATAGAGAATTTCAAGAGCTACAAAAAAGAATTGGAGTAAAAAGGACGTATCTCCATTATTTTCTGAGATATTCTGGGAAATCTCCAAAAAAATAAAATTTTTAAATAATAATTTTCAAAAATCGATGAAAAAAATATTTTTAAAAATCATTTTTGAGGTCACTGACCTTGTCATCTCTAGTGAATCCATTTAAGAGACCGTTTGATAGGTGAGGCTGCACCGCCGACATATTATCTGCAAAAATAAAAATTAAAAAATTAAAAAATTAAATTAAAGATAAAAAAAAATTAATTAGAAATTTAAAATTAAAAAAAAATATTCGTAACTTTATAAAATCACTCATTCATTGTCGACTCTCATTAACAAAAATGAATGAAAAATCATTGAATGACTCATAAATCTCAATTATCAATTACCTCCACGTGCAAAAAACTTCAATGAACTTCAAAATTATTCAGTAATTAAAAATCTGACGTTTCAGAAAAAAATTAAAATTGAAAATTAAAATTAAAAAATGCTTTTTCTTTTAAATCTTGACCTTACGTAAATAATGGAGATACGCCCTTTTTCCTATAAATATTCTTTTTTTGCAGAAAATTTAAAGAGTTACAAAACGAGATTAGAGGAAAAAGGGCGTATCTCCATTATTTTTCGAAATATTCTAAAGAAAAAAAGTTGAAAAATTTCTCTTAAATTTCGTAAATTTGTTGAAAAATATTTTTAAAAAATACAATTTTTTTTTCTTTTTTTTTAAATCAAAATAATTGGATTGGAAAATAAATAAATTACTGAGCAATTTCAATGATTAATTACCTCCACGTGCAATAAAAAAATTCAATGGACTCAGGATATTATTCAATAATTAAAAAAACACTTGACGTTTCAGAAAAAATTTAAATTTAAATTTAAAAAATTGAAATTAAAATAAAAAAAATTCAAATTCAAATTAAAAAAAATTCAAATTAATATTTTAAAAAATTAAAATTTAAATTAAAATTCAAAAAATTTGAATTAAAATTTAAAAAATTCGAATTGATATTTAAAAAAATTAAAATTAAAATCCTTTCCTCGTGGCCTGACAGTTCTATTCGAAACGTGTGAAAGAAGTGTGATGCACGATGTTAACACACATGTTTTGTATTTAAAAGAAGTGACGATATTACAGGGGGGATAATACAAATATAAAATGTGTCAGGCGATGATGGTCAAAGTTCATAGTTTCGCGATATAATTTTTCACATTTTTAATAATTAAAAGAAAGCAAAAAAATTGTTGATTTATCAGTTCTGATTTATATATCTAATTTTTTCGGTGATAAATGGACTTTGAAATGATTAAATTTAATTGGAAAAACAAGTTAATCAATTGATCTTTTATTTTTCCATAAAAAATTAAATAAACAATTTATTTAAACAATTTTCCTTCAAAAAAAGTGAAGAAAAAATTACTTTTTTAGCGAAAAAAAATCCGGAATTCACTAAAAAATCATTTTTTTTATATAAAATTTTGTGCATTCGCTCAAAAATCGTTTTTGTTTAAAAAAAAAATCAATGCATTTCCTAAAAAATGATTTTTTTGCCAAAAAATTATGCAATAGCTCAAAAATCTTTTTTTTCCCTCAAAAAAACTGCATTCCCTCAAAAATGACTTTTTTCAAAAAAGTTCTTCACTGTTTCAAAAATATCCTTTTTAAAAGAAAAAAAAAAATAGCTTTCCCTCAAAAATCACTTTTTTATGTTCAAAATTTTGTGCATTTGCTCCAAAATCACTTGTTTTACATAAAATTTTGTGCATTACATCAAAAATCATGTTTTTTTCCAAAAAAAATTTACATTCCCTTAAAAATTACTGTTTTCAAAAAAAAAATTCTGCATTCCTCTAAAAATCACTTTTTTGTTTAAAATTTTGTGCATTAGCTCAAAACTCGTTTTTTTTAATTTTTAAACCTTCATTTCCTCAAAAATCGTTTTTTCTTTCAAAAAAAAACTGCATTCCCACAAAAATGACTGTTTTGAAGAAAAAAATTCTGCATTCCTCTAAAAAACACTTTTTTGTTTAAAATTTCTGCATTCGCTCAAAAAATCGCTCTCCCCCCCCCCCCCTCCCACACAAAAATTTCTGCATTTCCTCAAAAATCTACTTTTTTCCAATTTTTTTTATTTAACAATAATAAATTGAAAAATACCTTTATACACAAGTATCACCATTGCACTTCAATTATTTAAACCAATTATTCAAATTTTCCCTCAATTTTTTATTACACAGAAAACTAAAAAAAAAATTAAGATTTTTCCTCGTTTCACAGTGTAACGGTCTCTCGTTACTACTGTTGACCCTTCAACGTATGCTTCACGAATAAAAATGCACTACGTAGAGTACCTCTGGTCTCCCCCCCTCCCCTCATCCACCCCTTCTCTGTATATTACACACAGAAATCAATAGAGCCCCGACAGAAAGTATCACCCCACTTTCTGGCGGCAAATTTAAGCCGTACTTGACACACCTTGGGCCAAACACAAATGCTATGAGTTCGCCGACTCACGCGCATCACCCGTTTTCACGATATATATATATACAACAATACAATCATTTACGCGCGAAATCATTTTTTTTATACTATTATTTCCAGGATTTGGTTAGGCGAGTGCACTTGCACTTGTTTTGTCAAAAAATTATTATTATTATTATTATTATTATTATCATTATGTTTGTAATTGGGGGGGGGGGGGATTTTTTGAATGATTGTTGATGGAAAAATGAACGTTTTCCCATTTTTTTAAGTAATAAATTAAAGCAACTTTTGTATTTAACGATATTTTTCTTCGGAAATCGCTCTATCTCGCTTAATTTCCGAGATATTTGAGATAATTATTGAAATAAGTGGATGATAGTATTGCTTTCCAACTGATATAGCTTTTTCTGCTGATACTTTAGCAATATGCTTCCGAATGGAAGTGATACAACTTTTCTTCAAATCATCATCAAAATATCAAATTTTGAAAAATTCATCAAAACGCCAATAACTCGAGAACTAATCATGCAAATAAGCTCAAAATTTACAGGCATCTAACTGATAAAACTCTCGAGATAATATATGAGTATAAATAACATCAGTTGAATAGTTTCCAGAAATTCTATTAAAAACTGATTTTCGAAAAATGGACAAATCTCAAAAAGTATCGATCGAATTCTCTTGAAATAAAGCTTAAAAAATGGAGTTTGTCGAGAGGAAATTTTCCACAAAATATGAAATTTTTCTATAAAATTGTTTTGCTGTAATTGAGACTTTTATGCACACACAGACATACACACACACACAGACATGCGCTAAAAATATCATTTTCTCTCTATTTGGATCATTTTGAGTATCTTCTATTAAAAAAATTACAATCGAAAAATCTGATGATTACATAGTTTCTATTCAGAAGCAAAAAGGATCGAAAAAGTTCAAAAAAATCGAGTTATACTGTAAGATAGTGTTCTTGCACTTCTTTTCTGTCAGAATTTTCCCTTTTCCCGTTTTTTTTAAACAAAATCTCGGAAATTAAGCGAGATAGAGCGATTTAGCCTTTTTAAGCCTTTTTTCGGCCCTTAAAATTCTCTTTAAAAAAAGTTAGAATGAAAAGGGCGTATCTCCATTATTTTCCAAGATTTTCTCAAAAAAAAGTCAAAAAAATTGAAATTATCCAAAATTTTATCTCTTCCCTTTTTTCTAAAACAATATTTCGGAAACTAAGCGAGATAAAACGATTTTGATCTCTTCTTTCCTTTTTTAGCCCTCACAATTATCTTAAAAGTAAAGAAATTCGCATAAAAAAGGCGTATCTCCATTAGTTTCCAAGATATTCTCAAAAAAATGTACAAAAAAATCGATTTATTCTCTATTTTACCTTTTAACTACTGAATTATAGACTTTTCCCCAGAAATCACTCTATCTCCCTTAGTTTCCGAGATATTTGAAAGAAAAAAAGGAAAAAAAAATCTCTTTATTTGATCGAAAAATGAACGTTTCTCATTTTTTTAATTATAAAATTGAAGAATGTTCAGTTTTTGCATATTTTTTTCTTGAAAAATGAGGCAATTTTGCTAGAATTATTTTTATTTGTAAAGAATTAAGATAAAAAGGGCATTTTTTAGAATATCTCGGAAACTAAACGAGATAGAGCGATTCAGCCTCTTTTAAGCCTTTTTTAAGCCCTTAAAATTCTCTTCGAAAAACAAAGATTAGGATAAAAAGGGCGTATCTCAATTAATTTCCAAAATTTTCTCAAAAAAAAGTAAAAAAAATTGAAATTATCCATAATTTTACTTCTTCCCTTTTTTTAGAAACAATATTTCGGAAACTAAGCGAGATAGAACGATTTTCATCTCTTCTTCCTTTTTTTAGCCCTCAAAATTCCCTTTAAAAAGAGATTCGCACAAAAAAGGCGTATCTCCATTAGTTTCCAAGATATTCTCAAAAAAATGTTCCAAAAAAATTGATTTATTCTCTGTTGTTTTATTTACCTTTTAACTACTGAATTTATTGAATTTTACTTCAGTACTCCTCAAGAGTTTCAACTCAAATGACAACAAATATATTTTCTTGTGTTTGTAATTCAACAACAAATCATTATCTAAAGCTATCATTAATCACGTAACACAACCCTCTCTCCTATTATTAATCCACAACTGTGATTGATAAAATTATTATATATTTATTATTTTTTTAATGATACAATGAGTCGATGAAAAATAAAGCAAACCAGGAAAAAATGAAGAAAAAAAAAATATATATAGATGAAGCACTATAAATGACATGCATTTACAGGGATGACTGACAATGTCACTTTTTTTTTCTTTTTTTTTCATTTTTTCCCAGATTTTTCAATGATTTTTAGAGATAATTATTAGTCTCGTGCAGACAATCATTAAAATTGTTTGGAAAAAACAATAATAACAATAAAAATGCTAATTTTTATTGCAAATAGAGTTATAAAAATTTGCGTTTATTTATTTGTTAAAAAAAAATCGAATAAATTTGCATTTTTCTCATTTATTTTGATTTTTTTTCACTATAAAAAATTTATGAATTTGAATTTTTTAAAAAATTGCGGGAAAAAAAAATCGAGGATTTTTTTTTACTTTTCGATTTTTATTTAGAATATCTCAGAAATTAATGGAGATATGTCCTTTTTATCCTAATACTTCTTTTTGTTCTAAAATTCTCAGAATCTGAAAAAAGTCAAAATCACCGAAAATTCAAAAAAATTAATTCCGGCGCTTCTTTCCCGCCTAAAATTTATCGGGAATTTGATAAATTGCAACAAATGAAATTTTGTTCTTTCGATTCAAGAAAAATCGAATAAATTTCAATTTTTTTTCATACGATGAATTTTTAATGATTTTTTTCTTTTTTTTTGGATTGAATGAAAAATTAATGAATTAAATTTTTTTTTGGGAAATGATGAATCAAATTCTCTTTCACTCATTTTGCGATAATGCCAATGACCTTGACCATCGATTATAAATGTATACATTTGAAATGACGATAGTACGTGGATACGCACTCGATATTATCAACCACGTGTTTTTTTTTCATTCAATGCCAGAGGGCAACAATCAAGTGGAGAAAGACGAGAGAAACGGAATAACAAGTGTATTACGTATTTATTGTATAAGTTTATGCAGTTTTTAGTAAAATTATTATTTGCGATTTGAGAAGAAAAAAAACTTGAAATTTTTGAAAAATTGAAATTTTTTGAAAAATTGGTAATTTTAGAGAAATTTGAAATTTTTGGAAAATTTGAAATTTTTTTAAAATTGGAAATTCAAAAAAAATTCGAAATTTTAGAAAAATTTGAAATTTTAGAAAAATTAAAAATTTTAGAAAAGTTTGAAATTTTAGAAAAATTTGAAATTTCAGAAGAATTTGAAATTTTAGAAAAACTGGAAATTTTTGAAAAATTTCCAATTTTTGAATTTTGAATTGAAACAAATTAAAAAAACATTTTTTGAAGATTTTTTGGAAACTAAGGGAGATAGAGCGATTTCGCATGAATTCTTTATTTTTGGGGTTCTTGAAATTCTCTGCAAAAAAAAGAATTAGGGTAAAAAGGGCGTATCTCCATTAGTTTCCGCAATATCTTCGAAAGAAAAATTGTTTTCAATGGAAAAATCGGTAAAATGGATATTTCGATTAGGCGGTTTGAGATAGAGATTTTCTGATGATTTCATTGAAAAGCTGAGGAAATTTTAGGCGGAAAACTTGTGTCGAAATTGATTTTTTTGAATTTTTTGAAAAATCGAAATTTTTGGTCGAAATTTCGAAAATCGAAAAAATTCACTTTTTTGGGGGATATCTCTGGTTCTATTGGTCGTAGCGACCTGGGGTTGATCTTGAATGAAAGGTGAGCTCATTTCCCATCGATTCATGTAGTTCTAAATTTTTTTTATCGATTTTTCAATTACTTATAGCCCATTTTTTTGGAAATCAGTTTTTGCTCTTTATCTATTTGAAAAATCGATAATTTTTTTTTACAACTATATAAATCGATGGGAAATAAGCTCATCTTTCATTTGAGACCAGCTCCAGGTCGCTGCGACCAATAGAACCGGAGAAATCCCCGAAAAAATGAAATTTTTCAAAAAGTAAAAGGATTTCGCCTTCAAATCTTGACCAAAAAATCGAAATTTTTGAAAAAATTCAAAAAAATCAATTCTGGCACATGATTTCCATCGGAAATTTCCTCAGCTTTCCAATGGAATCATCAGAAAAAACCTATCTCCAATATTTCCATCAATCTCTCCCAATTTTCATAACATAAAAAAAACCACAAAAATCTAAAATCAAGTAAAATAATCTTCATCTCTCACTTCAACTCTTCTTCGATCCAATCATTTTCTCATCAATCGAACATTTGTACTTTACCCCAAGAGTTCATCTCGATAATAATCGCAAAATTATCACAAACTCGATTAAATATTCATCAAAACAACGAAAAAAAAAACCGTTCAACATTCATCGATCATTCGAATTTCATTTTTTGTGTTGCGGATGGATCATCGATCGATAAAGATCAATTAGAAAAATGATAATTCTCGTAAATTGAACGCATTTGTTCAATGATCAATCAAATAAAGATAAACATTAAGAACAAAAAAAATATCACCTACTTTTTTAATTAAAACAAAAGTTATCAGAAAGTCATCGATTTTTCGATTGACCCAAAAAAAAAGCTCTAATTATTTTCCATTAAATTCTAATTAAAATTCTTTTTGATTCGACTAGATATTTCTCATAATTCCATAAAAAAAAAGATAATAATAATAATAATAATAATAATAATAAAAATAATGTTGATGAAAAAACAGGATTATCTCGGAAACTAATGGAGATACGCCCTTTTTACTTGAATCCATTTTTGTAGAGAATTTAAAGAGCTACAAAAAAAGAAGTTTTGGATAGAAAATCGCTTTATCTCGCTTAGTTTCCGAGATATTTTCAAAAAATATTTTTTGCAAGAAAAAAAATTGTCATTTTTCTCGAATTTTTCATGAAAAAAAGAAGAAAAAAAAAGAATTATCGTAAAAGTTTGGGGAATATTTTGGAAAATAAGCGAGATAGAGCGATTTTTCTCTGTTTCTTCTTTCTTGTAGCTTTCAAAAATCTGTAGAAAAATCCAATAAGACAAAAAACCGTTCTATCTCGCTTAGTTTCCAAAATATCTTTAAAAAAAAACGAGAAATAAAAAAATCGAATACTTTTCAAATTCTTTAAATGAAAAAAAAAATGAATAAAATAATAATATAATATAATAAAATAATAATAATAATAATAATAAAATGTTGAAATTTCGTGCTCTATAAACTGTAGCATCCAATCGATACAAGTTATAGGCGAAACTAGCGTATGAACGTTAAAAAAAGGAAAAAAACTTAAATAATAACTTTGAAGACCTTTAATTTACCATCTATGTCGTTCTAAAACACTACGTATCAATTTTCTCAAGGTCAAGCGATCAAAGAAAATGGAAAAAAAAATATATGAATAATTAAGGAAAAAAAAAAATAGAAGAATCAAGTTGATGAAATCAATGGATTTTTACTGAAGATAACATAATCTTGGAAAATTTATCATTGACATGGATTTATTTAAAAAAATTGAAAGGAGAATAATGATAAATTGATTGCAGATCAATTGCAGAATTAATTTTTTTTTAGTGATAAAAAATTTGAGGAAAAATTGATTTTTGAATGAAAAAAAAAGGAAATAATTCGATTTTTTTCGATTTCTCATTGATAATATATCGGAAATTAAGGGAGATAGGGTGATTTAGGGCTGTTTCGTTTTTAAAGACGATTTTAAGAGTTATAAAAAGAGGATTTGGATGTAAATCGCTCTATCTCGCTTAGTTTCCAAGATATTTCTAAAAAATCAAATAAAAATCAGAAGAATGCGATTTTTTATCGTTGATTTTTCTCAAATATTTCGGAAAAAGATGAGTTAGATAGCGAAATTTCACCCCAATTCTATATTTTATCTCTCAAAATTCTCAAAAAAAAAAAAAACAAGTGGATAATAGTATTGCTTTCAAACTGATATATCTTTTTCTACTGATACTTTAGCAATATGCTTCCGAATGGAAGTGATACAACTTTTTTTCAAATCATCATCAAAATATCAAATTTTGAAAAATTCATTAAAACGCCAATAACTCGAGAACTAATCATGCAAATAAGCTCAAAATTCACAGGCATCTAACTGACAAAACTCTCGAGATAATATATGAGTATAAATAACATCAGTTGAATAATTTCCAGAAATTCCATTAAAAACTGATTTTCGAAAAATGGACAAATCTCAAAAAGTTTCGATCGAATGCTCTTGAAATAAAGCTTAAAAAATAGAGTTTGTCGAGAGGAAATTTTCCACAAAATATGAAATTTTTCTATAAAATCGTTTTGCTGTAATTGAGACTTTTATGCATACACAGCCATACACACACACACAGACATGCGCTAAAAATATCATTTTCTCTCTATTTGGATCATTTTAAGTATCTTCTATTAAAAAAATTACAATCGAAAATTCTGATGATTACATGGCTTCCATTCGGAAGCAAAAAAGAAAAAAAAAACCCTAAAAACCATTCGACCCTGTAACAGTATCCCCCCCCCCCCCCAAATCACCTCCTCCCATCAAACAGCACTTGTAAGCATCCGCACACGTGGTCCCCCCTTTTCCCAACATTTGCGGCTAGAATTAAAATTCCAATAAAATAATAATAATAATAATAATAATAATAATAATAATAAATCCTCCCTTAAACCCCCCCCCCCCCCCCTCTCTCCCCATTTTCCAAATTAAACTCCTCAAAAATCATTTTAAAAAATCCTCAGCATCAAAATTCTCAAAAAAAAAAACCTGTTGCTCCTTTACGCGAGCGAAAAAAATTTAATTTCAATAAAAAAAATCAATAATAATAATAATTTTTTTTTAAATTCAATTACTTATTTGTAATAATAATTTAAAATATTTCTTACCCATTTAAAAAAAAATCCTGGTTTTTATTTTTGAATTTCAATGGTTATTCACTTTTTCACTGGCCGTAAAAAAACACTTCCGGTAGCGGTATATTCAATAATAATAATAATAATAATAATATTAATGGAATGAGGAACGTTTCTTCAGCGATGAACGTTCCAAACTAAAATGCTCATTTTTCATCAAAACAGTTGGGAATACGAAAAGAAAAAAAAAAAAAAAAAGATTCACTGACTTCGAACTCTTCATTCGTGATTCATTCACACACTTATACAATAAAACAGATTTTTTAATGATAATGCACACTCACACAGACACAGACATGACACAAACATGCAATTGCAGTTAAATAATATTTCTTCTTTATTTTATTCACTTCTTTTCTCATTCTTCTGTCATATACTAACAGTTATAAGTGCAAAATGTGGAATTTGTCTCCCCCCTCCCTCCCCCCTACTCCCCCACTACCGTTCTTTTTTCTTTTTTTCTTTTCCTTTTCTTTTAAAGCCGGTCATTTCTTTGTGTGTATATATATATATATATATATATATATATATATATATGTGTGTGTGTGTTGTGTGCTATACATACCGGTATCGTGCGCCTTCTACCCCCCCCCCCTCTCCTCTCACTCCCTCTCTTTCTCGCGACTCTTGAAGGAATCATTCTGCATTATCATGAGAGAAGGGGGGAGGGGGAAAAAAACCAGAGTTTAATTCGCAATTCATGGCTCTTTGAAATCATCATAAGTCTGTATGGCTGCAGAGATTTTCTGCACTTTGAGCTCATCACGCAATGCAATTATTATCTGTTATCTGTCAATTTTTTGTTAATTAATGGGTAAAAGGAGGGCGGGAGGGGGGGGGGTATTGCGTTGGATTTTATTGGTGTTTATTTCGAGACATTCTTGGATTTTTTTGGGGAATAAAAGGAAAAAAAGGGGGGGGGGATAGGACTCTGTTATAGGTTAATTTTTTGCTAATTAATGAGGAAGGGGGTTTTGGAGGGGGGGGGGGGAAGTCATGCGATGGATTTCATTG